>SWDC01000154.1:4419555-5892741 GCA_004919715.1 Linderniella brevidens | reverse complement strand
AACCCTAAACCCTAAACCCGAACCCCTAAACCCTAAACCCTAAACCCTAAACCCTAAACCCCGAAAACCCTGAAACCCGAAAACCCTGAAACCCGAACCCTGAAACCCGGAAACCCGAAAACCCTGAAACCCGAACCCTGAAACCCGAAAACCCGAAAACCCGAAAACCGAACCCCGAACCCCGAACCCGAACCCCGAACCCCGAACCCCGAACCCCGAACCCCGAACCCCGAACCCCGAACCCCTGAACCCCGAACCCTGAACCATAACGGGCCTTTTTATTGCCCAAAAACCCTAACGGGCCTTTTTATCGGGCCTGGCCCATTTAAGGCCCAAATTGTCGGTTTCTGTTAGAATTCATGAAATTGTCAACGTGCTCGTTATGATTATGATTTAAGGCACACTTGCGAGTTTAGGATTTCTATTTGGTTTTCCGGGTTATTTGTTAAGGGCCTCGTCCCCCCGGGTTGTATTTGTCTTTTACGGGTTGTTTGGTCGATGATCCCCCCGTGTTGGACTTCAAAGTCTTTATTAGATTAGGCTTAGTTTAGAATAGACGAAGCTGTTCGACGGTTGACGAGTCCCCGGCAGAAGATGACTTGGTGGACGATCGACGACTTGGAGGCCGTTCGAATGATGAAGGGCGATTGTCGACTTCAAAGCCCATACGGAGAACCGATGATATTTTGAAGCCACATACACATAATTCACGTAGTAGGGCTAGAATATAAATAACCCGTTCATGTTGCCTTGTAGTTTATTTTCCTATGGTTTATTTACTACTTACGTGCGTGTCGATTTGTGAAATGATATGCATGCTTTATGTGCCCTTATGTGAAAAAGGTTTTTTCTCCCGTTTGATAAATACTAAGTGAGAAAAGAAATTGGGTTCCTGTCTTCTATCATGCTTGAGATGTCTGGTGTTAGGGAGTTTGTACGGTTTGTTCCGAGTAAGTTGGCGCCGTACATCAAGCCCTAACATTAGCGTTTCGGGTTCGTTTGACGACGCTCATCATAACATATTCCGCCCCACGAAGCGTAAGGCAGCAAGGCGGAATTCAAATGTGCGGTTAGAGCATAAGTTGATTAGGTTGCACTTAGACATTTATACCCAAAATGCAGGGTTAGCCGTGAGGGTCACTGACTGAGACAAAGATAGTTGAAATACTCATAGGATGGGTTCGAGTGAAACTCGACTTCGATCGATTAGGCAGGCCAAATATTGCGTTAAAGGCTGAGGCATGTCTAATCGAGTCGGAGACCTCAACTCCACTATGAAACTACTCAACGAAGTTTCCGAAATTCTTAAATCGGGAGAATATAATTTTCGAGAAAAATAGTGGGAGTCAAGCGAAACGAAAAGTCCGTGTTTGCGCTTGATGAATGATATAATAAACCTAACTATGTGATCTTTATCTTCTGCAGAGTTATTTTCTTTCTAGTTACTATGACGAATCTTTTAAACATGCTGCTTGAAAAGAACCGTTTGGTAGGACCAAACTACGTGGACTGGCTCCGTAACCTCAGGATAGTTCTAGGTATGGAGTCTTTGACTTATGTCCTCGATTCCCCTACACCGCAAGTCCCAGGGACTGATGCGAGTGACGACGACCGGGCTGCGTATGTCAAGTGGCAAATAGACGAGCCAAAGGTCAAGGGCTATATACTCCTATCAATGAGCAATGAGTTGCAGCGAAGCCACTCGGAAATGGAAGTGGGCGCCATTTTGCTTCATTTGAAGGAGCTCTTTGGTGAACACTCCAGGAGTGCTCGCTACTCTTTGACAGAGCAACTGTTTCATTGCAAAATGGATGAGGGCAGCGACGTTAGGGAACATGTGCTGAAAATGATCAGTTTGATCGAGAGACTCGATGCACTCGACTTCCTCATGGACAATGAGCTCCAAAACGATCTCGTGCTCCAGTCACTGTCGGCTTCCTTTAATCCCTTCATTGTGAATTATAATCTGAATAGGGTCGAGATGACATTAACTGAGTTGATGAACCAGTTTTCAACGGCCCAAACTCAGATGAAAAAAATAAAGGGAAAGGAAGTGGCTCTTGTTGCGACTTATAAGACTCGGAAGTCGATTAGAAAGAAAAAGTCGGACAAGCCCATTAAGCCCAAGGGAGGAGTTTCAAAAGGCAAGGCCAAGAAAAAAGTGTCTAAAGGCGCCAAGCCCACGGACATGCCTTCACTGCAATGAGCTCGGCCATTGGAAGCGCGATTGCCCGAAGCTAGCCGCCTCAGGTAAAGAACTTTATGTTTTAGAAATTAATTGTTCTATGACTGTGTACTCCACTTCATGGATCCTAGACTCAGGAGCTAGCGCTCACATTTGTGTTTCAAACCAGGGTCTGGAACGAAGTAGGAGGTTGGCGGATCGAGAGGTCATGATCAACGTAGGAAGCGGACATAGTGTGTCGGCGACCCACATTGGATCAAGAACTCTTGTTTTATCTAGTAGACATAAGTTATTGCTTTCTGATTGTTTAGTATTGCCCAGAGGGCTTAAGAATATTATTTTTATTCCCGTTTTGAGCGGAAACGGATATGAGTTCCGCTTTAGTAATAATATTTGCTATATTTATTTTGGAAATAAATGCGTCGGAAGTGCAACTTTACTTAACGGATTATATTATCTAAATGTCAAAGATAAAACTGAATCTGTGAACACAATTACCAACAAACGAGACCAATATGAGACAATTGTGGCATCTTCGACTTGGTCATGCAGGAGATCAAAAGATTCGTGAGTTGGAGAAAAATGGCATGATTAAGCCGTTGGGTTCGGACCCTTATCCGACTTGCGAATCGTGTATCCTTGGAAAGATGACTAAGTCTCCCTTTACCGGGACTTTCCAAAAAGCCACAGAACTTCTCACTTTGATTCATACAGACGTTTGTGGGCCATTCGGGGAAGCGGCTCGAGGTAATTTCCACTACTTTATTACCTTCACCGACGATAATTCAAGATTTGGGAAGGTATATCTTATGAGATACAAGTCTGAACCCCTTGATAAGTTTAACGAATATAAGGCTTTAGTAGAAAAACAAACTGGGAATCATATAAAGGCCATTCGATCTGATCGAGGTGGCGAGTACATGAGTCTCGAGTTTGACGAGTTCTTGAAAGAGAACGGGATCATTTCACAGATGACACCGCCGGGAACACCACAATTAAATGGTGTGTCCGAACGCAGAAATCGAACGCTGTTGGACAAGGTTCGATCAATGCTAAGTTACACAGACCTGCCACTGTCGATGTGGGGTCATGCGTTATTAACCGCAACGCACGTTTTAAACTGAATCCCTTCTAGTTCTATCGACCGGATCCCTTATGAAATATGGACTGGTAGAAAGCCGAGCTTGAACAACATAAGAATATGGGGTTGCCCCGCTTTTGTGAAAAAGCTCAAGACAGAAAAATTGGAATCGAGAGCTGTGAAAGGACGTTTTGTCGGGTATCCTGAGGATTCCGTGGGATACCAATTTTGCTTCCACGACGATCAGAAAATCGTTGTAGCCCTTCAGGCTCACTTTCTCGAAGAAGAGTTCGTTCGAGAAGGTGGAGTGGGTCGTGAAGTAACTCTTGGAGAAACGACAGAAACGATTTCACAAACTCCAGTGTTAGAAGACACCGTAGAGCAGTCCAAGACGCAATCAGAGTTGCGCAGGTCTGGTAGAGTATCTCGCCAGCCTGAGAGATATGGAATGGTACACGTCGAGCACGGGGATGCTGCGACGGGGGGTAACGTCGGGGACGACCCCGCTACCTATGACCAGGCAATGACGGATATAGACTCCGTAAGATGGCTTGAAGCTATGCAAGTCGAAATGGATTCAATGCACGAAAATCAGGTCTGGACACTTGTTGATCTCCCCGATGGTTTTAGACCCATTGGGTGTAAGTGGATCTTCAAGAAAAAGATTGGATCAGACGGACTGGTGGATACATACAAAGCTAGGCTTGTAGCGAAAGGTTATAGTCAAAAAGAAGGAATTGACTATGAGGAAACCTTTTCGCCCGTTGCGATGATGAAGTCCATTCGGATATTACTTGCGATAGCAGCGTATAACGATTATGAGATCTGGCAGATGGATGTGAAAACCGCGTTCTTAAATGGATACCTCAAGGAGGAAATATATATGAAACAGCCAAAGGGTTTTACATCACAAAGGATGCTCATAAAGTATGCAAATTGAATAAGTCAATTTACGGACTTAAACAAGCCTCTAGGAGCTGGAATCTTCGGTTTGATGAAGTAGTTAAGAGCTACAGATTCATAAAGAACGAAGATGAACCATGCGTCTACAGAAAAAGCAGTGGGAGCAAGATATCGTTCCTTGTATTGTACGTCGATGACATCCTTTTGATAGGAAACGATATTGGGATGCTCTCGATGGTGAAAGCATGGCTTTCGACCGAATTCTCCATGAAAGACTTGGGAGAAGCGACCTACATCCTAGGAATTCGTGTCTATAGGGATAGAACGAATAAGATGTTAGGGCTCTCCCAAGCCCTGTACTTAGAAAAGGTCCTGAAACGATATAACATGGACAATTCTAAGAAAGGGTTCTTACCTATGGGGCATGGGATACATCTCTCCAAAGCTATGTGTCCTCAAAGTGAGGCAGATAGAAAAGAGATGAATGGAATCCCCTATGCATCTGCAGTGGGTAGCTTGATGTACGCGATGCTTTGCACGCGACCGGACATAGCATACGCTGTGAGCGTAGTCAGTCGATTTCAAGCCAACCCGGGTAAAGAACATTGGACAGCAGTCAAGAATATCCTCAAGTATCTTAGAAGAACAAAGGATATGATGCTGGTCTATGGAAATGGAGAATTAGAAGTGGAAGGATATACGGATTCGGATTTCCAGTCAGACGTGGACGACCGAAAATCCACTTCAGGTTTCGTCTTTACACTCAACGGTGGAGCAGTATCTTGGAAAAGTTCCAAGCAGAGCACAACTGCTGATTCCACCTGCGAGGCTGAGTACATAGCCGCCTCAGAGGCAGCTAAAGAATGAGTTTGGATGAGAAAGTTCTTGGAAGAACTGCAAGTGGTTCCGATTGCTGAAAAACCACTGCCACTGTGGTGCGACAATAGTGGTGCAATCGCGCAAGCGAAGGAACCAAGATCTCACAGTAAATCCAAACACATAGAAAGAAAATACCACGTGTTACGTGGATTTGTTGAGAGTGGCTACATAGCCGTCCAGAAGATTGCGACTGCGGACAACATGGCCGACCCATTCACCAAGCCTTTATCTCAGGCAGTGCTGAACAAACATCTCGAGAAGATGGGTATTAGATACAACAGCGCATGGCATTGAGTGCAAGTGGGAGATTGTTAGGGATATGCCCTCGAATGCTATACGAGGATTGGATATGTATAGGGCATTAGCTTATTTATCATTCGATTGTCAATGTAATCAAACATTGTTTTGCGTATTAATAAAGGCATTATTCATTTATTGATTATATGAGTTCTTTACTTAGCATCGAGTAAAGCAATAAATGAATAAATCCAAATGTGTCGAGTTGAGTCACTGTTCTCGATGGGTACGAGAGAGGAAAGCACCAGTGGACTCTTAACCTCGAACATAAAATGTCCATAAGCCTTAGGTTTCAGTTGGGTGCTGGAAAACCAATCATGGCTTATTTGTCGATGACTTACCGTGTGCCGATATACCGCTTGGAAGCGGAAGTCATGACTTGTCATACGAGTCGAATCAAGGGATTGAATCGTTTCATGGACTCTGACTCGCAGGTCGTACGATCAAACATGGCTTATTACTCAAGGAGTGTCAATGATCGACGACAAAACTATAGTAGTCTGCTTGAACCTTAGACCGAAAGGGGCTTTGACGGAGTTGACTTTGAAGTCTTGACTATCACTAGTTTCGCTAGATCCGATTTGCTATTGCATGGGTCAGCGGGACAGATGCGGTCTTGATGGATATTTGTGATTGCCGGGCTTAGACCGCCGAGTACGGATTCACAGTCTCGCAAGTAATCGAGACAAGTGTCCTATGAGAATGACGACGGGAAATTACAAAATCCTTGGCCAAGGTATTAAACTAACTCATGTTAGACATGGAGGGTAGTTTGGTAATTTGCCTCGTGTCATTTTATCATAGTATCGAGTTTAGTGAGTTTGACAAATACCATGGCTCTCACTCGATCGGGACACAGCTGAAGGGTTTGTACGTAGTACTATAATCTATAGTTAGGTTCTGGAATGAGACTAGTTCGAAATTCGTGCTCAAGTCGGGATCTGTCCGGTACTGCGGGATTGGCTAGGCACCTACCGGACTCTTGGATTCCTCCCTTGCCGATTGAGTCGAACCTAGAGAGTCGGGCTTAAAAAGGATCATCAATGTGTACCGAGAAGGAGATATTGTGTTTTGGGCCTCGGGTCGTTATGTCACGCCTTATTGGGCCTCGGGGTCATTAAGTGGAGCGAAGTCGGACTTCATATGAAACTAACTTTAAGACTTAGGCTTGGCTAAGTGCTTAGAAAGACTTGAGGGAAGAATTGGAATTCAACCCTAAGCCGAGAAATTCGAAAAATGCCTTAAAGGATATTTTCGTAATTTACAAATATGGTAATAAAAATATTTGGAATATTATTTATTAAAACTAAAATTCGAATTTATATTTTATATAAATTTCGAAATTTATTTACCATATTTGAAGATATTTTAATATCTTAGTTAGTTTTCTATTTATAGTATGTTCCTTTAATAGAATTTTGAATTCAATTAGGAGATATATTTTGGCAATAATATCTCTCATATTTAGGAACAAATATTTCGAGATTTTAGCCTTGTTTAGGGCTGAAAATTTCGTCCTCCCCTACTATAAATAAGGGTGAGATTCTCGTCAAAGAAAAGACACGGGAAGAGAATCGACGCGAAATTTCTCGACCCGAGAATCGAAACACGAACACACAAACGCAAACCACTCTCCCGAGCGCGGATCAATTCTCTCTAGCCATCTTCGGAGAATCGAAACCGTGGTACACTGCGAGGTCGGCGTGACGATCTAGACGATACCCAACACGACCGCGGCCGACGACGCAATCGACGAGGAGCTGCCACTCGCTTCAAAGGTAATCTCTCACGGGTATGACCCGTCCTATTACGTGTCAACGTGATTAGAGTTTTCGATCCGAGCTGCGAAGGAACCCGAAAAAAAATTTATTCTGCACCGTACCCGGGGCGTTGCGTCTCGGGTACAAACCGGGTACCTTTCCCAACAATCACCATATATAATTATAGCATTGTAAAATAAATAGAAACAATGTAAAATGAATATACATGGTGACACCTCAAAATTCCAACACTTTAGTTGTTTATATCGATTTAAGCTCCAAGTGTCAAAATTGCAAGTGAATCACTCCGTTGAATTGCTAGATGAATAAAAGACAATAATTACAAACTCTATATTAACTTATAGCGCTAATAAGCAACACCGATGGAATAACCTACTAACTATATAATGATATGAAAACTCATTTGTCTAAATAAGATATTTAAGAGTCATGTAAAGTGTTTCGATGTTCCTTAGAAGTAAGAGGTTGGAAAAGTATCGAGATAATTGCATAATACCCCTTCCCTGATAAGTATATTCTTATAAATTTTCTTATATTATCAACTAACTTAAAATTGGAGAACGAAAAACATAATAATTGAACAAATAACCAATGTCCATTAGCGACTAAGTTGGGATATCCATGTTATTTTTCATGGTATACATGTATAGTGAAAGAAAAAAGCTTGTATTTTTTTATTATGAAATACAATATGACTGTTGGCTATAATTAGTCAAAATAATCAGTTGGTGATCTTTCTTTTTGCATTGATATACGACTAATGGCTTGAATAATTGCATTGATTTAGGGTTTAGGGCTGTACGCACTTCGATAAAATGTGGTCTCGTGTGAGAAAATATTCACCATGAGAAAAATCGAAGTTCAGAATATGATGTTTGCAATATTACAACTATTTATAATAATTTAGCCACGATGCTATCTATCCGAGATAACGAAATGCAATTCTTTATCTGTATAGATTTGGTATAATAGTCTTCTTGGACTCGATCTTGGGTAGGCTAAGACGATGTGCGGCGGCGAGAGTTGCTTCCTCCACGAGACTCGTCCAACAGAGAGAAAATGTATTCGAGTGCCACCACGATATCTTTTATAAGAGGTCTGAAACTCGCTTGCTCTTGCAGACACATTGTGGTAATAGCCACAACTTGGTTAAGGCTCTTCACAGAGAAACATCCTTCTAAAAGCGGATCTATCATTTGAACATACTTTTTGCGATCCATAAGAAAAGGACGAGACTGCAACATGAAACAAGAAAAAAGATAAATATTTGCAGTAAAGTTTGGATGAACTCTTCTGAATTCGAAAAATCGCAATGTTATCACGGCAAACCTTTTGCATAACCGTGTATGAAAAATAACTATCCAACATTTATTTACGTTGAAAAGAGGTTTTAAATCACATGATTAAGCTTTTCACTCACCCATACAACGAGATTGTGTTCCCCTGGTTTCCTAGTAGTATCAATAGCCTTTTGCCCAGTGATGAGCTCCAAAAGAACGACACCAAAGCTGTAAATGTCGGATTTTACGGTAAGTTTTCCGCTCATAGCATATTCAGGTGCACAATACCCATACGTCCCCATGACACGTGTTGACACGTGAGTCTTGTCACCGACTGGTCCCAGTTTTGCCAGTCCAAAATCAGACAGCTTCACGTTGAAATGGTTGTCGAGTAATATGTTGGAAGATTTCAGATCACGGTATATGACAGGTGGATCTGCTTTGCAATGTAGATGCTCAAGACCACGAGCTGAACCAAGGGCGATCTTCATTCTTGTTCTCCAACTCAGAGGCCTCTGACCAGGATCTAACTCTAGTAGATAATATATGTGTGTATGCACGAACAAGGTAAAGTGAGATGGAACAACCCGCTTAAGATTATTTAATTTTGATTATTATACCGAATAGATGATTCTCGAGGCTGCCCATAGGCATGAACTCATACACCAAAAGCCTCCGGTCACCATCGGTACAGTAACCGATCAAGTTCACAAGGTTTGGATGGTGAAGCAAGCTTAAGATAAGAACCTCAACAATAAATTCTTGATTCCCTTGAAGCCCTCAAGATTGAGCTGCTTCACCGCAACAAGCTATAAGGGTAATATATGTGTCAAAACAATAGTACACCGCTAGAGACATAAATCTAATGATGTTGTAATAAATATTATTCCATACTCGGATAATTCCGTGAACTAATCACGTAGCCATTGGATAATTTTCATAAGCTTTGCCACGAGCACAGACTCGAATCCTTGGAAAGCAGTCCAAGTGGTGTTATCGATGTCGATTCTCTTTTATAGTTGTAATGATTCATGCTAGGCTGTTTCATCCATGTCACCTTTGCCCCAGAGCTCAGGTCGATTCTAAGGGTGTGCTTGATGATTAATCTTGTTTGGCTATGCGTTGTGTGAATCAGCTCTCTTTATTTATTAGTCATTCCCATATTGATGCATCATACATATTTTACGAGTGGACTCTTATTATGGCAACCATGTTGCCTCCCTCATTATATGCCTTTCATTTGGTCAAGAATCAGAGACAGTTCTTGATATAATAAACGAAGCTTTCATTTCATCAAACATTAAATAGTACCTGCAATATGTGGTATGGTAAGGACTAAGGACCACTCAAAGCCCAAATGGAAAATAAAGAAGCAACTCTAAATGCATAAAAGTACCAGTTAATGTATCTGCTAGTGTTAGATGTTTGATCCCTGCTGATTTTTCCAATGCGCCACCAGATATCTGGTTGTGTCACTTAGTAGACCGAAAGGAACCAAACATCGAGGACACGAACATTTCTTGTTACCCTCCGTCCATAAAATATGTGGACAGAGTATATTACATCTTCAATTCTAGATTAGACTCATCTCATCATCTTAAAATAATACGACAGAAACTGTTTATGGGAGGTAAAGCAACTCTTGTTAGTTCAGGAACAAAACTAACACACAAGAAGCAAGCCAATGCATAGACACTAGATTCTTCATCACAAAGCTGTCTAGAAAAGAAACACAACAACTTAACTCATTCAATAGCGTCGTCCACCTGCTGTGGATAGTAGAACACGGCTGGACTTTTTGCCCTTTCTTGAACCTTCACTTGCCTTGGGTACTTCTATGGCTTCAGTAGACCTCGGTCTAGACATTATATTGGCGAACGAGACACCGGAGTTTCTTTGCCCTAAGATTGAAGAAATACTTTCACAATTGTACATAAGGTAAATATATATATACACACACACATCAGCAGAAGAAGTACCTGCAATACTAGACTGAGACGTATTGATTGGGAGATCAATCTTGGGGGAAGGCCCAATTGTCTCAGGTTTTAGAGACGGGGAATCATGCGCAGCAGCAAAACCAAGCCTTGCAACATTTGAAAATGATTTCTTTTCCACACTTTCTGGAGGACTAAATGATGGTGGAGGAGGATTTCCTAAGGCTTTAGAACCAAGGGATCAATAACGGTTTTAATGCAAGAGTAGGGGATATAATTAAGAGACAAACAAAAAACAGATATAACAAAGAAATACACTTATAACCGAACAACGTATAATATGATGATAACATCCTGCTAGTAATTACTAGATAAATATAATGACCCTAGTCACGCTTTACAAACTCAACCCTGATTAGATAGCTATCTGCTTCGAATATACAATGTACAGAAAGTGGGTTGTGTTAGCTATCACAAAGTAAAGGAGAATCACCTTCAAAGTCGTCCATTGAAAAGCAAGGCGAGGACTGCGAGGCATGATATGAGTAATATGGCACAGGACCGAACTCGGAGCTGGAAGCTTCAGCCTTAAGTTTTTCCCTCGTTTCCTACATGAAAAGATGAGTTACAATGCAGGAAATCCGGAGAAGTAGATATCAGTACCGATATGGTATTCTATAACTTGAGTATCGACACGAAAAAGAGGACGTTGTAAGCATAAAGGCAACACCTTTCTCGCAACTCTTTTTCTTTGCCTCTCTCTATTCTTGATTTCATCCATAAATGGCGAAAGGGATTCAGGAGGCAGTATGTTACCAAGACTGATTTCACAAAGCTGCAAGTGTACAAGTAGGCAACTTAAAACAACCTACTTAATAGTGCACAGGTGGCAACAAGTTGAAACCCGAAAGAATAACAGCATCGTTTATAGCTAAAACCTGAAATGTTGTTGTTAAGGAGAGATGGCTTAAGAAACGATAGCGTCGCCTGACGGCCTCTGTTTGTGTCACTGTTTCAAGCTGTAAGGTCTTTCCGGAAATTCTACAATTTAATACCCACCAAATTTATCACGTGAAAGATTCCATTGGAATGTGAGTGATGAAGGAAATATAATAAGTGGAAATATAATAAAATACTTAGCACAGTACCTGTTTGGAAGCCCATCATAGCTACCGTAATGGTGGAGGAGACACTTCATATTTAGTGAGTGAAGGATAATGTTCTGACCATCAACAACCTATATTTTTCAAATGAGATATAAAAACATTGAAAGATATTAGATATCAACACTTTATGTAAGCTACTTCGTGGAAAACGCCAATAAAAGGCAGGACCACCTAAAAATTAAGGTTCATATGCTTCTGCAAGCAACCATCAAAAAAAAGAAAAATACATCTCACATAAATTAAGAACCTGGTAAAAAGTGTATGAATCCTCATCTTTCCACTCCTTAACCTCATCGGAAAGTCTCTGTGAATGCTTAGATTCATCAAATGACAGAGATGGTGATGTCTCACTGTCTTCAGTCCATTCACAAGCCTCTGAAGCTTGAGATGTGCAAATTTCTCCAATAATCTTCTCTGCCGGTGATTTTCCAGAAAACATTGGCACATCATTTGCATAAGGAGATTTGCTAACTGGTGGAGATCCATGAAAACATGTATTGTCCTTTCTGCCAGCAGAATTGCAACGTTCGATCCAATATCTCTTCCTCCGCACCAGCTGCTCTGATGCTGCGCAGACATATGGAAGTCTTTCGATATCATCAACGAGGCCAGAATCAGCTCTGGCTAACCAATTATCTAACTCCGACATTGCCTCTCTCACAAAGAGATCCACATCTGATGTCAAAATGAATTTTGAGAATGAATTCAACATCTCCTTGGCATTGATGCTGCCATTGTTCTTAAGAAAAGACCTTAACGAATCCTTGGGGCGAGTTAATAGGACAAATTCTATGTGGTCACCAACATGGTAGTGATTGACATTCTCTATTTGGACCGTGTACAAATCTCTTGAAGAAATCACTGTGAAGCACAAAGGACACTTTTTCCAGCATTCCTCTTTGAGGTCATCTTCGGCCAAAGAAAAATACTGCAAAATGCAGGGGAAACAGAAGATGTGACCACACGAAGTTATCTGCGGACACAAGAGATCGTCCAAACATATAGGGCACTGGATGAGGTACGGTGTGGTGTATTTCAAGCACACAATATCCTCCCAAGACAATGTTTTATCTGGATGCATAGATGCAACTGCATCATCTCCAGTATCCAGCATCACAAATTTGTAGTTTGCTTGGAAAAATAAGTCCTTGTTATAAGGTCTCGTCTTCTTTTGCTTACGAGGAGGTTGCACCTTGGGTGTCCGACGATGCAAAGGAACAGGATCATAGTGGAAATTTAACAAGTGGTTGCCGCTAACCATCTGAGGCTTTTTACTACTTGGCGTCCCAGAGCTTGTCGGCGAACCAGAAAACGGAGCATTCTGACCCGAAGTGGCGGTTGTAGGTGTTTTTTCCAGACTCGTGATTTTAATTTCTGCACCGCTTTGGGTGATGGGACTTTTTGTAATATCCAACCTCTCTTTTCCTTTCACCTACACTCATGAGGAGAAACAGGCATATCGTTATATGATTAAACTAACTGACCAATAATGTAGCAGAAAAAATGAATCATTTTCTCCCCTAGTCCTAGATGGTTAAATGAGTATCACCTTTTTGGAAGATCCATCGGGACCATGTGCATCAGGATCCAGTTGTCCTGAAACAAAGATGCAGAAATATAACAAGTTCATAGCACACGACAAAGCTGAATTCCAACAAATAAAAATTTGAAATAATAAGAGCCAATTATTGGCAATGTCTCAGCTACTAAACTTCACATATTGGCTACTGCAACAGAAACCTCATTACTTCACTACTTAAACTACAGTTTACCAAACCGACATAACTTCACAAACCACATCATGACAATATAATATAAACACCTTCCCCTAATAATCCATCGAAATATAACACAGTCACGAAAACGATGACCACAAAACGCATATGGACTTCGAAATACCTGAACCTGAAGAGGAACCTGATGTACGAGGGGTTTCGGAGAATTGGTCCCGACTTTGTGAAGAAGAAAGGCATACAACTCCATGATTATTTGAAGAAGAAGATCGAGAATTTGAGCTAGCAGACGAAGACGTTGGACCTTGATTCAGAGGAGGCAAGATGGACATCAAAGTTATATTTGGCCTTCAAAGAAATTTAGGAGAGTCGAAGAAAAAGAACCCAGCGTGCGCGTACGATTTGGGAATTTTTTCGATCGCTAAGCTATTTAAAAGTCGAATTCGTTTATTAGGGGAAAAAAGGAATCGATTAAGACACGTAGCGAGTTCTAATAATATTTTAATTTAGGTGGTTAACTATTCGAAAATCCCTCTTATTTTAAAAGCCCATTAAGAATTGACAAAAATGTTTCAAAGAAAAAAAATGACTAAATTTGTCTAAGTATGCAACTCGTTAAAGAAAAAAAGAGAAAAAAGTAACAATTACTCGATAATAATGCCGTATAATTATTTAAAATTACTCTCTCAATAGAAAGTAACTAATGCCACAATTGTAGATTGTTGATATCGAGTTCTCCCGGGTTTGCAAGATTGTAAACGATCCTTCAACTGATCATGGAATTGATATATTAATTGATCATACGAAGTCCTTAAACGAGCCCCTATTTAGGTCCGCTCTTGTTAGATCGATGTTTGACGGTCGCCAAGTGCCTGATAAAATTAATGGTCTGATAAATCGTCCTTTTTTACCTTTAAGAAACATGTGATTGTGGAATATCGATGGCAAGTGATTATTTAGCTTATTAATAATGCTATGTTTTAGTTGAAGAGAACCTAGTATTTATCTTTCTGGCTATAGAAATATATTAATAATTTCACGTACTTACCGGCTTTTTAACAAAATAAATCGAAAAAAAAATATTAATTAATAAAATAGGACGTTTTCGGCACCTATTACTAAAATAGAGTCATTTGCGGGTATTACCCGCGACGTCGCACCCATTAAACCGCGACGATCCAATTTGGCCCGTTTAAGCGTTTAAACAGGCCAATAACGTATTTGGGCCCGTCGTCGCAATAAACGCGACGACGCGTCCATTGGGCGCGATGATGTGACAACTCAATCACGCGTTCTCTGTAATTTTCTTTTTCTTTTTGCAGAACTGATGTGGACGTAACGTTCACGAGTTTTGCAGAAGAATCGTCGCGTCCAGTAGATGTGACGTCGCTATTATTAAATGCGACGATTTTTCCTATATAAAGTACTATAATTCCATATACATTGATATGTAAAAAAACAACTTGAAGTATTTAAATTTCTCCTCAAATTATGACATCCCGTAAAATTCAAGTCTCTATCTACTACGGCGGCGAAATCAAACTCCATTCGTTACAGCATCCCACCCATTTCTCTTAGACGAATTCGTCGCGACACTAGCTTTGCTCAATTTCTGGGCATGCTATATGAGGTTATTCGCCTCGACAACAATTTTTCCTCCTTAACCGTTCATGTTAAGAATGAATACTATCAGCATTCTCGACTCTATCAGAGGCTCTTTCAAATTTCAAACGACGCGGAACTATCGTACTTCTTGGATGCTGATGCGGAACTTAATTTAATTGAAGTGTTTGTCGAGGCCAGCGAGAACGTTCATTCCGACCGTTATGAAGACGCACCCGACGTGTTCACCAACATCACCTTCAGTCACTCGTTCCCTGATCTCACGGCAGTTACTCAAGGAATGAGTGACTTTTCACTCCACCCTCCTCATATAGACATTCCTTCGAGCAGTCGTGATGTTCCTAATATGTCGAATGTGTCACAACCTGAGCCTGTGCCCGAAGACTTGCAAAATAGTGACGCTAGCGACTCTGAAGCTGATGACGTTGGTGGTACACTGGACGATTTTCCGGATCCCGCAGATGATAACGACGATAGCGACGATGATGGAAACAATGATGGTCCCGAGAATGACATTCCATTGCCGGCAGAAGATGCTCGTGCGTCTTACCAACCCGTGCCTTTTTATTCAACATATCAAATGGCGCCTCCAGAAGCCAACGGCGGCGGCGGTGATTTTTACAGTAGGGACAATCTCAGGTTCAGAGTCGGTATGACATTTAGTACCAAAGCTCACTTACAAGAAGCTGTTGGCGATTATTCTTACAGGGTGGCTAGACGTGAGTTTCACGTCTCAGAAAGTAACAAAATCGTATGGGGCGTGAAATGCAACTATAGCAATGACTGTCACTGGAGGTTACGAGCATGCTTCAAACCGAAAAAATGTTATTGAAAGATTACGATATATGGGGGCACACACATGCTACATGAACGAGTTGACGAGAACACACCGCAACATTTCGCGAAACACAATTGAGAGAATGTTGATTGGAATAGTGAAGACAGACCCTCAATTTTTACCAAAGAACGTAAAGCAGCTGGTGAAGGACAATACCGGGTACGACATCTCATACATTCAAGCGTGGCATGGCCTCAAAAGGGCGAAAGAAAATGTTTACGGCACCTGGGAAACTTCAGTTCAACAACTTCCTATCTTCATGAAAGCTTTGAAACGTTATAACCCCGACACGGTCGTCAAGTGGTTGAATCTTCCAACTGAAGCCCCCGGTGTGAAGAAATTGTGGTATGTTTCTGGGCTTTCAAACCTTGTATTGATGGGTTTAGGCATTGTCGTAGAGTTGTTTGCGTTAACGGTACACACTTATACTCCAAATACGAGCATAAAATGTTGATTGCATCTGGGCTCGATGCAAATCAAAATATTCTCCCCCTTGCTTTTGCCATTGTTTCAACGGAAAGCAGACATTCTTGGCGTTGGTTCCTGAACTTACTTAACATCCACGCATTGGATGAACAAGGTATATGCCTCATTTCTGATCGTCATCGAGGTACTTGTATTTTCCTACATACATTCATGTAGTAATTTGACACCCTTTTAATCGATTGATCGTAATTTGTTATAGAAATATTGGCTGCGGTAAGCGAATTAGCAGCGTTTAGGCCGCCGAATGGTGTACACCGGTTTTGTCTACGCCATGTCGTATCAAACTTCAACACTGAATTCAAGAACAATGACCTAAAACAGTTATGTCATAGACGTCGTATAAAAGTTGCTGAAGTTGCAGGTAGTGTTGATTTAAATTTAAATTATTTACGTATATATTAAATTTATTAATAAAAATATATTATATTTATTTTTTAAAAATATATTAACGTTGATTTATTTTAATTTTTAAGTACTTTTAGTACATATATTATTTTAAATTTAATACTTTTAGTACATTTACATAATTTAATACGTATATATTAAATTTATTAATAAAAATATATTATATTTATTTTTTAAAAAATAGGCGAGCGGTGGTGGCTGCGGCGGTGGTGGCCGAGCTGGTGGCGGACGCGGCGGCGGCGGCGGCGGACACGGCGGCGGGTGGTTGACGCGGCGGAGAGAGAGAGAGAGAGAGAGGGCGAGCGGGCGAGCTGCGCGGGGTGACCTCGGCGGAATGAGCGGCGGAGGCGGCGAGAGGCGGTGGCGAAGAGAAGAGAGAGAGAGAGAGAGAGAGAGAGAGAGAGAGAGAGAGGGCGGGCGAGCTGCGCGGGGTGAGCGGCGGACGGAGGCGGCGGAGCTTAGGGTTAGGGTTACGTTTTAGAGGGAGAGAATGAGGGAGAGAGAAATAGATCTGAGATCTATATTTCCCCGACTTCGCGTCCATAGACGCGACGTCGCGCCTATTACCCGCGACGACAACGTACTGGGCCAAAAATATTGGCCCACTACACCGGCCCCGTAACACTGGCCCACCACGAGGCGAAAAATGGATCGTCGCGTTTAATGGGTGCGACGTCGCGGCCATTAGGCGCGACGTCGCGGGTAATACCCGCAAATGACTCTATTTTAGTAATATGTGCAAAAAACGCCCTATTTTGAAAATTTTTTTTTCGATTTATTTTGTTAAAAAAGCCCGTAATTACCTCTTGGCCTTGGTAAATGTGGTTACAAAAGTATGCATGTTACATAAATAGAATCAATTCTGCTCTAACCATTTTCATTGCTTGAGGCCAGATAAATCCACAAAAGATATCTCCGTCTCTACTTTGGGGCAAATTTAAAAAAAGGATTTTTACTTTTGATTCTTGAAATAAAGGAGTGGACTGATTTAAGATTAGTAATTAGCTAAATCCAACTTGTTCAATAATTTTATTTATTTTATTTACCCCATTTTCGTTCTATGCCATTGTACATCATCGTTCGAAATCAGATTCAACGAAATCGAAGACTACGGGAGTTGACTCAATATTGACCCAACATAATCGATGAGTGTGTAGAATGGATATGTGCATTGAGTCCCTAGATTTAGAGAATTTGATTATGAACTCGATTTCAATTTCGTTTTACAATTAATTCGATTTATTTGAACTCAAATAAGTCTTATTTGAGTTCGAATAAGGGTTGTTCGAACTCGAATGAGGCGTATTGGAGTTCGAATAATAATGTTTATTCGAACTCAAATAATACTTATTCGAACTCGATTAACGCTTAACTCGAACGCATATAAGACTTATTCTAATTCGAGTATGAGTTATTCGAACTCAAACAAAGCTTATTCGAACTCGAATAAGACTTACTCGAATATGGCTAATTATAGTAATGTTTTTATTTGAATTTTAATATATTATTTAAGTTCATATAAGGATTATTTAAATTGTCTTATGAAGATGTCTATAAGTTGGCAAATGTTTAATGAAAATGTCAATGAGTTATTGCTATAATGTCGCGACTTGTATGAACTTATTAATTATATTATGTGATATAATGACACAAATTTCATCAACTTAAGGCTTATTAATTCTACAATATGATACACAAAATTTTGTCAACTTCTCGTATAATTCGAATTTGTAAATGAGAATATTAATGGATTTGTAAAAATTGAATGAGGACTTTCGTTTGAAATTGATTTAGTTTATTATATAACATGACCTTATTGTATAATGTGAATACACCATTGTATAAGCGGTTAATGTATAACCTGAAGTCTACCATAATGTGATACACAAAATATTATAAGCTTATTGTATAAGCCAGGTTTAGTTTTTCTATAACTAATGTGATACACAATATCTCATTGCATAATGTTTACTTTTTAATGTCGAATCAAGTTTAATCTTAGTCTAGATATGTGTGAATCGTGCAATGGGTATTATCAATAATTTGTTATAATGTGTTACGTCAATGCTTAATGTTTATTTGAACTCGAAGCCCAACCAAACTGCCGTCCTTAAATGATATCTTAAACGAGTCTGTTCGAATGATTAACTATGTTAAACATTAAACATTGTTTGAATAAGGATATTTTAGTCATTTTCATCCCAATCAAGCCTAGTCCCTCTTATCAAAATCTCCCTTTGCCCTTCCGGGCTTTCTTCGATTCCCATATTAGATTAGATCGCTCCAATTGGTCTGTGATGGTTATAGAGGGAGCTCGTGGTCGTTTAAAACTATGGCAGCGAGCTGCTGTTGCAGCTGGTTCGGCGTTTGGAGCATTATTTGATCCAAGGCGAGCGGATTTGATAGCTGCTTTGGGAGAAACGACTGGGAAGCCTGCGTTCGAACGGGTCCTCGAGAGGATGAAGATGAGTGAAGAAGGGCGGGTTAGTAACATCAATTCCCGATCGTAAAATGTATTGACTGTGTTTATCATTTATTATCATGATCAAGAAGTGAACTTTTAGAGTTTGATTTCGGTCCCCGGTGTTAGTTTTCACTAACATTCCACGAAGTGAAAATTTGATTAAGATCAATACTCTTCCTTGAATGTGAAACTTTTGTTCTCCATTGTCAGTTGTCACTGTGTTTGAATGACAATTGTTGGGTTTCATAATGAATGCAATGGACACAAGACAAGAGTTCATTGGTTTGGGTTGGGTTGGGTTGGTTTGTACAATAGTATACTTTGTGTCATGATTATATGAATCAAACAATAAACTTCCAATATTGAAGTATCAGTTGGAAGGCAGGTCTAATTATTGACTTGTGTATCTACTTGTCGAAAACAGGCTGTGTTAGCAGACCGGCCTCGGGTCATCTCAGCTAATGTAGGTCATGCTTGGGACATGCCAGAGAACACATTCGGTGCAGCGTATGCAACATTCATGGGATCAAGAAACTTTTCACCCAACGATAGACCACCGGTCCGGTTCATGGAAACCGACGAACTAGCCTATGTTGCCACCCGTGCTCGTGAGGTTCATGACTTTTGGCACACCTTGTTCGATCTACCCACCAATTTGATTGGAGAATCTGCTTTGAAAGTCATAGAATTCCAACAGATGGCGCTTCCCATGTGTGCCTTGTCTGTCATTGGTGGCACTGCTCGATTCAACGAAATGCAAAGGAAGTTATTCTACCAGCATTACTTCCCTTGGGCTTTAAGAGCTGGCATCCAATGCACCGATTTGATGTGTGTGTATTACGAGAAGCATTTCCATGAGGATTTGGATCGTGTTCGTCGACAATTTGGGATCATCCCTGCTCCCCCTCCTCCAACACGAAACTGACTTGCTTTCTACTCTTGATCTGATGCTTCTTGTTTAAGGATCTGTACAGATTTGTTTAGTTTTTAGAGCATCGGGTTTGTCGCGCCCTGATAGATATAGATATATATATATATATATATATATATATATATATATATATATATAATGACTACTGTATGACGAGATGAATAAATATTGCTTGACTGCAATTCACCGTCTTTAGACATAATAATGGCATTTTTCTGTTCACTTGAAACTAAACTTCGTTCAATCATATTAGGACATCAAGAACGTTGCCTCTGTAATTTACTGATTGATATGTATTACTACACTTCCCGCAGAGACTTGGTTTGCAGCTCGATTACTTCCAAAGTTTTTCTTATTTGATTCTCTCGCAATCCTGGACCCAAACTGACCAGGAAAAAAAAGATGTTGAAATTTGATTAGAGCCACGCAAAGAAAACCGAGGATAACCAAAACAATAGATCTTACTCAATCAAAGGCAATTAATTAGATCCAAACCTGTATTGCTCTTTTAGGCAAAACAGCAACCTGATGCAGGCCAAGTAATCGTGCTACCTGATGCAGGACAAGTAATATATTGGCAACTTAATGCTCAATCTATTAGCATTTATTTATATAATATCTGCGGAGACATTTTGGCAATCCTTCCTTCTCATAAAGAGACTCCTACAAGTAATTGATTGTTTGTCTATCACTTACCTCCCTCAGGATCTTCTTATCTCCAATTCCACTTGGTTGCTCGAGGTCTGCAATTTCCCACAGAGGTATATCAAGCAGCGTTTTTATGACGTCCTCGTCCAGAAAAGGAAACCTTGCCTGGTAGAGAATAAAAATATCCACATCAAATGATTGTTTGTCTATTACTTACTGCAGTACTTGTAATGTTTCAGATTAACGACTCTGGTAGACAAAGTTCTTGTAATAAACACCTCCTTGCCGTTGTCAGCTATGCATCTGTCATCTCTTCCTAAGTTCCTTTTCCATATTCGTTGCATATCTAACCTCATTTCCTCGTGGAGTCCAACCCAACTGGTACCACATTACAAGCATTTTAGAACATTTGATGCACGAAATGGTTTGTAAAGAAATTTGTGGCACATATTATCAATAACCTTTTGTTTCTAAATTTGGTCCTGTGCCGACCATAACCGGCACATTGCTCATCAGCACCAGAGCCTACCAGGAGAATCCTGGCCTCAGATTTGTACTTGATAGGTTGGATGTTCTTCTCCTCATAAAGCCGACCATCGCCTTTAGCAGCTAGCCATAATGCTAAACCTATATTTAGGTCCTGAAATAAAAATATAACGAATATGTTATTCAAATCAACATTACGAAATTAATGGATTTTATGATTCTTATGCAGCGTTTTCTTTCCATTTAAACTTTTTTTTGGCAGGTTTAGCGAGTTTCATACGAAGACGATACTAAGCCACAAAAATCATATATTATAGTTTACAGGGAACTGTCTACCGTGAATATCTATAAACTACACATTTACATTTCACAGATGAGATGATTTACAATCTACCTACATCATTTGTGCTCTGACAGAAAGATAGTACCATGTATGTCTTGGCAGGATTTATAAGATTCATGACATGCTTCGTTTCTGAAGTCAGCTTTGGCAGATCGGCATCAATTTCTACAAGATTCCATCTACAATATAATAATAACTTACAGATCTCTAGCAAAATGGGGTTGGCAACATTAAAGATAATCAATTGCAGAATGATACCTCCTTGCCGGGGCAATATTCATAAGTTCCTTCAACCCCGCTCTACCTGAGACTCTATCCGGTGCTGATTCACCATCAAAGCTGACGTTAAGTAGATCAACTTCATCTGAAGTCAAAGTAGTAAAGAAGAACACGGGGTCAGGGAAGAAGAAACAAACATGTCCGATCTAACTCCGGACTAAATCATACAGTCGAAGGATTCGAGATCATCACCGAAATACATGCATTTCAACTCTAGTTTGCAGAAAAGCGAATAATGATGAAAAATCACATACCCATTGAGGAGAGGGGAAATCTTAAAGGAGTACTCACATTCAAGTTCAAGGCATTGATGTAGTAGTGCAGCAATAATCATAGAGTCAAGACCACCAGAAAACAGCACTGCTACTGGAGCAAATCTCTCTGATCTATGATTTTCTGGCAGAGTCTATTACGTCGAGAAGAATAAACTTAACTGGCTTGAGAAAATATCAAAATACTGCAAATAAATCTCAATCATCTATTAACAGCAGATACTGTTGACTTGACTGAAACATATAGCGCCTGAACTTGACAAAAATACCATTTGTTAATAGGAACTAATCCCCTCGACAATGACATTATAAGCCTTTAACAGTTGTAATAGCTGAGTAGGGTGGACCGTGTCTAAATAAATAAACAAAAAACAAGAAAGGTGCAGATGAGAGAAGTTTGATTCAAGCAAATGCACGTAACACCAGAAAAAAATGTTCCATATCCGGAAACTGAGACAGCATTTAAGTTTCAATAATCCTAGGTCCCTGAACTTTTTAAATGGTACACTAAAAATAAAGAACCAACCTTGTAGATTCTGCCCGAGATTGTTCTCCGCATTATAGATTCTCTTAAAGTTGTCAAAACTTTCTGAGTCGATGCAAGAGGTGCAATTGGTACACATCCTATGTCACCGATACATGAAATAAAAGAGTTAAAGGTAAATTAGTAATTAAAATTCTTCACACCCACGATTTTTGTTAGATTTATCTGAAGCGAACATGGGCATGAGGGAAATGTAAAGATCAAATCACATCTCAATATGCACCATAACGAAAAGGAATCCATAAAAGATCATCTCTAGCCACACCTATTTGAGAGGAAAAGTCTGTCAACGTGTCTTTGATGGAGGCACTTATACTTTCACGGTCGGGTTTGATGGAGATTCTCTCCCATGCTATCAGTTCTTTTAGTTCTGGGACAGTCCAATCATGTTTCCTGACTTCGCCATTAACATGTCCATCAATTCTTGAAGCAGATATGCACATACTGTAAACTCCACACGGAAGCTCTTCCCAGAAATTCAATACATCATTTCCTCTTTCATTGATATCTGTTCAGTTGAGTCAGTAAGATGTCATTCCTTCAGATACTGCAACATGACCAATAGTAGAACGCAAACAGGGTCTCCCTAGTACATTACATGAAAATTATGCTAGTTCTCAACTAACGAATGAATGATGTCGAAGATACTAGAGAAGGTTAAAGGATACACTAATAAGCACGTACCGTAATATCGTTGAGCAGAAGAAGGTGGCGATACAGAAGACAGCAGCAGACGAAGGTCATAACATGTTGGCCAGTGAACAAGAAGACTCCGTCGTCCGAGCGCATCCCGTCCGAACCATAATACTTTTGAGCTTTCCTACATGCATCAATAAGGTACGTAAAAGTTAAGTAACAATAGTTATCCTGCTATCGATTTAGATAACCATGCAAAGTTACCTGCCAAAATATCAATGCCCACGGACCCTTGAGTCTTGAAAGAAGATCTGGAACAGTTTGTTGATTTCTTCCAGAGCAACCACAAGACCTAACGTCTTCATGGGAAACACAGAAACAGCATTTTGCCAGTGATTGCATAAGAATCTCTGTGTCATTGCCATCCCATCCGACATCAACACCTCCAAAAATTTCACCTTCAAGAAAATAAGTAAATAGCAACGAGATCGAGTCGAAACATTCTAAATAACTAAATTGTGTTACTTCGTGCAGCTTGATAATGCTTAACAGAAGATTAGAAAGTACATAATAAAATAGATAAGGCAGCCTACAAGACACTAGATCCAGAAGGTTAAACAAACAAAATATGTGTGAATGAAGCATAACTTTATACCGTTATAAACAAGAACATTCCCAAACAAATCGATCAATGGCTGAACAACCGGATGGTCGCCCCTGAGCTGCAGTTTCGCTCCGATAAATCGGAATTCAGCATTTAAACTAAATGTATTACCATTTTCCATTGCGTCATTCTTACTAATAGATTGGATAGAATAATCATGGGTATTAGCAGTCAATGGAATTGAATTGATATAAACAGTGCTAGCTCCAAGGTTATCGGGTCCTCGCCTCTGCAGAGCTTCCTTTATGTCTTCCTCTGAGAATAAAAACTGGACTTTCAACACAAAATCAGTCTAAAGCATTCAGCTTGAAAATAGGAAAGAAAAGAAAATTAAATGGGATATACCACTTGCTCTTGACACGGACGTAACGGCCAATCGGACATTGGGATTATGTTAGATAAATTAAGTTTGATTCCGGAAACGATCAGAGCTATTCCACACATATTTCTTCCGCTTCTTTCAACTTCCAGTCTCCAACATGCTTAAACCCTTGAATTCTTTCTTATACTGCAGCAAAGCCGCAGGAAAGAAAGTGTGAATAACGCAAATAGCTAGTTCAGATACGTAGGCCTCCGTAGCATAGTGGTAGTGCGTTCGCTTCGTAAGCGAAAGGTCGCGAGTTCGATCCTCGCCGGGGGCTTGGTTTTCGTTTTTAGCTTTTGAGCAAAATTAGAATTTTCTTCCAAATTCGCCACACCACACTAAACAAATAATTTCGAAACCCAAGATTATCTGTCCGTTTGTGTATTTTTTTTTGTTTCACTTTATTCTAGTTTGAATTGAAACATGAAGAGTTTTTTTTTTTTTTTTTTATATCTATATTTGTCGTGCATGCGAAACAAGTAGATGACATAAAAATAGGCCGTGTGGTAAGAACAACTTTCTCAATCGCACAACTAGCAAGAAGTAATTACATCAAGAGCAAGAGAAGCAACCATGGCATTATTCTGGATTCTTCTGCCTTTGAACAACAACATGTGCAGCAAGAAACTTTGGCAACCAAAACACTTGCGAAAAGCAATTGCAAGAGCAATTTGGCCATTGAAGGCTATTGCAGCAAATAACTCGGGCAACCAAGCTCTGCTCTGCAGGAGGAGGAGCTCGAACAACTAAGACATGAATTGCAAGAGCAGCTCAGGAATGAACTAAGACATGATGATGATGATGAGGATGATGATGATGATGATGATTTGCAGGAGGAGCAGCTCGGGCATTGAAAACATATTGATCTGCTCCGACAACAACCAAGGGATGCGAGCGGTTGGTGCGCGTGTAATTGTCTCAAGGGTAATGTTAATCTATCTTCATGATACACCATATGTTAAACGATCATATATATTATCGAAAAATATTTTGTTAAGAGCTTTGGCTTTCTGTAATTATAAAATAACGTACGTTTTTTTGTTATACAAAACAACAAGAGGATGGATGACAAGGAAAAGAAAAATATTAGCTACTCAAACCAGCCCAGTTCCTGAAGGCAATCAAAGCTTCCATTTTCCTAAAGTTCCTCTTTCTCAGCTTTGATATTTTCAGTTTCTTATGCGTCTCCATGAATGCTTGCTTGTATCTCCACTTGTCCAGATATATTTTCATCTCTTGAGATTTCTTGACGAGTTGCATTGCAGCGTCAAAGAAGCCACCTTTGACAAGGGCATACAGAAATCCATCGATGAGGCTACGATCTACTAATTCCAACTTTTTCTCTCCGATCTTCCTCTTAACTTCATTCCACAGCAACAGAACGCTGAAGTACTTCTCTATAGTCACGTAACCGTTAATGAGGGATAGATAAGTTTGCTCGTTTGGTTCAAACTGCAAGAAAACCATCCTCCTAAATGTTCTTCTAGCATCCTCCAAACGCCCAGCTTTACAGAAAGAGTGTATAATCGAATTCCAATCATGAGTTCCAACTTCGATTCTCGGGTCCCCAACAACTTCATCCAAAAATGCAGCCATCAGTTCGGGTCTGTGATGCTCAGTGAGACCCGTCATTATTGTCAAGTAGCTCCCTTTCAACTCGCTTATCATCCTTGATTCTCTCATATCACGGAACAGAGAGAACGCAGACTGAAAATCTTGACAACTCATGGACGATTCTATCAGAGCATCGTAGGTATCAGCATCTAAACGCAGTCCGAAACTGCATATTTCACAAACCAATTGAGCAGCTTCCGCAGTTCGCTGCTCTTTGCAATAAGCCTTCAAAATTGGGACATAAACGCCTAGTCCAACATTAGCACCCAGAGCATTCATCTCATCTAGGATCCCGTGGGCTTTATCGAGTAAACCAAGATCAACACAAGAACTGATAACACCATATCCAAAAGATCTGTCCACTACAGTGGAGGAAGGTTCAATCTTTTGACTCTCGGCGATCAAATTAGCAAGGCTCTTGTAGTCCCCATTCTCTATAAATCCTTTCACCAGCACATCGTAACTCTCCTGGCAGAAACCGTGTCCTTCACTTGCACTCAAACCACGCAAGGCAGTTGAAGCAACGGCCTCAAAATCACCTGACTTCACATACCCGCTAATCAAATTGTGAAAGAAACCTCTTTTATCGCTGAAACCAAAGCTATGCATGAGATCTTCCAACTCCGTTACCTTGTCATTGAGCCCCTTCACCGCGTACAAATGACCCAGCAACCCAAACGTAACTTCATCTGGCCGAACCCCTAAAACTGACATAGTCTCAACCAATTTCTCAGCATCGCCAACCAATTCAACCTCACAACAGTAATAATCCATCACAGCGTTGCAGGCACCCAAATCAGGAGTCAAAAAACCCACCATCTCATTAACCACAACCCTGCAACAGTCATTAAAGACACTTAAAAACCCTTTGAAGCTCCCATCTTTCTTACACATGTCAACTAGAATACCACCCCATAGCTCAAAAGGCATGAAAAATCTGTTCTTCAACATACTCCTAACCAATGCCAAAGCGGGCGTTCTGGCATGGACAACCCTCATTGACTCCAAAAGGGATCTCACGGTTTCATGGTCCAACAGAGATTGCTTCTTCTCCAACACATAGACCACAGAAGCATAGGCTCTCTTAAGACTGTGAATGTCGCCAACGGAGGACAAATGAGTAATCAACGAGTTTGTGAGGGGCTTTTCCGGCAGAGAGGAAAAGCTAGTGAAAGCCTTGAATGCTTTCCATGCCCCATCAGTGTTCTTTTGGATAAGGGAATCTTGGAGTGTGGATTCGAGATTTGATCTTTGGAGCTCGGTTAACGGGGTTTGATAGTTCAGCTTATGAGGTGACGGTTGATGATCGGTCGTTGGCTTCAGAGAGAAGATTGAAGGTTGAAGAAAAGAGTACAGAGACGGGGTTTGTGGTGGGGAAGAGAAGGATCGCCGTGAAATCACCAAGTACAGAGATTTTCGCAGCATTTGACATCGGCAGCGTAACGAGCTCACTGATGATGGATGAAGAACAAAGAACGCAATAAGAAGCGGACTTTTACTCTTGTAAGCCCATTTATAGCCCAATTATCTGCAAGGGCCCAACTTATTTAGCCGCAATTCGTAATCTTTCTGATCAAATGATGTAGCATAGCAAATCCCCAAAATTTCGCCCTAAATCAGAAGAAATGGTTGGCGAAAGAACGAAAGGGTGAATCATTGTAGAGGTGGAGTAGAAAAGGAGGAAAAGGTGTGGGACAAATGGCGAATAGCAAAGCTAAAAAGGGAACAGAAGAAGAAAAAGAAGTAAAAAAGGAAGAACTAATTGATAACAATAACGATGATGCCGATGAACATGATCAGGACGGTGTCTCCGTGTATTCTGCTTGTAAGATCACGACTTCTTCGCTTCACAAGGTGCAATTTTACCTTTTGTGGTGTATGCGTTTGCGTGTTGCTTCTTAGTCGTTGCAATTTTTTTTCCATATATTTTGATTTGTTGAAAAAATAGGAAAACTCAGAGGTTGAACTAGAGCTGAGACTACTTGAAGCACTTGAACTTTATCCTCCTGCTAAATTACGAGGTAATTTGTGTTGGTTCCTCATCGTTTTTACTTTGAAAAAGTTCATCTGCATGCATGCTTTGGACTGGAGTTGTATGTATGATACTACAGTTTGTATGGCTGTTTTGTTTTGGTATATATTTTAACTATCGTTCGTTATTGTCGTCATAGTAAGTAGCATTCCTACTTTTATTGCAGGTATGGAACGTCATTTTGTGCGCTATGGTCTGGCCGAGTATATGAGGCGAAGGTTTGTTTCAACATTTGTCAATATATATATATATATATATATATATGCTTGTTTTTGTATCTGTTCTAACATTTGTTTCTTCTTGTGCAGTTTCAATCAGCCATTTACTGTAGAAGAGGTTCTGAAGTTGTTGGGACGCTTTTACAATGTGGAAATGGTGGTACGTGCTTTAGCTTATCAACTTCATGTTCTTGAATGCTGATATATCCGAACCAAATTCATAATAATAATAATAACTAAATGAACAAATCGAATCTATTCGTATCCAAGTTAAGATCAAATGAGACAGTTTAAGTATTTATTTATTAGACCATCTATTCTTACAAGCAAAGCAACGGTGAGGGACATAAATAATCTAGAAATAGTAAAGTTTTGTTGGTCCATTTGCATTCCAGCTCATGGGATTGTAGAAGTAGCAAACGTCGAATGCATTGATCAAAGTTTTCCTTTCACATAATTGTGATATAGTAGAGTTACTTACCATATAGCACTGCCGAATATCCAGAAAGCAGATGATGAGGATGCAGAGTGTGTAAGCCACGAAGAAGACTTTCACTTGCCGCAGAGCTACTTTGCTGAGGACGAAACTTGATTGGCAATTACGTTTGGCCTCTTCTGTTTGCTGCCCATGCTTTTACATTTAATTGACGAAAGGTATCATAAATATATATATATATATATGTTGTGTGCATGACGTCCATCTGGAAAAAAACAAACATGTGAAAATATGACAATGAGTTATCCTTCTCCTGTTTTGTTATTATTATGACGAGTTCCCACTTAAACCTCAACTTTATGGATTGTTTCATTACCTGGAATGGAATCTGCAGTCTGCGTCGGAAGCATGCGGCACAGCTTGATGTAAATTTAATTTTCTTTTATTCATTGTTGTATATATATATATATATATATGTAATATTTTTGGGACTAGTTGATGAATTCAACTAAGTAATTTTATCAGCTCAGCCTTAGCGTGCGCGCCGGCACTCATGTGCGCTCTCAAATTATGTAGTTCACACGTGCGTAATTCAAACGGATCGCCCATTTCGTCGGATTCTTGGTAATTAATTATATATAAGTGGGATTCTTAATTTTCCGCTTAATGCATTCATATAGCATCAGATGATGATTTTTGGTAGCAAGTTACTACTTTGATTGCAGACCAATACCCAGTATTCATCGTTTCGTTCACTCTAATACATTCTTGCAGATGATGAACTTATTAACCTTATGCTAGTTTTTAAATCGAAAAAGTTGCTAAGATTAAAATGATGATGACTTCACAATTCACATTACATGATAGACATATCAAACAGGGAACATGGACATAGTTTATTAGGTCCCAATATTTCTCAGTTGTATTACTGCGTTTGCTTTTTATGCACCAACTAGCTGTGGAACTATGGTATATGTATACTGTCTGTGCCATTAAAACATTGTTCTCTACCATCCAATGTTGGTAGAGAAGACAACAAAACTGAAAGCCATCTTCTAGTACTTGTTGCTTAGCTTGCATTGATGTGGAAGTTTATTGTATAAAGGAAAGAGAAGAAAAGCAATCTGCTATTATTAGACAATTTTTACACTATTGTTCTCTAGCTAATTTTTCTTCCCATAATTATTGCGTCCCCGGGAGGTTTGTGAATGCTTGTCACTGTTGAAGGTCCTTCAAAGGCTCATCAATTGAATGTGTTTCATACTAAAAAGAGTTATGCTGCTACTGCTATTAATTAAGTGGTTAACTGGGACTATCAAACAAAGGGAGATAAATATGTAATCTCGACAAAATCTGTGAATACATACATCAATGCTCAAATCCCCAAGTATAAACATTACTTGTAGTAAATAGTTAAATGGCCAAAATAATCAGCATTTACAAGGAGAAAACAATTAGTCCTCATCAACAGAAACCTCCTCCCTCAGACTCAACTTACAAGCTCAAAACCTTAATATATATATAAAAATTCGAAGCATCATTCACCACTAGGAGGAGGTCAGAAGAGCCATGACAGCATTATTATCACCTGCACCATGACATCGTTGTCTTCTGGGGCGTCTAGTTGTCTTTCCCCAGCCCGTCAGGCTTTGATCCTCCAAGGCCTTTGCAAAATTATTATTACTATCAAGTTGTTTCTCTACTATTATTAAGTTGTCTGCAGCTCTCCGCCTCCCACCGTTCCTCCTAGTCGAGTTCCAATGATGTCCCATGGCTCTCATTATGCCACCAAATGTCTGAAGATCCTCAGTCACTTCTTGTCTGGACAAACTCGACAGACCCGGAAGAACGTCCCTTCGGAAGTCCTTTCTTGGCCTCCCTCTTCTCGAATGCCCCCTTCTCAGCAGCATTGAGCTGTTTGTTTCCCGTACTTGGATTTCGGGCTGAGGTACTAAGTAGTCCTCTTCTTCCATTTCTTGGAGTTGCAATGTCATGGCCTCGAAATCATCTATTTCCTCATTGCTGGTGTCTTCAAGTTCATTAGAATAAGTGCAAACCATGTCAACAAACCAGAGGAGGAGCGGCTCGCTGTCCTCTACATGATTTTGAGGACAATAAGATGATGCGATGGAAAATACCATCTCAGCTGCATCCTTAAGATATTCCAGAGATTGTAATGAGAAGTTGTCTTCTTTGACGGCTGCCGCTAAATCGTCCTCCTCAGGGGGCGGAGCTTCAAGATCTATCTCCAATATCCTCTTAACAGTTGCAGTCCTATTCTCAAAAGACGGGACAGATGGATCTTCACTATCACCAACACAAGAATTCAGATCAATCAGGTTTTTCGCAACTCCGTCGTTTGCTTGATTTTCCTTGCACAACGCTGGTTCTAATTCATCAGCCACATCATCATCATCATCATCAACTGGTTCGCCCTCTAGATTTATATCAATTATCCTCTTCTTCTGCTCATTATTAGCATCAATGCCTTCAACATGGAAAAAAATGGGTGCCACGTTTGAACGGTCTTTATCATGAGCTTTGGTCTCAAAAATGGGAACTCCTCGAATTTTCTTGACATTTTTAGCCTCAGAAAGCTCACAGTCAACAGTGACCACTGCAGGTATGGGACGATTGAGATCTTTACCTGTTTTACTCTTCCACCATGATTGACTCGAAGAAGAACGATGCATACTCGAAGCTCCACAAAATTTATCTTGCTTAGAATTGCCAGCCCCTTCAGCATGTGAAGGCTTGCTTTTCAGCCAAGGTAACGATGAAAGACGATCCTCTGGCTTATTATCTCTTTCATCTTCAATACTAGTTAGATCAACCACCTCGTTCAAGTCAATATCTATTGCCTGCTTTTGATATTCATGGTACGAATTGTTATCCCTATCGTAGACATGATAATTAAGACCGTATAACAGTGGGGAAACTTGTGTTTCTCGGGTTCCTGAAATTGACCCACGGTAAAACCCGTTCCTTGTTAATCCACCAGCAAAATTTGGATTCAAACTAGAACCAATATTGACCTTCCAATTTTCTCCAAAAGGCACCTGGTGCCGAGATGAAGGCTGCAAATTTCTATTTACTGTTGTAACTGAATTTGGTGATGAATCAAATATGGCTCTCCTTTGAGCAGAGCTAGAAGCAGGCTCCAAATGAGAGGACGCCGATTGGGCCAATGAATTGGAAAAACAAGAGGAAGTGTAGAATGGTAAAGAAGCCACGGGATATTCCAAGTGTCCATCATTGGATCGCTTGTGAATCTGATCAGAAGGCAATAAGTTATGGTGGCGCATGCCTGTCATTGTAGAGTTGGACGCAGACAACCTATCTTGAATGAGTAGATTTCTTTTGCTGATTCCTGAAACATTGAGTCGCTAATTATATTGCATAAAACGCAGGATAATATATATGTATATATCTAAAAGATCGAAAAGTGTCCTACCTGCTTCGTACATATGAGTGACCCGGCCATTGTTAACTTCATTTGTTACGCCTGGTTTTAGCCAAAATTCATTAGGGAGATGCCTATTTCTTTCTCCATTTACAGCTACAGGAGATTCATGAGACTTCTCGGGAAGTTCCACAACTATAGTATCTCCATTAACTACCGATCGACGCCCAAGAAAATTCATAGACGATGGAACAGCTGTTTCCTCTTCAATCTCAACAGGTTTGTTTAGATCAGCCAACCCAACATTGTTCTCCGAATAGTTTTCCATTTCTCCAGTGCCAATGTATCTCTCAGATGGAAGTTGAAGATCAAACAGCCTCTTCCTCACTTTCGACGGCCTTGAATCTAATGACTCGTTTCCCTTCAAATTAGACCCATTCACGAAAGTAAGCTGACTAGGACCCATGTTGTACTCTTTAGTACAACTCATGGGGGAATTACCAATTTGAAGTCCCAAAGCTGATCCTATGCAACCAGAGTCAAACAGTGGAAGCCTTTTTTCAGCCTCTCCTGAAGTTAATTGATATCCACGGAGACTCGATGATGATGATGGTTCTGTTGAAAATCTTAGCCTGTGTAACTCCAACTCTTTCCTTTTGACTTCTTCCATCATGTCCTTTTGAATCCTATAAAGCCTGTGGAGCTCATAAAGCTAAAAAGGAAGGAAAATAGATCAATATAGTCGTCATCATACATGAACAAGGTTCTTTATGAGGAAGAAAGCTCACACCAAAGCTAAACTACCTGACTCCTAAAAACGGTCTCATGTTCCAGCATTCTCTGCTTCATTGCATCTCTTTCAGGAACAGAATAACCATCTATCGCGGTTCTAGAGATGAAGCCAGTGTTACATTGTTGCCCACTTTCTATGTCTTTATCACCATTACACGTGGGCCAGCTATTACTACTTGAATCTTCATTAAGATCTCTCATGGAGTGATACCCTTCAAAGTAGCCCAGAAATGCACTTTTGCCACCATTCCTGTTGAATATGCTATCATCGATTGGCGGGCTTAGGACGAGACGAGAAAGACACTTGTAAGGAAATACAATTCGGCTTAAATTCTTACAACAAGAACTCGTATTGGCACACTAGCAAACGAATAATCAAATGGAATAGAGCATATAAGCAATGGAATCAAAAAGTCAACACTCTTCATCAGGTTGGACAGCTAATATAGATCAGCTCCTCTTGGAGAAAGAAAAATTTTGATTTACAAGTTAATCATACTCATTCCAGCCAAGCCAGTGTCTGAAACTCCAAAGTAGACATTTTTTTACAGCAACAAAACAGGTAAGGTTTCACAGGGAGGCTGCCTTTTATTCTTATGGGAGGGTTATAAGTGAAAACGAATTAAAATCTACCAATAAACTAAACTGAAAATGATAATTACCTCAGACCCACATCTTGAAATCTCCTCTTCTCGGGAACCTTTCAAGAATTGGATCAGCAAGAATTGTATAACATGGTCAAGGGACAGCTCTATATTATTAAGAGTTTCAGAGGCTTTCACACCATACGCACCAGTCACCACTACTCACTAGCCAACAAAAGCTATTCAAAAGCGAAAAAAGAAAATTAGAAACAGAAAAGAGCACTAATAATTGTCAAACGAAATAACTAGATAAGTGCCATGATAACCCAATTGTAGCTCAGATCGGTCATCAAATACCTGCAAATTGGAAAGGATCTGCTGGGCCACTCCCTCTCTAGGAAGGACAAAGCTGGCAACTTTAGAGAGAGAACGATAGAGAAAACAATGAGACGAGGAAAAGTTTTGGCAACTGTCGTATGCTATTTACCATTAAAAATGTTTATTTTATTTTATTTTTCAATCGGGGAGAGATAAAAGATAGATCCCAGCTAAGATGAGAAATCTTTCACACTAACGACCTTCTAAGAACAATGACTCTTTATAATTGTCAACAATGGTCTCTCCTTATTCATTAATTTCATAAACAAATGCATTCTATATTTCTCATTATTTAATTTTAAATGAGAAAATGCAAATAACTGGGCACTTTAAGATTCTCCACCTTTCTTGGTTTCGTTTGTGTATCAATTTACAAAGAAAAAAATAGTTAGGCCTAAAGCTTAGATCTGCTCACCTACATTGTTGTGGTCTTGTGTGATGATGTGCAATAAGGATATCAACCGTAAATTGCCTGTTTGTGTGTCGTGGGAGACGATCTGCATAGAATTACAATTATCAACATTTATATTTTTTTTTTTTGGTTGGTGACTTATATGAATGATCCAGATTCTTAAATGTATTGATTTATTACCTAGAAAATAAACAGTGCAGTCAACGCAATTATTCAATATATTACTAAATTCGTATACTTTGATGCGTTGCTCTCAAAGACTGTGACAACCAACAACTTGCTATATATCTATAGAGCTATTAGTTATCTATAAATACCTACCATTAATAATAATATGTGATTTTACTGGCCATTTTAAGTAATAACTTACTAGCTTCATCATTCATGCTAATGAGACGAACTGTGGGCCCGATTCCAACTCCGTGAAGATAAATCCCAAAGGTAGGATTCATTTAATAGCGTCGTTCTCTGTTTGAGGTTAAATAAATAAAATTATAATGGAATATTGTGTTTGATTGGTCTTGTAGGGACTTAATATAGTATGACTGTGAGATAAGCTAATTTGTTGCATCATTCATTAATTACAATCACATGAAGGAACAGAAGATGATGATGCTACTAGTATAGCATAATATATATGCATGCAGCATAGCATTGATAAGCAAGCCATTTGATTTGATTTGTTGTTTCTGTAGCTATTTATTTGGTTTCCCAGAAGATAATATCACCTTGCTCACCAACAAGGCCAAGGTCCTTCAATCTTCTCTCTTGATAATATTCCAAATAGTCCAATTCGGTTTCCCTCTCCCGAAAGATGTCACCAATCTGCTGCAAAACCTTCTTCTCTCCTCTTCTGATCCCCACTGCTATCGCAAGCCTTGAACTAAGGTTTCGGTCTTCCATCACCTTATCATCCTGCAGAGCAATTACCAATTAATTAACACAGAGCAGAGAGTACTCAATAAGCAATTACCATTAATTAATTAAATTGAATATTACACCTCTTCAATGGTGGTGTGATAGCCAGATAATGCAGATTTACAGGCATCTCTCACCACTCTGCATATGAGCTCCTCGTTCCCACGGCTCACTGGTAATTCGAGGAATCCCCATATTTGGTTCCTAAATATGGACTCCAACAGAAATGCATCTGACCCACCGAGAGCTAAGAGACGAAGGTACTGAAGAAGGGCCCTCGGAAGAGTTTGCCCGTCCTTTATATCAAAGTATGCAGATTCTCCCAAGCCGTTGAGCTCCGCTATATCCAACTTGTCAGCAAAGAATTCGTCAGATTCTGATATCTCCAGCGTCAGCGTAAACGCGTCGCGACCCGAGTTCATCTCGATGAACCCATAGTCCAGTGCCATGTCAGCATTGCTTTTGTTCAGATCATATTGTATAACAACCTGATGGAATCAACATCATCATAATTAATTAATTAATTAATTAATTGGTATAGTATACATGGGAAATGAAAATAAAAATATGATCACCTGCTCACCGGCCTTGAGAGACAACGGGCTTCTTACTTGAAACAGAAGATCCCAAGTGAAAAGACCTGCCGCCCCTGTAACCTCATGGGCATGGTCATCTGTCGTCACTTTGCCGCTGTGGTTGATCTACAAGACAAAGATAAGAGGAGGCTTTTTCCAATTTTTCTTTTTTTCTTCGAAAAAAGAAAGAAAAAGAAAATCACTGATTTATTTACCAAGTCAGCAAAGGGGATGATGACGAGGCTCTGGTTGCGAAGACGAGAGAATGCCCTTGATCTCAGCATTCCAAACGCCCACAAGAAATCATCCAATGTTATAGGAAATGGAAAAAGCTTCTTCTTGTTTGGTACTATCACTTCCTCTTCCAGCTTCACGAATTCATTCTGCACGTACTCCTTCACAGCCAACGTAGTGCTCAACAGCTGAGTTCCTGCTATAATTCACATCTCCATTATATATAATAGATCAATTAGAACCATTAAAAGATATATTATGCCTTAACAACAAAACAAAACCTTGAATCTCAACAAGCTCCTCCTCTGACCTGCAGTGCAGTAGGAAAGTGAAAAACACAAAACAATAATGGTGATAATAAAAATGACAATTTGAAAGCCGATTAAAAATTTAAACCCCACCAGAATATAGTTGAATCCGTAGACTTTGGAAGCACGTCCAAGTAAAACCTCCATTTAGACTCATCTCCTTTAGACTTCTCCTTGAGCAAGAACAAAGCAACGGCCAACAGAGGCTTGAGCCCGGAGCAAACACCGCCGATCTCCGATGAGGCGGCAGCATCGGGATTGATCCAATACTTCTTCGGCACTTCCAAAACGACCTCGTTTCTCGAAATGTCGCGCGTTGCGACGAGTCCAAGGCCTTCGGGGACAACACCTGGCTTCACTGGTGTCTTTTTCGAGACAAGGCCTTCATCTTTCAGCCACTGCCAAAATGTTTCAACTGTTTGTGGGATGTCTGAGACGAGAGCTTTGCATAGACCGACCTTTGGTTCTCTCCTCAAGTGATAAACAACGTCACAAGCTGGTTTTGTTGTTGGGGGAGCGAATTGGGTTTTCGGAACAGAACAAAGTGTTGGATTGTTTGTAGTAAAGAAGAGAGAAATCATATTTTTCTTGCTCAGCTCCTCTGGGGTGTGATTTTTGACGGTTAAACAAACAAGATGAGGGGTGGTACCGTTTATTTGATGTGGATAAAGATAAACCCCTTATTTTTATATTTTACTTATTAATTCACGTTTAATCGATTCGATAGCAGTCGACGGAAGCCGAAGGAAAAGCTACGCCGCGCCGCGCCGTCCGTCTTTAGTCGGTAGGTGGGCCTAAGCCCAACTACGCATGCATTTAGAGGCCGAACGATAAAATCAAGTTCGCCCGGGAGTTATCATTATTGGGCTGAGTTGATTTGAATAAAACAAATATATCACTCATATCATGGTTTTGTATCCTATTTTATTTTATTATTATAATATAATGTGGTCAAGTGTACCACCTCTTATTACATATCTTCTACGACAAAGGAGTTAACGTTACTACATATGAAAATAGTACAGCGTATTAAAAAGGGTCTGTCTCATTAATATGTTTCTCGATCGTTTTCCATCTGTTGCGCTATGTCGATATTATTATTGGATTTGATAGGGCTTTATTATAAGAAACCATAAATACACTGAAAGCGCCCGCAGAACGCTTCGTACACAATGTAGGGGGCTCCTGCCCCAACTAATAAATGCTAACTAACAGTACAATATATAAATATCACACCACATATTTATCAGTTTATGTAAAACTGCTACTTACTAATCAGCACACACATGACATAGCCTACTAAATTTTACGAGTTATTCCTACAACCTGCGGCGCCATTGCATGCATGCAAAACCCTAAATAACAATACTTATCAGATTATATAACAATAGTTATCAGACTAACGACCCCCATCTATATATATATATATAATAGTTATCAGATTATATAACTCATCATGATGCAGGGCAAGATTCCCTAGCTTACTAATCAGAACACCGGGGAATGCATAGCAGGCGAAGACACGAAGGCGGTGGTGTTGAGTATTATATTGCTCCAATAATTAACTTTGTCATCTTGTTCAATAACAACTTCACCGCCTGCAAACCCAAGATTGTCGGAGTTATGAGCTCCGACAAGATCATTCTCACAAAGATTTGTGATGAACCCCTCCATGTTGAAGCTTGGAATAAACTCATCAGGGAAGTCTCCAAGAAATGTGGAATCAATATCATTTCCACTGTATATATCCATTACGGAATCATCAATTATCGAGCCCTTCACCTCGTTTTGATTATTATTATTATTATTGAAGGTGTTAGCGCTGCTGTGATTAGCTCCATGGTAATTGTTCGAATTAGTCACTGCCTTGTTGACTGCTAATTCATGATCAGGTCTTGGATTGGTACTGTTTAGGGCATTTGAAGAGACTAAGTTAATAAGTGGTGACGACTCGAGGAGTGTGTCATTGTTTTTAGAGGCAGTCAGGCTGTTAATAGCAGCATGCACAATTTTTCCAGGATTGGCTGCCGTCGTCGACCACACTTTCAATATATCCAAACACGGTGGTCGTAGCGGAAACATCATGGACGACTTGGCTTTGTTGATTAGTGCAGCTAATAGCGACGACGATGGTTGATGATCATTATTATTATTATTATTATTATTATTATTATTATTATTAGGGTTTTGCGGCCTCCACGATGATTCTCGAACAATTCTAGCTTCGGCTTCTACCCGAGCACTTTCCCACTGAGCCATGTGGTTAAGGTTGGCCATGTCCCTGTCGTTCCAGCAGCTTGTTTGGCCACGGTGGTTCTTGGGCTTGTGGGTCATGGGATCGATCCCCATCTTCGTCAGTCTCTTCTTTATATGTGTGTTCCAATAGTTCTTTATCTCATTATCCGTTCTCTTCGGCAATTGACTAGCTATTGCTGCCCATCTGTTTATAATATGAAAATCAACACACACAAGTTTTCATTGGGATTTTCGATCGATTGCAAATCTCATCAAACATGCATGTGGACAAAACTAGCTTATTCATCAGTCAGGATTACATTCAATGCTATGCAGCAGCATAAGATATACACGCAATGTTAATTAAATCATGATTTATATTATTATAGTTAAACCTGTTTCCAAGAAGCGCATGAAGTTGAATAATATTCTGCTCTTCCTGTAAGGTGAATTTTCCTCTCTTTATGTCAGGCCTTAGATAATTCGTCCACCTCAGTCTGCAGCTTTTTCCACATCTCTGGAGCCCTAAATAAAATTAAAAACAAAAAAAAACAAAATTGGAGTTATGTAATTAAGAGCCCGTAATCAACTGAATTGTGAATCTGATATTTATTCATGATGACTTTTTCCATTACATAATAATAAATTGAAAATATGTATTTAACTACCAGCTTTAGGAGGGAGTGCTCGCCAGCTCCCATGGCCATGTCCTTGAATATAAGCCAACAGCTTTTGATCTTCCTCAGGCGTCCATGGACCTTTCTTTAACCCTACTTTATTACAACACGAATGCCTTCCCATTATTCGAGGCTGATAATAAGATCTACGGCAGATTATATAATATGCGTGTTTTGACGACGAATGGTGAAACCCATGCATACATACATATATATATATATATATATATATATATATATACAGAACAACTTAGTTAATGAATGCACATTATAATGCATTTGTCGGATTTGGTAAGATATATAAGTATTCTCTGACGTGGAAATAAATATGATATAGTGACCTGCGGCATGCATCATGCACTACGTACAGGAGGATTAATCTAATTAAATTTGTGTGTCTTTATCCTAATTGGTGTATATATGGCGGTAATTTTGGTTGTTGATTATATTATGGCTGCATATTGACTTCAGTTGATAATCATATCATATTTCGCGATGAGAGGCAAATTTAGAATTAATGTTATTCTACGCTGAAAAGATGGGAAGGACCACATAAACCGTAATCTACTTGTAGATACTTAGAAATTAATTTTTAAAAACAAGTCATCAAGGTTGTTTATATAATATAGCCACATATCTCCAGTGGGATATAGACACATATTCGACCGGTGGGTCGATTATGGGTGTGCACACCAGTGGGACTAATCTCTAGGGCCATGTGAGAATATTTTACTCCTTATTTAACAACGAAAGTCAAGACTTTTAGCGAAAACGAACCGAGAAGGAAATATTTCGGACCTATCTGACCTTGGTGTCGTCAATAATCTTACTTAAATCCATTTAATAAAAGATGGTAAATGAACCCGCGTTTATTTGGAAGTGGCCGTAAGAAAAAATACCACTTGTATTTAACCCCAAAATAATACAATAAAATAAATACATAGTGTGATAGTGAATACAGGAATTACATAATTAATTCTTCCACGCCAGAAAAACTACCATCTTTCGAGTCATATTTACTATCAGTGTATGCAATGTCCTAACTTACTATCCAAAATGAATTATAAACAGCCCACTAATTACTATTCCCATTATACAGTAGAAGAATGCATGTGATCACTACCTCCGCCATTTTCTCATGAGAAAGATATAATCCAAATTGATACATGCATACTGTGTTGATGCATAGAATAAATTAAATAATTCGTAGTAGTATATATGTTATATTTAGTTGTATATTGGTCGACCAACTACTTGACTTGGTGAAGCATTAATTCATATAATAATTAATAATTAAAAGATGCTAGGATAGCTGGCTGCTTTATAAAACTTAATGACGGAGAGTCGAGACCACACGATTATTCTTAGTAATTTCTATTAGATAATGCATATATAAAAATAAATATATGTAATTTCTTTATAAATATACCGTCATCAAGGATGTATTAATGCGATGGATAGTTATATACCATTCGAAAAACGTAATATATGACAGAGAAAACTAAAAATAACAACTCCTGTACTGTAGGCTTGATGAGAGTGTAATATTTCTGCATCATAAGAAATTCATATATAGTTGCTCAATCGGAGAAATAAGGACGCAGCTAACGAATACACAATAATATACAAAGAGGATATAGTCGTCAATTAATCTTACAGATCAAAGCATGCAATCATTGCCTGAAGAATACGAATGCTGTGAATGAAAAAGGACAATATTCGAGATTATTGATATATTATTATCTTGATCTGACAAAAAAAACGAGGGTTCTATTATATTATAACCACCAGCAGATAATTAAAACAGTAGTAGGTTTCTTATCTTTACTTTACAATAAAAATGTATATAAAACGCACACTAAATACAACATTAAATTCAGTCATAAAGTGTTCGTCTGACGCCAACCTGCAACGGCGAGTGAAACAAATAGGAGAAAAATTAAGAACATGGGAAAAAAAAACTGCAGACAGGCTTATATGTGGCAATTTGAGATAATATGAAATCTTAATCAGGTGAAAATTTAATAAAAGGACAGCAAAAGATAAAACAGCAGGCTGCCTGCCTGCCTGCCTGCCCCCTGTGCTCGACAGTGTCGTCGGTCCTTTTTCTTTTTTACAGAGTTTAATTAATCTTCTTAATTCCAGCCTATGATAATTATAGGTCGAAAAAATATTAACTGAACCGGCCCAATAAGCCATGCATATTTTGTGGAGTGGCTCAGCCCAATTGATTTGTGACCCCACATTATATATACTAGTAATTATTAGGTTTAAAGCACCAAGAATATGAAGGCATGACATGCTACATACATGTCAAGATTGTTGAGCTGAGTGGAACTCACCTCATCTCTATATCCCACTTAATAAACTGCGCCTTATAAATAGAGCTAGAATGCATGCATGCAGTTTCTGTATCTTTAATAATTATTCAAAAAGAGAGCCATGGAAAAAGAGAGTCACACCCTCGCAGCCCTAACATTAGCCCTTGTCTGCATGATATTTTCTTGGATTTTCATCCACAGAGTGAAGCAAAGAAACAGCAAAGGACCCAAGACGTGGCCTTTCTTTGGTGCAGTCTTTGAACAGCTGATGAACTACGACAGGATGCACGATTGGTTGGTCGATTACTTGTCTCAATCAACAACCGTAGTCGTGCCAATGCCCTTCACCACTTATACTTACATAGCAGATCCAACAACCGTCGAGCACGTCTTAAAGACAAACTTCACCAATTACCCAAAGGTTTCATTCACTAACTTAATTACCATCATCATGTTAATTATAAATAATAATGTCCTCATCCTGTGCTGTGATATGATGTCCGTCGTCATAATATATCCGCGCTAATTATAAAACTGAAGAGGTGTGATCAGTTTTGGATCGCTTTCTTCAAAAAGTTAATTATGGACTCATTATTAGTTTGTATTTGACACAAAATTTGCGTGAATCATTGATCCAATTGCATCATGGGATTGCTTAAATAATATCTTGGCAGGTGTGGGGACATATGGCTGCTGATATTCTATTATTTCGAATAAAATGCATCTTTAATTTGCTGCATATATAATATATATTTTTTTTTAAAAAAAATTAAGGGTGAAGTGTATCATTCATACATGGAAGTGTTGCTTGGAGATGGGATCTTCAATGTGGATGGAGAGCTTTGGAGAAAACAAAGAAAGACAGCAAGTTTTGAGTTTGCTTCGAAAAACTTGAGGGACTTTAGTACTGTGGTTTTCAGAGAATATAGCCTTAAACTATCTGAGATTCTGAGCCGAGGAGCTTTCAGCAATCAAGAAATAGATATGCAGGTATATGTAGCTGCTTATTATAGCTGAACTGAGTACTAGCTATAATAATAATAATACGTGTTTAGAATTTGGACTTATATATTGTATGGAATGAATTTCGGGCCAGAATCTTCTGATGAGGATGACCCTGGATTCAATATGCAAGGTGGGATTCGGCGTCGAGATAGGAACATTAGCCTCTGACTTACCTGACAACAAATTTGCGCGAGCCTTTGACACAGCAAACATCATAGTGACACTGAGGTTTATTGACCCTTTGTGGAAAGTAAAGAAGTTGTTTAATGTTGGATCAGAGGCTGTTCTCGATCAAAGCATCAAAGCCATCGATGACTTCACCTACTCTGTAATAAGAAGAAGGAAATCAGAATTATTAACACAGCAAGAAGTTGCTGCTGCCAAAGATGAAAAGGTGTGCCGTCGCCCTCATCATCATCATCATCATCATCATATCAACTTTCTTAATTTGCCGTTTCGTCCTTTTTTTCTTTCCTATTCTTCCTCCTCCTCCATTTTTCAAACTCTATCTCTAATTATATGTTGTCTGTCTCCTCCCTTTGACAGATCAAGCATGATATATTGTCGAGGTTCATCGAGCTGAGCAAAGATCATGACAATAACATGACAGACAAAAGCCTAAGAGACGTGGTCCTTAACTTTGTAATAGCTGGCCGTGACACAACTGCTACTACTCTTACGTGGGCTATTTACATGGTAATGACTCACCAAGACGTGGCAGAGAAGCTCTACGCGGAATTAAAGAGGTGCGAAGAAGACCGTGCGAATGAAGAAGGAATAAGATTGCGAGAATATGATGATGATGATGATGATGATGTGGAGTCGTCGTTTAACCTGAGAGTAACACAGTTCGCACAACTCTTGAATTATGACACGCTAGGGAAATTATATTACCTGCACGCTGTTATTACAGAAACTCTCCGTCTCTACCCTGCCGTTCCTCAGGTAGGTACATAAAAAAAAATAAAAATTAATAATAACAATAATCGAAAATATCCATTAGATTTATAGAAACATGATGTAGAAAGTTGTTGTTGCATGCAGGATCCGAAAGGCATATTAGAGGATGATGTTTTACCGGATGGGACGAGAGTTAAAGCGGGTGGTATGGTGACTTACGTACCGTATTCAATGGGGAGAATGGAGTATAACTGGGGCCCTCATGCGGCGTCGTTTGATCCAGAGAGATGGCTTAATAAAGATGGCATTTTTCAAAACGCTTCTCCGTTCAAGTTTACAGCATTTCAGGTATATATATTTATTTAACTGGGAAATCAAAAAAATAAAATTATGTAATCATCATCATATATCATGGATGGATCATTAATTAGGCTGGGCCAAGAATATGCCTTGGAAAGGATTCGGCATATCTGCAGATGAAGATGGCTTTAGCGATTTTGTGCCGATTCTATGAATTCAAGCTGGTTCCTGGGCATCAAGTCAAGTACAGGATGATGACCATCCTCTCCATGGCCCATGGCTTAAATCTCACTGTTTCCACAAGACCAATTTAACCCATCATTGTTTTTCCATATATATATATATATATATATATATATATATATATATATATATATATATATATATATATACATACTAAAACCCAAGTCTATTTAATTGTACCAGTTAATTAGTTATCTAGTCCTCTCTCTGTGTTTTGGACGGTTATGTTGTGATATATAAGTTACAATATAGACAAATATCGTATAATAAATTCTCACATTAATATTATTATGTATTCATTACTATCACTTCTTCTCTCTTTACTTTCCCGCTGTAAAATTGGATTCGAATGCAATAATGTTTCGTAACCTGCAAGCACATTAGCTTATTTCTTTATCCTTTTCCCCTTATAACTGAATAAACATATGAATGCTCTAATCAAATAAAAGGAAAAGCTAAGGGCAAGCGTGAATCGGCTCCACGTGAAGATCAAGCGAACATTCTTTCTCCAAATGATTAATTATCATTTTATTCTTTAAATGACCGACAGACACTTTAAAATAATTATGGCAGACATTGAAAATTAAAAGTAGTTGGTTTTTGTCGCGGGAAAAAAAGCCTGATTCAAAGGGTTTGTTTGCTTAGATGTTGTGCACTGCTGCACATAAAGATCATGTAAATATTAAATTTTAAATTATATTATTATTCGCCACCATGTCTCTATCAAATATCTTATCCTGATCCGATTAAGGATCCATTGATCGCGGTGCAAGTGTTTACTCTTCCATCTTTTTCTTGCCACGTTTAACACTAAGGTTGATTTTGGTTTGGAGATTTCGATGTGGAAAAGAAAAATAAAGTAGTAACGGTACGACAGTCGAATTATAACATATAATTGCTTTGTACATTAACAATGATTTTCTTCGTTTATCCATGCATAAATTCCGCGGAACAAAGAGACCGTAAATGATAATATTATATAGAATGGTATGTGATGCAGATAATTAATTACATCATAATGCAAAGTGACTCGACATCTACTATTTGGGCATATTTAATACGACAGTCACATTATGAGTAATAACGGTATCTTGCTTCTCACCCTGCAAAATATAAGAGATAGAACGTGTACCGAAATGACATGCTCCAACAAATAAAATCATCATCCGATTATGAAATTTGTTGTATTACAGCAACTAAAGCAATATTTGGGACTGTTGAAAATAACCCATTGGGTTATCACCAGTGTGGGCCGAATTTGTTTTCCGAGCCCAACAAACAATTTCGTACCGTTAATTAATGGCAGGGACGAAATAGTTTTGTTTCGTAAATGTTGTGGGCAAAATCAAAACGCTGCGAGTTCTAGGGAAGCCTGTTGTAATTTATCCGGGGCCACTTTCTAATTTCTTCAAAATACCATATTCACACTTAAAACCTTTTCGCCTCATCGATCGAACTTATTCGAAAACTTTTCACTCTCTCTCTGAAAAAACCCTAGAAACGATCCCCTTCTCTCTCTTCGTAACCCTAAATCGCCTCTGAGCTTTTTCGTCCCGTTCATCGTCTGAGCGTGAATAATCCGAGTGTTTTCGCCACAATACTCCCTCCTTAGCCTTCGATCCTCACCTTACTCCCTCTTTTCAAGCTCAAAGCCGATCTTCGATCGTCTTTGAGTGCTCAGAGCCCCGGTTAAAGGCCAAAGAACTCGCAGCAACATCTAAATCAGTTTTTGAACGAGATAAGTTGTTTATGTGCTTTATATCTCTCGTTTGAGTGTTTTTGGTCGTTATATTTTCGATTTATGTTCGGACTCAAAATTACTGTGAACTCTGGACTACGTGTTGTATTTTTTACATGGTATCAGAGCCTGGATCTTGAATCTCGTGATATTATCTGTAATAGATCTGTAAATTCTTGGCCGACTGTAAATATTGGTCTAGTTCTCATTACATCTCGTATTTGTTGTGCTTTGCAGTTGCATATACTGAAGTTGCTCATTAGTCCTGCGAAGATTCGCACTCTGTTCTGTAAAAATCAAAACAAAACTTCGCTGCACCGGTGACTTCATTCCTCTACTTTCATTTTTATTTTCTTGCTTCTTCGTATTATACGTGACTACTTGTTAAATTCTACGTGGTGCTTAAATCTGTCTTTGTATTCTAGCTATGGATAATGAGGAACATAATAATCAAAATAATAATAATAATAATTACAATAACCTTCAGCTAGTTCTGAATCATAGAGATCCTCTTTACATATCTCAATCAGATCTGTCAGTGACTAACATTACAAATGTTATACTGACTGGATCTGAGAATTACTCATACTGGAGTAATTCAATTATGCTAGCTCTTACAGCAAAAAACAAAACTGGATTTGTTCATGGAACTGTAATAGTACCTGAACAACCAGAACTTGCTAGTGACTGGAATAGATGCAATGCTATTGTTTTGTCGTGGTTACTAAATTCTTTAAGCAATGAGTTAAGAATTAGATATACTCATGCTAAGTTTGCATCTAAAGTTTGGGAGTCGTTAGAAAAAACCTTCAAGAATGTTGATGGCTCAAAGAAATTTAGCCTACAACAATCTTTGCATAACCTAAGACAAGACACTGACAGTGTTACAGTGTATTTTTCAAAACTTCAATACCTGTGGGATGAGCTTGAAGCTCTAACCATTGGACCTATCTGTACCTGTCATGCATATGAACATCAGCTGAATTCAAATGAAGAGCTGAAGTTAATGCAATTTCTTATGGGACTAAATGAAAGTTTTAACTTCATTAGAAGTAACATTCTGCTTCATCATCCTTTACCAAATTTGCTTCATGCCTACAACTTGATAAGTAGAGAAGAATCACATAGAGGTATTATTCAGTCAACTGAAAACAATATCTCAATATTCCTTAATAAAAGTTTTAACAAGCCCGGTCCTACTGTAATTTGTAAATTCTGTGGAAACAAAGGTCATACAATTGACAGATGTTTCAAAATCATAGGATATCCAAATAATAACAACAATAATAGTAACACTAGTAATAGTATAATGATTTGTAAACACTGTGGTATTAAGGGACACTCAATAGAGAGATGTTATAAGTTGGTTGGGAAACCATCTAGGGGTATAAGTACTAACTATAGTAATAATAAGAAGGGTAGCTATTATAATACAAATAAAACAGCAAATGTGACAGGAGCTTCAAATTTGAGTGTTGATTCCTTAACTCCTAATTTTTCAGCACTTCAATACAGTCAATTGCTTAAACTACTTGAAAAAGAAAATCAAGAAACCAATCAAGATCTTATGGCATGTGCTTTTATTAATATAATGTCATCTGTGTTTAATAAGGGGGGGATAATAGACTCAGGAGCAACTGACCATGTTGTCAATTCTCCTGAAGGGTTGATAAATATTAAAAATGTTAAGTCTGAAAACATATTAATCAAGTTGCCGAATGGCACTTGTGTATCTGTTGAAATAGCTGGTGACTTTCAACTCAATGAAAGGATCATGCTTAGAAATGTTCTAGTAATGCCTGATTTTATGTGCAATCTATTATCAGTATCAAAGCTTGTAAGTTACAACAAGTGTGCTGTGACCTTTAAGAACAATACATGCATTTTTCAGGACCCACGTTCCCTAGATATACTGGGGACTGGTGAGCTGAAAAAAGGCCTTTACTACCTCAGTTCTGACATGACTGGTAATTCAAATAAAACTGCATGTATTAATCATGCAGCTTCATATGATATCTGGCATAAGAGATTAGGACATCCATCTCCAATAGTATTAGATGTTTTAAAACCGATCTTAAACCTCAAAGGACCTCAAACTGCCCAATCTTGTGATGTATGTCACAAGGCAAAGCAAACTAGAGATCATTTCCCACTAAGTGATCACAAAACCCAGTCTGTTTTTGAACTTGTGCATGGTGATTTATGGGGACCTTTTAAAACTGCCAGTTATAATAACTGCCGATATTTTTTAACTTTAGTTGATGATTTTTCTAGGACAACTTGGGTTTTTCTGATTAAGCATAAGACTGAAGTGTTTCAATGTTTTAAAAACTTTATTAATTTGATAAAAAATCAGTTTGGTAAACAATTAAAAAAATTTAGGACAGATAATGGTACAGAGTTTATATATAGTCAATTCTTAGAATACACTAGATTAGAGGGAATAATACATCAAACCAGTGTAGTCTATACTCCTCAACAAAATGGGATTGTTGAGAGAAAACATAGACACTTGCTGAATGTAGCTCGGGCGCTATTATTTCAGTCAAAATTACCTATGATCTATTGGTCTGATTGCATTCTTAGTGCAGTCTATCTAATTAATAGAACTCCTTCCTCTGTTCTGAAAGGAAAATCACCATATGAAGTGTTGTTTGAAAAAAAGGTGAAATATGATTACTTGAAAGTATTTGGATGCTTATGCTATGCAACTGTTCTGAATACTTGTTCTAAGTTTGATTGTCGTGCTAGACAATGCGTTATGTTAGGATAATATGAAAACAAAAAGGCATACAAACTACTTGATCTTGAAAATAATGATATTTTTGCTTCTAGGGATGTTAAATTTTTTGAAACTGTGTTTCCTTTTAGAACTAAAACTGTAGATTCAGAAAGTGAAAGTGAAAATGTGCATACACTATTTGATGATTTCTTGAGAAATGATGTTTCATGTCCTAAATTTTTTGATTCTTCACCAGAGAATATGCATGAAGATATTGTGACAAATGTCAATGATCATATTGATACATCTAATACTGATAGTCCTGATAATTCCTACATAGCACAAGATGAGTCTCCTATGCTTACTGATTTGTATGATCCTTTAACTAATAGTAATAGTTATAATGACGGTAATGAAAATTCAACTAGACCCAAACGTTCATATAAGAAACCTGGCTACTTGAATGACTATGTTTGCACTCTTAACAAAATGAAAGCTCTGTATCCTTTATCTTCTGTTATGAATTTTTCTAGACTTAATAGGGATGATATAAGTTACTGCAATAACATTGATAAGACTTTTGTACCTAGTACAGTCAGTGAGGCAATGAAAATACCTGAGTGGAGGGATGCAATGAATCTAGAAATGAATGCCCTGATACAGAATGACACATGGGATTTAGTTGAGTTGCCTAGAAATAGAAAAGCTATAGGTTGTAAGTGGATATATAAAATTAAGTATAATTCTAGTGGAGAAATAGATAGATATAAGGCTAGATTGGTAGCTAAAGGTTATAGTCAAAAGGAAGGCATAGATTACAACGAAATATTTGCTCATGTAGTTAAGATGGTAACTGTTCGAATTCTACTGACTATCTCTGTTTCTAACAATTGGACTGTATATCAACTTGACATTAATAATGCATTCTTACATGGTGAACTTGATGAAGAAGTGTTTATGTGTCTGCCCGATGGATTTTATGATAAAGAATATAAGGTTTGCAAGCTTAAAAAATCACTTTATGGGCTGAAACAAGCGCCTAGAAAGTGGAATGAAAAGCTTACTCAAGTTTTGAAAGATAATGGGTACAAACAAAGTCTGAATGACTACTCATTATTTTTCAAAACTGAAGCAAATATGCATGTTTTCTTGCTTATATATGTGGATGATATCTTAATTTCTGGTAATAATCATGCTGAAATAGATATAGTTAAGCATGTTCTTAATGATCTGTTTGGTATAAAAGATTTAGGAGAATTAAGGTACTTTCTAGGGATAGAAGTTATGAAAAGTGACAGTGGTTTGATACTTAACCAAAGAAAGTATACATTAGATTTGTTGAATGAATTTGGAGTGTTAGGGAGTAAACCTAAAGACACTCCTATGCAGCAGAATTTAAAATTCTCAGCTGTTGATGATTCAAATACTGTTAATATTAATTTTTTCCAGCGATTGATGGGTAGATTAATCTACCTGTGCAATACTAGACCCGATATAACGTTTGCTGTCCAAAACCTTAGCCAATACATGCATTGTGCAAATAAGTCACATGTAGAAGCTGCTTTTAGAATCCTAAGGTACCTGAAGGCTGCACCGGGATTTGGGGTGTTAGTCTCAGAAAATAAAAGTTTAGAACTGTCTGCTTTTTGTGATTCGGACTGGGCTTCGTGTGCTGTTACACGAAGATCAGTCACGGGTTTCTGTGTGTTTTTAGGAAATACTTTGGTGTCATGGAAGAGCAAAAAACAAAAAACGATTGCTAGATCTTCAGCTGAAGCTGAATATAGGGCAATGGCTCAAACCACTTGTGAATTGATTTGGATAAGGAGATTGTTATCTGATTTCAAAGTCATAATTCATAATCCCGCAAAGATGTTTTGCGATAATAGCGCAGTTATTCAAATAGCTAACAATCCCGTATTTCATGAGAGAACTAAACATATAGAAATCGACCGTCATTTTATTCGGGAGTACATATCTAAACGTATAATTCAAACTATGTTTGTTAAATCTCAGGATCAGGTGGCGGATATTCTGACCAAACCACTAGAAAATGAGAGCCACGTCAAGCTGCGAGGTAAGTTGTATATGGAAAACATCTTCGGCTCATCATCGTGAGGGGGGATGTTGAAAATAACCCATTGGGTTATCACGAGTGTGGGCCGAATTTGTTTTCCGAGCCCAACAAACCATTTCGTACCGTTAATTAATGGCGGGGACGAAATAGTTTTGTTTCGTAAATGTTGTGGGCAAAATCAAAACGCTGCGAGTTCTAGGGAAGCCTGTTGTAATTTATCCGGGGCCACTTTCTAATTTCTTCAAAATACCATATTCACACTTAAAACATTTTCGCCTCATCGATCGAACTTATTCGAAAACTTTTCACTCTCTCTCTGAAAAAACCCTAGAAACGATCCCCTTCTCTCTCTTCGTAACCCTAAATCGCCTCTGAGCTTTTTCGTCCCGTTCATCGTCTGAGCGTGAATAATCCGAGTGTTTTCGCCACAATACTCCCTCCTTAGCCTTCGATCCTCACCTTACTCCCTCTTTTCAAGCTCAAAGCCGATCTTCGATCGTCTTTGAGTGCTCAGAGCCCCGGTTAAAGGCCAAAGAACTCGCAGCAACATCTTCATCAGTTTTTGAACGAGATAAGTTGTTTCTGTGCTTTATATCTCTCGTTTGAGTGTTTTTGGTCGTTATATTTTCGATTTATGTTCGGACTCAAAATTACTGTGAACTCTGGACTACGTGCTGTATTTCCCGCCCCACATATGTAATTAGCATAGATTGCGGTACGCTTCTCACCGTCTAAAGTTATTGAATCTTCTATTTCTCACCCCAACAAAACATAACATTCTACTTTGCCTCGGCACAAGATAACTTTTTTTTTCTATTAATTTTATCACACTGCAGAACAAATAAAGATATACCTAACTAAATACAATAATCAAAACTGCCTTCTGCATAGATAAAAGATACTCGAGCCGAGACAAGACGCTGTCATTTTAAAGCACTCAGACAAGATTGTTTTTTTTTTAAGGAATAAACTCGTTTTTTGGACCGTTAATGGACGATGTGTGCGTTATTGACCGTTATTTAGTAGTCACTACTAGGTCTATGCATTATCTCTAAATTTGATGGGCGACTTAGGAAAAAATACTAGATATACAAATATATATATATATATATCATATGTATATATAAAAATATGTATCATATAAACACAATTCTATTTTAAAGTAACTTGACTCCACGCCGATGTTGTATCCTATCATTTCACAATTAAAAGAATCCCACACATGCAAAGGTCAAAACAGAATAGTAGACAACTCAACCATAAAGAAAATGATAACCCTTTTCTTCCCTCAGTCGATAGAATAAAAAACGTATCCCAGTTGAAAGCGAGGTAACGTGAATGGTCGCGAAAGCGATAAGAAATTTAAATTAAATACCGCGGTAATTAAATCACAACACATTGGGAATACCGAAAAAACCACAAAATATAGGAAAAGCAGCATAAAATCCATTTTAAACCCGTAACTATCGCTAAAAAAATTCCAAACAGGATGCATGTGCGCACAGATTTATTTTTTATTTTTCATATGCAGCATTTACACTCGATCTCCACCATTTTAGATCGCTTTCATACGTAATATAACAAAGCTTCGACGGTCAGGGAGAGTTTTACACATGCCAATAAAACTTGTTTTTCCGTTTATCTTTATCTTTTTTTTCCTCGCGGAAGAAGACAAATCGAACATGTATATGTGGCGTGTGTTTATTGTGTTTATCTTTTTCGGTATTCTTTCTTGATAACCTAGTCATTGAGTTTTTCTGCATGATAAAACTATAGCACGAGAGGACTATGTAAGAAATATCAAATAAACCAAGACAACGATTCCATTCTTTTTTAAAAAATAACGAATAACACGCAAATGTAAAATCTATTATTTTCGTGTTTACTGTAAGTGTGTACCGATATATTTATCAAACAAAAATGTCCGAAGACCGATTCATATGGTAATCAGATCATTGTGACCATCTTTCCAAATGTTATTTAATAGATACATACATGCATATATACAAATATAACCAAGTGATCGATGAGCCCTGCTTTTCACGATATTCTCAGAATCATGTGCGTGGGCAGTGTTTTCTTGTGCTTTACCTACCCTCGTATGCATATATTTAATGTAAATTTATTTCATACAACACCCACTCATATGTATATATATATATATATATATATAATGGAAAGAAGTAAATAGTAAGGTCCCCTACCTCAAATTAATTTATGGTACCAAAACGAAAGTTCCATTTAATGAGCAGCAACATGTGATTTGGGGTTGAGGAAAGTGAAATATTGAATTGAACAACTCTTTTTTGGTAAGTTTTTTGCTTCTTGTTTGAGTTAGACAACAATAACTTACAATATATTCCTGTTTGTTCGACAAACCTAGCTGGTAATTGAACATGTTCGACAGCATAATTTGACCTTTTGTGCAATTTAGCATATATTAATTTTTTATTCGATTTTCTTATTTGGCTGGCTGGGTGTATAAAGAAAATACATATATTAATTTCATAAATATTTTGAGTCTAAAGTACAAGCTTCCTACAGAAGTCTTTATTCCTATTATCACCCGAGAATAATGTGAACGTACTGCTGACTCAAAGCATCTTGATCAATATATGCTGACTCCATATATTTTTATTTTGTAAATATTTCGAATATATCTATACTCGCTGATTTGATGTGTTATAGTGCAAGCCAACTTCATATTCTAAATTATAAAAAGAAACACGCACCTAGTTTCAAGGAGGAAATATATGTCCTCTATTAAAATCTTGGAACAAGTAATTGACTTTGATACGGTTATATTATTTACTTATTTATTTATATTATTTATAGGAAATGAGGTGCACGACGACTAGTGGTGTCTAAGTAGGCGGCGGAAAATTATGCTCCTGGCAATGGTAAAACCCTAACCAAGGGACACAAACAAAACAATGAGTAGGACGGGAATTAAATGTAAAAGTGAAAGGGATTTCCATATAATATTAAATTAGGAAAAATGATAACTCCCGAGAAATTCGAGAAAATTCAGGGTTTGCAAGAACAAACATTAGGATACAAAAGTAACAATTAAATGATGTCAAAAAATACAAGGGGGACAAGGTAGGTAGGTCGAAAGCAATAAACAGAAAAACTTGGTATTTTGCGGAGATAGGCTTTGTTTCACATGCAAATAATTGATTGACACTGATTTTTACCGTAGTCGTAGGAAGACTAAGAAACGGGGTTGCTACACAATTATGTCATCGGTTTCATTTCGATGACCAACGTGCGGGGTAAATTTGTGATGATTTACCGATGATTAGTCACATCCATGGAGCATGTTGCGTAAGCAAATAGCATATATATGTTTGCAAATAAGAAAAGAGAAAGAAATAGAGATGAAACAGAGTAATGCCTGAATTCAAAATTTCAAAATTCGAAAAAACAAACAAAAATTCAAAAGCAACATTCTCATCATTCTCCGACATGAATTTATCTTTTTAGACGAATATCATTAGAAAATAAGTAGTTTATGGTCCCCTTCAAGCTAAGCTGCCTTAAAAAAGTTTTCAGTTAGTTGTGATGAGTATCAACTGTAACTTTAACAGCCTTGTTCATTTATTTATTTCTTTCGTGCCCCCTTTTTCGCTAAATATAAAAAATAATTATTCTTAAAAGAACAAAAGCCCTCTTGGTTTCTCTATATATACACCTCACAGCCACACCATACTTTTTCCCATCTTACTACTATCATAACAAACAACAAAGACCTTACAATATTTTCTAACATATTATATTATAAGGCTTCTCGTGCAATGGCGTTTCTTGGACTCATCTTTGCAACTTATCTTGCAATAACGTCCCACGTTGCTGCTGGAGACTACAATGGTGGGTGGACCGATGCTCATGCAACATTCTATGGTGGTAGTGATGCCTCTGGAACAATGGGTATGCAATAGATATACCCATATTACGTTGCTTCCTCTAATTTTAAAACCAAAAAAGTAAAAAAAAATAAAAATCCAATTCAATCTTTAAGGGAAAAGAATCCGTACGTGTGAGACGATACTATTTACTGATGACTTGATTAATCATCAATCAGGCGGGGCTTGTGGATATGGAAATCTGTACAGCCAGGGTTACGGTACAAACACTGCAGCGTTGAGTACAGCGCTGTTCAACAATGGCCTGAGCTGTGGCTCATGCTACGAGATAAAATGCGGTGGAAAATGGTGCCTACCCGGCTCTATTACAGTGACTGCGACCAACTTCTGCCCACCAAACAACGCCTTACCCAACAACGCCGGTGGTTGGTGTAATCCTCCCCTGCAGCACTTCGACTTGTCCCAGCCTGTTTTCCAGCACATTGCTCAGTACAGAGCTGGGATTGTGCCCGTTTCTTACAGAAGGTGACTTATTCTTTTCATACATCTAATTAATATTGTTCTCCACTCCAATATTAATTCAACAGCTTTTTATTAATAATTAACATGCCTGTCTCGTCGATCGGGGGTAAATAACATATTATAGGGTACCATGCCGGAGAAGAGGAGGCATAAGGTTCACAATCAACGGGCACTCCTACTTCAACCTCGTACTCATAACCAACGTGGGTGGTGCCGGTGATGTGCACGCTGTCTCAATCAAGGGCGCAAGAACAGATTGGCAGCCCATGTCAAGAAACTGGGGTCAAAACTGGCAGAGCAACGCCAACCTCAACGGGCAGAGCCTATCGTTTAAGGTTACTACCAGCGATGGCCGAACCCTAGTCTCCAACAACGTGGCGCCACCTAATTGGTCCTTCGGACAAACCTTTGCCGGTGCTCAATTCAATTGATGATCAACTTTAATTTCAACTGAATCATGTTTTTTAATTAGCAGGCGAGTAGTTAATACATATGGGTGTGTGTTATGCGGTCACGGTATTAGTAGAGTGACTTTTATTACACGACTGAGTAGTGAGTGGAGTGAGGACTAAATTTTTAAGTAGTCCCTTTTTTTTCTTTAGATTTTAACTTTCGGATCTCCGGTGTGTTAGTTGTGTTGTAATTAAGGTTGAAGAAGGTGGCTGCGGTGGATATTTATTACTATACCACCACCCACTGGGCTTATTAATGGGAGTGAGTATTAAATCTATTACTCTTGTTAGTTGTTGGTATGCTTTCTTTTGTAAGGCTTTGCGGAGAATGGAATTTTTATTTTAACTATTACTAATTAATGAAATGGCTCGTTTCAACTTTGATATTCTTTTGACAACATATTTATTTTACCTCTTTGACTTGATATTTGCGCATTAGAAAAAAAGTTACTGTTCCCTGGGAAGCTTACTTTATCATTAAACTAATATAATTGTTCTTTAAAAATAATAATTATAAGTAAAGAGGACATAAATAAATCCTCCATTATTGGAGAAATAATAATAAAAAAAAGGGCAAATTCCCTTTCAGTACCCTTTCAAGTTTCAAATTCCTCTTAAATACCACTCGAAGATTTTCTTCCTGTTAGGTACCGATCTGAAAAAAGTTGTGTGTTAGGTACCTAAAAATCGTTAAAAAGACAAAAATAACCCTTCTTCATACATAAATATTATTTCGATTATCTTCAGTTTTATATCAAGTCAAATTTAAGAATATTATACCAATTGTTAGCACATTTATACCAACTGTTAGCACATTTATACCAACTGTTATCACATTTATACCAACTGTTCTCGTTATTATACTAACTGTTATACTAAAAATATTTTTTTTTTGTATTATACGAAAGTGATTTTTGCGTATCATACCACAAAATACGATTATTATACCAACAAAACCGCTTTTATACCAACTGTTATCACATTTATACCAATTGTTCTCGTTATTATACTAACTGTTATACCAAAAATATTTTTTTTTGGTATTATACGAAAGTGATTTTTGCGTATTATACCACAAAATACGATTATTATACCAATAAAACCGCTTTTATACTAACTGTTATCACATTTATACCAACTGTTCTCGTTATTATACTAACTGTTATACCAAAAATATTTTTTTTGGTATTATACGAAAGTGATTTTTGCGTATTATACCACAAAATACGATTATTATACCAACAAAACCGCTTATTATACCAGTAAAATTGATTATTCTACCAATAAATTCGACTTGGTATAGCAGTGATAACAGTTGGTATTATAATTGAATATACTGGTATAATAATGGAAACATTTGGTACAATATAATACTCTTAAATTGACTTGGTATAGCAGTGATAACATTTGGTATAATAATTGAATATATTGGTATAGTAATGAGAACAGTTGGTATAATAGTGATAAAATACTCTTAAATTTGACTTGGTATAGCAGTGATAACAGTTGGTATAATAATTGAATATATTGGTATAATAATGAGACCAGTTGGTATAACTGAATCTGTAAAGAAGGGTTATTTTCGTCTTTTCAATGTTTGGTGGTATTAAACACACAATTTTTCGCAAATGGGTACTGAACAGGAAGAAATACTTGGAGGGGTACTGATCAGGAAGTTGAAACTTGAAAGTGTACTGAAAGGGAATTTGCCCTAAAAAAAAAAGAAACAACGCAACGGTTGGCCTCGGAAGTACCTAAGGTTGCCTCGTCTTGCATTATAGTCCGGACTATTAAAAGTTATTTATTTAAATATCAACAAACAATTCGAAACTTCTCTTATAGTTGTGAAATAAAAGTTAGTCAATTTGTTTGACACAGTCTTCAATAAAAGTATTTCCGAGGAGTTTCGAATTGTTTGTCAATTTCACAATCCGAAGAAGCATACTACAGAGATGGGTCAAAACTGAGCATGTCGAGCCCCAAAACACAAGAAAAGTTTTGTATGTAATTGAAGAACATTTTACTTTTAAAAGATATTTAGTTTATGTTTTTCTTTAGATAATTAAAGTTGGAGAAAATCCAACAGCCCAACAACATACATACAATTCAAGCCTAAAAAAAGAGCGGTCGAATAATTAATTCTCTTCTTTGTTCTTGAGACAACAGCTACTTCAGTTCAAATTGAAATTAGGGGCTTCATTTTAACTCAAATAACATATTTCTTGACTGAGTGACCCTATTGAAACTCAATTGAGGCCTTTTTACGTACGGCAACTAGGAAGGAGTATTGGGCCCAACTCTTACCGCAGTACACTGCTAAAGATTGAGTTTATGATTTAGGCTCTCTCGAACATATATTTGATAATCATACTCATCATTCATTTTCCCTACAGGCTACTACTCTGTTTTAAGAACCACATCACGGGACCCACCATAGCAAGGGAAATTCCACGCGTCAGGCCCGGCCCGGCCCAACGTGGTCTTTTTATTACCTACTGTTAAGAAAAATTGTGTAGCTTCTTTAGCTAAGAATATTCAACCGAGAAAACACTCTTGATTTTTAATATAACAATATACAGATTAGTGGTAATAGTAGTAGTAGCTGAGTGTATTGTATTGTAATGCATTATTATTGAACACGACATGCTGGCCCGTCTAACTCTTTCAAATAAATGAAAAGCTGTACGTAGAATCAAGTGGCGCATAATACATTATATATGATGGTATCGATTAAAGAATTAATCTCTTTTCTCCTATTTAAGACTAATAACAAATGAGATGAAAATCGATCTCCGTATTATTAACACAATCCCTTGTAGTTTGATTTTCATTGGTTGATGCTTCTTTTATTTATCTATACCATTAGAATAATATTGTGGCCTTTATAAAATTACAAAAAGTTACTAGAAAGAACTAATAATCGTAATAAATAAGATTGATTTTGTAAGTGTTACAGCTAAAATATATCATCGTTAGGATCTTTTTTTCTCTGCCGACAGATCAAAATTAAATTTATTAAAAATAAAAAAATTGGAAAAATATTTCATATGCCACCACCAACTGTATTTTCTGGCGATACTATCAGTTTTTATCATGAAACTGAATTCAAGAGATCAATGAAAAACGGGAGGAGGCCTTTAATTTACGAGTCATGTCCGTCAGCTACCAAAATAAATAATTAAAATAAATGCAGGAAACATATTGACCATAATAGAACACGAACACTGCCAAAGATATTAAATGGCTTCGCTATAGACAAAGAAAATTTTTAAATTGAAAATACCCAGATATTTCCCCGACATATGGTAATGAGCTCTCAATTATTGGATTTGCTTCAAACAAGCTAAAACACGCCGTGGATTCAGGCGGGCTTTGCTGCAATAAAACTTTGGATTTTGTGCATGTGTTGTGTGGCAAATAATATCGTGTTGATAGACCACCAAACAGTACAAATTATGCATCATCTTCTCCTATTTTCTTCGTGCAATAACTGTGTTCAAATTATTATTGAACGCCTTGGGATATGTTCTGCTAAAATAGCTCTTTTAGGGTTTCTTTGGCATGTCAAAGAGTATATAAAATCAAGAAAATTGGAAATTTCATTATACTTTTGGTATCTTAAGATCAGAAAAACATGCATAAGATGGGCCTTTGGGTATAATGGCAGTCATATATTGGCTTGCAAATATTTATATATATTCAAGAAGTGTCATCCAAATATTATTGTTAAGAGACTATCTAAAAGTCTTCCGGCCATGTTAAGAGACTATCTTAAACAGATATATGAAAAGACTTTCTCAAAGCATTTGATGTCATATATTAAATCACAGGACAGCAGGCAGCAGGGAAAAATATAATGTCGCACGTGGCTTTAGGCCCAAGTACCATCAACATCTCACTTAGCTAACTATTAGAACAAACAGAATATCATTAGTTATCTGTGTGTTGTCATTTTCCAATAATACTTGGTTATCTGCGTTCTCAATTTTAGATATTTCAGCAGTCCTCCTTCAAGAAATCATGCATCTGTATATTATGTAGAACAGTAGTATTAGTAGTACTCTCTTCCTTTTACAAGTCTATTTATAGTGAGCTGAAGCGAGCCTTATTATCACATCTTCAGTCTCACAAGTCACACATATATACAGTTTTTCTACACACACACACATATATATATGTATGTTGGTTTTCCATTTAGACAAAGAAATGTCTATTATTCCAATTACCAAACAAAAGAGTCAGAGATAGGCGTCTTTGATGCTGAGAAGTATTTCACTGAAGGGTTGAAACTAAGCCAAAGCCCTAATAAACTTGTCAGAAAGAGTTTACCTGCAGCAGCTCCTGATAATCACCTCCAGCAGTCTAAACGAATAAGCCAACGACCCCTCGAAGCTGCAGAAATCAAAGAAATGAAGCCTCGCCCCGCAACGCCGAGTGTTTTTTCGGAATCATCGAGCCACAACAGCCGTAGCGTTTTGTTATTACATAACGTTCCGAGAACATCAAAGCAGCCTAAGAAAACATTCAAGAAAATAATAATAAGCTTCCTTGCAATCGTTGGTTGTAAGAACCCTTCGTGCTGCGACAGGTTTTCTGTTGTTGTTACCAACGACGAACCCAGCAAAAAATCAGGTAACGTGAGTACAAAACGAATCTCTATTCAAGGAAGACCAGCAAGGCAGGTCGATTATAATGATCATCATCATCACATGGCCGTGAGGAGGTCATTATCTTCAAACTGGGATTTTATTAGTTGTCTGGAAAAGTTGGATCAACAACAACAAGGGCTCAGAGTCATGAGTTCCAACAATCGTTTCAGCTTTCCGGATGATGATGATAATAATAATAATAATAATCAGACAACTCATAAGCACTTACACGAGAAGACAGATAATTGTATGCCAAAGCAGCGGAGATCTTCTTTACAAGTATTTGCAGGGAACAACAACTATCCAGGTGCTGCTGCTGCTGCTGATGCTGATGCTGATGCTGATGCTTTGACTTGGGATGCAATAATTCCAAAGGCATTATTAGAAGAAGAGATTGAAACAGTAATGGAAAATTATAGTAGTGATGCAAGTTCGGATTTGTTCGAGATCGAAAGCTTTTCCAAAGGCAATCCTTATTTTCTTTCAAGACAAGCGTCGTCGTCGTCCGATAATAATTATGGTGGTACAAAAACAACGTGCTATGCGCCAAGCGAAGCAAGCGTAGAATGGAGTGTTGTAACAACGGCTAGTGCTGCAGACTTTTCGGTACTATCATCAGATCCCGAGGAGCTTAAATGGATCAGTACGATCCCACATCATAACAAAGAAAAGGGCTTCAGTTCGAATAAGATACAATCATCCGATGACAGTAGTAATAACAATAAGAGGCGTTCGGGTATTCTTTCGGGGTGTAAGAGCCACAAGGCTGTTGGGATTGTCGAACATGCAGTGCATAAAGTGAATAATGGTGAAACTAAGTTTGCAAGAAACAGGCAGAGATCATCGTTTGATAATGCATGAGTTAATTAGTAATTATTCAAATATTATGTATTGATACTTTCATGTCTTTATGTTTATGCATCTCTGGCCGTTCTCTATTAATATATATTTTTACCAGATACTGTATGAATCTATCTATGGTTGACGAGAGAACTATCTGATGAGTGATTTAACCAGCAGTTTACTCCTCACGCAATGAAAATGTGGAGTTTGCATAAGTCGTCATAATAAAGGTAAATTCACAATGTTAGCTAGCTGCTAGATCTTATTATTTACAGCCTTCGCCAAATAATCATTTTCACAAAGCATGTTTTGCACTTAATAAAGTTTACTTCATCATAATTGTAAGGTTCGCGAACAATCACTTCACATATCTGGCAACCAAATAATCTCCATTACAGAGCTTAAGAGTAGGTAATTTTTTAGTTTTTGATTCGCTAACCGATAGATGATAGTGTGAACCAAGATATCTAACGCAGAGAAATGTCACTTCTCTTTAAAGAAGACGATACGCTCTTACTGTAAGTACTGCAGTTGATTGAAGAAGCTAGGGTCCCTCCCCCCATTGTAATAATAAGGCCTTATCTTAGCATTTTCTAAAAAGACCAGACGAGGAGAGGGTATAAAATCTTAGCATGCCATTTTTCAATACTGTGGTCATTTGTACAGCTGCTTTAATCCAACTTCACACATGGACCACTGAGATCTTTATTCAAAGCTGTCGAAATTTCAATGCAGTTATTGATGCATATGGGGACAAATGGATAAAGGAATTGTTGAAATGTTGACATAATTCAATGTTGCTGTCAAGGTTGTTCAAAGAGTAAAAAATGTCAATTGCAGGCCCGCCCAAAGCTTCTGGTTACTGGGGTGTCGGATTCATTTTGAGAAAGAGTATATTATTATACAGTGTATAAATTAATCTGTCGCATGCATATAACATATCCACTTAATAGCAAGATGAATGATAATATTTTTGGAAATAAAAACTTGCTAAAAATACACACTCATCAGACAAATAGAAAATTAATCCAATTTCCTCGTGATGCGATGCTTTGCCTAGGCTGTGGTTCACAACCGCCTGAAGTTCTCTTTCTCAAAGAAGAGAGTAAGAAAAGGCATGTAAGTAGCAAGAATCCGATCCCACATCACAAACAAAGGCTTAGAGAAGAGTATATTTGTTCCCATACAGATGATGATGATGATGATGATGATGATGATGATGATGATGATGAACATCGTCCGTCATAAGCCGAGTTGTTTCTAAAGAAGAGGTGGAGTGGAACATGTATATATTTCCAGGTAAACCATTCATGTTTTCTGCTTATTACTACAGATGACGCTATTTAAAAATTAATTCATAAATATGGAGCCATTTATATGTAACTAAATTTTAAATTGTAGATGTAAATAGTCAATTTTTTCGGTGCCTCGTTATTGGAGAAGCATATGATTTTCCTTGTAGATTTTAACTTTTTGTAAATGCTTTCAAACTGTCAATTTTTCTTTCTCTTTTTTTTTTTTGTTTTTGAAACTTTAGGCAGCAGAAAACATGCATGAATCATAGCACTTAATTGCACACCTTTTCTCTCATTGACCATTTCATATAACCACAGCACTTGGAGACAATAACAGTCCCATTAAATCTCTCTGCTTGCATTGCAAGAACTCAAACTAGTTCCATTCCGTCACGCTAATATCGAAGGATGGGTTCTGGAGATAACCTCTTCACCGTTCTGGCCAAAAACATCGATGTAATTGCAATGTAAGTCAATCAATTACTGCCGTTCGTTGGTATCAACAAGTTTCACAAGCTGCTTCTGATGTATATTTTCACGCTTTTTGTCTATGATCTCAGGCCTTTGATTTCACTGGTTTATCCTCTGTAAGTTTATATGACGACTCATTTACATCTTGTCTTGTAAATTTCTCAAAGAAAGAACCTTTAAAACTTTGGTGATGAGATATATAAATCCATCGTATCCACGCAAAAAAAAAAAAAAAAGTTATTTTTACGGCAGATATTGTTCCATCAAAGCCATAGAGACCAAGTCCAGAACAGACGATCAGCAATGGCTTACATATTGGGTGCTCTACTCACTTATAACCTTGTTCGAGCTTACTTTTTCCAAAATACTTGAATGGTAATAGTAAATTAAAATACCCTTTTACTACATGCATCGAAAAAAAAACAATTAGTAAGCATGATATAAAGAGATGGATTATTCTTTAATATTCAGGTTTCCGATATGGTCCTATGCGAAGCTAATAGCCGTATGCTGGTTAGTGTTGCCTCATTTCAACGGTGCAGCTTACGTGTATGACCATTTCATTAGGCCCTTTTATAGAAATCCACAAGTTAAACTGTGGTACGTTCCAAGGAAAAAGGACATTTTTAGTAAACCTGACGACGTTTTATCTGCTGCTGAGAAATATATCGAGGAGAATGGTCCTGAAGCCTTTGAAAGGATCATAGCGAGGGTGAGTGAGTGAAATAAGGTTACATTTTTGTATATTATAATACATACATAGAATAGAGATCTTTCTTATATGTTTTGTTGCCTTCTTTTACTTGGCATACATATATGAAGGCTGATAGAGAAGCGCGGAACAGGCGAAGCAGCTACACAATTTTTCACGACGACTATGAATATTAAGGGTCTGAAGTATCAAGCTTTTGCCTAAATATTATGTAATGTCTTAAATTCAGCGGGTGATGTATTAACATTGGAATCTTCTCCCTTCTGTTGCCTCCGATTGTATCTTTATTATTAACCAAATATCTTGTTACGTTTTAGTTTTTTTCCTCATCAGTTGGCATTGTGGTTGACTTGCATTTCATTCAATAAAATATTTTACTGATATAATGGATCAATAACAACATACCTTTAGTTAAAAAATAAAAATAATGTGGTCTCATAAAATTATTTAAAGCAGAAGAAAGACTCGTCATCGAGTATTTATTTAGACAAAGAGCAGCGGAAATTACAATCACTCTGTGTACAGAAAGAGAGACCACATCGAATATTTTGTATGCAAAGACCATAAGAATACAAGTTTCATGTAATGAGCAATGCAACACAAACGCCAACATTGATAGATAGTCTCATCCGATTCTTCTAGTCAAAAAATTCAGATATACAAACAAACTCTCTAACAAAAGCTCAAGCCATGACAACATGAGCCTTTGCCCAACACTTCTTATGGCACGCACTAATTCACAATATTCATTACGAGTTCGTTCGCAAGTATTGCATGTATTCTAATATCGATTCATAAAACTATGATAAAATAGATGGATCCTCACCTCTCTCTCTTTTTTTTTTTCCCAAACAATATCTTATCGCGTTCTTGGATGCGTTGGAGGCTTCTCTTCTCTAAATGGCTGTGTAGATTCATCGGAGACACTGGGAAGCCTCGTTACGCTTCCCTTTCCCTTCCTCGCATTTGGTCCGATCACTTCAATCATGTACTTCCAACCATCTATAGGCCTTCTTCGGCTAAATATGTGTGTCTTTATAAAGCTGGCAATCTTCATCATCAACCAATTCGATATTCAAATTAGCAGCAGTACGTACAAAAGAAAAATATACTTCTAATCTATATATTACAATACCTGGAATTTGTTGTAAGAGATTCGACGTTCGAATTCTTGAACAAGGATGTCTTCTTCCCTCTGTGACATATCCCAGATATTGCCATCCGGAGTTTTTGATGTGGTTTCCCACCCATCTGGTTTGTTTTTCAGCTCCGAAATGGAATCCTTTGAATCTCCGAATTCCGTGTTGGGAGAATCAAATATCCTACAAATTGATAAAAACAAATAGTTTAGGCATAAGCATAAATCAATAAGCAAAGATCCGACAAATTGATTGGAATTGAGACAGAAAGATAGACATGTATGTAAATCATCAAATCAACAATAGATAGCAAAGGGCATACTCTGACGCGCTATCGAGCAACTTCTCAAAATCGTCCCCATCAACGCCGACCAAATTCCCCAATTTCCCCTCCTCCATCTTCTCAATCTCCTTGGCCCAAAGGCCCGTGTGTATCCTCTGCTTCTTCAACCTGTAGTCCCTCTTGATGTTCTCCAAGCTGTACATAGATTCGGACGAGCTGTTAGCTGGTTCCCTTTTGACGGATTTTCCCTTCCTCTGTTCCCAATTGTCGTTCATGTCCTCCACGAAGGCGGTGGTTTCCGGGTCCATTTCCTCGGGGGAAGCACTTTGCGTGGTGTCGTTGGGCAGGGAAAATGCCACGTCTGATTCCCACGCCTTTCGCGGGGATTTATCCGACAGGTCTTCTGGGAGCCACGCTGTCTCCCAAACGTCATTCCACTCGTCATCCCCGGTTTTTGAGCTGAGACGGCGGAGAACAGCGGCGGCGGTAATTGCCGAGGGTTTTAGGTTCGAGGATTTGAGAAGTGTAGTAGTCAGCCTGTGGAGCAGTGGCATTTTCGCCGGTGTGTTGTCCTTGCCTTGCCTTTGGTGGACTTTACATAAAATATAAATTACATAATGGGCCTGGACCAGATTAGTTAGGAAAGGCCCAAATACGTTTTCTAAATTGCTGGCTTACTTCTTTCTCTTACTAAAGCCTAAACCATTTCTTGTTAAGTAACCCAATTCCGTCCAACTCAGTACTCACATCACATGGTTCGCAATAGCATATTGCAATATTCATTTTATTTTTCCTTTTATACAAAGAAAAAACATTATTTAAGGGCCACATGATAATTATTGAATCTCTATCACAAAAGTCTTGTCTTATATAAACACGTAGATGAGAGTCGTGGTTTGTTCCTTCATGATCCAGAAAGATTCATAACAAACAAGTCAATTATGGGCATAATTATTAAATGTATATAAATAATATGAATGTTACAATTTTCTAGAGCGTGGGCGGCTACGTATCGTGTGGTAATGTTTTTGTAATATTTTAAGCCTAAACGTCGCGACGTTTAATATCCTTTTCAATAACAAACTTTACATTTTTCATCTTTCTTACCATTAATGTTGCGTAGGAGATAATCAAATATTAATAATTCAAATCCAGTTGGGAATTATAATCACATGGCAACATTTGGAAGGTATAGCCAATTATTATTTTATTTTCGGCCTCTTTCCAGCTAAGAATATGAATAATTATGCTCCATATCGAAATGATCAGATCCTAATCTTTTCCATTATTTATGCTTTCCATGTTTTCTTCTTTTCCCACCATTTCTCAGTTGGAATCTCATTGCTTATTTTTCAAATATTAATGTTCAATTTATTAAGAGGACTATTAGTGTGACAACATCCTAATGTGGGGTAATACGTACATCATATTCATATATATATAAAAGTTAAAGCTTGAATTGTGTGGTTAAAGGAAATCGTGACTTATATCTTTTGGATTCGATAAAATGAATTTGAAAAAAAAAAATGGATAAAATGAAGTTATAACAAAATTTGGAAACACAAGACATTAATAAGAAAATACAAAATTTTAGGTTAAATTAAAATTGCTAATTAATCATAGCATTAAGCATGCAGGCCACAACCAAGAGTAGAATATTTTAGGGACTATAAATAAATACCAGAAATATCTGCTAAAAAACTAGCTTACACGGGAACAGCGATGGTAGTCATTGACAAGACGGACAATTGTGCAATTTAAATGTATCCAACAAGTTGTGTGTGGAAGTGGATAGATATCTATCTCAATTACTATAGGACCAGAAATGTTGTGATATTATTTAAATTTAAAAATAAATTTGCTTCGAAAAAGTTGATACCCATCTCCATCAGCCAACTGTGCGTTTGTCGTTTTAAAGTATAATTTGGTTTTCTGATTTTCTCTCTATTTTTCAATTATTCGTCCTACCATTTTTTTTAGAGAATACGCTAGACTTTTTGTTCTTATTTAATTATATTTTACTAGGATGATGATTGACTTTAAGATATGGCACAATAAAAATAAATGTGAATACTTAATGATAAGAGGTTCGTTTACTTTATAAATGTGGATGTAGAAGTCTTTAGCATTCAATAATAAGTAATGGGACATCAATTATCAACTTGGAATATATTATAAGTACATAACCGAGAATTTTATTACGATACGTATCGCTGTAGAGAACATAATCTTATACATATTATCGATAATAATAAATCAAAATCTGAAGCACTACCTAAAGTCCCACTACTACGGGATCATAATCGCCCTTTGAGATTCTTTTGTATGAATTATATATTCCTTGGAGTTATGAGCCTTTTTATTATTTAATTTCTTTTGAGACATCATGCATCACACGGGATCAATATCACCATCAATAATAAATATCATGAATCACGCATATCAATGAATCAGTGTCACGCCATCACCATTGATCCTTGTCAAAGAAATATATATTATGTAGAAGATACGTTAGAAATTTTACTGAGATATTATTTTGTATTTTTTGATATAATTTTTAAAGATTTATCGACTAACTTATAGTGAAAAAATTAGATAATTAAATCATATCCCAATATATATTTTTGATTTCCTTAATTTTCTTGATTGACTTGATATTGGTCCATAATTGCTCGATCTTTGCCATCTTTGACTAACTTGATCCGACTTCCTTTTATAACTAGAGCTTAATCTTCAACGAGATATTGATCTTAATTCGATTGATTACTTTAGACATTCACGTGAAATTTGACAACACACACTCAACGCGTATAATCAAATCAAACGTCCGTCTATGAATGGGAAGGATAGTAAAGGAAAATAAAATTACCGGCCGTTTAATGCTATTTGCATTGCAACTTGCTTAAATTAAAGAAAGGAAATAAATTATTTATGATTTGTATCTAAATATAATGTAGGGACAATACACCGCAAATAGTAACCGCTTTTTCTGCCCTCAATCTTCAACACGTTTAACTCCTAATTAATAAATTTATATATCACTGGAATTCAGCGAAGACTAGAAGATATGAATTCATCTGTAGTTTCAAAATAGATCAAGGGACCAAATTGAAAAACCTAACAAAGCGCATTCATTCCTTCATCACACACTATCCAACCTTCAGCATTCCACTCCCTTAACTTTCCTATATCTTATTTCTAAACCCGATAAAGTAGGCCACGTACATCTCACTCCATTACATAAAAAGTTCAGAGTGCAGCTCAGTATAGTAGTTTGCAACTTCATCTTCAATCTCCCAAAAACCATGATTATCATTGAAGCCAAAGGGTGCCATATTTATGTTTTCACCACTCTGATCATCATTTCTGTTGTTATTATTTTCATTATTGCTGCTACAGTTAGGTATGCCGAGTTCATCGTCTGAGGCTTCAAGTAGATGCCTCATGACAGACCTTACGTTCTCGTCTCCTTCATCTGCTGACGTGGCAACAGATCCATCGTTGGCGGTTTCAACGTCGTCTTGGTAATGTTCTAGCTGTTTCAAATCGGACATCTCCGTATTAATACTGGTAGTAAGTGGCTGTCGTCGGTGACCATCGGAAGGTGATGATGGCGACGCAAGCTCTCGTTCTAAGGTTGTGAATATGGCAGATAGATCTTTATCTCTAGAAGCTTCTTTCTCGTGCTGCTGCTCTTGTTCGTCGTCATCAAGCAGGTTCAGTATGCTGTTGTACGGCTTGTTTCGTTTGATTGACTCGTGATGGTGATTTTGATCATCGTCATCATCAACGAAGAAGGTATCTTTATTAGGGTTTGAGCTGTAAGAGTCATGGCGAGATTGGTATTCTTGTCTTTGGCGTTTGGGTGCTGGGGTGGTCTCTGCGGTTTCCATGGGAAGAATATTTGGATGAGAAAAACTAATATATTTTTAGATTGGACGTTTGCAATTACTGTGAGGAGAGAAAAGAAAAGAAAAGAATGAGAGAAAATATGTTTTAAAGATTTATAAATAGTTCGTGGGTTTGGGAAGGAGAGAGGAGAATGAGGAGAGAGAAGGGTTTGGAAAGGTTTATTATATAGAGTGGAGAATGGAGATGTAGTGGGGAGTTTTGGTCAAAGAGAGTAAAGATGGAAAAGTGGGAATAATTTAATGTTTTTTTCTAGGTCTAGTGCGTGATGAAGAGAGATAAAGAGGCATAGATGTGCGTGAGAGAGAAGGATCTTTCTCTCGAGCAAAGTTGGATGCCTTGGAGAATATTAAAAAGAAAAAAAAAAGGCTGTGTGTGGGTGGGTGTAACCTGTATATTTTATATTTCTGACCTTCAAAATCTACTACGCTTGGATGTAATAATTGTGATTCAAATTCAGACAAGTACGTTAAACAATTCGACCATTTTATTCAATTTATAAAATTCGGATATCTACTCGATTCACATGTAGTGCGATAATTAAATTAAATGCACCCTGACAGGATCGTTTGCCTTCTTTTATATAGTGGGTACGTATTTTCTTATTAAGGGTTTTGGCCCTTTTTTCCTCATGTATATTTTGATGTAAAGGCAAGAGAAATTAGGTATGCATTCACTGGCCAAAAATAAATGTCGCAACTCCGCGTCTTACGGTTTAGAGTTTAAGGTTTACATATTAAGGTTTATGATTACGTATTTACCTTACCTATCGTGGTGGTTTAGTCACTTCTTTATCGCATTATTAATCAACAATTATCCTGAGAACTTGTACCCTGAGCTGATTGATTCAGTGGTTAGGATCCAAACATTTATTTTAAAATTTAAGGGAGGTCTCGAGTATGAATCAACTTGAAACATTGACTTTTCTTCTTGTTGAGAAATTGACAGCCCATGCTCGGTCTACCGAGGATTAATCTCTATCCTCGAAGAAATACATAATCCGTTGAGAATAACTCCTATGGCATAAAAATGTAAGAGAGTCACGAACTCACAGGTAACTTTTTAGATGAGATAATATCGTCAAGAAGTATCTTATTTCAAGATGAGCTAGACATTACATTTCTTTTCTTTTCTTTTTTTTTCAGTTCAGAATCTTAATCTAATGAAGCTAAAATTAATTAAAATCTAATTTATTATTGGGCGTCACCACTGCTGCGGTTGTAGTGTATTTTTAATTTGTTTCACTTCTATACACATACTTTTATACGGTATGTATTTAATTTCTTCCAGAACCACACTTTGACTATCCTTAGTCGTTAATTATTTCTTTTTACAGTAATTGTTTTTCTAATCTTATTTGAAATTACATGAGTAGCTCAAATAACCCACTCAGAATAATCTCATGACCCATGGATATAATAATCCATAAAAACTAATCCTATTCTTTTTCTTCAAATAACATTCATTGAATTTAGGTATTGAAAAAATAAAATTGTCATGTGCCAATTGAATCCAACTATGAATTAGACAAAGATATCTCATGTGGCATGCACGTGGCTAGTGGACCTAAAACTTGCAATCTATTTTCTTGCATTTTTCACCTTGTATCAGAGCATTTAACTTAACGTTAACCTTTATTACCACAAATGTGCAACTAGATGTGTACTATGATCGAACAAGTACAAACTATTACCCCATATGCGTTCGATCTCCGACAATTTAGTCAGATGTATTTATAGGTAGATGTAGACCCAAATCTATTATAGTACAATATGTAACATGAGCATTCACGTATGCAATTACTAAATATCTAAGGTAAATTAACTAGTCTTTTTCTTTTGGAGCAAGGAATATAGCAGAAAGTGAAACACGCTAAGCATCAACATTTCCTTCAACATCAATCAAGGGGCTCAGGAATATTTAACTTTTCCTATGCATACATTTTATTATCGGAGCTTCTTTAATGGGAATAATTAGAGCCAGCGAGTATATTCGAATTTTAATAGTTTTTCTTTAGAAACAAGAAAAATAATAAAAAGAAGAACGCGAGCAGGAGCACCACCACATTTTCTTTGGCATGAATCAAGGGCTCGTGAAACTACTGTATATTAAATAAAGTATCTTAATAAAACAAAAGATTGCATTTGCTTTGAGTAGGTGTAAAAACACAAAAAAGACTGGCCTTTACGCTCCATCTTTGATTGTACACTTAGAAAAGGACCTATAGTTATCGATTAACGAATTCATTTATATTTTATTAAGTGTCCGATCTGACGATATACAATTATGTGGTTCCCAATATGGGCATTCAACTGAGTGGGGGATAAAATAGTTACTATGATTAACTAAGAGATAATGTTTACAATTAGTACTAATGGTAATTATTTTATTCCAGTTTGTTGGCCTACTTCTAACAAAACTAAGATGGAGCCTCGATTTGATGATCGTCCAGCCATGACGGATTCGAGGCGGCTAAGCAAATATTTTATGAAAAAATATATTACCGAAATAAATAAATGGTCGTGGACCGATTTTCCAAGTTATAACTATTAGAAATTATGGGTTTCATCTAAATTTAATTGGTTATTGGTGAAATTATATGTGATATATTCATTGAGTCAAGCAAGTTGGATTATCTACCTGGAATAAAAATGTCAAAAACAACACCACCAACAATTAAAAAATAGGGACAGCTCATCCTCGAAAGTCGATTGGTCGATGAATCCTTTTCTCAAGATATTATTGATCAAGTGGCATGAAAACGAACATCTGTGACAAAACAAAATAAATAAAATAATCATGGTTGATTGAAATAATAATTTAATTTCTCTAATTAGTATTAAAAAAAAGGAACTAAACACCAATTGACTTTCTTTAGAATGGGCCCTGCAGATGTAGCCCATCATAATAACAATTCGTACAAGCCCAACGTGAAGTCTTTCCTTTTTTTTTTTTTTTTTTTCTTATGGGAAAGATGATAATTTGTATTTAGATCCCAACCAACACGGTTGTTACAGCAGAGCAGACAGAGACCGTGTAGTTGTAGTGTACCCTCACTCAACTCAAATAGGCATTTACTTACAATATGGGCAGATGTATGCACAATAATGCTAACATAGAGTTTAATCTGCTGAAATGAAATACAGCCTCTGGTTGTTGTGTGTAATCTTGTATTCTTCTCATTAACTCATTACATTAACTAATTCACTGAAACAGATATCAACGCAAGAAGCAAAAGCAAACTCATTCATTACCGGATTATGCAGTCACCATTGCAGCAGATAAATAAGGAACGGAAACGGATGATACAGATAATAATAATAATAATAATAATAATAAACTAATTGGAACCAGCAATCCATGGTTATCAATATAAAGATTCATGTTGAAGTAACATTCTGTTATCACCCCATGCTCCAAAAAAAAAAAAAGAAATGCTCAAGATCGCAACAGAGAGAGAGAGAGAGAGAGGAAAAAATCACCAAGCTTAAAATCTTGAGCAGAATCAGATAATCCTCCTATCCTTCTCCAACATAACAGCAGCGAAAGAAAAAGAAAAAGGAAACAATATTACCCATAATTAATCAAGAATAGTGAGAGTGCATCAGGGAATCATTTTTCTATAACATCAATCAAGAACACCATTCTTTCTTCTTTTGTTTGTTTGTTTGTTTCTTTGTTTGTTGATCAGCATCCCATCACTGCACAGTTATAAACAAAACTCCCAGATCTCTTCCTAGCAAGCAAATCCCACTGCGGTGGATCTTCCTTTGGAACCCAAGAGTTGATCTCTAAGTACCCTTCACCTGCAAGCCCCCCTATCACTATAAGCCTATCTCCACAAGCCCTGAAAGCCAAGCCCCACCCGAGCATCGAAGTAGCCCGCTGGGGCAACCTCCCCTTAGTGACCCAAGTCCCACTACCCTTATCGTATTTGCTCACCTCCATGGCAGCATAATCAGCAGCATACAACTCATTATTCACAACTGCTATCAAAGGAGGAGCTGCAGATGAAGCTGTGTTGTCATTATCCGTTGTAATCCTCACCGGGGACATGTTTGGTATTTCCCGCCACGTCTCCGTCTCCAAATCATACTCCTCACCGCACGTCAGAAGCTCGGAGCTGCTGTTACCGCCTATACCACCGATGACATAGAATTTCCCGTCCATGAAGACCCCAGAGCACATCTTCCTTGGCTTCTTCATGCTCTTGAGCCGCGTCCACGTTTGGTTCTCCGAGTTGTACAGCTCAGCAGACCTCAGGATATTCCCGTCGGAGTCACAGCCACCGGCTAAGATTGCCTTCTCACCGAAGCTGGCCGAACCGAACAAGTACCTGGGCTGAATAATGGGGGCCCCTGAGGTCCACGTGTTGGTCAGCAAGCTGTAGCGGTAGATCACGTGGGACATTATCACGCGGCCAAAGACAAGGAGCTCCGTGCCCACAGCTAAAGACTCTTTGTCCCCGGAGGCAATGTATTCGTAGGGATCCATTGGGGGCAAATGCATCCAACGGCGAGTGATTGGATCGAAAGCCTCCCATTCGAGCAGCTGGCAAGAAAAGTACACCCAATGTTCAATGACCCCTTTCTTCCTTCTCAGCTTGTAGATGTCCCCGCTGCTTATGAGGGAGCGAAAGCTACGGTTCAAGCATGCAATGGAGCCGTAATCGCTCCTCGAGCAGTGTATGAGGCAGCTGATTGAGATGTCCCGACCGATAGCAGAGATCAAAGAACTCGTGTCAGAATTCGGGGGCTCTGATTGGTTGGATTTGTCTTGGTGGGACAAGATTAGATTCCCACCAATCGGTAAGGAAATTTCGGTACTTGGAGTTATATTCTGTGAGAGGTGGGATTTGTCTGAAGAGGTATGTAGCAATGCGGGTGAGAATTTGGGAAATTTATTGGCAATGGCATCTTCATCTTCGTTGGCCTCGAGCGGTCGCTTCCCTTGATGAACGTCGACATTCTCCAGCGTGTAACTCATGCACCAACTAGTGTTCTTCTCACACGTTTCACGGTATTCGCGAGTAACCAAACAGGCACGATCTTCTAACATGTCTTTTGCTTCACAATGGCCCCAAAAATCACCACACAAACTACTGCAGAAAATAGCCATGGATAAGCTAAAGAAATGGGTGAAAATATCAAAGACATCAAGAGAAAACAGACGAAATAAAAACTCTATAAAAGCTCATGTGCATCCATCCATTAGGCGAAGAGGAAATGGTTGATCTATTAAATTGAGAGTTAAAAACAGAGTCCTAAAACTTGACTCAGATTTTGAGTCGAATGAATGAAGTATAATTAAAATAAAAAAAAAGTATCGATTTTTTTTGGACAGAACTCACATCAAAATCAGGTAAGCATCTAGCAAGAACCGTAAATCATCACAGGATATTGACAACCCAGATTCTGAAACAGCTCGAAGCACCAAAAAGACAAAAACTTGGATCAACTAAAACAGGCAGAAACCCATAAAAATACGTTATCAGATCTCCAAAACCTCAGATCGAGCAGGAAGCAGCTGTGGAAATCCGCCCAAGAAAATACATGTAAATTAAAGTTCCAATCTTGGATTGGATTCGCACCTTTCACACAGTCATATCAGATCTATCAATAAAATCCTGCAAAAAACACTTTTGCCAACTGTAAAGCATCAAATAAAAACAAAACCAGCTAGAGCAAAAACTAAGCAAAAAGGAAAAGGAAGAAAAAACAAACTAATAAGAAGCTGTTACTTCCAATTGAATCTTGCAAAGAAGAATTGATAAAACGGACAACTTACAGATTACGATTTGGATAGGACAAATAAAAATCTCTTCTTTTTCTTCGTATCTCTATGCCTGTGAGATTTTTTTCCCCTTCTCTGTTTTATTTGTTTTTGGCAATCTGTATTTGTGATTTACATACGTGATTTCTGACTCATGACGAAGATAAAATGGACTTTAATACCATTTCCTTTGGATTCTCTTTAAGTGTGGAGAATGAAATGAAAATCAAAGCGAAGTCTTGAAGCCTTGGCTTCGGTTTGGGGCATAACTTTCTGAGACCCTCCCCTCCCTCTCTCTCTCCACTCTCTTCCTTGCGTTTATATTTTATTGAATTTTCTTTTTGTAATAACATTACATTGCATAAAGAGGTGGCTAAATTTAATACTTTTCACATAAAAAAGGGCTTTAAATACATTGTGACAAATTAAATGGAGCTTATTTTCACCCGACGCTTACTCCGATCTTATTAACCACATGGGTTGTATGCATCTCTTTTTTTCCTTTTTTTTTCATATTAGAAAAAAGAAAAAATAATGTATAATTAGTGTTAAATAATAGAATATAAATTAGGACATAAACCAATGTGTCACTAGCACGTTGTACGGGTATTTGCTAAATTAGTGTTTGTTTTCCATCATTGAGCTGGTAACAACACAGAGATCTTTGCGACTTCCAGACGGCAATTCATAGTATTAGATTCTCCTTTTTTTATTTTTTTATTTTCTTCCTTGTTTCATCAATTATTATTATTTCGCTCCGTTACGTGTTTTCCCGATGGTCTGTGTAGTTTGTGGGACCCATTTACAGCACTGGTTCGCTTCGTCTCTGGTGGCGATGGACCCGACCGTTAACCTGCGATAGTCCGTGGTTACACGTGTGCAGTGATATTGGATTATCATGCGAGCGAGCGAGTCTCTAAACGTTTCATGTAGAAATTTAACAAAAAACATTACCCAGAATACACAATAAATAAAGAATAATTAGCTTGCCAGAAATCATTTTTTGGTCAGAATTAATGGACTGGCGAAATGTTCGACTGTATTTTTCTGTATCTTTTCCCCAAGTTAAATAAACGAGACTTCACAGAAAATCATGTGAAATCGTCTACGAGATTTACTGTAATGGGAACTTTGTGACTTGGCAAACACTAATGACGCAATAATGTGTTTTGAAGTTTGAACCCTGATAGGTGATACACTTAATGAAATTTTCAAAATAAAAAACTTGTATTTGCAGTTTTGGCTATTATTAGAAGAAACAAGATATAGTTTATTTTCAGTCTGGAAACTATAATAATAATAATAATAATAATAATAATGAATGCCAGATAATTCGTTCATCTTTGAATTACATAAATAGCCTTAGCTGAACAGTTTATTTAACTTGACGAAATACTAAATAATTGGATAAACTAATTAACTAGACATTACAACTTTCTTTCAACATTAACTGCTAAGGGATAAGATCGATTTAAAGGTGACGGACTTCAAGAGGACAAATTCTTTACGCTAGTTTAGGTCAAAATGTCAAAAAGATAGTAGTAAAATATAATTCATTAAAGGGACAAAACAATGTAAATAACACTTATCTTTTTGTTCTTTTTTATATTTCCTAAATTAAACTCTATATTTAGTTATGATTATTACGTTTAATTTCCTTCATCAGTCAGAATGTCCGCCTGTGCCGGCTTTAATTCCCAATAAGATTATTTTAATTAATACCTTTTGATCTTTTCATTAACTATACGGCCAACATTTAATGGTAATGTCTAAATTTGATTGACGCTGTACATGCAACAGAGTAATTAACTATTACTGTATAATTATTTAAAACAAGCAAGCTCGATATCTTTTCGATTAAAGAGTACACTAAAAAGGGTTTAACACGTTGAACAAAGGCACGTGCACACATCATCTTTAGGCCAGGGTGCAGGGAAGGGAATTAATAATAAACAAAAAGGCAAAAGATACGGTTTTCTTTTCCTGTAATAACAATTTATGAAAGAAACTTCAAAACCAAGCAAATGCATATATCGCACGCACATTAAAGATTCCGGCGTGCAACGATATATATATATATATATATATATATATATACATACATACATACATAAGGAAGATTAATCTCGAGGCAGCAGCAATCATCCAATGGGATAGGCATACGTGTCCATCACTTTTATACATCATGTGTAGCATTATTATTGGGTGGTGAGCAAAAAGTTGAAATGGGACGACTAATCTCAGCTAGCTTTCCTGATTTGTTGATATCCAATTGGTTGGTGGATTCGTAATGATTATTAATTAGGCGTAGATTGTTAATTAGGAGGCTAATTGATTGGCTACTATACCGATTTATAAAATACATATCGTATCGTAGTGTATATTATATTTTCTTTTTAAAAAAAAGTTTGTTTCATATTTACCGTCGGTTTTCATTTTATATATTCATTTAGTTATTGATTTCACAATGTCAAGAAAATTCAGGCAAACATATTATTCAAAGAATAATCCAAACAAAAATGCAAACAAACGCATTTTTAAATATTTGACATTATTGTAGCTTATTTGTTTATAGTTCTAGTAAAGTTAAGAGACTTGAAAAATTATAGAAATGACATACAGGAAATGGACCCTATACTCAAATAATATATGTATATATATATAGATATATATATATATATTTTTTATTGCAAATTTGTGTGAAGCATAGACAATAATTTTCAATGTGAAGACTGAGGATTGAAGTGGTAAACGCGCATGCAAGAAAATCCAAGAGCAAAAATCAACGGAAGCAACGTATTCTTGTGTGCTCTTTTTTAACCATCAAATGAATGTTGTTAGGCAAGGGTCGCATTCATTTGACTCTATAAACCTTCATTTAAATAGTTATCTCCTTCGAAAGTTATGGCCGACGCTTTAATAAAACATATTTATTTACAAGTATTTTAATTTTAAAATAATTAAATAGATGTGAAACGGAAAAAAAAAAAAGGAAGTCCGTGTGAGTTTGGCCAAAAACCAAAACTGACCGACTTTGATTATTACAAAACCTAATGACAGAGGCGTTTTAGATCATCACGTTGTCGACAAAGACATTTGCCTAATAAACACTTTGAAAAGACGACGTGAAATAATAAATATCTGTATGGCCTATAATATAATATATTTCTCAATGATTAAATTCGTTAAGAGAGATGATCGTTTTGATGCTAAGTGCCGATCCAAAAACGAAGTTCATTATGTGCTATTAGTTGCTTACCCAACATTCTTATTAAAATAACATTAAGATCTATTACTAGCTCGTTAATGGAGTTTTTCTATCTTCACTGTTAACTGTCACACACAAGCATAATGTGTAAAATACACCTTGTTATATAGTGCGTATGGCGCGCGCACTTAAAAGGAATATAAAAAAAATTAATGATCAATCTGCAAGGGTAGGTTATTCCAAATATAACAATCTAGTGAAATATTATCAGTCGAAATCATTATAAATGGAATTTTTAAGATAAAACAGGTTGTGATTCGACTTATATATTATAGCTGATGATCATGAAATGCATTTACTTGATGAGAACTTCAGATTTCAGACCATCGGGAATAATTTCATGTTCGTTGCATAATTGTCAAAGGAAATTCATTTCATATATATCACATCACACACTTATATGCCCGGGATTATTGCAGATCGCATTAATTAGATCGTCGTATGATCATTAGCAAGCATCTTATATATAGCTGATCATTAAAAGTATCGTTTTGTATGAGAGATCAACGGGCCAATTGATACATGGTATAACAAGCAACCCGTCATATGATTCATTAAATAGTATATATATTTTCGTATTGCAGAAATATGTATAGTAGTCATTCTTCCCTGATCGAAAGCCCTATTATTATACAGTTTGTTATCAATAGATTATAATATTTCTCACTTCCCTGTGTGTGCATTTGAAATGAATATGGAAACAAAACCCGTATAATTGGTTTGTGGGTATATTCTATCAATTTGCCATGAAACCTCTGATCATCAAGGGAGCATATTATGTAATGGATACACAGTGGAGGAGCAGATACTCATCAAATAATGGAATAGAATTGGGTTCTTTTAAGAATAGATGTCATGGAACATCTACCGTCTTAGTTACAACGTACTTGCAAATTCATCCTTTTCCCCCTCTTTTTATTGGCAAGAAGTACAAAAAACAGAAAGTTAAATGGCATATATGCACGCATAACATTGAATGGCTTCACGTCAGTGTCCAAAGGTTTGGAGATGATAGGTACTTAGTAAGAAAGAATAGTCTACAACATATATCTTTCTTCTTTTATTTTTTGCCTTCTCATACATGTTGCTGCACTGATGCCAAGCTACGTATTTCTACTGTTGACACAAAGCTCCATATTGGAGGAAGAAAAGTTACAAAGAATCTATACTATGTCAATTTTGTATAACAATCAATCAATCAGATTTTTTGCAATTAGTAATTACGAAAAAAATGAGTAAAAATTTCTTACAAGCATGCACCCATTATTGTCATGACTGATTCAAATAACTCTTCCCACACATTTACTCTACCAATCAAATATCTTCTTCCTCAATTTTCTTTGCATACAATTGGTTTTTTTAAATCTCATTGTTCTATTAGTTTTAATTGAAAATCCCAGGACAAATTTCAGTGGAACAACAACATAACCCAATTACATGGGCCTGGCCCACTATGGCCCAATTCGTCCCGCCAGAGTATCACGCCACGGTTGTTCAATATGCTGCAACGGGTGTACCGTACGGTACCTTCGATCTTAATGAAAGCATAAATTACGATGGCCTAACGCTAACGAAAAGGTCGGCACCATAAGTCAACTAAAATGAACCGCGCGATCGGCTTTGTAATTGCGTATGCGGTCGTCTTCTCCGGTGCCGTAGCTACGGTTCCTCAACTTGGGTCGACGAGGGTCGTCTTCCAGGTACTGTAACTTGTTTCATCTTTAAATGTCAGTAAATTGTGCAATGTGTGGCAATCAGCTTATAATTACCGTGTTCTGGGTTTGAAGTTCTGAGTTTGAGTATAAAAATTCATCATCGTGCACAATTACAAAATGCATTTGAAGCTGAAAATATGCAGTGACGTTTGCAAATTTTGTTTTTTTATCTTTCCTTTTAATACCGTGAATTGTTCGAGAGAGGTAAATAAATGTTTCTTGATCAGTATTCTGATTTGAGTTCAAATGATCAAAAGAGGTCGTCTTGATCTAATGCTCTCGTGAGATGCAGACAAATTATGGGGACATTGAATTTGGTTTCTACCCTAGTGTGGCACCAAAGACAGTTGAACACATTTTCAAGCTCGTTCGTCTCGGAGGATACAACACAAATCATTTCTTCCGGGTATACATACTTTGATCGTCTATTGTTTATACGGGTAGTGATTTGCAAGAGTAATTCGGTGAATCGTTGACTGTGCAGGTTGATAAGGGATTTGTTGCTCAGGTGGCCGATGTTATGGGTGGAAGAACTGCTCCCATGAATGATGAGCAAAGGTTGGAAGCTGAGAAAACTATTGCTGGTGAGTTTAGTGAGGTCAAACACGTCCGAGGTATTCTTTCTATGGGAAGGTAATAAAAATACCAAATTTATGAAAATCTCTAATTTGTAATATTTCACTTCCTGTTTTTAAATGTGTTTATCAATTCCATGTGGCCTGAAATTTGCAAACAATCTGCATAATTTTATGTTTCTGTTTCGCGACTCACTTGTGTATATATATTTCTATACATAAGTCTTATACTGTTAAGGTAACCTTATATTCTGTCTTTAATGTAGATATTCAGATCCAGACAGTGCACAGTCTTCATTCTCAATACTCCTTGGAGATGCTCCACACCTTGATGGGGAGGTATTATAACATGTGGAAATGGTTTCGATTGTTATATACTTTAAGTAGTTCTCTTGTACTGGATATTTATATATCCATTTTTTAATCGAGAATGTGCTGTATAGTATGCCATATTTGGGAAAGTAACTAAAGGTGATGAAACACTGAGAAAGCTTGAGCAAGTTCCTACGAAGAAAGAAGGGATCTTTGTAATGGTATTTAATTCCTCGGAACGTTAACTTTCAATATTGATTTCCTCTCCTTACCTCATGTTAATTGAATTATTCATAATGGATTTTCATCTTTTTTATTTCAGCCTACCGAGCGCATCACTATCCTGTCGACATACTATTATGGTATGTTTATTATTGTTGGTTAGTTACGCTACGTGATTGTATATTACTAAATTCTAATCCCATTCTCTTTCGGTTTAGATACCGAGGCCAAGACTTGCGAGGAAGATAGATCAGTATTGAAGAGGAGGCTTGCTGCATCTTTTGTTGAAATTGAAAAACAGGTGATCGATGAGCTTCACAGAAGTAACATATATATATATATATATATAGATTAATATATAATCTATTTCATGTATATTGCAGAGAATGAAGTGTTTTCCGTAAGAGCCATCGTCGCAAAGATCCAGCGTTCTTGATCTTCACTCAAGCCCATAGATTATGATGTACTTAATCATGTGAATGATGTCAAATTTACAAGTTACAAACAATACTACTGTCTCGTTCAATAATAACCAGTTTGAAAGGAAAACATCATTTGGCAACCGTCATTTTAAATTTATTCATTAAAAAACCAAATACCATCCAATGAATGGCATATGACCTAATGGAAATTTATTTTAAGGTCTCGGATTGGATTCTACTTGAGTTTCGTTGTTGGATCGTAAGTGGGACATTATCATGTGGCTCTAAAAAACTTTCATGAATTATATTTGGGGTCAAATTCTAAATGTTTAAAAGCAAAAGACTCGAAATGAAATTTGTTGTGCGGGGCCCGGGGACAATTCTCTATCTAATACGCTTCGAGGAAGATAAACGGAACCACTTTGCAGCTCCAGTATTTCAGTTACTGACGTTCTTCACGAAGCTTCATCTTCATTTAGCAAACAAGGTTCGGTAGCGTAATTGTATTAGTATCGCGTTAGTAGAGCTAAGATCTACATTCTTATTGTTGTTGATTAAGTTTCTCCGTTCCCTGAACTATTCTTTTGTTTGATTGCGTTTAGTTTAGAAATCAGTATCATTAGCCTGATTTTCTATGTCGTTCTTGAGCTCCTTCCTGTAATATAACATGCTGAAGCTTTTTTATCTAGCATTGTTACAGGTTTTTTTTGTTTCAATTGATTGCGTAATAATAGTTTGTATGTTGCGAAAACAAATTAGGTCGAAATATTTTAAATCTCATAACACCTCTGATCGACAACTTAATAATTGTATGGTGGAACAGATTTATGTAAATGTCTGTGATTCTACTTTTTGTTGATTTATATGCAGTAATTGCTACTCAGCACCTGTTCGCCCCTATCAAATTTTGAATGGGAGAATGCAGTTTCATGTTTAGCATAATCGTGAAAGATATGATGATCTCGAGTTTGGAACGGCTTGTGATCCTAAAATGTCGTTAGATGAATACGTAGCTGATTTAATTTTCTTTTTCAGGTATACGTGGCTTTGCATGAATGAGTCCTATTGGTTACATCGCGGAAGTTACGAGTTTGTCTCCAAATGCTGTGGAGAAAGATGTCTATGATTTTTTCTCTCTGTGTGGTGAAATCGAGCATGTGGAAATTATCAGGTAATTTATGATCACTTTCAGCCATTTTATTGGTGAACTACCTTACCTCTTGTCTGCATAAAATGTATAACTGGGATTTGTGAGACCTTTTTTTGGGGGAATTTATGTTTAGTCTTCTTCTCCATTTCCTGTACAACCGTATTCTCTATTGTTATGGTCTCTTTTGCATATGATATGCTACGGTCATGTCACCCGCGGTTTAGTATCATTAGATCATCTGTCCTGCAAGTATGAGTATCGGCTTTTATTTTGGCCATTGATGCGGCTTTCCTTGAATGTTTTGGATAAAAAAAATAAAATGAAAAGGCATCTAATAGTTAAAGTAGCCTCTCAAGCTTTGGACAACTGATGAATTTCGAGTAGGACTATCTCCAGTCGACTAACATATTACGGCTTTCGTTATATACATTATACAACCACTGGTCCTTTTAACACATGCGTTGGATGCATTGCAAAAATTAAATTTTATCTTTGTGCTAATATCATTTTGAGTTCATCAACATTGGAATATGGCAATGGTATTCGTTTTATCCATGGTGAAATCTCATTGTTTTAATCTTTTGTTGTTGGTTGTGCCCTCTTAAAAAAATTGTAGAGCTGGTGAATATGCGTCTACAGCCTACATAACATTCATTAATCCTCATGCCCTGGAAACAGCTGTACTGCTCAGTGTAAGTTCGTTCTTCTTTAACGAAAGATTCATATGGCTCTCTAAGTTACCCCCATAGTTGTTACCTTTTCGGTTTTCGTTGGATGGAACTATATCTTTCTATTGAGTGGCTTATACATACCCTTTGCTGCCCTAAGAAATAACATTGGACTAATATGAACATCTTCAGCGATGTTCTTTCAACCACTGGATCTTGAATGTCGTTTTGGTGGTTGTTCAGGGAGCTACGATAGTGGATCAAGCGGTATGCATTACTCGATGGGGCCATTACGAAGACGACGATAACCTCTGGACACGCTCATCTTGGAACATGGAAGATGAAACTAGCCAAACTGTAGTATAGCTCATTTGTTTCTTTCCCCCTTATTTTTTCCCACATAAACTGTTCTTCATGTTATAAGATTGATTTACAGTACTCCGTTTGAACAGCAGCATGCTGAAGCCCTAAAGGTGATTCCTTCGGCTTCTGAAGCGGTCACCCTGGCTCAAGACGTGGTGAGAACCATGTTATCCAAAGGATACGTCTTAGGAAAAGATGCTCTGTCCAAAGCCAAAGCGTTGGACGAGTCCCATGGGGTATCATCCGCCGCAGCTGCAAAGGTTGCGGAGCTTAGCGGGAGAATTGGGCTGACTGATAAAATAGTTGCTGGGGTTGAAGCTGCGAGGTCAATGGACCAGAGATACCACATCGTGGACCACACGAGATCGGCTCTTTCTGCTACCGGAAAAACGGCAGCTTATGCTGCAAATGCTGTGGTCAATAGCAGCTATTTCTCAAAGGGTGCTCTGTGGGTATCAGATGCTTTGAACAGAGCTTCTCAGGCTGCTGCCGACTTGGCTACTCGTGGTGCTCCTCCTCCTCCTCCCCCTCCCAAGTCCTAAGTGATGATGACTGAATCAATAAATAACTAAGTATATATTCTGCCCAATCGCATTATTAATGTTACCTGTTCTATTATATTCCTATGCTATGCTATGCTATGCTTGTATATCTAATCTACCAAGATGATCCATTCGATTATGTTACAGTTAAAAGAGAAAAATCAGATTATTATTTGTATGTGTTATGTATCTTTTTCTTTTTTCTAACGCTAAAGCCATCGTAGACGCGTACAAAGATGAAAGATGGAACTGATGATGATAAATAGACGCGTATCATCATCATCGATTTAGAATAATCGATGCCTATGATTCCAATAATGCCTCTTTTGCAGGAGCGTTCGTAGTGCTGCTTTTGCAGAAATTAAAAAGTAATAAAGTGGAGAAAGAGATATGACGTTAAAAAAAAAACTTGCAATACGATTTATTACCTTAAAAAGGTGACACTAATGTCACAAAATATAGGAATCCCATGCATTAAAGTATAAGATAATTTGGCATTTTATGGAAATATGAAAGTTACATTTACATTTCACACGTGGGGTCTTTTTGTGAGGAGCGTTAGACTGTGGGACCCTTTTGGAATGAAAAAGTACGTGCAACTTTGGAGTTTTGTCAAGATAGATTAGGCAAGAATCTGCATGCTTTTTCTTTCGAGCTACCTTTAAATCATTGCGTAATCACGAAAATTTCAATTGATCGTAATAAGTGAGATGAAACTAATTAGCAGTAAATTTATAAGAATTCTGGGATCTATTCCGAAACATGTTTTATATCAAATAGGCTCCTTTGATTTATAAGTCAGTTTGAGATAAATGAATAAATTTTAAAACCCTGCGTGGAGATTCTAATTAAGTGAGTGTTGTCCCACATCGAACAAATCAAACTCTCAAATCCACTATATATATGTATCAAGAGGCAACTCCACCTATCACCAATTGATTTTAGGATGGAGACCTCGATTTCTAAGACCATCAACATATTTTGAAGGAAAACTAAAAATAGTGAGATATGTTTAAATGCATATGAAGAAAAATCCGTATTTCTTTAACGATATGATGGTCCACGAGTGTTCATGATTATGTTTTGAAAATTGAATAAAGATGTCGACAAAGAATAGAGCTAATTAAGAATTAATCCATTGCTAACCATCAATCGCAATGGGAACTTGGACCTCTCATTCACTTGCTTTTTAAACATTGTGATTTTGCAACTTGATAATGACTCGTTTAAGGGTTCACACACTAAAAATTTATACATTAGTAGCTATAAATAATCATCAAGACATAGTTTTTTTTGGGACAAATCATCACCGACCATACCACTCAAATCTTTATGTGCCCTCCATAAGTGCGCGTATATATAATATAAATATAGATAGATAAATTCTTCTAGTAATAATCGTCTTTGATTTAATCATGTTCCTATACCCTAAAAGAAAATAAAAAGCAAAGGAAACAGGAACTACGATGATTGAGTTATACGCTCCCTGCGTATAATTTGACGGAGTTTTATTTCTAGAATGTGTTTATTAATCATCTGCTACTATTCTTTGATCGATCATATAGTTTTGAAACATTATAAATGATCAGAACTCCGGCGGGAAATATTAATGTGAAGGAAAGAGACGAATGAGACGGTCATAAAGAATATCTTTCGGCTTTGTCACGGATCCCACCTTTAAATAGAACAACGATACAAGTTATAAATAAAAATGTTATTAATTACACGTGGCAGTATTCTGATTTACCATGTCACCATGAATTACCGGGGAATAAAAGCTTGCTCTTTCTTTTTTCTGAGAGGTGATAATCAACTTTAGTTTAATATACTTAATATTTCTATCATTCATCTCTTGTCGTATTTATGCATAAAGGACCTGTTAGGCTCGTTGCCCCACATGAATATCGACTCTTTTTCTAAAAAAAATAAAATAAAATAGAGTTACATAGTGTTGAAGAGATTAGATAGGTCCGGGATAAGGACACATTCGGGTTTGGTTCACTCGGTTTCAATGTATGTGCTGATTATAAATTTAATAAGATAATTATCGGGCAACGCATTATTAGTATTTGTATCAATAAGAAAGTTGATACTATTTAATTCGCTAATTATTTACTTCGTACGTATTCAATCATAAATTACCATAAACTTATTTTAAGTCGCTGGTCAATGGTCAGAAACAGGCTGGCGTAGTATCAGTTTTGGGATGTAACGCCAATATAATCGCCATTCCTCCCATAATATTTAGAACTGACATATCCACATACTTAATTAATATAATATGTTCGCTGTTACATTAAAATCGAATCATAATTTTTTTTGAATATAAATCTTTAAAAAATGTCAAAATTGAAAATCATCCAAATTTTATCATCAATATGGCAATTATGGATAATAAATACTCGTTAAAGTTGAAAAAATAAATAGATAACAACGTTACGTTACATGACTTGGAGACTAAATTCAAAATTTTCTAGTCAACTATCAACAGAGTCCAAATAAGTCAATATTAAAATCATATTATGTTACGCATTTATTACAATTTTGAAAAAAGAAAAAACAAACCTGACTTCGGGAGGGTTGCAAGAAAGGAGCCACCATCATATATATTCGAGTCACGAACAACGTCAAGCTTGTGCGGTAATTATACAATACGAAGTTACTACGACAGCACAGCACATCAAGAACACGCATAGTGGAGGTGAGCGTCGATGTGGGGTTCATTATCTATGCTCCTTTCATTTATTACAATCTCATGAATTTCAGCGTTATCACAAATTTTTTTTTTTAAAAAAGTAATATTTGCTGTTTCAAACATCCATTCATACCCGCTCAAATAAGCAAGTGTTCGTTTACTGTTTATGAAATATAATAGTCTGCGAACACCCCCACATCACATTTTTCCAAGCGACTCAAAATGCTTGCTTTTTGTTCACTTTAGGACTACTGAATAGAAGAAATAAATATATCATATCTTTGTTTATTTAATCTTTTTTGTTTCTACATGGGTTGCTGCGTTGCTGGTTCTATGCTCTCCTTTTTTTAAATCTCGAGGTGCAGGTACATGTTTCACTTATATAACCTTTGTCTCTGGTCATAATATTACAACATACATCACTGTAAATATGGGTTCATCTCACAGTGCCCTCCTGTTCAAGATCAATTAGGTGTTTTTTTTTTTTCTTTTGAATTGATTCCGATTGTAAAAGTACATTTATTTTTTGCTTCAGGGGATAAAGATAGAATCCTAAGCTATTTTCTTTTGGGTTGAGGAGAGTGGTAAAAAGGCAAAAAAAAAAAAGTTTTGATTTTTAGGTGAGAAACATTATGTTTCGTTTTATGAGATGACCGGCTCATGCAAAAGATTAAAGGGTGTTAAGACTTCTTATTTATTTCAACTTTGTGTAATACCTTTGCCCAAGAAAGAAGAGTCTTTTTGCCATTTGAGAATGCAAGAAAGAAGACAAATAGGTAACTTGTCCAGAATATGAAGAACACGGGAAACTTTGCCAGCGATTCAAACAATGGTGGAGTGCCGAATAAGAAAGTAAGGCATATTGTTTCTTGGTCTCAAGAGGTGAACTTTTGGTGGATTTCTCTGTTTTTTCTTTAAGACACTGCTGTCTATTTTTTATGGCCCTCGATTTTCACGGATTCCTTCATCTGCAGGAAGATGATATGCTTAGAGAGCAAATAAGGCTACATGGCACAGAAAAGTAAAAAAGCCTCTTGTTTTTTATTCTTAACGTGATGCCCTGAGTTGTAATTGATCTTATTGAATGTCGTAGTTGGATTGTTATTGCGTCAAAATTCAAGGATAAGACGACAAGGCAGTGTCGAAGAAGGTGTGGGTCGAATAACATTTTGAAAATGATTGAATTTTGACTCCCAATAGTCTGATTTGGGCTTTGTTTTGTGTTCAGATGGTTCTCGTACTTGAATTCAGATTTCAAGAAAGGAGGATGGTCACCAGAAGAAGACATGCTTTTATGTGAGGTTGCCTATCTATTTTTCACCAAATTACTCCTTTTTTTTTTCATGTAAAAACGCCAGCTTCTTCTTCTTCTTCTTCTTCTTCTTCTTCTTCTCACATACATCAAATATATTCAGGCGCAAAGGTTATTCGGAAACAGATGGACAGAAATTGCAAAGGTTGTCTCAGGAAGGTAATGGACCACAATCTATCATCTTCTTGGGTGGGCGATTGAGAGAGAGAGAGAGAGAAAAAAACCCTAAATTGGTCTTTCGGTGTCTGATTTCTCCAGAACTGATAATGCCGTGAAGAATCGCTTCACGACTCTGTGTAAGAAGAGAGCGAAGCGAGAAGCACTTGCTAAAGAAAGCAATGATACTTCCTCTTACATCGATTTATACAGCAAAAGGGTCATCTTCTCGAATAGGATCAATGCGGTGGATGGAGGCTCAGAAACTGTTCCACGTCCTCTTAAAAGACTACGGTAGATCAACATTTTTTGTTTTTCCTTCTGCCAAAAATACATAATTACTGGGATCAATGATTCTATATTTCGTGTTTGGGCAATATACATATGTAGTACATGTATCGCAAATCAAGAAGAGAAAATATCTGGAGATTCTGGGGCGGTTGATCGAATGCTCAGCCACTCTTTCGCAGTTCAAGCTCACAATGTCCACAGTCCTAAATTTCCTGAGCAGTTTCTCATCTGCAAGGAGGCAACAGCGGTCGATAAATGTAAAATAGAGACATAACTGAAGACATTCTTACATCGTTTCGGACATGCTTGTTGTTGGTTGTAACTCTGATTTCTATGCATGCAGCTGAAAGTATAAAAGCTCAAGGGACATTTCTAAAGAAGGACGATCCAAAGGTGATTGCACTGATGCAACAAGCAGAGCTGCTCAGCTCCCTCGCAGCCAAGGTGAACTCGGAGAAGAAGACGAACCAGAGCCTTGAAAGTGCTTGGATGGTAAATTCTCTAGCGTGTCTTTATTTGAATTTCTCTGAGTTCGGGTTTTGCAGCAATAAGTGCGAACTTGAACGAAGATGATTTCTACATGGTTTTTGCATTAATACCACATAATGCTTTTTGTAACCAGGCCCTTCAAAATCATATGGATCTAAACAAAGAAAGTGGCCCGGTGGAGGAGTTAAGCAGCTGTAATGAAGGGAGCTTACCATTATGGAGGTAACTAAAACTGCAAAAAAAAAAAAAAAGAGGACTAAATTTAGCTTGAGATTGTCTCATAAGCATCAATTGTTCTTCATTCTTTCACTCAGGGAATCTGATATGTACGAGTCCTCGTCTCCGACTAGTTCCGAGTACAGTACAGGGTCAACCGTTCTTGTGCCTTGTTATAAACCAGAAGAATCTCAAACTCAAATCTGTGTAATAAAACAGAACACTGTACCAAAATTGCAAGAAAATCAACTGGAGGTGAAGCAGTGCCTTGCCCAAGAAAGTAGAATATGCATAAGCACAAATCGAGGTACAAAAAGAGGCAGATTGCTGCTTCTCTCATTAGATATATTTTTTATCATATAAACAGTCGATTTTCTGTTTCCTTGATGCAGAGGATGATGTGCTGTTGGAAAATAATCCGGTGTTACCTGACTTTGCTCATGCAGAAGCAGAATTCAACTCCCCACTACACGTGACTCCAATGTTCAGAGCATTGGCCGCTGCTATTCCAAGCCCGAAATTCTCAGAAAGTGTATGGTTTTTATTTTCTTTCATCTGCGGTTCTATATATAAGATTCCTAGTGATGGAAAAAAAATGGTTTTGTATCTGTATGTTGTGCAGGAGAAGCATTTTTTGATGAGAACACTAGGAATGGAGTCACCTTCATCGGCACAAAGAACAGATCCTTCGAGACCTCCACTGTGCAAGAGGTCTCTTCTCCATTGTCTATGAGATCATCCATCCTCTCTCTCATACTTGCACTTTTCCAAGCTCCAAAAATATTCTGCTAAGAAACTGCTGAAAGTTATTTGGTTTTCCTAATAAAGGAAAGGCCTGAATTGATCGGGCCTTATTACCAAGATACAACGGAATGCTAAGGAGCATTCTTGATCCGTTTTTCCATTCTTTTATTTGTCTTAGTTGTTTCCTGGGGAACTTGGACAGTGGTGTCCAATTGTTTTAAAAAAGGAGGCTTTTTTTTTTCTTCCCCCTCGAAGGCTACCTAAGCCCATAATACTGTACAGGCAAAACCAATACCATAATCATCACATCATAGTTATAATAGATAGTTACTTGGCATCTCGCCGAGATATTTCTATCTTGGAAGAATTTACAGATAGTGAAGGGTGAAGCAAAAGAAGATCAATGTATGATGACAGTTTGCGAGTGTGCGAGTGAGTACTGTGTAACAGTTTGTGTCCTCATCAGTGTATGATGACATACTTGATGGATTGATTGATGATGGAATAGAATTGACATATATGTTTGTGTGAAGGCCTTTCTTCATCTTGGCTAAAACTATTTTCTTGCAAAAACACTAAATTAAATCACAGCCAACTTACTATTAGACATGCAAAGTAGCAACTGCAGCAGCACTTACATTGAATCCATCTATTCTCTTGTCGGCAGCCTTTGCGAGACTCTCCGTGAATTAGAGATCTTGTCAGAAAATAACATAAGACAGTTCAATACCATCTTTATTAGCAGATCATCCATCAAATAAAGAAAATGAGAGGGAAGTTTATACAAAATAAAGTTTGGGCATGATTTTGACCGAAACGACATGGATTGACCTGGAAAAATCAAGCTTCCAAGTGTTATGGTCAGAGGACAATCGAGTAATTAACTTGGTGTTAAAGATCGTGGCCTACCAGCTTTAATTCAATATATATATATATATATATATATATATATATATATATATATATATATATACTATTATTGCTTTCAACCTAGCGTGCAAGTGGAACACTATTGTATCTATTGCTGCTGCTCCACCTCTTTAATAAATAATAACATGAAAAGTAAGTAATCTTATCGGATGAATGTTACGGGACAACATTGAAAAATTGAATTTGTGGCACATTAATATTTATATAATCAAATGACCCCAAGAGTTCCCCCAAACACTTCAATAGATGAGCCATGCATGAACATCATCACGTGAAGTGTTTCAAGGGAACTCTACGGCACATCCGATGAAGCTTTGCAATAGCAAACACTCACTCACACACACACACATACATGTATAACGTCATTTGATTGTGACGTGGCTTGATCTTGAATGGATGTAAAAACACTAAGTAATAACACTGCTGTTGGATGAAATGTTTGGTTAACACTCAACCTTACTCTCAAAGCGCACAGCGGAATAGATGATTACTTAGTTATGAAAGTGATAAACACGAAATATAAATTTATTTGTGCAGCAAGTCAATAAACTTGCTGCGTGCCTCAAGGCAAAATTCCACTATAGCAATGGATGGCAAAATAACTATCAAACGATAGTAAAAACAAGCCTAAAAAAAACTATGAATCTAAACGATCCTGAAAAACTACAAAGTCCTTAGACTTTTGCAAACCAGAAATTCTAGGCTAAAAGAAACTCTCGACATGGTTCGGACTCATTCGAACTTCGCTCATATAATCTTATGTCGCTCGCCTCACTCGAAATGGTTAAGTGAAGTCCCCTCTTATAGTCTTCGACTTTGTGACTTCTTCACCACAGACTTGGTCACATCCACTACGTCCACTAAGATAGTTGTGACCGTTGAGATTTGATTCGGATCAGTTCCAAATGACTTGGTATTGACTCGAGCTCCAAACTTCCTATCTTTAGTATGCTTCACTCCTAAGTTCGCTCTCTTTTATCCATACTCATTCCACACGTATTTGACCCATTACAGCTCTTATCAAACTCCTGCAAAACACTAAAAATAGCCTAGACACGGATTAAACACGTTTTGGGTATGAAAGATAAAACTGAGAAAGGAGACATTCTTGGGCAACAAATGTTGACCAGAATGTTCCCCTAACATTGCCAATGTTGAAGACTCAACATCAACAATCTCCCTCTTTTTATCTTTCTTCCCAAAACCAAAGCAGACGTTAGTATTAGTGAAACTCCCCCTCACGGCAAAATCTACTCAACCACAAAGCTGGTTAGAGTAAACACGAATAGTTCATAAACTATTCAAAGTACTAATAAAATAGTACAAGCCATAATAAGGTCTTAAATTAACCATCTGCAAAACAAAACAAATTAGTCCATAGGCAAAACACAAGTCAGGCAGGCAAGCATGCAAATCAGAAAGTGCACATCGAAAGCACACACAAACATGCAAGCACACAAATGACTTAGACCACGAAGATCTATACCACAGGACTCTGACTTGACATAGCACCCCCATCTTCTGTTCCAGCTTCACTTCCAGCTCCTTCTTCCATTTCGTGATCTCCCCCTGTCTGTTCGGCCTTCTCAGCTCCGCCCTTCTCAGCTCCGCCCTTCTCAGCTCCGCCATGTCCACTCGGTCCAGCTTGATCATCAGCCCTAGCTCCTTCTGCCCTATTTTCTCCCCCTTTTTGGGAAGAAAGACGCCTCTGTAATATATCCCTTTGAGCCACCAAAGCTGCGATGAACTCATTGAGACAATTGATAGCTAGTTCTAGTGTGGATGTTGATCCAACATCCTGAACAACACCTGGTATGAGCTGTTCTGGCGTGCACAAAGGGAGATCTACAAGTCTGTCTGGACCCGCGAGATGACTTGATTGAATGACATAGGGGATCCTTTTAGAGACTATATTATCTCTCCTTGTCGGTTGAAACCCACCTTGAACCAGAACTCCATAGATGATAGAGGGATACGGAAGAATTCCCTTCCCTACTTTCTCAGCTTGGTTCGACATATGATTGAGGATCAACTCTCCCCAATTCAAAGACAAGTTGTGGCCAAGAGCATATAGCAAATGTGCCATGCTCTCAGTCACCCTTGTTTCGTTCAGCGTAGGCAACCAACTACAAATTCCTATATTAAGCAGCACTGAATACAAGGACGTTAACGAACTAACCGCACAATTACCAGCCCAACGACTTACTCTACCCGCAGTAATAAAACGTACCACCTCGTCATTGTCATATTCATACCCCATATCCACCTCAGGCGTTCCCAAAAACTGATTAATCGCATGCGATGACATATCATACAACCTCCCCCTTAAGAAAACTCTCCCATACTTTGGAGAATTCACTTTGGCCACATTAGAGAAAATGTTAGCGTATACCTCACGGACGACTGAGTCGCAGTACGTCCCTAAACTCCTCACCATTTGTTCGAGATGTCGTGACTCCAGGAATTGCATTACGCCGTACTTCCTGAAGTTCGCCACATCTACAACCCGCTCAACTCGCATGAGTCTATGACTCAGGGAACTCCACAGCTCCTCATTGGCTGTGCGGTAGAACTTGCGGTTGGGCAGTGGGTCATCCCATGTTAGGTCAGCATCTAGTTCAACATCTTTATCATCGGATTGAACTGGGGAAAGAGAACGATGGCTGGTGTCAGGTTGCGATGATTCCTCAGTATGAGCTCGCTTGGAAGGCCTGGCTTCACTTTCTATTGGCCTCTTCCCTGCTTGCTTCTTCAACCTACTCTTCAAGGAATCCAGGGTCTCGACAAGATCAGTCTCGTCCTTGTCTTCATCCTTTGATCTGTCTGAGGCAGTGAGAGACTCTGACACAGAGGATGGTGTCTCTCCACCTAAAACAATGAAGTCTTCGTCTGAGCTCTCCGAGTCGAGGCTGTCATAGGTGGTGGAGTCGGCAATCGTGTCAAGAGAATCACTGGACAAAGCAATCGGGTCATCAGCGTTGGACGTGGGGTTCAGGGCGCGTCGAGTACGGTTGCTTCGGCGCTTCTTCAGAACAGGGGCCTGAACATCAGCAGGAGGTTGTCGTTGTCGCTTCTTCGGTGTATGAGTTTGGGTTTCAGCGACTGGAATTGGGTATGATGGAGTTGTGTCGGTTGAAATTGGGAGTTCTTCAGCCTCTAGATTTTCTGTTGGAATTGAGGCTGCCTCTTCTGAGCTTGTTCTTGAGGTCATCGGCGGGGCGTCTTCACCTCGACTCCTTTGGCTTTTCTTAAGGGTCTGAAGCAGGGCACTCAGAGTCATATCATCATCATCTTCTCTTTGACTGTTCATCGGAACTGAGGTTTCTTGTTCGGGGTTCGCAGTTGCGGGGTCTGCCGTCTGAGGTCGTAGAGCTTCCGTGATCTGAGAAGCAGGTCGTGTGGGTTGAAGTGGCTGAAAAAGTCCGGTGTAGACGACTATGTCTCTAGGACCTGAAATTACTTCGAGCGGCACTGGAAAATCAATGTCAGGTACGAATGTTGGATCAACATTCGGTTGAGAAGGAGAATTTGACATATTATTCACTAAATCTGGGGAATAAATATTGAAAACCCTAGAATTATATCAATCACTAAAACCAGAGAGGATTTTTAGAGAGAGGTTTCGACTTCAACAAGTAGGGTTTGTGAATAGAGGAGCTTGATCAAACTAATCCACGGCACATATATAGGAATAGTTCCAACGGTCATAAATAAAAAAAAAACTGAAAACTAGCCGTTGAAAGCATAAATTAAAATGGCCGCATAAAAATAGGAGTATATCAGATTATGATTCAAACAAAAAATTACCAAGTCAAAAGTCAATATAGGGTTGTGCAATACTAACCGGTTAGACGACAATGAGGATCACATGAGAAAAGCGTAACGAGCTGTTCTTCGAGCAAATCTAATGCAATTCTGAGATATATCTAAACTAGACATACGAACCTAACAAATGCACTATTAAAAGCTAATGTAGATAAACGAAAGCACTGAAAATATAGCATGATCAAACTAACAGTTACACATGTTGCCCCAACATAAGATTTAACATCCTTACTCCGTGATCCTTGACTTTTCTGCCCGATCCTCTCAAACTAGTTCCCTTTCATTTTCTGCCCTTTTCTCCTTATTTATTGATTAGATTTATTGTGCACTGCTCTTATTCCCTAAACATCAAGGTTTGGCTTTTTGTCGCAAAGAGTACATCGTCACCGCGAATGCCGTGTACCTAGGGATACTTATTACCAAATACCTATATTTTGTACAAGGTTTATGAGCAGGCTTATATGTAAGGGATTGGGTCATTTCAGAAGACTGTCAAGTAGGATCGAGTCATTTCACCGGAAAACAGAGAAGAATATTAAATCAAACATTAAAGCAGTAACTATTGAATTTGACATATGCTATGTTGACCCAAATGTTGGACCAACATTCAAACAGACTGCTGCAAACCTATGGACTTTTTCAGGTCCGAAAACCTTTGAAAATCCAATGCTTTCGTGAAAATGTCAGCTAACTGATGTTTCGTGTCTATATGCTCAATGCAAACTAATTCTTTCTCTACCATATCTCTCAGAAAATGATGTCTTATATCTATATGCTTCGTGCGAGAATGCTGAATAGGGTTCTTAGATATGTTAATGGCACTAAGGTTATCACAATACATGAGGACAGACTCGCACTCTAACCCATAGTCACATAACATGCTATTTAATCACATCAATTCCGTACAGCAACTACCCGCCGCAACATACTCAGACTCAGTAGTAGATAAAGACACACAATTCTGCTTTTTACTATACCATGCAACTAAATTGTTACCTAAGAAGAAACAGCCGCCACTTGTGCTCTTGCGATCATCCTCGTCACCTGCCCAATCAGCATCACTGTAGCCTATAAGACTCATATTAGTATCTTTAGAGAACCATAATCCAAAGCTACACGTTCCACTCACATATCGAAGTATACGCTTAACAGCATTAAGATGGGAAACCTTAGGCTCAGATTGATATCTAGCACATACACATACGCTATACATAATGTCGGGTCTACTGGCTGAAAGGTACAACAAACTGCCTATCATAGATCGATACAATGTTGGGTCAACATTCTGTCCAACATTGTCTTTACTTACCTTTTACGTAGACCCCATAGGAGTTTTCATTACCTTAGCCGTGTCCAACCCGAACTTCTTGACAGTGTTTTTAGCGTATTTCTCCTGAGACATAAAGATGCCATCATTGCTTTGCTTAATCTGTAAACCTAGGAAAAAGGTTAGTTCCCCAATCATGCTCATTTCAAACATGGAGTTCATAGCCTGTACAAAGTGATCTAGCATCGATTGTGAGCTTGAGCCAAAAACTATATCATCAACATAAACTTGGGCAATCAAAATATCAGAACCGACCCTTTTTACAAAAAGAGTGCGGTCTGCCTCTCCTCGTACGAACCCAAATTCAAGTAGAAATGTAGCTAACCTACCATACCAAGCTCGAGGTGCTTGCTTCAATCCATAGAGAGCTTTCTGCAACTTATAAACATGGTTAGGAAAATGTGGATCCTCAAATCCTTTAGGCTGTTCGACATAGATATCTTTATCAATATATCCATTTAAAAACGCACCCTTAACATCCATTTGATGTAATGTAATGTTAAGCCAAAATGCATAGCCAATAATAACAACCTAATAGATTCTAACCTAGCCACTGGAGCGAAAGACTCATCAAAATCTATGCCCTCGACTTGAGTATAACCTTGGGCTACTACACGTGCTTTGTTCCTAACAACTCTACCAAGTTCATCAGATTTATTCTTGAAGATCCACCTAGTGCCTATGACATTAATGTCTTTCGGCCGTGGTACTAAGGACCAAACTTGGTTTTTCTCAAACTGCAAGAGTTCCTCTTGCATGGCATTAATCCAAAAATTGTCCTTAAGCGCTTCAAGGACATTCTTAGGTTCTACTTCAGAAACAAAACAAGTAAAGCGTATCTCGGCATATACGGTGTTCATGCATACGTTTTTTACCATAGACTTATAATCCTTGCGCGGCTTGTCTCTGGTTTTCCTCCCTTCGTTCACATTTCCAATGATAAGGTCTGTGGGATGATCCTTCTGAATCTTAGCTGGAGGGTTTCTACGAACTTCACTGGGTCCAGCCTCAGTGTTCTGTTCTGGCACAGATGTTGAATCAGATGTTGGCTCAACATTGTCCACCACATTCTCCTCTGTTTGGTCAACAGCTTGTACAACATCTGAAATATCAACTTGTGGAGACATTTTGCTAAGATCAGTAGCATCATTAAACACAATATTCACAGACTCCTGAACAGACTTCAAGCGCAAGTTATATACACGATAAGCACGACTATTAGACGAGTATCCAAGAAAAATACACTTGTCACTTTTTGAATCGAACTTGCTTAAGTACTCACGATCATTTAACATGTAGCAATAATAACCAAACACATGAAAGTACTTAACAGTAGGCTTTTTCCCATTCAAAAGCTCATAAGATGTTTTCTTAGTACCATGTCTAAAGAACACACGATTCGATATATGACATGCGGTATGCAATGCTTCAGCCCAAAAACGCTTAGAAATATTCTTAGATTGTAACATCACACGAGCCATTTCTTGTAAAGTCCTATTCTTCCTTTCGGCCACCCCATTTTGTTGGGGCGTCATAGGAGATGAAAACTCATGAATGATGCCTTTCTTATCACAAAACTCATTAAAGTACTGATTCTCAAATTCTCTACCATGATCAGACCTAATGCGAAAGATAGTAGCACTGAAATTATTCTTCACAATAGCACAAAACTTTTTGAAGAAATCAAATGATTCAGATTTTTCGCGAAGAAAAAATATCCATGCAAATCTAGAGTAATCATCGACGAGCACATAAGCATATTTCCTACCACCAATGCTATCTACTTCCATCGGACCCATCAAATCCATGTGCATAAGTTGAAAACAGTGAGCAGTTTTAAAATGTTGGGCAGCATGTTGGTCAACACTATGGCTAACATGCACTTGCTTACCCCTAAGATACGACTCACATACAACCTTACCAAACTCCTTAAGCTTTGGAATGCCTCTGATGGCTTCGTGCTTGATAAGTTGCTCCAACGTACGGTAGTTGGCATGGCCCAGCCTGTAATGCCATAGGATGACGTTGTCATCGGCTTTCGATAATTGGCACACGTCCTTCGAACTGAATTTGTCGCCGACTAGATAGCAGTTATCGTTCGATCTTTTACCTGCCATAACTCGAACACAGTAGCAGTTATCGTTCGATCTTCACAACACTCCTTATTAAATCTTACCTCAAGGTCATCGTCGCAAAGCTGACTTATGCTAATCAGATTAGCCACAAGTCCATCGACGTGTAGAACGTTGCTTAGTTTTGGGAAGTCAGGCACATTTAATCTGCCTCGACCGAGAATCCGCCCTCTCGCACCTCCTCCGAATGTCACAGATCCACCTTTTAAAGTCATGTAATCACTTAGGTACTCTTTGGTACCCGTCATATGTCGGGAACACCCGCTATCAAAGTACCAAGAACCTGTCATGTTAGCTCGCAAAGAGGTATATACGACATAGCATTTATGAACGGTCTTCTCTACCCAAATTTTTTTGATGAAACAACAGCATTTGGTTCAGCAGAAGTTGAAGGAACGCCAGCTGAAATCTTTTCGAACATTCCTTTCGACACTGATTTCTCAATGTTGCGCGGAATGTTGAATGACATTTCAGCTAACATTGATTTCTTCGCAGAAATCTCCCCCTTCAATTTCCAGCAGTATGGCTTAATATGTCCAGGCTGCATGCAATGAGTACATTTAAACTGTCTATCCTTAGACTTACTGGCAGCATGCTTAGTACTCTTCTTAACGACTGAAGTCTTACTACATATAACATGCTCGGCTTTTTCCTTAACAAAGACTATCTTAGGTTTACCATTAGGCAAAGGTTTAGAAACATGCGTAGGCTGAGAATTAAATCCTAACCCTTGCTTATCAAAAATACCTAACGATAATACCTCATCAAGGGTCAATTTACCCTTGTTAAATTTGGTGAACGTTTCATCGGCTTTGACGACTCGATTTTGGAGTTTGTCGATTTGTTGATCCTTTCGTGTCAGCACGGCTTCCATTTTGTTCATACCATCCACCAAGCTTTCGATCATCTTTTCATTCTGTTCATTCTCCTCGGTTAGTGTTTTTACCATGGCCTGATGTTCCGCGTTCTTTGCCTTTTCCTTCTCATATTCCGCAGATAACAACCTTAGGGCTTCATTGATTTGAACTTCAGCACAAAGGTCAGTTTCCAGATCTGTCACATCACAACTAGAATACCCATCAAAACAGTTTGAGACATCATAATCAAAAATGATATTATTCTTAGATGTTGAGTCAAATGTTGGTTCAACATCAGTTACAGCAGTGAAACCGATTTGATGATCTTCCTCTTTTTCATCGTCTGAGAAGGACTGAATGGTCAGAGATGATTGCTTGGACTCCTTTGGGCATGGTTCCTCATCTTCATCATCGGAGAGATCGATCCAAAGAGCTTTGCCGTGCTTGCGAAGTGTGTTGGCACATTCGTTGGCGAAATGACCCCAACCTTGGCATTCATAGCATCTAACAGAATCATAGTTGAAGTTCTTCTTCTTTCCATCGGGTTTGCGTTTGGTGAATGGAGGAGCAGAAGAAGATTCAGCTTTGACATTCTGGCCTTTTCTGAATGTTGGGCCAACATTTTGCTCCACATTCTTCTTCTTGATAAACTTCGCAAATTTCTTCACGAGCATAGCCATATCGTCCTCATTGTCAGGGTCAAACTCAGTTTGAACTTTGGATGGCTGACTGACTAGAGCAAGGCTTTTGCCGCGAGACGCCCTCTTTTGAACTTCGAGATTGGTCTCGTAGTTCTTCATAATATTCATCAAGGTGTTGAATTCAATCGTGCCTAGATTATGTGCTTCCTCGACAGCCGCTACCTTCACATTAAACTTTTCAGTTAGCGTACGTAAAGCTTTAGAAACCAGTACCTTATTAGCAATTGGATCTCCGAGGCTAGCACACTCGCTCGAGATTGTCAATAGCTTGCCGAAGTATGTGGTAACGTCCTCGTCTTCCTTCATTCTGAGGTTTTCAAACTGATTTAGGAGATACCGAAGTTTGGTTTCCCTCACACTCGCATCGCCTTCGCAGTACCTCTGTAGAAGATCCCACGCATTCTTTGCCGTCGAACAATTCTGAATGATCTTGAACATAAATATGTCCACCGAAGAGAAGATGGCATTAAGAGCTTTGTCGTTATACTCAGCCGCATTCTTTTCAGCAATAGACCATTCTTCGATAGGCTTGTCAACTACTTCGCCATCAGCATCTAGAGGATATCGAGGTGGAGTATATCCATTGAGAACAGCTTCCCACGCTCGTACATCTATGGACTTAATGCATTGTCGTACACGAACTTTCCAATAAGCATAGTTGGATCCGTCTAACACTGGGACTTTGCCGATGTAATTGGAACTTGTAACATCCATTGTAGAGGATTGTCAGCGCTTAGTAAAGTCAAGCGTTGGCTCTGATACCACTTTGACGTGGCTTGATCTTGAATGGATGTAAAAACACTAAGTAATAACACTGATGTTGGATGAAATGTTTGGTTAACTCTCAACCTTACTCTCAAAGCGCACAGCGGAATAGATGATTACTTAGTTATGAAAGTGATAAACACGAAATATAAATTTATTTGTGCAGCAAGTCAATAAACTTGCTGCGTGCCTCAAGGCAAAATTCCACTATAGCAATGGATGGCAAAATAACTATCAAACGATAGTAAAACAAGCCTAAAAAAAAACTATGAATCTAAACGATCCTGAAAAACTACAAAGTCCTTAGACTTTTGCAAACCAGAAATTCTAGGCTAAAAGAAACTCTCGACATGGTTCGGACTCATTCGAACTTCGCTCATATAATCTTATGTCGCTCGCCTCACTCGAAATGGTTAAGTGAAGTCCCCTTTTATAGTCTTCGACTTTGTGACTTCTTCACCACAGACTTGGTCACATCCACTACGTCCACTAAGATAGTTGTGACCGTTGAGAGTTGATTCGGATCAGTTCCAAATGACTTGGTATTGACTTGAGCTCCAAACTTCCTATCTTTAGTATGCTTCACTCCTAAGTTCGCTCTCTTTTATCCATACTCACTCCACACGTATTTGACCCATTCCAGCTCTTATCAAACTCCTGCAAAACACTAAAAATAGCCTAGATACGGATTAAACACGTTTTGGGTATGAAATATAAAACTAAGAAATGAGACATTCTTGGGCAACAAATGTTGACCAGAATGTTCCCCTAACATTGCCAATGTTGAAGACTCAACATCAACAGATTGCTATATATTATTATTGGTTCGTCGCTATACTATGGCTTATATTTATAGACCTCGAGCTATTGTTCTTGTTGCCGCCTTTGTATGTATGTATGTATGTATTCTTATTATTATCTTCTCTCACGAGGGTAAATTCTCTTCATGCATCTATCCTAGCATTCATGCATCAAAATTTACGATACAAAATGAACCTAGACAGCATTTGTTCTGTAGATGAAAGCTGAGAGAATCAATCACATATCGTTTTCACAATATCATCATCCTCCACCTTTTTGTTATTCTTCTCTTGAGACATACATACATACATACACACTAGCTTGCATGGACAATAATTTCACATTCATTCCCAAAACTAGTTACACACATCCATGTACACACTATACACACTCATTGTCTTATTGGAGAATCATGTATATATGTATGTATTAGTTTCTTATAGAGTCTCATTCCCTAGCTACTATTAATTCCAAATGCATAAACTCCAAAATAATGATCCTCAGCTTGATTATTTGTTATTGGTGGCTAAATGTTACGATCAAGGCCATTTGGGGCCCAAGTAGTGAGCCACAAAACCCAATCATCCACGAGAGTCTGAATCGCAAACATTCAAATACAAAGGTTCACTTCAAACGACAAACCATCTTTTGAAAAAGAAGGAAAAGAAAGAAAAAAAAAAAAAAGAGAAGCATCATAGATAGTCCTTTTGCCTTAAAGCCAAGTATCAATTCTCAAGTCTTAAGCAGACAAACCTGCAACCTCTAATTAAGAGAAAACCCTGCGTTGATCTTTTCAAAGGAATTTACCTTTTCCAGTCAACTTGCATCCCCTTACCTAACAAGAAAGAACCAAACAGAAAATGTATGTTGTTTTAGAATATATTATTAACACAATCTGCAATAATATTTCACTCATACTACGAATGTAGTAGTTCCCGTTACCTCTAACTGAGTTCTGAAGCCTGGGGGAAGATGAAGAAGCATTATTCATCTTTCCATTAACCGAAGAAGGCAGAGAAAGACGTCTCTCCAAGCTGTTTCTGTCCACGCCAAGCCTTGGAGAGGCCTGCTGCTGTGCTGCTTTCACCTTCGCCTTTGAAGACGCAGTTTTCGCCATGTAACTCGGCAGTTTCTTCGAGCTCTCAGGCGTTGTATACTCTTCATGTTTTGCTGCTGGTAAAGAGGCTCTTCGGTGGTTGGATTTCTGACTGAAAATGCTGCTCTGATCATCAGTGGATTCTTTGTTAACAGCAGGAAGAAAGTGATCACTGATGATTTTCTCAGTGCCAACGACACCAATAAGATTCTCCTCCGAGAGAGGAAGTTGAGGAGCCACCCCCGATTTCACATCATCAGCATCGGCTTATCCATTCCCAAATTAGACTTTTTTTTATCAGATGAGTTCTGTGCTGGAGATTTCGTTGGCTTCTTCCACTCAAGGCTCCTCGGTATCACAGCATCGGTTTCAGCCACAGCGGGTTTCGCAACATTTTTGTTCTCATGCTTCTTGAGCTTGTCATCTTTTCCAACTAGCCCAATATTCTCCAATAGAACAGAGGAGTAGTCCTCAGTGTTGAGATTTCCATTTTGCTTCTCATGGTCTGCAAGATTCTTGGAGCACTCTGTTTCTACCGCTTCGAGCTTTGAGTTGAGAATTTTCTTGGGTTCAGAATCGGGTGCCCAAACTTGTAATGCGGAGGACCATCTAAGGAGCCAGCTCCACGAAGAGTTTGGTTCTCCTTGGTCGTACTCGAGTCGTAGTGGCATCACAGACGGTGATGAACAACATAACTAGAATATCAAACCAAAAGCTTTATTCAAAAGCAAACAGACGAAAATAACCAACACCAGGAAGATTTAGGACTGAATTCGATCAAATCACCTTCTGAATGAAACCATTCTTCAGCAGCTGACCAGCTTGAACATGCCCCGTGACTTCACACGATTCGTAGATCTTGGCATGAGAGAATAATACGGTTTACTGACGGACAGAGGAAAACATATGAAAATAAGTGAATCCTCCTGATGAGATTAGATTACCTGTGCCCTTGAACTTTTCCCTCTGAGCTGTGCGGTTTCAGCACCATACTTGTTCCTAACCATGTGGGCCCGTGCAAGTGCTTGAAGTTTGACGATTCCTTGAATGCAAGAATATGTAGCAACAGCCTGCCTACGAACCAAGTGGCCACGTGCAGCAGCTTGCAGGGTGACAACAGCTTGCTGATGCTGATCCTCTGATATTTCTTGATCAGGGACTTTCGATCCATCTACTTCTTGATCGATCTTTTCACCGTTTGCTGTCTCCTTCCTCTCAGCTCCAGGGTTTTTAGATTCAGCAACAATAGCATCGGAGACTGGAGGAGAAATTACTGGTTCGTCGGCTAATAAAGCCGTCGCGGGTTTCTTGGAGGAACTGCTACGTGGTGCTGGTCTCTCGCTTGGAGATTTCTTTTTTGTAAAGCATGCAATGAATTGGAACAGTAAGAAAGTCACGTGATGCACAGCATTGAGACCACGAGAAGAAAAGAAAAACCCAAACAAGGTATGCACTGGTGTTGATGGGATCTTACGGAAAGCACTCTTCCTTTGGAAACATCGGACTTTGATGTCTTCTTACCAAAAAGGATCCCCTTGATCCATTTACCAGGAGACTTTCCCATCTTGAAATGCAGATACGTTACAAATGTTTTGTTGTGATGGGTACCTGCAGGAGCATAACAATAGAAATCCTGATATCTCAGTTTTATATGCAAGAACTGCATCGGCCTTTTCGGAACAATCCCTGATGAGTGTATATACAAGTTAAAGACAACAACGGCAAATGTCAAGCTCGAAGCGAGTGATCTAACGGTTCACATTTAATGCAGCGATTGAGGAAGAAAAAACCTTTGCAGATAGATGAAGACCCACAAGGTGTCTAGTTTAGGTGACTTGAGAGTAATCACTGTGACACAACTTGATTACACCTCCGAATAACGACAAGCACCACCGTTGGTACCGGTTAATAACGAACTCATGATTCGATCCTGAATCATATATAACATCCCATATGAGGAGAATCAGTAATTTGGACAGAGGATTCAGCCACAATTCCTAAATTCTTGAACAAAAACACATTAAACCTCCCATTCTACGAAAAACAAGCAGATTCGAACAGATCATGTCCACAACAACCGTTCACATTTGCAGAAAAACTGTCCAAGAAAGAAAACTTAAAGATAACGAAGCTAATCACAATTCACACAACTTATATCAACAATGCATTAGAGATTTGTGACGAGATCACCATGAGCAGCAATATATCAACTGAAGAAAAGGCTAAAAAATTTAAAACGCTGCTGAATCCCATAAAAAATTCGGGGAGGACACCTAAAGAAAAGCAAGGGAGTAGATCTTCAGCTCACCTCAAGCTGAAATGCGTTTGTACCAAAACCCTCGAATCACTGGAACCTGTTAATGGAAACAATCAGACAAAACAAAACGAGAAATTAAAGATAAAAACGAAATCTTTCCAACACCCAGAAACTGGGTTCAACATCATTTGATGAAGAAACCTCCGAGATGTGGGCTTTTCAGCAAATTGGCACGTCCGAATGGAGTGTTCGAAAATGAGGTAGCAAATCAAACGCTTCACTCATTAATTACTTCACGAGATTCATCATTTAAAAAAATAATAATTTGGATGCTATGCCTATTGGTGTACCATGTTACTTTGAGCTCTGCTGTTGGGGGCGCTGACAGCACAGCACATACCGGGTGTCTCGCATGGTTTTAAAATTAAATTGCAAGAAGACGACACTCAAAAAGTTTATTTTATATATTTAATGTAATAATTTAATGTACATTGAAATTCTTTCTCTTTTTCCTCCCATTATTCGGCCGTCGTAACGTAAACGTACCTAATTGAGTTGGGTTACGCAACCAAAGCCTAAATTTGAAAATTCATTAGCCTCATATGTAGCTGGAAAGCTTCACTAAGGCCCAAGTGAGCATTGACTTGAATCGTGCTTGGAATCTTACAATGGTATGATAAACATATGCTATCTTACAGCATTACAATGTTTTCTTTCTCCAAGGCGAGAGAGCATTAGCCCTTCTAAGAGTCAAATAATAACAGAACAGGATATGGTACATTTCTGCAGTAGAAGCAAAGAATTATCCTTCTTAAGATGGCAATTGCATCAAGCCCTTCTTAAGCCAAGAACTCTCTCAAGCTTTACCGTTTATTTTGGGAGAAACATGAGCAGATTGATTACGCGGTGAAGCTCTACGATCACTTGGTACATAAAATCCTTTCTGTTGCTGCCCATTTCTCGAGAACGACCTGTGTGCTTGAAACCCGTTCTTACCGTTACCATTCGAACCGACCCGTTCAGAAGGCATCATCTGAAACTGGTAAGAAGAGCTAGCCATGTCTTTGAGGTTGGGCAGAGGCTTCAAAGCTTCCACCACTTCGCTCATCAAGGGCCTCAACTTAGGGTCCCTGCTCAGGCACCGAGCAGCTATTTGTGCTGCTTTCTGCGAGCCTTTGATGGAGAAATGGCCTTCGAGCTTCGGATCTATCAGACGGTAGAAACGTTTCCTGTCTACGAGGTTGGGCCTGGCCCACTCCACAAGGTTGTGTTCCCCGTTGGGACGGTTCTTGTCCATCGATCTTCGACCCGTTATCATCTCGAGGAGGACCACACCGAAGCTGTACACATCGTTCTTCGTCGTGAGATGCCCTTTAAAAAGATTTTAAATTCAATCGAGTTTGGACAAATTTCTTGCGTAATAACACAAAAATACGATGATTACCCGTCATGACATATTCAGGAGCTGCATAACCGTAAGTTCCCATCACGCGGGTCGAAACATGAGTTTTCCCGTCATCGGGTGCATCTTTAGCAAGCCCAAAGTCAGAAAGTTTTGCATTGTATTCCTGGTAAGGAATTTTTTTTTAATCAAATCATGCTACTAATAATTCAAGCAGTAACCTGAAACATATGTAAAGCCCGTGTTCAAAATCTTACAGCATCCAACAGTATGTTAGATGTCTTGAAATCGCGATATATCACGGGCCTCTCAGCTTCCTCGTGGAGAAAAGAGAGCCCTTTTGCAGCACCCAAAGCTATCTTCATCCTGATAGACCAAGGAAGCGGTAGAGATCCTGCAATTAATTTAATTTACTATTAATTTACAATTGATTAGGCCATCACATCACATTTAAAAGAATAAGCAGCAGATTTGATCTTATATATATATGTATATATATATATATATATATATACTTCTAAAGAGATGATTTTCGAGGCTTCCTCGTGGCATGAACTCGTAAACGAGCAGCCTCTGATCGTCCTCGATGCAGTAACCGATTAACTTAACCAGATTTTGATGGACAAGGTCTCCGAGGAAGTTCACTTCAGCCTGCGAGGAAATAACCAGAAATAAATTTAACCTTAAGAAATGTCTCTCTCAGTGAAAAATTGGTTCATACCAGCCATTCTTTGTGACCCTGAAGTCCATCGTGATTAAGGGTTTTGACGGCAACGGTGAGCCCCGTCCCAGGTTTTACGGGAGATGTACCGTTCTCTTTGATCCATCCCTTAAACACACAGCCAAATCCGCCTTCCCCTAAAAGTGAATCTGGTCTGAAATTTCTGGTAGCTAACTTAAGGTTGTCGAAGGTAAATTTGAGAAGGCGAGAAGAAACTTTGAGCTCCTCCACCTCCTCCTCCTCGGGTTTCGAGCTCAGAGAGTAGCTGGTGTTGGTGGAGGACGTCCCTGCAGGGGCGATCAAGGTACCTTTGCTCGTTTCGTTTGTTGATTTGCTTTCTGTTTTTTACATTAAAATGGATCATCAAATACATGCATAGAGAAGACTTTGAATCTAAAATCAAACTGAAAATCTTAGAGAATTGGGGGGTTAATTACCGTGGGTGCTGATGCCGCTTAGAGAGGTATCAACCTTAGATCTCGAAGGAATACAGCATCCAAACAACCTTAACTTCATCAAACAACCACCACTTTCCTTAGCAACTTCGTCGTTATATATGTTAATTCCCTTCGACTTTTTTGCATCCCAAGATTCAACCTTTAAGCCATCATCATCACTTGGTAGTCCCATCTCTTGCAAACCCAAACTTCGACTAAATAAAACTAACAATATCTTCCCAAATATGCACCTAAAAAGCTTACCAAATAGGTTCTCATCTCCGGCCTGATTTCATCTCAAAATCTCATACCCGACGCATGGAATTGCAAGAATACAGTAGGAAAATTGACCTGAAAACCCAAGCTTATCTTTCAAACGACCAAATATAACCTAAAAGATCGTGGAATAATCCCTCTTTCAGCAACGATTTCTCGGACAAAACTAAGGGAGAAAAATACGTCAAGGAATATCCGAGACCCAGCTGGGAGAAAAAAGAGCTGAAACTAAAGAAAAAGAAAACTCGGTGATAGCAGTTTTTTCACATGCTTTGATATTTCCAAGTTGAAAAAGCTCCCATCTTTGACCCTTGGCATTGCGCAACAAGCAAAGCTGGAATCAGATAATAATAAAAAATTAGTAATGATATCTTTATTGAAAAAAATATATGTATATCAACTTTCTCTGTATGCCACCACCCCTACAAATTCCCTATCTTTGAGACGGAAAGATATTAAAATCCCAAAAGACTAATCAATGTATCCCGACCAATCCCACGGTGAAGAATATAATTAACGCTAATAAATGTTCTGGTACCATGTTAGGCATGTTTTTTTGTTATTACAAAATACAACTCGCACTTCAACCATTATCGGATTGTTATTATGTAGTTTCTTTGCGCAACGCAATCCCTGTGTGACAGTCACTCATATCTTAAACTCAAATATATTATGATATATAATAAAAGATTAAATCATATACGTCATGAGTCATGCCTGATGTATTATCTAATGAAGCTGTGAGCAACATAACACAACGAGAGGGGAGAAAGTCAACAAAACTCGTTTTGATGCTCCTCGTTTGAATTATTTACATAGAATTAAAATATACAGTATGAGTTCAGAATCAAAGATAGGTCAATATGATGATATCAATTAATTTTCTCTCATACAATGAATGATAAATCATCCTTGTAAGGTCAGAACTCCAGTTGTTTATTTACCTAACAATTACTATACGATTGTTTAATGAAACAAGCAAGCCAAACCGAGCATATTATTTGATGTTAACTTTTATAATATAATATAAATGTGTCACACTCAGCAATGCTCATGTTATAAAAAATATCAAACATGAAGGTTATTATCCCACCTAAAACAAGCTAATATGTCAAAGTTGTAAGGTACCCGATTGACAATCGTATCATTATTTTTAGTTTCCGGCACATGCAGAAACTCTGACTGTAATCAAGTATAGATTTCGATTTATTTTCAATCATTTAGATAAAAATCTCCAAAATCATTTTCCAGAAGAAAAAAAATTGATTTCGAGCGACAGGGAAAGAAGATATGAGTATTAATATTTATAATTACATGGGATTTATGAATTCTTTTGTCCAAATACGCTCGAATCCCCCAGTTCGTCTACAAGTGATATATCTGAAATTTCTTTACATATATATACCCGGAGTAAAAATGAATCATTACGACGACGAACTTTAACTGCATAAGCAAAACATAACGACCAAGTATATCTATCTATCCCACAACTGTAGACGATGATGATGACGACCTGTATTTGTACTTGTTGGCCCAGAAGAGATAATGAACCAAGTTCAATCCACTCAAAGCGCACATGAGCCAGTAAAATCTCTCCAGCCGAAAATGGTTCAGGTTCCGACCCGACAACCACGGGTCCCGCCCCGACCCGCCCGTCACCTCGTTGATGGCGGACACAATAACTGTACTCAGGTAATACCCCGCGGCAAGGGAAGCAAAAGACAAGGAGGTAGCCAAAGTCCTCATGCCAAAGGGAGCCTCCGTGAAGAAGAACTCCATCAAACCCGCCAGGGTGAAGAGATCCGCCGATCCCAGAAACAAATACTGCAGCCCTATCCAGAAGAAGGTAACGGGCAACGGCTCCTTCGAGTCCACGAGCCCATGCTCCCATGCGACTCTCTTCCTCTTGATTTCAACCGATGCTGCCACGGCCATGGCCACCACCGAGAGAGCCAGCCCTAACCCGACCCGCTGGAGATGGGTTATGCCCGTCTCTGACTCAGTCAGTCGGCGGGCCAAGGGGACTATCACTCGATCGTACAGCGGTGCGAGGATCATTATGAACACCACGGGGAACACCGGTAAAGAAGCTGGCGGGATTTTCAGGGACCCGAGGCTCGTGTCCATGGTTGCAGCTTGTTGGACCGAGAAAGTGGAGAGCTGGGCCAGGCAAGAGTTGAGCACTATCGTGCACGCGAATATGGGGAGGATTTTCAGCACTAGTTTCGCGTCTTCAACTTGTTGCACCGAGCACTTTAAGACCGTACAACTTGTTGCTCGGTTGAGGAACTCGAGGCTGCTGCTTTCCATTGTTGTTGTTTCCACGTCTTGCTTTGCGGTGACATGAACTTGTAATTTGTCTTGGTCGTGTAGGGTGCTTGGAGAAGGGCTTGTTGCCATGTTTACGATGGCATTTCTTGGAGTTCTTGGCGTACAAGTGCTTAGTAATGAAGCAATGACCACCTGTAAATTAATTATAAATAAAACACAAATGAGAAAGAGAGAGACATAACCGCGAAAACCCTAACTCTAATAGACGAAGCGGCGATTGATTATACCTTACCTTACATATCGTTGTGAGTGGACTCCCGAGAGGAATTTTGTTTCTATAAAAGTTGGTGCCAGAAAGAAAAACAGGTATGGACAATAATATGGTCAGCGTCGATACGCCGAAGCCCCATTGCCAGCCTTTGTTGTCTTCGATCCACACGACGAGGGTCACTGCGATCAATGCACCGAGCGAGAGAGAGAAGACAAAGTAATTGAAGAAAGTGGATCTTTGTCTTCTACCGCTAGGCGTTGACTCATCGAACTGCTCGGCACCATGTGATGGTAACGAGCCTTTGATTCCTCCAACGCCAAGAGCCACCAAGTAGAGTCCTACGAAGAGAATTGTAGCTGCCATCATGGGGCCGTGAACTTGTTGGCATTGTGCGCTCGATTGATCACATATGGGTGGTTTTAGGGAGCTTGATTGTGCTTGAACCAAGAGGATCACTAGTCCCTGTCGAAGAAACTTTGTTAGTTAGTGATGGGCCTAAATAATTTTCACAATATTGGCTGGGCTTATGTTCTTGCTTTTTTTATTTCTTTTGACTCGAGGCTTATGTTCTTGTTTGAACACATTGAAAGCTCAAATATTTCATTTATAAATAATATCTATGTTTAGTGTGTGACATAAATAAGTTTGATGCATTTATTGCGAGTCACGTATGACATGCAGTTAATGTAACGTGAGGCGAAGGGAATGCGAAAGTTAAAGCAACTATAAGTGGCAATCGATGATTGGTTGAGGACGTGAGAAATAAAGAAATCAACTATATGTGGATATGACCAAATTGACAAAAGGAAACCTTATTGTATCTAGGAGCAAGTACATCTTTCAACGAGAAGTAAATAAAATTTTGGATGTGATAACTTAACATAACACATACGGAAACTAATTGCAAATGGACGTAGTTGTTTATTTAAGGTTGTATTGCAACCAATTCTAGCTGGACTAACATCACTTTTTGTCATCAATGCGATGCGTGGAAAATAGGAAACTCAAGGTGTTCTTATTCGAACTTAAATATAAGATAAACGACAAAATAGATAACTGACCAAAAATTATTGTGCCTCCAATTTCAAGTTAATCTTTAAAAGACCAACTATAGATTCAATTTTTATCTCATGTCCTTGCCCTTATAGCGACGTGCATGCATAAACAAATGAGACTGTTACATTTCCCGTAACTAATTTTGCTTCGGGAATACAAAACACAAACATAAGCAGGGAGCACACAAAGATAAAGAAATGGCGTCATAGCTATGAACGAATTGAGTAGTATTACTTACCATTAGCTCAATGAATGCACTTATGAGATAGATGTAATAAGTGGTGAAGAATGCATCGGACAAGAAACCACCGACAAGTGCCAAAAGAAAAGCCGTGCCCATGAAATTCGTTACGCCATTAGCAGCTTTCGAAGGTGAGAAGTGCATATACTCAGTCATGTACAGAACCAAGTTGCTTGCATTTGCAAGATACGCTAGGTTTTCTAACACCTCCACAACTGTGTGTGTTTGTTAGGAAAAATGATTAGATTAACAAGAAGTTAATTGTTCTCTGCTGTGCGTTATGTGTGAGGGAAATCAGTGTGAAGCTTACCAAGAACGAAGAAAGCAGCCTTCATTCCACCATGCTTGCCTCTCAGAGCTGGTTTGCCTCTCCAATCCACGTAACCATCCCATGTGTCACGGCTTGATTGGCTCTCAACTTCCTAATCATAATCAAAACAAGCCAATAATATACCATCAGCAATTGAAGATACATGCAAAGTTGAAAACTTTAATAAGTAATATTTCAACGATGGAGAAAGCACCATTCTTTTTCTTCCTTTTGTTCTATGAACTCTATCAGAAGTTGAAGATGGTTTTGTGGGCTAGGTGTTTCACTCTTAATGAAATAATAAAGGGTTCGGTGAGAGGAGAAGTAAAGGCTTGTGATCACAGGTGAGAAAAGGGAATGCAACTTGAAGAGAATATGGACCCAAAATGCTACTTTATAATAGGAAAAAGTAGAATGAAATAGTGGTACGAGGGTTTTTTTTTTATTTTATTTATGGACATGATTATATTGAGTTGAATAATATTATTTATTTTACATGCAACAATGTAATAATATAGGACATGATCTCATAAGCCTTTAAAGGTAACACACAGACTTGATACAACATTACAGATAATGTGGCAGTGGAAAAGTGGAAAGCATCAAATCTATGATCCACAATAATAAATGAATAATAAATAATAATTACCTTTGTGCCTTTGACCCGTAACGTGGTTTCTGAAATATTTAATTTGAAGTGCTGTCCCACAATTGCCATCTATGGCATGCTGTTCATTTCTCATTCACATAACTTGGATACCAAACGGTTCCAATCTTTTTGAATCAATCCTTTTTAACTAACCTATAATAAAATATATATATATTCAAGTCAAGTTAAGGGGATTGATTCTTCTAAGCTTTGGAACACGTGTCTCGTAATTTATAAAGCATGTTTTAATAACGAGAGTGCTCGCTAAGCTAGCTGATGATAAGTATTCAGATTATGTGTATTATATCTATTGCAATTACAATTTTCCCTTCTCCAAGGCTTTTAAATTACAATGTCACAATAATGCATTAAAAAAAGATTTTTTGAAAAAGTACATGTGGTTCTAATTTTCTGAAAGTGAGTTTTGAATTACACTTGTTGTGTTCATGATCAAACGAGGCATATTGTAAGTTCCTTTATCGAATTAACTTCGTACGTAGAAAGGTCAAGAGACATTATATAATGGGATAGAGTTGTCTACTCGCTCTCTCGACTAGTATCCCTATATGATGTATATTGTATTATATATGTTCGTGAAACTGCCCAAAGAATCAGAACAAATCTTATTCTATTCATAGAAGGGTATTCGGACAAGCATCTTTAGTTAGTGGAATTGCTTCTCTACTTGATTAGGATTTAGGGGCACATATGAATCTTCGTACGTGTTTTTTTTTTTTTTTAACAAATAGAGAGCAGAGCGCATTTATATACCCCGAGCCCGACCCGTTAATAACCAAATCGATTGATTACTTATATGGAAGGCCCAAATAATCATTGAGGCCCAAGTAAAACTATGGGCCCAACCACCACCATATGGATGGAAGATGTTATAAAGAACGGTCCGTCCATCCACAGCCATCAATGGAGAAGTTATTGGAACAAAAACATTGTGCACTTGAAACGTCGTAATCGGTGAAGGAAATAAGAACATATTCTTCACTTACAACAAGTATACAAGCGTTTTGCTTCAATGCCGCATAGATATATATTATTTGTTCGATCTCAGTCTTTGTTACTTGGAGCTTGTATTCATAATCAACATTAAGGAAATAAATTTCTACTGATATAAAACCATATAATACACACATTAACAGCCTATACTAGTTTAAAACCATATATATATATATATATATGCACTTGATTTCTTCCATATGTAGAGCTAATAATAAAAGGCAGAAGAAAGAGCAACTACTCAAAAAAAAAAGGCCTTCCTCACAAAAGCCTCGTTAAATCCGATTTCTGCTCAGAGGTAAGCCTCGATGGAAACCTTATATCGAACTTAATCCTAAGATTTCCCTTCTTGCGATGCTCCTCCTTGGCTATTGGCATCCCCTCGTTCTTAATCACCATTTCTTGGCTCGGTTTGACGACATCAGAAACCTTAACCGTCAGGTTTCGATCGTCCAAGGTTGTAATGATGAGGGTCTTTCCCGTGAGAGCTTCGAGCAGAGATATCTCGTGGTGCATCACGAGATCATTACCGTGCCTTTTGAAAGTCGAATGTGGCTTCTCGTCCACGACGAAGATTAAGTCTCCGGGGGCATAACCGCTTTCGTGATTTCCCTTCTCCGGAAATGTAATCTTTGTGCCCTTCTTCCAACCCGGTTTGATTTCTATGGCTAACACCTCTTCCACCGTCCCCACTTTCCTGCAATCAAGAAAAGTAGATTCTTTTTTTTTTTTGTGTAAGAAACCGAAACCTCGTATAGTAAAACAAAGCAGAGAGGTTATCCATACAACTAAGTAAAGTGATCATTATCACTCATTCGAAGGTAGAAACTAAAAAGCAGTTCAGTGCAATTGAATCAAAGGAAGAAAGAGGTATAATGGCGTACCCAGCCGCATCAATTTGTACAACCCTTGATATCTTCATCTTCCTCGTAGCTCCCTTGTACAGCTCCTCCAAGGTACAGCTCAACTTCGTCTCCATGGGAGCAGCTTTCTCCAATTTCTTACGGCCATTATTACCACCGAAAAGATTGCTCCTCCTTTTCTCTTCATTAGCAGCAACACCCATCTCGCTAAAAAACTCCTCGAAAATGTCATCAGCAGCATCCCTTGGGCTGAAATTGAATCCCCGCGCAGACTCTCTCCCCTTAGCCATGCTCAACCCACTCTTCAGCCCTTCCTCGCCATACAAATCATAGATCTGCCTCTTCTGGGGATCGCTCAGCACATCGTAAGCTTCGCTTACCATCTTGAACATGGCCTCAGCTTCCGCGGTGTTCACGGCGTTTTTATCTGGATGCCACTGCATAGCCAACCTCTTGTACGATTTCTTCACATCCTCCTCCGTCGCGTTCTTAGAAACCTTCATTATGTTGTAGTAATCCACGCCCATCTCGACTCGAAAATCACAACTTTCAACAATTGTTTTGATTGCTCTTCCTAGCTACAAAAAGAAAAAGAAATTAACAGCATTGGTTATAAATTGGAACAGGGTTTTTTTGTAGTGTGTAATTTTCGTCAAATACAATGGGTCCGCGTCGTCGGCGTAAGGAGGGTAGGGGCGATGAAGGCGTAGGTTGTTAGAAGAAAGATGGAGAAAAGAGTGGCGTGAAATCCTAAGCTGGGAATGTTCGTTTAACAAACAAATAGAAAGTATATTTCTTTTATTTTTACTTGAATTATAGCAACAAACAAGCAATATAATATGAAAAGAAAAGAGAATATATCGGTAATAAATATTTACTTTTTGCTTGGGAAGCTGATAATGTATACGTATATATTTTTCAATTTTGAAAAAGGATATCGATATGAAAGTTTTGATGAATAAAGATGGTAGCATGTGGGGACAGTCGTGTAACTGAATAAAGGCCGATTTAAGAAAATGGCCAAAGCAAAGCAATGAGAACGTGCGGTGCAGGCGCGTAAAGGATGGGGACCGAAAAACTATCTCTTCTGTCTTTTATGTCATCTAGTAATATTAAATAAAACATCGCCATAATATAATATAAATATATTAGTAAATGTGAATATGAAAAACTCATTGTACTTAGATAAATAAATAGAATAGAATCCTTCTTGGCGTCTCTCGGTAGTTGGCAAGTTGGTGGTTAAAAGCCGTACGACGTCGTTTAGCTTGTCTCTTTCTTTTTTACCTTCAAGAAATGTGCGCAAACTGCAAAGCCATTAAATTGACAGATTCTCCATGATTAGTCATTTGGTCTTAGTTGGTATTTAATGGTTGAAGTCAAAATCATATATTAATTATAGTCGGAATCATTCATATTATTAACCCCTACACGGTGGGCCGTAAATGGTTATGGGACCATTCTTTCAATCATGTGGCCCATTAACAAGTATTGGTAAATTAACAAGGAAGGAGAAACGTTGTGTCTATTGAAGTGATATTTCTAAGATTTTATCAGAATCCCGACCCCGCTCTTTACATATATTTTTGTTTGATTTTTTTTTTATAGAATAAGTGGTTGTGTTTTGATTTAATTTTTGGTTGGTGATCTGTATCATATCACTTCTTCTCGAAATTATTATTATTATTGCGATCCTTGTGTTATTTTCTATTTTTCTTCTTCATTGTTGGAAAATATTTGAGAAATTTAAAATGCGGCCCATTGCGGCTTGGGGTATGAATTACCACGATGGCTCCGCTCCATATAAACTCCAAGCCCTCTCTCGATATATATATATATATATATCGTATTACCAATAAATGCATTCAAAAGCATCATTACGTTACATACTTCTTCAATATATTTAGAACACCACCTGTTTATGGTATAATAGAATAAAAAATATCCTCTGAAAAGCCTCCTTAATTATTCTTTTTTTCTTTGGAAAATTCCTTAACATTGAAACAATTTTCCTTACAGTAATTTTTTATAAAAAAATTAGAATAATTATTATCTATACATATAATACAATAGAATTCAAAGCATACCAAGGGCAATTAATTACTAAATTCTTAATATTATCTTTGGTAGTAGCACACACTACTATCATGTGTATAATCGATCGCAGACTTTTTCATTTATTTATTTTATTTATTCCGACATACATAATAATATCAGATCTCTTTAAATTCAACCCCGACCTTTTTCTCTCCCAACAGCCACCGCCGCACCAAACATGTCTCTCCTCACCCACCACCGTCGCGCCGCCTCTTCATTCCTCGGTCACAAAACACTCCTCCGTCACCTCTCCACGTCTGCCCAAACTCTAACCATCGAAACCTCCGTTCCCTTCACCACCCACAACCTCGATGCCCCGCCATCTCGATCCGTGGAGACCACTCCATCGGAGCTCCTCTCGTTTTTCAGAACGATGGCGCTCATGCGACGTATGGAGATCGCCGCAGATTCTCTGTACAAATCCAAGCTCATCCGGGGATTCTGTCACCTCTACGACGGGCAAGAGGCCGTCGCCGTTGGTATGGAGGCCGCAATAACCAGCAAAGACTGCGTAATCACGGCCTACAGAGACCACTGCACCTTTCTGGCCCGTGGAGGAACTCTCCTGGAGACGTTTTCTGAATTGATGGGGAGAATCGATGGGTGCTCTAAAGGGAAAGGTGGGTCGATGCATTTTTACCGTAAAGAAGGTGGATTTTACGGTGGTCATGGGATTGTGGGAGCTCAGGTTCCACTGGGGTGTGGGCTGGCTTTCGCGCAGAAGTATAATAAGGATGAGAGCGTTACGTTTGCCATGTACGGAGATGGGGCGGCGAATCAGGGGCAGCTGTTCGAGGCCTTGAATATGGCTGCCTTGTGGGATTTGCCTGCAATCTTAGTCTGCGAAAATAATCACTGTGAGATTCTCGCTTTTCTTTCTTCTTTGTTTCGTGTTTTCGATGGATTAGATGAATGGTAGTAGGAGACTGTAGAGTTAATTATTTTGGTGAATCAGAAAGTGGAGGTGATGTTTTGCCTGTGAATTGGTTGATTTTAATCGGATCACAAGCTATCTCGGTGATATACAGATTTATCAGGACAGAGATTAATCTAGGTTGACCCTGTGAATATGTAGTTTATTGTATTGTCTCTATAGGTTCAAATATTTCCTATAAATTTAGAATCTTAAAGAAATGTATTTGTTATTGAATATAGTTGGTGTTACACACACCATTGATGATATGCTCATCAAAAGGTTAGTTTGATGGCGATTGATTGAATAGATTCGTTCCCCTGCTGCTTTCAGATGATCATGTTATGGTATTCGTTTTATCATTTTACTCGGTACCTTGACATGCACCGTATCATACTTTTTTGGGCTACACCGTTTCCTTCTTGTTTTTGGATCGGAGAGGAGAGAAGACCCCAAAAGACTGAAAATTGGTGGTATTACTAACTCGATTCCCAGCTCTCAACTGACCCAAAGATGTTCTTTGTAATAGTGATATGTATTGAAACTGAAAGAAGCTTCATTTGGACAGATGGAATGGGAACAGCAGAATGGCGTGCTGAAGGTGAACGAGCGAAGATCTTTTTCTTTTTCTTTTGTTTTTTTAGTGTGTTTCTACTAAAACCTACTCAGCAGCCATGTTGTGATGATACCAAGAACTTGCTGAGATTACATTTCAATCAAATTTTGAGTTCTGTTTCTCATATATTTTAGCTTTCTCTTTAATTATATTTGACATGATTTTAGTGCAACAACAGGTGGATGGTATGGATGTGCTTGCAGTGAAGCAAGCATGCAAGTTTGCAAAGGAGCACGCACTCAAGAACGGACCCATTGTGAGTCTGTTTTTATTATTTATTTATTCTTTCTTTTCTGCTCATAATTATGATTATGATTGAGAACTCTTTTCTTGTATTCTATTGCTGCTTCAGATCCTCGAAATGGACACGTACAGATACCACGGACACTCCATGTCTGATCCCGGGAGCACATATCGTACTCGTGATGAGATTAGTGGCGTTAGACAGGTGTGCATATTTACGTATTCATTTCTTTCATCTCTAAAATGATGAGTAAGTTACAATCATGAATCTGTCCTTTTTTTTTTTTTCTTCCAAAAAAGGATCGGGATCCAATTGAAAGGGTGAGAAAGCTGATATTGTCTCATGATCTTGCTACTGAAAAAGACCTGAAAGATACGGAGAAAGAAGTAAGGAAAGAGGTCGATGAAGCAATCGCAAAGGCTAAGGTCAGATACAGAAAAAATGAATAACTTGTGTTGTCTGTCAACTAACTCTGTTTGTTAGTTTAAGTGTGTGATTGGGATTAACTAACTAGTTAGTGGTAATTAATTAATTAATTAATTAATTAATGTGCTGCAGGAGAGTGCCTTCCCTGATCCTTCTCAGCTTTTCACTAATATTTATGTCAAGGGCTTGGCAACTGAGGTATGTTATGCAGTGTAGTAAAAAACAACTTATCTTCCATGCAATTTGATGCTCATCAGTGTCTTCTCATGTAATTTTAATATGTGAATGTGTTTCAGTCATTTGGAGCAGATAAAAAAGAATTGAGGGTGACGCTTCCATGAGAGACTCAGCCAATCATTTCAAGGATATATATAGCCCCATCATTACAACATACATAGTAAGTTGTAGGTAGTATTACTGCAATTCCTTCCCCTGTTTTTCAAGTTTAATATAGTTGAGTGTTTTTCTTTAATGCAAAGATGAAATAAATACATAAAAACTTGGCTGAATGGTGGAATCATCACTTGGTAAATATTGATTATTGTGCTACAATTCATTTTTGTATCCTAGTTTTTTTTTCCTGGCCATAAAAACAAAATTAAAATGGGATGAAAAAAGAAAAACTAGACTGGCTTAAAAGAGGAGAGCTTCTTCCAGTTTTATTCCCTCCTTCCATTTATCGACAGCACATTGGAAAAAATCCCATAAAACGACACCATCTGACGTGATTCAGTAAAAATGGAGCCAATGGCACTTGGATAAAACACGAACGCTTTTATTAATAAATAAATAAATAAATGCATTGGTGATAATTAATTGTGATGTAAGAATAAGTATGTTGTCAGAGGATCCAATAAGGCACTGAAACATCACTTGAAAATGTACATTGATTTTCGCAGTCCGTCAGAATCTAGGCATAAGTTAATATTCCCATCACCCTTCATCCTCTATCTCAACAATATGTCTTATTTTCTGAATCAAATATTTGATTAAGACGTACGCAATAACAACAATTAGTAGCATTTTCTTAATTACATATTTGTTTTTCGAACAATAAATATTGAAGTTGCCTAACATGGCAAGAAAAGGAAGCACGTGATCACGTGGCAAGCTGCCATCAACGTATCATTTCGAGCTGGCAAACACATACAAACGCCAATTTTATTTTAAAGAAACAAATCGTTTTAATTTTACCAATCCCAAAGCAAATAATATTCCTTGTCCACAGATAGCATCCAAGAGAAAATCAGAAAGGACGAATATAACTACTTTTATTACATCATGTGATGATATCTTTGCCTTGAATAAAATACCATCTCCAGTTATTATCACATTTAACGATAATACTTTTATAATCATCGATTTTATTATTAAACTCAAAAGAATTTGCAATTTTCAAGCCTTGTACCTTTTTTTTTTTGGGAAATCCCATTTCCAAAGGCAACTTTGGGTTTAAAACAGGAGACATAAACACAAAAAATTAATTGGACTTTTGCGTTTCAGTTATAATTGAATATGGTCTTAAAGAACAAAAAAAAAACATACATTTAAATTATACATTTTATATAACATAATGTATGTCTAGTGCAACCACCCTAGATATTACCAACTATACAACCAGAAATGACGTATTCCTATTGTAATGGTCGTCCGCGTATCTATTTAGAAACAAAGTTTATTTTATTGTAATTATCACTTTATTATATTTTCTTAATGTCGAAGCTTCGTGTGATCACCGCGTATAATCCCACCAATTAAACAATAATCCAACTATCTATGCTGATTAAATAGCAATTTCGATATGCATATAGCAACTTTGTCTTTTCTGAAATTAATCGTAATTTGAAAAGGTAGAGCAAAACTCAAAAACAAGTCAAACAACAATTTTCACAAAACACGCCAATTTCCAGAAAAAAAAATGAGGAATGACCGAAGACCAACTAAATATTTTTCAAAACACAAAAAGCATAAAATTCAACTACGGTAATAAAGTAAAAATATATTTGATAAAAGATAATTTACTAATTATTACCTGCATCCTCCTCACCAGAACTATTTATTACCTTCCTAGTTCGCGCTGTAATAAAGAAGGAAAAAGGGACCAAAACGCGTCAAAGTCAAAATTACAATTTTAATTACGATTAACGTAATTACAACACGTCTTGTTCTTGTTTACATCAACATTGACTGCATATACATAAATACATACAGCACACATCCATTCATGTCCCAACTCTCAAAAGCCAGCCAATAACGCCACCGCCCCTTTTTTCTTTCTTCCTCTCGAGAACGAAGTAATGGTTCTTCTTCCACATCCGACCTCGGCCGTCGGATTCTTCCTCATCCTCCTTTCCTCACCGTTGATCTCCTACAGCATCCGCACCACACCACAAGATTACCACATCGGATTCTCCGAAGCCCCCGAATACCGGAACAGCCCCCAAGAATGTCCGCGTGGAGACCCCCAAATCGTTCACGTGGCCATGACCCTCGATTCCGAGTACCTCCGGGGCTCGTTGGCCGCCGTCCACTCCGTGCTCCGGCACGCCACGTGTCCGGAGAACGTATTCTTTCACTTCATCGCAGCTGAGTTCGACCCGAACAGCAGTCCACGTGTCCTCACCCGATTGGTCCGCTCGGTGTTCCCATCGCTAACCTTCAAGGTCTACATTTTCCGGGAAGACACGGTCATGAACCTGATCTCGTCCTCGATCCGGTCCGCTTTGGAAAACCCGTTGAACTACGCACGAAACTACCTTGGAGACATCTTGGACCGGTCCGTGAACCGGGTCATCTACCTCGACTCGGATCTGATCCTCGTGGACGACATAAAGAAGCTGTGGGAAGTCAAACTCTCGCCGGAGAGAATCATCGGCGCACCGGAGTACTGCCACGCCAACTTCACAAAGTACTTCACCGACGCCTTCTGGTCCGACCCGGATCTGACCCGGACGTTCGGGTCGAAAACCCCGTGCTACTTCAACACCGGCGTGATGGTGATGGATCTGGAAAAGTGGCGACAGGGGCATTTTCGGGAGAAGATAGAGAGCTGGATGGAGCTGCAGAGGAAGACGAGGATCTACGAGCTCGGTTCCCTTCCACCGTTCCTGCTCGCGTTCGGCGGCAATGTGGAGGCAATCGACCACCGGTGGAACCAGCACGGCCTCGGCGGCGACAACGTGTCGGGATCTTGCAGGGCGCTGCATCCGGGTCCGGTGAGCCTGATGCACTGGAGCGGAAAGGGGAAGCCGTGGGTCAGGCTCGACGAGAAGAGGCCGTGTCCGTTGGATTATCTCTGGGAGCCGTACGATCTGTTTAACGGTAAGAAAAATAGTAACAAGGGGGGTATGCGACCGTCTTCAACCAACAAGGCTTACGTTGAAATTGAATGATTACATTCTTTGGTCGGGTTTGTTTGTACATTGGGAGATTAATTTTTGTTGTTGATTAGAGGATTCATTTGATTGATTATATATTCAGATTCAGGTTCCTTACGCTGTAGGAGCCCATTTTTGGTTTGTATTTTCAGTTCTTGAATAACAACATTGCAGTTGTTCTTCAACTTCTATTGTGTTGATCCTCTTGATTTTTGATGAATTATTGTATTGTAACATTGAAGCGAGCCACTCAACGTTAGTTGACAAGGAAGGATTTAAAGCCAAGATAACAAAAAGTGGGCAAAAAAAATAAAGAGAATATTACACTTGAAAAAAGAAAAAGAAAGAACAAAAGCACTTGTAATAAATTAACATGCTTCAATTCAATCAATGTATGTACGAGAAGCTCTAACCTAGAAGTTCAAATTTCAATCATATTCATATGCATTTTCATGTCTTCTCCGCTGAAGATTCATCGTCGTGTTCACTCGAATCGCTCTTCGAGTACTCATCCGACATGAAATTAGGAGGAAGTTTCGGGAATCGAAACACCCTTGGAGAAGACGAATCAGCCAAGGAAGACGAACCAGATTTTCTCTTCTGCACATCCCTTGATATCTCTATACAAACCTGATCCACCATTTCCAAGAAATCTCTAACTATGACAAACAGCTGCAATAAATTCGCATTCTTCTCCTTCGAAGCTCCCGTTTGCTGGTAATAATCCGTCGTTTTCTTCACCAGCTCCATGACTCTCCCTCGCTCGTCCTTCAAAACCTTTGCTTCGGACTCCGCAGCATCGAGGAAGCCTCTCATTTCAGCAACAAAACCTCCCTTTTCTTCGTCTCCACACTGAGCTACCATTCTTCGCGTTTCGATCACTTGCTGTTCTAAAACCGAACATGCCTGTAAGAGAACATCGTGGTCCAAAGTTGCTGCCTTTTTCACGTTGGAGAACTCCGTGCTCAAGCCCCCTATCACGGGCAAGCCAAGCTTCATGTATTCTCTTTCTTGATCATCTTTTGCAGTAAAACTGTTGTCCGAATCGCTGCTTTGGCTGCTTAAGCTGCGGTTTCGATTAAGAACGCATCGTTTCCCCTCTGCCCTAACGACCTCTTGAACCACGAATTGCAGCAGAGTCGTTTTACGGTCAGTGCTCTTAACGTCTGACAATTTCCTGAGTGCATTAAGGTTGAAAGCCTGTGCGTTTCCCCTCGAAGTCCCTGCGTTCAATCGATTCCCAGCTTTAAGCACCGCTTCCAGTAGTTTCAAGAAAAGCCCACGTGTTCTCAGTTCTTCACAGCCTGATTCGAGGGTTTTCAGGCTTTCTCTGATGTTCGAGACATCTGCCTCGTAATTTGACCTAAAAAGCATGGCGTTGAAACGCGTGAACGCAGAGGGGACGGCTTTGAGGATGTGATAGACGAAGGACTCTGCATCTGCTAGTCTCGTAGGGTCGCCGTTGAAGGCGAGAATCTGAGACTGTTCTTCTTCGGTTGGCGAGATTCTGGCGAGCTTTTCTATTGCGTCGGGGTTTAATCCGCGACCCTCTGTTAGGGCTTCGATGATCTCCTTGCGCGAGAGCCCTAGCGATTTGAGGACGATTGCTGTGTTTTGGGATTTTCGAGTTTCGAGGATGAAGATTTGCGATTGAGGACCGTTATCTGCTGGAGATGTGGATTCACCGTCTCCTCTGGGAGATTTTCTGTTTGTAGCTACGTATCCGAAGAGTGCTTCCATTAAATCGCCATCAAATCTGCATTCAAAGATCAAAATTAGATTAGCAAGGAAGAGAATCGAAGAAATAGCAGCAATCGTCACAGTGAATCAGCAATGGCTTAATTACTTGAAGGAGCCGTTGTCGATTTTGTCCCAAACCATGGAGTGGTTCGCATTCGGATTCACTTTATCCCAATGCAAAGGCTTGAGCTTAGCTCGTTCTTCGTTCGTCCCTGACGAAGATGAGCTAGGTTGAGCCGCCGACGAGCCGCCGCTAGGTGGCGGCGGCGCTGGTGGAGAATCACGTCTATTTGGTGGCGGAGGCGGCGGTGCTGGGGTCACGACTCTTCCCTTCGAAGCCGCCTCGAATTGTTGAGCCGGCGAAGGTGGAGGCCTAGGGGGTGGACCTGACGGAGGAGGGCGCTCGTTAGACGGCTGTGGATTGTCAATTTTACCCTTGGGCGCCGACTCAAATTGCTGCGGCGGTTTTTTCAGTGGAGCACGGCTGTCGATTGAAGGCTGTGAATCGACAAATTTATCCTTGGGCACCGCCGCAAATTGCTGCTGTGGCGGCTGCGAACCCACAGTAGACGGCTGTGGATTGAGAACCGTCGTCCCCAATTGCTGCGGCGGCGGCGGTGGAGTGACAACTCTGCCATTCCGCGCGGCCTCAAACCGCCTCGCCGGTGGCGGCGGAAGAGGGGGGTTTACATTTCCACCCTCCACCTTGAAGCTCGCCTCACCATACGCAAAAGAAGGCGGCGCCTTTTCAACAACATCATCTTCGTTTTCAACAGCCCAAACGGGACTCTGAGAAGTTGAAGACATTCCCCTGAGCAGAGGAACTTCCTGCACCGGCGGCGTACTTGACACAACCCTCTTCTCCTCCTCCTCTCTCCGCTCGTCGTCCTTCAAATTCCTGTAAGAACGTCTCTTGAAACTACTAATCCTATCACCCTCTCCTTCTTGCAGATTCTTCCAGTACAAAACATCCAAGCCATTCTCGTCAACAATCAAACCCTTAATATTACCTTCGAACCTCACAAAGCTGCCGTTTGCAGGATTATTCCCACCCACGTGCGGAGGAGCAATTGCGGCGCCACTGCTGGCGCCATTCTCAGCCTCTCTCTTTCGTCTTCGCGAGTACGCTAAGAGTACGAAAAGGAGAAGCCCGCATAACACAAACGTACTCGCTGCTGTGATGCCAATGGCTCTTCCCACTGCGGACTTGGTGGAGGATTTACTCTGTGGGACCAGCGGAGGCGGAACAATGCCTTCCCGTGAGGAAGTATCGGGTGGCGCTGGCGGCGATGGAAGGATCTCAGGTGGTGGAGGAGAAGCTGATGATGAAGACGGATTATAGAAGACTTCAATGTTCTGCGGAGAATAATCCGATTGGGAGCAACACTGCTGCGTAGAAACTATTAGCAGAAGAAGAAACAAGGAGAGATTGAAGGTTGCATGAAGATTTTCCCTCATGATTGATCATCAATTCCGTGAGATTGAAGGTTGCATGTAATGAAGATGATGCATTAATTGTCTTTCTTGTTTTGGTTTTGCGGAAAGCGTCAGAGCTGAGCAGAGCAGTTGGCTGTTGTAATTGTTTTGGTTTGGTGGTATATTTAAGCCGGGATTCACTGGGATATGACCTAAATACCCTCGCCACGCGGTTGGTGTTATCTGTGGGCCGACTAGGGTTGTAATTGTCATTAGTGTTTTAATTACGCTGTTTAGTAGTAGTTGAGACTTGGTCATCATCTACGTTTAATGATCAAAATGAATTGCTCCTTTTTTTTCTTTTTCTTTTTTCATTCTACGACATTATTTATCATCTAATTCTTGTTACGCATATGATTAATACGATAAAGTCAGAAGGAAGACTCCATCAATGAGAGACATATTTCAATTTTTTAAGTCATAGGTGGAAAGAGTCCTCATTTTATGTTAGAAGAAAAAGTCCACGTTCTTTTTTTTTATGGGGATTTAAAATACGAAAATACGACGAAATGCATTATTAGATAAAAGCCCACAAGGATATTTTTAAATGAAATTACAATGTCAAGGGTGGCCACCTAAATTCATGGTGCCTAATTTACCAAAAATGCAATTGTTATGAAGTGGTTGAAAAGACGGAACTACCATATCTTTGAATTTGTAAAATGCTAATGCGTTTAAGCCCCAAGTCAACCAAACTAATACCTTCAAATTGAAACACGTACACGTCAAAAAGAAGTTTGAAACAATTTGTTAGTTTGCTTTGTTGATTTCTTTGACTTTTGGGTCAAAAGAAAGTTGACAAATATATAATTTCAGTTGGTGGCATTTATTATGGGTATGTACACGTTCCTATCTATATTTGGTAGTCGATAGAGTATGACAATAATTAATAATCTCAAATCAAGTTCATATTTTTTTCATATGTGCGGACTAATAAGTATCGTATCAATCAAACATGAAAAAAGCCTTGGCTCCTAAAATGACGATTCATATCCTAAAAAGACGATTTATATCCCAAAAAAAGAACGGCAATTCGTATTACTGTAAAAACGTCAAATCGACTTACGTTAGCAATAAACAAAGACTCAAGAGTCGCTAAGCAAGCATCAGCGATATAGTAGTAAAGTTTCCGGAAAAATTTAACAGAAGGCATTCATTTCTTATATAATTAAAAAAAAGGGAGTGACTTTTATGTTTTAGACAAAAGGACTCACTTAATTAATAAATCATTAACTTTATAACTTAATTTAATTAGATTTTATTAATTCGTTTTTTATTTATTTTATTATATTAGCTCTCTCAACCGATTTTACGGGCAAAATCTCATATCAAAACAGAAAAAACTCGGATCGAAGCTCTCACACGCATTCTCCATACTCTACTACGCATTTGATCGCCCAACAAAGATCCATTGCTTGAGTAAGTTTGATCTATGCTTCCTCTTATATTTTTTAATGTGGATTTCTTTTTCTTATCTAACAAATAGTCGAATTATTAACATGCATTTCACGTATATTATGTAGTTTATATCATGGGTCGATCTTAATTATACTTGCATTGGCATGGGATTCGCCAGATTTTGAGAATTTGATGTTGAAGATTCATCTGGATCGTCATTTGTTCGTGATATTCGAGTTCGAATAATGTTATTCAAACTTGAATAACTTGCTATTTGGGTTCGAATAGAGCTATTCAAACTCGAATAGAGTTATTCGAACTCGAATAAGCTCTTATTCGGGTTCGATTTCAGTTATTCGAACTCGAATACGCTTCTATTCGGTTTCGAATAAATTTATTCGAACTCGAATACGACTCTATTCGGGTCCGAATACAGTTATTCGAACTCGAATACGCTTCTATTCGGGTCCGAATACAGTTATTTAAAGTCGAATAAGCTGCTATTCGGTTTCGAATACCACACTATTCGAACTCGAATAAGTTGTTATTCGAATTCAAATAACAATTCGAATTATTGTTGAATTCAAAATATAAATATCTCGAATTTTGTACATTTATACATCATATTTTTAACGACCTTCGTATCAACGCAGGTCATGCCGACAAGCATCATTGTTAAGTACGACGGAGAATGGAAAGTCGGATGTGATAACAAATATAGATGGCGTCCAAGGTCGCCTTCGAGTAAGAACATGCGGCCTATAGGCTTCAAAGAAGATTGTTGTTCATTGGATGATCTACTAGACGAAATATACATGTGTATTGATGTGAGCGGAAAACCAGGGTTGAAATTGAGTTATCAACCATGCTTAAGGGGTTGTGAAGACGGTGCTCCATGGTATATAATGAACGATGGCGAATTGAAGGGTTATAACTATTTAGGGGGTCCAATGGATAGACCAATTCTCCATGTAGAAATCGAGCACCCAGTCAATCTTTGCACTCAAACTATTGCCGCTGAAGTCATTCCTCAACTGGAAAATGTAATAGCTAGCCCGTCTCACCATGATGAATTTTTCGACCGTGTTATCAACCATGAGGAGAATTGTATGGATGAAGAGAACTATGAAGCAAACGTTGTTAGTACCCACCGAAATGTGGAAATCAGTTTTGAGAACGTCGATGAAGAAATCTTATTGATGAATGATGAGACTAATGAGAACAATGCGGAGGAAAATGCAGTAATTCCAAGTGATAGGTATTCCTTTACAGACGGTTCTACAATGCGCGTCGGTGATGAATTTGAAAACAAGAGCGCCGCAAAAAAGAAGATTGAAAAAGTTGCTTTAGATGGATCCTTCACCACTAGCAACGCAATAAAGCCTTGAAATACCTCGTTCACGTGCTGCAATATAGCAAACAAATTATTAAGAATATTGAAAGAAATATAACATATTGAACGAAATATGAGTCAACATACCGCTTCGGAAATCCATACGCTAGGGGTACGTAGATCGACGAAGAAATTTTTGTATAACCTTGTATTATGCCATTTCGCTCGTGAGTGTCACTTGTTGACGTCAACTCCGCCTCTATAGCTGTCTATTTAAGCAACTTCATCCCAATGTGATGCTCTAAGTTCCAGAGCCGAGATCTTGTACAAGGGGGGGTCGAGTCGGGCAACGGTACGAAGGGATCACTCAGTAATTTTGATCTCTTCTTCTCACGTTCAGGCTGCTCCCGTTTTCTAAAACGTTTGTACTGTACCACTTGCTCGGCAGTCTCGTGAGGAGGAGTCCCGACCTCATTCCCTTTCTCGACGGCAGCAATCGATGGATCGGCAGCAGCTTCCGGCTGTCCCAGGGCTGAAATACCTGCCCCGGAGAGCTCGACAGCAGCCTCCGCGCTCGCCTGCTCGTTGCCGTTCGCCGCGTTCGCCTCCAGCTGCTCCGGCTGTTCCAAGGCTGAAGTAACAGCCCCCGAGGGTTCGACAGCACCCTCCAGCTGCTCATGCTGTTCCCGGTCGTTGTCATCCCCAACGTTGTCCGTATCGATCTGCATGTCTACATAAGATCATGCAACATAAATTCAAACATTAGATCAAGCACACGAAAGATAAATTTGCATCCCTATGTACCATAAAACACACCTATTGCATCCATATGTACCGTTGTCTCATAACTCCCATCGCGTTCTCTTGTCGACCTCAGCATTGTAAAACCTGAACCGTCTAAAAATTAATATCTTGCAACAGACAATAATATATTTTTATATAAACATACATTATCTTACCCTCGAGCATCGTTGATCGTAATGACCTAATCTCCATCAGTAGATGCTCATTAGTCTTCCTAACCTCATTCCTCAGCGTCCCTACCACTTCATCCAATTTATCTAATCTAGCTAAAATTGAGGTTGGAGGGTCACGAATGCGTTCGTTTGATCGTATAGGCTCTTGAGGAGGATGCACATCGTGCTGAGATTCCTCGGATGGAGACGCCACATCATGCTCTAAATGCTCGAGAGGAGGCGACGACGCACGTTCTGATGCATCCAGAAGATGATTACTAACGCAATAAACCACCCTCCCTGCACGAAGATGGTCCAATATTCTTTGACCAACGTCGTCGTCCTTGTTGCCCTCCAAATTTTGAATTGTAGCGAAGTGCTCTGACCCAAGTTCGACGTCGGAGAGCGTGAGCCAACATTGCACATCCTGTGAAGTTTATTATTTATAAACCAACTCTAGAAATCAATGTTATAAATAAATATACTTACATCCATCGGAGCATTGTTGAAGGCATCCACTACCGCTTGCCATCCCGGGGCTTGACCCTTTCCACGATGATTCATGACCCAGTGGCACATCCGGGGATCGGAAGCCCGTCCTTCTCAGTTTTCTTTCTTGCAAATTGTTCACCAACACTCGGCCAACACTCGAAGGCAAGAATCTAATAAAATAAGTTGTAAAATGTGAATATTATATTAGAATAAGTTAAGATATTGAGAAATGACTTACTATAAGCGGATAGACGAAACCACTGATATCCAATGTCCCATGGTCCTTCTTCTTTCTATTCACGTCCTTATACTTGTCGTTGAGGTCTTTATTAAGACCTAGAACCGCTTCTTGGAACGCGATTCTCCCCCATGGATACTTTTTGAAAGCATCCCAATCATCAACTAACCTCACCCATTCCTCGGGAACTTTAGCAAGTTTTCTTACTTTCCTCGGACCCAAAACAGCGGCGACAAAATAAAGCGCCGCTATCGTCAATTTGACTTTGCTCACCCGCGTACCGGTTCTCGAACCCTCCTCGATCATCCTATCCATCTTCTTCTCCAAATCTTCTATATAAATGATTTTCTTATCTATAAACAATAAATTAACATTAAATTAATGAAAATTAAATAAGACACAAATGATTAACAATATAAATGTGAAGGAAGCATACCATCAAAGGTTCTCGCCGAAAACTCATTTGACGACGGAATCTTTAATGAGCTATCAATGGATGAGCATCGAAGGCCTGTGAGTAAACAATACTCGACCATTGAGAAACGCAATGGTCGTCCACGTATAACGAACCATAACTCATCCGATCCGGGCCAATACTCCACTTGCTTGCTCATCATATACCATAGCAACGTATTAGAGTTGAAATGGTCTTCACCGGCCTTGATTAGATTTCCAAACTGCGTTCTTCTTACTATCTTGGATAGTTTGTTCGGATTTAGAAAATGCCGGATGCGCTCCGAAACCTCCGTGTAACGGGATAAGATACTAAGAACGCAAGGGAAGTGATTTTCCGGAAGTAGCTTGGTTGGGAAGTAAATCTGAAATGCATAAAGGTACATAAAAAATTCAATCAAAAATTCTCCGGGTACATTCATTCGAAGACTCTTCGGTCGAAGCTTTAAATTCGAGTTCGAGTTATTCGAATATTATCGAATATTATTCGGGTTCGAAGAAACTTTCGAATAATATTTGACTACTATTCGAATATTATTCGGGGTCGAATAACTTCGAAGCTTTTATATTCTATTCGGGTTTTCATAACTTCAAATCTTCTAAATTCAAATATTATATTCGAATTCGAAAAATGCCCGAATACTTTCCGAATAATTTCATACAAACGCAAAACTTCAAAATCGCGATTGATTAAGCCTACCGTGACTTTATCCCCTTCAACGACATCTTCAATTGGCCCCCGGCTTCTTCTCGGCTTCTCGAAGGTTCTTCTCGGCTCCTCGAAAGTCTTCCTCTTTTTCGCCATTTGTGACGATGTACTCGAATGAAGTTTTCGAGTTCGAATGGAGCTCAGTAATTCGAATGGGTTAATCGAGTTCGAATGGGCTGTTTTCGAGCTCGAATCTCTCGTCTGTTTTCGAGTTCGAATGGGTGATGGTCGCAGGTCGATTAGGGTTCGCGTGGGGCGTGGGATTGCTCTCGATTTGGGGCTTTTAATTAAGAAAAAACGATTATTATATTTATTAGTGAGTTAAAATAAGCCCTATTCGGGTTCAAATAAGGTTATTCGGATCCGAATAACCTTATTTGAGTTCGAATAAGCGTATTCGAACTCGAATAAGCCCTATTCGGGTTCAAATAAGCCCTATTCGGGTTCAAATAAGGTTATTCGGATCCGAATAACAAACTTCGATGAACTTATTGAATAATGTTTATTAATTATATTGTGATACACAAAACTTTCATAAGCTTCTTCGTATAATGTTCATCTTGAATCTCGAGTTTAATCTTTATCTTGAGTTAAAATTGATTATTCGGGTTCGGGTTCAAATAAGCTCTATTCGGGTTCGAATAAGCCCTATTCGGGTTCGAATAAGCCCTATTCGGGTTCAAATAAGGTTATTCGGATCCGAATAAGGGTTATTCGAGTTCGAATAAGCGTATTCGAACTCGAATAACCTTTATTCGAACTCGAATAACCTTTATTCGAACTCGAATAACTCTTATTCGGGTTCAAATAACCCAGATTATTCGAACTCGAATAAGGGTTATTCGAAATCGAATATATCTTATTCGAACCCGAATAAAGCTTATTCGAATTCGAATAAGACATAACTGAAACGACGAATTCATTTAAGTGACTAAACTAATATTAATGACTTTTTACTCGAGGGTATTTTTGACTTTTTCTATACAATCCCTCCACCTTAAATAAAATATGTTTCGATCCCTTTTATCAAAATATCCCTAAAGTTTCCCCCTCCATTTTCTCCACACCTACTTCTTGCTGAATGGATCCTAAGGAGTTTCTGTGGATCAATACTTTATCAACGTTTAATAACTCCGCAAGAATCTCATCAGTTTGAAATTGTAATCTACAGCTATAGGACTTCGCTCCCTGGCCTTGCTTTCAGCTTGAAACCTTGTTTTAATCCCTGCGAAATTGATTAAAATTCAACATTTGCTTGATTTACTCTCTGGAATATCATCTCTCCTGTGGTGAAACTTTGTCATTTCGGGAAAATTCCGGGCCGCAAATCTAAATCAGAGAATGTTGATGCCTAGAAGCAGCTGAGGAAAGATCCCTCCCTATGAAGTTTTGGGAGTCGCTAGAAATTCCACAGATGAAGAAATCAAAAGTGCATACGGAAAATTGGATGGCTTGCTATAAAGTATGTTAAAGTCTATCTCTATTTCTCTTAGTATCTGCTAATAGCTATTATATTGTGTAGCTCTGAGAGAGAATAAATGACTTGAATGGTTTGTAATATCCTCTGCTTGTTGTGGGTACTGCTGAGGTTTGAGGCTTCTAGTAATTCATTTTTGTGTATTTTGTTATTAGTTATCTCTAGACGATGTTATAATGCAGGTTGTGTTGTGTTGGTTGATTGATTCTCAATTGAATTGAGCTTATTAATGGTTGGGCACAATTATTAATCGTTTCTTTCTTCGTCCAACTGTTGGTGCAGCTATTAATAATCTGCTCTATTTGGAGTTTTTCAAACAAACAATATCCTCTCTCTGCAACTCATTTTAATAAATCCCCTTTGATTGATGCAGATATTAATATACTATGACCAAGAAGAAAATGGCGGACTCATTAATAAGCCTTCTTTTACAGGTTTGTATCTCCTATTTCTATCACTGGGGGCCTTTGCCGAAATAGTTCCTCATGATTGCATTACTCATTTCTTATAGTCGAATCATATCTTTCATAACAACACACACACACACCATATACATGCAAATCCGATATGTCTTTAATTAATTTGTCTGCATGGAGTTGGCAGCATCACACCTCCTCCTCACTTCTCCCTTCCTCCCCGTCTTCACGTCGAGCACGCTCACCTTCTCCATAGCCCTCGAAAAATCCACGAAAAATGCCGTCTCATTCTTAGCATACAAATCAACGAAAGGCTTCGTCCTATTATCCAAAGCCATCGCCTGATCACTTGCCAACAACCCAACTCCCCTCTGCAGATTCACATAGTAAGTGTTGTCAAATTTCCCAGGAGAAAAAGGATCGTTGAAGGCAGAGATCGTGGGATCCTTTGTGTAGTTGTGGCACAGCTTCCTCAGCCCCTGAGCGTACTTTGGGTTCATTGAGGGGTCGTAGTCCGCGGTTGAACTGAAGTTGAAGATCCTGTCTGCGAATTCCGAGCAGTGTGAGAAGCCTATTGTGTGGGCCCCGGTGAGTGCCACCATTTCTTGGACGGTGAGGCCCTTGGCTTCGAACAGGCCTATGATTTGGGTCACGGACATGCTGGGCTTTGCGATGTGGCCCTCCACGTCGGATGCGTGGGACTCGAACCCGTCCTTACGGCCCAATCGGACGCGGTAGTAGGGCCCGCCCACGATCGTCACGAGGTCTCGGGTCGCCTCCGCAAGGATGTCCGAGCACGAGACGATCCTGGGGCATTCGAGCTCCAGCTTCGCTTTCGCGCGGGTTATCACGTCGAAGGCGTCTCCGGGTAGGGCCTGGAATTATATAATATAATGATTTTAGAATCCTTTTTGGGAAATTTCAATTTGTTGTTTTTAATGTATATATATATATATATATATATATGTATGTATGTATTTGTATTTGTAAATACCAGGTTTATTGGGTTATCGCGTTCGGCTTTGTTGATGGAATTGGAGGAGATTAATAGAGAGGCGTCGCAGCCACCGACAACGCAGTCGTGGAAGAAGAGGCGGAGGGTCCCAGCGGCGGTGGTGGGGATGGAGAGCTGCTTGTCAAGAACAACCTGTTGGACGATGTCGGAGAATCTCGGACACGTCTTCTTGTAATAATCGGTGGTGAGTTTGGATTCTGACGGCGTGAAACATATTATTATTGCTAAGACGAGATAATGAGTCATAAAACATTTCGATGATCCCATGTTTACATTAGACAAGGGGAGAGAGAGGAGGCACCATAAACGTTATGAATTATGATGAATAATATCAATTGAAAATTATTATACTGTAAGTCATAAATAGTCATACATATAATATCCCCTCTCTCTAATTCTCAAGTTCTCTTTCGAAGAAAGGAAAATCAGAACCTTCATATCAAAACTTTCCTTCTCCAATCTTTTTGCACCGTTTTTAAGGATGGTGCAAGACATGTCAATCTTACAATTGATCTTTTTCATTTTTTTTTTAATTTCCCTTTCCGTGGGAGCTTTGATAAATTGATGAGCATTATAGATTTAATAGTCATGTTGTAGAGTTTTAGACTCGTTTTGTTATATTAGGTACTCTAGTTTTTCCTATTCTAACTTTAATTCTTATTTTCTTTTGATCTTTCGTTTTTTTTCCTTTTAGCTTGTCGTATGGTGTTCTCTCTCGACATAGATTTCTTTCATACCGGATGTTCGGTTGTATCTAAGAGGACTATGCTTTAAATTTATAGTTTATCTGCTAAGTTATCATAAAAAACAAAAAGGTCAAGGTATTATGGCACTATATTGCTTGAAAGCAAAAAAAGGAAATAGGCATTTTTCCCTCTCCTTCATCAATGGATTGATGAAGGTTGTATGACGTTTATTTCTCTCTCGATGAGAGGGATAATTTTGTCTTTTTAGTCCATTGAGATATGTTAATTCAATCGTTAATTTGAAAAAAAAAAGACAGCATAGTACAGAAAACCTAGAATATATAATATTGTTAAACCATAGTCATTCCAATAATAATACCTGTCATAACTAATATTCTATACTTGTGATTGGTTGTTGGGTCTAATAGTCAAGATAGAGAGTTCAAATTTGTTCTAATACGAATTATAATATATCCTCTAATTATATTCTGTTAGAGAAAAAGACACGATTTTCAAGCATTTCCTGAAAAGTTCTGTATCGTCGTGTATCTTGCGAGAGGATAAGATGACTCCTAATCCTAATATTTTGTAAATTAAAATTTTATAACATTATAGGGTTTAATAAACTTAAATGATCATCAGGACAAAACATTTACTTGTGGGCTTGTGAAATACGGCACTAGCCCAAGAAAATATAGAATATTTAATCAATGTAGGTATATGTATATGTATATAATTCACCATCCAACACAACCCCTTATCTCATCCTGAGGACCGGGGCAGAAATTAATGTTTTTTCTCCTTGAGATGTTGACTTGTTTTAATTGTACTTAAAACTATATAATAATTTGATAAACGTCCGATTCGAGTTAACATGCAAGGATATGTTGGTAAATTTATCAAGAAAATCTAAACACTGCTAAAAATAAAAATCCATTAAGTGAGCAAATAAAAAGAAAAATAAAATAGAAAATTGGCAAATCTATCAATATATCCAACGCGAGAAGCACAGAATCTAAAGAAGAGCCGTCAGTCCTATTTTTCTCTCCACTCCTCCATTTTCCGGCCGCTGTAACAAAAAATTAAATACTCTCACCAATATTTATGTACAAATAAAAAATACTGATCAGTCAGTCGTCGGCTGTGCTCACACCTGAACATGTCGCTGTCGAGCTCCGACGGCTTCTCCGATCTCATATGCAGAGAGGACTCTTCCACCATCTTCTCCCTCTGCGGGGGCGATGAATCGCCGGAATACTCCTCCGACGACCTCCAGTCTTATCCTTCCGATTTAGATGAGGCCATCGCCGGGTTGTTGGAAGACGAGGCAGAACATCTCGCCGGAGTTAACTCCGTCACATCTCCTCAATCCACCATTGACGCTTCTCTTAGAGCCCAATCTATTGCATGGATTCTCAAGGTGTGTATGTTTCATCATCATCATCATCATCATCACTACTTAGGTCCCGAGTTTCTTTTTTTTAAAAAGAAATTTGTCATCGACGGGAGAAGTTTTAACGTTTGTAATTTGGTGCAGGTCCATGGTTACTATGGTTTTCAGCCGTTAACGGCGTATCTTGCCGTTAACTACTTTGATCGCTTCCTCTACGCCCATTACATGCCGGTAATCTGCCGCTAAACATTCCCGTCACTAGGACGATAAACGCTTCTTTAGGGAGTTTAATTTTAATGAAATAAAAATATCATATATTCTTATCAGTATTTTCTACGACTCACTACTCATGCTTGATGTCGTGACTCGTATGTTATTTATTTATATCTCGGCCTAAAAGATACTTTTATCATTTCGGTATTAATTAATTTATCGATGTACATTACATGTGTGTTCCTTATCTACCCACCTAACATATAAATAAATGCAATGGAGAAAAAGTGTTACACCGGAGCCTCTATGATATAATGCTTTAATTTTTAATCCTCTTCATATAATATTTATATAAAAAAAAAACTGAATTTGTTATATTTAATTTCAGAAATTGAACGGATGGCCATTGCAATTATTGTCCGTTGCTTGCTTGTCATTAGCTGCTAAGATGGAGGAGCTTCTCGTTCCTTCTCTTTTGGACCTTCAGGTAATAAAAATATGTTTTAATTTAATAAAAGGGTCCTCAATTATTAACAGATAAAAAAAAAAATAACTAACAGATGGACGGCGAGAAGTTTATCTTTGAACCAAGAAACGTACAAAAAATGGAGCTCCTTGTGCTAAGGGTATTGGATTGGAGACTTAGATGCATTTCACCATTTTGTTATTTAAGTTTCTTTGCTGGCAAGATTGACACTTCTGGTGTCTACAATGGGTTTCTAATATCAAGGGCAAAAGATATTATTCTCACAACAATCCAAGGTAACATTATTTGTAAATATATAATTAAGCATGCGGGCCTATATATTTATATAGTCTATGATTCTTAAGACATTTCTCGGTACTTTAATTGCATACTTAATTGAGGCATGCATGCAAATGTCACACATATGTGGGCCAGACAGAGAAGAGGAGTGTAGTTATTTTCAAAAAATAATTAATATTATATTGACTTTTGATTATCAATTATTTAATTATTTTGACAGAGACCAGCTTGATGGAGCACAGGCCATCATGTGTCGCTGCTTCATCAATACTTTGTGCAGCAAATAATCTGCCAAATTTCTCCTCCATCACTGCTCAGCATGCCGAGAAATGGAGTGCAGCTGGTCTTCACCAGGTCAGAACACACAAGATCATTAATTGTCATTATTATTATTATTATTAAAGTCTATATATTTATTTAAATGGTCGATATGAAATATATGCAGGATAGAATTTCGAGTTGCTATAATATAATGCAGCAAATCGTGATAAAAAATAAACCCTGCAAGAAGCAACCAAAGGTATTGCCGCAGCTACGAGTCATGGCTCGTGCTAATGCTTCCTCGTCGACTAGTGCTGATACATCTTATTCGTCCTCGTCGTCACCTTATTGTAAGAGAAGAAAATTAAATAGTCACCCGTGGGAAAGTGATGGCAAGATCAAGATGGGATCTTGCCAAGAAAATATATGATGGTGGTCTATTTTTTTTTTCCCATCTCACGAGGGAAAAGAAAAAAAAAGGATTAAGACACGAGTGATGTGTATTTACAATACATACAAGAGAGAAGTTGCGATATTTTTATTTTGTGGGTGGTGACCCGCTTATGATGGTGGGCACGCGTGAACTACTTACTACTGGCTTCGCAGATTCCCAATGGAAATGGGATATGATCTGGTACATAGTTTTGGGTTTTTTGATATATATATTATATATATATATATAGAGTGTGCAGATAAAATAAATAATATCACGGAGCCTGATAATTACATGTCATGGGAAGTGATTGGAATTCAAAGGTTGTAATGATTCTTGCATGGGCAGCCAAGTCGAGTGGAGGTGGAAAATATCAAAAGTTTGTAGCTCCATGAAAGAAAGCTACTATTAGGGTTTGGCTTTGAGTGAGTGAAGTGTGCACACGCGTGTAATGTGTGTGTCCACGCGTGTGAATGTGTGCTTTTTTTGGCGGAAGATGTATCCATTTTCTTTTTTCTTTTCAATAACTTGGTATGGACTTCCAATTGTAGTGCGTGTCATGGATATGCGCACGTAAAATTCTTTTTCTTTTTTTTTTATTTGTTTGGTCATTTTTTTCCCTAAAGAGGGGGAAAAATCTTATACATTGGTCTTTGGGGCCTTTTATTTTTTCCCAAATCTTTATTTGTTTATTTATTTTTGTAATGGGGTGTTGCTTGCCACATATATATTAAAAATTAAAATAAAGAGATCTATTTACTATATTTGAAATTTCTTTGAGTTTTTGTCCCACCATAAACTCCATTTTTTTCCAGGGTCCGTCCAATGCACGTGATTGACAATGAAGATTTTGTAGCTTTGCAATTTGTTTTACTAACAAAGAACATAAATTACTTTTTCCTTTTTATTCATTTTTAAAGTAATATATTGATATACAATATATTTGGTCCCTCTGGCATTAAAAGAGGATGTATGAGTAATATCATTGAGGACGACATCTTAACTCACGATGACCCCTTCGCCATTGATTTCAGACTTGTCCAAATAATTCCAACACAGGAAAACATAGTCCATTAGATTTATTTATTTATTTTATTCGCTTTAATTTCATAATGTAGCTACATAAGTAAACATCAACAAACGAGATGGAGACAAAGCTGTAACTCAATCACTTGATACATCCTTCTATCAAAGGTGTCTAGATCAAAGCTTCCTTTAATTATGTGAAATGGTGACTATTGGGCAGAAATTATAATTTGTACGTGGCAGCATATTAGTGGGATTTGGCGTATTTAAAATGATACGACGTCTATGGTAGTTATTCAAATTTAATTTAGTACATCTGAAATAGAAAAAACCAAAACAAATAACATCGGATAAATAAAGGTCCGTGAAAGGTAGTGAGTTTAAGATACATTTCTGACAGTACTTTCATAATTGATGCTATTTATCTATTTATACACGTATATTGAACTCTTTTTTTTACAAAAATATTCCACATCAAACAGCTAATACCGTGGACCTTGGTAGTACATATTTTAAATTACCTTCTTGGACCGGCATATATGCATCGTTATATGTGCTTGTATCAGCTTTCTATGTTTTACAGATGATATATAATATATATTTAAATGAAATGGTATAAATGTTACAAAAAAAATTAGTTGAAAATTCGTGTGACTGAAACTGATTTATATACAAATTAGGCGTTGGGAAATAAATATAATAAAACGACAGTGACAAAGACAACGTCTTTATGAAAGTGCATCTCAATACATCAAAGGTCTTTATTTATCAAAGTGGTTCCCACGGGTCCTTGAACAAGTTATTTTCATACTATTTAAAATTATGGATCCTTTATATTGCTTACAATTAGCCTATGAATGTCTACAATTCAATGAAATGTGGCGTATGTCAATTTGTAATATTGCAAGTCAAAAGATTTTTTGGACTATATGATCAATCATACTGCAATATAATATGCTTTTAGGCATTATTAATATTTTTGAATATATTTGTTGGTTTGTTAGGTGATTTACAAATAACGATATTGATTATATTTTTTATAGCAGCCACGACACGACCATCAAACAAAATAAAAAAGAAGCTTTGCGTCAATGCGCAAATAGATAACATGTAGGACAAAGGGAGGAGGCGATTGAACTAACAGCTTGTTAAACCGTATACAATATACATTAATAAATACCAAATGTACATTAGCAAATATATCGAAAGGTTCTAAATCACGAATATCAACAATATTAGAGATGGCTTATAATAAAAATCATATGAAAGCTCTTCACTAAATTTCCCTTAAAGAAACAAAATATCAATTTTTTGTTTTTATCTTTCCCCACTATCTTCAAAAATGAAAATCAATACATCCTTAAAAGAGAATCCAAAGAACTATTCCCCATAAAAGCCAAAATTTCTTTTAATTTTAAAACTCCCCATTAAAGTTTTAGTGTCTAGGAGCGTTCTTATGTCACTGTTGAATAGAATATCAGCTTTATCTGTCGATATGACAAAGATAAAAGAGGTCTCTAAAAAATATCAGCTTTTTTCATCCTTAATTTTTGTTTTCAATATCATTGCTAGAGTGGCATTCTTGTTTTAGAAAAAATAAAATTAATAAAGTGTGGTATTGTTGGACCCTGTGCAAGGTATTAAAGAGATTCAAATTTGGAATGATTATGACTAGCTTATTACAGCAATAGTTGAGATCTTATGCTGAATGCTAGACAGCACTTTGATGCATATATGTCCCCAATTCATGTTCAATTTCTCTTTTATGACATGTTAATATATTATCGTACAGTTTATAGACATGTAAGGGTGTTATAAAAGATGTTAATTTTCTATCAGAAAGGTGCGTATAAAGATGAATGGTTTTAGAGTTAATTTTTCCAGCTCACAAGATGTCTCTTTGGATGCTGATCATTATAAAGAATCAAAAGTAGGTTAAAAAAGACAATAGACAAGGCTATCCATCTATATATGGAGAGGAGCGTCAAAATGTCACGATTTATTTTATTTTGTTTTTATATCTTTACTACTTTGTTGATAATGCATAGGGACCTCCATTGCGAAGAGTGGTGACAAACCAGTCATCTATATAATCATCGAAATGAAAACTTGCAGTACAGTATATATATATAAATTCATCATATCACATATATATGATAGTTAATAAGGGTTTCTCTTTTGGCGCGATATATTTTTTATGCTAAAATTGGATGCTTGTGTGATCATATGTACGATATATAAATATATAATGTGTGTGTGCGCGCGTAATTTGGATTTTCTTTTCCTTTTAAGTATAGAAGTTCGTGTTGGTCAAATTTTGATTATTATACCACGTGTATATTTCATGTAATAATTAACTATCACCGCTCAATTCTGAACATTAATGCTCTTTAGCCGAAAGAGATTGAATTCAGTTGCCAAAATGCGGAAAGAAAAGGTTGGGGAAAATGTCAAAATTATTGACTAAAGGTATTTAATTTTATTGAATTCAGAAAACTCAATTTAAAAAAAAAAAGAGTATATCAATCACACAAAGAACGCATCCATTCATCCATCTGTATAAGGTGGGTATATCTATATTATCTATTCAGATTATTCTGCAAAGAAAATCGTGGGCTCATTTAAAGATGAGACAAATGTCCTCGTTATGACCCGTAATAAAATCCAGGCCCAGCCCAATTAGAGTGCCGATTTTGCAGTTGAAGCTTTTGTAGTTCTTTATTTGGCTGCTGCCGTTGGGAATTCCTTATTGTCTTTTGCCTTTGATCCTCTTAACAGTTGGTATAAAACATGTTCACATGATGACCTTTATATATATTTGGAAACTACTTCATGATCATCCACAGTATATATAGCGATGAATCTTAAATGCTATATCAAAAGGAGTTATAGGGTTTTCAATTTTTGGTGATGATGCAATGCTAGATGACGATAAAGCACAATATGCTGTGATGGGCTTTTTATCTCACTAACATACATGGAATTGGAAGCATAGTAAAGTAAGAAACAGATATTTACCCTCGTATTATAACAGTATTCATATTATTAGTTATTATTCTAGACAAAAGGAAAAGGGCCTCTATATTGCTAGTCTATCTTTCTGTTAGCAACACAATGGATCAGTTATTACATGCTAGAAAAAAAAAAAGGAATTCTCCATTGAAAATGTTGTACTCCGTCTGTCTCCAACAAATTTTTTTTTATCAACTTCCATATTCGGAAATACTTTGCAGTGATGATTCCACGACTTGGATGCCATTCTCCGTCTGTGCCTATGATCGGATCTTTTGCCCTGGAAATGTATGTTTTATCATATATACTTTCCATCAGCAGCAAGCATAGCAATTTCGTCCCTATAAAAAAAAAAAATGCAAGAATAATCAATACCTGATTATTATTATCTTGTGTTGAAGGGTTTCCTGTCTCGGGCCCAGAAGTCAATGCTTGACTATTATTATCTATATGCGATTTTTCTCTTCTCATCTTCGCACGCTTCTTTGCTCTAACAACTTTCATTACCTCTGCCGCCCAATTTGCATGAAATATTACTACTTAATTAAAACCTGTTTTTATTAATTAATTGAAGCAACAACGCTACAAATCCCTTACCTTGTGTTGTGACGAGCCTGTAAGCCCTGCCAAGGACTTAAGCATCGGTCGGCGTAAGAAGCTTCACACGTGTAAATCTCACTGCTGTCTTGTCTGAATTCTTAACTCGGCCATCATCATCATCATTATTATTACTATTATCATGAGCAGCTTGTAATGGAATAATAAGGGAAACATGGTGCCCAGGGTTTGTTCTCATGACCTCAGTAGCTTTTTACAGGCCAATACATCCTCTCTATTTTCCCATTTGGATGCTGTATTACTAATACTGCTGCTTCAACTGCTTGACAATTTCCCATCTAAAACACTATTCATGTGAATGTGAGGGAGGATAAATAGCTAAGGGAATATATGTTTAGAAGATTAAGAAGAGAGAAACACTACAGAGAATTTAGAGAAATAAATTTGGTCCCTTTCCAATGAGTAGTTTCGCGAGTGAGTACCCACAGAAAACTAACACCTTCACTGCACTGCTTATTTAAAAATGTCTCAGGGTATATTATATGATTTAACTAATTATTAAAATGGAATTTATGTCGACTTATCTCTCTAAGTGGACAAGGATCACATTGAGTCGACGCAATTATGTCGATGGAGAAGGGTTGTTGAATCTGTGATGATTAGTCTTTTCAAAGGATTATTTTAATTTAATTTCGGATTTTCTTCGCTTTAGGTTATTTTTGCAATTTATTGGCTTCCAAAGATTTGAGAATGCTTAAAGGGAAAAACAGTTATGTTGGCCGGATCTTTTTATTTTTCAGAAAAAAAATACCTCTGTTGAAAAACAGCATATAGTGGTAAGCCACGTGCATTTTTTTTAAAAAAAAAATCCTTTGATTATTTTAACCAATAAAGCATAGATTTGATTTAGTGATCAGAAAAGTGCGAGGAGAATCAATCAGTATTTGGATCTCTGTGAAGATGCTCCAACACAAGTGACTAAAAGCCCGTTTAATAAAACTATTTTCTCATGTGCACGACAATGTGTGGGAGAGAGAGATAGAGAGAGAGCGAGAAATATATATATATATATAGAGAGAGAGAGAGAGAGAGAGGTAGAGAGTATGTTTTTGGTGTAAAACAGGCCTATATTTGATTAATTTCAATAAAAACCAAACTCAAACAGACCGCGGAGATTGATTACAATAACGAGAAACTAACTCATAAAAACGATTATGACCCCTTAAATCCTGCTGAAGATGCTTGACTACGTAATTTGTATGTATTTAAAAGGCTTGTATAAAATATAGAAAATAGATAATTAAATGGAATGGCCAAAAGCCATGTGAGGTGTTTGGGATCATAGTTCCAGAACATTAATTCATGACACGGACCATTTTCTGTTCGAACATGACCCAAGTTGGGGACTACAACCGTAATATATATAATAATTTCATGTTATATAATTGCATGGATCAAACAACTATATAAGCATTATTTCATGACCTAACCAATCAAAAACCAACGCATGGCTCGATGTGGTCTTGTTGTCCCCCAAACGATGAGTGTGATTTTCATGTCCAACTTGCATGGTCTTGCCTTTATATTAGAAGACATTAGGGCACGAATATTGGTCTGGATATATCAAAATAAAAAGGTTGTTGGCCAATGGCCATAGACATCATCATGCATGTCACTTCATTGTTGGGTAAATGCTGCGACCAAAGCTTTATTTGTACTTTTATATCTTTTTTCCTGTTAAAATTTTGTTTTTTTGCATGGTGACAATTCGGTCGTACGGGCAATGCAATACGATAAACTATACAGCAAATATCATAATATTGGTCGCATCTCATCATATCTTCGAATGCTTTGGTTTTTAATATAAACAAGTTTGAAACAATATTTTCATACATACATACATACATATATATAGTAGCACATATGAAGAAGCACCATATAATATATAGACCACTACAAGTCCTTTAGAGATTATATATAAATATATATATATATAGTAGATATATACTTAAACAGATGGGAAGAACTTGTTGAGATTGAAAGGGAGAGAGTAAAACTCTTCGCTCCTCGTATCTGTTTTGTAAGAGCGGAATTTGTCCCACCAATGCATCCCTCTGTCTTTCCTCGTCGTGTTGTCCTCCGATTTCGGTGGCAACGTCACGTCCAAGATCAACGCCACCACTCCCCCAACAAAAGGTTTCGACGACAATGGGACATTGATCATGTCATTCCACTATATATATATATATATATATATATATATATATTTGATCATCTCATTCCCTTAATTATTAGTTATAATATATATATATATATATATAAAAAAAATGAGAAGTGCTTAATTAATTATTACCCATCTGGCTTTGGTATGTATGGGACTGTAGGTTTTGAGGGATAAGTACTCGTTGAAGTATTGCGGTACGGATAAGCCCATGAATATTGAGAATGCAAGAATGAACTTTGTCCTAAACGAGTTCAAGTTGCAAAATTGAAGGAACCCTAGGCCTCCAGCACCTATACACATTAATAATTAAAATAATAATTTTACATATTATTATTATTAGCATGCATGGGACTGCTACATATAAAATGTTGAGGCTTACCGACGTAGGCAAAGAGAAGGCAGTACAATGCGGCTACGATTGGTCCCGGGATCGACGCAAAAACAGCCCCGAATTTTCCTGATGAATGGACTATGATTATTAAAATTGCTTGGAAACAATTATTGGTGAAATTAGTCATTTAAGAAAAATTGAAACTTGCCTAGTACTGCGAAGAATATCATGAAACCGGCGGATATTTGAACCACCCTTCGGCTCCCGACACGGGTCAGACCGAGCAAACCCGCATTCTCGCTAATTAAGCAAACGATCCACGTTTAGTAGAGACTATAATTCTAACATCAAAAGAAAACAAAAAACAAAAAAACCAATCTTTCTTACATAGACACTGATGAGCCATTCCCAGTCCCAAAAATTCCAGACAAAAGTATGGCCACGCCCTGAAGATAATGGAATAATCATGTAAATTTCGGTTATTTATTGAAGAAATATATAGTTGAAAAAAAAATATTATAATTACCTGCCATCCAATTCCACGACTAAGAACAGAGTGTGGCATCGGAGTCGCACTCGCATACCTCGACACGGCAATGAAACCGCCGGTCGACTGCCAAATAAGAAAAAAAAAAAAACTTTTATTACTTACACGGTATATATAATATCTGTAAATTCTTTCGTTGTTGTAAAAATTCACCTCAACGAGTGCTACGAAAGAAGTGACCATCATGGCAAAAGATTCTCCGGCATCGAAAGTGGGAGCTCCCCATTGGAACGGATAAGGAACTCTAATCCTTCAGTTTGATAATTCATTTACATATATATATATATGTGTGTGTGTGTGTGTGTGTGTGTGTGTAAGTGTGCTAATTTAAAGAGACAACGAATAACATTACAACGTTACGTACCAAGGAGCAGCACTTATAATCCCTGCACGATCGGTTCTGCAACTTTGTTGAGTTTGTTGGGGGACATGCTTATTATACGCTCCTCCGACGGTGAGGAGGTGTGCGTAAATCCACACGATGATTATCGAGAATAGCACTGCGAACCGATCGAACACGTTCCTTCCACCTTTCATTACATGCGGCAAGTACTGTCATAAAAACTTTGTTAAGAATCATCTGATTTTTTTCTTTTTTCTTAAGTGATCATTTGGCACCTGAGAGAAAATCACTAGCAAGATAAGCTGCGGTAGACCGATCTCAACACAATTTGCTAGCTAAAAAAAAAAAAAAAAGCATTGATTGTTGCACATGATCAGAGATAAAGAACTGATGATGAACTTTCAATCAATCGTCTAAAAATCTTACGAGAGGAAAGCCCATTTGGTATAATCCAAATCCCGCGAGAGCCACCAAAGGAACCGTTGAGAGCGGACTGAGGAACCTGGTGACGTTCCTCCATAGGCCGCTGAAGCCGAGGACGATCTGCAGAGTCGAAGCTACGATCATAGCACCTTGAATCCCCCTCATAGTCTTCCTAAATTTCTGCAGAAAAAAAAAAAAAAGCAATCAAGTAATGTGTAATAACTTATATAAAAATATGATGAAAATTCACCTCCTCTGGATCGAGGATGTCTTCTCTGTATCGAGAAGATAAGAGAATCGATAGAGTTGCGGGTATGAACGTGTAAGAGCCTCCTATTACAGCGGGCAGGCGAGTCCCGAACAGGGTCTGCGTGAAGGTGTTCAAGCCAGCAACGAACTGCAGCGTCTGAATCATTAAAGCTTTGTCTTCCTAACAACAGAAAATATAATACGTGTTCCTTCTTTATTGACATGCATGATACCAATTAGAGAATTATCAAGAAAACTATGGTTTTTTTTTTTTTTTTTGGTTCTTACTTTTCCTCCTCCCATTTGTGTAATCAAAACGGAGGGTATCATCACTGTCGTGCCCAGCATCACAAGGTAGTGCTGGAACCCTACAAGTATGGCCTCAGCTGTGTGTTGAGATAAAAAAAAAATTCAGAGCATTTCGGCGAACACATAAGAAGCAAAGCAAATTGAAAGAATGCTTCAATTAAAATACTCACGCCAAGGAGGGGGACTGGTAATGCAGTAAGAAACACCGGGGAGTTGATCCTTCACTGGATGTGGTACTAACTCCTCTTGCTTTGGCGGTGGCGCGTGAGCTCCACCTCCAGCCATGCTTTTTTTTTTTTTTTCTTAATTACTTGTTTATTTGCCTGTAATTCCCCCAAATCTCACTAGGTCTTCCAAAGGACACTCCCCCTTCTTCAAAGTATAGTGAAGCAAAAAACTTCAAGGCTACAATGACAATTAAGGGCGGTATCGAAAGAACTTTTAGGCTCCGAGAAGTTTCATTACGTTTCCCAAGAACGCAAATTGCGCATGCCCCACGTACATAAAACTCTTACCAGAATTCGAAACTAGTTCCACGCTTTAATAAATGAGCTCCAGTCCAAATACGTTATAAAATGCGACATAAATAAGGAACCCCGTCCAGAGGAAGAAACATAGTAAATGTGAATTGATGATGGGCCTTTATTAAGCTGTAAAAGGCAAAGCTGCGATACGAAGAAATTGCCTCATAAATATAAGGCTCCAAAGAGAATAGAATCACTAATCTGCATTTACCTTATGAAATATGGAAAGTCGGAGGAGGTTGGTTCCCTTTTGTCAACTTTGCATGGTGTGTTGAACACTACTTTGCTGCTTTTCTATGTTCCTTCTCTGACAAGGAAAAGAAAAAGACGATGATGAGCATCTGATCGATGCGCTTTCTTGTTCAGCCATTCAAATTGAATTAACTAGAGAAAAAAAATCAAGAATGTAATCCATATCGATCTTACTTTAATATATAGGAGTGTGAGAATTTGGTTCGTCCCTTAGTCCACTTGATTATGGTTTTCTTTTTGTGAAATTTTTATTCTGGCTGATGACGACTACATAATTGGCACGTGACATTCGCATCAATAGTCAATACTAATTCAAAGCCCATCTTCACAAGATCCATCAAACCCAATGAAATAAACCATATACTGCTGCAGATATTTTAGCCTATTAGGACCAACAACCTCTACGTAGCAGGTAACGGCAATAAAAAATATGTATGTGTGTCTGTATTTGATCGTACTACACCTATTAGATGTATGCATGTAGAATCTCGGGTCTTCCCTTAGGGTTAGTTCTGATCTAAGCTTTTCCTTGCATAAAATTTAAAGAAAACATTAAATGCAGTTTGGTATGGAGTCGGTCCCTTTGCATTAATTAATACAGCCACCCATGCAAAAATAAATAAATATCTCCTTTTCATCAAATACTGATGAAATGGGACTTGTATAGATATTGTACATATATATATATATAGGACTCTCCAAACCATAAAATCATCACTTTGAAAACCCTAATTAGCATGCAGGCATGGCATCAAAGCTTGAAGTTGAAGTTGAGATGAAATCCAAAAGTATGGAAGAGCATAGTTGACTCCACCACTCTGTTCCCAAAAGCCTTGCCCAATCACTACCAAGCCATTCAGGTCGTTGAAGGCGATGGAAAATCACCTGGATCTGTTTTCTTGATCACCTATCCACAAGGTCCTAATTATAACTAACAACTATGCTGTTTACAAAACGCATTAATTATTGGTAGATGCAGGATTATTCGGGGCTTCATCAGCGACCGCAACTGAGAAAATAGACATGGTCGATGAAGAGAAGAAAGCATATGGTTACAGCATGGTTGATGGTGAGGTACTCAAGTCTTACAACAACTTCAAGTCTTGCATTAACTTGCTGAGTCCCAATGGTGATCATGTTCATGGATGTGTCCTGAAGTGGGCATGTTCATTCGACAAGGCGAGTGCGGAAGTTCCCGACCCCGAACCGATCAAGGACTATGTTGTCAGGACTTTCAAAGATTTGGATTCTTAACTTCTCGCAAACTAGATATATAATATGATGTATATATGTCATCTATATATGCGTGCCTTTCTAAATTAATTATAAAAATAATGGTAATGACGACGATAATGGGCATTGACGTACTGCTAAATTCAACTAACCATAATACTTCTTATGATGTATACATATAATTTCTTACTATGCCTCCAAGACAATCGAACAACCAATAAGAAAGAAGACTCTCATCAAGGGAGAAAAGAACACAACACACCATAGAAAGCAAAGGGCGAAAGAAAATATTCGATATTCGAGAAAAAGATAGCAAAAACCCCAACTTTCACTAACTGAGGAAGAGGAGGGATATTTAGTGGTTTAGAGAGAGGTCACAGTGTTAAGATTTAGTTGGGCCTGAAAAGATCAACCCAATATTTTTGGGTCCGACAATAAGCAACTCAAGCGGCACTTGAAGACCATAATGGCCCAATAGGCCCACAAGTGAAAGTGGGCGACCAACACGTTACACGACTGTGGTGGTGTCCGTCCTGACCTGACAAAGCAGGCAATAGATTGAATTTTGAACCACAAATGACATTTTCTCTTTCGAAAAAACATATTATTATTATTATGTATTTAGTGAGTGATGATCGATCACGTGACATCTAATCATACTACGGCTTTTGTCATAATCCAAAGGCATATATAATCATGTTCACATGAGAATACAGCAACTCTTACCAACTATTACCAGCTTATTGTGTGATTGATGGGAAAGGAAGCGCATATATATGGGCCTAACCCACGTTTTATTTTAGGGTTTTTTTTTGTTAATTAAAAACAAAAACAAAGAGAATCTAATTGGATTTGATACTATATGCCATGTGCATCCTCGCTCTGTAAAGAGGTGCCTCAAGAACAGATGATTGAGATTGAAGAGACAATTGTTAGGGACATGATCATCGTGATTAATGATCATGCTACAAGTGTTTGTGTGTGGAAAATTCTAGTTACGGCTTTGTCATAGTTGGTGGTTGGACGAATATATCTAAATGGTAGTGAAGTTTGTATAGTTAAAAATACGATATAACACACACACACACACACATATCCTTCTCTAGTCCCTTCAACAAATGTCGCATCCTAATATTTCATTAAGTTGTACATGTTATGTTATATTATATATGCATATGTTACATACACACACCACTTTCCATTATTACAAAGAAAATAGTAAACGCTTTATGTAATATTAATCTAATGTCTCTATCATTTTTACAAGTCCACAAATATCATAGTCATGTCCTTATCAACAATAGTGCTTTAGATGCCAATTCAATCTCTTTTATCAATGTAAGTCTTTATCAAAAGCTCTTTTGTCTAAGCGGCTTGCATCATCACACGCCCTACACACACAGTGCCATACTCATGCAATCGCGTCTATGTTTTTTTAAACAATTTATTGTAATTAATCATATGCTTAATAGAAAATATTTGAAAACTGCGACAAGCTTATGGCTTTAATAATATCGGTATATGTGTGAGACTAACCAAACAATCAATTCGACAGATTCAGTTCTTTTTAAGGTGAAAATTAACATGCAATCATTAGGAATGTTTTGTAAGTTAAAAGCACGGAAAGGGATATAACCCAATGATTAATTATCTCTTTCAATTATGGGACTAGCGATTAAACACCATCCATACACATGGATTTTTTTATATTCTTTCCTTGCAATGAATATATATATATATATACTTTTCTATATACTACGAGAGAATATGTGTTTTCATAAAGAACGATGGAAAGCAGTGAAAATAGTTATTCTCTAATTATTATAAGGTACAAAAGGGTACATCATTCAACCTTTAGATCAAGTGATATATAAGATAGATTTTTAAGGAGGAAAATATGATAATTGTAATAAATATTGCATGGTGTACAGCTGCTTCACTACTGGCTTGCTTGCGGGAAGTTTGACACACATTATGCCTTCGAGTCTTCCACTAACCAACCATATTAGTGGCATGAATTAAATCACTTTTATATTCAATATATCATGAATTACAACTCTCGGAGTCTTTGAGGAAAAGAAAACAGTGAGAGTGAAGGGTTATATTTAGATTTGACTCTATAGCAGCATATGGACTCCACAAAGAATTTAATGGGAACAAGAAAATTGCAAGGAAACAACGCTACATCGTGTCTTCAGCAGATAGTGCTTTACAACCCATTATTGGTTGTGTGTCCTTTACACACACAAATATATAATTAAATCAGTATACTTTAGGCACATTTTTTGGTTAGTCTTATAAGAAAATACAATGAAATAAGAGAGGACTTCATTCATTGTCGCCACTTTTCTCCTTTTGTAATCGTGAAATGAAATACGTTATGTATTGTTGAAAGAGCACCGACATGCTGCATAAATGTGAAAATTATGACTTCAGAAGCTTATCGGAAATTGCTGAATATATTTAATATCTGCATGTCGCTCAGAATTATTTCATTATAAAACTACATTCATCGCCCCAAGAGTACACTGAATTTTATATCTACATCGCTTGCGGTTTTTATATTTATTACTAGCTATATAGTAATCAGTTTTCGGCGGCAGGTTGTATTAATTTGTTTCTCATTTTTTTCCACATTACAGAAGAAAATGTTGGGTATAAACAATGTGCAAGATATAATAGTAGTATTGGATATGATTTATATTTAGTAGTGAAATCGAAATAATTTACTAATATGAACATGATATTAAGGCAGATCTTACTAACAGAAAAATAAATAAATGGGATGGTTAGAGGAGAGAAAGGAACATAGTTCTTTTTCTCAAGGTCTGATGATATGATTGGTATGTTTTGAGCAAACATGCATTTAATTCTCTTTGACCGTCTCTTTTATATAATAAATTATTTAATAAGAATAATTAATGAATATAACTTACAACTCACCGAAATGGGTTTCCTCAAGTAGTACAATAGCATTAATCGACAATCTTGGGTAAATAATAATTAATCTGTCTGATCTTGAATTACGTATACAACCTAGACTAATAATACATTGCAAAATCTATTATATGCTACTCGGATTAAATACAGGTCCTCGTCGGCAGTACAATTGTCACTGTGGATATTACCTATTGGACAATTTTTAAAAGGTAAAAATGAATATTTCGAGTTGAAATAAAATGGAATGGATAAAAAAAAAAGTGAGAGACAAGTAACATTGAAAAGGATGGGAAGAGGCAGAGATTCCACTTCCTTAATGGGGAGAAAGGGATGGGTTGGGCCATTCCCTATTTATCTTCTCTCTGCCCTTATTTAACCAATATCAATATATTGTACTAATTAATTATTATTTCACCCTGTATATAAAATAATAAAGTATGTGTATTAAAATCGTGATGGAGTTGCTTTTATACAGATATATATATATATATATATATATATATATATTTATATAGATATTTCATGGCAGTTCGTCTTGATAGATATTTAGTTGTGGAAGGACCCAAATGCAATTAACATCGAGAATCATTATTCCCTAATACATTATCGTCACCATGACCATCACTATCTACCAATTGATACTTCTACAACATCAATTTGCTTGCATCCTCTGAGCTTTTACTCATTTTCCACCTCTTTATTTATGTATTTCTTGATTTATTTATTGTTCACGGATCATTGAAATTTGACGTAGAGGCCAAATGCAAATTTTAATTATATTCAAACCACCAAGTCCATTATAATTTCCACCACCACCACCAACAACAACATAAACGGTTCAAAATTCATGTTAAGGAAAAGCGAAACTTAAATGAAAGCACTAAACATATCCAATTAAGATGCATAATATAAATCTTTTATTATTTTTTTTTTCCCTTCTCTTTTTTCACTACTGTAATAATGAAGTGTACTATTATTTTTCTCTCGTTATTGAATGGTCAAAAGACTCGTTACTAAATTGCCTGTCAAAACTTTCTTCTTATGTCAGCAGCTCTTCTTCTGGTTCTTCTGGACATGAAAGCACTCACAGCATATATTAACTTTCTTTGGTCATCATTCACAGCACAATACGTCACCATTATATTTGATTTACTAACCCGAAACGTCACCAGAAAGAAAGAAATAATAATAACTATAGTATTATATTTCATGGGCTTCGATTGCAATCCACAGACATGTTTGTTTGTGAAATTTTATCGTACAGCTGAGCTAATATATCATATGAACGTAATAAAATGCTGTTCAGATGATATCATCACGAAAGTACATAGGAAAAAAATGGTACGAGTTACCAAGACTGAGGCAAGGAAGAAAAAAGAAAACGAAAGTGCATTGAAGGATTCGACTACTCTCTTGTGTGTAATTGTACACACACACACACAAACACACACAAACAGATGATACGTCAGTGATTGAGAGTGATGTATAAACTTCTGACGAGTACATACTGTAATGAGAAGACTACATAAATAAATATGTTGTAAAAATAATAATAATAAAAAAATAAATTATGATAATACGGTCTATCTGATCTTCGTATGTTTGTTAGCTAAAACTGTGTTCATCAGGAGTTGGGTGGCTTGAAAATTGGATTGGTCGATAAGAGAAACATTTTGAATATGATCGTGAAAAGGGATGAGTTCACGTGGTCTTTTATTGCTTTTGTTTTTCAATCAACGGCTCCGATCTAAATTTGCCCAAAAAGAATTTAACTTCCTGTATTATTATATATCACTAGCTAAGTAAATGAATTAAAAGGGAAGTTCTAAATAAAATCCAGTAGATTATTACTGTGGGGTTTAAATTATTTAGGCAGTGGTCAGCAATAACTTTAATTTTATTTTTTCCTGGGACTGAAATGAGTGGTAATGTGTCAGGAAAAGAAGGGCCTTGGTTTTGGGGTAAGAAAGATATGATTATTTAAATTTAATTGATGGAGATCATAAGAGGATCTACTCATTGTATTTGTGGAATTTTATTAGATAGCCTGACCAAAAACTCATAATGGACACGGAGCATTGTGTAAGAAAAAAGGAAAGGTAGTACGACTACTAGATTCGTCAATAGTTCAAGAAATCATCAATCACAATATTGTGAATATTAGGTAGATTTTTAATATTACCCTTGAAAATGGATAAATTTAAATTAATATGTAATATGTATATTAGAAAGTACAAAGCATATGTATTATATATATGTAGATGAATAGCGGATTCGTACCGAATCTAGAGACATAAAGAAGAGGTGGAGACTGTTATATATAAAATAATATATCGCATTGATTGTGGCCGTATATATAGAGAGAGTAAAGAGGTGTTGGGGTTTTACCTCTTTTGAAAAAGAGAGAAATTTTTTTAACAGAAAATAGAAATAAAAATTGAGAGAGCCTCTCCATATATATCAGATCACCAAGTGTGTAAAGGAAGGGGCTTAAAGAAAAAAAAACAGGAAAGAAAGAAAGAAGCTAACTTTGAGAAAAAGATAATGGATCATCAAGAACAGCTCAACTCGTTAGCTGTCACTCATCTTCTTCAGCACACGCTCAGAAGCTTGTGCATTCATGAAAATTCACAATGGGTTTATGCCGTTTTCTGGAGGATCTTGCCCAGAAATTATCCCCCTCCCAAGTAAAAAAAAAAACATTTCGATATATAAATCAGATTATGTAGAAACCCTAAAAAAATATTTAACGACCTTTATTGATATTTTTGTAGGTGGGATAGCCAAGGTGGAGCCTATGATAGGTCGCGAGGGAACCGAAGAAACTGGTATAACATATATATGTATATATATATTGACTTACCCTTGTTAATTTATTACATAGATGCTCAAAATTATAGATGTTATTCTTTTACATGATGAATTGAACACAAAAGGATATTGGTGTGGGAAGATGGTTTCTGCGATTTTGCTGCTTCAACGACGAGTGAGATGAACGCGAATAATAATGAATATCACAACAGCTCATCATCATCATCAGTAGCAGCATATGATTATCAACAACAATACCAAGGTTTGCAGCCTGAGCTATTCTTCAAGATGTCCCATGAAATCTACAATTATGGTGAAGGGTGAGCGAAAATATTATTGTGATCGTGTTTTTATGTTGACGACTTCTCGACAACTTATTGTAAGAATTTTCGTTTTTTTTTTTTTTTTTTTTTTTTTTTTTTTTTTAAGTTTGATTGGAAAAGTTGCAGCAGATCACAGCCATAAGTGGATCCACAGGGAACCAAATGATCAAGAAATCAACTTCTTATCTGCATGGCACAACACTGCTGACTCGGTAAGAAAGCCATTGAATATTGAATATATTTGTACTTGCTATTATTATTATAATATATTAAGTAGCGAATCTTCTCTCTGTCCTTTTAATTTCTCAATCGATATGTTTGTATGTATTCTCGATGACTACCACCAGCAACCTAGGACTTGGGAAGCTCAGTTTCAGTGCGGCATTAAGGTAACATACATCAAAATGTGTACTCTCAACAGCCATCAAGGTAAAATATAATAACATACTTAAAAATTTCAACTAATTAATTACTATTTTTCAGACAATCGCCTTGATTGCTGTTAGAGAAGGTGTTATTCAGTTAGGAGCTGTTCACAAGGTCCCAACACTTCCCCATATCTCAACAATTACATAACATCCACGTAACAAATGTTTTAATATATATTTTTTTTTCCTACATGTAAATCAAAGGTTATTGAGGATCTAAGCTACGTGGTAATGATGAGGAAGAAGTTCAGCTACATCGAGAGCATACCAGGAGTGTTGCTTCCACATCCATCTTCATCAGCATTCCCTTTCAAGATAGATCATGCACCATCATACATCAACAATGGCGGTCAACAAGAACCATTATGGCCTCCACATCATCATCATCAGCAGCAGCAGCAGCAGACCAGTAATTTATTAATGCCACAGAGCGAATACTACGATAATCATTTCGCTCAACAGCCCATGAAAATAACCCCATCGATGAGTAGCCTCGAAGCCCTCCTCTCGAAATTGCCCAACGTGGTGCCCGTTTCTTCTTCCTCATCGCCTGCTAATCATTACTTCGAAGCTCATCAAAATCATCAATACTTGATGAACGCTACTGCAAGGCCTGTGGAGCTTGGAAAAGTGGCCAAGGAAGAGTACGAGGATGATGAAGATAGGAACAATAATGAGAGCAACGATGGTGGAGGAGAGGCGAGTGGTTCGGTGCCGCCTTATCATCATTTTATTTATCACGATGAACTTAATATCAGCAGTAGCAACATGCATGAATAATATTAATTATTAGCAGGTGATGATGAACTACGGCCATCAAGAGTAATAATTCGTACGTAGATGACAGATATGATGTGTATTGGCTATCAATATCTCTATTAGTAATTATATAGTACTAGTAGCGTGCGTGGTGATGCTCCAAGGATCAGATTTAAGCCTTCAACGACTTAATGAAGTTGCTTTTCGCCATTTATTTATAATGTTATTAGTGTGTACTAATTACTATTGCATGCAGATGTTGTTTGTAACTGAGGTTGCATGGAGGTATATACATATAGTAAATTTATGTATTTACGTGTATGAATCATGTTGTTGTATAATGGTTTTATAAATTCTATCATGAAAGCATTTTGTTGTACTGCGTACGTACGTACGTACTGAAATGATGATCTCTCCTTGAGAAATAAAATGGATACCTTTGACCGGTCGGGTCTATAAAGAAAAATATCTTACCCCAACCCAAAACAAGAAACAGAGCCAGCAATTTTTCGAAAAGCACTTTCGGTGAGATAGTTAGGACCACGTACACATTATTAACATAGATGATAAAGATACTAACATACGTGCACGTACATCAATATCGTATCTTTAATGCACATATATGATATGAACCCCCATTTACATTTTATTTTACGAATGACCTGCCTGCCCTGTCTCTCTTCTTTCGAGTAGGGCTTATTGTTATAATATGATGATGGATTAATAATAATAAAACAGCGCTGGGAAAGTCCCTCCAACAACAAAGCAGTAGCTGTATGAACGAACATATGAGAGAGAGAGAGCGAGCAAATGACACGAAAAAGTTGAAGCATATGATGAAAGAAAATTCAAAAGTCTAACAACAAACTGTTAGTAGATCAATAATTCAGAAGCCCTTGGAGGGAGTGTACTTGGCAAGAAGTTTGTCGAATTCCTTGTCGAACTGCTCTTCAAGGGATTCAAGTTCCGCAGCATGACGACGCTTTGCTTCCATCTTCTTCAAGTTGTGACCCTCCATAAGCTTCTCTCTCTCTTTCTTAAAATCCGCCATCTCTTTGTCTTGCACTTCAATGAACTTCTCTCTGTCCTCAGCCCTAACACAAAATTATTTTATCACACCACCACAAAAAAGAAACTCTCTTTCTATAATTAATATTAAGGTACCTGCGTTTATTTTCCTCCACAGTAGAAGAAGAGGAATCAGCCTCAGTGCTCGTCACTCTTTCACGCTGATCTTGCTGCATTTTCTCAAATATCTCCTCCTTTTCATTTCTTGCATCGTAAAATTCTTGCATGTGATCTCTGATGAACTGCTCTTGGTACTCCAGCTGAGGTCAGGAAAAAAGAAACAAACAAAGCTCATTTTCTTCCCATTCATAGAAACAGAACAGACATATGCATACATACCTCTTCCTTAGTCTGCTCATGGTGTTTCTTTGTCTTGAGCTTCACCGCATCGGTCTCCTGCATCGTTTTCCTCAACTTTTCAGTCACGATCCCGAGAGACTCTTCCAGAGCTTTCTTGCTCTTCTGCTCCTTGGACACTTTGTTCCTGAACCACATCAGCTGCTGATTGTCCTCACTCATCTGCTTCAGGGGCTGCACAACCATCTCTTGGTACGACCGCAACTCGTATTTCAATCTCGTTTTACCTGGAGAGTCAAAAATAAAAAGCACAGGCACCTTTAAAGTTGCAACAGAAGCTAAATGTCAACGCTACCCACAAAGGTTCGGATTTATCACCATGAGAATGCTGGTTGAAGAGCTCCATGTCGTGCTTCTCCGCCATGTACCCATAGAGCTGACGCATTCCTCCAGGGTAAAAGGGAATCCTGTTCCTGTCCCACGCAAGCCTATCCCAGCCAGTCTCTTCAAAGTGCTTGCTTAGACGGTCTGCGTTTGCGTAGCCAACGGGTGAGGCATCAAAGATTAGGACACTCATGCCCCGGTGGCCTTGGGGCCCATACGAGTGTCGAGCCTTTACAGCAGAGAATGCACTGAAATGATCGAGAAGCTCTTGATTTCCCATGCCGTTCCACTGCATTCAAAAACAAGCAAAAGATGAAAATTAGTTGTTGAATATTGCATCTACTATGAAGAAGTCGCTAGAAGAAGATCTTTTACCTTGTCGTTCTCATCCTTGTCATGCTTGGTGTTCATGATTACCACCATAGGAGGCCACACGATCTCTCTGTCCCTTTCTTTGAGACCCTGCCACTTTCCATACACTTCACCGAGTGGTGCTGCAGATGTTCCCTTCCTTCGCAGCTCCTCCTCTAGAAGTTCCACAAGTTCCCTATGGAGCTTCACCCTTTTGGATCTCACGGTCCTCGCATGATTGATGAGAGGCTGCAAGCCTCGGTACCAGTCGATGGCACCAGGACCACCTTGGCAGGCAGGGCAATGCCACTCTCTTTCAGCTTCATTAATCTGCTCCACGCTCAAGCCATCAAGGCACTTAAACATCTCCATAAACATTCTGTGCTTCTTTCGGCTCTCATGGCTCTTCTGGCTCTCATCGGATTCAAAGTCATCACTCATAAGCTCGTCCTCAGAGTCATCATCAATGTCATCGGACTCATCTCCGTCTTCCTCGATTTCATTGACTTCAGAAGCTTTCTCTCTCTTCAGAGCTACAGATGAGGGCACATTATTCTGACCTCTGCCGGCTGGTTTCGGGAAACCAGACGAGCCCGCACCAGAAATGTGCTGCCCTCCAAACCCTAATTTTTGTATTGTATCGGTTCGAACCCATGCCTTGGGAGGGGGATTTTGAGAATTCCATTGTCTCGCAGCATTGTCATTTTTCTTGTTTTTGGATTTCTTCCCAAAAACCTCCCATCCTTGATCATCCTCGGGATGAACCTTAATGTCCGAGACGCCTTGGTTTAGTTTATCCATATCAGAGCTTGAGACATTCACGACGCTTTTGCCCTTTGATGATCCATTAGTGGATTTATTTTTGCCATGATTTCTGCTGGAGCTCATCTGTGAAGGTGTCATATCACAGATAAAGGTTTACATTAATAGAAATGTAGACATTGAAGTCCGATAATGTACTGAAATTATTGTAGATAATAAGAGACTATTACGGTCTGAGACAAAACATATAGCAACATGCTCGGGTCTATCTAATAGATATATAGATACGAAACATCACAAACACCAAACTGGAAAGGAATGAGAAAGGGCAAAATCCGAGTTATGAGCTGAAAAAGTTAGAACACATGGACAAGCACATACAATTGGCGGAATCAGTGTGTTGTTTTGATCACCACAAGAAATACACTCATGATTCATAATAGCAAAAATGCAGACTCCTGAAAGGTGAAGCTCGTGCTGGTAACACAGAATCGAGAGGAAATATTTTACAACACATCTGAACACGCACATGAAATTAAATATGCATCACGATATCAAAACAGAAGGCAAAGCGAAAAGGAAAAATGTACACCGAAATTGGTGTTCCCGAATACATAAATAAAAAGTATAAAAAGGAAAACAAAATAGGCGATGAAATCAAGGTAAACGCAGCTTCAATATCATACATTCTACCAAAAAAATCCATGTACATTCAACAGAACCAGACGGAGCTTCAAAACCAGACGATCAACAATACGCGATTTCTAAAATCTTAATAAAAAAATAGAATCTGCGAAACACATGAAGGAAAATAACACGCGCTGTCGAACATGAATCACAGATGAGAAACAGTCACTACCTTCCGAATGCAGTAGATCAACCCTCGCTGACCACAGAAGAGCTAGAAGGCGAAGAATCGCCGCGTGACGTTTAAGCTGAAACCATAAACCCTCTTCTGTGAGGAGTGAAAGAGTGATGGTGTGTAAAGTGGAGTGTTGTACTGTACATATATACCCACGCAGTACGTGGCGGACCTCAAAATGATATTTAATCTAGCTAATAAAATAAAGTAATAATTGCTGTCTACTTGGGCTGTATTCTCATGGGCTGAGCCCAGTCAGCTAAGGTTTTCTTTCAAACACTAAAAATGCATGAAACTATAGATCTCCTATCATCCTCATCATCGTCGTTATTTGTTATAGGAAAAAATTATTGGTTTTCTTTGCCAACTTTCAAGTCACAGAGATCTTCAAGAAGTTTAAAGTTCAATTTAATTCTCTTTAGATGTGATAAAACAAAACATCGTAATCACCTGGTAACAAAGAGAATACCAAACCAAGCCTTTGTTAGAGATTAGTCAAAAATCTCAGTCCTCGTAACCCATACGTAGACTTTATTTGAAATATTATCACCTGGTCAAAGATTGCAAAAATGAAACGAAAGATTAATGATGATACGTTTATTATGATCCAAAATCAATGTAATCTTCAATAAGTTACAAAAATGGCCTAGTGAATATTATTTATATATATATATATATATATTGTATTATGAAGGGTTGTGAGTGAAGACAAATGGATGATGAAGAGTGTGACAAGGCACGCAATTGTTGCACCTAATAATGGCCATGTTATTAATGAGCCTTGCAAACTTTTGCTTCGCTTCTTTCCCCAAAACAACACACTCGCCATTCCAATCCATCCCCATTCATTTAATTTTATTTATTTCTCCTAACAAAGACAAAAACGATTGAATATATACACAAATATAGCAGTAATATAAAATAAAGCAACCCTCATCCCTTTCTCTCTCTGTCGATGTGCCTATCTCTTTCTATCTCTACTCTAGGGCATATAATAACACATAGAACTGCACGTGTGCAGTGTATAGGTCTCAGACCCCATCATCAAAACTCGAGCCCAGTTTTTATTTTTTATTTTTTTATTTATCCGTTGTTTAATTTAATCTCCGGAGTAAAGTTCTTTCATCATCATATCACACACAAACTCTCTAAGCTAAGCTCTATTGTATAATATAAACACCATGATGAGCCTTCTTCTTCTGCATCTTATGCACATGGAACGTTTAACCTCAGAAAGATGGGTTTTGATGAGTGGAATAGCTTTGTTTGTATCATTTATTTTGTTTATGTGGAGATTATTAATGAAGGCGAGGAGAGGCCATCGTCGTCATCGGTCGTCATGTGTCGTTGTTCCAAGGGGAAGTGGGGGTTGGCCTTTGATAGGAGAGACGCTGGATTTCATAGCATGTGGTTACTCCTCGAGACCCGTCTCCTTCATGGAGAAACGCAAATCTCGGTAATTAAGACCTCTCTCTCTCTCTCTCTCTCTCTCTCTCTCTCTCTCTCTCTCCTTTACCTCCTTTTAGATTGTTTGTCTTCACTTGATTCCATCGCCATGATGACGTCTTAATAATTAAAGATTAATCTTGTAATATTTTTATGCACACATTTATATGTTTTGTGCGTGTACGTTTGGTGCGATGCGTTTGATTTTGATTTGTTCGAGGCGATCATGAGTTAGCTCCATGGTTTTGTTCCTTGTTTTCTAAACTCACCGAAAACAGAAAATCATATTGTAATTTTCAAGTTATTGGAATATCTTAATCGCTTTTTATTTTTCACATTGTTCTTGACTTCTCTATTATGTCATGGATGCTGCTGATTAGTACTACTATACCATGTAATAATATGTTTTGTCTAGAAGTCCCAAAATTAAATTGTTAAAATAGAATATTATATTTAATCTGCATCAGTCGGACTTGGACAGATTTTTGAATTCTTTTGCACATGATCATGACTGTGTTGTATTAATTCTTTAATAACTATGGATTCACTTTCATGCGGTAAAAGCTAAAGGCAACACTTATTACAAGTTCATTAAGCTGTTTGATAATAATTTATTTGTAAATTACATGTTTTCCGAGACTTCAACATTCTAAATAATAATAGTTAATTAATTGTGTGTGGGACGTGTAGGTATGGGAATGTATTCAAGACTAACATTCTTGGAAAACCCATCATAGTCTCGACCGACCCGGACTTGAACAAGATGATATTACACAACCACGGCAATGTTTTCGTCCCATGTTATCCAAAATCTATTACCGAACTCCTCGGCAAGTCATCAATACTTCAAATAAACGGCCCTTTGCACAAAAGAGTACACTCCCTCATCGGAGTTTTCCTCAAGTCGCCGACCCTCAAGTCAAGAATCACCCGAGACATCGAGAAAGCTGTGAAGCTCTCATTGTCTAGTTGGACGACTAACAAAGGCAGCAGCAACAGCTTTATTTACGTCCAAGAAGAGACCAAAATGGTAGATATAATCCTACTTTTTGCTGATTTAGCTGCCTAAGAATTGAGGGAGGGTGTTCTCTCTTTTTTTTTTTTTTTTTATTTATTTATCATTACACTGCAGATAACTTTCGAGATCCTCGTCAAAGTCCTTTTAAGCATTGGTCCGGGCGAAGAAATGAACTTGCTCAAGAAAGAATTTGGAGAATTCATCAAGGGCTTAATCTGTGTCCCGATTAATTTCCCCGGGACAAGACTGTATAAATCTCTACAGGCAAAGAAAAGGCTGTTGAAAATGGTGAACGGGGTCGTGAAGGAGAGGCAAATGGCCATGGAGAGGCGCCGCCCCGAATTATCAGTTGACGGGTCGTACCCGTCGGATGCGGTCGACGTGCTTCTGAGCGAAGCGGGCTCCGGATCGACCCGGAATAGTCCGCTCTCGTCGGATTTTATCAGCGGGAATATAATTGAGATGATGATTCCTGGCGAAGAGACTTTGCCTACTTCGATGACCTTGGCGGTTAAATTTCTCACCGACAATCCTATCGCGTTGGCGCATATGGTGGTAACGTATTTTTCTCGTATTTTCTAATTTTTTTTTTTTTTTTGCGTGTGATTTGTTTTTTGGGATACGTACAAAATGTTTTTGGTGGGACAACGAAAGGGGTTGCCCTCCAATTTATGATTGCGTTAGCACAAGTCATTTCGTGTAATAAGTCAGAATATATTATAGAATTCATGTGGCGGAGATAGTAACGTAGCTGCCCATATGTTACTGTAGATTGATGATATCCTAAAAACATATTCGATATGACAGGTTAGTGTATGCTATGGAATTTTATTTTATTTTTTTATTTTAGATTTGCGAATTGTTTACATAGTATGTAAATTTCCAGGAGGAAAACATGGAACTTAAGAAGAGGAAGGATCAGTCGGTCGAAGAATATTCTTGGACAGATTACATGTCTTTGAATTTTACACAAAATGTGAGACAACTGGTTTATTTTCAAACCATCCCTAGAAAATAATATATATATATATATATTTATGTTCTCAACCTGGTTAATTAAAGTTATTATTTTCAAGCAGGTCATCAGTGAAACTCTTAGGCTGGCTAACATCATCAATGCAGTGTGGAGAAGAGCTCTCAAGGATGTCGAAATGAAAGGTTAACTTCTATTACAATAATATTCGTTTCATCACCAAATTTGAAGTTGATTTAAATTGAAATGTCGAAATGTCACGTGTGTATTTTCTTCCTTAGGGTTCTTAATACCGAAGGGATGGTGCGTCTTAGCATCATTCAGCTCCGTTCACATGGATGAAAATAACTATGAGAACCCTTATGAATTTGATCCATGGAGATGGAAGGTGACAAAAATTTTCAGTCTAAACATAAATTTGAGGGATATATTATGATATACTATTTACAGGTAAAAAGATTAGAATGACCACCATATAGTCAAGTTAACTGATGATATAGGATCCAACACTTCACGTGGTAGAATTTATTTCATGTCGTATACTTGCAGGACATTCTTCTTGTTCTTGATTGTTACTCTGATATCGACTTGTGAATGAAAAATTATACATAGCAAAAGAGAATATTTTATAAATATGACTTCTATTTTTTTTTTTTTTTTGTCTTTTTCCTCTTCCAGGACATAACCGCTGCGGTGAGTAGCAATGTATTTACGCCATTTGGTGGTGGACAGAGGCTGTGTCCTGGCTTGGAACTTACTAGGCTTGAAATCTCAATTTTTCTTCACCATCTTGTTACAACTTATAGGTAATAATTAATTAAAATTCTCGTCTTTCATTTAATATTATATATGCATACCAGCATAGAATTTAATAATGGTAGGTAACATGTGCTTTAAATTTGCAGATGGACTGCCGAAAAAGATGATATCATATATTTCCCGACCGTGAGAATGAAGAAGAAGCTGCCGATCACCATCACACCCTTATTACAATAAAAGAGTAATAATAATCCAACTTAATAAGAAGCCATCAAGCTGTTTTACTCTTCAGACACACGACACCACCGAATTGATTTAGTTAATAGTTAACTATCAAAAGAGTACTTGTATGAAATATATATATATATATATATATATATATATAGATATATATGATGATTTCTATAAATAAAAAATTATAAAGAAAAGATATATTTACATTTTTAATTTTTCACAACAAAGAACATGGATGTTGGTTGTGATTGGTGATGGTCCCTTTAGTCCTGTTACAAATGATCGGGCGTCGGTAGCCAACCGACGAGGTCTTTTTTATGTTCGAGAAAAGCGTATTACTAAATAACTGCATCATCAAAACCAAACAATACCAGAAAAAAGCTTTCCTCTTGTGATTCTTGCAAAAAAGCATGAATTTCTGTCTGTTACTTTGGCCGTCCTCTGTAAGGATTCAGCATATCATCAAGGTTCTGTTTTATTTGGTTCCCCACTTTACGCAAGTTCTTGGCAACTCCATTTGCAACCACCACTGCATTTCTCCTAAACCTGCAGCAGATTAGTTCTCAATGAAGGCCAAATATTATGATATTATATGTTTATGGATTTGCTTGCCTGTTAGCAAAGCCATCGCCAGTTCCAGAAGTTGTATTATCTGCTGGCTTAGAAGGGCTTCGTTGAGGCAGTGTGTTACCATCTGTAATAAACCATAACACATCAGTACACAAAAGTTTGAGAACCTATCGGAGGATACATACAACACAAGGTCATCTATCATCCACGAGGATGATATAACATAGAGATTGATTGAAAAAAACACACCCTTTTTCATGATTTCAGTCACTAAATTGCAGCAAATAAGAGAGAACAAATGCACATCAACTACTCAGGCTTACCTTCTCCTCTATCATGAAAGGGGGGCGGCTTCACATGATCCACCGATGTAGAATCAGCAGCAGCATGAGCTCTTCGATCCACTAAAACCTAAAGAACATAATGATAGCATGAGCTGCATAAATCCAAGTTTCAACAAGGCACATAAAAGTAACACATGACAATCACAATTTGAAGGAGATAAAAGTTCAGCTGCAAAGTTATGAAATATCCAATCGAAAGAGTGCAGTGAAATGCTAACCTCGAGACCAACACAGGCTGACAATTCAGTTGGAACCTCTTGGTCGTTGGGGCTTTGCCCTTTACGGTCTAGGTAAAGAGAATAACCAACACAAGCATATCTGAAATCTGCGAGGCTTCTCTTCTCTTTAGATGCATCTATTTCCATATCAGATTGTCCCGTCAGACATGGAGGTGCTGCTCAATCAAAAACGGAATCGTAACTCAGATACAAAGCTCTACCTGATGCGTAGTTGTTCACCATCAGCTACGTACGTCATAAAACATCAACAACGAATCCACGGAAAACCCAGAGATAATGATTGGAGAAACATCAAGCATTAAAATGACACTAACAGGAAGAAAACGTCGATCTCAGACCTCAATGATCTTTCCTAGAAAACATAAATCAGCTAGAGAAACAAAGAGCAAAACTTCAAAAAAATCGCAGTTAAATTTGGATTACCATTTGGAAGGGAACAAGGGAGGCCAACGCATAGAGGATTGCGCGAATTAGCTTTGAAGAATAATAGAGGCATCCTTTGCAGGACTTTGCCTTGGTGTTTGCACTCTTCGACGACGACGACGACGATGATGAGACCGAACCATTTACGCCATCGATTGATGACGTAGGTGGATTGGACTCGTTGTGCGATGGTTGTGGCATCTCGTTAACGGAGATGTGATTCATTTTAGTTCATCTGAGAAATCTTCGTTTCCGACGATAGCTTTGCTGTTATTGAATACACTTTGTACGTTGGCGACGGTACAGCTTGATTTTTTATTTCTATCTCTCTATTTTTTACTTTTTTCTTCTAATGATATTTTTGGGGCCTTATCAGCCGAATTGTATTGGGCCGAAGAATATTTGGGCTAATTTCGAGCCCACAAAGGAACAGAAAAGAAAAATAGTAAATAAATAATAAACATTTCTTGGACAGTACAGAAACAACACATTAGTTATGATACAATAGTTATATGTTTAATAATTGATATGCATGCAAGAAATGAGAATATATATCGTAATTAATTAGAACCTTAATATGATTTAATTAATTTTGCTCCTTCAACTTGATCCTCCAATAGCCTTCTCAGCATCATTTGTAATTATTGTCTTTGACGTCGACACTTCCTCTTTGGACTTTGCCAACAGTACAAAATAAAGCCCTCCAACCAATGCAAGTGCTCCCAAAACACTACATGTAGTACAGATTTTTGAAATATTTTTGAACCCATGTAACTAAGAATGAAAGTTATCAATACATTTACCTTCCCAAACTAATTATTTCTCCAAAAATGACCGCTGAGAGAAGTATGGTGAAGACAAAGATAAGTGGAGTGGTCATGGTGAGGTACACGGGGCCTTTCTTCTCCACGACCCATATTTGCAGATAAAACGTTATACCAGTCACGATAATTCCCTATTAATTAATAAATTATAATCAGAAGCTACATATACCATATACTTTTATTTTTGTTATAATCAGTTTTAATAAGTATACGCCACTTACACAATAGGCAACTGATAGAAGAGATACGTTCCACTTGAGCCGCCACTGAATAGGGTCGCCCCTTGTGAAAGCAAGAGCGACGAAACACAACTGTATTGAACTTAGGAAGCATTGGAGGGTCGTTAAAAGAAGCTTTGAAGGATAATGCTTGAGAACTCGGTCCTGATGATCAGCACGTAAATTAATATATTATTTACAAGTTATTTTGTGCATGGATTATTATTATTACCGAAGACGACGTGTATATATTGATTACACCTGTAAAACCAACCAAAAGGCCCAAGCTGTGTTCGATAGGAAGATGAGTGAGACCCCTTTAATCCATGTATTCGTAGAAGTACTGGGAGCTTGATTATGGTCTTTGCTTCTTTGGTCATTGAGATTGCTGTTGTTGTTGATCAAATGATTATTATGCAATAATAATTTAAATATAGGGCCTTCATAAAATGCAATTAGGGCTGATCCTCCTAGGCACAGTGAGAGGCCTATCAACTTCATAATCCCTGGGATTTTCCTCACATTCAATTTCTCCATTCTGCAGAGGACAATCTCACGTATTAGTTCAAATATTTATGTTCACTTTTCTAATAGTACAGAAAAAGGAATTAATGGAATATATATTCTATAGCAAATCGACCTGAAAACTACTGCAAGAAAGAAAGTTATAACTGGAATGGTGTTGGTAGTTGCAGCTCCTAAAGATGGAGTTGTATACTGTAAACCGACTCCAACTAAATCCAAGCTCGTCGTGATTCTGCAGAACAGCTCTATATAATTTTATTAGCAAGCTCGTATGTTCACTAATATAATATATTTTTTTCTTTTCTATTTTAAGAGCTATTTTTAAATTAAACTGTTTAATATATGAGATATAAAGGAAAAAGTGATTTGTGAATAATAAAAAAATAAAAGGTAAAACGGTACTTCCGCGCATCACATACCAAATTAATTGAAGCTCTAGTTACTCTTTATATATATATATATATATTTGCATGTCAATATTGTAATAAACACAAGGCATAACAAAGATATACATACACATGCAATCATACCCGAGTGATAACATAAAGATCTTGAGAAATATAGTGAATGACAATGGCGGAGCTGAATTCCTGCAAACGCCAATTATGACATAAGTAATAGGAACGAACACACATGCAATAAGGGGATTAATACTAGAAATTATTTACCTTTCTAATAATATGGCAAAGGGAAGTAAGAAAATAGTTGCAGCAGCTTGTCTATAGAAGGCAAACACATGGGCGTTCATTCCCACATCAAAAGCAAGCTTTACAAGGATGAAAAAACATGCATAAATTAATCGTATGAGTAAAACTACAAGAATCGTTTTCTTCATCTTTATCAAGTATAAAAGGGAAGCTTTGAAGTTTGAACTATGGAGATTTAGGAAATCTATGGAACGGCAAATATATGAGCTGTATAAATACAAACTCTGACGGAAAATTGGTGTGCAAAGTTTGCGAAAGCTACGAAATAATGCATTATACGTGGTGTCAAAAAGCTTATTTAATAATTATAATCTAGCTTTATCTTGACATGATATTTTGATTGGGTAAACAGCAAAATATTAAATTGGTTGATACCATATATGTATATATATATTATATTCATGGCACAAACATTGGTAAACAATTGAAAAGGAAAACTTATATGCTATCCTCGTAACATATTTTTATAATGTTCATATACATCAGTAGATGATGATATTGATCATTCGATTCATAATTCAAATCCTAATAAGCAGAAAGCAATAGGTATGTAAAGCTAATATGTTAAGGAAAGGTTTACTACCTCTGCTTTACTTTCGAAACCCTTTTATTTTATTTGCCACACATCAAATATATTTTAATTGTTCTTAATTTTTTATGACAATTTCGGATCACGTCACTCGACCAAACTCACTGATCTAAACATATAAATCATGATGGACACACACACACACACACTAACCACAAATATATATACATATATTGGAAGCATGCATGTCTATTTCATGACTCATGAGAGGTGTATATACTGACAAGAACCACTTAAAGTGAAGTAAGTAGTGCTATATGAGTCGTTCCCACTCAATTCTTTCATGAAGAACCAGCTTTTATATATACCATCACAATGTGAGGGATCAAGAGGATGTACCATATAGTCGAATTATGTGGTCAATTGAATTTTAAAAAAAGGTTTCATCATATGAGAAACGAATAAGTTGTCAACATAGAGAAACACAGTATTACCAAATGATTCTAAAATTATATAGTGCTTACTATAATACTTGTTCCAATATATACCCCGAGCGCTAAGAACTGATAGCAATTGGTTCCATGCATCATCAGGCTTGTTTATTTCTCCCTGCAAAGTTCTTGGAAAACTGGCAACCTAATCTTTTTCTTACCATAAAGAACCTCGTTTATAATTTTCTCTTCGTCCACTCGCGGCCCAATAATCCCATCGTCCGAAGGTAACCAACGAGGCCACGCAGCGCCGTTAGGGGCTCCTTCGGGGCTTTCTGATGGAGCCTTCGTCGTCTGCTGATGATGATGAGGCTTATTGACCGTGCCGTTGTTGGTGGGCTGCTGTTGTTTCGATTTTGAAGGGAATATTATTAGTTCTTTATCCATCTCCTCACACAGTTGTCCCTTTTCCCTGTAATTAATAACCTGCAATATATCCACGATTATATGTATGAAACGATGATGATTTCATCAAGAATAGCTAGACGATGCTGAGAATCAACGGGCACGTACCACACAATAATATTGTAAGTAATTAGGGTTTTTATTGAATCTTGTGAAATATATATACCACAAGATGTTGTATAGGCCAAGGATAAGTGTATTTGATCCGATTTATCGGATGCTTATATTTTGGAACTAATCCTTATTTTAAGTACCTCTGGATTAATCATAACGGAAATTAATGGACTATTATGATATAATATGCGTACGTTACGGGTTCCGTTCTATATATGTATGATCATCTAAAAAAAATCTTTGACAAAATCGTCTTATTATTAAAAGTTACTTCAAATTGGAAATTACAACACATGGTGAGCTTGGGGCGTTGGGATAAGAAGGCACGAATGCGATCAATCAAATTTGGGAAGTTGTTATGAGATTACGAAATATATAGTTAAACTACAAATAAAATTCGAACTATATTTTCTACGACTTGTGGAAAATAACTCTTTACGATATATTGTCTCTACGTCGTAATATGTAACATATATTGAACATGCAGATTGAGACCAGGAATAAATCAACTGAGGTGGGTGCAATTTTACATTTAAAAATTATCATTAAACCGTCAATCGTTTGATATAAAGCCCTAATAAATAAACACATCTAATTATTTGGTCACTTCTTGATCGATAAAAAGTGAATGGGCCCGACCCGCTTGGAATATCCGATAACCGAATCGGCATATTCAAATAATACAATCATTCACAGAACATTAGTCCTATAAAACATTTACCATATAAATATATATACACACACACGCATACAGAAGGGAGCGTTTCTTACAGCATCATCACTCATCAAAGTGGGTCTTCTTTTAGCTCCATCGCTTAGCATTCTTCAATCCCTTTGATTTCTGCTTAGCTGCTTGAAACGCCTGCACTTTCTGTTTCTTTCGAGCTTCTCTCTCCGCCTAAGTTCAAAAACAAGAATTTGTCCACCACGTTATTACACTACACTTAGGGGAGGACGCATAATGTAAGAAGACAGAAAAAAATTCCAAGATTTCGTTCAACCTTTGACATTTTGGATTTGGCTTTAGCTTTCGGTGACTTCTGCTCGAGTTCTGCTTCGCGTTCGAGTTCCTTCTCTCTCGCTTCAATGTTCTTCTCCAAATAATACTGCAAATGATGTAAATGGGAAAGATAAAATGTGTTGTGCTGAAATAAAAACAGACATAATAAGATACATATCATGATAACTAATATAGAGCTTGCTTACATTGTAGTCTCCAACATAGTCTTGTATGATCCCATCATTAACTTCCAAGACCCTGTTGACGATTTGCTTGATGAAGTATCTGTCGTGAGAAACTGTAATAACCGTGCCTTCGTACTCGTTTATCGCCTCCTAAATACCAGAGGTAGAAAAAAAATATCAGGAAAAGGATATAAACAATTACTCTGTAAGATTCAGTCAAAATCATTAAACCAACAAAACCTCAAGCATCTCTTTCGTTGGAATATCCAAGTGATTTGTGGGCTCATCCAAGATAAGTAAAGTCGAAGGTTTCACCATGAACTTGCAAAAGGCAAGGCGTGCCTGAGAATATAAGGTAAAAATATATCAGTAGGCGAACCACAAATTAATATAATAAACTCTCATGAACTAGAAAAAAAATTCGTTGCCTTCTACCTTTTCTCCACCACTCAGAAAAGAGACCTTTCGATCGAGCATATCAGCCTTGAAATTGTACCGGCCGAGTAGGCCTTTTATGTCATCCAATCTCCAGTCCTCTGCCACCTCAGCTACTGTTTCTATTACGGTTTTATTCAAATCAAGTGCCTCTGCCTGAGATATAACCACAAAACTTTAGTAAGAACTGAGAAAGACTTACATGACATGACACATAAGTGATGTTTAAGGATGTTTCCCAAAACAAGAAACCTGATTCTGTTCGAAATAGTTGGGCAACACATTGTGCTCCCCGAGCAAAACTTCACCATTGTCTGGTTTCTCCATGCCCATGACAAGTTTGAGCAATGTGCTCTTTCCGCATCCATTTGGACCAAGAATGGCGACTTTCTCTCCCCTCTCGATCGTCAAATTTGCATTCTTAAACAGAACCTGTTAAACAAAAATGAAAATACGGTTATGTATTAAATCTTCGAATTTGAAAATTTAAATAAAACCCCGACAATGCATTTTCATTTGTCTTATTAAATTCGAACAAGTGAATCACCTTATCCTCGTAACTGAAACTCAGATTTTTTATCGAAACGACAGACCGACCACTTCTTCCACGATCAGGGAATCTGATTTTCATTTGCTTCCTGATGAAAGGTTTCTCTACTTGCTCCTCCTCTTGAAGCTTCTCTAGCTTCTGTTGACACAAAATTTCAAACAATAATGAAATAGCTGCCAATAATAAGCACAATTAAACAATAAATTCACTATTTTTAAGACAAATTTATGGGGCATGGAAGAATAATGACCTTTTCAGCAGTAGAAGCACGCCCAGCATTTGCTCCAGCACTTAACCTGCTGATCAAGTCTTTTGTGTGTTCAATCTCCTTCTGCTGCTTCTCCCACGCAGCAAGTTGAGCTTCGATCCACGATGCCTTTGAGATCGCGTAATCTGAGTAGTTTCCCTCATACGTTCTTGAAACCCCCAAATCCGTGTCAACAATTTTCGTACACAATTGATCAAGAAACGCTCGGTCGTGCGAAATGATGACCATTGGCACATCTTGTTTCTTGAGATAACCCTCGAGCCACTCGATCGTGTCGAGATCGAGGTGATTCGTGGGTTCATCGAGGAGTAACAAATCTGGATCCTGAAAGTAGTAGCAGTAAACGGTCAGCAAAAATTACGTAAAACATCACAGACGAGGCAATACAGAGACAAATCACCATGTAATACAACTAAACATCATTCTTAATCATAACAATTAAGATCAACAAAGAGGTGATTCAAGTGTATACCTGCAACAGAATCTTCCCAAGAGACATTCTCATCTGCCACCCGCCACTAAAGGAGGCCACAAGCCTATCCCCGTCCTCAGGGGCAAAACCAAGCTCGGGCATCAGCTTACTAATTTTCACATCAACCACGTCCAAATCCACAGCTTGTGCCCTCCTTTGCAGCAAATCGAACTCGTCCAAAAGCCTCCCCATCAAATCCAAATCATCAACTGATTTTTCTATGGCTTTCTGAACTTTCTCTATCCTCTCAGCAACCTCCATTTCCTCTTTGAAAGCATTCAGAAACTCTTCCTTCACGGTCCTTGAGGACTCCACCTCGAATTCTTGACTCAGGAACGCGACCTTCATGTTGTTCTTTGCCTTAATCACGTTACCCGAATCGGGCTCCTCTAAACCAGCAATAATCCTCAGCTGAGTTGTCTTACCGGCACCATTTACACCAACGAGCCCGACCTTTTCGCCCTTCTTCACTTCCCAATTGATGTTCTTCAACACGGTGACGCCTTTATAGCTTTTGCTCACGTTTTCCAACCTCACACCAGATGAAATTGAAGACGCACCTGTTGAGTTCTTATTACCCCTCTTGTAATCAACATCTGATTGCTCACTATTGTTGCCCGATAAAAGGGCTTCGATATCTAAATCCTCTTCTTCCTCCAGGGTTGCGGTCGATGTCGATGTCTCGGTGGCAATAGCGTTTAACTTTGACGAAATTACCAGAGGGGCTTTTAAAAGCGGAGAGCAAGAGTACTTGAGAGAGGACTGCGACGTGAAGCTAGCGAACTGAGGGAGGGAGGTGGCGAAGCCGCGGCCGAGGGGCGTCGCTCCGGCTAGGAAAGTTGAGTGAAGGTTCATCGATTGGAGCTTTGAAGCCAAGTCCATCGCTCGTTTGCTTTTCTTCTTAATTTATCGAGATAAAAGCGATTTTGAGATTTGAGAGATAAGAAAACACTCTGAGAAGAGAAAATTCAACACAGTGTTCTCTATCTCTATCTCTATCTCTATCTCTATCTCTAACCCTCTCCTCACTCAGTGGGTTTCTTAAGGCGTCAGCTCAGTCCATAGAAAATGAAGTGTTGCGTTGGTAAATTAGAAATTATATTATTATTATTATTATAACTATATAAAAAGCTATTTATACCGGTAAGAGCTTCAGCGCCGAAATAAAATGAAAAAAATAAATATTTCTGTGGACAAGGTAAAATGATCCAGAGATAAAACCGTATCAGAAGACGCAACATATTTGTGGTGCATAGTGCATACCACCAAAACGAAGACCTGTCTTCTTCTGCCACGTGTCAATGAAATTCTGAGATCGCGGATCAGCCACGCGTGTGAGATAAAATATCACCTCTTTTGGGCCTTATCCGAAATAGATCATGACAAACCCAAATTTGCAGGCCCATATTAAATGGGCCGACATGATTAACTTCCGATGAAGACTAAATAATTACTATAAGGATGAGATAACAACACAAAACGGCCCATATTACTAATAATCCTTCAAAAGCTGGTGTAGTGTAATAGTAATTCTAATTATGGAGAAGAACGTAATTAATTGAACTATTAGGGGCTAAAATGTAGTTAAGTAGTGGGTGGCGGGCGGCGATAGTGATCTTGAGTTATAAATTGTTCACCGTATGGCTTACATGGAACCGGCGAATGCTCAAAGCCACCTACCCCATTACTGTCCACCAAACTCGTTCGCAATTCACACTCATTAAATTTGAAAAGGATATTCTTGTATAAGCTGTTTGAAGTGTTCGGTAAGTCTATTAACTTGTTTTTCTAGATTTATTTTATTGAATTACGATTTTTTGGTGGGCTGGCGTGGATTTCTTTCACTTAGCTGTGCGGGATTAATTAGATGGTCTGTGTTGATTGTTTCATCGTCGCTCGAGCTTCATTGAATATGCGGTCAGCTCATTTGGATGAAGAGGAGTGTAATTGGACGCTAAAGATCGGATCTTTGACTTTTTTTCTTATGGTCCGTTGTGGCGTCTAAGCAATATATTTTTTTTCCTTGTTTTCAGCTCAAGATCATGCTCTTGATTTTGCTGTTTTCTTTTTCTTCTTGTTTCTTCAGAATATTTGAATCGTAGCTGATACAAGTTAGTCTTTCGGGAGAAGGGGAGTCTTGTTTACAGTATGGAGACAAGAGTGTTGCAACAACCTCTGCAGATGCCTCCGCTGAGAATTCCGGAGAATAGTTCAAGAAAGCAAATCAATTACCTGGAAATTTTCCAGAAAAGTAGGTCATATCCGACCCGATTTTCACGTTATCTGGTGACGAAGAAAGAAAAAATTCACAGGCCTGTAGTAGTTCTAAAGGTCTCTCGTTCTTCTGACAACACCCCAGGTATTTTAATGGGCATGATAAGTTCAAAACATATTGCAACTGTGAAAGTGAATATCACTCTTGTTTCAATTATGTTTAGCATTCAGCATTTTCTTTCATTATGTCATTGGTCTCTAATTATTCCCATGAATTGTCATGTTCGTAGCTTCGGTTTTGGAATCCCGAAGTCTTCCCTCGCTGTTAGATGAATCTGAGATTTTAAAGGTGAGATATTTGCATGCCTAGTTGCCCCTCACATATAAAAAAATACTCAGTCATTTGCAGTGAGCACTTGAGGTTTGCTTTTGACACACCTTACATGCCATTGCAGAATAAAGCAGAAGAGGTTGAGCCGTCTCTTGAAGGGCGATGTCTGTATCTAATAGGTATTTGATGTAATTGCTTAGATAAATAAGCTTCAATCTCCAATCTGATTCTTGATACCTATAGGAATGATGGGATCTGGGAAAACGACAGTGGGCAAGGTTTTATCAGAAGCCCTTGGTTACTCGTTCTATGACTGGTTAGTTAGTTAGTTAGTTAGTAGTCAGCACTAATTTTTTTCTTTTCTAGCATCCAAAAAAGTTGCCGTTTGTTGCGTATGATGGTCCAGTGACTCTTTGATAGAGCAAGCAGCCAATGGGATTAGTGTCTCCGAAATCTTCAAGCAATACGGGGAAAGCTTCTTCAGACAAAACGAGGTTAGTATCTTACTCAGCAGCAGAACTTACAGCATTGTAATGAAGAAACAACATGTCATTTTAGGCAGGTTTTTAATTTTATCTGATTGGAATATCTTTTTATCTTCCATTTCCTTTGCAGACCGAGGTGCTGTATAAGCTGTCTATGATGCGTCGGTTGGTTGTTTCAACCGGCGGTGGAGCAGTTGTTCGACCGGTGAATTGGTAAAGGAAAATGTTTTTTTTGAAAGATTCTGAATCTTCAACTTCCCAATTCGAACATCCTATGTTAACTGGTCATCTTTTTGTTCGGTTATTAAGGAAACACATGAGAAATGGGGTTACGGTTTGGTTAGATGTACCTTTAGAAGCCTTAGCACGGAGAATCACAGCCGTTGGAACCGATTCTCGACCGCTTTTAAGCCACGGATCGGGCGATCCTTATTCCAAGGTAGGACTTGAAGTTCATGCAAAACCCACTTTAGTTAAAAACCTAAAATTACTTCAGCCCTTACAACAAAGTTGGAACCAAGCAGACAATGAAGCGTTTGTTGGACCTTTTCGAGGAGAGGGGCGAAGCTTATGCAAAAGCTGATGCAAGAGTCTCTCTTGAAAGTAAGTACAAAGCAAAGATGCTTCATTTCTTGTTTTCTGTTTTTTTTTTTTTTTTAAAATTGTATATCAATTTGCATGAATGTATGGCATGGTTATATAGAGACTTCCTTTGGCTACAGATATCTCGAGTAAACAGGGAATCAAAGACGTATGCGATGTTTCGCCAACTGCTATTGCCACCGAGGTGCTTAAATTATTTATTTTTTTCTCTGTATATAGTTTGGGTTTGCGTATTTATATTTTTGGTGCATCATGCTGCTAGTTTTTTTATGATGATGTTCCTCAGGCACTTGTGCAAATTGAGAATTTCTTGAAGAGACAATGAACAACACAGACGAAGCACCACCATCAGTGTTTATTTTACATGCCTTCAAAGCCAAGCAAAGCGAGGGAAGGGAAGGGAGGGAGGGCTTTGTTTTAGTTTTTTTCTCTTTTTTTTTCAAACTGCAAAGTTATTTAAACTCATCGCGTGTGTTGTAAGATAAATCGTGCAAAATAATGGGAATAATAGTTTATTAATTTAGATTCATTCAGGAGGATTATTTTTTAAATTACACACAGATATGATACTTGGGAAATAAATTACACTAAAGTTATAACATACATATAAAAAATCTTGACGGTACTTATTACCCCATTATTATCAAGTATAGCCGTGACTGAGGGGGTTTATTAATTAATAAGAGCACAACAAGCACGCTTATTATTGTTATTACAACCTCCCATACATGAGCAGCAGTTGTCTCAATTTGGTTGCTTCGACTGTTAAGCTCTCAAAGGGCATTTTCTCAGGTATTCTCCAACTCCAGTTACCACTCTGTCAACATGGGAAGGGAGAAAAAATATATATTCTAGTTTCTTTTATTTTTTTATTAATTATGAAAAATGGATTTTTAAGATCGTGACCTTGGTTGCAGGAATGTTCATCCTCGCAGTACTTCCAAGCCCAAGAATGTCTTGCATGGGTATAATTGCATTTTTTGCCACAGAAGAAACGGCTGCTCGAATTAGTCCCCATGATATGTCTTCTTCTTTGACATTGCTGCTGCCAAGATAATTTAAGACCTAAAAGTGTACGTAGTCAACATAAAAGCTGTGTGTAAGGACGAAGATGATTCTTACAAGTTAGATGATTGAATCACATCAAAGTCAAACTCACATTTGATTTCTCTTCTTCAGGCAAAACTTCCCACCATCCCCGAATCTGAATATACGAGTTGAACAGAGTTATTTTAGTCTTGTTCTCCGCATCCCGAAGAAAATAAAAAACTCAACACACAATAAGGAGTCATCTTAATGTACTGTGTCATTATCGTGAGTGCCGGTGTACACCACTTGGTTTTGCTCGTGATTATGAGGCAAATGTGGATTTTCAGCATCACTCCCAAAGCCTTGAGAAAGAGAACAGATTATACAGAAGCTAAATAGTGGTGGTTGTTGCTCATATTATGGGAAAAAAAAAACATAAGGAAGCATGTATGGTTTTACCAAACTGGAGAACAGCCATGCCAGGTGCTTTAATAGACTTCCTAAGTTGAACCACATCTTCGGTAATCACCCCCTGATTTTGGATCCAGAGAGAGATATAGAGATTACTACCAACCGTGGACGAGAAATCACAATAGCAAGTACTTTATGTAAAGGAACTTGCTTAATACTTCTGTTAAATTTGTTAGAACACGTTGATTATGCGTATTCAAATCTTATATCTTTGTAATTCTTGATGCTCTAACTATAGTGGGTTTGGTGGATATATTAAATAAAGTAGACACTTTTGCTTTTCTACAGCTTCGAAAAGGGTTAAACTCAATGAAGGAGCAAGAAAGAAAGCAAAATACCAAGTCTTCTGCTATGATCTTAATCTCCCCCGCAGATTCAGATATGGCATCAAAGAGGGCCTTACCAGGTCCTACCTACTGTCAGTCAGAAAATCATTTAAAGGAATGCCTTCTCATCAATTATCATTGTGAGAATATTGTAGAAGAATATTTATATGACCTTCCATCGTCCAACTGTTGCAACTTTAGCTTCTGCAAACAGGTGGATAAAATATTATTACTATCTTTCCCATATAATCACAGTATCATCAGGAAGGTTTTCAAACATTACCAGAAGGAACCGCCCAAAAGCCAGCAAATCCTCTAAAATGATCAATCCTGAACTCATCGAATAGATCTATTGCACGTCTGATACGCTGTACCCACCATGAAAATCCATCTTTTTCCATTGATTTCCAGTCGTATAGAGGGCTTTTACGAAAGAAAAAACATAACTATTGGGTAATAATGAGAAGAACAAGGTAAACTTATTCAATAATGAGTTTACAAAAAAAAATATTCACCTGTTCCAAAGCTGACCAGTTTCACTGAATGCATCGGGAGGAACTCCACTAACAAGAAGAGGAAAACCACTCGCGTTCTGCAGGTGGTATCAATGGTAAGTTGAATAAAAAGTGAAAGGCAGTGAATATATCAACATGTACATTTTTAATCAGGAAGATTACCAGCAAGAAATGCTCCTTATTAGCCCACACATCGGCACTGTGATAACCAACATATATTGGCATGTCTCCCATTATACTAATCCCTCTTTTATGAGCATACTCACGAACTTTCCGCCATTGCCTTTGGAACATAAACTGCTGAGCAACAAATATATCTATCTGTGGGACAGAAATGAGATTTTGATTATCATAAGATCCTATGTTCTATAAATTGGAGAACGATAACGAGAACGGTATAAGAGGTTGAAAGATTCATACAAATTCCTTTTTGCTTTGATAAATTTCCTCCAGAGCAGCACGGTGGCGATTCTTCAATGGCTCAGGCCAATCATACCAGCTAACTGAATTCACGGTATCATCAATAGCAGCAAAATATGCGGCATCTTCAAGCCAACCTGCATGAATCAGCCACTTTACAACACTGCACGGGCTTTCACAGAGGGAAAATTGTGTAGAGGCATAGAAAAAAGAAATATTTGACAGTTGATAACCAGATTCACGATTAAACATATACTGAACTCTAAAAGCAAAGTAATTGACTACCTGATCATAACAGGTTTTGGCCCATGAAAAGGCAAACGAAAAAATAATTGTAACCACGACACAAATATTGGAAAAGCACCAACTTTTTTTCATTTTTAATTAGTTTCAATAATCTCACGAGGCAACAAGAACGCTGGAAACTTTACAGGTAATGAATGAAAGTACAGATACTACACCTGCAACAGTAGGATCCCGACGGAACTCTTCAAGCTCATCTTTCAGCACCCCCTCACTCGAAATAAGCTTTTTGGCAGCCTAAATCCAACGACAAATACAAGGAATTGAATCTTGCGAACTATTTACTATTCATATCCAGCCAAGCAAGATATTATCCCTTCAGAGAAATGTGGATTATTAACTAACCTTGGCAATTAGCGGATCCTTGATGTTGGCAACTTCTGAATGATTCACGCGGTCAGCATCTCTGAAAAAGTGCGAGTATGTTGAAGTTAGCAGACACTATAAGAAGTCAAAATACATGTTTCTGCAGTCACGCCAAAATTTTTCCTCACAGTGGTTTTGGAAGATCGCCCTTTGCCAGTAGACCATCATGCACAAGTTCCTCAAGAGAAATCAAAAGAGTGTTGCCACAATTCGCATCCTGAAGACAAATCAGAACAAGATTAAATACTATATCATTTTTTTGTTAAGAGCTACGATGATAAATAAACTTGCTAATTATTGCAATAAAAGCAGGGTAGGTCCTTAGAGCACAATACTATTTAAATTCTCAACATGGCAAGTTCAGTTTCATACATAATTATATTCTTGCTCAAAACATCTGGGATAATGTATATAATAAACTGGCCAAGAAAAACTAAACGAACAAAACCTGGCCAGAGTATGGTGAACCTTCTTCACCAGCCCTTCTTCCAGGTGGAACAAGAGGAAGAACCTGCAAAACCATCAATTTTAATGTTCTCCATCTCACAAAAGCATGAATATTCAGAAAGTTCCTTTTGCACCTTTTCCAATTTTTCATTTTTCTTACAGCTAATTCATAGAAACATGTATTGTTTTTTTAAAAAAAAACAATAATGGTCAAAATACAAAAACGAAGGGAAGAATCTACAAGAACAACCAGTTACAACTACAATCTATAAAACCACATACTTTGAACTTCAGAAAACAAGCGAGTGGTTTTACAATGTATATCAGTCCGAAAGCTGCTTGAAGTGGAGGAGAATAATACTAAATTGAGAATGTCATTAAAAAAAATTCTTTTTTGACCTGCCAAACAGAGCAGCCGGATTCGTGAAGCCAGTCCACAAACTGAAACGCCTGATTGCCCAGATCTCCAATCCCGTGGGGTCCACTAAAGGACGTTGGGTGGAGCAACACACCGGCGCGTCTCCGATCCTTATCCTCGCGCTTCGGGATCCACGTATCGTAGTTCAAGGGCAGGTTGTCTCCAGGTGACCGAGCAAATCCGCTTTGATACCTCACTCTAACCCGTTCGCCGAGATGGGGTTTAGCAATGGCGGAGCGGAAATTGAGTGAAGGAGAGCTTGGGAAAACTAAGGACATTGCAACAAAATTGAATCCAAGTTCCTAAATTTGACTTACTTCTTCGATTGTGTTGCCACCACAGTCAGAGATGTGTAATGTGCGCGAAACTAGTGTGTGTAGCTTTGCTTGTAATAGCGATGGAGATTACCCAAGTCATGGAAGAGGCCAAGCACATCATGTGGCATAACCATGTGAGAATTTAGGGGCTCGAGCAGTTTTTTATTGTGTTAAAATTTATCAAAGTTCATAAACAAAGCTTTGTCACCAATGTCTGGGTGGTGTAGTTGGTTATCACGCTAGTCTCACACACTAGAGGTCCCCGGTTCGAACCCGGGCTCAGACATATTCATTTTTATTTTTTTGATATGTCTCTATTTCTCATTTCTTACTAATACGTTTATTTCACAGCTCATAGTTTCTAGCAAATCACGGGCTGCTACAAATGGATTTTGAGGAGCTTTTAATTATATTAATTAAATCGTTACTTCACCGAAAGTTGATTTGAGTCCACAGTTTGGTGTTGAGAAACAACTGTACCTATCCACAACTTAAAAGTGCCTGCAAAACTTCATGCTCGTTGAAACCCGTGGACTCCACTTTGATTACTAATAATAAAGGATATATACATAGATAATTTATTAAATCATATCTATTTATTAATTAATCCACTCCATGTATTCTGTTGTCAACCCTGGTAGAGGGATAGGATATTTCACATATATAATAAATATAATTGGTTACAAAATGAAAATGGCAAACATGGATATATATAACCCCACCCCACCGCTTTTCCTGAGATCAAAACCCGCCAAAGTAGCGTAGCACTAATAATATCATATCATTCTCCTACAATTAAAGTCTCCTTATCTCTTACCGTGCAATAATATAGGTACCGTAGAGCAATATATCTAATATTCTAAGCTAGTAGCCACTATTATTGTTCCAAAGAAACGTAATCTTAAACAGCTAATATACATAATAATGTCTTCCATGGGTGTTAACTATGGGCTACTTCAGCTGCATCAGAAGAAGCAAAAGGAGAAACTGGCGAAGAAAATAGCAGAAAAAGATCAAAACACAGTCAACAAAGAAGGAAAGGTCATGGAGACGAAGATCGTGGCTGAGAAAAGTACGAGCAAGACATGGAACAGTAAAATCTTTCCGGGCAGCTTTTTTAAGCAATAAAATAAGATTGTATAGTTCTTCATGGAAGTCGTGTTGTTGTGCGTGTGTGTGTGTGTGTGTGTGTTTTGGGTTTTAATTTCCCAGCTTATATTGCAGATGATTAATAATGTTGTTGGGTTGATGTCGCTTGTTATTGGATGAATTGAGAAGGGTTTTTGTGGATCTAACATTTCTTTTTTCTTCGATGCATCCTTGAATTGTGATGAACTTCGATGAATAAAAGATTAAACTTTTTTTCGGAGGATATAAAAGATTAAACTTTGCTAGAACCAATCCTGATTTTCAAACAGAAACACTAATAAATAACGAATATATATAAAAAAAATAGTAGAAAAAAGAAATTGGAAAGGGGAAGAGGAGAGAACCTAAACCGATTGGCCATCTTTGTCTATCTATTTAAATTTAATCGATGTTGGGTTAGGTGAAGCCCATTATAATAATGCAAGTAAATTGCAGCAGCCAGCTAAGTGTAAACTAAAATGTAATTACCTAAGGATTAAGGTTATGATTAACTTTAATTGGAGGTACAACTTTAATTAAATAAATGTAACATAATATTAATTGTCATTTAAAGTCCCTTTCTTGAACTAACTTCAATGAAATGGAAGGTTGACTTTTTTAACCTTTTCTTGAGAATGCCAGATAGAAAAGTCGATAGTTTCAGACCACAAATTCTGCTTTTATATTTTACATTATGCCCACATTGCCCGAAGTGTTTGCACATGCATGCACGCACGTAAAACATTAATACAATAATTAAAATTTAATTATAAGATATCGTTAGAACGGAGTTCAGTGAAGATATATAATGTTGTTGAAGAACTCATTCTCGGAACGAATTCATAATTTAGCAGATGATTAAGACTATAATAGCAAGTGCTTATTATGTAATAATTCTTTTGCCGTGTGTGGTCAGCTATATAGACAACAACCTCCGAAAGAAAGTGCTAATTATTTGTTAATCCGCTGACAGCTAATGTTTCACTATTAATGTCCAACCATGCACAACCCACATTTCAAGTTATCAACACATTGTTTTTGGTTGATAATGGCTTTGCCACCTCTAAAAGATGACCATTTAATTTATACATCTCCGTTTTAATGGTTGATAATATAATTTGATTCATGGCCATTAATGTAGTGTTTTCTTTATCAGAAAAGCCAACGAGCCCTGCACTAGCTAGCTGCTTATAATCATTCTTCTATAAATATGAAGCCATCGGTAATAAACTTATCATCACATCAACTAACTTAGGCACTACTTGAAAGATCAGCTAATTAATTGTAGTTTTGTAATAATAAGAATATGTATTCCACAGGAGCCAGCTATGCACACGCTTACTTGCAGCAGAAAGACCTTAAAGAGAAGCTGAAGAAGAAGATCGAAGAAAAGAGAGCAAAGATCAATGAAGAAGAAGAAGGAGAAGAAGTGGTCGTTGATAATAAAAAGACTGCTAATAAAAGCAATAAAATTCACCCGGGAATATTAACTAGTTTCGTCGATAATAAAAAGACTGCTAATAAAAGCAATAAAATTCACCCGGGAATATTAACTAGCTTCGTCTCGAGTTCTGAGGTTAAAACTATTTAACTGTAACATGCATGCAATTTACATATACACATAGTTTCCCTCCACGTTTAATTAAGGTTTGTAAATTATGTTTATGCAAGTGTGAATGCTTAAATAATTCCATGAGAGAGTGCATCTATGTGTGTGTGTATCTTGTTCCTTCCACTGATGTTGTAATTACTGTTATGCATTTTAAAAGATTACAGGTTTCACATGAGCTCTGAGTTTAAGCATATTTCAGTATTCTCTTTTTCCTTTTGAAAAATAAAAATCTATCCAAAATGCCAAAAGATTACATGAAGACTCTTATCAATAATATTACAAGTAAGGCTCCTGAAATGAGACAAATAGAAACAGCCCATTCAAATGGGCCTAACAACAGCCCTATTGATTGCGTGATCGGCCCATATCAGTGTTTTCACATAAAGTGTATGCTTTGCAACTATTTTTTTCGGGTTACCCTATTAATCTGGTCGCCTCGCATCGTGCACCTGCATGGATGGACGAGACTGCAAAAAAGATTTGCTGGATTCACTAGATTTCAAAAACATCATAAAATTTATATATTAGTAAACCAGCACAAAGATTACAATATATAAATATATATATATATCCATTTATTATTAATTGTTTTTATATCTTTAACGTTGCAACGCAACGTGTAAGGGCCACAACAAACACCGAAAGTTTCAAGGCACATCTTAAAGAGTGGTAGTTATGTTGGTTAGTTGTCGCATCGCACGTTTACAATTACCGTTCCATGACAAGAACTTTCGTCGTGCGTCATTTTTAGGCTATTTAGATGTAACTATTTTATTCGTTTTAACGACTAATAATATGTTACCACATTTTTTTTTTATTTTTACTACTTTGGTGTTTGTTATTGACTAGGACTTTCTTGGCAGCCAAGTCTTGAGATTCCTCGTGATTTACGCTTTGGTGCTTCTTGGGTTAAAGTATATTATTTCTTCACTATACCCGAAAATAATTTCAAAAGGATGTACACTTTAGTCAGCACTCGGACCTGTAAAGTACTGACAGAAATAAATAAAATAAATAAGCGACTCGCATCGCACGCATTCATACCAGTGTTGTAATTACCTTTGCGATTAAGTATGGACATTATTCAAAAAATGAGTCTAAAAAGAATGTTAAGGTAGCTCAATTATTGATGAGTTTGGGAGATGCCGAATCCCTTTTGTATGACTAGAACTTTATTCTAATTATACGACAATAATTATAAAAAAAGGACTTCGATTCGACTTAATTTGGTCCAAATATTAGTAATTTATCCATTTTCAGTTTCTAAATAAAGATCTGCCGACCAAAAAGTTATAAACCAATGGTCCCATCCAAATTGTTCAACAAGAGCCACGTTACATTATTCACATGTTTCGCCAAATAATAGCAACATATCTCTAAATAAATATTAACTTCGATAAAATTACTTATGAAAAAACAAACGTGCGGTGTTCGGCGCATTTTGTGAAATCCAAGATTGCCCAAGTCAAGGGGCAAAGGTTTATGATTTCTGGTGTACTTTCTGATTCGTCTGTTCATTTATTTATTTTATTTTTTTAACGTGGGTAAAATTTATATAAAGCGTTTCTTTTTGTTAATTAGAAAAAATAATAAGTTTTTTGTTTTCTAGAGAATAAAAAGGCAAGAAGAATAATAATTTTCGCACTTTCTACTAGTCGGTGACAGTATGACCAAAAATCCAAAATGTATTCTGATACCAATTATATGCATGGCGCTCTCCATAATTTTGATATATTTTACTTAGTAGAGCAACAGGAGTTATAATAATATTAATTAGCAGTGTGAAACCATGATTAGGCGTAGAAAACGGACTCGCTTTACCATTAAAAGAATTTCATTACGTACTTTGTTCATTAAATTCCTACTCATAAAGAAATGTTTATTTTATTTTATATTCTGCCTCTGAAAATCAAGTAGTTTACGACGAATTTGTTTTCTGACACAATGGCCACTGGTTTTTGACCAGAAATTCGAATTAAAGTACATATGAAAAAGATCCATTGGTGCCAATAATTTAACGTTTGCATGCAATGAAATTAGGAATATTATGTTCCATTGTTAGACAGAGAATCTCAAACTTTTCTAAGGTTCTCTTCAATTGTTCTGTTAATAATGGACCGTGATATCATATATTTGCCTTCAAGTAAAAACTCGCTCCAATCGATTGTAAATAAAATTTATCTCTAGTGCACCAAATCAAGCTTTATATTAGCAATATAAATAATCATATTTCTTATAGATTTTTTTTTATATAAATTCTCCCCACAAACCGAGTGAATATCTCGTGGTATAGCACGTGTCACGAGCCCACGTGAATGCTGTCACGATGGTGGTGGCTGCTTTTCCGTTGACGGCGGCGAAAGGTGGCACAATGTTTTGAATGAGGTTGTGTATGCGTGCGTGTTGTAAATTTTCGCTAAAGAAGACACGTTTTTACCCCTCATCATAAAACCGAAAATAAATTAAACTCTTGATAAAAAAAGAAAATAAATTTAACCACAGTAGTTAATTATTAAGAATTAAATTAAGTCCAATAAATCTCTCTATTAAATTATTAAATTTAGTTCCAACAAATCATTCCTTCGCACTTGAGAGGATCTAACAACTATTTTTTTGTAGCACAAAAAGGTAAAAATTCACATGGCCATCATTCACCGTCTTTCTTATTCGTAGGACCAAAAGGAGGAAATTTAAGGAAATCAACGTGGGGCCCGCGACCCGACCCTACTGCCTCCGTCGGTTAGTGGCCCGATTTAACTATAAAACAACCAAACAAACCCACACAAAAAAAACTCGCAAATAAGTCTCGTTTTCTCAATCCTTCATTACAAAACTTAAGAAACTAATATGACTAACCAAAACGTGGTCGTTTCGGACACGAATGATCCGAGACCCGACAGTACATCCTCACAAAAACCACCACCTTTCCCCGGAACTCACATCACCATATCGAAGACGACGAGGCAAGCGCTTCAAAACCTCGAGATTTCCAAGGTCAACTCTTGGGTTGACTCAATGAGGGCTTCGTCTCCAACTCATATCCATTCTCAACCAGTCACTGATGATACATCCTCAGACGACGACCACATGAATTGTTGGACCGTAAGTCCCTCGCGGCTTTGAAATAATAAAATAATCCACAGCGTGCGTATATGCATGCAAACAGCAAACGAGACACATGCTGTGCATGCAACCGATGGCTTATTACACGAGTTTTTATTTTATTTTATTTTCTTTTTCATTATTTTGTTAGTACCGCCTGCAAGAAACTTAATTAATGACAATATTTCCAGGCACGACATCCATCTGCTCTAGACATGTTTGAGCAGATAACAAATGCTTCAAAGGAAAAGCAGATAGTAATGTTCTTGGACTATGATGGCACTCTTTCACCAATAGTTGAAGACCCTGATCGAGCTTTCATGTCTAATGCGGTAAGTACCAATAAATCACCAAAAGAAACCCTTTTTTTTTCATTTAAATATTACCCGGTAGTAATCAATGGATCACTATGAACAGATGAGAGGAGCAGTGAGGAAGCTGGCAAGATATTTTCCCACGGCTATTGTGAGTGGGAGGAGTAGAGACAAGGTGTATGATTTCGTACGCCTATCAGAGCTTTATTACGCTGGAAGCCATGGAATGGACATAAAAGGTCCATCAAAAAACTCCAAACATAATAAGGCGAGTTTTCTTTCTTCGCTCAATATAGTTAGGTTTTCTTTCTTTATTTTTTTTTAATTAATTTACTGATCGAAATCGGATATGATTTATTATCAGGAAGAAGCTGAAGCTGTTCTTTTCCAACCTGCTAGTGAGTTCCTTCCAATGATAGATGACGTGTACAACGCACTGTTGGAAGTGTGCAATAATACTCCCGGTGCTAAGGTGGAGAACAACAAGTTCTGTGTCTCTGTACATTTCCGCTGTGTGGATGAGAGGGTAACTAATTAAATTAATTTGTTATTATTGCACTTTTGGATCATTAAAGACCTGATATATACATATATATATATATATATATTCTTCAGAAATGGAGTGAACTAGCCAAGCAAGTAGGAACTGTATTAGAAGGTTACCCAAATCTAAGAATGACCCAAGGAAGGAAGGTTCGTAGCTGATAATCATATATAGTACTAGTTTCCGTTATTACAGTTTGATTAGAAAATGAAATATACAATAATATATAATATATATTATTTCAACGCGGACGTTACGTTACACCAACCAAACTGCAACACATATACATGTACTCTATCGTCGGTTATGTGGTGATAATGATTTAGATTTGAATGATATATATGATGATAATCAATGTTGCAGGTGTTAGAAATAAGGCCCACAATCAAATGGGACAAAGGGAAGGCTCTTGAATTTTTGTTGGAGTCTCTCGGTAAGTTAAATTAAACGTCGACACATATCCTTGAATTTTAAATGTACACTATATATTTTTAATTATTGGTGTTGTTGTCATGTTTATATTGTACAACATAACTTCAACAATATTTATTATTATTTATTCGATATCAGGATACGCCAACTGCACCGATGTGTTTCCGGTTTATATTGGCGACGACCGGACCGATGAAGATGCTTTCGATGTTCTAAAAACCAGAGGCCAAGGTTTTGGTATACTTGTCTCAAGGACCCCGAAAGATACTAAAGCGTCTTATACTTTGCAAGAACCATCCGAGGTATAATATATATTATATATATATTTATATAATTACGCTTTAAACTATATAAAAAAAAACATAAAATGATTGAGATTTTTGCTATGGCTTAGGTTATGGCTTTCCTACGGCGCTTAGTTGAGTGGAAAAGATCTTTCTTGAGAAGACGGTTTAGAATGAGACGACAACTCGAAGTGATTAGCATGTCATTACCAAATTGATTTAGTATGATTAACTATGAAGCATTTATGCATGTATGTTCGTGGTAGGTCACAATGAAAGTCACTATTGTCGGTGTGAAATTAAGTAAATTACCATTGAGGTAAAAGAAGGCAAAAAGACAAAAAGGATACAAATACCTTCTCTTGGTCTTGAGCCTAATGGGTGTACCTTGTTTGTCATGTAATATTTGAATTTTTTTTTACGATTTTAACTATGTATGCAAATTAGTTTAATCGACGAGCAATTGTATTTGGATCATATTATATTATTAAAGAGAGTATATAATATACATACACGACGCATATTATCATGTGGGATGTGAACTTTAAAAAAGCTTATGCACTTTAGTATGAGGATGTGATTTGACTAAGAATCCTTTCCATGGAAATGCTGAGTCAAAAGTTATACGTCTTGAGTCCTCCGACCATGACATTTATTATAAGAATATTTCTTCGTTCATTAAAGAGACAATTTCACTATTATTTTACTCCAACTCGTCGATTGTCATTTAGTAACTTGCGTGTATCAATCAATTAGGTTTTCATATTATATGAAAAAAATTTCTATTTTATTTTTTTGAAGTGAAATCCACTAATTTTTGCAGGTTATACGTGTAAGAAATCTAAGACAATAAGGTTGAATGAGGAGTTGGAATCCACTTTTAGGATCGTGAGGTTTGTGTTTTTTATTTATTGTCTCTCTTTTATGCGAAGAAAACAACACATGGATTCCTTACTGAAGTCGGCCCCGCTTGAAATGGATGTAAAAAATTTAAACCAGTAACTAAATGTTGGGTGAGATGTTGGGTCAACACTCAGTCCAACATTTAAACGCACAGCGGAATAAATAAATTTTAGTGATGTAAACTTAAAGACACGAGACGAGGATTTTTCTAGGCAGCAAGTTCAAATAAACTTGCTGCGTGCCTCAAGGCGAAATTCCACTAACAGCAATGGATGGCAAAATCAACTACCCGAAGATAGTCTAAACTACGGATCTAAACAATCCTGAAAACTACAAAGACTCTCGTGTAAAGTAAGCTCACAGATCTTTCAATAGCACATCATCACGAAAATCACAAATAAGCTCTCTCTCTATGGAAGCGTTCTCTTTCTCTCTAAAAGCCGTACTTGAACGATCATGGGAAGTCTCTTTATATAGGTCTTCGACTCTAACAACTTCCCAAAAGACTCGGTCACCTTCCTTGAATATCTCCACGAACTTGGTCTTTATCTCGTGCTCAAATCTTCCTATCTTTTCGTGAGTATCCTCTCCCAAAATAGATTTGATCACCTTCCTTGAATATCTCCATGAATATCGGCTCAAATCCATTTCCGATTTAGCTCTATCTTATCCACACGTATTTGACTCATTCCTGCTCCTGCAAAATACTAAAAATAGCATAGTCACAGTTTAAACACGTTTTGGGTATGAAAGATAAAATTGAGGAAGGTAACATTCTCTGTCAACAAATGTTGACCAGAATGTTGACCCAACATTGCTAATGTTGAATACTCAACATCAACAATCTCCCCCTTTTTATCTTTTTTCCCAAAACCAAAGCAGGCGTTAAGTTGGTGGAACTCCCCCTCAAGGCAAGAATCTACTACTCCCCCTTAACGCAAAAATCTACTCAACCACAAAACACAAAATATGGTTAGAGTAAACATAAGAGGAATAGTCAAGAATAAGTATGTGCCAATAAGAGGTCTTATGATTGAACATCTGCAAATACAAGATGAGCACATAAACACAGACAGATAGGCAGGCAAGCATGCAAGGCATAAATCAATAAACGCACACAAAGATACGCATGCAAAACACTTTAGACCGAAGTCTAAAATTGTAGACTCTCAATTGAGTCCTCTGCCTCCTCTGCCATTTCTTCTTCAGCACCACCTGCTCCAACTCCTTCCTCAGCTTCAGCTCGCCCTCCTTCTTGATCTCCCCCTGACTGTTTGGCCTCCACAGTTCCTCCAAGTCCGCTTGGTCCAGCTTTATCTGCAACGCTAGCTCCTTCTGCCTCCTCTGCCCTATCTCCCCCTTTTTGGGAAGAAAGAAGCCTTTGCAATTCATCCCTTTGAGCCACCAAACTGCGATGGACTCATTGAGGCCTTTAATAGCTAGCTCCAGTGCAGATGTTGACCCAACATCCTGATCAACATTTGGCCTGAGTAGTTCTGGCATTTGCAGAGGAAGATCGACCAGTCTGTCTGGACCCGAGAGATGACTTGATTGAATCGCATAGGGAAGCCTTTGGGTGACAACATTGTCTCTCCTTGTTGGTTGAAACCTATCTTGAACCAGAACTCCGTAGATGATAGAGGGATATGGAAGAATTCCTTTCCCTACTTTCTCCGCTTGGTTCGACATATGATTAAGAATCAACCTCCCCAGTTCAGAGGCAAGTTGTGACCAAGAGCATATAGCAAACGAGCCATGCCCTCAGTCACCCTTGTCTCGTTTAGAGTAGGCAACCAACTACACACTCCAATCTTGAATAGCACAGAGTACAATGATGTCAACAGACTACATGCACAATTCCCCGACCAAACACTCACTCTACCCGCCGTAATGAATCGTACTACCTCATCATTATCAACCTCATACCCCATTTCTACCTCAGGTGTACCCAAAAAGCGATTAATCGCTTGAGATGAAATATCATATAACCTCCCCCTCACAAAAACTTTCCCATACATTCTAGAGTTCACATCAGCCACATTTGAGAAAAGATTAGCGTATACCTCGCGGACGACTGAGTCACAGTACGTCCCTAAATTCCTCACCATTTGCCCGAGATGTCGAGACTCCAGGAATTGCATAACGCCATACTTCCTGAAGCTCGCCACATCTACAACCCTCTCCACCCGTATGAGTCTATGACTCAGAGAAGTCCACAGTTCTTCATTGGTTGTGCGGTAGAACTTTCGGTTGGGCAGTGGATCATCAAATGTTGGGCCATCATCTTGTCCAACATTTGTTTGGGCTGTAGAAAGAGGACCCTGGCTGGTGTGAGGTTGCGATGATTCTTCAGTACGCCTTCGCTTGGAAGACCTGGTTTCGCTTCCAATTGGTCTCTTTCCAGCTTGCTTCCTTAATCTTTTCTTCAAAGAATCCAAAATTTCGGCCAAGGTAGACTCGTTGTCTTCTTCTTCCTTGGAACCGTCTGAGGAGGTAAGAGACTCTGGCACAGAGGAAGAAGGTTCTCCCCCTAAAGCCTTGAAATCTTCGTCGGAGCTTTCAGAATCTAGGCTGTGTAAGGTGGTGGAGTCGGTACTCTTGTCACTGGACAAGTCAATCGGGGCATCAGCATTGGAAGTGGGATTCAGGGAGCGTCGAATACGGTTGCTTCGACGTTTCTTGATAGCAGGATTCTTGGTTTCAGCAGCAGACTTTCCTCGTTTCTTTTGCGGTGCCAGGGTTTGAGTTTCTTGGTTTGGAGTTGAAGTCGCCTCTTCTTGGATCGTTCTTGAGGTCATCGGAGGGGCGTCATTACTTCGACCTTTTCTTTCTCTGTGAGACTGGAACAGAGCTCTGAGCGGTACATCATCATCATCTTCACTTTGAGCGTACAATGAACCAATCTTCGAAGTGCTGGTTCCGATATATGAAATCTTGAGTTCAGAGATATGGGGAGCAGCCTGTGTGAATCGAAGCGGTTGAAAAGGTCCAGTGTAGATAACGATTTCTCTCGAACCTGATGTGACTCTAATGGAACTGGAGACTCAATGTTAGGTACGAATGTTGGATCAACATTCGATTGTGAAGAAGAGTTCGACATATTATCAGTGAAATAAGGAAAATCAAGATTGAAAAGATGGACAGAATTCGAAAAACAGAGATGCAAGTTTTGGAAGATCTGGAAAACAATGAATACTTCGAATCGACCAAGTAGGGTTTGTGAATTGATAGGTTTGATCAAGCTAAGCCACGGCATATATATATATTATTCCAACGGTAAAAAAAATTTTGCTCAGTAAATTTCAAAAATAGCCGTTGGAAGCTTACGTTGATATAGCCGTTGGTAAAGATTTGCTTGTACTAGTTCAAAGATTGATTACGTGTGATCCTAAATATAGTAAACTCATAAATTGAAAGTGCAAAACGTAGGAGCCTCTCAAATTATGGTTCATAAAAAGAAAATACCAAGTCAAAAATCAAAATAGGATCAAGAAATACTTACCGATTAGGCGACAATGAGGATCACTTGAGACACGCGTAACGAGCTGTTCTTCAAGGAATTCTAATGCAATTCTGAGAGATATCTAAACCAGACATAGGACTCTACCAAATGCAGACCAAATAAGATGTGCAAAAAAAATTAAAAGCACAAAAATATAGCATGATCAAACTGACAGTCACACATGTTGACCCAACATTTGACTCAACATTCTAACTCCATAGTCCTAGACTTTTCTGCTTGACCCTCTCAAACTTGTTCTCTTTCATTTTCTGCTCACTCTCCTTTTTTATTGATTGTGCACTGCCCTTATACCCCAAGCATCAAGGTTTAGCTTTTTGTCGCATAGAGTACATCGTCACAGCGAATGCCGTGTACCTAAGGAAACTTTTTACCAAATACCTATATCTTGCTAAGGGCTTATGAGCAGGCTTATATGCGTAAAGGATTGGCTTTTTGTCACAAAGAGTACATCGTCACCGCGAATGCCGTGTACCTAGGGAACTTATTACCAAGAGCCAAAAAATTATTATGAGTAGGCATATTCGCAAGGGATTGAGTCATTTCAGAAAACAGTCAAGTAGGATCGAGTCATTTCACCGGAAAACAGAGCAGAAAGCTAAATCAAATATCAGAACAGTAACTATCAAATTTGACATATGCTATGTTGATCCAAATGTTGGACCAACATTCAGACTAACATGTGCAAACCTATGGATTTCTTCAGGTCCGAAAACCTTTCAGAATCCAATGCTTTCGTGAATATGTCTGCTAACTGATGCTTCGTGTCAATATGCTCAATGTGAATTAACTCTTTCTCTACCATATCTCTCAGAAAATGATGTCTTATATCTATATGCTTCGTACGTGAATGCTGAATAGGGTTCTTAGATATGTTGATGGCACTAAGGTTATCACAATACATGAGGACTGACTTGCACTCTAACCCATAGTCACATAACATGCTATTTAACCACATCAATTGCGTACAGCAATTACCCGCCGCAACATACTCAGACTCAGCAGTAGATAAAGACACACAATTTTGCTTCTTACTATGCCACGCTACTAAATTGTTACCTAAGAAGAAACAGCCGCCACTTGTGCTCTTGCGATCATCCTCGTCACCTGCCCAATCAGCATCGCTGTAGCCTACAAGATTCATATTAGTATCTTTCGAGAACCATAATCCTAGGCCACACGTTCCACTCACATAACGAAGAATACGTTTGACGGCATTTAGATGGGAAACCTTAGGCTCAGATTGATATCTAGCACACACACACGCTATACATTATGTCAGGTCTACTCGCGGAAAGGTACAACAAACTGCCTATCATAGATCGATACAATGTTGGGTCAACATTTTGTCCAACATTGTCTTTACTTACCTTTTGCGTAGATCCCATAGGAGTTTTCATTACCTTAGCCGTGTCCAACCCGAACTTCTTGACTGTGTTCTTCGCGTACTTCTCCTGAAACATAAAAATGCCTTCGCTGCTTTGCTTAATCTGTAAGCCTAGGAAAAAAGTTAGTTCCCCAATCATGCTCATTTCAAAAGTAGAGTTCATGGCATGTACAAACTGATCTAGCATTGATTGTGAGCTTGAGCCAAAAACAATATCATCAACATAAACTTGGGCTATCAAAATATCAGAACCGACCCTTTTTACAAAAAGAGTGCGTCTGCCTCACCTCGTACGAACCCAAATTCAAGTAAAAATGTAGCTAACCTACCATACCAAGCTCGAGGTGCTTGCTTCAATCCATAGAGAGCTTTCTGCAACTTATAAACATGGTTAGGAAAATGTGGATTCTCAAATCCCTTAGGTTGTTCGACATATATTTCTTTATCAATGTACCCATTTAAGAATGCGCCCTTAACATCCATTTGGTGTAATGTAATGTTAAGCCAACATGCAATCGCTAGCAACAACCTAATAGATTCTAACCTAGCCACAGGAGCAAAAGTCTCATCAAAATCTATGCCCTCGACTTGTGTATAACCCTGAGCTACTAAACGTGCTTTGTTCCTAACAACTTACCAAGTTCATCTGATTTGTTCTTAAAGATCCATTTCGTGCCTATGACATTAATGTCTTTCGGCCGTGGTACTAAAGTCCAAACTTGGTTTTTCTCAAACTGCAAGAGTTCCTCTTGCATTGCATTTATCCAGAAATTATCCTTGAGAGCTTCAAGGGCATTCTTAGGTTCTATCTCAGAAACAAAACAAATAAAACGTACCTCAGCGTATACCGAACTCAAGCATACGTTCCTTACCATAGACTTGTAATCCTTGCGCGGTTTGTCTCTGGTTTTCCTTTCTTCGTTCACATTTCCAATAATAAGGTCTGTGGGATGATCCTTTTGAATCTTAGCTGGAGGGTCTCTACGGATTTCGCTGGGTCCAGCCTCAGTGTTCTGTTCTGGCACAGATGTTGGGTCAGATGTTGGCTCAACATCGTCCACAACATTCTCCTCTGCTTCATCAACAGCTTGTATAACGTCTGAAATATCAACTTGTGGAGACATTTTGCTAAGATCAGTAGCATCATCAAACACAATATTCACAGACTCCTGGACTGATTTCAAGCGCAAGTTATAGACTCGATAAGCGCGACTATTAGACGAGTACCCAAGGAAAATACACTTATCACTTTTCGAATCAAACTTGCTCAAGTACTCACGATCATTCAACATGTAACAGTAGCACCCAAAAACATGAAAATACTTAACCGTAGGCTTTCTCCCATTCAACAGCTCATAAGATTTTCTTAGTACCATGTCTAAAGAACACACGATTCGAAATATGGCATGCGGTATGCAATGCTTCAGCCCAAAAACGCTTAGAAATATTCCTAGAATGTAACATCACACGAGCCATTTCTTGTAAGGTCCTATTCTTCCTTTCGGCCACCCCATTTTGTTGGGGCGTCTTAGGAGATGAAAATTCATGGATGATACCTTTCTTATCACAAAATTCATTAAAATATTGATTCTCAAATTCTCTACCATGATCAGACCTAATACGAAAGATAGTAGCACTGAAATTATTCTTCACAATAGCACAAAAAATTTTGAAGTGATCAAATGATTCAGATTTTTCGCGAAGAAAAAATATCCATGCATATCTAGAGTAATCATCAACGAGCACATATGCATATTTCTTACCACCAATACTGTCTACTTCCATTGGACCCATCAAATCCATGTGCATAAGTTGAAAACAGTGAGCAGTTTTAAAATGTTGGGCAGAATGTTGGTCAACATTATGACTAACATGCACTTGCTTACCCCTAAGACATGACTCACATACAACCTTACCAAACTCCTTCAATTTCGGAATGCCTCTGATTGCATCGTGCTTGATAAGTTGTTCCAAAGTTCTGTAGTTGACATGGCCTAATTGAAATGCCAAAGTACCGCATCGTCCTGGGCTTTTGAGAGTTGGCACACGTCCTTCACACCGGATTTGTCTTCGACTAAATAACAGTTGTCGCTCGATCTTTTACCTGCCATTACTCGAACAGAATGGCTATTAAAAACTTCACAACATTCCTTATTAAATCTTACCTCAAGGTTATCGTCGCAAAGCTGACTTATACTGATCAGATTAGCCACGAGACCGTCAACATGAAGAACATTGCTAAGCTTGGAAAATCGGGCACGTTCAATCTGCTCGACCTAGAATTCGTCCTTTAGCACCTCCTCCGAACGTCACAGATCCATTCTTTAAAGTCACGTAATCACATAGATATTCTTTGGTACCTGTCATATGTCGGGAACACCCGCTATCGAAGTACCAAGCACCTGTCACGTTAGCTCGCAAAGAGGTATAAACTACATGGCATTTATGAACAGATTTCTTCACCCAAACTTTCTTAATAGACACAGCAGCTTTTGTTTCACCAGAACTTGAAGAAGTGCCAGCTGAACTCACTCCAAACATCCTTTCAACACTGATTTCTCAATGTTGAGCGAAATGTTGGATGACATTTCAGCCAACATTGATTTCTTTGCAGAAATCTCCCTCTTCAATTTCCAGCAGTATGGCTTAATATGACCTGGCTGCATGCAATAAGTACATTGATATGGTTTATCCTTAGACTTATGGACAGAAATCTTTGTACTCTTCTTAAGCACCAAAGTTTTACTACTTTCATAGTCTCCATGCTCGGCACCTTCCTTAACAAAGGCAATCTTAGGTCTATCATGAATAAAATCAGTTGTGGGCTGAGATTTAAATCCTAAACCCTGCTTATCAAAAATACCTAAAGATAATACCTCATCAAGTGTAGCTTTACCCTTGTTCATTTTTGAGAAAGTTTTGTCCGCATCGTCAACTCTTTCTGAAGCTTGTCGATTTCTTTATCTTTTCGTGTCAGTACGGCTTCCAATTTGTTCATCCCTTCAAGTAGGCTTTCGATCACCTTTTCACTCTTCTCATTCACCTCGGACTGCACTTTCATGATAGCTTTGAGTTCCAAGTTTTTCGCTTCTCTTTTTCATATTTTGCCGACAGTAGATTGAAGGCATCATTTGTCTGAATTTCTTCAAGAACTTCAGTTTCTAATTCTGCATCATCAGAACTTAAATACCCATCAAAACAGTTTGAGTCATCATAATAAAAATAATTTGTTTTTCAGATGTTGAGTCAAATGTTGGCTCAACATTAGTTACCACAGTGAAGCCTATTTGATGATCTTTATCTTCTTCGTTGTCCGAAAAGGACTGAATGGTTACTGAAGATTGCTTGGACTCCTTTGGGCATGGTTCCTCATCTTCATCATCGGAGAGATCAATCCAAAGCGCTTTCCCATGCTTGCGAAGTGTGTTGGCACATTCGTTGGCGAAATGACCCCATCCTTGACATTCATAGCATCTCACAGATTCATAGTTGATGTTCTTCTTCTTTCCATCAGGTTTGCGTTTGGTGAATGGAGGAGCAGAAGAAGGTTCAACTTTGACATTCTGGCCTTTTCTGAATGTTGGGCCAACATTTTGCTCAACATTCGTTTCTTGATAAACTTCGCAAATTTCTTACGAACATAGCCATATCGTCCTCATTGTCAGGATCAACCTCATCTGAAACCTTGGATGGCTGACTGACTAGAGCAATGCTTTTGCCGCGAGATGCCCTCTTTTGTACTTCGAGATTGGTCTCGTAGTTCTTCATAATGTTCATCAAGGTGTTGATTTCCATCGTGCCAAGATTATGTGCCTCCTCGACGGCCGCTACCTTCACATTAAATTTTTCAGTTAGAGTGCGTAAAGCTTTAGAAACTAGTACCTTGTTAGCGATTGGATCTCCGAGACTAGCACATTCGCTCGAAATTGTCAATAGCTTGCCGAAGTATGTGGTAATGTCCTCGTCTTCCTTCATTCTGAGGTTTTCAAACTGATTTAGGAGGTATCGTAGTTTGGTTTCCCTCACACTCGCATCGCCTTCGCAATACCTCTGTAGAAGATCCCACGCATTCTTTGCCGTTGTGCAATTCTGAATGATCTTGAACATGAAGATATCCACGGATGAGAAGATGGCGTTGAGTGCTTTGTCGTTGAACTCTGCTTCGTTTCGTTCCTGTATCGTCCATTCCTCGACTGGTTTGTCGAAGATTTCTCCATCAGCGTCTGGAGGAGATCGAGGTGGAGAGTATCCATGGAGAACGGCCTCCCACGCTCGTACATCTATGGATTTGATGCATTGGCGAACACGAACCTTCCAGTAAGCATAGTTGGAGCCGTCTAACACAGGGACTTTGCCGATGTAATTTGAACTCGTAACATCCATTGTAGATGAATCTTTGCGCTTAGTAACGTCAAGCGAGGCTCTGATACCACTTTGAAGTCGGCCCCGCTTGAAATGGATGTAAAAAATTTAAACCAGTAACTAAATGTTGGGTGAGATGTTGGGTCAACACTCAGTCCAACATTTAAACGCACAGCGGAATAAATAAATTTTAGTGATGTAAACTTAAAGACACGAGACGAGGATTTTTCTAGGCAGCAAGTTCAAATAAACTTGCTGCGTGCCTCAAGGCGAAATTCCACTAACAGCAATGGATGGCAAAATTAACTACCCGAAGATAGTCTAAACTACGGATCTAAACAATCCTGAAAACTACAAAGACTCTCGTGTAAAGTAAGCTCACAGATCTTTCAATAGCACATCATCACGAAAATCACAAATAAGCTCTCTCTCTATGGAAGCGTTCTCTTTCTCTCTAAAAGCCGTAACTTGAACGATCATGGGAAGTCTCTTTATATAGGTCTTCGACTCTAACAACTTCCCAAAAGACTCGGTCATCTTCCTTGAATATCTCCACGAACTTGGTCTTTATCTCGTGCTCAAATCTTCCTATCTTTTCGTGAGTATCCTCTCCCAAAATAGATTTGATCACCTTCCTTGAATATCTCCATGAATATCGGCTCAAATCCATTTCCGATTTAGCTCTATCTTATCCACACGTATTTGACTCATTCCTGCTCCTGCAAAATACTAAAAATAGCATAGTCACAGTTTAAACACGTTTTGGGTATGAAAGATAAAATTGAGGAAGGTAACATTCTCTGTCAACAAATGTTGACCCAACATTGCTAATGTTGAATACTCAACATCAACACTTACAACGTGACACTAACATGCCTCCAATTTCTTTGACAACCTCTGAGCTTTCGGGCGTGGAAAGAATATGGACACCAAACCACCTACTATATATATATATTTTTTTATTTTTTCGGAGGATTATATATATATATATATATATATATATATTACATTAACATAATAGGAAATAAGAGCAAGTATGAACTCTCTTCATGCTCCAATAATTGAGTAAACAAAGAGCACATAAAAGACTAATAAACATGGAAAGAATTCATCTTTAGTGATTGATCCTAAAGAGTTCAAAAACCATGACTGGTAATAAAATCCTCGGCCACAAGTAATTCAGAATAAATTTCAAAAGTCTATAAATTTAAAGGTAACACAGCATGTGAACCCACAGACTCCAAGATGAGTGCATGCATGGCGCTGATGTGATGCGCAATAAAATGTTTTATCTCCTATCACACAAACAAAGGAGGTATGAAATGGTCCTCCATTTTTGCACGTGCTGCAAAACCACCAGCTTATCAACACGTGTGATTATCTCCGTCCCCGCATTGATGGCCGAGCAGTGCCCATAAATGTAAGAAATTTTAAGTAAGCTCGAGTAAATTACAAGGCGTGGACACCTCAAAGGAAAAAAAAAGATTAAACAAATAGATCTACTTTAATTGGGCCTGAGACTAATGGTCCATAAAGCCATCGGCTGAAAATGACTTGCAGAAATTCATAATTACAGAGCCCAAAACACACTTTAGATCGACTCCGCTGGGGATCGAACCCAGAATCTCTGGTTCCGTAGACCAGCGCCTTATCCATTGGGCCACGGAGTCTAATTTATTGTTGATGGTGTGTCAACTAGAATACATATTACTTCTTTGGACGGCCTATCTGAAAATACCGCGAGATAATTTAAAATGTCATATTGAGAGAAAATAAAAGGAGGAGATTAGTCACCTTTGGCAGCTCCTTTTTTTTCTTTTCCCTTTTAGATTAGCCTAATTTGGGGCTTTACGAAAAGTAAACAGATACTAGTGTCCTTCCATCATTGGAGCCGCCAAAACGACGGCGTTGAGCTTTGCTTTGTTTCCTTGGAGACGAGAAACATAAGGCACATAGAGAGCGATCAGTTGTTGCATTTCTCCTAATTGGCTGAAGAAACTCTGCGTCACTTTTGTTAGGCTCAGTAGTACAACTTGATCTGGCCAATCAATGGCTGCCGCGAAGCCCGGAGCAGGTAAACGCGGTCAAGCTTACCCAAACTCAAGCACAAGTTCAAAAATTTGGTTGTTTTCTTTGCTTTTGACGTTGCAGTACGGTGCGCAACCCCTAATATCCAAGCGTTTCACCAGGTTATTCATATTTTATTTTCTCTACTTTTTGTTGGGAATATGCTCTTAGCGATGATCATCGATTGAATATTTTGCCTTGAATGCTGTACTTGATCGCATGAGCTGTTGAAGTTAGAGTAGGTGCCGCTATCTTTAATTACAGTAGTTTTTTATGCTAAATGTTGGTCTAAAATTAGCTAAATGTATCCTGAAATTCGCCAATAAAATTGGGGACCGTCCGTGAAAGCTAAAGTTTGTTTTTCGTCTTTCAATGGTTGATTTCTCGGTAGAATTTAACCTAATCTGGTTTGCAATATATGCTTATCGATTTTTTTGGTGTTACCTTTATTTTTTTATCAAGTAGCTGTTTATCAATTCTTTGCCATGCGTTCCTCGTTATTCTAGAGTCAAGTAAATTTGTGAATTTTGATGTTTTGGCGCGTGTATCGCACTTATTTTTCTTCGAAATTCACCTAGGTAATTTTGAAGTGATGTTCTAATTGAAAGACTAACCCCATTTTTTAATTTCCTCTTGATGCAGCCGGGAAGTGATTGTAACTTCCTCTGTTTTGAGCTGTGAAGTTGTAAAGGTAACTTTTGATCATACATTATCCTCTAACCACTCCATTCTATTATAAACCACATTGAATTTTGAGTCATGCCAATAAGTGATACAGGTAATATGTGCAATCCTGCTTCTTGCAAGAGATGGTACTTTGAGAAGGATATTCAAAGAATGGACTTTGCTTGGTTCTTTGACTGCATCAGGCCTTCCTGCAGCTATCTATGCGCTACAAAACAGCTTGTTGCAGATCTCATATAGAAATTTGGATTCACTGACATTCTCCATATTGAATCAGACAAAGCTAATTTTCACAGCATTGTTTAGTTTTATCATTTTAAGGTAATTCTTCTTTTCTTGGCGGCGATCGTTTCATTTCCAACAAGTAGTTGATGTTGTCTCAAGCTTGATAGTCGTCGCATTAGGTCTCAAGATCATCCTTTTTTCCTGCTCAGTTTCTGAAGCAGGTCAAGTGGTATTAGATGATAGTATGAACACCGAATCCTCCTCATTGAGTAGTCTTAGCGTTCAATTTTGATGTGCTCGTGTAAAACTTAAACCAAGTCTGCATCACTGTTGTAAATTAGTCTTGAGATTCATCCGTTTTTCTTTTATCTTCAATTGTGTCCTTTTTATTTCACAGGCAAAAGCAGTCAATTCAACAGATTGGGGCTCTATTCTTGTTGATAATTGCGGCAGTCCTTCTAAGTGTTGGTGAAGGCTCCAGTAAAGCATCTACTTCTCGTAATCCTGATGAAATCTTGTTCTATGGAATTGTTCCAGTACTAGTAGCTTCTGTGCTCTCTGGTTTGGCTTCTGCATTGTGTCAATGGGCTGCTCAAGTAAGCACCAAAGTCTTCTTTGTTTCCGTTTTATTTTCTCTCCCGAGTATTTTGACAACTATTACCATCTCATTAATGCAATGGTACATTTCTGCACCATTTCTAACAAAAAAAGGTCAAGAAACGTACATCCTACTTGATGACCGTGGAGATGTCCATAATAGGGAGCCTTTGCTTACTTGCCAGTGCTTACAAGTCTCCAGATGGTGTAGCTATCCAGAGACATGGGTTCTTTTACAAATGGACTCCATTGACATTGGTAAAATAATTTCTACTCATGCCGTGTCTAGTAGTTTTTTCATGTCAATTTCATGAAATTTAGCCGCCTCTGCAATGGATCGTTGAAACCTTGTAGTATTTGGCCTCTCCTTCAAATTCATCCCAAAATTTCATCCCACGTATTGGCCACATACATTTATTTTTGTAAGGTCTATGTTTTTCGGGATGCAATCGAATTATATATTCCATGGCCTTGTTGTTTCAGATTCCCGTCACACTTAATGCTGTCGGGGGAATCCTTGTCGGTCTTGTGACAACATATGCTGGAGGTGTTCGAAAGGTTAATCTTCGTACTTTAAAACGTATTTCTACGCTACCATACCGGTAGATTAAAAAGGTTTCTAAAATGTAAAGATTGCTTCTTTTTTTTATTTTATTGCAGGGTTTTGTTATTGTTTCTGCCCTTTTGGTCACTGCAATGCTACAGTTCATCTTCGATGGAAAACCGCCATCCCCGTACTGTCTCGTGGCTCTACCGCTGGTCGCCACCAGCATTTCGATCTACCAGAAATACCCCTACCGTGTTAAGAAGAAGGAATCATAAGTCACTGGTTGATTCACTTTGTTGTGGGCATCAAATATTTGATTTTTGAATAGATGCCTGATGTAATATGTGTTGGCGGCTCTATGTAGGACGCACAATCAATATGTATGAATATTATGCTTCTCTTTGTGACACTATTTAAAATGACATAACATGGTATATCATGGTTGGCAGTTACGTTACCGCAAATAGATAAATATAGTCATGATGTGTTTGGACCGTTTCAATTCACATTTTTTTTAACCCTTTGGCAAACAAAACCTACGAAGACTTTGCCTTTGGCGCTTGTCGCTCGATTCCCCGAAATCTCAAAAACAGATTCAGATACCAATCCATCGTTTGCTGCTATTAATGGCGGTGGTGTCACCAGTAGCAAAGTACAAGCTTGTCTTTCTGGGGGATCAATCCGTGGGTAAAAAACGAGCATCATCACCCGTTTCATGTACGATAAATTCGACACCACCTATCAGGTATATGTTTCTATCACTCGTGTTATGGTTATTTCTGAGTAGTATCTTGTGATTCCTTAGCAAAAGGTAAGGGTAAGTTGTTGTTTTGTGTAAATCCCTCACATGATACCCATTGATCCAGCTATATAGAATCTGGGATTGAGTCACGTTTAGGCCTCCTCTTACATGCTGTTCATGAGCCTGTATTTTCAATTTTTGTTTGACTTTATTGGGGTTGAAAATAATGGAGAGAACTCCATTTTTGGACTGTTTGATTCTTACAATTGAACTTTTTATGCAACGCAGGCAACCATTGGCATCGACTTCTTGTCAAAAACTATGTACCTTGAAGATCGTACAATCCGTTTGCAGCTGTGGTAAAATCCTTTAATCAAGTTTTTTTACGTTCCAATTGTTACTATGGATGCTTGATATAGATCGTAGATGACTGTTATTACTTGTGGCAAATAATTTCAAGGGGCCATAAAAAGGGGGCTCATCTTGGCAGAATAGCTTGGTAACAGGGTAACAAAGGCTTATCCAACTGCAAATCCTATGATCATCAATATGATTACCAATTTTATCTACACAGATGGGAAAACTTGAGACTGCTGAACCAAGCCACACGAGAAAAGCAACACCGAGTCCTAAAAGAATTAAGACCGGAGCGGTGGAAGAAAACAGAAGTGAACAATTTCAGACATAATTACCGTATTGCTTCGCTCTCAGTGTCAGATATATTAGAACTATTGTTCCCACGCAAGACCTGACCAAACAAAAACATAAACCAGTTGGTTAAATTATAAGAATGAAGCATCCAGAAATGAAAAGCAAAATAATACATTGTGGGCTCTGCTTACAAGATTGAGAAGAGAAGCACTACTCTTCTTGCATTGAACGAAGCAGTTCGCTTGTACTTCCTTGGCTTATTATCTGTCACAGGATGAACCGAGTTTTATTCGACAAGTGTGGTTTCATATCAGTTTCGAGTACATGAATATGATGCCAAGAAATATTAATTGGCGAGAAGATAGACCGAAGTTTTGTCCCACAAATCAACAGAAACCGTACAATGTTATGACTGTGAGTATTTACCTCTGGAGGTGAACTTCAGCAACTCAAGGGCATAGTTCATAAAGAGCTGCATGTATTTGCCTCCCATCTGTAAGCAAATCTCTTTCTCAAATGCATTCTGAAGAAAAAAGATTTGCACCTCAATTTAGGATATAGGCCATAACAGAAACCCACTGTTGATGAAAAACAACATACCGCTAAAGAATCATCAGGATTTGACGTAGATTGGTCAACCGAGTTAGGGATCTCAGCATTGCCTTTCTCAATAACAACAGTGAGAACTAATGAGGCACAGTTATTCTCTTGATCCATCCTCAGGTTGGTGTGAGAATTCAGGTACATTTCCGATTCCATAATATTACCAGCTTTCAAATGACTTTCATATTCGTTGGCATCTCAAAACTGAGGATAAGTAGTTCCTTCATCAGGTAAATTAGCACAGAATATAAATTATCTCATGCGGAAGAGATTATCTATGAAAGTAGGTAAGAAGACATGGTATTAACAGGTTAAGGAAAATACCTAATGCACACAAGTTCTCAGGAAAATTTCATAAAGTTTCCTTTATTTTATTTGTTCTTTTGCTTCCAAATTTCAAGGTCAACGGCAAAATATCATCAAATCCAACGGAAGGGCAACGGACTCGGAGTTAAATCTCAACTGAGAAGATGAATCAAGCAGAGTCCCAAGTAATAATTTTTATCCAGAACTTTGAAATCGCCTAGGTAAACTTCAGTGTTTCAGTCACAGAATGATTGAAAAGAAATAGAAAAATTGACGAAATAGATTGTCAAAATCGTCGAAATGCAGCTGAATTCACACGAAATGCTCGAAGGAAATCTCACATTTTCTCCACTAGCGTTCCCCGCCATTGCAGTGACGAAAAAACAAATCCAATAGGAATCAGCTTAAGGAGTGAAACCACTCGACTGAAAGGAGAGGGCGCAGGTACGTGTAGTCACAAACTTCGCTACTTCAGAGAAGATCAGAAACAAATCGGTGCTGAAATTTCACAGATGCTATTTGCATGGATCTCCCTGTCTTTTGCAACCTCGCACATTTAATTAATACGTAATTATGCACACCGATTTTTGTATAATAATGCGAGCGTAAACTTCCAAGATAGCTCTTGATGGGTAAAGGAGCCTTGTTGATGACGACAAACGCATTATGTTCATTAAAAAACAACAATAGAATACGAATCCTTCTTGCGTATCTTTTTTTAAATATAACATTAAATGGTAAAGTGCAGCAAAAATAATAATCAGAAGAAGATAGAAAATAAAAAATATTCCGAAGACACGCCGGCGGGACCAGAAAAGTGTAGACATATCGAGATCTTGATATTATTGATGTGTGTGATAATATTCGTATCACAAAAAAAATCAGAAAGATCCAGAATTTTAAATTATTTTTAGCTGAACGAAAAAATGAAAAGAAAGAGACAACCTTTTTTAGAAATAAAATCATGAGTGGGCTCCACCGTGTCATCTTAACGGGCCTAACTTGAAAGTGAACCCTATTGGGCCTCAGTATAATGGCCCAAATAAGTTGCCTGATATTGATGTTGACGACGGAATCACATTGCCCAAGTTCATTCAGCACATCAATGGAGGAATACGACGAGCACGTGGAGCAAAGCTCGACCGCAGAATCCGTCGATCGAAAGCAAGCGCAGATGATAGCGCGTCTCAACAAGCGCCACAACGCCGCGAACCGCGCGTCGCGACCCGATCCGGAAAACGCCTCATCCGAATCCGTCCGATCGTTTCTGGACAGGTTAACCCGCTCCAAGCAATCCATCGAATCTCGCCTCGCCGAGATTCGAGAGGACTCCTCCCGAAGACCCGAGATCGAATCCGTTTCGCTGGAAATCTCGACGCTCGAAGCGCTCGTCGCTGAGAACTCTTACTTTCTACCCGCGTACGAGGTACGCGCGTGTATGGAGACGATACAGGAGCTCAGGCGAACCCTAGACGAGGTCGCCTCCCACGTCATTCCCAAGAAGAAATTCTCCTTCAAGGCGAAGAAAACCAAAGATGCCACCATCCCCAGTGAGCCCACGAGCGTCGGCAATCTCAACGGGAAACTCTCAGCTGCAAGAGATGCGTCCACCGGCGACCCTGAAAAACAATTACGAATCGAAAAAGATGCGATCTTTACAGCTGGCAACGGTTTCAGGAACAGAGCGAGCGAAGTGTTGACCGAGGAGGATCGAAGTGGGGAGTTCACCTTGTCGGGTTTGAGGGAATGCGAGGTGACACTAAAGGGCTGCAAATTGAGGGCTCTGTTCATAGATAAATTGGTCAACTGCAGAGTCATCGTTGGAGTTGTGACGGGTTCTATTTTGATCGAGGCTGTGGAGTCGTGTACGTTCGTTTTGGCTTCACATCAAATTAGGATTCATCACGCGGAGAAGTGTGACTTTTATCTTCGTGTGAGGAGTAACCCCATCATCGAAGACTGCAAAGCTGTGAGATTTGCACCGTATTGTCTGAGGTACGAAGGGATCGAGCGTGACCTCGAGGAGGCCAAACTTGGCGAAGAGAATCGGAATTGGAGCAACGTGGATGATTTTAAATGGTTAAGAGCTGTGCAGTCTCCGAACTGGTCTGTTTTGCCTGAGAACGAGAGAATCGGGATAGTTGATGCTTAACAAATATGCAAGAAAATGTCGAATATGAGGAACTATATGTGCTGAAGTCCCTTTTTTGCCTTGATGAGTTGTTCACTTGAAGTTTCAGAGTGTTGTTGAATTATCATGTTTTTCTTTTTCAATTCGTTGCTTAATGAAATTCTTTTGTTTCCAATCAGCCCATTGTTTGCTCTTGATTTATCTCCACAAATTGAAAGAGATATATGATAATGGTAGTTTTTGAAAATTCAAAGCATATGAGTTCTGGAAAAAGTAATCATATCATCAGTTCATCTGCAAAATTGTGGAGGAGTTTGCTCAACCATGAGGAGAATATCAATGCACCTTTGAGCTTAGGAGTCAACAGTATTTTGGACAAGGAAGTTGTTTTTGATAGGAAGACAGATGCTGAAAATCTAGGAATTTATTACCTGTGATCAATCAACTGCAATGTTCTGTAATATACACATTAGGATCACAGTACCTTGAATAGATACATCATAATTGTACTGTGAAAATGTCAATGGAAGAAGAAGAGACACTCACTGATTGCAGATGCAATAGTCTTCACATAAGTTTTTAAGACAGTACACGACCGAACATACGAAACAATTTGAACAAATATGAAAGAAATACCCAACTCAACCCAAGATTGTCTTTTTATTCCCAAAAACAGTCACAGGAAACTTAAAAAAAGTAAGTACAACATAAGATGTTTCTTTTTTATATCGGCTGATTATGAAACCCTCGTTTGCAGGTTTTATATGCTCGAGCTCAGACGCCTCGATGCCATTCTTTGCTTCCTCAGTCTCTCAGCAACGATGAAGGCAAGCTCCAGAGACTGAGAAGCATTGAGCCTCGGATCGCAGTGTGTGTGGTAACGAGAGCTCAAGTCATCAAAAGTCACCGTCCTCGATCCTCCGATGCACTCGGTCACGTTTTGTCCCGTCATTTCCAGGTGGATTCCACCCGCGTAGCTTCCCTCTTGCTCGTGGACGTCAAAGAATGCCCTAACCTCAGCCTGTAAGAGGAAAGAATGCAGACATGTAATAAGCATGAGAGTTGAAAGAAAGTTTTCTGGGCAAAAAGGCAACACGCATATGGGTGGCCTACATGAAAAAAGATGAATCCAACATCACATCCTTTTCTCAATAATGGCACATGTGACATTTAGAGAAATGATCAATCGAGACCTTTTCAAGGATGGATGGTCCTTACCAATCTTTTATTGGTTTCCACCTACTTCACACCAGTTTTATTTAATCATTATTATTTTGGGGGAAAAAAAAAACTGATAAGTTGCCATGATTTTCTTCTACTGTGCTCGAGAAATGCAGGTAAAAATCTAGTGCACAGTTCATAACAAACTAAGTCTCTGCTATGAGAAGAAGAAACATACCAAGATGGCATCGAAAGCACGAGTCTTTAGCCCACAAGGAGCCTTGATGGTGTTTCCGTGCATAGGATCACAGACCCACGTCACGATTTGACCCGCCCCGCGGACGGCCCTGATCAGATGTGGCAGCTTCACTCTCATATTCTCCGCACCCATCCTCACGATCACCGTTATTCTTCCGGGTTTGTTTGTTGGATTCAAGATCTCGACGATTTTAGTGAGCTCTTGAGGATCCATCTTTTGACTCACCTAAAGAACAAAAAGAGAAAAACCAGAGTAAGTTATGCTATCTCATTATTTGGAAATTGCATCGCTTGTATGTGTGCAAACGTTTGTGTACCTTGATGCCAAGAGGATTAGCAACTCCCCGTAAAAACTCGACGTGTGCACCATCGAGTTGCCTCGTTCTTTCACCGACCCAGAGCATGTGGGCTGAGCAGCCATAGTACAAACCCGAAGTTGAATCTTGCCTAGTCAGCGCCTGCTCGTAAGGTAATAACAAGCATTCATGCGATGTCCAGAAATCAGTTGTGGACATAACAGGGTGGTCAATTGTTAGCCCAGCAGCTTCCATGAAGCCCAATGCCTCATCAACTCTGTGAGCCAATTCTTGATATCTGCTCCCAACAAAATTCATAAAAATTAGAAACCAAAGGAGCAATCAAATCAACAAACACACACATACACCAAATACCTGTCTCCTTGTTCGCTGTGCTCAACGAAGTCAAGATTCCACTGTGTAACCCTCTGCATGGCGGCGTAGCCACCGGTGGCAAAGGCCCTTAATAGATTGAGAGTCGAGGCAGCTTGTGAATAGGCTCTTATCAATCTGTGAGGGTCTGGGGTTCTCGATTTCTCATCGAAGGAATCTCCATTGATGTTGTCACCTTTGTAACTGGGAAGCTTCACGCCATCTTTCTCCTCGAATTGATCCGATCTTGGCTTTGCGAATTGACCAGCCATTCTTCCGACCTGATAAATGAATATTCGTATATGATTAAACTTCAGCCCTCATAATCCAGAAAAGAAACCTTTCATTCTTTTCATTTTCGTCAGCAAGGAAAAGGACGATCAATGGGGTTTATACAATAGTTTATCTATTAACGGTGAAGTCAAATCAATGTAAATTCCACAGAAAGGAAATTGATACAAAGTTGACTCGTTGTATTTTCTGTGACTGTTGTTCTCTTCCTATGACAGTACCTAGTCAAGGCCAGCAAAATTTACTGCTAAAGGTACGATCTTTGCCGGGCAAAACATTTTACCATAAGCAGTAAAAGCCTAATATTTCTTCTCAATTTTCCATTTTTCGTTGAACCCATCTTAAGATTCTGACCCAGATCAACATACTTCAGGAAAAATCATAAATATCAACGAAATACTAGCAAAAAAAATGATTTAAATAAACATAGACTTGAATTTCTCGCATGTGTTGATTTGTACCTTGATTACTGGCACTTGACCACCGAAGGAGAGCACGACGCTCATCTGAAGAAGAACCCTGAAAGTATCACGAATGTAATTGGCACTGAACTCCTTGAAGCTCTCCGCACAATCGCCGCCCTGCAGCAGGAAGGCCTTTCCCAATGCAGCCTCAGCCAAACGATCCTCCAACCTCCGAACCTCGCCGGCGAACACAAGCGGAGGATAAGCCTCGAGCGTGTTCAGCACGGAATCGAGCTCGGCCTGGTCCGGATATTCCGGGAGCTGAAGGGCCTTCATCGACTTCCATGTTTCGGGGGACCACGGCATTGGGGTGGATGATTTGGTCAGGGGCGACGGGGTGGCGGTTTTGGTGGCGGAGACGGTGGGAGTTTCGCAGGCTCAGCCGCGTGCACGGCCGAGATGCATCGGCGGGCGGTGGTCGTTGGGAAGAGTTTGTGGTTGGTGAGGGATTTCGTGGAGATGTGTGTGGTGGTGTTCGGTAGAGCCATTTTTCGAAATTATCTTTCGCTTTTTTCTTTACAGATTTTGCTTTTACAATAATTTCCTTTCAAATTGGCTCTGAAAAAGAAAATGAGGTTAAAATAGTTTATATAGAGAAGCCATTGGCAGACAAATAAGAACGTTGGTTGGTGGCGACTGAGGAGAGGACGGGTCAGATAGGGTTTATTACGAAGGTTAGGTGCGTGTGTGTGTGTGTGTGTGCTTGGTTAATGAAATGTTTATTTTTATATAATTGCAGTTAATGATGATTTAAAAAAGGAAAATGGAGAATTCGGACCATAATTAAACATTTTACCAACTACGACAATTTCAATTCCCTTTATTTTATTAATTAAAAGTGAAACGTGTCATTTGGAATTTTTTCACTTTCAAAAAAGTCGGCCTTCATTTAGCATGAATGGAAATATTAATAATTAAATTTTATTATATCTTCGCTTGGTAAAAAATAAATAAAAAAAGTCGTGGAATGGTAAGAAAACTACAACCCACCAAGGTACTTGTTCAACCTATGAATTCAAACCGTCGTGTCTGACCAATTGAACATATATAAAAATAAGAAGTTTGATCGATGTAGCTCAAGGTGTTTGACTAAAATTCATTATTTAATTAAATATCTGTCCAATATACTTCAAATTAACTCTCCTAAATAAATGAAGATCTGACACTTGTGGGACTAATATACATTTGTGTCAAGGTTGGTGGGCATAATAAATTGTATACGGGCAAAATGGTTATTTATATATATATATATTGAGTTTAAAATTTATATTGGAGTTTTACGAAGAATCAAGCACATGCTCTTTCAAAATTGCTCGGATAGAATTAGGACTTCACGTGCAACTACCGCAGCTCTCATTACTACGTTTGCTTTCTATAAAAACAATACATCAAGTGTTGATTTTTTCCGGACATGACAACATCATATGGATGTAAATAAATCCCATTTCTCCAATACCAAGATTTCCAAGGGAAGGTCCGTACAATACAATACTACTACATCAACTCAACAAAGCAGTGCAGGAAGCGATAGTTCAGGGAATAGAAAAAGCAAAGGCACATAATAAAGTAAGTACTCAAGTAACAGCTAAACAAGGCATATATATATATATATATAATATATATATAGATAGATATAACCAACAATGGATCAGAGGTGTTCGTCTTTCTTTGATTCAGCCATAAGGCATGTAACGCCCCGGCCTTCTGAATCTTGGAGCCTTCCTACATTGCATTATCAAGGAATAACAAGAATATGGTGATTGATTGCTTCTGGTGGGTAAAGTGTGTCTCAAGTTCATCACTAAACAGCAGCTTGAAGATATAGAAACTTACCCGTACCCATATGGGGAAAGTAAATAAGGGGGAGGAGGCATGTAAGGCCTACGAAATCCAAATGGCAAGTAAGGATTGTATCGCCTTCCACGGTATTGCTTCATTCCAGGAACATTTGTCCTTTTTGCCATAACCTGCAGATAGACATATAATATGAATATTATATTATATTAAAAAAGAAAATAGAAGCACCTCTCGATAAGTTTCAAGAAAACTAAAAAAAACCTTTAGTTGGCGCCCATGAAGCTCAGATTCATTCAGCTGCAAGGCCTCCTGAACACCTTCTTGTTCGAGAAATTCCACATAAGCAAACCCCTTGGGCTGCCCAAACTTATCGGTCAGAATTGTCACACGATTCACTGTCCCGCAAGCTTGAAAGTGCTGCTGAACTTCCTCAGGAGTGCATGCATAGTCCACCTATTATTTAAAAAAAAAGTATATGTATATATTTATGTATATCAATATATGTTCCAATAAACAAGCAGTTACTTAAAATAGCAAATATACCCACAATTTTGAGGCATTCGGCGACATATTACAACCAATAAGAAGCAGTTATTCTGCTACAAATTGTATCTTGCAACTAAAACTTTCCTTCCTATATATTTCTGGATAAAATGACTCGATATGAACCATATGAGTAGATACTCAAGCCTATATGTAATGTTCCTTTGAAAACAATCAATTAATAATATGGAATGAAGTAAAAGAAATGCCTCATCAGAGTGAAAACACCTCAACGTGGCATGCTTCACACCCAACAAACCTGACGCATAATCTCCTCCATCCATTCGTGTAATCAGCAAAACTGCCACGGAGATCAACAGCTTCCACTCTTCATATGCATGCCACTCAAAATACAGGGGCTTTCAATGATACCTAACACCGCTACATTTGACATATTACTTGTGGAAAACTAGCTTTTTGTTCAACGCCCTCGTTCTTTTTCCTTTTCCCCATTTTCATTCTGAATTTTTTCTTTTTTGCTTTTTTTTACCGATTTTTACATGGGGAAATCATATTTTTTTTCACATATAAAATAGTTCTTTTCCTCTCTTTTTTTTTTCCACTAGTTTGTAACAAGTTCCCACTTTGATCTAATGCAGGTACAAAGAAATTAATCAAGTAAGCATTAATCCAACAACAACTGGTTTCACCAACTTTACAAAGGGTCCAATGCCTACCCCCAACGGATGGATACTCCTGCAATCATGGAACCAACAAATCGAATAAATCCAAAATAACCCGCAGTTCAGAGATTACTATTCTTTTCCCATTTGATGCTTCATGGTATCCTAGTTATGGCATACTACTGGATTGGGAGGGTCAGAGCTACAGTCATAATAGTGTAAAACAAAAAATGAATTTTGAATTTCTTTAAGATATCGATTGCTGCTTTCTGTAGAAAACATCAGAAAGTCATATTAATCCTAAGGAAAGGCACTGATTCAGTAATTTTCCCAAGAAACAGTCTTCTTGATGTTACTCCTCGATACACACGATGCAAAATTATGCAGTGACAGGAAAACCAGCTAGTAGTGAAACAAGATAGATATCTAGTGTACGATGACCCTAGACAGAGATATCATATAGAATTATAGATGCTTAAAGCTTAATACTCACATTTCCAACATAAACCGATCGTGAATCGACCTCCTCCTTACTTGCCTGAGCAGCAGCGGCACCAACAGGATCTATAGGTTCAATAAGAAAATGAAAGTGAAATGCTAGTTCATTATGAAAATGAAACATGCCATTAGAAGACTGTCAAAAGGAAACCTTTGAGTCTTTGACAAACACATCGCAAATTCTAACTCATATAATTCACCTTCTACCATTGCCCAATCCTCTTCTTTATTTCTAATGACAATATCATTTCCTTTTTACCTACAAGTGGTAGTCTACTTATTGAACAACCCGTCCGACTTCATAAAAATTACACAATCAAACAAAGAATTTAGATCTCAGCTGCAAACATAAAGGCAAAAGAACCTCAAAGTCAACAGGACACGGAGTTTCACAACAAAAACATAACTTGAAAAAAAACACGATTATAAGTAAACATTAAATTAGAGATATACCTTGAACAGCACCCATCTCCTTCTCTACTTTTGCCTGCATCTCGCGCAACGCCGCGGCTTCATCCTCCATTTCCTTCAATCGCTTCTTCATCTCATCCAATTCCTGAGAATTTACAAAGACAAAAGGAAGTCAGAACTCACTGATGTACAAACACGTCGATCGGCTTGAGAAAAAATTCGATCTTTGGATAAATCCTACCTTAGCAGCTGCTGAGTCGTCTTCTCCAGCTGTCATCTCCATGTCAGCATCCGCTTCCATCTCATTCTCGTCCGGGATATCTCCGCCATAAACCTCATGCTCCTCTTCCTCCATCTCTCTCCGCAGATCGAAAGTTAGGTCGATGTATTGGTTTTGGTGCGAAATGCGGATTGGCTAGGGATTTGGCAAATCGCGATGACGCCCCTAATGTTTCACTGAACTACTAAAATGGGTCTTCTCTTCATGAAGAATTTGTGCTTTGGGCCTAACCATGAATTTACGTGGTCTATATATGGGCGTCTTATTGGGCTCGTTAGTAGATGAAAATAAAATGCTTAATTATTTTTTTAATAGTGTATACTCAAAAGCGTGACAATTTAAGGATACACGGAATAAGGAGTGACAAAAAATAATAAGTTTTCAAATTAAAATAATTTGACGAGTTAATTAACGCCGGAACATGATTTCAGTCCGTAATTAATATATATGAGTATTTATTAATTAAATTTGGAGAAATTCTACGTGGTGTCGGACGTGCTGATTTTGGCAGCTATTTTTTCACGTTGCGACGTGGAATTTTATCCCAACTTAATTGTCATGTGCATCTCACACTTGTTAATTCCTAGTTAAAATATTAAATTTCTCGCGTTAATTGTCCTTAAATTGTTTAAAATTAGTCATGAGAGTTTATCCCAAAATTAATCATCATATGTGACTCACATATGTTAATTCTTGACCGAAACTAGGCTTCTAACATTAACGATCCTCAAATTGCTTCACGGTGCTAGAATTGTCATATTTTAATGTCATAAAAATAATTAAGCCAAAATAAAAAGTCATCCAAATCATTTCTTGAACCAAGCTCTAACACTAGGCCCAAACTTCTCCTTTCCCACAATAATCCCCAAAAACATGAGCCTATACACAGCCACCATCCCAATCACAATCCCCACATCGATCCACTTGTCGTGCATCTCCACCTGCCAAACGCTCCTCAGCACCTCATCCCCTCCGACCACCGCCGCCCCGCCCACTCCGTCGCCGGCGGGAAACCTCAACCCCAAGAACTCGTTCTTGTAGAAACCCTGATTCGCGTACTTGTGGAAGGAGACGTAATACATCGGGTAGTACCACACGGGCTTGGGGAGGTCATTGGGCAGCCGAAAGAATCCTCCGTTGAGCATCATCACGCCCTGAATTCCCGCACCCGTTATGATCCCCATCAGGAAATCGGGCACCACGCTCGCCACGATCATCATCAGGCTCTCGACGAGAAGCATGCACGCGAACAGCAGGAGAGCGAAGTAGACGAAGTGGTCGAAGCTCTTCTGAAGGCCCACGAGGTAGTAAGCCATGGCTCCGGGGATCACGGAGATCATTGCTAGGTAAGGTACGGAGGAGAGCGTGTTTGCCACCACGAACGATGCCACCGTGTAGTGCCCGTTTAGTCTTTCCCGCGAAAAAATCTGATTTTTATAGAAAAAAAAAAAAGATGAATAAATTTAAAGTGAAAGTTTATGAATGGATGAAGGGATTAAAAAATCATACTTTCATGTCCTCGACGAAAGAAGGGAAGCCGCCGATGGCCATGAAGGTCAAGAAGGCTCCTACAAACATCAGCATCGAGCCTCTAGCCTGCTTATATGCTAATATATATCACTAATACATATTGTTGTGACTGTTGAGATATGATGATGTTATTACACAATGAATGACAAACCTGAATGGAGCCATAGCTATGTCCGATGTCGTAAAATATTGTCCCCACGCAAAGGCATAGGGCGACGTATATAGCCAATCGAAGCCAGTAGTAGCCTAGATCCCGATACATGTTGACGAAGGACCTTCGAGTGAGAACTTGACACTGAGTTACGAATCCCGCGTGGCTTCTCTTGTTTTGTAATAAAGGTCCTTCGCTCTAAGAAAAATATTCGTTCTTGGATATATTAGTAGAGATTTGAGGTAATAATAACTGACATTTTGTACGCACCATTCGGCATATTTCGGTGACTCGGGCTTGTACTTGTTGGAAAGTCTCCGATGACTTGTATGAGCTCGAAAGTACGTTGATGGCTTCCTCTGCTCCAATGGTCTTTCTTCCATCAAAATCTTGTTCGATATCCTATATTGAATAGACAAAGATTATAAATTAAAACTGTGGGATTATGATCAAGATTTATGAAAAGCATTCATTATTCGTGCTTACAACGTCAAAGTCTGTGTTTATGGTCCTGAGAAAGTGGTCCGATGGGTTCCTCATGGAGGGACAAGGGCAGCCATTTTTAGCGAAAAGCTGTTGTTTTTCAACGGTCAAGAAAACACAAGTAAGAGACTAATTAAGCAAGAATTAAGATATGCGGAAAAAAGGTAATATATTATCACCTCATCAGCATCAGAAGCAGGTCCAAAGTAGATCATCTTCCCGCGAGAGAGGAGACAGAGATCGTGGAAGAGCTCGAAGACCTCAGCACTCGGCTGATGAATGGAGACGAGGACGGTGGTCCCCTCTTGCCTCGCGAGCTTGACTATGTGGCTCATGACGTGGTAAGAAGCTGCGCTGTCGAGGCCACTGGTGGGCTCGTCGAGAAAGAGGAGTTTAGGGCGGGTTAGGATTTCGATGCAGATGCTCACTCTCCTCTTCTGCCCACCGCTGAGCCCCTTCACACTCCACCCTCCGATCCTCGTGTGGACCGAATCCTGCAGCCCCATGTCTCTGATCGTTGCATCGGCTCGTTCTTTCTTCTGGGATTTGGACATGGAATTGGGGAGTTGGAGCTGGGCTGAGTAGTGCACGGCTTCCCTTACGGTTAAGGTTGTCATTAGTGTGTCGTCTTGTGTCACATATGCCTGAAAGATTGAAAGATTTTCCCCTTTTTATTGATTGATTAAGCTTGTATTTACAAGTCTTGTTTGTTCTTGAAATTTAACCGATTAATGATTACCGAATTGCCAAAAGCTAGAGCTTGCTTGCGGCCATTGATGAGGATCTCTCCTCTTTGTCTGGTGTTTGAATCGAGCCTTCCTGCGCAACCCATTATTACATTTACTTTAACACACGGAATTAAAAAAGAAAAAAAAAAGAGTTTTCCAACTTGAGCAGCAAAATAATAGTTTACGCAAGGAAAATTTCACCTGCCAATGCGTCGAGGAGAGTTGACTTTCCCGAGCCCGATGGCCCCATGATGGCCAAGACTTTTCCGGGGCCGGCGTATCCGGTGACCTCCTGCAGTATCGGCCGCTGTGTGTCGGACACGGTCACCCACAAGTCCTTCCATGTCAAGTGAACGCCGCCGATTGGGCCCATTCCTTCGTCAACGTGAATTATATTAGCAGCAGCAGCTTCTTCTCTTTTTGATGAACCATTCATCTCTATCGAGTTTAGAGACGCTGATTTGATGGAGAGGTCATCGGGTTGTTGGTACGAGGAACTAAACGGGAAGCTACCGTCGTGGGTTTGCATTGGATCTTTCGTTGCCGGTTTGGGTTCGGAGCTAGCTTCGGTAGGTTTCCATGTCGGAATTTTTTGAGAAGGATCCATTAATGCGATGGAAGTTTTGAATGAAAACCAACTTCGTGGTGGCATGCACACCTTTATATAAACAAGAGATCGTGCGTGAGTTAAAGGGCATATTCATATTAAATTATATAAAACCGGTGGCTGCTAAAACCATCTTTCGTTTGGTCAACATTGTCGATTTGTGTGTGTCATAAATTTAATAAGAAAAAAAAAGAGGTTTTTTGCAATGGCTGCTACGGTATGATATATCAAGGAAACTGACTCAAGCGTGTGAGATGCATTGCAATCTAAGCTCAGTTTGCTTCCAAGAATTCTTCTAGAAAATATTTGTTCAATAATAGGTTGGAAATAAGAGATGCTAAGACTATTTTGGCTCCAAAACATTTCATTTGTGTCACTCCTCCATGTATATATTTCTTGACATGAATGAGTACCCAGTCCATTTAGGTTGACTAATGATAACTCGGGATCAATTTCAAGAATCATCCCTCACCACACAATTAGATTATCCTCAAACTAGTCCACTAAAAAGTGGTTCTGGAAATAAATATCCTGGATATTTTCGAACATTGGTCCATAATTGCCAGATAACATGCCAAAGAGAAACCTAATGCCAAGTCAAATCAACTTAGGACACATAATCCAAGGAAAAACAAACAACCAGCAAGGTCCCATCACCAAAACAAAATATCTCTTCTGAAATATAGAAGCAATTGACAGAAATCGCAATGAACAAGAAGACTTATGCAGCAACAGAAGGCTTCGAGGCCACGGAGAGCCTAGACCTCTTCTTAGCCAAGCTCTCGCTTCGCTTCTCTCTCTGCTCCTTCAGCCGAGATGCAAGAAGCTTCTGGTACTCAGCAGCATCTGCCTTGGCTTTAGCGATCCTCTTCTTCTTGTCAGAGATTCTAGCCCTTTTCCTCTGCAGGGTCAAAGGAGTCACCAGCCTCTGAATCTTAGGGGCTTTGCTCACAGTCTTGCCTGTAAAATGATACAGTAAACAATCCCCAAAATGATTTATTAACTCAAACTCAACGAGTAATGAATTACTTTTTCAACATAAAGAGACGAGAAAGAGAACTCACCGGACTTGGTGGTGAATGTTCGGCGGTAAGTGTTGACATACTTCCTTACATCATCTTTCTTGGAGAGGTTGAAGAGCTTGCGAATTTTAGAAGCCCTCTTGGGACCTCTCATCCTAGGTTTCTCTGTATCTGTCAGTCCCGGGAGTTCATTGTCCCCCTTCTTGACGATCACTAAGTTGAGGACAGAGAGATCGGGGCTAACAATGCAGCCGCGAACTGACTTCCTACGGCGTTCTCCGTTTCTCCTTCCATAACCGCGGAAGCATGGAGTACCTGCAATGAGCAAAGATGAGAGCTGTAGCCAATCAATAAGGTGATGAAATTGGATGGGGAGGAATCATATGTAATCAATGGATATCAGACCTCTGTGGAGCAAAAGTCTCACACGCCCGTTAGTTAAGACACCCTGCTTCATGGGGAAACCTTGCTTGTCACATCCTCCCATGATCTTAAACACGTAACCCTTAAACTCCTGTTTAAAATATGGCCATGTGAGTATACTAAATCATTGGGACCGATATGCTAAAATTGCAATTATTATACTGCAAGTCCCTGTAAAAGAAAATTAGTGTACATACATCACCCAGTGCATCCCCAACGACCTCTTGGGAGATCCTCTTGTCATAGAACACACGGCTGCAGTAAAAATAGACAATAAATGAGAGCTACATTTACAGCACAACTAAAAACTTCGACAACATTCTAGTATGGATGAACAAACTAAATGATCATCCCAACTAGAAGTATTATCCAGTAAAAGTAAATTGAGAAAGCGATATATGATTCCCATATGTGATAGCCATCATCGTAGCAAATCGACAAATGAGTTCACTTCTGTTCTATACCGATGGATAAAGGAGAAGAAATACAAAATGGTAACTCCTCCAATGTAATCTCTCACATAAGCTGTGCAGTATATTAAAACTATTTACGAAATACCACTCCAGCAATTAAACTACCTTGACCCGAGCACAATTTCATTATGGTAAAAGCAAATGCAAATACAGAGTAAATACAGTAGATAGAAATTAATAGGCGACCAACATATGAGCGTTAATGATATCTCCGAGCTACGGCAGCACGAAATCATAAACATCCGCGTAATCATGTATCAAACAGCAAATAGCAGATAAACCCAGACTCAATTACTGATGGTCATACAACAAAAAAAGAAAAAAACATACAGCTTCTGCTCATCGTCAATTTCGATCTTCTTCTGGCAGCCAGTTGTCGGATTTGCGATGTTGAACTACAGAAAAAAAACAGATAACCATTAGATATGAACATCCGTTACACAAAAGCGAATTTAGATTCACGGAAGAAATAGATTTCGAGAGAGAGACCTTCATCTTCGATGGACTGAGCTTGGTTCACGGTGAAGCGGCGCCCGTTACACTACGAGGATCAAGATAGGGTTTCTCGCAGCGGCAGCAGAGCAATTTATATATATTGTAGAGGTTTTTCAGGGAAGGGTCCATCAACTGTAACGGGCCTGTGCAACTTACTAATATTTGGGTTCAAAGCCCATTTAGATGAAAATATTATTTATCATATATATATATACATATATATAATCCTCCGCCACTTAATAAAATATACTTTTGCAAAATCAACTAGGCTATAACGAATTAAGAGTTAGGTTAATTGATGCCGTAGCATAATAACCTAATGCTAGTAGAGGCGTGGCATATTACTTTTAGTAAAAACTAAAAACTAGTGTCTACAATGACTGGATCAAAGTTGGATGATGCAAGAATAATAAAAGAAAAATACTCCATAACAAGCCCTCTATTATTGCATTTTTTAATAGTAGTTAAATAATTACAATGATCAACAAAGAAGAGATAATATAATAATTGTTAGGATAGTGAAATTCTCGTCTCATTGGCCGCCCATTATTAAACTAACTTCCAATCATTACAAAGTGGAAACGGTCTCAAATCATTATTATTTTTATATTATCAAACTGATTTTCAGACAATAACAACGTAGTGAGAGACGTTTTCGACGTTTTTAACTCACAATGCAGAAAAATTAATCGCCACGTGTCTCTACATCGTCATCATCCAAATCTTCGTCGACATCGTCGTCGCTATCTATTTCATCGAGATCCATGCTCGATGATGCTCCGACGGAACCATCAACGCCACCGCCGCCACTCGCCTTCTTCGTCGTCTCTGCTGGTAATCTTGCTTCTTGTATTACGGTCAACGCTTGGTCAACGCTCTGGCATGAATAATCACCACCTTCTTCTCCGCCATTAATATTCTTTCGTAAAGCATCGTCATCACTTTCGTCGCCACCTTTAATGAGCTCTGCGGGTAGGTTCTTCAAGAACCAAGGATGCTTCTTGATTTCAGGAATCGTCATTCTCTGCGGAAAATAGTAAATTCAAATCAATTATATATTTTAAGAGTTATTAGGGTTTTAATTAGTTGACCTTTTCAGGGTCAGCAACAAAGATGCTTGACAAGAGATGTAGGCACGCCTTGGAAACTCGGACATAGTCTGGGAATGAATAGTCCACACGAAGTATTTTCTGCAATGAATAAACTAATTCATTATCATGACGACGACGTCAGATAAATAAATAAATATGTGTTAAAAATGGATGATGCAATTATTTATTCAGATAATTATCCTCCTCACATCGATGGTTTTTTTGAAGTTTCTTGGATCGTCAGGATCTTCGAACGGATAAGCACCAACTAGCATTACATACAAAGTAACCCCACAAGACCAAACATCTGCAATCTTTTTTTTTAAAAACATGCAAAAACAATTAAACTCATTGTCGTTGTCTTTGTGTGTTATTATATAGTTTAGTAGAAAACATACAAGAATATTATTTATTGTACCTTGCCATCATATCCTTTTCTTGTTAAGACTTCCGGAGCAATGTATGCAGGTGTACCCACAGTTGATTTGGGTTGAGAATGTAATACCCCTGACTGAATAATAATCATAATAATAAAAAGGTTTTACATATAAAGTTACTAGCTTTGACAAGTAATTCTTCACTAGTTATTCAAGAATTGAATTAATTATGGCACTTCATCAGCTATAGTTTAACAGTCACTACTTTCTATCACCTTAGAATAGCCAAAATCACAGATCTTGAGGCGTGGTGACGGGCTACCATCTAACAATGTGTTTTCGAGCTTTAAATCTCTGTGACAGATTTGCTGAAATCCCAATAATGTATTAAGCTAATTAAATGATGAATCTGACGAGTTGATTCGCAAGAATAAATTATATTTCTGATCATTAATATACAGTTTACCATGGAATGGCAGTAGCTGACTCCGGATATCAGCTGGTGAAAGAAAAATCTTGCCTTTTGGAACAGTTTTCAACTCTTGATTAGTTTCTCAAAGGGATTAAAATGATAAAATAAAATGAAAGTATTAGTGTAATACTTCATCTTCACTGAATCTCCCGGCAGTACAGATTCGTTCGAAAAGCTCTCCACCAGAAGCATACTCCATTACAATTGCCAGATGAGTTGGTGTGAGCAATACCTTCAACATTTTAATTTAATTTATAATTATTTAGATCACACAATATATAAAGTTTCCTAATCATCAGGAGAATCATAATAAAAGGGATCACCTCCTTGAATCTGATTATGTTCTGATGCTTTAAGGACCTGTGATTCATGATTTCTCTCTGCACGTGCTCATCAATCTGCGGTTAAAAAAGATGTAAGAGAAGAAAACTCAAAAACCTTTACGCAGAAGATTGAAATGAAACTAACAATCAATAAAAGAAAGAAAACAATGTAATGAAAAGGAGATTGCCTTTTTGCCTCTTTCAATATACTTGACAGCATAGAGCTCACCGGTCTCTTTATCCTTCACAAGCTTGGCTACCCCAAAATTTCCTGAACCTAAGTCTTTCAAGGGCTCATATCTTTCCATTTTTACTGCATAACATATATTTATGGGCTAGTGTTTGATTATTATTCAGAGATATTAGCTTACTGCAGCTTGTATGAACACTTTACAGAAACATTGCAATAGTTTTCTCTCTATATATAGAACTATGATAAATTATTCATCTGTTAAATATAGCTAATGTAGAAAATGAAATCAACATAAATTATAGTTTTTGTGTAGCATGCATATGAATGTATATGACCTATGATAACCACTTGTGCATTTACTTGATAATTTTAAATATTTATATATATGTGTAATATCTACGCTGTGCAGCATTATCTTATCTTAGCCGGCCATTTGCAGTATATACTAGGATATCGGATACAATGAATTTCTTGAAATAAAATAACGTAACTTAAAAAAAAAAGTTGTTTATCGAAACCATTGTTTGAGCTACACAAATCATATACATTTTCATATAGATATATATAGTATATACATCCTCACAAGTTCAACTATTATTAATTATAAAGAAGAATGTGATTCTTGGGACACTCTCGTTTATTAAATCGATGTATTTAGAGCAAATCGGCACGGTATTTTCGAACGAAAAAGGCACATGGGGCGGAGCTATTCGCATATGCATTGAATTGAATGTACCACAAAGCTTATGATATATATGTTGGGGTCGAGCGGTAATATTTCGGGCCCAGCGGAAGGTTGGTATTTGGACCCCTCGACAATTTATCGGAATATTATAAAAGCCGAAATGACACCGAGAGAGAGAGCACGAGATTTTACGTGGTTCGGCCAATACCGCCTACCTCCACGGAGAGACAACAATTTTACTATATTTGAGAATATTACACCGTACAAAATAACGCTCGTGTTTAAACTCAAACTCGAGACCCCTCACCCACTCGGGTAATATTTTTGTACCCACTCTCAATTGCTACAGTAAAAATGCACCCGCTATCACCTTTATCCACCGGATAAATACCCTTTTTTTTCTCTCTCTCTCTCTCTTTCTCTCTCTCACTTGGGGTGTCTAACAAGTAATCGCATGAAGCCATTTTATAGGCTAAACAACAAGCATGATGCCAAAAACAATTAGCTCATTGCATTCGTCAGATCTTCAATAATTCCTACCACTTGATGTCTTCATTTACTTCACCCATGTGGCTTATATCTTGTTGGTTGATAGCACACGGCTGGACCCAACAAATCTCCCCCTCCAGCCGCATTCACCGTCTTCTTCAGAGAGCGCTTATCTCAGAGAGTCTGATCTTGAGAGTTCCCGTTCGTAAATGCCACGAACGTCCATTGGCCTACTTATACATCTACACATAATCCGAATCAAGAATTCCGATCCTACACCACTTGATTCACTTAGTGGCCAATCTTATGTGCAGCTGCCAAACCGATTCTACCCGTCGGTTCTGAAGAGGGACTTCGATGCAACCCCTTCTCCAGCAGGATTTACCTTCTCACTATCGTCTCCTTTTCCTCCACGCGCGCGCGATTTTCGTGATCTCATCGAAGTCGGAGTATTATGATACATACTCCCGCCCAGACGGCACAAACCTCCACGCTCTTCTCCTTTCAGTAGGACCTTTCCGCCATGTGTGATTTTACAGACTCCCCCTGCTATGAAACTCCCATAGCCCTTGGAATCTAATTGGCTCAACGATATTAAATTCTTACGCAACTTTGGGACAAAGATCACACCACCCAAATTACGCATCGCTCCGTCGACCATTTTGATCTTCACCGTTCCAACACCTCGAACAGCATGACGATGTCCATCGGCCATGGAAACCGAACCCCTGCGCATTTTTCGGAACGTATCAAAATATTTCTTCTCGGAGCAAATATGGTACTTTGATCCCGAATCTAATATCCATTCATCATGAGAACGAGCGCCGTCATTATAGACTGTGAGAACGTCTACAATATCATCAGTATCTTGTGCTATCATTGTTGTGGAATTTCCCTCGCCGTTCCTGTCCTTCTTCCTCCAAGTTGGACAGTTCTTCTTGATGTATCCCGACTCACCACACTTGTAGCACACCACACCCTTCCCGCCATCTTTGAATTTGGACCTGCTGCTGCTCCCAAATTCTCTAGCGTGAGTCCTTCCCCGATTCCCTCCGTGTATAGCCAACGTCGAATTTTGGCTATCTCCATAATTTGATCTTCTCCTCTTTTCATGCGACAAAAGAGTAGACTGAACATCCACCATCGTCACTGTCTTCTTCCCGTACAGAATGGTGGTGATCAAATTATCATAAGAATCAGGAAGAGAGGTAAGAAGTAAAAGGGCCTTATCTTCTTCCTCTATCTTAGCCTCAACTTTTGCAAGTTGATCCACAAGTCCGTTGAACATGCTAATATGATCCATGAGATTCCCACCCTCCTCCATCTTCAGTCGGCACAACTCCCGCTTCAGATCTAACTTTGTGGTTAAGCTTTTTCCGAGATATAGTTCCTCCAACTTCTTCCACAAATCTGGTGCAGAATCTTCATTAACAACATTATTGATAATGTTATCCGCAATGTATAAACGGATTGTGCTAACACATCTCGACCCCAAGTCCTCCCAGTCTTCACTTGTCATTTTCTCCGGCTTCCCCGCGTCTCCCTTCAATGCTTTAGCCAAGCCTTGATAAACGAGCACGTCCTTCACTCTTCTCTGCCAAAGACTGAAACTTCCCGAACCATCAAATTGTCGCAATTTGAAACTGTTTTCCGTCGCCATTATTTTTGCAGAGATACAACAGCTACCGGCCTATATAGTACTGATCAGATAATTCCCAGGAAAGGCTAGCGACCTGCCTTCTAGACAGAATTACCCTTCTAAGTAAGTTCCCATGAAGATCTGGTGGGGTCACACCGGTCCCACTTATACACCAGTCACCTAGACAGAACCCACTTACACAGTACTATTGCCACAACTTGCCAAAAAAACTCCTTCGCCGCACAAGCTCCGCCCGACACTAGCTCCCCCTGAATCGATAATCCTTTTTGATATCTTTTCTGATGTGGAAGATCAGACAAAGCTGCAACCACAGAGCATACTCAGAATATCAGCAAGGCGAGGCTCTGATACCACTTGTTGGGGTTGAGCGGTAATATTTCGGGCCCAGCAGAAGGTTGGTATTTGGACCCCTCGACAATTTATCGGAATATCATAAAAGCCGAAATGACACCGAGAGAGAGAGCACGAGATTTTACGTGGTTCGGCCAATACCGCCTACCTCCACGGAGAGACAACAATTTTACTATATTTGAGAATATTACACCGTACAAAATAACGTTCGTGTTTAAACTCAAACTCGAGACCCCTCACCCACTCGGGTAATGTTTTTGTACCCACTCTCAATTGCCACAGTAAAAATGCACCCGATATCACCTTTATCCACCGGATAAATACCCTTTTTTTTCTCTCTCTCTCTCTCTCTCTCTTTCTCTCTCTCACTTGGGGTGTCTAACAAGTAATCGCACGAAGCCATTTTATAGGCTAAACAACAAGCATGATGCCAAAAACAATTAGCTCATTGCATTCGTCAGATCTTCAATAATTCCTACCACTTGATGTCTTCATTTACTTCACCCATGTGGCTTATATCTTGTTGGTTGAGGGCATGTTTGCACCATGTGACGCGACTAATATTGTTTAGTAGCTTTTATTTATTTTTTTTTAAAATTCATGGAGTGCAAATCATATATTGTTAAACAAAAAAAGACAAAAGAAGCTGAACACCGGTCCAGTTTATAAAAACCTTCAGAACTTTATAGCTGACAACACGACGTCATGGGCTTTTTACAAGTCCAATACGGTTACGGCCCATTCTTTCTCAGCCCATATAGAGATGTTATTTACTATTTTTTCTGAATCTCACAAGACAAAAAAGATTTTTTTTTATAATAATAATAAATCCAAAAATAGATTCCATAAACTGCCTCAATTTTCTCCCTCGGGCCACTCGCACACAACTCATCCTCTCTCCATACCAAAACCAGTCAAATCTCTCTCTCTCTCTCTCTAAAAGCAGTAATGGCCTCCGGACGCGATGAGTACGTGTACATGGCGAAACTCGCCGAGCAAGCCGAGCGGTACGAGGAAATGGTCGAGTTCATGGAGAAGGTTGTGTCGTCCTCTGACGATGAGCTCACCGTAGAGGAGCGCAACCTCCTCTCCGTCGCGTACAAGAACGTCATCGGCGCAAGACGCGCGTCGTGGCGAATTATATCCTCGATCGAGCAGAAGGAAGAGAGCCGAGGCAACGAGGCGCATGTCTCGGCTATCAAAACGTACAGATCGAAGATCGATTCCGAGCTATCAGGCATCTGCGATGGTATTCTGAAGCTGCTCGACTCTAAGCTCATCGGATCTGCGACGGGTGGTGACTCCAAGGTGTTCTATCTGAAGATGAAGGGTGATTATCATAGGTATCTCGCCGAGTTTAAAACTGGAGCTGAGAGAAAGGAAGCGGCGGAGAATACGCTCAACGCCTATAAATCTGCTCAGGTTAGGCATGCTTGAAACCTACTTTTTTTTCTCCAATTTTGAGCTGTCTTTGTATGCTTTGTGGGTGTTTTGAAGAGAATGTTAGCCAGTATTTGATAGATCTGAGGAGTTATTCTTTTGTTATGCTTGCAGATCCGAAATCCTTCTTGCTATACCATTTTTCTGGAAATTTTGCGTTACTCTTTTAGATGAATTGTTATCTTGGGCACTTTGTAATTGATAAGTTAGCCTGCCAAGGTGTTGACTTCATAACATATTGGGGTTTGGTGCTCCCTCAATTTGTGTAAACAAATTCTTTCTTTCCAACCAAAGGAAGTTTTTAGTACGAAGTTCTTGGTTTCCTTCACTTGTGCAGGACATCGCTAACGCTGAGTTGGCCCCAACACATCCCATCCGCCTCGGGTTAGCACTCAACTTCTCCGTGTTTTATTACGAGATCCTCAACTCACCAGACCGTGCTTGTAACCTCGCTAAACAGGTCATTTGTTAACGCCAACTTCTCATTAATTTCTTGATAATTTGATTTCTCGGGCTAATAGTGTGTTCTTGTGGTGGTTCTCCAGGCTTTTGACGAGGCCATTGCTGAGTTGGACACTCTTGGAGAGGAATCATACAAGGATAGCACTTTGATCATGCAGCTTCTTCGTGACAACCTCACCCTGTGGACTTCCGATATGCAGGTAAAATTAAAAATAATATATATTCCTCCGTTGCTTACCATGTTTGTGGGTGTTGGTATATAAGATTCCATGTTTGTTTCCACCGATGTGTTGCGTATGTTTGCAGGATGATAATTCTGAGGAGATCAAGGAAGCACCAATGCAAGACGATTAATAGCTTGTATTTTTATTCTCTCTTTCAATGTTTGGCGTTCTGTTTCTATTGCTATTACCGCCTCCTCAATTCATGACTTATCTATATGACATCACCGATATTACAACTCTTGTTGAGATTATGTAATAGTTTGGTTATTGTTATTATTTGTCATCGTTGTGGCTTTCAATTGTTCACCAAAAAGCTTTTTGCTCTGTAATAAATGATGCACAAGTTGGAAAAGCCTTCTGGGTCATTTTTCTTCAAAATTGACAGATCCTTCTATGAGATATTCGTGGGCCCACACGATAATGAAGAGCATGTGAAATACTGATATACTACTAGTTGATATGATTGGCTGGAATTTAAGTATATCAATAAAGAGCTTTCTGAAGGATTATCACTTTTTCGAAGTGCGAAACGTGATTGGTGGATCTCGCTTGACTTTTGATTCAACATGCTTTCTTTTTTTAAATAAATTCAAAATAGAATAATATTCTGGTTACTAATGAACGGTGGTCTTCTACAATTATCTGAAAAAATTGAATGGATTTGTTGGATGCTTCAAGTTTTGGCCCATTTTCATGTCGAAATCCAAACACTATTTGAACGTACTATCGAATCCGGGCTTTTATTTCCAAAATCGCAAGAAATATGAATTTAAATTATGAATCTGGGCCAAATTAAAAATGGGTTGAGTCCGGCCCGAATCGCCTATCCCTTTGCGCCTTTAAAAACGAACGCTAACTCAGCTAGTCAGCTACTTACTACTGTTTCCTTGACGCGCGAGGGAAGCAGAAAAGAAAAAAAAGAAAAAAAAAATAGAAATTCTTCAATATCAAAACAACCTTCTCCGAATTTCACATCAGAATTGTAATTAATTACTGTCGAGATCGTACTGATGCGTGCAGACTCATAATCCAGGAACGAATCTTCAATTTGTACTTTGGTGGATTCGATCGTTAGTGATGTGGCTATTTTATTTGATCTCGTTGCCACTAACCCTAGGCATGGTGGTTTTGACTCTCAAATATTTCCTGGGAGCAGACGTGCCTCGATACGTGTTTTTCACCGTGGGCTACACTTGGTTTTGTTCCATTTCTATCATCATTTTGGTGCCGGCTGATATTTGGACGGTAAGCTACTGCTTAAATTTTGATTTGTTGCTGTGATTATGGGCCGACTTGCATTTTTTGGAGCTCAGCATTCACCATATTAGTATGATTTTGATATTATAACATGTTGAGCTGGGATTATATTGTTGATTTCGTAGCTTGATTTTTGTTTGATGAGCTTTCATTTGATATTTTTTGGCATTCATGCTGTTGGGGTACTCATGAAATTTAATGGAAGAGGTTAGGGTGCTTAGAAAAAAGCTTATGGTGTAATCGATTGGTGTTTCCGTTTTACATACTATATTTTATCGATCAGTGCTAGAGCCGTTTATGAAATAATGGAAGCGTTTCTTGTTTTCTTCCTCGCTTTTGTTGTGTTTGGAGGTTTCTTGAATGTGGGTTTAGTGAAAAATTAGGTGAGGTTGTGTTGCAAGGCTTGTCTAATTATCATTTTTTGTTCCAGACGATAATTGATCATGGTAATGGAGGAATCTCTTTCTTTTGGAGTTTGTCGTACTGGAGTACGTTTCTCCTGACATGGTATGACCTTTTCACTTATCTCTTTTCTTTTGTAACTGAAACGGTCTGATACTGCTGATGTTATTTTTAACATGATTGGGTCATTTACTTCGGAGCACCTGCGTATGTAATTATCCTTTTGGCTATGGCATTCCATTATTGCCCACGTATTTGTTACGTCATTTTTCTATTTGCTTTCTTTGCACAATTGTGTGGTTCGCTATTTTCATGTAACACGTGCGCAGCCTTTTCTGTCACATACCTACACCTTTATCAAGATTTGAGAAGATCATTCTTTATTTTTGCTACGTGCAGGCTCGTGGCACCCCTTATACAGGGTTATGAAGATGCTGGTGACTTTACAATGATGGAAAGATTAAAAACTAGCGTTCAAGTAAACCTAGTCTTCTATATAATTGTGGGATTCATTGGTCTTTTCGGATTAATTCTAGTTCTGACAACGCACAAAGAATGGTTCGTTTCTGTAAAAATTTAGGTCCTTGTTATTTGAGTCTCAGCCTACATTGGTAGCATGTATTTTGTCATTTGCTGATCTCTTTCCTGCCAGGATTGGTGGTAGAGGCATATTGGGCTGGGCAATGGCGTGCTCAAATACATTTGGACTAGTGACTGGTGCATTTCTTCTTGGTTTCGGTCTAAGCGAGATTCCTAAAAGTATTTGGAGGAATGCTGACTGGACGAACCGTCACAAGGTTCTTTCACACAAGATAGCAAAAATGGCTTTGAAACTTGATGATGCTCATCGAGACCTGTCTAATGCAATCGTAGTAAGTTTCTTTGCTACACCAGATATAGAGCTTTTAACTGATCTACATCTTCTTTATTCAAGGTTTTTGGTTCACTTTTTATTCGTTAACTTGTCACCCATCAATTTTTTTATTAGGTTGCCCAGGCCACATCAAAGCAGATGTCTAAGCGTGATCCACTAAGGCGTCATATGGATGTCATTGACAGCATGTTGGTGCAAATGGTACATTGTTTTTCTTGCACAATTGCACTTCTTGACTCCAAAAGCTTTTAAGTTTATGCTAAAAAAATCTCTATCTGGTATTTTTCCATTGTTAAGTTCAAAGAAGATCCTTCCTTCAAACCACAAGGTGGAAGGTTGGGAGAAAATGACATGGATTATGATTCAGATGAAAAATCCATGGCAACATTGAGGCGCCATCTTCGAAGAGCACGAGAGGAATACTATCGATACAAAAGGTCTGATTATCTCTCATATATGATTAGTGTTATCAGGTGGATGAGTGAATTTGTTCTTGTTGATGGCTCTAAACTTTAGAAATTTACATTCTTTATTAATTCGTGGTTCGCTGTTAATGTTCATTTTGCAGTGAGTACATGACTTATGTCACAGAGGCTCTTGAGTTGGAAGATACAATGAAGAACTATGAAAGGCGCAATATGACTGGATGGTTAGATATTGCCTCTACTTTTTAGCAAAAATCAGTTGTAAACCGGAATATCCTTGCAGGGTTTCTTGATTGCATCCATATCATTGCTAAGTATATCATTTAAATATGAAGATATAGACCACGACTTATTTCGTATATCAGGGACATATGTGTAGCTAAAAATTTGTGCTTTTATGCAAGACAGGAAGTTTGTCTCTAGTTTCAGACCAGAACGCACTGGTACACTAGGATCCTTCTTTGACAGGGCAGGTAATTATCAGATTATTAAGTAACAATATCTTATTTATACCATCATTTTGTTCAATTTTGGCATTACATGAACTAATTATGGCATGCTATCTAAACATTACACCTTCAATTCTAGTATATCTCAGTACGTTCTTTGTTTCTTGATTTTCAGAATTGATATCGCGGTGTATCTTGCGAAAGCAATTAGAAAAAGTATTGGCGGTGATTCTTGGCTGCATGTCAGCTGCAATACTCCTAGCAGAGGCTACCTTGCTAACTAGCGGTGTTGATTTATCACTGTTTTCTATCCTCATAAAGTCGGTAGGGAAAGATGAGGTTCTAGTGCAGGTATAATCTATTAATAATTCCATATTTTTTGAAAGACTTGTGATGGGTTGCAATTGCAAACACCTACTCATGCCCTAGTTATCTTTATCAACCAAGTTGTCTATTATTTTTTAAGAGATTCTTTAAGATTGATGCTTGATATGTGCCTTACAAACATTTTTATTGACAAGCTCTATATATATATGGTTCCAGGTCTTTTCATTCGTTCCTCTTATGTACATGTGTGTTTGCACCTATTACTCATTGTTCAAAGTTGGAAGGCTAATGTTTTACTCGCTGACTCCAAGGCAGACGAGCTCCGTCAGCTTGTTAATGATATGCTCGTAAGCACTTTCTTTATGGCAATGCAATGTTGCAAATTGTGCTCAGAAAGCTAATATTCGGTGTTGATTTTCTTCTCAGGATGGTTGCTCGCTATGCTCCTCCTATTTCATATAATTTCCTCAATCTTATTAGTCTTGAAGGGGGCAAGAAAACTCTATTTGAAAGGGTTAGCATTTTATCCTATTCTTAATAATCTCATAATTCCTTTTTTGGTGTTGCCACCTTGTGAATTCAAAATACCATTGTTGCAGCGCATGGGAAACATTGATGATGCAGTTCCTTTCTTTGGAGATGGATTCAACAGAATATATCCTCTCATCATGGTCGTTTACACGATCCTAGTGGCAAGCAACTTCTTCGACAAGGTCGTTAGTTTCTTTGGCAACTGGAAGATCTTTCGACTTCAGAGTGATGACGATGATTTAGATGGGTTCGATCCCTCGGGATTGCTTATACTTCAGAAAGGTCACTTGCAATCATGGCAGCAAAACAATTTTGATATTTTCAATAAGTTTAATAATATATTCGTATAAATATTTTCAACAGAAAGGTCATGGCTTGAACAAGGCCTCAAGGTTGGGGAACATGTTATTCCATTGGCGAGGAATTTCAACGGCATGTCTGTAGATGTTGAAACTGGTAACATCATCAGTAAGGTATGAATACAATATATTTTTTTGTCTATTATCTGAAATTATTGATGATGTATGTCGTTTTTTTCTTCCCAGGATACTAGAGTGGAAATGAAGGGTACTTCCAAGGAAGACGTAAGAGCAAGTTCTTCGAAAGACGGGGCACGGAGATATTCAGGGACGAAAGAAGCCATGAGCAGCAAATACTCTGCCATGAGAGAGCAAAGTAAATCTACAGCAGCAGAGAATATTTCATCTGCTAAAGTTGCATTGCTCGTCGATGCTAACAACAGCTCTCAAGTTGGCAGCAGCAGCAATAGCAGCAGTGAGGTAGCAACGGGTTTGGCTTCGAAATGGGCTTCGATGAAAAACGGTTTTCAGAGTTTCAAAACAAACCTTGAAGGAAAGAAATTTTTGCCTTTGCGTCAGGTTCAGGAAGCTAATAAGCTTGTAAGCCGTGATTCGTCTGCTGAATCATTGGATGATATATTTCAGAGATTGAAACGCCCTAGCGGAGAAGAAAACCATGGCCGTGAATGATTATGATGATGACCTTATATGTGTTATGATATGGTTCATGGTTTTCTGCTCGTGAAATTAGTAATGTTTTAATTAGATTAACGATGAGATTTACTGACAAATTGCACATAAAATCGGAATGATCAGCTGCCAATGGAATTAAACACAGAAATATTTGTGCTAATATAGCGTCAAGGGGAATTTTGACCAATTTCCCCCTAATATTCTAGCAATATGTTCTTAGTTAAATAATGGAAATTAACATGTAACGAATCAAATGTGCCTTTGTGAATCACCATTCCACTCGCATATTTCCATTAACCTATTGTGAAGAAACAAAATCTTTTGACTATATATTGGATGACATTTCATAAATTGATGATGAAGAAAAACTATGAAGCTTTGCTAATTGAATGTACCTTATAAAGTAGGCCACGGACAGCGACTCTTCTCCTTACAACAACGAAAGGTTTCTCAATTTTCCACGATTTAAATTTCAGCTTCCAATATATTACAATAATCCTTGACCGTATATTTCCCTGTCCAAATCACATTTTTGCTCTTTGTAGTGCAATAAAGGGCTTAGTCCTTCTTATCACCCACCGACGAATCACACACTCTTTTTCCAAAGTCGAAACTGATCATCACTGTATATGAATATTTCTCTTCTTTATGTAGTAAATATTTCATAACCATAGCCGTTCTGATTATATTCAATTTAAAATTATGTATACATATATTAGTTGCGGACACGAACAAGAACATCAACTTTCCTAAATGACATAACAACTACGGACGAGACCGCACCAATTAATAGTTACCCTAACAACCACATGAAATAATAATATCACAATAGTCCAACTTGTGGCCTTAGTTTTTGTAGAAAGTCAGTAGAAAACGGCCCCACCATTTGTGTAATAAACGCGTAACAATTTAGATCAACATTAAAAAGTCCATTGACTTAAAACGCACATCCGAAGAAACTAGTAAACCTTCCCACAAAAATCCCATCTCCATCTCTTACCGAAAAGCTGCTTTAAACTTGTCTCAATGATCGCCTTCTTCACCTAATCAAACCCCCCATGTTCTCAAAATATTCAAGAATCCCTTAAATATATATATATATATATATATATATATATATAAAACGAGGCTTTCTTGAAAATATAGTCGTAGGTTCTCGATGGCCTTCGATTACAGAAGATTGTTAATACCTCTCAAAAAACCCGAAATCGATACCTCGTTATGCTACGGCTGTTACGGCGGGTGCCCCGATTATTGCAGCAACATATACTCCTCGGCTCTTCAACCGCCGCCGCCGCCGCCGCCGGCAGCTTCCCAAAGCCACCGATTCTCAACAATACTCGCCGTCATGCTCGGTGTTCTCGGGCTGGCGCTCGTGTTCCTCTCTTACCTCACAATCCGAGGATACCGAATCAGGTCAAGAAGAAACAACACGTCGAATAATAATTCCCAGCCGTCGGATCGTTTCAGGGACGACGAGAATCAAGGGCCGGTGTTGGACCACCCCATATGGTACATAAGGACCGTCGGATTCCCTCAGTCGGTGATAGACACGATCGCCGTCTTCAAGTACGCCAAGGGAGAAGGGATCGTCGACGGCACCGACTGCTCCATCTGCTTGAACGAGTTTAGGGAAGACGAAAGCCTCAGGCTCCTTCCCAAGTGCAGCCACGCCTTTCACTTGCCCTGCGTCGACACGTGGCTGAGGGCCCACAAGAACTGCCCCGTTTGTCGTGCGCCGGTGCTGAGTACAACCACCGACAGTTCTTCGAGAGAGGTCGTCGCTGATGTTTCGACGGGGACGAGAAACTGGGACGGTGGTGTAATGACGAGGGATCGGGATCCGCAGGCTGGTGAGAGTGGAGGTAGAGGAAATGGAGTGGAAGAAGCACGTGATCGTGTTAGAGAAGTTACAAGCGTGAGCGACCACGTCGTTCTTCCGAGAATTGAAGACGAGGTTCCATTGAAAAGTAGGGTTCTTATCGATCAACCGGTGAATCACGAGCCATTGAGGAGATCTTTTTCAATGGACTTTTTGTCAGCTATTTCGAGTGTTCATCATCATCATCATCCAATGAACATTAGTTTTGGTTGCAAGAAACAAGATGATGAAGGGTGTTCTTCGGAGCTTAGCGTAATAGTAGAAAAGCAACAGGATTTGGACATTCTTGACGGAAAAGGATTAGATTGTAAGAGCTCGAGTTTGAGTAAGTCTTCTTCTTCTTCTTCTTCACAAAAAGGGCCCGTTTTGATGTTGAAGAGATCCTTCTCATTTAGTGGAAGATCTCTGTGGAAGGCTCATAGCAAAAGTGTGGAGTCGATCTCTATACCAGAAGCTTGATGTGTAATAAAATGTTCATAATTAATGAGTTGATATAAATGTTTCTTTTTGTTTTCTTGTCCAATAACTCAAATGTTTTTTTTATCAAGTATTTTCCTTCTTTTTTTTATGTGATTGTGTGCACCAACATTGAACATTAGCAACACAATAAGGGCCTAGCTATGAAAAATTAATTAACTTGATATCAATCAATATATGAGGTCATAAAGATGACCACTGCAGCCGCTGCTTAGACAAAGAAAATGGAAATAAATTAGATAAAATCATAGCAAGCAACTATCGAAAAACCCCCAATTTGATGAAGTCAACTGGTGGTTTCTTGCAAGTTGAGTTAAAAGTGTATGTGAATAAGTCAATGCTGATCTCCATTTTAAATGTGTATGTGTTGTTGAGAATATGTGTCATAAACAAACCTCTTCTTGCAATAAATTTAGTTTTGCTTCTCTTGTTTGCAGCAGTTAGCTTCAGAGCGCAAGATGCCGAAAGTTATGAGGAATAAAGCATTCCACTTGCATTTATTATCATAATTTAGCATTATATCGATTGGTATTTTACGCACATAGGCTCTAATAATACGAAAATATTTAGTATTTATATCTTAAGACTTATTTTTAATTCAAGAATTTTAACAGATGAAATTTTAATTTAATATGTTTATTATTTATTAGTATATTGTATATAAAAATACAAAAAATTAAGTAGTGGAGACATAATTGGAATGAAAAAATATATAAAAGATAAAATTATCATTACAAATGAACAATGATATACTATATCAAAAGTATAATAATGGGCCTGACATGCCATGCTTGCAAGAAGCCCATATACTAGATAGGCCTAATAGCCTAACACACTTTGTTCTAGGCCCAATACGGGCACCAATTATATTTCACTCTATAAAAAGAAAGAAAAAGATGAGATGAGAACGAGAACTTTATTACTTGGAAACAACATTGATGAAAAATAATTAGAAAAGTAAATTCTACGTCCGCTGACATTCGAGGCATTTTAACGCAGCAGCTTATAAAAAATTAAAACATTCAAAATTAATATTCCACTATAAATGGTGAAAGTCTTTTCACACATCATGCTGCTGCCTCCTCTGTTGTCCTGACCACTTGGTAACGTGCAATCTTGCCTTCACCGCCTACGTGTATCATTAGCAATGCATGAATTCATCTGACAGTAATAACACAATTTAATTAAATAACTAATCAGCAATTAAAGTATAGTACCTCTTCTTCCCAATCGCATCTTGATATAAGAATTATGAGAATCAATGTCTGAAATGCAGTTCCACCAAATATCATACCGGCCCAAATACCCTGATGATGATTCAAAAGTAAATTAAAATCAAAATTTTGCAACATATAAGTTTTTTTTAAATGTTATATTATATTACCATAACTCCTTGATGAAAAACCCATCCCATCAAAAGCCCTGAAGGAATCCCAATGCAGTAATAGCAGCCCAGGTTTATGTACGCAACATATGCTTGCCATCCGGACCCAACAGCCACTCCTGTGTATTTATTAATTTATGTACAAATATTAGTAATTAATATATATTCGTAATTATTGAATATTATTAAATTATATATATGTAGTAGATGTGCCTGAAAGAATTGGCTGAACGCTGTTGAGCAAGACAGTGAAAGCCAACAGAAGAGAGAGTTTGCTAACAGCTTCGAGCACGGGTTTGCTAGTCGTGTAGATTAGTGCTAACTCGTTGTGTAATAACATTATTAGGACCCAAAACACGAGACCAATCAACACTGATTCAGTAACGGATACAATCGTAGCAAATCTTGCCCCTTTACCGTTGCCTGCTCCAAGTTCGTTAGCAACCCTAACTCTGCAAAAATTTTCATTAATTAATTAATAATTATTGATTGAAGATAGAGTGTCGTCTTAGAATAATATTCTGAATAGTAATAATATATATATATATTTTATTTAATTACCCAGTTCCAGCGAAAAAGGCAAAAGGGATCATCAATTCCCATCCGTTGATGCTCATGCTGCATTATATTATAAAGATTTTGCGATGATTAAATTAAATCAAGAACAATAAATAAATACGTATTATGAAGACTCGAGATTTGATGAATTAGTGACAATGACTTTGTATCATCACAAGAAAATCATGGGAAGCAGACAAATGCTATACTCATGTCCACGTAGTTAATAAGAAGTCCAATCCAATGTATACATATATATATATATATATATAAAAGTAAAACAAAGAAAAATTATAATAAAACCACCAGAGACGTGCGCGACTCTATGAGGATTAATGATTAAACCCTTACGAATATTATAATATGATAGAAGAAAAATGAAAGTTATGGGAAAGTTCATGCATTATAGCTAGCAGACGTTTATGGACAGTTAATTATGATTAAATTACTGTTTTAACTTCTTACCATACAGATAAGGCATCCACGGCAATCTTGGCATTTTCTAAATTTCCAGTCATCACGACAAGGATTCTGTAATACCAGTTCTCCAAACTACGGAGAAAGTAAATACAATATATTATTTATGTTAATAAAGAAAAGGTAAATTTTTTTTTTCTTGAGAAAAGGAAAACAAATAAATAATATTTCCGCGTACCACAGCATCACACCCGACGAAGCAGAGAGCTTCAAGAAACCCCACAGCCCACTGAACGCCTCCCTCGAAAACCCCGTCCACGTCAGCGGACAACCGCCGCACGCGGTGTAGGCAAACAATCCAACCACCACCAGCCACCACGAGAAGTTCAGTATCAGCGACGCGCCGACGAGGCCGTACCTCATCTTGTAAACAACGAGCCAGCTCAGCAACGTGTGCACCGTGAGGGCGCCGACGTTCACCCACGCGATGACGGTGTTCTTGAGCTGACTCTGCAGGAACCTCTGAATCGGAAACTGAATCGCGAACGAGAAGTGCAGCGGGATGAAGCAGAGCGCCACCACACCGGAGAGCTCTGACACGTCATCGGGCTGCCCGAGGAGTTTGAGGAATGGGGTGGCGAAGATCAACAGCGGCAGCGTCACGACGCAGCACAGCGAAAGTACGATCCACGAGCGCTGCAGATAAATTCCCAGCATGTGATATTTTCTGGCGCCGAAAGCTTGGCCACATAGGGTTTCCAAAGCGCTCGCCATGCCCAGCTGAAAAAGATTATTTTTTTTTTATTATTATTATTTCAAATTGAAGAAGAAAGATTATCTGCATTAAATACATAATGATGTTTTTGCTCCACTGACCATGAGGCCAAAATCGAAGCCCATGATGACGTTGGAGGCGATGGACATGGCGGCGAGTTCAGTGTCGCCTAGGTGGCCGGAGAAGGCCTGTGTAATGACGAACATGGAGTATGAAGCGAGGCGGCTGACTATTGCGGGGCCCACAACTCGCCATAGCTTCTTCGTTTCAATCCAAACCCTTTCGCTAAGTGTTCGATGCTCCTCGTTAATGTTATCGTCTTCTTGTAATGGTTTAGAATTTGAGTACTCTAATAAAGGGGCCGTTGTTGACTCATCGTTTTCCAATCTATTTGACGACATGGTTTCTTATTTAATACAAGAAAATAAGATGGCTGAGCTGAGAAATAAAAATAGGATTAGCATCTTGTGTTATTTATAGAGGATTTTTAATTGTGGGCTCTGATCTGATCCCGGAAAATTTTCAGTGATTTGTCGTTCGTTAATGAAATTATATATATATATATATTTGTGAGATGTTAGAATCCAACTTCTTATTGACAACTGTGACGTTCAACTTGCATTTGCATACATCGTTCAACCCCTTTCTTGTAATCTTGTCGTTGTTAGCTTAATTAATTAATTTGACGGACATGGTTTTAGTATTACGCGATTTTAATTAATATCTCATTTTACAAAAGTTAAGCTGATACTATTGTTAGAAGAATTAAGAGATTTTTGTTACTAGTTTTAAGATTATTTGATATCGTCGTTAATCATTATTTTTTTAAGAAGAAAGCCTATAAACTTATTCGAAAAATTTATCTTCGATACTCTTTGTTAGTCATCGGTAATTTAATGATGATTATCTATGGTGACAATTGTAAGGGCCCATTAGAAGGACTTTTGACTCAATTCACAAACTTTGGCTCCACGCCCAGCAAAATAAAAGTAAAATTTTATAGAGACTTAAAATAGTGTCATTTCCTGAGGATAATATCTACATCGAACGAGTGATCATAATAAATTTCTCAACAATTTTTACGTAGTCAGCATTATCTTTTAAGGAAGGAGTCAAATTGTGGGTACCCTATCTATAATTCCTTTGTCTCCAAGAAAAAAAATCATAATTTTATGGGCCTTATGTTTTCCATAACCGTAAGCGAAAAATATTATAATATTTGAAATAAAAACAAATTTCAAGGGATAGAAGAATAAAGAGGTGATTAAAATGTTATATACTCGAAATTACGCAAGCGATTGCGGCAGCATATTTGTTGTAACGTTTTTTTTATGGCGTTATGGATGATTGGCGAAAATTGGCACGCATTACTAGACAGAGACAGGCGGCGAGGCTACAACAGCATAGGGATGATGATGATGTTAATTGAAAATTCAAATTTAAAAAAAAAAAAAAAAAAAAAACGGTGCATGTGATTCTTACATTAATTCTTAGCAATTAAAAATTTCCTTTTTTCTAATTATGTATTATTCCCTACCTTACAGTAAAATTAAAGTTAACATCGTCATTATTAATGGTCACCATGGACTTTTGTGGTTGGTCCTTGTCTTTTTCTTTAAAAGGTTTAAAGAATAATTACATGTTCTTAGGTTGTCTCCTACAAATAAATTCTTTTGAGACCTATATAATGTATAATAAATACTACGGGCACAAGGTACTCACTTACCTCGTAAAATCTAAATAATTTTGTAAGTTAAAATGATAAAAGATTAAAGTGGTTGGTTACATGCTACGTGGACATGAATACCATGATTTTGAATTCACTTGCACTCACATAATCGAATTGAAGTTCAACTTGTCCTTCATATCAACTTAATTGAAATGTGAGGACTATAATTAAATCGTACTTAAAAAAATTAAAAAATATAATTGCAAATTTGGTGGGCTTAAGACGACTATACACCTAATTAAAATTCCAAATGCCACGAGCCCATTGACCTAATTCGGGTCCCATAAATTAAGGCGAAGTAAAAGAAGTAAAATAAGTGCATTGATTAATACATAGGTGCAATGATCGTTAACTCAAAACATAGGAAGCAATGCATAATCCACAGAACACAACGAATCATGAATGAATGCATCCCTTTTAATATTTCCATCCCAACTCTAGCAATGCAACACGATCGATTTTATTCTTGTCTTTAACAACTGAATGATTTATAGTGTCCGATCGAAGGCTCCTTGTCCAGTCAAACTTGGTCTTACGTGGCGGATTAATCCGATAATTATTATTTGGGCCTGCCTTAAATTTTTCAGGTTTAGCAGGATTAATCACTTTCTTGATTTCTTTTATCTCAATTTTCTCATCACGACCTTCCATTCCTATGTTTATCTTTAGTTCAGAGAGCAAACCCTTCCTCGAAATGCTGCTGCTGCTTTTATTATTGATCATCGTCCTTTCTTGTTGATGCTTGTACAACCTGCGGAGCCTGAGGGCAAGATTGTAAATTCCTTCTTTGATCTCTTCCTCTAAGCCTCGTTCGACGTCCTTCTCTAGCTCACCTCGAATCTTCAACTCTTCCTCACACATTATTATTATTATTATTAGTATGTATCTGAAATAAGCACCAACCAATAAGGGTGCTATTATAAATCGAAGATAATTCAACAATTATGTTAGGCAATAACAATTAAATGGAAAAAAAAAAATGGATTCGAACTTACAATGATCGATGCTTTATTACATATATGCGTACTTCGTTGTAGGCATCGCTTATATATATTCAAGTTAGGATGAAAATGACTTGGAAAATTTGAGGTGTTCTTAGTGCTGAGAAGACCGTTAATGTCGTTTTAGGGTCAACTGATTTAATTTTGCCATCCAAATCTCTCAAGGAAACGAGTGTTTCGTGCAAAAATTAAATTCAATTACTTGACAACAATTTCACTGACAACGAGAGTACTAGATTGTCTGGTGCTTTGCTTACAAGGTAATTGAGGTCGTCTTAAAGCACAATCGAAAATATTGTTCCAAGAAATATCTAAATATGTCGGCTCTCTCCTTCAAGAAGACTTCCTAAATCAAGAAATATTATTGATCTTAATTCCTAGAAGAAATTGGTTATTAACGTTTTCTAAAGAAATGTTTTCAAAGGAAATCAACTTGGTAAATATTTCAAAATTTAAAAAAATTATATTTATTTTAGGATTGTATTTGACCAGTCAATCAATGCTCCACTTTGAAGTTCAATAATAGTTTGATCATTCCATCGTACTTTTTCTTTTCTTTCTCAATTAAAATCTCAGTTATGCTCAGAACTGTCTGTAAATCAGTTCCCACGTTATACTCCACGAAACTCCTCAAGGAAGCGACAAGATTAACCAGCCTTAGTTATTATTTCTATTAGAAAGATAAACTATAATCAAAGTTAACAGGCATTAGAGTATCTTTCATAAATTCGATTAGGGTTTCAAATGATAAATATATATACAATTTATATCGATGGATATTTCATTAATATATATGTGTGTGTATGTTATATATGTATGAATGCATGATATAAATTCTCAACAACCAAACCAAACCAAACTAAACTATGCAGCAGAACAGCTTGGGGACACAGTAGATTTGTGTCTTGAGAGAGACCATTGATAGATAAATTTTGGCAAATGGAAATAGATTCTTCTCTGCTTCTGCAGCCCTTGTCTTAGCTGTATTTTCATCGATCAGTATACTTTTTCAGCAGCTTGAACAAGGAATATTTATGACCTAAACAATTAAATTTCATATATGTATTAGGAAAAATATCAGTTCAGTTGCATGTGGAAATATAATGCTAGGGAATTTATGTAAAAGCTGTAAAACATCAATATAGCTCCAAGTAAATAAAACATTGTTAATTAATTACTAGGGTGAATAACATAATTAAATCACACTAATAACAAGACACCATCTTATCTTATCTTTCTGGTTCTGACATCACTTTCATTTCAAGTTATTTTCACTATTATTGCACCTTTGACCATTTAACCACACCGAGTTAGAGGGTAATGAGCAGTTGATCAGTGGGTTGGATGCTGATGATTAATAATTTAATACGGGCATAAATATTTATTATCAATATATGTTCATGTATGTTGATGCTATGGAAAAGCTATAGGCTTTTTAAAGTTTCAAGACACAAACTATTTTTTCTGCTACATAGTCGGTTATCACATGTACAGTGAGTGATGTAGTAGATGTGCTCCGTGTCGTTTTGTAAGCAATAGAAGAAGCTGAATACAAAGGCCAAAGTTTTACTATTCTTTAATTCACCTTGACCGTATGGTGCTTAGCTGTAATTAATATTATGCATATTATAGTCCATCAGAGGAAAATATAATATAATCAGTTACATTACATATATAATATATCGTACTGTTATCATGTGTGTATGGAATGTGATTTTTCATCATCTTTAGGTGTTTATATTAAATTAATAATTCAATGTAAATTATACAAAACCAGATACTGTAAGTTAGGCCATAAAATAACTACGCTTGATATAAAATATACAGTTGCTTCAGAATTTCATAAAAATACTAGATAAGAATATTAAAAAAAAAAAAACAGATGTTGACTGGTCAACTCATAGTTGGTCAAAACAAAAAGATATATGCGGGGCCCATTCGCCAATTTCAGACCCCAAAAGAATATGACATGTAATCATTCGCAAACCTTGATAATGTAATATGGTAGTTTAGTTTCTTAGCCTTCATTTCTAAAATCAGTTCGCAAATTTCACAAGCCTTGCATACATAATAGCAAAAAAAAAAAAAAAAAGATTAAAGTAGAAAACTCTAAAACAACTTGTAGCATCACTCAAAATTCATAATTTATTTTTTGGCAACTATTTTGCCTTAGCACATATTATTGTTCATCACTTGCTTTGATGGTACTTTCCCAAAGCCATCTCCTTGCCCGTCTCCTCTCATCATTCCATCATAGAAAAATTAAACAGCACCATTCTTTTTTTTTGCCCTCTTCATGCTCAAAGCATGGGATGCGATGGGACCTCTTTGTTTCTTTTCTTTCCTTCATTAAAATCTCTCAAAAGATGGTGAAAAAAGAAAACTACATTGTTTAGTCCAATCTCCTCCTTTTACTTCTGTGTGATGAAGTACACAGACATGACCTAACTGTTAAGCTTCCATCACTTTTACAGCTCATGCATGCTTCTGCAATGTCCAATACACCATTAGGACTCTCGGGTACTATCAATGACAACGATGATGATGATGATGATGATGATGATAGCAAGCCATTATTACCACCAGCAAGTGTCGTCACGGTAATAGTTGAGTTGGTTGAAGATGAACAGGGACTCTCACTTACTGCAATCAAATCTTGAATCATTTCAATGCACTTCATCACTTTTGCCTGCAATTAAAAGGCAAAAAAAAAAAAAAAAGGGACCGTATGGTAAAAATGCAATAGAGAAGAGTTTTTTTTGCCTCAAGTGGTGTGGGGACCAAATTAAATATACCTTCTCTACCACTATGAAACGAGACAGCGTCTTATCAATGTCTACTAATGCTTGCTTTTGCTTCTCCCCTGATGATGAAACGTATGTTGCCACAGCTGCAGCTATCTCAGAGGGCTTGAATTCCAAGAAGTCAATAGCTGCATTAAATTTTTTAAAAAACCAGCAACAAGTCTCAAATACAGCTGTCCTTTGAAATGAATATACAACAGGCATAAAAAAAATAAATCATTAAAATAGGGAAACCTCTGATTGTGCTTAGGATGACTTTAATGGATCTTGAAATCAAAGCTCTTGGTGGGATTTCGACATCATCGTTGAGTTTCCTGAGAAAGTAGTCTATGAAGTTGAATGGCGTGTAAGGCTTCACATTCCACCTCAAGCTGCTGAGGACGAGAATCTCCATCCTCTGTACGGTCTTGCCTTCGAATAAGTACTTTGGTTCCCCTGCCTGTGACATTTTAGTCCAAAGTTTGTCACTTTAAGTTCAGACATTTTTCACAAAATCATTACTTGTTCTTCTTCACCTGTAACTCTATGGTGGAAGGTATGTGAACCTCGTCGACTTTGGCAGCCAAGGATAAGCAAGCAACAGCTGCTAATTGAACTGCCCATTGTTTACCTACCTGTTGTTGGGAAGTGAAAACAAGAACCATTCAGACACAAAAGACAAAGACAAAAGTCAAATGAATCGGTCTCTTGCAAGAAATCTTACAGGGAGATGATAAACTGATAAGAACCGATCCAGATAATTGACAGCTAAATGCAGACATAGCTGCCCAAAACTGTGGTGAGCACAAGCCTGCCAAGCACAAAGAAGACCTCAAATAAAAATCAATGGAAACGAAAGAGAGAGACAATGATCGAGGGCAATGAATCAAAGCAGGAATCAATTTGAAAAAAGCAAAAGACTATAAAGAGAAAATCGATTTACCTTGAAAATCCAATCAAGGGCCTCCCTTCGCAAGCTCATATCCAACTCCCCACTCCTCAATCTCATCAAATAATCGTCTCTGACTAAATGAAACCTTTCTCTCTCTAACATCCAACCAATGCACTCATCGCTCAAGAAGGGCGTGGCAAGAACAAGCGTCGACTGTGAATCTGATCTAACATCGACAAAGGCCGCGGCTTTCTCATCGACAGCACTGCCATCGTTGTCGTCAAAGCGCAAGCTTTCGCTCTCTTCGTCGCAGAGCAAGCTGTCGATGTTATCAGCCATTGAAGAAAAAAAATGGAAAACAAAAATATATATGAAGAACCCTCAAATGAATGTGCTTTTGCTGTGAATGGGAAGCTATCTAATTGTCATAAAGATTGAATTTTTTTTTTTTTGTGGGATTGTCGTCTCTTATTCGCATGCTTTAGAGATTGGCACTATATTTCGCTCATATCTGTAAAGCACAAAGAATGGGTGTGAAGAATAAGGCTTTGGGGGAGAGTGTATTTTAGGTAGTGAGAGGCTCTGTTTGTATTAACGCAGTGAGAGACTTTATGATTGTGTGAGTGTGAATGGCGTGTGATGTATATATATACAGAGCTTTTTATGTAGTAGGAGATTCGACACTTGTCTTTAGGGTAAAGGTGAGGTTGAGGGTGAAGATTTAAAAATTAAAAACAAGAATTTTCTTTTCCCTAATTACAAAAGGCTTTAGTTGAGTAAATTTCATAAATTTAAATATAATACAACCATTTTGGCCACATTCTATTAGAAATACAAAAAACAAAAGTGTGCGATTTGATATATCATTCATAATCTCCGTCATTGATTAATTAATTAAATTTGATAGAATGATTTGGTTATATATTAAATTTGTCATTCAGTCAATGTGCGATTTGATTTGATTGGAAAGGAAAAAAAAATTGACTGGTAAGTGAAGGTGAACCTAGACAGTGAGTGATGATGCAATAACGAATTCTTATTGAATAGATTGGAACCATAAGATTACGTTCCTATAAAAAATTTAATATCGTGTTTGACTTTCGACGCCAATATTTAATTCTTGCATATCCTAATTTATGAGCTTAATTTCCATTATTAAGGTCGTGCTTCTTCTTAGGTTGTCGATTTAAGTAGTATCATAACGTAGCCCCCGCTATATATGTCCCGTCATTCAATGAGAATATCTTCGAAATTATAACTGTTGTCTCAAATTATATAAATATATGTTTAAAATTATTGAAAAAAGATTTAAATTAACCGAGATATAAATTGTAAAGCAAGCATGCATGCTTGGTTGCTTTGCTTCACCTTTCTTGGACTTTTGAAACACAATGAAATTTTCTACTTTTTTTTCTCTCGAAATAATTAAGAAGAAATATTCAATTACTTTCCCATCACAAAGCACCTTCGTGAAAAGATTGGGTTAAACCCAAAATATTCTATTGATACATATACACATTAATTTGATCGTCACTTAAATCACAAGCATCCCATGTCTCGTGTTATTTAATATAGCTTAACAGCACCCATCTGTTTGTGTCGTATAAAACTACATACAATTAGTTAGGAAGGAATATTTGGTATTGTGCTCATGAATGGCAATGTAACGTCAAAAGGAACAGTCTTTTTGCGTATAGATATATATCAAGATTCGAGCTCTTGGAACAATAATAATAAATAATAATAAAAACCATATATATTCATTCAACTACTATTAAAATCCTTTCTACGCGATGCGAGCAAGCGTCCAACAACATAACCTTGTAGCTTCTTCTGCTGCTCCATCACAATCGCTGATGATCATATGCAGAAGATACCATGATGTAAGAGGGAGTTGATGGACCTCTATGTATCTTCCTTGCATAATTTTCAATGTATCAATGATATTAAGACATAGGATTATATTGCAATTTCAACCACGTGTAGGTAGTAAACAAGTTATAAACACCACAAACACAGACACATCACAGCAAACAGAGTGAAGAGTTGATATAATATATAATCCTAATTAAAGATGGGATTCATTCATTGAAGGATGGGAAGATCAAATTCAAGGCTCATCTATGTGCTGCATATCATCAGAGGTCCAAAGAGTGAGATTGTCCCTCAGAAGCTGCATGATGAGGGTGCTGTCCTTGTACGACTCCTCCCCCAGAGTGTCCAGCTCAGCAATAGCTTCCTCAAAAGCCTACACATTATTATTATTATTATTCTCATAAACAATTGAAATATCTATGTCCCAATGTAATAATGGTTCAGTAGATAATAATTATATAATAATGTAAGAAAAGTGATGGACCTGTTTGGCCATGTCGCAAGCCTTCTCCGATGCATTGAGGATCTCATAGTAATACACCGAGAAGTTCAATGCCAAACCGAGACGAATAGGATGTGTTGGGGCAAGATCAGCAACTGCAATATCCTGCTCATAAAAAATCAAGAATATTGCAGAGGAAAAGCTTTTCAGGTCTCTTATATAGAGCTAGCAAACACACTTGTTCTTGAATTGAAAGGAAAGCCATAAATCTTTTACTGCACGACACATCATCGTTGATGTAAGTAAGGCATTTACGATTTGTTCCATCAAAGTTCAACTTATCACATGAAAAATCTTTCTTTTCATTTGACCTCTGATAATGTTGCACGTTTCTTGCTTCATCCAATCGAACCGATAATCAGGATTCGACTACACACGAAATCTACGTAAAGGGACTCAAACGAGTTATTAGGCATTCCATTCCACGTGTCATACGATGAATAAATCCATTAAAAAGGAAGTGCATTGATTTATAAGTTCGAAACAGAAAACCGTCAACGGTTTCCTGCTTACCACATCTCAATTTCACATGAGATAGATTTCACCAGGCAAAAACCAGTCATAAACAGTAAGAACAGATATTATCATCCCATAGTTCAATCAATCAATGATATCCCGTGAAACCTCTACGGCAAGCAAAGCACAAGAAAAAGAATTGAGAACATAGACAACGTATTCCCACTACCAAAGAGCCATTCAATCACAGGAGACATACAATTCGATTTGGAATTGAGAGCACAGGCAAAAAAAAACAATTAGGAACCTGAGCGGCCTTGTAGGAAGCCATAGTCTCCTCCGCGGCTTTTTTCCGCTCATCCCCAGCCGTAAACTCCGCCAGGTACCTATGATAATCCCCCTTCATCTTCAAATAGAACACCTTCGACTCACTGGCCGCAGCCGAAGGAATCAAGGACTCGTTCAGCAGCCTCAAAATCCCCCCACAGACCTGAGTAAGCTCCGATTCAACCTTAGATCTGTACTCCTTCACGAGCGCCACGTGTTCGTCGTTCTTGCGCCCTTCCTCCTTCTGCTCGATCGAGCTCACGATCCGCCACGCGGCGCGGAGGGAGCCGATGACGTTCTTGTACGCCACGGAGAGGAGATTGCGCTCCTCGACGGTGAGTTCCGACGGCGACGCCGCGGAGACGAGGCTCTCCATGTACTGAACCATCTCCTCGTATCGTTCGGCCTGCTCGGCGAGCTTAGCAAGGTAGAGGTACTGTTCGCGGCTCAGGGCCATTTTCGAAAGATGGGTTTTTTGTTTTCTGATGATGAGAGTTTTGTGTTGACTGAAATGAAAGTCGACGAGTTTTGTGTTGTGAGCGCGCGTGGAATCACGCGCTGGAAATAAAAATAATATTGTGATAGAGACTTGAGAGGAGACTAAAGAAGGAAAAGGAAGGAAATGAGTTAAATATTATTATTAATTCGTGAAAGGCGAGTGTGGTGTCGTCGACTGCTTAGGAGCGTGGCCGAAGGTGACGGTGAACAGAAGAGATGATTCTGCCGAGTAAGCGGAGAGTCAGATTTCGCTGGACCACTTTTGCAAGTGAATATCGGCGCTCTTGGGCCTTAGTTGGGCTTTAATGGTCGGATCAATGCGTCGTAGGCCCAATATTATGTTTTCAACGGGCCTCTTGTAATTACATTTCTGTGTGTAAATGAACAATGTAATGCAACCGTAAGCAATGAAACATCCATCAAAGAAAATGAAAGAAAAAAAAACTTGGAGAAGGTTATTTCTGAAAATGGAAGATCATAAGGTGTAGGAGACGTTGAATAAACGACGAAGGTCTACATAATTTCAACAAAACTCTACCCTTTATATAATTAAGTTATAAGGTCAATAATCACACAAACTAGAATTACAAAGACAAGCATAGACCTCCTTAGAAACAATGTTTTGATAAAATCTAAAATCCTAACAAATCTAAAATGGTGAAATCCACTGAGGAACTTAAAATGCATGGTGCACCATACAATACAAGAACGAAGAAGCTTAAACATAAAGGGCTAAAAGTCAAGGGCACCTCCCTTTGAAGACCCCGAGCAGGCACCGGACGAAGCATAGGAGCCTCCACTCGAACCATCAACGGGAGCTTGATTGAGTGATTCCAAAATCAAGGATCTTCGCTTGTGCAATTTCATTGAGAATGTCGTCGCCTCTAGAATTGCAGGGACCTGATCGAAATTACAAAACAAGAACTCTTTCACCATCTTTCCTTTTCTTTTTTTTTTTAGTTCCACATAAGTATTCAAAACTAAATATTTAATAAAGGAAAATCTTGACCGTGCCTGAGTATTGATACGAGCAACTTTGTGAACGCTAAGAAGGCCAACCATATCTTGATATCCCGTGAGAAGCTTTGCAAGTTCCTTATCTTCGTCTATAAAGTAATTTGAATGATCATCATGTTGGAGGAAAATATAATGTGACTTCATATAAGAGGAGAAAAGAAGAACAAGCACCTGGGATTGCTTTGACAGAAACTAAGGTGTCAGCCAAATGCTGAAGCCTTTTCGAGAAATTCGTTGACACGAGAGTAGGAGGATAAGTTATAATCACAACAGCATTTGACATTCTTACAATACTCTTCAGAGATCTTACAAACGAAAGCATTTCCCAATCCTACAGATGGTAATAAATGATGACTCTTAATTGAATCTAGACTTAAATTTGTCGAGGTAAATCATACAGTTAACGAGAAATTCGAAAAGTTCACCTTGTCAGAGAATTCACATTGCGGGGAACAAAATGATTGGATGGCAACACGACCACCGATGATGTCTTTTCCTTCTTTTCTGAAAACAGACAATCTATGCTAAGATATACAGATAGTAGTAAGAAAGATTATCACTTGTTTGGTTCGAATGAGAAGGCCCAAAAGCTACCTCGGAGATTGAGATAGGAAGCTTGTACACCGATCATTAAATGCAGCTAGATCAACAGAATCTTTAATGGTAATGCACTCGATGCTCTGACCAGTGAAGAAGTGCCTCTCCAGAGGCTTGCGTAAGTCGAATTCACTGCAGTATTCTGATTTTCCATCTGCATAAAAGTTTGAACCTGCATTCTACGAGCAGTATAACCAAACAAGGAATATGGTAGAGGCATCTAAACATGGAAAAAAACAAAGCCACCTCTTTGAAACTCTTTATTTTGTTCCCCAAAGTACTTTTTATATTGCCACGCGATTCTTAATCCTTTATCCTGCGAATCATCGCATAACAACGTCTCTATCAAAATCCACAGATTATACGTCCACGGAGAGCTAAAAATAGTCATATTCAGACCTGTTCTGAACCAGAAAATACACGAGATTTATCATCTTTAGAGGCCATTTGAGCAGGCAAAGTCCCGAGAAATGCTCTGGGATCCTTGGAAGGGCTCGCATAAACGAGAGGCTGGTGATGTAACAGCCCTTGTGACATGAAATTTCGCAGCAATAACATGTGATGTGGTGCCTCGGGATCCTCCATGATCATCACTAGACTTCCCAGTGCGAACCCACCACCCAAAATTTCTATCACAGCCGACAAAGAAATGCTCTTTACAATAATTTGAAAAACAACTATATACAATATTTACTTTTAACATAAACAAGAAAGGGAAATTACTGTCAAGGTCTGGGATTCCAGATGAAAGAAACATAGTCCCGTTTGGGCCATGCTTGAGCCCAGGAATCTGCGGAACCGTGCTTGACGCCGCGGAAAGGTTGCGAGAGAAACTACTCGCCCGAGGTTTGTGAGCTGCCATAAGCAAGAAGAATCACTTACGTTTCCACGCTGCACCTAAAAGAAATCAATAAGACAGGAACAGCTAATTCACTCGCTGAAACAGATGAAAGCATACGAACAAAAGCGAAGAAGCATTTTAACAAGCACTTACTGTGCCGTACGTCGGTGAGTAAAAACTCCTGGACTTGCGCAACCGCGATTGCTGCGAACAGAGATTCAACAATTGGCCGGGAACTAGCTTATAAAGACTTCCGTCTACGTTTTGAATCACAGAGAGAATCTACGAATTGAATAGTCTGTGGAGGACAGACACGATGTGAAGTGGCGAACTCAGTTGAAACATTCTCGTACTTGACGAACAATCGATGATACAAGCCCATTGGGCTTACAGAAATAAAAGCCCAGTCCTTACACAACATGAAGCCCATTAGAGTGCATAGTGCTTGGGCCTGAGGAAACTTGAAATAATTAACTCCCAAGTGGGTCCCATATCCGACCACGTCAGCCAACACCAGGCATGACAAGTTAGATGTTAGAAAACGTTCGTACGGAGACCCAACACAAAAGGTAGAGAAGAAGGAAAAAAGAAACGAGGACCAAAAGAAGGCCCGTGAGAGAGAGAGAGAGAGATGCATGACGATCATCACCTACTGTGTGTGTATGTATGTGTGTTTTGTTTGGTCACATCTCACGGGAATCAACACTTTGGTCTCACGAGATATAACACTCTCTCTCAGTCTTAAGAAGGCCATCGATCTCATCTCATCTCTTAAGAACCCAACAGTCTCCTCGTTATTTACGGCGCCACCACACGTTTAATTTCCTCCACGTAACTACAAAAATAATAATTTATCATGATGATAAAACCAAGAACATTCGTCCATATTTCCAGGGCCTTTCGGCTTATCTGACGACTCTACAAATATATATATATATATATATATATTATTTATGTATAAAAATGTGGAGCGATATCTATTTTATTCTATTAATATTTCGTTATAACTTAGACGTATATGAAGCATTCGTATTAATCTTAAATGGGAAAGGAAAACAGAGACTTGAGGAAGGAAGGACCACTAATAGTGCAAAATTAACATTTGTACAGCTGCAATAATGTGTCCCCTCACATGCTATATATTATATATTTGTTGAATTATATTTATATGATGACTAGTATAATAAGTGTGGTTAGATTAGTGAAAAGGGACGTTACATAAGAAGGAAGAGACAAGGCTGTAATGTCTGTTGATGACCACAACAGATGTTGTCGACTCGATCTTAATTCACTGCTACGATTATTTAGAAGGAGAGCTCAGTTGCTGCTGTACTTAATGGGATGAAAAAACTGAGTGTATCGAGTAATAATTAAGTACGGGACAGTCAGTTATTATGATTCATTTTACTTGTCTATGTACCACATTGTGTCACATCACAATATATCGAAGAAATTAATGTTGTTATTAACCTAGGTTTTCACAGGAAATGATACGTTTTATTGAAATTGAATACGATAAACTATACTTCCAAATTGAAATATCCCCTATTTTGTTTTTTCAAAAGAGACATTGTTCTATTGATTTAATAGGATATAGTTGAAGTGAGTAGTTTAATTCATTGGGACCTAAATCGGCAAATATGTCTATCTTTAGAATTTCCTTTTGTTATCTTTTTTTGCTTTATATTCCCTTTAACCTTTCATTTTCATATTATTACTTTAATATTTATCAGGAGGAGTATACATTAGACATGTATATACCCTTTTGTCCGATGCCACGATATATTTATATTACTATTCAAACCTTAAAACCCACATATTATTAGTCAGCCTTTTGCAAAAAAAAAAAAAAAATTAAAAATTGTTAAATCATATTGGCATCATAGTTTTCCTAATTAAAATTTTTATAATCCACTCCGATTTCAATTTTTTTTATTGCTATAAGAAGTATTGTTGAATAAGTTTATTGTTACCTATATTTTACAATTAGTTTTCTAGATGAAAATATATATTGTATATAACTTAATCTTTTATTTGAAATAGGGTGTGTATATATATATATATATATATATATATTGTACTAATTAACATTCACATCTTCATCCACTTATTTTCATTCCATATCAAGATCTATCTAGACCCAAGAAACACACACACACACAGCTCACATTAGGTTTCTTCTTGATGAAGATCACAAGACCCCATCGACATCCTCTCACTGTCATCATAGCCATATCTATATATCAACTCCATGCATGAAATCAATGAATTTCATAACCAATCTTTTAACCTCTGCAACAGGGAAACTGAGACAGCCACAACTAAACTAGTTCCCATCTTCTGATCTCCTTCTTCCATATCCCTTCACCTGCTGCCTCTCTCTTCTATAAGTACGAGATAAAAGGATCTCTCTCTCTCTCTTTTAACTAGGGTTTTCTGCTTCTCACATGATGTCGCCTGCAGACAACAACTCATCAGCCCTTAAAAACCCGAGCTCATCATCAGGCAAAAAGGGCTCTTCATCGACGAAGCCTCAGCAAGCATCAGCAGCAGCTCAGCCCCACCTCAATTGCCCGAGATGTGATTCTCCGAACACCAAGTTTTGTTATTACAACAACTACAGCTTATCGCAGCCGAGGCACTTTTGCAAGACATGCAGGAGGTACTGGACCAAAGGTGGGGCCCTGAGGAACGTGCCCATAGGCGGTGGTTGCAGAAAGAACAAGAAAATGAGAAATTTGTCTTCTTCTAGGGTTTCCGGCGACCACTCCACCGATTCGAGTGTCTCCTCGGATCAATTCGGTGGGCTGAAGTTCTTTCACGGCGTTTCACCGCCCATGGATTTTCAGCTCGGTGGGCTCCTCGGTTACCCGAGGCTTCAATCACCAAACGCTGCCGCTGCTGCCGATTTTTTTCACAACCAGTTCTCGTCGTCTTATGCTGTTCTGCCAAATTACACTTGTGGTCCTCCAAGTTTCAGTCTTGATCCCCCTGCAAATTCATCTACTTTCACTGGCTTGTCGAGCTTTCCATTGTCCGCACCCAGATTTCAAGAAATGGGGTCTTCGAGCTTCAACAATAGCCCGAGTCTCGCATCATCAATCGAGTCCTTGAGCTCTATAAACCAAGACCTGCACTGGAAGCTTCAGCAGCAAAGATTGGCCATGCTTTATGTTGGTGACGGCCAAAAGGAAAATACTGGCGCAAATACTGCGGCTTATAACAACTCGTCAGCAGGCGTTGAAACCCTAATTCAAAAGCCGCAGCCCATATTGTTTCAGAACCTGGAAAATGAGTCCTGTGGACTTGGCTCAACGAGGAAAGATTCAGCTACTGGAGATGGGACTACATTAGCAACTGAATGGTTCTTCGATAATTCGTTGGCATCTGTGAATCCAATGGCAGCAACAAGTGGGAGCAATGTGATGAATAACGAAAATACAAGCAGTAATTGGAACAGTGGGATCATTCAAGCTTGGAGCGATTTGACGACTCATTACCCAGCACTTCCCTAAAGTATGATGTTATTACAGACCAGATTTAGATAGTTTCTTTTATTTTATTTTTATTTTCTTTTCCTTTTAATTGTTATTATATGTGTGGAACTAAAGTGATAAGACTGTATTAAGAGCTTGCTTTTTTTCTTTTTTACATGATTGTCAATTAGTTTAAATTTGCCATAACAAGCTTTTTCTTGATCTGTGCGTTTGCTTTTAATATCTTTTGGGATTGATGAAGAGAGGTTTTGTCATCAATGACATATATTGTTTGCTTTGTTTGATGTTGAGTCAGTGTTCCGAAATCCATCACTGTCTCATTGTTGATCTCTCTCTAGATCTGGTAATAAACTGAATCTTCAGCCTCTGATCAACACTGCACTGACGATATGTAGAAGAGAAGCTGCTGGAGAAGAAAACCCTACTCTGAAACATATTAAAGGCATATGCGTATGGGCCATGGGTTCCATTAAAAAGATACTTATATATTAATTAGCACTGCAGAGATTATGCAGAAACAAAACAGCTATATTTTACCTATAACTATAAATATTGGGTATGAGAGTGTGAAACAATGAATTAGTAGCAGAGGCTTATAGTGCATGTAAACCGGCGATGGTGTGTCTGAAAATGTTGAATAATGATGCACATGTAGTGATAATGGAAGTTAATAACAAGTGTCAGTGTTAGAACTTTGAATGTTGAAGAAAAGAGAAACTAAGGAACATATTGTGGGCATAGGATTTGTCCTTTGGTGCGCAAAAGTGTACTGTTTTAAGCTTTTCTGTTGTTCTTGGTCAGTGAGCCCACCTCCTCCTTCCATTCTTGATGAGCTTTATTATCTTTCAATGAAGTGTGAATTTTGTGTTCAAATATTCAAAGCTTATTCACATCTCAGCAATCACATGATCATTATATAGAATATATATTTTTGTTTTTCTATAGTTGCCTTTCTTCTTCCTTTTAAGGTATGTTATATGAACCTTTTCATATATTCCTAAGTATCAACAAAAACCCTTTTACTTTTTCTTGAAATTTTTCTGGCCGAAGAGGAAGATCCGGAGAAAGACAGGGAGGGGTATACTGCATGATTAACGTGAGAGACTTAGCTTACAATGTAATGCTACGTTAAAGGTCACTTTTTTTTTGGATGACAAAGCAAGAACTTCATGAGTCATGGCAACTACATTTTTTGTATAAAAGCTTCGTTGTCTTGTTTCCTCCACCTACTCTATTATTTCTTCCTTTTCTTTCATTTTTCTTCAACTATAATGTACACAGAAACACATATTATGTGTGTGTATATATGTGATATTCATAACCTCTTTTTTCTTCCAATTAACACACACACACACACATATATATATATATGTATATATATATATATTTACATCGTCATTGATTTGGCTGAATGTGAGTAGAAAACAAAATAGCCACATACTACATACCCACCATTCCTGCAAGACAAATCCGCAGCTGAACTCATCGATCGTTGCTGTTTTAACTTTACTATTTGCATGTGATTTATGACCAATGCTGCAAAATTGCATCCATGATCTGCACGTTTTATTTTTTCTTTATTTTCTTTATTTTTTCTTTATTTTTTTCCCAGACCGTAGTAGAATTCTTAGGCATGGGCTTCCACAGTATATTGGTATAAGCCCAACACACCAAAGCAAGCCCAGATATGAAACCTACCCTGATAATAAATCGGGTTCTTAACACAGCCCGAAAACAAAAAACGGGTCGAAAATGAATCCACACCGGATCCGATTCCCCTACATCCACAATTCCATTACATCACCATCAAAAGCTACTTGCTTGTCCAAAAAGTACAAAATAGCACCAGCATTAGAAGAAAACACAGTCACATCGCCCACTATTATAGTAGCAGCTTCTAATGTAACCTAACCATAGTTTTACCAACACAAAGGGCTCGGGTTCAAAACGGCGGCGGCAAAGACTCGAAAGGCACACCGCAAGGGATGATGTGGCAGCTCGAAACAGCCGGTGGGACCCAAGCAAAGCTAATGTTATTACCACCGCCGCTGCCGCCATTACACTGAGCCTCAAAGGTTGCACCGAAGTCGAGCTTTTCCTCGGAAGGATTTCCGAGGTTGAGCTTCAACCGCTTCACGGCTCCGCCGACGGGGAGGGAGCTTTTGGCTATGGATTCGACGTCGTAGCGGCTCATCTCGAAGTTCGTGACCGCATTTATTCCGCGGAATTTTATCGCGGCTATGTCGTACGCTTCCGCCGCCTCTTCCTCGGTAGCTGCGTGCGTAATAAACGGGCAACAAAAGGGAATATTTAAATACTATATTCCCGAGGGACCAATAAGTAATTAGTTAAGGCGGCGATAGTATGTTACCGAATGTTCCCAGGTAGAGATCCTTGTTTCCCGCCACCCGACCGATTCTTGCTTGCCAACGGCCTTGTTGGTGATGCCTGAGAATGTGACGCACGAGTTAGTTAGTTAGTTAGTTACGGTTTCTTTGATAGACGTGAAATCGTATTATTTTTGGAGTGACACTTGTTAAAATATAATAATGATACAATTAGCCAAGGCTGCATTCAACATGGTATCAGAGCCCAGACCAAAAAGCCACATGGACCAATCCTCATGAGCACTTATTTAAGAAAAAAACTACACGTCTAAAGGGGCTAGATAAAAAAGAAATCAACATGCACACAGGACTATGATAAAAAAGAAATCAACATGCACACAGGACGTGTTGGAAATAAAATATTTAAAAATATGATATATAATTCCTTCAAGCTTAAGTTTTTAGGTGAAGTGGTCATTCAGCAATTTGTAATGTCCAAACCTCGTAACGCCTCGGTAAATCGATGCTCCCCTCGAGAAACCGTGTGTGTGTACCTTCGAAGAGAAGCTATGAATTCTTGTTTCGTCGCATGCTTCATCTCCTCCATCTCTTGGGTGTAGTTAGCTATCTGAATCGATAATTTTGTTTTCAAATAACCTCCATCTCGTTGTAGTTAGCTATCGAATCGTGTTCACCGGTATCGTAGATTCAAATATAACAATTGGGACATGAAATTTAATACGAATACGTATAAATGTTACCGGGAAATTAGTGGTAGCCGTAGAACCCCAGTACTTGAGAGCAGCCAAATCATAAGCCCTTGCTGCCTTTTCTTCATTATCATATCCACCTGAAAATGTTTCAATTGATCATTGAATTGAGAATTACTTACTGTCCATGTCAAAATATATAGCCAATATAAAAAACATAAGCAGGAAAAAAACAGTACACTTACCTAAATAAACTGCAGCCATCATCCAAGAGATCCCGCAAAAAAGCCGGAAAAAGACTCATTAACTCCACAAGCATAGAACATTACATTTTGATCTAATAATATATGAGCAAGTCATGCAAACCATGCATTTCTAATATGATATTCTTTTGTTTTTCTAACATTACTTTTTTCCTTTCCGCAAAAACATAGCATTAAAGTGCACTGAGGATGCATTTAAATATATACCAAGCCAGAAAAGGCATGAATCAAGAAATAAAGCAGGCAGGCTCATTTAAATATTTCACGTGACTCTCTGGTCAAAAGTATAAGATTTTCAAAGAGAAAAAATAATAATAATAATAAACTGGTAATTCACAGTCATTGATCAGGCCTAGATGGAGAATTATGAGTTATGTGCAGCTGTGACTATTCATTCATTCATTCAATGGGGGGGTTCAGTTCAGGTGAGGTGGGGTCCATCTTCATCATGGACAAAAATCTACCATGAAGAATGAACCTGGAGACGAAGCAATCTAAAGAATATTGCAGCAGCAGCTTATTAACAACAACTAGCAAGTACAATCAATGGCGGCCCATCAAAGATATGAAGCGAAAATATTATAGCATCAGATTCAAGTACATTTCCATCAATCAACATAAATACGATTTGAAGGAAAGAGAAGAAAAAGTAAAAAGGGAACTTAACCCATCAATCAATAGATTCATTACATGCAAAACACGTTGTACTTTATATTTTTCTTTTGTTTATCTGGTAAGAACTTCATAGATTTCTTAAGAAAAATTGTACCTTGACGCCCTTTTCTCGCTTGACCCTCTCTTCTACAGCTGTTGTCCCATAGGTGTGCTTCGTATCTCCCAGTCCATCTATGTCTGTATTTAATCATATACCCACATAAAGAAAATTAAATAAAAAATTTCACATGATAAAGGGAAGACCTTTATAATAATACATGAAGGAGTTCTCGAGTCTTGAATATAAAACATCTGATCAACACTAAAGATAAATAATTCACCTCGTAACACCCCTGTAAATCGAGGTTCTCTGACCAAAAGTATCAGCAATCTTCTTGCAACTCTCGGATTCAACAGCAACAGCAGCTACCTTAGCACCAACATCACTAACGTTATTATTGTTCAAAGAATACGCAATATCGGTAGTGTTATAACGTCCACCAGCGACACCGAGCGTCAAAGCACTCGCATTCACGTGAGCCACAGGGTACTGAGAATAAGCCACGAACTCGCCGTGCGAGTCAACGGGCGGCGACTGAGTCCGGCCCACCAAAGCAGAGTCGTCAACCTCGGAGCCCGAGTTAGCAGAAAAGGCTTGATGATAGCCTGTGAAGTTCTTGAGATCAGCTTGTGGCTCGGTTAAGAATGAGATGTGCTGGTTGTTGTGGTCGTATATGTGAGTCAACGACGACGAGTCCTGAGTATCCGCCGACTCTCCGGCGGCGCCGGTGAAGAAGTCCTCGAACTTGGGCGGCGGTGGGTGTAATTGCATGTAGTTGAACATGTTCTCTTTCTGCTGTTGTTGAGTGCCTGTTGTGTACATGGTTTCTTGGGGTTTGTGGGTTGCCCAAGACCCTGCAAACATAGAGAGAATAGGCATTAGTTACACCTGAAAAGTAGGTTCAGATTCTCTACATCTACATCAAAAACCCTTGTTTCTTACTTTTCCAACTACTCAACGCCTAATTCAAATGAGTTGTAATTAATTAAGATTGTAATAGAACAAAATGAAAGGTGGGTTTTTTCAACTAGCTGAGTTAATGAGCGAGAAAATAAAAAAAGCATCAAAAGAAAAAAAAAATATAACTGAAATGAAAACCAAGAATGGGTTCAAAAGGTCCTTGTTCATTTATTACATAAATTCAAACTTGTTTAGGTCAGCAAAGCGAAAACATGGAGGCAGTTCGTGCAGGATGTTCAGCATTTTCTTTTTTTTCTTTTCTTTTCCATTCAAAGGCTTTGAACGAAACGCTCCAAAAGTGATGAGTTAATTCGTGCACATGCAAACACAGATATTCGTACGCGTGTACACGTATATCTATACACAATCACCGCGTGTATAATTTACCGTAGAAGTTGTCAGCAAAAGAGTAGAAATTCTGATCAGAAGGAGCTGATGACGAAGCTGGTTCTAACATCTGCGGCTGCGTGTGAGCGCCGAGCATTTCCATGGAAGATAAGGAGAACGATAACCAGTTGTCTCTCTGAAGTTGATCAATTGGAGCCATAATTTATTCTTTTTTTGAAGATTTTCTTTCAATATAGGCAGTTTTAATTAACTCAGTAGAAACCACATAGGCTGATAAACTCCATAGCCCGTAACTGTGTAGAAGACGAAGTTGCAAGCAAGGAAAACGGAAATTTACTTGAGCTCACTTGTTACATAACAGATAAATTGGGTCGAGACCATTTTTATATATAACTAGTGAAAAATCTTGACTTTTACCGTGGCTTGGCTAAAAGACATTAGGTTCCAAGAAGACAAAAGTTAGGGTGTCAACAGTAGGGAGAGAGGAGAGAGAACTGATGGGCCACGTGGAGACCTGTGATTAGGTATAGTGGCGGTCCTTCTGCCCGTTCGGCTTAAAACAAGAGGGGAAAACGGGGTTATCATTTCTCTTGATCTTTTTTACCTCTAGAGAGAGAAGTGATTAGGTAGGGAGTAATTTAGGACAATCACTTTTTGTAAAAGGAGAAATAAATTCAACTTTTCTAATTATAAATGGTACTGGCATGAGGTTCCTTGATGTCTTAAGAGCAGACCAATGTGCGAATAAACAGGAGAACGTTGAACCAAAGACTATAGCTTAAAATTAATTTCATTTAATTGATCTAGTGTTATATTGCGATAACAAACCCTAGTTTTAGGGAGGAATTTGTGTTGTGACACGTCTATGTAATTACGTCCAAATATTACAAGCACATGTCTTGCTATCGTGGTGCCACATCGAGACCCCCAACACTTGTCTCTCCTCATATAGGCTAATGCAAACTCGAACTCACAAATCTCTCGTCTTTTATAGTATAAAATAGTAAAGTACGCATGTATGCTTAAATAATCTAATTAAGGGCGCCGTTGATATATGTTTCCACGATATTTACATGTAAATTTTCAAATAAAATTGATGGAGATAATGGTTGGGGTGGGGTGTATAACGACATAATAGATGAAATATTTGGATTCACATACAAAGAATCCAACTTTGTGATGCAATTGCTTACATTTAAAACTCATTACAATTATATTTACTTTCCAACTCGAACTAATTAAGAACTAACACACAATGCATGCATGCATGACTATGGATATGTCACGTAGTCAACACACGTACGTGCTTTTCATTGGCGACCATGGCGGTTGAATCCAACCACTTTCATATTCTTCTCCAAAAATATATATATTCGACTTTGGTTTAATATATACACTCCAAACTTTATTTACCGTTCCAAACTTTATTGCAGTAACATGCTAACCATTCACATTTGTCAATAGTACATGACGTACACGCTCAACGGATATAATATGTCAAGAGATTATAATCAGAATATCTAAAGACGGCAATCCTCATCATCGGCCTTATCTATAGCTTTAGATGGGGAAGAACATCACATAGTTTAATATTTAGCATTTGATAAATAATGGCAAAATGGAATTTGTAAGTGTAATTAATTAAAAGATATTATGGGATAGTACAATGCAATCAATGACTTTTGACCTTTGACCAAAAAGGCACGTGCGCGACATCTTTTGACCGAAGTAATCTCGATAATTACGGGGGAGATGCACGTGCACGTTCTGCCTCTCTCTGACATTAATAATTATAAGCATAATATTCGTTAAGATTGTAATATTAAATAACTATTCATTAACGTTGTCCTGAAACTGTACACTTTGTTATTAGATTTTCTCATTATAAGCATCCAAGGGCACTTGGCACTCATCATACATACGTTTCCCTTTCAATCTTCTTTTCTAGTATCATTTATTTTGCTACTCCAAAGCTTGTCGCATCGTACGAAAACCTTCCCTTGTCGTTTTCCTAGCTCGGTGCCTTTTTTCTTTATATATTTATATACATCTAATTCTGTTGCACCGTCACACGTTATGGAGAATTTAAATATCAAAATTAATTTTCGAAACCAACAAAATACGGAATAACAAAATGAAATGAAAATCTTTTAAACGAATAAAAACTGAAAATTAAACGGGATAATTATGTTATGCGCCTATATTTTTTCGAAAGCCCAATTGTTATTTACAAGATTGGGATGAAGCCCATTAACCGTTATCTTTCTTTGTTTTGTTTTTTAATGTCCGGAAATTACAAAGATGCACCTGGTGACCTGAGTATAGTCACCGCAATGACAATATTACCCCCCAAATCTTCTTGAAGCTTGTAGAGCTACAACTGTTATTTGCTCTTTCTACTTTCAGCTAAAACCCCACGACGACAGTATAAACCCCTCCAATACGACGCCGTTTCGTCAAACAGCTCCGGCCATGGCGGACTCGTCCCTCCTCTCTTCTCTCAAATCACTCCGGCCACCAGACGACGTCGTTTTCTTCACCATCCACCCGGATCCTGGCTCCAACACACCCACCTTAATCCAATTCCTCCACCAACAAATCCTCTCAATCATCACCCAGCTCACCGCCCCCTATATATGGCACCACCACCCGCCTACTCTTGCCCCGCACCCCACCCACCTCTCAGGAAACCTCCGCTTCGGTGACTCCGTGGAAGACGAGTGGTTCCTCGTCGACTGTTTGTTCCACGTCTCCCAAGCGCTGCCGAACGTCTCGATCCGAGTTTGGGACTCCGACGGAGATTTCCTGTTGATAGAATCTGCTTACCACCTCCCCAGATGGATCAATCCGGAAACTTCCCCCAATCGCGTCTTCATCCGACGTGGAATTTTGCACATCATCCCCAAATCAGCTTTCCCGCAAACTCCGAAATTGGAAGATGCTATAGGATTTTTTACGTCATCGGAGGCCGGCTCACCTGCTCCCGATGAAGTGCAAAAGCATTTGAAGGAGAGGATGAAGGGTTACCCCGAGAGGGCTTACAGAAACGTGCATACCGTTAGGGTTAGGGTTCCTGTGAACGTAGCGTGGGTGTTGAAGCACGAGCCCCTGCTTGTGCAGCTGGCGGTTGAGGCTTTTTATGACAGGGATGTGGATACGATGAACTATGCTGCCAAAATGGAGAAGTTTGGTGGCGTGGAGATGGTGGACGTTACAGTGAAAATGTCAAGGGCGAGGTATGCTCAGCTGGTGCAGCAGAATTTTAGGGCTCCGAAGGGTTATCCTATGCCTGAAAGAGGTGACAACGTGGGGAAGTATTTGGAGGCGGAATTGGGTATGAAGATTGCTTGTGGGTTCGAGATGATGTATCAGACAAGGAAGAGGCAAGGTGAAGAAGGGAATGGTGGGGCGTTGGAGGTGTTTATGGAGGTGTGGGAAAAAGTCGGGTGTTTTGATGGGTTGTTGCCGGGTTCGAAGGAGTATAAGAAGGTCATGGAGATGGTCGAGGGGCATTACAGGAGTTGCTTGCCTCATTTTAAGGAGAGGTGTGTTGTTGTTTAAATATTGATTGGTAGTTGCTTAAAAAGTATTTATATGTTTTGACTGTGTTGCATGAAGAACTTTCGAATATGCTTGACTTGGTACAGTTTTTTGCAATTGTCTAAACGTTATTGGGTCACTTCTTAGTTTTATACTAGAATAACAGAAGCTGGACAGTGAAGCTTTATGAGATTCTTGAGGTTTCTTGGTGTAGACAGTACGCATATGTGTTTCTGTCTGTTTAAGTATTTTCAACAGAATTATGTAGTTCTCGTTTCATTGTCCTACTTATTTTAAATGACATGCGTCCACTTGCTTCTTTGTTTGATCTTTTAAAACTGGAATCTCAGTTGATTTAGTGAACTCTAATGCAGTGAATTGTTGAGTGCACCTGCAAAGAGAATAGACGAGATCCTCGCACTCCCTTATTCCGCAGATGACTTTGAGAATCAAGATCTTCCTCCATCCGATGATGACTCATGGCTGTATGGTGGGGAAGATGAATTAGATGCTGCTCTCGAGGAGAGGCAAAAGGAGATGGAACTTTACAATACGAAACATAAGAAGAAACAGATATCAAAAGACAACGAGGAGAGCACCTCAACATCTGCACAGAATGTCGACGAATACGATCTTGGAGGGATTGCTAAATCTATGAAGGCATTTGTTGAGAAGATGTCAAGTTATGAAGGTGCTGAAATCCCAGAGGACAGGTAAATTCTCTCTTTTTTATCTTGATATTCAAATGTGTTAGAATTCGATTGACTGTCACTGGCTGAGGTAATAAAGATTATCTTTTTCTTCTTTGACATACATTTAATCTGGTTTGTAGCCACATGAGAGATGTGGATTTTGATGCTGATCAGTTTTTTAAGGACATTGAGAAAGCAATGGGACCCCGTGGTCCTAAGGACGACAACAGTGATCTTGAGGAAGAATCATTGTCAGACCTTGATTTTGGTAATAATCAATGTTGGCCTCATTTTTTTTGGTTGATTGCACGCACTGGTAGCTAATTTCGTGACCTAATAATATACTACATTATAACTTGCAGATGACTACGAGGACGGCTCTGAACATTCAGAAGACATGAACGATGGAGCTGCTGAGTTCATGGATTCCTACACCGATGCCTTGAACAAAGAATTGAAGGATACCACTCTTAGCGAAACATTCGTTCGAGCACAGGAACAATCATCTGAGGTAAGTAATTCTATTATCACTTTCTCTTGTGGATTTCAGCAAAGTTTATTGAACGTTAGTTGATGTACATATGTAGGGAACTTCTGGTGCTAACGTAGAAACGAACGAGTTTGCACCCGTGGATGTGGATTTCAACCTGGTTAAGAACATTCTTGATTCTTATTCCTCTCAAGAAGGCTTAGCTGGTCCTGCTTCAAATCTGCTTGGGCTTATGGGTTTAAGGCTCCCTGATGATAATGGAGGAAAAGGCAAATGATTGTACGTCTTTGTTTGCTGTTATATAACTGTTATTTTGTGGTCATTAAATGATTATAAAGAAACCTGGGATTGGGAAAAACATTAACAGAGGTTTAGTTGGGCCTTTGACACTGATCAACATGCCATTTCTTTTGATCTTCGAAAATGATTAGCACATAATGCAATCTTCATCATTCTAGTAGTACATAATTGACCAGGGAAGAAATGAGACTCTCAAAAGAAAAGAAAAGAAAGAACATGATAGCAACAAATGCTGACGACTTCATCAAATCTTATCCAGAAACGGTGAGGACCACATGCCTCTAACATACAGCTTGCTTCTAGGCCACAAACGAAGGATCATTCAATTTGTCGATCATAAATCATGGTTTTCTTTTTTCACAGGCTCAGTTTTCTTGATCAAATATCTTATTACAGAAAGAACGGCTGAATTCTAAGAGGAGAAAGACCAAACACAGTTAAGAGAATTAGCAGTAAAGTAATGATGATAATGAACAGAGTCCTTAACCATTGTGTAACTGTCATTTCCCAGTAGGATAGTAGCAAACAAGAGTTATGTACAGGAAAAGATAACAAATTAAGCACTAGAAAGAAATATAAGCAATATAGGACAAATAAGTTCTCAAAACCATAACGTTTGTCGACTTTGTGTGCCTCACTGAGAGATTAGATCCTCAGATCATCAAAGCATCACAAGTCCACCATGAGAAACAAAGCAGAGAGCAGCAAAATCAAAGGCTCTGCAGAGAAGAAAGCCACCGCTCCATGTACTGCTGCTTACCCCCTATAAAATCAAGAAGAAAAAAATCAGACTAAGTTTCTATATATAACTACACAGAGAAGGACATTCTTGAACAAGCAAAGGGATTCAAGATTAAACCCAATATGAAAAAAAAAAAAAAAGAAAAAAAAAAGAAGCAGCTCTCACCATCAGAATTATCATTCGGTACACCATTCACCTCCATTTCCTTGAAATCATGACTATAACAAGGGACCAACACGGCGAAACTATCACCACCCACCTCGTCAAAGCTTTGGAAATCAGAGGGGTGAGGCTCCAGCCACCCAATGGACCAATCAGAGTCGTCGGATTCAGAACCCGATAAGCACACACCGTCCGATGGAACTAAGACCATGTCGTACTCTCTATCCACGAGCACCTCGGTTCTATGTTTCCTCTTTGATTTTCTACTGGAAGAGGGGACCTTTCTATCGCCAACACCCCTCTTCGTTGACCTAAAGTTTAAGCGTTCGGGCTCCCCTCTTAATCCCAAGCCCCAATCTCTCCTCTCCTCTTTGTTTGGGCCCTTTTCTTTGTCTTTGGCTCCTCGCCACAACCAAGAGAATTTTGTGAATGAAAGAGCCATAGCACAAAGGTCAATGATAATGTAACAGTGAAGCTTTTAGAGCTTTCGACCCGCAGCAGAAATACTTAAGACTCAAGAAAAATAGCAACTTTGATGCCTGAGTACAGATTTAACAGTTCAATCTTCACAACCCACCAGTAGAAACTCATAAAACAGCCATATCCTTCGCAAATCGACGCGTTCGTATGGAAAGATCGAATGAAAAAGCCCCTTCAAATACTTGTTAAAAAAACTTCTGAAGAGCCCTTAAGAAATTTCCAACAATAATTCAGCTAAAGGTGACCCGAAACCTCGATACCAGGCACGTTTTAGACCATGAAATAACTTTCTCCAACGGTTAAAAGAGTCGTCGAAAAATAAGCAGACGGCTAAATGATTTGTTCAAGAGAGTCAAATACGTTGATTTTTTTTTTACTAGGGCTCAAGTAAAGCGCATGGAGATGATGACGATGGTGACCCTTTCGTCCCTCTCATCGAAGAATGTGTTCACTAAATGGAACCAAACAAGTACACGTCGGGGAAAAAACTGAAACTTTAGGGAGGATTAAATCATATCACCTGAATAAGATAATCGTTAAAGCGGAAAAGGAAAACTGAAACCCCGAGAAATAAGAACAAAGAAAGAGGAAACGAGTTTCCAAGATCCCAACGAGGTTGAGGACTTATTTAGCTAGTTTTTAAACTCATCTCCGAGTTTTTTTCTCATCATCCACAGTTGAGAACGGAATTGGATTTTTCCTAATCGAAGGTTAAGCGGTCATTATATAAACGGAAAATTACTCGACTACCCCTTTCCTTTTATCAAATTATAACTTAGTCCCAATTATTTATTTTATTGAAAACAAAGACATGCTACTTATTTATATTTATTAGAATTTCTATGTTCTTACCCTTTTCTGACAGAGATTATTGCACATATTAAATTCAAAATTTATTATTTTCTATTAGCTTATGACGGGGTATTTTATAAATTGCATATTAAACAGAAAAGATACACTTGTATGTTGAAAAGCGAGCATATATTCTGTAAAAAGAATGTAATGGTCATGGAAATTGGAAATATTATAGTTTCTACGTTGCTTGAAGGGAAAGAAAAATGAAGACAAGCAACTTATATAAGTTGTGGATAAGAGATCTTTGTCATATATATACATATTTATGCATTACTTGCGCGATAAAAGAATATTTGCGTCTATTGGTGAACTAGAAAAGATATCTAATAGTCAAATGAAAAATAGTCAGCCAATCGTTTACTTGCGCGTTTTATTATTTTAAATTTAAATTGATGTTGATGGTTCCTCTAAATAATGTAACAGAATCACGTTTTCAACTTCTAATTTTTTTTACAATGATCGAATCAAATGCTAACGTATCAATAATTTTTTCACCTAAGTTTGACTACGTGGGATTTCCTAAATCAACGATGGGTTATTCCTCTTTTTTTTTTTATTTGCGTAGGCAATTTTAACACGTCTAGAAGTCATTTCTTAAAGAAGTCATTTCGACCAAGCTATTAAATTCTCTATTTGTCTTAACCGCCATATTCCAAATGTTAGAAAGTGATGTTTGATAGAACATGGTTTTCTTTCTGTAATCTATTATTAAGTAAACTTAACTAAAAAAAATCTAATTATAAAGTTAATTTATCAGGGTAATATATATATACATATTAGAACATGGATTCCAAACACAACAGTGTTATAGCCCGTTAACAGTCCAACTTGGGCCAATGCAAGGCTCAGCCCAATAAGTTATTTAAATAATGATTTCTAGGAAATATGATGATCTTGAAGGAAGAAATAGAAATGCAAGAAGAAGAATCTATTGATGATTGAAGAGCTTGTTTGAAGATTTACAGGAAAGAGCCAAACAGCAAGACAAGGCCTTGTTTGGCTGGCTAGGAATTAAAACTATAAGGAATAGCAGTTCGAATTGCTCAACCAAACAATTCAGATGAACTTTCTTGTCCCCAGAAAACTGAGCAATTAACAGCTGAATATGACGGAGAATTTGAGAAAGATTGTATTTAAAAAAACATTTTACAAGCTTAATTTTTAATCTACACTGTAACATCATTGTTTTAACATCGTTGGAATAATTTGTGAAATCCCTCCTCATGTCAGTCATTTCTTAAAAAATATTTATCAATAAAAAAGTCAAGAAAATCATGCAATGAATTGCCTGACCTAATCCTATCTGTTAAGTAGTTAATATTTGTATTAAGTAACATAATATAATATTACTATATATAACAAACGTTTCGTGGGTAGTTAATTGTTTCGCCCTTTGCTGTGCTGTGATGGCTCTCTCTGGTTTACTACCATCTCGTGGAATTGCTGAGTTTGGAATTTGCAGAAATCATCTGCACGACAAACAATCGAAGGTATTCTCACAGACACAATCATTTCTTCATATCTCCCGCTGAGTTGCGCCTTTTTCTCTTGTAGAATGCTCAAACAAGAGGCGATTTACTAATACTATCGCATAATCTGTCATCATTTTCGCTGGTAAGCTTTAAACTTCAGTTAATTTGCACTTCAATTGGCATCCGTCGACTTCCTGGTTTTCTTATACCTTTTTTAGGGCAATGAAGTAGCTTTGACTACTTGCTCTCCAGGGATAACAGAATATTTAATTCTGCTTCGTTGGCGACTTTCTCTTTTCTGGTTTTTGGAACTTTGGTTAAAAGAATGAATTGATTTGATATGTATGGTATTTAATATGTAAGCCCTCTTCAGCCCGTTAATTTTGTCCGATGCATTGAGCTGCGTATTGCCATAATTGAAGTATATAATTACATTTTGGAGGAGTCTGAATTACATAGAACTGTTTGCAGTGTGCGATTGCATTTGGGGAAGATTATTTTAGTAGTTTGACTAAATATGGTTTCTTACTCCATCCATTGCCCGACCAGCATTACCTCATCTTTCTTTCATTTTCAGCAACCATTTTCATTGAGTACAAAGCTCTCGAAAAGGATTCAAAGTCGAGTACGCACTATCCCGTTCAGGATTCATCGTTTTAGATGCCATTGTTTCTTGTTGCCAGACCCTTCTTCCAGTGCGAACTCTATTAAGAACAGTGCTTTATATCTAGAAAGGTATTCAGTTGTAAATCGATTTCATGCATTTTGTATTTCTTTCAATTTTGATATTTCACACTAACACGGTCTAGGTGGACACATTCATATCAATCGCTCTTCTTCATGTCTATGCCTTGCTCCATACGAATTTCTCTAACAAATTGGGGTTTTCAGGTCAATTAATTATATTAAAGGAAGTCCCTCAGTGATCAAGTTGGCTTCAGCAGTTGGTATTGTCATTTTTGCAGTATGGGGTCTCGGGCCCCTTCTGCGTCATACAAGAAATTTTTTTATTCATGTATGTGCACCTTCAATTTATTTTTTTTCCACTGTGACATATTTATGGTGTTTTAAGCAATTTGCTGATTCTGATGACATATTGGTGTGGCAGAAAGGTGATAGTAGTTGGAAAAAGAATACATATGATGCCATGACCTCCTACATTCAACCTTTACTTTTATGGGGAGGAACAATATTTATCTGCAGGTTAGCTATTCACTGATTAAAAGAATAGATGATTTATTTTGATTAATATATCTTATGGGTGAATATTTTCACAGAGCATTGAACCCAGTTATTCTGCCCTCAGAAGCTAGTCAAATTGTCAAACAACGGTTATTAAATTTTTTGAGATCATTGTCAACCGTTTTGGCCTTGGCATATTGTTTATCAAGGTCAGTGTAATCACCTGATGGTTCTTTTGACTTCAAAAATTCTTCCTCTACTATCACCTATGTGTTTTATCCACTGAATTATTTCGTCAAGTGTTTTTTACCTTCAAATAATGCAGTGTAATCCAACAGACCCAAGATTACTTCATGCCCAAGAATGATCCTACAGATGCCAGAACTGTAATTTTCCATCCTATCATTTGAGTGCCCATATATCCATTATTTGATTCGATATAAAGAGTCTTTTTCCTTGAACCTTCGTGCAGATGGGTTTTCACTTTGCTGGCCGAGCTGTGTACACCGCTGTGTGGGTTGCAGCCTTATCACTCTTCATGGAGTTGTTGGGGTTCTCAACTCAGAAATGGGTAACCGCAGGGGGGTTAGGGACAGTCTTGCTTACTCTTGCGGGGCGTGAAGTACGTTTTTCTCCCTCTTCTTTAATTATTTGCGTCTATTTCCCATCTTTTTATGAAATTCGTAATTCCTACCCTTCCATGCCAGATTCTCACAAATTTCCTATCGAGTGTGATGATTCACACCACTCGACCATTTGTTCTGAACGAATGGATTCAGACTAAGATTGGAGGCTATGAGATTTCTGGGACAGTTGAGGTTCGTGTTCAATCCTTTTCAACATCCACGCGTCACATACAATATATTTTCATGCACAAATGAAATTCTCTCACATGTAATTTCATAGGCTCGTTTTTCATACATGTAATTGGATTTTATTCTACAGCACGTGGGATGGTGGTCGCCGACAGTTATCAGAGGGGATGATCGAGAAGCCATTTATATTCCTAATCATAAGTTCACTGTGAACATCGTGAGAAATCTCAGCCAAAAAACTCACTGGCGTGTTAAAACACATCTTGCAATAAGTCACTTGGATGTGGGCAAAATTAATGTGAGCATTGCTATTCGTTTCATTATCGGTTGGTTCACTGCTGCTTTATAATGAATGGTCACGTCATGACATAGCAAAAACTTGCCCTTGACTTTCTGTTTCAGAACATTGTAGCAGATATGCGCAAGGTTCTTGCCAAGAATCCTCAGGTGGAACAGCAGAAACTGCATAGAAGAGTTTTCTTGGAGAATGTTAATGCTGAGAATCAAGCCCTCTTGGTATGTTAGAAATATTTTGTACTCTGTTTCAAGTGTAGAATGAATTTTATTTTTTTATTTGCATAAATCAACCGGAATGCTGATCTTACTAATGCAGATACTGATATCCTGCTTCGTGAAGACCTCACGCTTCGAAGAGTATCTGTGTGTCAAGGTGAGTCTATGGTTAACTGCTGTAATAATATCAAATGTTTTGTCTTAGATCAATAAATTTCTTGCACACACAATAGCTACTGATCTTTCTGTAAAAACACAGGAAGCTATTCTTCTTGATCTCCTCAGAGTTATCAGGCATCACCGTGCACGATTAGCAACTCCGATTCGTACGTTTCACAAAATGGTCACCGAAGCTGACCCAGAAAGCACGGGTTTTCCAGATGCATCTTTCAATGGATGGGCATCACCGAACCGCGAGCCGTTGCTACTAATCGAGCCTTCTTATAAAATTAACGGGGATGATAAGACCAAAACCCCAGCCCGAACCGAGACTACTAGCAATAAGCCACAAGACTCTGTTGTTTCTTCTTCTGTGTCACCACAAAAACAAGAAGACTTGAGGCAACAAGCACAATCCCAAGCTGCTTCGATTAGCTTGGAAGAGAACATAGTTCTTGGAGTTGCTTTAGAGGGCTCAAAGAGAACCTTGCCAATTGAGGAAGACAATGTTCAGCCTCAGAATTCAGATGATGTAAAGGAATTAACTTCGGTACACAGCAGCAGTAATGGTAATTCACCATCTGGTAAGGAGAAAAGTGAGATCAAAAGGCCAAAAACTGGTCCAGCTGATGCTGGTGGAGATAAATCGGATCAGCAAGATAAGTAGCTTGTTTCCTCTTAAAATATATGTAATTTATCAGTAAATGATGTAGTTGGATGACATGATTATGCCCTGTAAATGTCTTCCCCTGAAGTGCCCTTTCAAGATCAGTTTTCTAGATATCTTGAAACTGGTTATCTTCTGACCAAAGGATGTTGTACCATGTCGCCTTAAATACATGAATTTGTTCTACTTTACCCAATGTCTCCATGTTTGTGATGCACAACATTTAAGCAAATAATGTAATGTAGTAACTTATCAAATGTCACAGCAAATCATTACACAAGTATCCGAGGAATATATGAATCTGAAACGAATATCAGGATGAATTATTGAGCCTATCTATGACCCTCATCACACATTTACACAACAACCGAAGAATGGGTCACAAATTTATTTTCAGCAATGCAATCCATAAATACACAGCAAGTATATGAACCACAATCTTATAAGGCAAAGAATAAGCAGATCACCTCCTCCTCAAGCATCACTGCACATACAATCTGGAGCAGGATATGTGTATAGAGACTGTTTCGGTTTACGTATCCTGAGTTCCCCTTGCCTATTTTCGTGCCCTTCAACAACGGCGTGTTGAAACTCGGGCCAAGTAAGGCTTTTGCTAAGGAAGAGCTGCCCTAACAGTCCCATGTTAGGCCTTATAGTCTTTCTATTTTCATACGTTCGGTGTCCCTCCTGTTATTAACGTAATATTTGAAAACCTTAGGACTCAAATGCAGAAATTTTGGAAAAAATGATTACGGTTTTCTTACCACAGCGTTGTGCATGTTCCCCGGTGAAGCTGAAATGAATACATCGCTGTGCATGCTAACATAGTAATCAACTGCAGCCAATAACGAAGCCTTCCCTTTTATCTGGGCCCGTTCTTCTGAAGAAGCCAGGCTCTTCTTGTCCTCCATTAAAGGAAACAAGCTCCTCAATGTTGATATCCTTGCTTCTCCACCGTATACCTGAAAATTTTCATGATCAAACACAACATAAACACCACGTTCTTCGTGTGAGTGTGTGTGTGTGTGTCATAAAAATAAAAAGCTTACCTTGTGGGAAGCAAGATATAATCTTGTGCTGTTGTCGAATCCCAAAGCTGCCAAGAGTAACCCTATTTCTTCAGGAGTCAACGGGCACCTTCCTTGGCTCCTTAGCTCCTCGTCTGTGAACTGGGAGTTCAACACTCTTCCCTGCCAAATGACTTGTCGGTACTTGGCCAGGGCCAATTTTTCGGCCTTGCCTCCACCGAAGTCACAAGCCGAGTGAGCAGCCATATCCTGATAATTTAGAATCACAAACTAAAATGATGCTAAAAGGACATGAAGTTTGTAATGAAATTGAGTATCAAGAAGGGTTTTAAGTGTGCCTTGTCAAAACGGAGGTGGAGGACGACGAATTTTCCAGAGCCCTGCTTGTGTTTAGAACCACCAGTGACTTCCTTTAGGAAGCTGTTAGATTCGAAGGCTTCATTATTACTTGGAGGATGAGACCTGAGGCGGCTAACAAGAGCATCTCCTAGTGAAGTAACATGAGGAACGAAACGTAGAGCACGAAAATTGACTTTGCAGCGTAGCTTTTGGATGTCCTCAGGCATGTTATCAAAGGCAAGACGGTGAGAGAACGGTGCAATTGCAGCAATTCCATAGCTGAAAGGAGTGAAATTTGCAATTTTAGTAAACATATGCCAGAATCGTAATTAGTATCGTCATGAGAAAACTAAAGAAATGTATCTTTTTCCACAAACCTTTGCATGATTGGAAGAACATTCTCTAAATACCAGTTTGCTGATGCGTGCACCGGTGCTGTTTTGACTCTGGTGGCCCGAATTGCAGTGGCATAATACTCGCGTGTGCTCCAAAAATATTCATCGGGCAACTCTTTGATTATGGATACATCGTTTTTCAGCTCGTTGATAAAGTGATCAACATCGAATATATCCGTGAAGGAGCTGCAAAGAAAAAAAATCGGGGCTTTTAAAAATTTGAGTCAACAAAATCAAGAAATTAGGAACAAGAGAAACCGGACCTCGAATCTTGCCAGACTTGATTCGTTTCGAAGTGTGGGATTATGAGGGTTGCGTTTAATAATTTAGCAACAGCAACTGCATCACAAATCTTCAAGAACAAAGTGAAACCATCAGCTCAACAAAAGAAGAGAAAAAATTGTGCTAATTATATACTAAAAAGGATGAATTTGGAGACACTTACACCCATCCGTTGCTGATTCAATCCTCCATCGAGAAACACCTGAATATATCCCTGAGATTTCTCTGGCAGTGCTGCTTCATTCATTTGAAGGAAGGAAACAAAAGTGGGTCAGAAAATTGTCACCAATGTAATAATCATAGCAATAACTGAAGCTTGTTGAAAGAGTATCTATTGAGCATAAGATCTTCAATACATACTTGCAGTACTGTCTTCTCGAAGGCAAGGCTTCCATTGTTGTGAGGCCAAAGGCTTCCAAAGCTCAGCCTGCTGTTCATCGGACTAAACAAAACAGGCTGTGTAAGAAACTTATGCTGACGCAAATCAGCTACACGAAAAAGCACAAAACAATCAACAAAGCTTACACTTTCGCGTTGCAAAGCACTCTTGAGTAACCTGCTGTGTCTAGGCTTTGGAGAGTTCCATTCCTGTCAAAGTATTTAGCTTGTATAAATTCATCAAAGATCAAATCTCAGCAAAATATGGGCTGCAATCTTTAGAACACAACACGGCCTCATCTGAAATGAATGAAAGCTCAGGATTTCCAGAAAAAAGGTAAAAATTCTAAGGCATGAGAGAACAAAACAATGTTACTACACACATACATTCACAGCGAGCGAAGCAAGGAAATCAGCAAAGCAACTACAGAGTATATTAAAAGATCAACAAACGTACCGAGAGGATTGAAGGCAAGGCATGGCTCAGAGGAGCTGTGAAAAGACTTGGAAACAGAAAGGGGAGAAGCAACACGAGAGTAAAAGCCATCGTTTCTACCTTATGATGACTATGAGAAAGAGAGTACGGCCTCATAGTAATGACAAATACGAGGAAATAATAATAATAATGGCTCTTGATCTTTCTTTATTGGTCCCGAATCACTATTAATAATCGATAAACAAACAAAGTTGTACTCTCCTCTTGACCTTATAAAATTCCAGTAAAGTAACTTTCACGAGACACAGAGAGGATACGAAAACTAAAGAAGAGGGGTCATCGGCATCTCACAACCAAACAAAATACGTACAGTATGAAGTATGCTACTGCCGTGGGCTCACTAATACAAAGGCAATCGTATATGTCATGTGCATTGATATCTGTGCCGTAGAAGAGTAAGAAAGAAAGATACAGTTTTTAGTCAATTGTGACGTGAAACGAAGCAAATCCCTTTACGGGTTTTGATCCGAGGAACAGTAAATGACCAAAACGTAACTGTTTCTCATACAGCCTACTTATCATCCATCATAAATACCGTCAAAATCCAGGTCATACGTAGTTGAACGTTATTCGTTGACGCGACGGCCTCACAGGCACGAAATGCACAAATAAAAAAGGAGAAAGCTACAAGAAACAGCTCGATTGACAGTGAATCCGCTGCTGGTGGCGTAATAACTTGTATGATTTCATGCGGGTGAAAGTGCAATAAATGTTTTATTTTCGGTGTGTCGTATTCAAGATCGAACGGATAGATTTCAATTTCCCTGCGAAAAGAGAGTGTGGGAATCAGATGATCATCCGCTTTAGACGAGACGTGTCACGTTTTGGGGCGCTTTACCTTTTCGTGATCTGTATTGCCTTTTGGTTGAGATTTATTTATTATTGTATTTAAGGTTCTTTTTTTATATATTCGGCAATAATTATTTATTATTATTGTTCTTGTCAAGTCATAACAAAATCACTATTGTTTTTATAATTATAAAAAGTGGCCGCTCATTGGGAATTATTCATCTCTCATCTAGCACAATAATTAATTTAGAGTATTTAATCGAGAAGAGAAAAACGTGACGATTGATGTATGGTGTGGGTCTTAATAGTAATCAAATTCATTAATTAAATGAGCAATTATACATTAATATATATTTTATATCGCTTTCCTAACTAATATTCATAGTGAAATTTTGTGGTGGAACCTATGTATATACAAAAATCAAATGAATTGAGATATGATATTTAATTAAGCGAAACACACGGCACCTTATGACAGCTGATGGGGCCTTTAGCTCTCACATAGGCATATACCTAAACATTGTGCCACCGACACCACTATTACCATCTATGTTTCCATTTCTTTTTTTATTTATTATTGATTCTTGTTACCTTCGTGTCCTTAAAGCCCAATAGATTTCGGATTGGTCAGGCCCATTAAACTAAATAGCCCAGTTTTCGAGCTTGTTGGGAAAATAGTGACCAACTCTTTCGCGCAAACTTCGGTGGGCCCGGCCAGCTTCCAGGGTCGGACAGTCGGATCGGGTCGGGGGATAAGGCTTTGACTGTAACCGTAACGGATGGCGCGATTTTCGCGGTGGACATTTTTAGGTGCAATGGTCTTTTCTACAACGTTCATTCGAGTTTTCTGCAAGGATAACTACACTCCCATCCTTGAAAATCTATAATTTCAAATAAGACCCTCTAACATTCTAAATTAGACATAGGCCTCTAACTTTAAATTTGTCTTGTCCCTCAAGCCCGTCATGAGGCTGAGATTGGCCCAACGACCTCGGCCACTTATTTCTTTCTGCCTGCAAAATTGTTCAAGATCACGTGTGACTCTCATTCTTTGAATAAGGTTGCACGTTGTTACTTAATTTCGTGTAAGAAATATGATTTGAGGTATCTATACTAATTATAAAGGCTCGGAACGCCTCAATCTATAGAATAATTTTCTTATTCCAATTATAACTACACAAATCAAATTTTCTTTTATATATATATATATATATACTCCAAAATAATTAACATTAATAGTGAAATTAATCTCTTAATTAAATATAAATCTTATATATTTTAAATTTATATATTATATCACATTATGCTTTAAAATAAGTTCCTCTATCCTCACCCACCACTCAAAAGACCACTAACCTAAAACCATTACATCCCATTCCTCATTTCCTACTCCACTCCACCCTTGGCTTTTCTTCTGGTTTTAATGGAAATTAATTAATTAATCTGGTAATTTCCTTCCTGTCTCAATTTGGATTGTCTCACGCATCTCTGTGATGCCATTGGAACTATAAATCTTTGCCACTCTCTAACAGCTCTTGCGTGAATTCTAATCTCAGATTCGCTGCACGAGAAAAGGGCCGGGTTTCATTCGGAGCTGCGAGATTCATCTGCGATTGCTTGATTGAAAAGGTGAGTTTTTTTCGGGCGCCTCGTTTGCATTTTGTTCCTATTACTCTCCATAATCCGATGATTCGTTGGGAATAGTTTCGTTTCAATCGATGTTGTCATGTGTGCCGATGATGAAGTAAACTCTTTTTGTCCGACCATTGAAAATTCCTTCCAATCAGATGGGCGACGTAGCCAAGGACCTAACCGCCGGGACCGTCGGCGGTGCGGCCCAATTAATCTGCGGGCACCCCTTCGACACCATCAAGGTCAAGCTCCAGAGCCAACCCGCGCCGCTCCCCGGCCAACCCCCCAAGTACGCCGGCGCAGTAGACGCCGTGAAGCAAACCCTAGCAGCAGAGGGGCCACGCGGCCTTTACAAGGGAATGGGAGCCCCACTCGCCACCGTAGCAGCTTTCAACGCCGTGCTCTTCACGGTCCGCGGCCAGATGGAGTCTTTGCTAAGGACCGAACCCGGTGCGGTCCTCTCCGTGAGCCAGCAGGTCGTGTGCGGTGCGGGTGCTGGCCTGGCCGTCTCGTTCCTGGCTTGCCCCACCGAGCTCATTAAGTGCAGGTTAGTAGTCAAAAAATGTGATTGATCTTGTGTCTTTTCTATGATATGGGGCAGTAATTACAGTAGAAACGCGATAAATTAATTGACATATGACCACCATATTTTATAATGAAATTCTCAATTTACAAACACTTTTCAAGTTTTCCACTTAATTATTACATCATGTAGATAGATATAAATCAAATGAAGGGCTCGATTTAAAAGAACAGCTCAATATCCCAAACAGTATAACCACTTGTTGATTAGTTTCTTTTAGAAGAAAAAGAAAACACTAGATTTCGTCCTAAGGAAGACAAGATTCAATATGAAGTTTATTTCACAAAAACAAAAGATAATTATGTAATTTTTCCAAGAAATCATTATCTTAGACAGTTTATTAAACAATTGAGTATTAATTTATTGAGTTTCTACTGTAAAATCATATTCTTTCTCCTACCGCGCGCGCGAGCCAGGTTACAAGCCCAGAGTGCTCTTGCAACCACCGGCTCAGGCTCAGCGGCAACGGTTGCAATAAAATACGGTGGGCCAATGGACGTGGCAAGACAGGTCCTCCGGTTCGAAGGGGGCACGAGGGGCCTCTTCAAAGGCTTAGCACCCACGTTAGCCCGCGAAGTCCCGGGAAACGCAGCCATGTTCGGTGTCTACGAAGCCCTAAAGCAGTATCTAGCTGGCGGTAAAGACACATCAAACCTAGGACGTGGCTCCTTGATCCTAGCCGGCGGGTTAGCCGGTGCTTCGTTTTGGGTCTCAGTGTATCCGACGGATGTGATCAAGAGCGTGATTCAAGTGGACGACTACAAGAACCCCAAGTTCTCGGGATCCACCGATGCTTTCAAGAAGATATTGAGATCCGAAGGGGTTAAGGGGCTCTACAAAGGCTTTGGACCCGCCATGGCTCGAAGTGTGCCTGCTAATGCGGCTTGCTTCTTGGCCTATGAGGTGACGAGGTCCAGTTTAGGCTGATTGAGTGAGTGATGATGGTTCGTTCGGTTCATAGCAATTGAAAGCTTTATTCGAATACTTAAATTTGTTTTTATGGTATTTTTATCTGATATTTATGAACTTCAAAAGTTCCAAGTTCAACTTTGGTAATGAAAGAATTCCTTCCAATCAAGAATAAAGAAACCTTAAAAAAAAACTGTCTCCTCCTCTCTACATGCTCTTTGAAGTTAAAGAAATACATATATTTTTTTTTTCTGCGAGCAAGTGCCAAAATTAGGTAAGCTTTTGAAGAGGTTGAAAAATTTTAGCTGTGTCTCAAAATCCGTGCAGAATCTCCTCCACAAGTTACAAGAACATCATCACCGCTAACAATCCTAGAGCTCCGACGACCGCCGTAATAATAATGTCTGAGAAAGTTGCTGCTGCGGCTGAGCTCTTAGAATCTACGGCCGGGATCGTGCCGTTGCTATTCAGAAACGTGCCGTTCCCATCTCCACTGCACCACCACCACCACCAAGTTTGACACACATAAGTATTACAAATCCAGCAATTCAATTTCATGGTGTTGTGTATAAATAAAAATATACATAAATTCAAAATAAAAAAATACTATAAATATAAATAATATACATACCTTCCAGGGAATATGCATGAGCCATGGCCTGCAACACACAAAGCATTGGAAAGAAGAGAACCACATTAGACAAACGCAACAAAGGATCAAAGAACAGAGCAAAAGAAAGAAAGCTGCAATTTTTTACTTACTCGGATTCGTGGTGGTAACAGTAGCCACCCCATTGAAGCTGCAGCTCTCAGGGGACCTCCCATTCACCTGATAATAAGCATCGAAGGCATAATTCGCATGGGCCACAACCGTATCCGGCTCGTAGCACACCTGCCCCTGCTTCAGCCCCGAGCAGTCAACTTTCCCGGGCCCACAAGCCCAGTCCAGAGCCGCCTGCAGCATCTTCTCGTCGGCCCCGTCCCTCACGGTGCAGAAAGTTCGGTTCGCAGTGTCATTAGACAAAAACGAGCCCGAATCAGTCAGGTGAAGAACGTAAACGGGTCTCCCGTTCGCATCGAACAGTCCCCAGTTTTTCTCGGACAGGGGACCGGGTTTCGTGTCCTCGTTGTAAAGCTCGTAGATGTAAGTGCTAACTCCGATCCCGGGATGCTTCGGGGTCCCCGTCCTGTTGTACACGTGTCTTATCAGATTGCTGTTGTAGGTATCCGCGTTTTCTGGGGTGGCATCGGGCTCGTTGGAGTCCCCCTTCGATGGCCAGCCGGTTTCGGTCACCACCACGGGGACGTTGGTGACGTTCAAATCTGACATGGCGAAGTAGGCGGCGTCCACCATGGCGTCGAACACGTTGGTGTAGTGAAGCAGCGTGTTTGCGTCCACGGCTTCCTTGTTGGGCGCGAGGGGATTGAAGAGTGCGTAGTCCAAGGGAATCACGCCGTTGGATTTCATGTAGTCGAAGTAAGGGTACACGTTGAGCATGAAGTGGGAGCCGGTGGTCTGCAGGAACTCGAGCACGGGGACGAGCGTGGGGCCCAGCGAGCGGTTGAAGAAGGCTTGCGACGGAGGGAAGGAGTCGAGTATGACGGAGGAGGCGAAGGGGGTGGAGACCTTTATGGCTCGGTCGAGGTTGGAGGCGACGAGGGCGGAGTGGACGTACCTGAGGGCGGTGGCGAGGAGTGGGGCGGCGTTGGGGAGGGAGGTGGAGACCTCGGAGCCGACGCATACGGTGGTGATGTTGGTCGCCGGGTAGTGGGCGACGACGTTCTGGGTGACCCAGTTGGCGGCGGTGGAGTTGGACTGGGCGACGCCGAGGAGCTGGTCGTTGGGGACGGTGACGGATACGCGGATTCCGGTGTTGGCGAGGGCGAGTAGCATACCTCGGTCGGCGTCGTAGAGCCTGACGTGGCGGATTTGCTGGGATTTGAGGAGGGAGACGACTTGGGTCGGGTGGGGCATGTCGGAGAGGGATGTTCCGATGTTGACTCCGACGAAGCCGTCTGGTAATAAATAATAACAATTTAATTATTACGAAAATAAGCTTTACGAAATCTTCCGTCAAGAAGTAATAATAATAATAATAAAAAAAATAGAAAAAGTTTTCTAATTGCAATCACCTTCGTCAGCTAAAACGGAAGAAGCTGCGAGAACCAGAAGAAGAGCCAACAATGCCATGGCCCAGAAAATAATATGGAAAACTCTTCACAAAATGTAGATCTTTGAAGAGGTTAAACAGTAGAGCAAAGGGTATTTAATTGAGCTCAATCACAAGAAGCTACTGTCAGAAGATCCAACGGCTAGAATATAATCTTCAAATCTTTCCTGTTTCACTCGCTTTGCTTTGGTTTTTTCTTTTTTTCTTTTTGGATGTTTCTTTTCAGTATTATTACCAAAAGACTGCTACTACCATTGCATAGGGACTTTCTTAAATGCCTCGAGTGAAGTGAAGCACTTTGTTGGTATGGTAGCCGTTGCAAGCAGCTAATACTAATTTTTCTTTTTTTTTTTTCACCTGTTTGGATTTTAATGCGAACACAGTAAAAGTTTTTCCCTATTATTTTCTCTTGATAGATATGAAGGCTTTTGCAGCACACGGACGAAAAAGCCCATGATACGAGTGTACGATAACATCTGACAAGGCACTTTGAATCCTGTCGGAAAGCTTCAACGGTCAAATGCCACCTCGTTTGTATATGCATTTTTTGGTTCCCAAAGAATAACAACGAAGCACTTTCAGGGTATTCGAGCTATTGTATATATTAAAATTATAATATAACCATCCATATTCTTTCAAATATAGTTTCAAGAAACTCCTTGCTGAGTTAGCGAAATTAACTTAATATTTGCGGGCCTTGTTTTCATTTCTAAAAATAATTCCTATTGTAATGAACAAAAGTTCCTTCAATATTGGTTCATGGGCCTATATTTGAAAACAATCATTCAACTACTCTACTCTAGTGGACTCTACACCAAGAATAGATATTTCTTACACAATATGGCCAAAAGCCCAATCAATACCTTCCTTCCCTGTGATGCATGCATATTGGTAAGATTCAAGAACAATGTTGAAAGTCATGTCGTGTGGTTGCAAAAGATTTAAATTTTATAATTTAAAAGTGAAGATTGAAGAGGCACCTTACTGAAAAAGATGCTACTTTTTTTTAGCCCGATAATATCATTGCTAAAACAATAACATGCAGAGTGAAAAATTATATTTCGCCTTTGGTCCTATATTAAAGTGATCGACAGTGGTCTCCACGGTGTGTACTTCGTTTGTGGACAATGATGCGAGTTAAATAATAAGGACCCTCTATGTATAACACTTGGCCAAAATAATTCGTAAATATGCATCACATATTTATGTTCATTATTTTATGCGTCACTAAGAAGGTTATAATAAAGCATTGACTCATGGTCTTACATGATAATGTGCCTAATCCATACGTCAGCTTCCGGCATGGGGTTTAAGGTCCAAAAGAATAATGGTATACTCCATTTCATAAATAGAAACTCGTAGTACTGATTCTTATTGAATATACAAACGCACATGCATTTACGTACACACACACGCATATATATATATATGCGTGTGTGTGTATAATATGTTCGAAAAAAATAGCTGTGACGCGTATACATATTAAAATATATGCTTTATAGAAATAGGAATAGTCTTGTTGATCCACTAATTAGGTTTGTTTTCAATTACGTATTTATTCCAAAAAAAAAAATGGACCATTTTTGTATGTTTTACTTAATGACCACTAATTTGCCACCGCCCAGTTCCTCCGAGCATGGTGCACTTCTTATTTCAGCAGACTTGATTATGTATTTTAATTGAAAAGTAATGTATATATGTATGCCAACCCCCACTATAGTCCACTTTGCTTTATATCCGCCACTACATTTTTTGGCTTTTCTCTATTATTGATTAGTTAATGTACAAAATTTGCATATAGCAGAGGGTGCAATCATTGTCTCCAACATATACCCGACCTTTCTTCATTTCAATAAACATGTGTTGAGTGTGTGTGTGTGTGTTTATGATACAATCGACTTTGTTTATAGGGTTTTAAGAACATGCATTAAGTGGAGTGGAGTGCAACACATGTGATCTTGACAGAGGTACACATGGCAACACATTCATTTTCTATGTCATTATTACCATAAATATGTCTGATGAAAAAGGTTCCGTTGCTGAGCTTTGGATGAGCTTACGACATGCTTACCGTAGCAATATATCATGTGTGCTTTCATTGCGATTTCTTCTGTTAATCGCTAAAAATTCAGAAATACACACACAAATACATTTAAAAAAAACAGAAATAGAAGTCAACTGTACGATGTTAATTATTACCAACGTTTTTTATTTCATAATTCTACATTATTATTCCGGTTTCCACAATATGCAGTGAAATATTTAAGGCATTAGATATTCTAGGAGATTTGACTGATCATTCATTAATTTCGAGGATATATAATTTCTTAAAAAGAACTAGCGTTAAAATCAACATGCAATTTCTTGCAACATGCAATTTCTTGCAAGTATTTTATTATTGACACATATATATATATATATATATATGTGTGTGTGTGGTTATCAAATTTTGCGGTACAAGTGAAAACATAGCCCTAGTGTGTGTGTGTGATATATGTTATATGCTTTGAATTGAAGTAAAGATAGGGGGAAAAGGAAGTATATGTTGAGGTGGCGCTTTCGAGAGGTTGACATGACATATATATGTTAAAAAATCCCTGTGGACTGATTCACGTTTACTGCCATTTATCATCACACGAAGATTAAAAAACCAAAGAAAAACACCTTTTTCATACATTTCTTCGTCTAATTATAAAACAACTATATTTATCTAATTGGGTTGACACGGTGGGCACATAGACTATAATTTGTGTTACTTTTCCTCTATATAAATATGGGGCGAGTCAGGTTCTGGTGAGCCTTATTAGTCTATTGCCAACACCAGAAGATTAGTTTAACCTTAATTTATACCGCCGGCGGATTAAGGTTCTTCCTTAATACAACCTTAAAAAAAGATTATGGGAAGACAACCTTGTTGTGACAAAGTTGGGCTAAAGAAAGGTCCTTGGACTGCTGAGGAAGACAAGAAACTCGTCGACTTCATCCTCAACAACGGCCAATGTTGCTGGAGAGCTGTCCCTAAGCTAGCCGGTGATTATTGACTTAGCTAATATATATACTTTTTTTTTTGTATCACACATTCCATTAAAGATTATTAATGTTGCTTATTCCGCAGGATTATTGAGGTGCGGCAAAAGCTGCAGATTGAGATGGACCAACTATTTAAGGCCAGATGTTAAGAGAGGGCTTCTCTCGGAATACGAAGAGAAGATGGTCATTGATCTTCATGCTCAGCTTGGAAACAGGTTATTATTTATTTCTCCCTTTTGATATTTCATTACATGGGATGTTTATTATTAATATTTGTTTTTGTTGCAGGTGGTCGAAGATTGCCTCACACTTGCCTGGAAGAACGGACAATGAGATCAAGAATCACTGGAACACACACATCAAGAAAAAGCTCAAGAAGATGGGCATCGATCCTCAGACACACAAGCCCATAATACAAGCTGCAGTTGTTGCCACCGCCACGCAAGAATCTGAAGACAGTAGTAACCCGACGACGAATGGTGGTGGTGAAATTATTATTCCATGTGAGACCGATAAAAATGAAGGGAAGCTGAGCCCGACGGCGTTTGAGTACTCTGTGGAGTTGATTGGTGATTTTTGCATCGACGAAGTCCCCCTGATTCAGCCTCACGATGAAGATTCTCTGCTGTCTTTTACCTCATCCTCTTCGTCCTCGTCCAATAACAGTCGTCGTAGCATCGACGTGGTTTCTTCACTGCAAATGCCTCAGAGTTTCGATGATTATTATTACCATCAGCTGATGATGATTAGCGATATTTGGAAGTACGACGATGATTTTGATTGTATTTCGTGATGAAAAAATAAACATTTAAACAGGCTAAGCAATTACATAAAAAATTTATAATGAATAATAGTTGAGTCTCTTTGACTAAATGATGAAGTAATGCTGCTACAAGGGCTTATTTTCTATTACATCAGCGTTCCCGCGAGCTATTTATTTATTAATTAAATAATACTAATAATAATATCTGGCCGTGTGTATATGTAAATTTAAGATTCTTTATCAAATTGGCTTTCGAACAAATCAAATACTTACATCCGAATTGATTATATCAACGATCTCGATAAACCTAGATTGCTGAGTCTAATAGGTGCTACCAAATAATTATTGTAGATATATATTATATATTGCTGAACTGGTAAGTATTCATGAAGTAATCTCTTTTTTTTCCCCAACTTGTTAAGGTAAGTACAAGGGATTAAGTACATAGAACAGATCTACCGGAATCTTGAAATTTTAAGGTTGCATATGGGTTCCGTAAGTAGGCAACCAACGCTATAAAAATGCAACCTTGGCTTTCATTTGTCTTATTTTATTTCCAATAAATACATAGATCTCGTTATTCGTCTAGTTATGATATGTATTATATATCATAAACAATTAGATATGGTTACAATTTCAAAGCACTTGATGATTGATATATAGAAACTAACAAAGCTGATTATAGCGCAAGAAATGAAGATTAGCTTAATTAGTTAATCCTTAAAAAAAGCAATCTTACTTTAAGACAAAAACAAGAAGCAATAACTTAATTCAAAAGACGGCAGTTAGCAACCTTGACACTGAGATCTTACCTTGCCTTTTATGTTTCAAACCAATGAAGACCTCAAGAAGAAGTGTGAGCGTCAAGTTCAACGACAAGCGACACTTGTTGACTTTTACGTCTGGATTTTATTTTTAATATAATGCATCGAAGAGCCGAAATGTAAGAAATTTTAAACTATTTGAATGAGTCAAAAAAAAAAAGATGATATTGCTGCTTAGTCTTCGACTCTTCCGGTAGCTGTCAATGGGCTCATCATCGTATTAAAGAAGCTTCTCGCGACTTCATCTTACTTACTTTCCAGTTTTTGTGAAGATTAGCTTAATAAGTCAAATTTATGTAACTTGTTGGTTAATATCTATTAGTAATCCTTATTAACCATGATCGAGTCCTCGAAGGGACTAAAAAAAGAGATGGAGTACTCGTTTGAAACTATATATTAAAAAAAAACAATAAATATATTTAAAAAGAACCGAGGCGATAATGGGCCGTATGTATTGGGCCAGGCCCATTTAGTTGGGTCTGAAACGTCATTAGTAACCGAAATAAAGAAACAACAACACAAAACGTTCATAAAGTTAACGTCCAACGTTGTAATAACCAACTCGGATAACATAAAAAACTGATAGATCTTTTTCCATGTATACATCCTATTGATGAACCATCATAACAAAAATATTCATATACATATCCGATAAAGCTCAATTTGCTTGTAAATTTGAGACGCCTAGCCAAGCAAAGCAAAAGCCCATAACCAATTATACCATCACAAACATATAATTAATGTAATAATAACCGCGAACGCCTCACGTCTTCCCTACTATATATACCTCGCTCGGCATCCCCTAAAGCCCCATCTACTTTCGCACAAAAAGCAAAACGAACTAAGCAAGATAAATAAATATAATAAAAATGTCGAGGAAGAGTTTAGCAACTTGTCTTTTCTTAGCAGCCCTCGCGTTAATCGCTTGCTGTGGGTCTTCGTCAATGCACGTTGGAGGAGCGAGTGGTTTCGTGGAGACACGAGGAAGCCATTTTGTGAAGAACGGTAGGCCTTTGTACTTCAATGGATTCAACGCTTATTGGTTGATGTATATGGCCACGGATCCTTCGACGAGAGACAGAGTGACCGATACTTTCGAACAAGCTTCAAAGTACGGAATAAACGTTGTGAGGACGTGGGCTTTTAGTGATGGAGGTTACAGGGCGCTTCAGATATCTCCTGGTTCTTACGACGAGAAGGTTTTCCAGGTATAATATATAAATGCTTCTTACGGAATCAACCATTGCATGCAATAAATGTGGAAAAACATCACATTGTATAACAGAAAACACTCACAGGTTATTTAATGATATTGATTTTAGGGTTTGGATTTCGTGGTGGCCGAAGCCAAAAAGTATAACATTCACTTGTTATTAAGCTTGGTGAACAACTGGGAAGGTTTTGGAGGGAAAAAGCAATATGTGCAGTGGGCTAGAGATCGTGGCCATTACTTGAACGGTGAAGATGATTTCTTCACTAACCCTACTCTCAAAGACTATTACAAGAATCACGTCAAGGTACCTCTCTCTCTCTCTCTCTCTCTCTATATATATATATATATATATGAAGAAAAAAAATTATTCGAATTGCAGGCCGTTCTTACAAGAGTGAACACAATGACAGGTGTAGCATACAAAGATGATCCCACAATATTTGCATGGGAACTAATGAATGAGCCTCGTTGCCAATCTGATCTCTCTGGAAAATCAATTCAGGTATATATATATATATATATATATATATATTTATTTATTTATTTCTACACAGCTAATAAAATGTCTCTCTCTCTCTCTCTCCATATATTTGATAAAATTTAATTTCTGAATTACCCATTGCATGAATTTTCAGGATTGGGTCACAGAAATGTCCGCCTACGTAAAATCGATCGACAAGAACCATCTCCTCGAAGTAGGCATGGAAGGTTTCTACGGCGAATCAATGCCCGAGAAGAAGCAAGCAAATCCCGGGTACGAAGTAGGCACCGACTTCATCGCCAACAACCGAATCCCAAACGTCGACTTCACCACCATCCACATCTACCCCGACCAGTGGGTCCCGGGGGCCCCCGACGGCGCTCAGGCGGAGTTCGTCGAGAAATGGATCGACGCCCACATCGAGGACTCGAAATCCGTGCTTGGAAAGCCGCTGATCGTGTCCGAGTTCGGAAAATCCTCGAGGTCGCCGGGTTACAGCGTGGGGGCGAGGGACAGCTACTTTGCCAACGTGTTCAACAGTGTTTACAGCTGCGCGAGGAGCAGCGGCGGTCCTTGCGGCGGCGCGTTGTTCTGGCAGGTGATGGCTCGGGGGATGGAGAATTGGAGCGACGGTTACGAGGTTGTCTTGGAGAAGAGCCCTTCGACCATCGGCGTGATAAGTTATCAGTCGCAGCGCATTGCTTCCCTCAGTCGGTAGTGAGAGAAAGGAAACGTCGCCGCCTTATTGAATTATTTGTAATTGGCTCATTTATTATTATTATATAGCTAATGATTATTATAATTAATTAATAAGCGTTATTCTCTTATTAGTTTTGGCCAACTTTTAAATCGTCTTTACAGTTTACACCATGACGATATGAAAGAAAAGAAAGAGCCCTGCAAACTACATAATTGGCCCACCATTAACGAGCTTTTAACAAAATTAACCCTTGTTAAGGTACCATCCTCATGGAAAATAGGACACAATCACTACACAAACGTAAGCTTGATTTGTTTCTTGGAGACCTTATATAAATACAACTGTGATAGCTTCTTCATCTGTGCGAGGAGAGAGTAACGATTAATAATTAAAAACAAGCTATAATGGTAGACGGATCAAGAACAGAAGTGTTGAGTAGTGATATATATAAATATATATATATATATGTATGCACCTCTTCCATATAATATAGTCTTCTGATAGTGCCGTTGATGATCTTCCCACAACAAGCTGGGTTGATCTTGCTTGGTTGATTCTGTATATTTAGATGTTTTAAGAGTTATTACTGCCTAATTTTTGCCGTACTTAATTATTATTTACTGGTCAACATTAATTACTATTATTATTATTATTATTATTATTATTATTACCTGTTCAAGCGCTTCTCCAGGAATCTAGCCAAGGTGGCCTTTCGAGCCATAGCCACTGTGGGAATGTTACCTGCTATGCTACTTCATTACATTACATCATTGGACATAGCCTCTTTTTTTTTTTCTTTAATAAATTCAGCAAAGAAGAAGAAGAAACTACCTATGTTTGTTTTTTTCATGTCCAAACACCACCTTGAGTGAATCGAAGGGTCGTCGTTTAATGTGTAAGTAAAGCAGCCAGTGACGTTCGACTGCACAGCCAACAAAATAATCCATCTTACGAAAAAGAAAAAAAATTAATTACATAATATATCTTAAACCTCATTATCATAAGGATTAAACGGACCTCCTTTCCATGATTGAGTGAAGAAGAAGGAGGGCTTGAACCGAGGGATAGAGACGTCTCAACTTCTTCTTTGCCTAAGAAATTATAAATTGAAACTTTTTTTTTTCACATGATTAAGGAGACATATATCGTAGGACATGAATCCAATGCACACAAGAAAAAAATGTAAAACTTAAAACTTGTCATTACCGGAATCTATGAAGTAATTATAATCTCCGTTGTTGCTCTGATCGTACTTGGTTGAGTTCATCGGACCAAGGAAATCTATCTCGTTCTCCATCGAATAAATCTTTTTTATTCACAGGCGTAGAAACCTCAAGTGAATACAAAACGAGAGCAACAAATGAGGAAGAAGCTTTAAAATAACGAGTGGTTCTACTTAAAGCGCAAATGAGGAACACGTGCGTAAAGGAACAAGAGGACGTGACGTGTTTATGAACAGAAGCTAACACGTAAGAAAGATAGAAAATTAAAACTCCATTGGTAGGGACCAATACCCAACCAGACTAATTAGTGGCTGCCATTCAATTTCCTATGTAATAAAATTAAATTCATATAAGATCAACCACGCGCTAACGAGGTTTTGTTTGCAATGATATAAATGTGTTGATGGTGATTTTTCTGGTTAGAAATGCATCCATGGAATGAAATGGTTGTGTACTGTAGGCACGATGATGACGATAGAGCTTTATTCATTGTGGTTCTATTCAATCCTTCTTGAGAGGGGTCAATTCGAAATTTGTCTTAGTCGGAGTATCAATATCCAATTATCATTATAGTTGGATCGAACCATGGGCCTAGCCCAATGGGCTTAGTAGTATTGAGTTCAAAGCAATGGACAATGATTGGATTCTTACTGAAGGCTTTAACTTTGTTTTGCTAGTCCCAAAAACACACTAGAGTCTCCATTTGTTTTGTGTAATCATCACAGTTTCTAACTTTCGTAGAGAAGTCAACGGCTTTGTAAAACGACTACAAGAAACTGATTTAATGTAAAGAAGACGACGCAACTCGATATACAATAAAATTATTAATTTGGGTGCTACAATAAAAAAACCTTGGAAATTGTAAATCTTTTTAAGATTATGTTTCCATCAATAATAATAGTAATCATTAATTTAAGTATATTCATTAATACGTTGGATTCTTTTTTTTTATCCACTTTTTATATCCATCTAAACAAATACTAAATTTATTTATTATTTATTGAGATTTATTCAGACGTTAACATGTAACTTAAAACTTATTATATTTTTAAATTTATTAAATGTTAGTATCAACTAAAAATGTTAATATTTAATTTATTTTAAAAAAATTCATAGAATAGAAATATTTCTTATTAACTTATAGAAGCATTTAAATGGATAAAAATACAAATAGATTTTATTAAAAACTATTATTTATAATTAATATGTTTACAAAAATGAACAAAATTTTAGTCTTACGTATTTCTTTAATAAATATGTACAAAGAATATAATTTGAATTAATAATTAAGTATAGAAAGGCATGCCTTCAAAATTATAATCTAAAATATTAATTAGAGAGCATGTCTTCAAAATTATCTATATATAGTTAGAAGTAATACTGAACTTACACACATATATATATATATATGTCGTTCAAATAATTATATATAGTCAAAGCCTTCCAACTAAAATAGTTGCATTTATTTAAGGGTTAATTAATAGGGGCGTAAATAGAATTGATAGGTATGTAAATAGAATTACCCTATTAATTTTTAGTGTCAAATGGAATAACTTGCTCCACATGGCAGAGCTGTTGTTGGTGGGTATTTAATAATATAATAATACATAGGAAAGAAAAAAAAAACCCTTTCTGTCACCAAAAAGGAGGACAGAAAATAAATTCCCCAACACCTTTCTATCATTGCGCATGTTTTGGTAAGAAAAAGACCATCCCCAATCCCCATCCCTACCTAAATTTCAACAACTCTTCAAAGACAGATAGATACTTTACAGTTGTTCATAGAGTTAAGATCAAGATAACTAAAAGAACAGTCTTTCAAGAACAGAAAATAAGCAAAGAAATGAAGCACTTAAAAAGAAGAGGAAATATGAACATAAAATCCTCAAGAATGCAACAACCAATGATCTATTAAGAAAAGAAAAAAAAACAAAAATCGTTATTACTCCAATTCCAAATCAGCATTCTCAATACCACCACCACCACCGCGGCGGCAGAGCTCCTCGATCTTGCTCGTGACCTCGAAAATCGAAGGACGATTATCAGGGTACTGAGCCGTACAATCCACAGCCAGCTGTAATAACTGCACCATATCCTCTTCAACATCCTGATACCTAAGCAGTTCCAAATCAAAGACCTCAGCGGTCCACTCCTCTCGAACCACCGATTGAACCCACCTCGGCAGGTCCACGCCCTCTTCGTTCAGCAGAGAGTGGGTCGGTGCCTTACCCGTGAGCAGCTCCAGCAGCAAGACTCCGAAGCTGTAGACATCGGCCTTTTGGGAGATCCTCCTCGGGTCAGTCACTTCTGGGGCCCGATAGCCCTCGACTCGGTTAGGGGTGGAGCTGGGCCCGGAGATTTGGGCCAGCCCGAAATCTGAGACCCGGGCTTCGTAGGACTTGGTTAGGAGAACATTGGAGGACTTTATGTTCCCGTGGGCTGCTGACGGGCCCTGCGAGTGGATGTATGAGATTCCTCGGGCTGCTCCTAGCGCAATCGCTGCTCTCGTGTCCCAGTTCAGTGGTGTTCGACCCGCCCCTTTGTTTCCTGCACAGTGTTTGAGAGATAATGTAATAAACAACATTTGGTTTCGAATGAGAGAAAAAAAGAGAGAAACTTGGATCAGATCTCTCTGGGTACCGTGTAATAAAGAAGACAGGCTTCCCATGGGCAAGTAATCATATACAAGCAGCATCTCCTCCTTGTTGTAATAATAAGCCCTCAAAGGAACCAAATGCTCGTTATCCAATCTCCCAATGTCCTCCATCTTCTCCCTAAACTCCATCTCTCCGAGGGTAATGTCCCTAAGCCTCTTCACAGCTACGGATAATCCCGTCTCCATCACGGCCTTGTAAGTTGTACCGAAAGTACCCTTACCCAAAACCTCAGCAGAGGCTCTCAAGAGATCTTCCAACGTGAAGTTCCACGTTGATTTTCCAATAAAAACCAAACCTTTCTTTGCTGTGCTCTCGCCAGATGCAGTAGCAACACTTTTCTCTCTATCCCTGTTGGCAACATTCGATGCAATAAAACCACCAACACCACTACCGCTTGGTACATCTTCGCCTCTTTCCACAGCTTTTGTCTCTCTACCGATCTCTATCTCTTTATCTGTTGTTTCTTTGTTCTTTTTCCCAATACACGCTCTGCATAGACACAGTAGCAATACCAAAAGCAAGATAAATCCGACCACGGCTCCTATTACGATTCCGGCTATTGCACCACCGGATAATTTTTTCTTGCCGTGCGTACCAGTTGTAGCAATAGCACTCCCATTGCAAGAATTTAAAGGCTCGCCACACAGATTTATATTCCCAAGAAATGAGGCCTTGGGCATTTTTTTAAGCCCTTTGGGAATCTCTCCCGTGAAATTGTTATTCGACACATCGAATTGAACCAAACTAGGAGTGTTTAAATCAGGCATAGGCCCTGAAAACCTGTTGTTATTCAAGTAGAGAGTTCCCAAACGGTTCGCGTTGACGAACCCGCCGCTCAAATTGCCCTCCAGCTTGTTATCAGCAAGATTCACCCTCACGAGAGTGGTCAACGCGAGCAGAGACTGGGGCACTTCGCCGGTGAAGGAATTATTCTGAAAATAGACGTTGCGCAGCGATGTGAGCGGCGCAAACAAGCTGTTTGGGATTGGGCCTGACAGAGAATTGAATCTGAGGCTGAGGGTCGTGAGGTTGGTGAGTTTTGAGAGCGTATTCGGCGGGATCTGGCCTGAGAGACCCATTCCGGGGAAGTGGATCTCGACGACGGTGGTGTTCGCCGGCGAGTCGCAGACGATTCCCGGCCACGTACATGGCGTGGCGCTCGCTAGGTTCCACAGCATGACTCGTCCCCCAACGGCCGATCGAAAGGCCAAGAGCGCGGCACGGTCGGCGGCTATATCGCCGTAAGCGGCGGCGGCGGTGGCTATGAGGATCGCGAAGAGGAGACTGAGGTAATGCATTGTCAGAAGAACGCGAAGAATTCTGAGTTTCTTGGCGTTTTTCTTCTTTGTTTTTGCAGGTTTTTGGGAAAGTTGAGAGGGTTTCATGAGGGGAGAAGGGGATTGGATTAGGCGGTAGAGTGTGAAAATGCAATGAGATCCATTGCGGTGGCTAAATTATATGGTGGAACGTTACATCCATTTACAATAATTTTTAATATATACAAAGATTTAGTAAAAAATATAGAAATATAATAAAAAGTATTTTAAGTCTTAACAATTATTAAAAAAGACGAAAACGGGTTTTTTTCTAAAGTATAATAATCTCACAATAAAGATGTGAAGATATCACATTATTTCATTACGATTGTGTCATCAAACACATGCTACTTGGGTGGAAATTATAATAATCATCTTATTCAGTACAACAAACATCATTATGCTTCGCTAACTAACCATCAATGTAATTTTATTTCGCTACTCTTTTAGGTCTTTCCAACCAAAAGATTTAATACCAGCACCAACTAGTAATGATTTTGTTATTATAGTAATTAAATTGTAAATTGAAACCGAATTATCTGTCACGTAGCGTGATGAATATTAATATGTTTTGGCAATCTGAGCCACCGCATTAATGGGACATTCATGTGTCATTTATTGCAGGACAATGAACTGTTATTTACTACCCATCCCGCTGTCTTTAAATTTAATACTTAATTCGTCGGGATTGTGCTTGGTGGTCGATATAAATAATAAATTTGATATCTGAAAATACATATAATATGCGGCAACGAAATAAATGCTGTTCAAACAATATAATAACTCCCGTTAATCTTAAGCAATCACCTATTGCGTTGACCACTAAGTTCCCAAAATAAGATAACGAGAATCATTAATACGAAATAACTATATCAAAGCAAGTGAGTAAAAAGAAAATTCCAGCCGGGTTTGAGGTGGCTCTACTAAATAAAGGTTAATTATCAAAGATTCCAATCCAACTCCTTTGATCAATCAATTAGTACTAATAGAAGCATCTTATCTAATGGGTCGTTATTAAGCAAATAAAAGTCCATTGGGCCCATAATGGGCCATCACAGTCTGCCAATGGAGCCCAGTCATGCTCTCCGGGTCGGTTCGGAATCGGTAACTCCGAATCCATTCCAAATTTAATCTCAAAAACATGGCGGAAACAGAAATGGCGGTAAAAGCAAAGGAAAACGCAAAGCACACCGATCTCTCAGTTCTTAGCCTTCGAATTCTCGATCCGCCTGCGACCGCGTACAAGAGCCAGTAGAACGTCACCGCCGACGCGACCAGCACCGCGTTGCGCTGAGACTTCACGATCGATTTCTGAGTCCCCCTCGCAGCGACGACGGGCCTCGAACTTCCAGTAGATGTCTGCCAGCAGGAAGAGGCAGAAGGGGGCCAGCGATAGGAACGGCTTGACCTTGCGGAGGCTCCGGGTCACGCCGATGAGACGCTTACGGAGCGGGTCGAGCCCGGGTAGGGTCAGAAAGAGAAGATGATCGCTTCGGCGCCGGCTGCGTAGCTGAGTCACCCACTCTAAGGCCATTCTTGCAGATTGAGGAGAGATTCGTACGGTGCAAGGAATTGTTGCCGCCAGGTGAGTGAGTGAAGAAAGAGGTGAGGAATGAATTCTAGTATCATTCGAATTGGGCCTATTGGGCCGGTCCAATGATTACTAATTTGGGCCTGAAGCCCGATCGTTGATGAAAAACGATTGATTCATATACCGTCTGTTGTAACTGCAGCGCGGGAACCGTTTCATATTTCATATAGTATATATACTACTAACTCATTCAATATTAAGGAGAGTATCGATCATACAAGCAACGCAAGTCCCAAAGCCATGGCGAGAAAAACCAGCGATGCTTACAAAGAAAGACTTAGGATACTCGAAGAAAACTTAAAACAAGACTTCAGCGAGCGAGTACCGGGTTTTGGTGATTCGGGGAGGCGAAGTGGTGAGGGGAGGCTAAGTGATGAGGGGAGTGGATCTTCACTGAGCAAAGAAACGCAAGGAGAGAGGAAGACGACAATAGCTCCGATAGGACCACCGAAAAGGAAGGAGGAAAGAGGTTAGTACTTAGAAAAGATTTATGAGATTGTTAGTTTACGTTCTTTGGTTCTTTCTTGATGCTGGCAAATTCCCTTGCTGGCAAAGAAACGCAAGGAGAGAGGAAGACGACAATAGCTCCGATAGGACCACCGAAAAGGAAGGAGGAAAGAGGTTAGTACTTAGAAAAGATTTATGAGATTGTTAGTTTACGTTCTTTGGTTCTTTCTCGATGCTGGCAAATTCCTCTTGCATGACTCTTGAATCTGTCCTCAATTGCTCTCCAGTTCCTCTCTTGGTATGCATGCATGATTCCGTTAGGTTAACGTAACTGACGGTTTCTTGAGTTGTGGGGTTTTTGTTTAATCATGGAATGAATAATAATCTGCACTGTGCAAAGGAACGCAAGGTGATCAGAGGATGACGGGAAAAACTCCGATAGGACCACCGCAAAGGCAGAAGGAGGAAATAAGAGGTTAGTACTTAGAAAAGATTGATGAGATTGTGTTAGTTTACGGTCTTTGGTTCTTTCTTTATGCTGGAAATGCCCTTTCACGACTCTTGAATCTGTCCTCAATTGCTCTCCAGTTCCCCTCTTGGTATGCATATGCATGATTCCGCTAGGTTTTAACGTAACTGGTCGGTTTCTTGAGTTGTGGGTTTTTGTTTAATCATGGAATAAATAATATGCACTGTGCAAAGGAACGCAAGGTGAGATGATGACGGGAAACACTCAACAACTGGGATTGCAAGTACGACAGAGGGAGGAGATCAGAGGTTAGTATATATGAAATATTGATGAGATTGTTAGTTTACGTTCTTCGGTTCTTTCTTTATGCTGGAAAAATGCCCTAGCATGACTCTTGAATCTGTCCTCAATTGCTCTCCAGTTCCTCTTGGTACGCATGCATGATTCCGCTAGTTTTAAGCAACTGTGGGTTTCTTGATTTGTGTGTTTTTGTTTAATCATGGAATGAATTAAATAATCTTCTCTGTGCAAAGGAACGCAAGGTGATCAGCGGATGACGGGAAACACTCAACAACTGGGATTGCAAGTACGACAGAGGGAGGAGATCAGAGGTTAGTAGGAAAAAAAGATTGATGAGATAGTTTAATTAAGTTCTGTGGTTCTTTCGTTTTCGCTTGATTAATACCCCTTGCATATTATGACTCTTGAATCTGTCAAGTAGTTGCCAATTCCACTTGATTTGCATGCAATGATTGCGCTAGGTTTCCATAACTTATGTGGGTTTTTCTTGATTTTCTTGCTTTGTTGTTCAATCATGGAATGAATAAAATTCTTCACTGTGCAAAGGAACGCAAGGAGAGAGGAATACGGTAAACACTCAACCGGGATTGCTAGGACCAGGACCACGAAGGGAGGAGATAATCAGAGGTTAGTAGGAAATATTGATGAGATAGATAATTTTAAGTTTACCTTCTTTGCTCTCTTTTTCGTTTTCTCGCTTCTGAGTTTCTTGGAAATACTGTAAAAAAAAAAAAAAGACCCTTTCGTGCATGATTTTTGAATCCATCTTTCCAATTCCTCTTGGTTTCCTCTTTATGGGTTTATGTAACTTTCAGTTTCTTTATTTTTGTGTTTTTGTTGATAACTAATTATAGTAAATAAAAATCTGTGAAGGAGTCCCAGAACCAGCAAGAATTAGGCCTGAAGCTGAAAACGTTATCTCTCAAAATCCTGGAGAATGGCCGACCTTGGCCGAGAGCAAAGACATAAAAATCCCAAAAGGCTCGAGATCCCACAGGAAAAGAGGTTAATGTCCTCCTGATGATTCTTGAACCTCTAGCTTGTTTCGCATGTGCATGATGATTCTGCTTGGTTTACGTAGCTGTGTCAGTTTCTTGAGTTTTCTCATGGAAAGTTAATAAAACGCTTGAAGAATAAAAAGTTTGCTTGGTATAAGTAAAGGGTTTCTTTAGATGAACTAAAACACCCTACATACATAGTTCGAGATTAAAGCCTATAAAATTATTGCAATGTGAATGATGCAAAATTCAATTTAGTTTAGGCTGGGCTGCGAGGATTATTAGCAGCTAATTGTCGTTACCTAATAAGAAACACAGCTGACTAAAAATCAATATATATTATGAAGGAATCTAAACATAACCCTTGAAAATTTATTTAATTCGTGACCTTTCCATTGTGCCCTGCCCTTTTCTGGCTTTAAACGTCCAATGCTAATACTGAAAGTTCATTTTGAGAGGAATAAAATATCTAACAATGTATGATAAGAAGCTAAGAGGCGACAGACGAGATTCGGAGATCCTCATCTTTGACATTTTCAATGTCTTAATACGCTGTCGCGGCGCTGGCAAAATGTCTATTAATTTCAAATGAAGCTTTTATTATCGATCATCATCCACGGATCAAAGTCAGAAAAGCTTTTAGTATATTTAAATAATTATTCTTATATTATACGAACTGTGTACGGATGATTGTAGTGCATGTGTTGAATATCCAACTTATATTCGCCTTATATTAATGATATTTAAAGCAACTATGACCTCCCACGCATGACCCGTGACGTTTCACTGACCTAAATCAACTATCTAAAATATAATATTGAATAAAAATCATAAGAAATAGCGTACAAGTGGTCATCTTTTTTTATAATTCCAATTTATCATGAAGAGGTAATGGATAATGTGACATATATATCATTAATCCGATTGCTGATTTCAAAGCCTTTGAATTGGCCCCACTTATATAAGCGGTTCTAATTAAAGTAAAACTTCATCAGTTTTAGTAATCTCGCATCTGATTTTTCCAACAATTACGTAAAGGTGACACTTTTTAAGGTTCGTGGTGGTTGTTTCACTCACATTAGGATTGTTCCTTATATTTATAAATGATATTATTATTAATTGCACCCGACAAATGCATCGATGTAATATTTTTGTTTCGCATGATGCATTGTCACCACGTATTTAATATCACATTAATAAATGTCATGAAAATATTAGTGATGCAAACACAAAAATAACCTAGTATCCCTTTCCCGTTTTTTATGTGTTCTTTATGATTCATCTTTCCCTTTTAGTACAAAGCATGCTTTATGACATTGGATTGAAACGGGCATAGAAAGGGCTTCAAAGTGCACTTATTATATGCCGTTTCTTTTTTTAATTAAAAGATAATAATCCGTTATTATTTCTTTAAACTTCATAAGACCAATAATTTGCTACATTAATAACAATTTGCAATAAGTAGAATTAAATAATAGTTAAATTTCTTATTTAGCACAATTTCATAATTGTCAGTAATATTTTATGCACGCAACTCAATGCATTTGCGTCTCTCTCGCTTTCTCTTTCTATATAATGACAGTTCTTTGGACCTCAGCTCCACTGCGAATAATCACTCATTCATTCATAGTCCAGTGAAAAAAAATGTCTCTTCTATCAGATCTCATCAACCTAAACCTCGCCGAATCAACGGAGAAGATCATCGCTGAATATGTGTGGTATGTTCGTATTATTTACCTTGGGTGTTAATATGTTGCTCTGTTTGAAGCTCGTTTAGTCCGTTGTCTACTTTTTTTATGATCTTGCGTGCTCCAACTGTTTGATATTTTGCCTGTTCTATCTTGTATCTGCTTTGATCCGAAGCTTGTGCTGTTTGGGAAAGGATTTTGTTCCAGACATGTCGTCGTTTCTGCTCCTTTGCGTTAGATCTTACCTTAATCGAAGTCGGTTGCTTGTTTTTACTCTTCATTTATCCTTCATACGTATGATTTCGACAGGATTGGTGGCTCTGGCATGGACATGAGGAGCAAAGCAAGGGTAAGATCCTTTATCTACTTAATTACACCCTGCTCCAGTTTTCATATTGTTTTGATTTCGTTCTATGTTGATTTTGAGATGTTTCTCTACATAAACTTCCACTTTTGGTCTTTTTGTGAGTTTCTGTTTATTGTTTTATGTTGATTTCACATAATTATCTGCAGACACTCTCAGGACCAGTGAGTGATCCTTCAAAGCTGCCCAAATGGAACTATGATGGTTCCAGCACTGGACAAGCACCTGGAGAAGACAGTGAAGTGATCTTATAGTAAGGAGATAATTGCATTTCCTTTGGTATTTGCCTTTTCTTTATAAACTACCTCTGAAAAAACATATATCTAAAACAGCCCCCAAGCAATCTTCAAGGATCCATTTAGACGGGGCAACAACATCTTGGTGAGCTATGTCGTTTAGATTCTGTTTTCTTATTTAAGATTTGCTTCCTCTGCAATTTATTATTTCTCGTGAAAATTAATTGATTCTTCTTTCGTTCTTTCCGTGCTTTAGGTCATGTGCGATGCTTACACTCCAGCCGGAGAACCGATCCCGACGAACAAGAGGCACGCAGCGGCCAAAATCTTCAGCCACCCCGATGTTGTTGCTGAAGAGCCATGGTATATATATATATGAAAAAAAACATCACTGTAAACTACATAATGTCTTTCTTCTCCTTAATATGCCTTAACACACGATCGTTACTATAACTATTAGGTACGGTATCGAGCAAGAGTACACTTTATTGCAGAAGGACATTAAGTGGCCTCTCGGTTGGCCCAATGGCGGTTACCCCGGACCTCAGGTGATCAATCATAACTATCTAGATTCTGTTCGTTACTTGTCAGTGTCTCATTTATTATTCAATGCGTAGTTAACGGTTCTTATATCGTTCTTCGCTGGTCCTCTTTTATTTAGTTACAATACTTAAATCAATGAATGTATTGGGAATTGTTTATATAGGGCCCATACTATTGTGGAATTGGAGCTGACAAAGCTTTTGGACGTGATGTGGTTGATGCACACTACAAGGCATGCCTCTATGCAGGAATCAACATTAGTGGCATCAATGGAGAAGTGATGCCCGGTCAGGTAACATTGCTAAGCTCATAATATCTTGCTCAAACACACACACACACACACGGAGATACATGTATGAGAAATTACATATAGATAATATATTATTGTATAATTTGATAGTGGGAATTCCAAGTTGGACCAGCGGTTGGTATCTCAGCAGCTGATGAGGTGTGGATTGCTCGTTACATCTTGGAGGTATACATCATTAAAAAATTGAAAAGGGGAATCGAAAATCATATTGGATTTATATGGATACTGAGATGCTAATTGTGAACAGAGGATCACTGAAATTGCTGGAGTCGTGGTATCCTTCGATCCCAAACCTATCGAGGTGAGCATTCGTTTATATTTTTTCATAGTATTCTAAAAACTATTTGTTATGACATTCTTTTTTTTTTATAAGCTTCAGGGTGATTGGAATGGAGCCGGTGCTCACACCAACTACAGGTAACGGTTTACCAAGTTTTGTTCATAGTCCTCTAGCAATTAACTTAAAATTAGTAACACAAAAAACTAAAGCAACAATTTTTTTCCAGCACGAAATCTATGAGGAACGAAGGTGGCTACGAAGTGATCAAGAAGGCAATCGAAAAGCTCGGGTTGAAGCATAAAGAGCATATTGCTGCCTACGGTGAAGGCAACGAGCGTCGCCTCACCGGTAAACACGAGACTGCTAGTATCCACACCTTCAAATGGGTACGTACTAAAAAAAAAAATTCAATTTTTTCTTTCGTTTTTTCTTCCCATGAAACTCGAGTGAATGAATGTGGGCATTTGTTGCTGATAGGGAGTTGCGAACCGTGGTGCTTCGATTCGTGTGGGACGTGACACGGAGAAAGAAGGGAAAGGGTATTTCGAAGACAGGAGGCCGGCTTCTAACATGGATCCTTATGTGGTCACCTCCATGATTGCTGACACCACCATGCTCTCCAAGCCTTGAGATTTATCGTGTTCTTCTTTTGCTTCAACGATTTCCCCATGAATGCTTTTTCCTTGTATTCATTACATTTGGTGATGTTTGGACACAAAACTATGTTTGCTCTGTTTCTAGTTTGGCTTCGTCTTGTTACGAAATTAATATGATGTGTGATGGTTTTCATTGTTATCAAAGTCGGGTGCAAAAGAAGTGCTCGCCGAGCTCGCTCATTTTCATATATTAAAAACTTAAAAAATGGCTCATTTTGCTTGAGCTCAAGAATCACAGGTAAAATATATGAGTATGTGTAAACAAACCCCAGAACATTAATCACAGGTAACAAATTTTCTAACTACGACCTCAATAATCAAGGATTTGAGTGAGTTGAGCTTCAATCGAGGCCGTTTGACTCATCTTTCCCCTAAAAAGAACCAAAAGGGTCAATAATCTTTTCTTTTCTTTTTTATGCAGGGTCAAATATTTTGCATAAAGCATACGAAATTCACAATTATAAAAATTTTACAATATATCTTAAGAAATTATAAAAACATACGTGACCTACGAATTTGGGCCAAATTAAGCCCAACTAAGTATTCTCATAAAAAAACTTACTAGCCCAAACTTCTCATATGGCCTCAAGGAGCATATCAAGAAGACCACCACCACCTCTCCACCGCTTAGCTGCCACCGCTCCGTGGTACGCTTCTCCTTCGGCCCCACCGGACCACCAAGACGATCCCGTCCTCACCGCCCTAGCTCAAGCCGTCCGAAACTCGCCGTCAAAGCCATTTCAATCTTCACTCAAGCACATCCTCCCATCACTCAAGCCCCAACACGTCATCAGCCTCATCACCCGAAACCCTAACTCTCTACCCCCGAACTCCGTCTTCCAGCTCTTTCAATGGCTGTCCCGTCCTCAAAATTCGTCGTTTCGTCAAACAATCAATTCCTACTGCACTATGATCCACTTCTTATGCACCCACCAGATGTTCCCTGAAGCAAAGGCTTTGGTGCAAGTCGTCGTATCGAGAAAAGGGAAGGGCTCAGCTGGAGACGTGTTCGACGCGATCGTTGACGCTAGAGTTGGGCAAAGATCCGATCTTCACGTTTTTTATCTGCTGGTAAGTGCTTATGTGGAATTGGGCTTTATCGATGATGCCATTCGAGTCGTTAGGCTCTGTAAGAAGTGCGAATTCAAAGTTCCCTTCGATTGCTGTAAGATTTTGATCGAGTATCTAATGAATTCCAAGGATTTTAAGCTGGTGTGGAGTTTTTATAGGGAAGTTTTGGATTGTGGCTATACTCCAAGCTTGTATTTTTTCAACATCTTGATGCATAGATTCTGCAGAGAAGGCGAAATGTGGCTTGCACATAAGGTGTTCGACAGTATTACGAAATGGGGTCTGAGGCCAAGTGTTGTGAGTTTTAACACCTTGATGAACGGTTACGTTCGGTCCGGTGATTTGGGCCAAGCATTTAAGCTGAAAACCCTAATGGAGAAAACCGGTCTCCACCCCGATACTTACACTTACAGCGTATTGATCAACGGGCTGTGCAGAGACGAAAGAGTCCACGAAGCCACCGAGATGCTAAACGAAATGCTCGAACACGGAGTTGTCCCAAATGCAGTTACCTTCACCACACTGATCAACGGGCATTGCAAGAACGTGGACATGGCCTCAGCAATGAGAGTGTACCAACTGATGATGTCCCATGGCTTTGCACCTGATTTGATCACATACAACACACTAATTTACGGGCTGTGCAAGAACGGAGACTTGAACAAAGCCCGCGATCTCGTGGACGAAATGATCTCAAAGGGAATAAAGCCCGATAAAATCACTTACACTACACTAATCGATGGGTCTTGCAAGGAAGGAGATTTGGAGTCTGCTTTCAATCTCCGGAACGAAATGGTGAGGGAAAAGATCCCTCTTGACGATGTGGCATACACAGCTCTTATCTCGGGCCTTTGCCACGAAGGGAAAGCAATCGAAGCAGAGAAAATGCTGCGGGAAATGGAGAAAAATGTCGGGGTAAAGCCCGATGATGGAACGTATACGATGGTAATGGATTGCTACTGCAAGAAGGGAGATGTGAAGGCAGCTTCGAAGCTTCTGAGGGAGATGCAGTGCGATGGGCACGTGCCTTCGTTGGTGGCTTACAACGTGCTTATTCACGGCTATTGCAGGCTTGGCCAGATGAAGAATGCTGATGTGGTGTTACATGCGATGTGGAATCTCGGGGTTGTGGCCGATGACGTGACCTTTAATATCTTGTTGGAAGGGCATTGTCGTCATTGTAATAACGACGACGACGTTTCGAAGCTCCGTAGTGCGAAGGGGCTCGTTCTTGATTATGCGTCTTATGCTTCGGTGACCGGTGGATTGAGTAAGGCGTGGAGATTACGTTATTACAAGGGTGGTTGATATATATGGGAGATCTTATATGTCTTCCACGTGGCAATCGGACAGCTGGGGCACCCAACGGGGTTAAGAAGAACATACTCCGATGATCTGACATATATATATATATATATACATATATATATTATTGAGGGTAAATTCTGTTTTATCCTATCTGATTATAAGGAAATGGAGACTATTATCTTGTGCTTTGGTTGTTACTTAGATAACTCTTACTGGTTTCTAAAACGTAGCACCAGTAATCCAGGTCTGCAGATTCTGCCCGCGAATATATTAATAAACATTCTTGTAATTCGCTGTACGAGGAAGAAGTAACAATGTGTAGTATCATATGTTGAGAAGAAAATAAGTTAAGTTTTCAGATATGTTTTTAGTCATTTTATGAAGAAAGAAAAAGTAGTCAATCCCCGCATCATGGTTTTCCATTAATAAGCAAACCAACCACATTTCAGTATAAATATGTATAGTGAAATTTACCATATTATTTATTTATATCAAGAAAATCCTTAAACTCTAGCTGTACATTTTATGTACACATCGATGAAGCATGTCAAAATTATTACCACACAACACACTACTTAGCCCAAGTTACAATTTGCTACGCCAAAGCCCACTCGCTTCCCGACGACATCGAACTCCACCCAATGATTCCGCTGATGAAAATTCCCCACGATGTTACTCGCCACGCCGAGCGACTCCGACCGTCCGATCCCAAAGCAGTGGACCCCACCTCCCACGTCATCCAATACGCCCTCTCTTCCGACAGAAACCTCCACGCCGCCCTCGAACACGAAAGCCACGCTCCGCATCAACCGCCCCACCTCCGCCGCATCTTTCTCGTCGAAGCACATGTCCAAAGATCCGCCGTACACGTAGTCCTTCTTCATCCTTCCGCCGGTCAAAGCCGCCACGTCTTCTCTCACCTTGTCGTACGCCGCCTCCACCAAGAACGTGTACTGGGTCCCCGAGTCAATCATCGTCTGACCCGACCCGCCGGCGTCGGGTCGGAACGCGGACTCCGATATGTTCAGCCTCCTGCCGTTTATGCTTACGCCGACCATCTTCACCGTGTAGGCCAGCGGGTCAAAATTAGGCATTCGTTGACCGTCCCCAAAAGTCAAAAGCCTCGTGTACTTGAAACTCCTCGAGTTCGGGTTGTTTCCCAAGTAGAACGCGCCAGTGGGGTTCGTGGCCCCACGCGCTTGCACAGCTGGCACGCAGTAGGAGAATCTAGGGACCTTAGCTTGCGACACAAACGACAGCCGACCAAGATTCATTCCCAAAATACCCTCGGCCTCATCCGAGCTCGACGCACAGCCTAAGATAAGTGGAGGGGTATTCCCGGAATTTGAGAGAGATACTTTTTCTCTGACGAGATTGCCCTCCGCCAGGGTGCCGTCGGCGTAGAAGTAGGAGTAGTGGCACCGCCGCTTCTCGTCGCACGTGGTGGGGAGGGAAAAATCGGGACGGCTAGGCTTGCACGTGGGGTGGTCGCACGGCACGACGGAGAAGGAGGAGGAAAGGGAAGGGTCGAAGGACCTCGACGGCGGCGTTTTGGGAACCTCACCGTGGCACCGAGTCCACGAGAGCTGACTCCCGGTGTCCACCACCATCTGCTGCGCCTGAGGCGGCGTGCCGATCGGCAGCGAAACGACGAGGGCCACCGAGTACCTTAGCGACGACTTGTAGTAATCGTAGCCGAAATTTTCTGGTTTTGTTTGGGCGATGTTGGAGAGAAGCCTTGTTCTTGATTTATGGGACACGTGGACGACGGTTAGTGGAAAGGATGAGGAGAAGGTTGTTTCTTGAATTGAGACATGGAAGTGAAGGCTCAAACATAGGAAGATGGTGAGCTGAGTAATAAAATTTGCCATTGGTTTTCTGCTTCGAGTGTTTTAGTGGTTATGGCGATATTTATATATGTGGGAGTGAAGTAAGACACTGTGATGAGTTGTGATTTAAATAATAATCAAAAGAGGCGGCCGTAAGAGTTATCAGATTTTTCGAAATAAGGACAATAATGTAGGGGACCGTCATTTTAAATTCCGAACTTCTTTCTGCTACCAAAAAAAAAAGTTAAAATAAAGATGAGCAATATATTATGATCAATTACGCACGTCTCTTCAACTTTTATTTTGGATAAGTCTTGGCGAAGTAAATGGGTCGATGTTTATTTCCGATTTATTATTTGGGGGTTATTTTCATGGTTCTCTTTTAGGAAAAGATTCTTGGCCATTTGTCGAAAACATAATGGTTAAGCGTGTTTGGGATGCCCTATATATCTACCTGCTTATTCACATATCAATAGTATCCACGTGTTCGAATTATATTACTTTCCATCTCATTTCAAACTTAATAGGATCGCCATTAAAACGAAAGGACAGTGTAACAAGTGTATGAGATGGACAATTACTGGCGAAGAGCATGGTTATTTAGAATCATATGTTTTTCTCTGTAATAATAATAATAGAATAATAGGTAAACTATTTTCGTCCACGAGTGAGCTTGTCACCAGCCATCCTTGTTGCATTTCACATCGATTTATCATTGTGGCTCTAAACCATTGATTCTTCTGTCAAATATTTGTGAACGCGAAAGTGAATATACTTGGAACTAGTTTTGCGACGTTCAAGTGAATAATTTAGTCAATTATTGGTGAACTTATTTCATGTTTTCCTATTTAACATTTCATATTATGACATGTTAACTAATATTTAATCGGAAGTATGCTCAAGAAAAGAACCGTAAATGTCTTTTTAGACTAACCATATAGATTAGACGTGGATAAAATCGAAATGTGAATACATTCGATGTAAGTTTTCATAAACCACAGGCTACTTTGATTAATAGTAAATATATTTAAGCTTCTTTCCAGCTTTATCCCATTTGTCACATCCCATCTCTTGTTAGTTTCAACTATCTTTGACTTAAATTCGCAATCATACAAAACAAATAAATAAAATAGAAGTGTTTCACCAATCATTTCCAATTTGATTATCAAGCATACATGGACTTGCCATATAATAAATAAATACCCATCGATAATTATTAAACATCATTAATTGCGAGACGTGATCAATCATAATTAGTCCGATTTTCTTCCAAGCCTCGCAATATTATAAGCAATAAATGTTCATGGGTGTGACTCCATATAATCAACATCACATATAGAATATCTCCACGTCATGTCTCTTTCTCGAGCAACATTATTATTGATTGCATGCTCTTGGACCACATTTCATAGTGCTCTGACTTCTTCAAACATTATCTCGAAATCCCTAACAGGGATTAAGTAAGATGGAGATTTCCAACTAACTGGAGATTCACTCCAAAAACATTATCTTGGAATCTCTAACAGGGATTAAGATGGAGATTTTCAACCTACTGGAGATTTGACAAGTTCCACAAAGTATGACAAGAACCTTAAAAATCACACATTCATGGGAATTTGGTGTCATAATATCATCTTCTACAAGAGTTTTCGAATTAGCTTTTACCTTACAGAAAGAATAAGCTGGTGGTAGTCATTCAGTCTTGTTTCAAAGCCTTTCTAATGATCATTCGAGCCACCAATATCGAACCGTAAGACACGAGCGTCACCACGATACCCGACAGCAAAACTAGACCGTCGTAAGCAGCAGTGTGCACCTTGTAAGTCCTGATGTTTATCGCGTCCCAATTGCTCTCTGTCCAAACGTCACTGTTATCCGAAGAATTCGCTGCTAATATTTCCCACGTCCCCGTTTCTGATTCGTACTTCAGACGGGTTGAATAAGCAGGGACGTATCTGATCAAATTATTTAATTATGAGCTAATTGAGAAAATATTGCAAAGATAAGACTGTGATGTGAAATTTACCTGGTTGTTGAGACAACGCAGGCACCTTTCTGGTCGGTTTCCTGCCTGATGCAGACCTCACCGGGGCCATTGCAATCTTTTGGGCACGAGGAGCTCGTGTTTTTCGATGGAAGAGAGGTTTTGTCTGCCAAGAAGTTCCACAGGAACCGAGAGATGTCTCCCACGTAGGGGGGATAGGGAGTGGAAGAAGGTTCTCCCAAAATGACACCCACGTAGTGGCTCGGGCAAGCAGATGAAGGTGAAATGTAGCGCTGAACAAGCTCACACGATAGGCCGGGGTCACAATCTAATAAGCAGTTGATAAGTTGTTCGATTAAAGAGGCATTGACTTTGATGGATGAAGGTTCTTTTCCACCAGCGAGGATGTATAGTGTTCGAGCAGCTAGGGAGGCGGTGGCTGCTATGGAGGAAGAGTTTATGTTTGCTGCATCGGATAACAAATGCATTTATGAACAAGTAATGTAAAATAACAAAGACACTCATGTGATCAAAGAATTCAACCACTCACATTTGTCATCGAGATGACTGTGGTAGAACTTGTTGCTGAAAGTAGAATCGAAATCCTCCAACACAAGTCCAGAAATATGTGGTCTCTGCAGGAAAGGTTCATGATGAAACACGGTTTAGTAAACAACTTGCTTGGCAATAATCCAATAAGTTTCAAAATTCAACATTTCGTCAACAAATTTATGCCAAGTTTTATGCATGATCGACAAGATGGACAACCGTATAGGATAATATCCAGATTCTTAAGCTGCATTAGCTGTTTGATTTATAGAATAAATAGATCTTGACGCATAAAAATTTAACATACTACTAAAGCTAGAATAAAATTTGTTCACCGCTAAAAATTTAATGCGGGAGATCATCATATGTAAATGTCAGTCCTCACCTCTTCCAGAAATGTCATTAAAGAGGACGGCGGCACTCCAGGATTTGAGGGACTTGCTGTCTTGACAATAATGCTTTCATCTGCCAAGGTGTCTTGTGCACGGTGTAATGCATCTAATGTTCCATTCACAAAGGATGTGGCCTGCAACAAGTGTATGTTAAGAAACAATATTCAAGTAATAACTTAAATTATTGCATTAGGAACAATGAAGAATGAAGATTAAGAGTAACAGTTTCAGATAAGAGGCAGGGCAAATTAGTTTAACTCAACAAGTTAATCACTCCATCAAAGTAACATCTCACCCCTGCAATATGAGCATAAAGTGTCTTGGTATCCTGAGAAAAGCTCTTTCCAACAGATCCAATTTCCATAACCTAAAATAAAAGAAAACTTCAGGCATAAGCATGTATTTTAACCCAAAATATTGCCAGAAATTATGCAATGTTGACCATTAAATATGTGGTTTAGTTTACATCATTAAACAACGTTTCCAGTGTATTAATAAGCGCACTGACTTCATATTGTAAGCTTTAGATTTTCTAATCTGTAAAAAGCTCTCCGGATGTCAAATTGAATATCTGTCTATGAAATTTCTAGTAAATAGAATGCGAAGATACCGTCTCAATCTTCTCCAAGTCGAGGCCTTCAACAGAATCAGATCTTTGCTTAGATTCTAGAAAAAATCTCCGGCTACCAAGATAACCCCAAGCTTCTCCAGTGAAAAATACAAAGATAAGCTGCAGGGTTAAACCAGTGAGACAACATTTTGTCTGAAGAGCCATGAAGATGAAAATTTGACAAATTTATGTCAATGACATCGAACAACCCCAGGAGATGTATGTGTCAATATCCAGAAAAACATGCAGATGAAGCTGCTCTTACTGTCCATATGATAATATTTCTACTGCTCAAGGAACCCAAAAAATAAAACCGCTTTTAAGCAATTTACAAATTTATGTTTCGGATGATATATAAGCAAACCAATGCTATGCAATAAACCAACCTGTTTATTAAGCTCTTCCAATCTATCGACGTGTGAAAGAGCATCAACTACAGCAAGCAAGGTAATTAACCCCTGAAAATGAAGGACTCGTGAGATTTCACCAAAAGGAAAGAAAGCATGAATGGATAAAGTTTTCGCTTAACGAAATAACAGAATTTTATTGATACACTTACAGATATTGGAGACTCTGCGCCTAGGTTTTTATCACGAAAAAATGATGCCGAGTCCATAGAAGTTATCGCGAGTATGCTGGGTTTCGCCGTTGAAGATGATGGGTTCATGTATGGAAGTGCTGACCAGACACTGCCCTTAATAATAAAAGTCTAAGGTCAGGCCTGCAACTTTTTCATTACCAGAATCATAGGAAATTGACTAAAATTCCGATGCTTATAGCAAGAGTATAAAAAGCATTAGAAAAGCAACAACTCTTGGAGAACTGTCTTTAATAGCCAATATTATAAAAATATTGCATGCCTGTCTGGATACTTAAAGGAAGTTGCATTCATCCCAGTGAGTAAACAAAAAAAGACCTAAACAAGGATCTTATGACCGACAGAGGAGAACTCTATATCATTTCGTTTGATTCAGATAATATCTTTCAAGCTGCAAACTAAGCCTTCTTATACTTTATAATGCAATATATCATGGAGCTGAATCACAATCCTACATCTAAATTTTTGGCAAATTTAAAGCAGAATGCTGAAGCTAACCTGTAACCACCAAGGGGAAGACAAGTGCCTTCTCTCAAACAAGATTCTGAATTATGAGTACCTGATTTTGTAGTCTGGTTGCCACGGGAAAAAAGGTAGTGCATCAATCAGCCAACAAAATACAAAACATAGTATCATCTTGATTTAGAAATTTATGCAAGTATTATACAAATTAACCTAGCAATTAGCTCTAGAAGCTTATTTTACCTGCATTACTAAATCAAACTCAGCAACAGCTTCAATATGCGTACTCTTGCTCTTAATGTTCACGGAGGCAACCTGAAAAAAAATGACTACTTTGTGTAGAAACTTAAGCACAATGAGGACAACATCATTTCAAAACACTGTTGCATTGTCCGATAAAAGTTAAAAATGCACTACTCATGTTAGCTTGAACCCTTTCCTAGGATTAGAGTACCAAATGCATTTACCATGTCAAAAATGCCAAATGAACATTTCAGATATGTACGACGCTGGATCAGAAGTACAGGGGTGAGAGAGTGTATGTGTGCATTTATAAATGGAAAATTTTATATCTGCCCATATCTCCCTTGGAGCTCTATTCTAAGAAAAGCTTTTGCAAAGAATATGAAGTTAAGTCTTTAAACTATAAATAACTACCTCTTGCAGTATCTGTGTGCTAGTCTTGGAGAGCAAAAAAACTGGAAAATTGTAAGCATTCCACATTATTCCAGATCCCTGCAAGTAAGAAATAGTGTGGTACTTAAAAGAGCGCGGTTCCTTTGGCAACTAAGACTCGCTACAAAAATGTAAACTCAGGAGCATTGTTAATTGAAAATGCGCATGCCTGGGAGCACAAAACTAACTGCTACCCCTTTGAGTAACCTGATGAGCTATATTGTCAATCTATTTCTTTGCATTGATCGTCTGTTTTAAACGGTGCAACAGAAAAATGTAAAGCCACTTTGCCTCTATGCTGCCTAGGTTGCATGATTTGGTATATTAACAGCATAAATTCTTTGATAATTTGGAACCAGACAGAAAATCATGGGAAAAGCTTAAGTATTTGATTATTTTCACAACATACAGGGGGATTCCACTCAAAACTGTTGCTATGGTATGGTGCGAATTCTGCCAGAGGAAACTTTATATCTGGAGAAAATCCTGAAAGGTAAAATGCGATTTCTTTAATGCACATATCTTGATCCAAATTCATACCAATCAAACTTAACTCACCACTTAAAGCACTAATATTTCGAGCAGTTGATTCAACCAAAGCCCCGACCACTTTCTCTGCAAAACCTGAGTCTTTTGATGCTCTAAAACATAAGAACCCGAAAATCATTAAATAACTTAAAATAGTCACCGCATAGGCACATGTGGATGACTAAAAATGGGGAGAAAAATAAGGCATGTACGAGTTCAACGAATATGGTGGAATCAGACGAAGAAAGCCATACCTAAAAAGCAAGTCTTCAAATTGATCGACAGAAACCAATACTGCAGATGGTCCTACCAATTCTTTTCCAGTCTCAAATTTGACAATGGGTGCAACAACTTTCTCACGACCAGGATCTAAATTGAAAAGCACGAATTAGGATACTACCAAACAACATGTAATCCACAAATTTCTTTAATAGCGTGACATATATACTAACTTGAACAACCAATTTCCCCGGATAGGTTGAGCAGCCGCACACAAGGGAAGCCATCAAGTTTCGTGTACATGGATTGTTCGAGATCAGGAACTGACTCAAATGAATTTGTCGCTCCTGAAGCAGTCAAAATCAATCAACTCCAATTATAGCTTGATACATGTCCAAGTGGTACGTATATGTACAAAGTAAGAATGTAAAAAGTGAAATGGTATAAGAAAATGGCAACTCGGCATCATTTAGGATTCAGTATCGGAAGCACTCTTTCATTTGTGCGTGCCAATCACACGTCAAATGAATCAAATATGGAATAATTCTCCCATGCACTGGAAACTATAAATTTACAGGCAACTCGAAACATTCATGAGACTTATCCAATTCATACAAATGAAAGAAATTGCAACTTAGACATACATTAACTTAGCACGAGCCAAAAATTTCATTTTACCAATGCCATAGCAGCTAAAGCTTAGCATATTTCAGTCCCAAATTTAACCCGTCACTAAGACCAATAACTGATCGCGATAAGGGCAAATAACGATTTACAAGCTAACGGTCTACATTACACCATGCCACAGGCCGCGCATCACTTGCCCGTCAGCTGAACGTATACAAAATCACGAATCCGTCTAATTAAACCGCGACGCGACGCGATGCAAGTTAAATTTAATGATAAACCCTAGTTCATCAATTTACACCCTAAACTATCCACTAGAAACAAAAATCAGCTGGAAATAGAGAAAAAGCAGACGCACCCGTGGAAGAGAGCTGAAATAGAGCGGTGAAGCATAATAAACATACAGGCAGTGACAGCTTCAAATCCATGGAGATTGGACCAAGTTAGGTTACGAAGTTGTCAATTTCGAGCTATAAAGATCTCTAATCCATGCACCAATCGAGGTCAATAGCTTGTTCGCCTGATTGGGCTCTCTGAGGTGAAGTGTTTGTTGATCTGAGGGGTTTTATTTTATACTCGCCAGGCTTTGCGGGGTTCCATTTAGCTTTTACTCTCTGGTAAGGAAAACGCGTGTGGAAAGCTCTGAACATGTTATAAATCGCTATTGTTGAAAGATTTTAATAGAATATAAAAGATATATTAAAAACAATTATAAAAATACGCGCAATTCACTTCTTTTATTTCTGACATAATTCTCAAACAGTTTCCTGGCCAAGACGAACCTATATATTTTAAATCAACATTTTTTTTATTTTTTTATTTTAAATATTGACTTTTAATATTTTTTTCCCTATATAATAAAGCAAGATAAAGATTTCACCATTGCACACAACCCTTAGTTTCAAGAATATCACCCTTTCGCCGGCGGAAACTCAAACGACGAGCCGATATAAAAACGACGCCTTTAACGATGATTCGCTAACCGACGTGATGATTCTTCCATATTTGAATGCTACTCTCTTGAAACAATTCCCGAGTTCTAACTTGAACAAAGATTCAGACACCAAAAACCCTGTAAGGGCATGATGTAATTCAGGGCTTTCTCTTACGAAGCTGCTTGATATAATTTAATTAATTATTATTAAACATGATTCCTGTGGTAATAAGATCTTTTCCAAGTAAAAAAATCCTGCACAAAAGGGAAGGTTCTTAATAGCGATACCCCCGCACATCTCTTCTTCCCTTTTACGCTTTCAAAGATATTATCTTTACGTTACGTTTATGTAATGCCCATTATTATATACGCACGCTCCAAACAAAGACGGCCGCAGTAAGACATATTATGCCATCACTTTCATGCTTTCGTCTGAATAATTTCTCAAAATTTTCTTCTTGTACTTTATTTCCGTAAAACTTGGCTCCCAAGTTTCAATCCAACATATACTTACGGTGATGCATACAACTTGATTCTCTGTTGCAGATATCATCAAGAAGCACACATCAATGATGTTTCGAAGGAACTTCTTCAACCTCCTTCTCCTCTCCACAGCTCTTCTTCTCCTATGCCACCAATCACAAGCTGCTTGGTGGTTTTCTTCCTCCTCGAGCAAAGAATCTTCTTACACGAACGAAGATTCCGGTATTCACAGAACTGTCGGAGCAGAATTCGGCCTCAACGCACTAGAAAGCAGCGAAAAGGCCATGAATTTGGTGGAGAACGCAAAGCAGCAGATGAACGCTTTATCAAAATCCTGCTGGCTCCAAGCCTACAACCACCTCTTCGCGGGCTGCTCCAAAATCGTAGCAGATCAAGATTTGAAAGATAGGCTCACGTGGGACCTCAGCGACTGCTTCCAGAAGCATTCGGGCCGGGCCGCGTTTCCCCACTGCAGCCCGAAGCAGCCCACGAAGGGGTGCCTCAGGGACTTGGACGACGACGCCCACAAAGTTTATCTGCAGTACTTTCTTCAGATAGATACCATCTGTCACCAGTTGCAGTGAGTTTCCTTTCTTTTTTCTTTTTCTTCTTTCCTCGTTAGCTTTATCTGCTCGCTCTCGTAATCTTATTACAAGAACTCATGAACCGTTTTCTTGCAGGATTCATGCTTTCAGGCACCAGACGGAGAGATTAGTGAATGACCTAACTCGTTCCGCTCAGTTTGCTGAGGAGAAGCTCGAAAGCATCGAGCAACGAGGAGAGGCGTTGCTGGTAAATTCCCGACAAATACACGGGACTTTGGATTCCATCGATCATCAGACACAAAAGGTGGCGGAAACTTCGAAGAACGTGCAAGAAAACGTGTATGTCCTAAAGACTTACTCCGAAGAAGTCTACGAACGATCCAAGGGAATCGCAGCTGCACAAATAGAGCTCGTACAGGGCCAGAGGAAGATGGAAGAAAGAATCAACGAAGGGCTGAAAACGATCCACGATTCTTACGAGAATTTAGGAGTAGAGATCGGTAAAGTGAAGGATGAGGCCATGGAGATTGAGAGAGAGATTGAGAGAGTTGGAGACACGATGTTTTCGAAAATGGACACGTTGCAGAGTAAAGCCGACGACATCGAGGTTATTACGGGGAGCTCTCTGGAGAAGCAGAAGCAGCTCTTAGATGGGCAAAGCGATGCCCTCGAGGGCCTCAATCTTCTCTCTGATTTTCAGTCCCAAGCAATCGAAGAGAGCCGGCGAAATCTTCAGAGGTTGTCTGAATTTGGGAAGACGCAGCAAGAGGAGCTCCTTCATCGCCAGGAACAGCTTCAGCAAGCTCACCAGCGCTTGGCTGAGAATTCAAAGACGATATTAGAATCTCAGGTGAGAGAGAGAGAGAGAGAGACGAGGGAGAGTTTTCTTAAACTTAAAACCATGGTTTGATTTGTTTATATGCAGGAAGCTTTCGAATCGAAGCAAGCGAGGATGCTGAGCGCCTTAGACAAGCTCTTCGCACTACACAACGCTTTGCTCGTCGAATCACGAGGGATCAAAGTCTTCATCGTCTACTCTCTGCTGATCTTCGTCATCTACATGTTCACGAGCATGAAGCAGACGCACGGCGTCAGGGCTCGGCTTTACCTGGGATTATGCTTTGCTTTCTTCGTGGAGCTGAGCGTTCTACGGTGCACGGCGCGTGGCTTACAGTCTCAGGCTTTGATCGTGTCTTCGACGAGGGTTCTTTTTCTGGTTCTGGCCTCGGCCCAGCTCCTTTACGCCGTTTGGACATACAGGTGACGACGGCTCTTTTTCCGACAAGAATTCGTATACTTTGGAGAAGGCGTCGTAATCTTTTTTTTTGTTGTTGTTGTTGTTGAAGGGATTACGAGGTTTTGAACCACGAGATACTTGTGTCTCTGATCGACAAGGTCAACGGGATCAAGGGCTTGCGGTGGGGGGACGCGGAGGAAGATTACAGCGAGGTGATGAATTGGCGGTCGTGGATGAACTCAGAGTTGCCGGATGACGTGGACATGTTTGAGGATCCTGATTACGTTTATGCTGAGGAAGTAGCGGATTATTTGCTTGCTGAAGTTACTTCTGCTACAAACAGATACAATCTGCGGAAAAGACTTTAGATCAATGATCACATGCTTTGATAAGAGAGAGACTAATGAACTCTTTACCTACTGATGATGATGACGATGATGATGGTATATCAATTTGGGCCTTATATGGGCTTTTCAGGTTTGGGCATTTGAAGCCCACTAGGATAGTAGGCTTGAAAATTGATGAATATGGTAAATTTATTATTTGAATGTAAGAGATTGCAATATATATAATCCTTTTTCGGGTATTATTTTATTTTTCCGAAACATACTCATACAATGAGTGATATAAATAAATTAGAGGGTGACAGGGGGACCCCACTTTTAAATGCTATTTTAATGATACGTCTATGCAATTTGAATATTTGGGTCCACCCTCGCAAACTGCCGCGAGGAATGAGAATAAAAATTTGGTTTTTAACTTCATTGACAAGCAGAATATTGAATAATTATAATGAACCAAATACACACAAAATAATGGAGGAATTTGAATAAATATTAAATGAGTGTAGCAATTGATAGGGTTGAATAAATAAAGAAAAGACAATGCAAGGTGTGATGGGCAAGATCGCGCTTTAAATGCGGAGTAGACAATACGGTTCAGCGACTTTTGTGAAGGACATTGCGAGCCTCTAGCGAGCAGGCTCCTTTACCATGCAAAATACCAATATATATAATAAATATAATATATTTAGTCCCCAACCCCATCACACACATTTACATAGGGAAGTGTGTGTGTGTGTCTGTGTGAAAAATGATACATATATACTATTACAAATTACAATACATGCATAATCAGTAAAAATTATATTTTTGACTTGAAAATAGCAAGACCCTTATTTCCTTTTTAATTACAATTATATTATAGTAAATGTATATGTGCATATTTATTCTCTTTCTTCAAGAAGTGAAGGAGGAAAAAGGAGAAAGACCTTGTGTACGTTACGTTGCTATCAGTTCCCATCAGGTCTCTTTTATTACAAGCTAGCCAGTAGAGTACGTACACTATTCTCCTTTAATTCTTTGATGTCTTCTGCAATCATAAAGCAATCGATTACAAAATGATTTACTACATCTCTCTCTTTCTATCCCACAACATCCGTCTTTTCTGTTGTGCCAGAAAAGTCCTGTCTCTTCTGTCCCTTTAGCTACATTTATTACTCTTTCTTCGAGGAATGGGCCATCTCGAGAACACTACCCCTATATATATATAAAAAAATATATACTGTAGTTATAAGAAAAATGCATGTTGTTAATTTAGTTTTTTTTTTATTTGATTATTATTTGGGTGGGGGACGAAGCATTTATTGAATATTATGCGCGACGGAGATGGATGAAAGTTCGCAATATCGTTTTCGTTATCATGTGGGCATGCAGTTGTACTAATGTTACATAATATTATTACTCGTGGGCTTATCAATGAATGGATGATGGTGTCTTAATTTGGTGGATCATTTAATTCCTAAAATAAAGCCTTTATATAATTATATTCCTCTATGAATTTTCTCCATCACTTATCATCTTTACTTCGTCTTTATCTTTTACACATAAGGTGCGTGTGTGTAAATGCAATTCTTGATTATGAGTGAGGCAAATCAATTATTGATAAAAAAATTAAAAAAAAAATAAAAAATTAACAGACGGGGTCAACAACCTATAACCTGTAGCTTTTATTACCATTTGCTGGAAAGTACCAGTGCAGTAAATAATACATAGATCTCAGTAATGTTTTGGGACTAAAAACTGAAATGCATTCATATCCTCATTTAATGCAGATTCGTCCTATAACATTCTTATTCATGTTCCTTTATGTATGACTGCGTATTGCAATTGCAAGAGTAGTTTTAAGGAACAAATTAAAAAATACATATAGTTTTATTGTTATATTTGCCTAAGTGTATGTAAATATATGATAACAGAAGAAAAGACAGATGAGTTGAAAAAAAGGAAACACTTTACAGAAAGTGATCACCTTTGCTTTGCATTGTCACCTTTAATTAAAATGAAAGCACACAGATCCGTATATCGTAACGAAGGCTATTGGAAAATTTTCATTACTATACGACGACGTTCGGTATTAGAAATATATATGGATTTAAGGTGCAATACATATGTGCATCGGCTTTTACCCTCGTTGATTTAGAGATTAGGGCACAAGTAGGGTCAAATATACACATTATGCTATAGAACTGGACTGAGGGGAACAGCTGGGGGAAGAAAATATATATCGAGGTGGGTCCCAGTTAGAATGTTGCTATAATAATAGTTATTTAAATCAATACGTATTTATAATATATGTTTTATATAGATATATGCATTCATGGACAAGATTTTCTATTGCATCGCTAATTACTAAAAGATTGCTGTAATAATTCAGTAGACCAATAAATACACAGACCTAATGTTAACTGCTCATGGCATTCCATTCTCTTCAGAATATAATTCAATACTATTAATTCTTGGTATGTTAGATATTTCGTTGAGGGAAGTGACAATTCAATGAAGGCTCGCCATCGCATGCAATTACAAGAACTTCGGCATCGAATGGGGATGTCTTCAACGTAATTATGTTTATTGAAATGGGACCCACCTTCAGATATATTATTATTTATTATTATTTCCAGTAAAACTATAGGCCAACCAACTTAACTGGAATAGAATAAGACTACACATCATTACAGTTTTCATTTTTGGAATACATGATTTTAAACCACATGTTCATCTTTCTCTTCTTTTTTTTTCCTTCTTGTTATTACACCTAGATTTGGCATATTGTTACATAGGAAAATGTACACTTATATATTGCTTAAAGTGATGCGGGGTGCTTAGATATCCATGTCATTAATTATTCGTCGATCGACAGCCTCATGCCGTTGGTTATTTCAATTATGATTAAGGATTGATTTGTATGTATGAATTTATTTTAGGCCGTTAAGTGGAATTTTCTGAAATTATAGATAACCTCACATATTTTAAATTTTTGGCCCCAATCTAAGAATATTTGAGAACACTGACGATATGCAAGTTAATCATTTACCATTATTATTATTATTATTATTAATATTATTATTATTATTACTACTACTACTACTACTAATACTTCAAGTGATCGAATAAGACCTTCGTTATTACGATTTCATGGAAAAATTTATTACTTCAAGAAACAATAATAAATCGTTTGAAAGTGATATTAGATCTCAGCTTTTTCATGGTTTTGGTCACTTCCGATAAATATATTCCTTATTTTCAAAGAGTTTCAACTACTCGAGCGTACCTATTCATTGTCACGGTTTTTCATTTCAGGAAATGTCCTATCACGTGTCTTAAGCCATAGCCATTGCCTTTTTATTGTTTATTTATTCATTATTTTTATTGTTAATAATTATTAGTATTATTATTATTATTATTATTATTATTTTGGGGTAGAAATAGGGACGAGTTGAAAAGTCACGAGTAAGTGAAATACAGAGCTGTAAGTACTCGAAGACATTTCGTAATCATGTTTCACGAAAGAAGAAGAAGAAATTCGTATATATGTAGATATTTATTTTATTATTTAGAGAAATATGTAAATAAAAGCTAAGGTTCCACTTGAAATGAAGTCCCTCTTTTCTCTTTTTCCAAATAAACTTTTCGTTCAAGTTTAGGACCGTATCTTGCTTTACCTTCAAAAAGAGACGCATGATTGAGTAATACTTTTATTTTAAAAAAAATTCCTTTTTCTTATTATAAAAAAATGTACCTGTTTTCAAATAAAACATTGCTTTTATTTAATTTTTTTCTAACAAATATCACCAAAAGGTGATTGAAAGAGTAACGCAGTTCATTTACTATTGCGACATCAACATCAAGATTTTTATGAACCAACGCCCAATAATTTCGACTAGATTCATAAAGTCGATATTTAATAATAATAGTAAAATTATTATTATTAGTGTGACCTAAAAAGTGGAAAATTTCAAAAGAAAGCATTAAATTTCTATTATGCTTCCTTTTAATTTTCATGGACCCATAATGGAATAAATATCACAGCGAGATCCAACTATATAACCTATCTAATTTTATACAATAAATAAATACCTTGTATTTAATCTTAAAAGCAATATACATATTTTTAATAGTTATATATCTCAAAAGATTATTATTACCTCATTTCAAATTAAGATAGTTGTTTTATAGCATATTGCATTAAATTCACCAAACTTAACACCGTCAAAACGTGCTTGTGTTTATTTAGTGCAACATCGTAAACAAGACATATTTTTTTAATCAAACGGCATTAAAAGTGCTGGAGAAGTTACTTCCCGATACAAGACTCATACGGACTTCCATATTAATTAGCACTTATATTTAATCCAGCCTAGGGTTTTGAAGAACCGTAAAGAAACATTTGAGTCAAAAGAGAGTTTTCGGACATAATAAACCTAAGCTGCCATCGTTGAAATATTATAGAGAGGAGGTATCTTTAGTAATTTGAGATGGAATTAGAAAGTAACGTTTTATAGGTGCTCAACAATTAGAGAACCAAACAAACACTTTAAGATATCTCTCTCTCTCTCTAGTCAAAAATGAATCATCTTCTATTTCAATTAATTATTACACATCGGTTTCTGTCGGGGAAACAAAAGGTTAATCTATTCGAAATAGAGGTACTCGTTGACCACGCTATCTCAATAGTGAAGCACGGCAACTATTATATACGTTCGAAGAAAAATAGTAATTATTATATTCCAATTGTTATGAAACGACAATAATACAAGTTTGAACGATTTGCGAGGGTCAAATATTATATATATATATATATTTATTTATTTATTATTGTTAACGTTTATTAGTATGGGTAGTAATGCGTAGTAAGTTGGTATTTTTATTTTTTATTTGATCTTTAAAGCTGCACCACTTGTACCTTAAATTACCCATGAACGTGTCCTTCCAATATTCTTGACACAGAGCTGAATTTAAATCACAAAAGAAGATAATGTGCATACGCACGAGCATGCATGTGTCTTTCCTTGAGTACGTGACGTGGGCTAAATATACATATATATGTACATGCATCTATATGTAAAATGTATTTTTATTTATAATTCTTTTGTTTCTGTCCGTGTGCTAACGCTAAGAAACAAAAATAAAGAAAGATTATATAGAAAAAGCGAGGATAACGGGGGAAAAAGGAACCACACACACCCTCATATATAACAAGATTACTTTATTTTCAATTTCATTCAAGAATTGTTAATCCAGAGAGAGAGAGAGAAGAGAGAGAGAGAGAGCACGCATAGATATATGTATTTTATAGTATTAAAGAATAATAAATAATAGTAAAGGAAACAAAATTAGAAAATGTTTAAACTTTTGCTAGCAGATTGCGTGTGTGTGACATTAACTAGTGAGCGTGAGATGAGAGGCTCTCTCTCTCTCTCTCTTGTTCTAGTGTCGTTTTCCGAGATATACTCCCGAGGAAGAATTTACACACACAAACACACCAAATCCACGTACTATTATTACAGCCTTTATTCATTGATATAGTTTCTTTTTTTTTTTTTTTCCAACCCGCTTTATTTCTCTATCTATCTTCTTCTCCACCACCATCGACTTTAAACAAAAGTTCTTCAATTCTCTCTCTCTTTATGCAGTCATATAACTCATCATCTTTAGCTTTTCAAACTACACGTACGAGTACTAAATAGTCTCTCTCTCTCTCTTTTCTTTTGTATACTTTACAACGTGATCTCTCTGGGAATTTGGAACTAAAACCTCCTAGAATATTTGGGTTCTGAATTTCAGACAACAAGTATTCTTAGCTTGTTTCTGTTGTGTGGTGTGGTGGTCATCTTTCTCTTTGTTCGCAGATCAAGGCAGATTTCCATAGCTAGAGCCAAAGTAAAGCTTTCATCACTACAAGAAGATATATACACACACACACATATATATATATATATATATATATATATATAATCATGTCTTTACATGGGATGTTCTTAGAGCCGCCGACTTCCTCAAAGCAAGCAGCAGCACCTGATCTCTCTCTCCACATAAGCCCTCCCAACTGTACAAACACTTCAAGAAAAACCTTCAAGGACGGCAGCGGAAACGACGGCGTTTTGGGTTTTGATCTTTCCTCGAGGAGCTTCAACAAGCCCAGCGAAAGCTCCACAAAGTGCTTGACCGAACTCTCCTTAGCTCATCCCTCGCTGAACAACAGCCACGAAGACGTAGAAAAGCAGCAGTTTGAAAAGACTGCCTTCGGCGTTGAGAGACCTAACAACCATCACCGTCAAGAACAGCCACCGCCGAGAAACCCTTATCACCCTCGCCTGATTAATCACGATTTCGGTGAAACTTTTTTGGGTGTTTCATCGGACGGTTCAAGGCCTATCAAGGGCATCCCGGTGTATCCCAACCGTCCCTTCCCCTTTGCTCCAAACACAGACTACGCCAAAGATCCAAAGATTATGAGGCTTAATCACCACCAACAGCAGCATCAGATATCCGTTAACAACTGTCCCACATGGTTCTCTTATCCATCTCCGTCAACAGCTTCATCATCGCCGTCTTCTTCCTCTTCTTGTGCTACAGCTTCTACTCGTTTTCCCGGCGGCGCTTTGGACCATCAAATGCCATTCTTGAATCTCGGGCCCAACAGTTCTTCTCCGGGCTATCGAGTTCCCGTCGGTGGTGGTGGTGGAAATCCTAGGTTTACTACCGGGTACCAAATGCATAACCAGGGGCATAATAGTAATTATCTTCACTATAATGGACTAGTAGGGCAGATGTACCCTAATCATCACGAGGGTTATTCTCCTAATCATCAAGCTGTGGGGATTATGAGATCGAGATTCATGTCTAATAAAATGCCTACAAAGCGTAGCATGAGGGCTCCTAGAATGAGGTGGACTAGTACACTTCATGCTAGATTTGTTCATGCAGTTGAACTCCTCGGTGGTCATGAAAGTAAAGACTTCAACAATATATTCATTTACTACCGTCCAAGATTCAAGATTTTATTTGTTCATCTTGGGTTTTTCTTGATTAAATTCTTTTGCTTATGTAGGGGCTACTCCAAAGTCTGTACTGGAGCTCATGGATGTCAAAGATCTCACTCTTGCTCATGTCAAGAGCCACTTGCAGGTAATTGAAAAAAGAAAAATCAGCAGTAGAAAAACAAACATGTAGCTCATCACATTTGTTCCCTGTCAGTAATTTTATTATCTTTCTATGTGTGTGTGTGGGTGTGAGTTTTTTTCCGGCTGTGTCGCTTAATGCAAGAGTAGTCTCCCCTTTAATTTCTGCGGCACAGTCGCCGATGGTTGCAGAGAGACTGAATGAATGAATGTAATTAAAGAATGGGAAGCCAAAGTCTTAATTGGCGCTGACAATACTACTCAGACCTCAGAGAGAGAGAGAGGTGAAATAAAGAATGAGACAAGAGGAAAGTCATCATTCTTTAATAATGCAGCTTGGTGATTAATTAATGATTAATCTGAGGGGTACAGAAGTCATATACAATACAGTACTTGCAGTTAGTAGCCTAGCTAGGATTCGTAGACTAATTGTAGATGGGAATGAGAGAGACAAGTCTTGTTTGCGTATGTGTTGTACTTGTACAGACACGTGAGTTCAATAGAAAAAATAATTAGTATTACTCAATCGTTAAGGACGTAATGATTTACATATCATTACATATATAGAATCTAATTAGATTTTCTTGTAATGTATTTCTCTTCTAAAATGCGGGTAATAAATCACCTTCTTCACTGTCCCCAGATGTACAGAACTGTGAAGACCACAGACAAGCCCGCTGCTTCTTCAGGTAAAATAAAGAAAAAAAGAAACAATTTTTTTTTCTTTTAATTCCTTTAATTATGCATTTCAGAATAGGTATTAGCCTGTCATCGTTTGATTTGATTTGTCATTCTTTGCGAGAATAGTTTCATTTGTTCATACTACGACCCTATAACCATATAGGCCTATATTGTCATTCACAGATGATATTCATGGCCCTTTTTGCTCGGTTTTTCTTGATCATTTTGTTTTAACTTTTTTTTTTTAATTTATTTGAATTTAAGGGCATTCGGATGGATCTGGTGAAGATGATCTTTCTACGTTAGGGTGCAGTGGAAATGATCAAACTGGTTTGAGATTATTCATGGATCAAAGGCGCCCTAACTCCGAAGGCTTATTACTGCATCAAGAATCTGATCACTATCCTCCCACTGCGTGTACGCTGTGGAGCAACTCTTCAAGGTAGAGAGAGTGTAGACTCAATACTGTTTTATAATTTATATTAAATATAAATATAAATTATGTCATGATTGAATAATTTTATGACCCCTTTTACTTTATGATCCCTTGTGCATGGCACCTGAAACTGTGAACGGCAAAGCTCACGTCCAACAATGTGTCTTTGGTTGGGGAATAAAATAAAAAAGGGTTCTAGCGACAGCTTTTGCTTTTCCTGTTTTGGGTACTTTATTTCATCTTTTGTATAGGAAAGATTTGCTCACTTGAGAGATTTGTCTCAATGGCCATGTTTTTAGGTTAATCTTTTTATTACTTTAATCCTAGAAAGAATGAAAAAAAACCCTTGTTCTTATTCTCCTCACGAGGGAAGAAAAAGTAGGAATAATATTATCTTTAATTAGTGCACGGTTCTCTTTTTCTAAAGTTAATATACCTATCAAGATTTTGTCTCTCGTGTTGTTCTTGATTATACTAGGTCATTATTTTTAATTTAACATCAATATGACATAATGAACCAGCTGCTTTGTCTTCCACTTCGCTTCCCTAATTTAACTGCTCTTCATATAAAATTAAACTAACACAGTCCCTAATATCCTGGTGTGCAAATTTAACGAAATAAAAGCTTTCTTGTAGCTAGAAACTGGCTCGATTTGAATGCCCGATATGTTGCGTTGGTTGTAGTAAGATTCTTCAATTTCTTACAAACTTTTTATGTTCAATTATTTTTTTTTCAGTAGTCGCGAGGAGTGTTTGCAGATGAATACACACGAGACGCATGACTTCATCGGATCAAACTCGGCACCCTTTTCATCACAATCTAAACTTGTCATCTAATGAATGAGGTAATGAAACATTCCGTGAATATATATAATATATATACAACACATTCTTTTTCATCGACCATATCAATTACATCCTTCAAAATAAAAGGCGCTAATAATTAAATATCCTTATTATTGCAGGAAGACTTAGGTTTTGTGTGTGTTTCGTTCGCTGATAGAAAACAAGAGCGAAGGTGATCTTTGTTTGACTAAATCCAATATACAAAGAGGTTTACATTATTGTTGATGATCCGAAATCGACGATATTCTCGGGCAATCCTAAGCTGCACGTTGGAAATATAATTTTGTTCGTCGTTGTCATATATATTAACATTGTACTTGCCGGTCTAATTCACTCATTTATAATGTTCTTTCTTCTTCTTCGGAAGTAGCTTTTGGAATATTTGAGACATGGATATATTTATCTTAGGTATAAATTGATTTATCTCTTGATATTGGAATTTGGCTCCCGGCGATCTAATGCTGAGTTTTCACTGCATGCTAATAATAACCTTGACATGATAAGATCGTATGAAAAATGAAAAAGAAAAAGAAAAACATTTATATGAATAAGAGCCGCAAATATTATTCTTATATGGGCTCACTTTGAAAGGCCCATATAAAGTAGCCCAAATAGAGTTAGTGCGTTCAGCTTGGCCCACAAAGAAACTCTCGAGGTATCGCTTCTAAAATCAGAGCTAAACCCCTTTGATATCGATTGACCTGTTTCGGCAAGCGACAAGCATTTCCCAGGTAGGATTCGTAGTGATTTTTCGCTTAATTTGTGCTGAAATTTGTGTTTCGAGCTCAGGGAAGGAGCTGATTAAAGGAGAATAGGTAAAAAAAGAAAAATGCCTCTGGGTTTGATATTGGGAATTGGGAGAGCGTTTAGAAGGAAACGTACCTCGTCGCTTGATATTCTGACTTCGAAGAGAAGCCCGCGAGGCTATTACAAAGGGAAGAATTGCAAGCCCACCGGTTTCCACACTCGCAAAGGTACCATTTTGATGTATTTATTTTTTTTATTTATTTAGCTGAAAGGTAGCATTTACGAATTCGATAACTCGCTAGTATCTATTTGGTCTTGTGCTATGTTTGGTAAGAGTTCTGTTTAATACTGAATTCATTCATACTTTGAGCAGGTGGTTATGTTGTGGTGCCTGAAAAGTTGCCCAACTATGTTGTCCCGGATTTGACCGGCTTCAAGGTAGTATCAAAACATTTTATATGTTTCCAAATGCCTTTGTAGGAAAATGATTACAATACAAATGATAGCTTCATAGCTAAGTGAGAGATAATGGCCAATCTTATACAATGCCATTGTGATTTGTGATGAACTTCGTCTCTCTTTGTTGTGGGATAGCTTTAGAAAGTTTTGTTTCACTTGGATATTATCACAACTCGGTGACTTCTTGAGCATATCTTTATCTATGAAAAGCAAATATCGAGTTCGTATGCAGCATTATATGTAGATTCTAGCTTCTAACCATTACGATATCTTTCTTCTCGATTGGCCATGGATGGTAGAACACAAAAAGATGAATACGGAAATAGTTGGTTTCTGTACAGGTTTTGTCTACATGAGAGTTTTTGTTTCTAGCATGCTAATAATGTCTTTGATACTTCATTGTTCAGCATCTCACCATGACTTCATTAGCTGCACTTTACTTTCTTGCTCTCAGAATCACTGACATGTTTATCATCTCTTGCTTGAAGCTAAAACCGTACGTGTCTCAATGCGCAACGAAGACCACCACCGATTCCTCAAAATGAGCAAGCTGTGTCGGTAAAGTCTTCCAAATAGAAGGCTGAAGCTTTCAGTCTCGTGGTAGAATCCTCTGTTCTTACAAAAACCTCTGATGTGGACACTCTTCGCTTTCATTTGTTTCTCTATCTTCAAAGAACTGTCCTGCTTGTTTGTGGGCTTGTTTTGTGGGCTTGTTTTGTGGGCTTGTTTTGTGGGCATGTTTATGTGGTGTTTCAGCCATATTGTTTCAGTGTACAATCGTCGAAACATTACATCATAATAAAGCTGGTTGCCTTATTTATCTTCCAGAAAATACAAATCCACAACATAAATCCATGGAATCATTTCTATTACAACCTTAAGACGCTCGTCGACAGATACCTTACGACCCCACACTGCTTATTTACAACACAAACAAACACACAACACACATCAGTAGCATGAAGAAGCTCTCAATCTGATTTCTTTGATGGTCCATTATCGCGATGACGCTTAGCAAATGAGTAAGCTGTAAAAGCAGAACCCGTCATGGATAAAGATTGCTTCACGAGATCAATGCACTTAGTTGCTACGACCCATAAAACCCAGAAGAATCCGATCCAACCTGTTGAAAGACAGAGACAAAGAGAGACATCATACATATGTATGGATATATATTAGTGGCATTGTAATAAAAATGAGGTTTCTGAGTTTTATGTTATCTGCCTGTGGTTATGAGAGCAGCAATCACAGCAGAGATTATGGTAAAGGAAATGGCAACCACAGCTATGGATAATGCTCCCACATAAATTGCTGCAACGCAGGTGAAGAATATGGCCAAGAATCCACCGGCAGCTGCTAAGGACATGAGAAGAGATATCACAACGGCGTTGACCGTTGCGGTGACGAAGAAGAGCATGAACACCAACAATCCCGACAAGGCGATCAGTGAAATGGTCCCAACCTGATTAGCGATGTACAAGCAAAAAAAAAAGTGAAAAAAAATCCTCTTTTTTTGTTTTCTTATTTGATAAATATAAATAAAAATTCGATCAATAGCAGTTGCGCAGAGGTATTATAAGCTCCTCTTACCGAGATAACGAGGAGGGCACGGAGAGGACTCCCTTGACGAGCCCACGCGAGGACGCGGCGGCCGCTGTTCCTCACCGCCACGCGAAGCAGCGGAACGTTACCAGACACCGAGGATTTCAACCTGTGCAGCAGGGAATACTCCGGCGAGCTCGGATCGGGAGAGAACACCTCGCCGATGAGACGCTTGAGGATCGTCGAGAGCGTCACCTCCTCCTCCTGCGACGCAGCAGTATCCTCGCCTGCGCTGTCGACGACCACCGTCCCGTTGGGCTTCACAGCACTCTCGTCGCTATAGTACTCCATCTCCTTTCCTTTTTTTTGGGAATAATGAAATCTAAAGAGGAGTTTCTGGGGCTCTCGAAATGATGTTAATAAATTAAATGGACACTGACGGCCCTTTGACTGGACACGTGTACGACGGGATTGTAACAACAGTACATTGACAGTTAGTTTTAGCTGCATACGATGTGTTTGATTGGGGGGTATTTTTCTTTTGATTTTTTAGTAATTTCTATAGATGAAGGGAACATTTTCTTGATTATAGACACCAACACATCTATTGATCTATCGTCACCAAGGAAATCCGATCTCTGTGTAGTATAGTGCTACAATCATACAAGAAAAGACACAGAGACATCAAGCAGCGATCGAACGAAGAGAGAATACTTAACGGAATTGAACTTAATATCAATTAGTATAGTAGATAACATGGGAATAAGCACAGAGGCCTCGAACCCGGTGCTGAATAAGCTATGACCCATTCTCTGGTTTTCCAATTTCTTTGCCAGCAATCTCCTCCCAAATCTTTAAAGATTTGATTTTTATCTCCTGCTGTGTCACAGTAAGGTTATCTTTGTCTCCAACTGAAAGCTGAAGGAAGTAGAAGCAAATCGAATGACAAAACATAATCCATCAGAAGAAACATTCAAGGCCAAAATATGCACACAAAAAAAAGCTGCGATCTTTCGTGCGCAAAAGCTCCGTGTGATTGGAGGAAACACAATACTACAACATAGTCTTTGAAGAGAACAAGGCATTACAAGGAATTGCCGCAGTTAAGGACATATAATGAATCACCATGGGGGATCCCTCTAGAGGGCGAAGCTCTTCAAGAACTCGGGATCCCTCTTAGCCCTCTCCTGAAACTTCTTAAACCACCGGTCCATGATATCCATGGGCACCACCAGCCTCGACCCGTCCACGCCGCAGAAAGACTGCATGAAATTGAACAGATTCTCACCGACCCTCATCGCCACCCTCTCCACCTTCCCCTCCGCCGCCACGTCCAGCGCCGGGAGAGCCGTCACATCCTCCACGGACACACCAATCTTAGCGGCCGCGCTTCCGTCCTCCGTTTCCGGCCAAGGGAGGTCCAGCACGGCCGAGGGTCGAGACACCGTGACGGCACCGCAGAAGACGAACGGAGGCGGCGGCGCAGCGGGGTCTGCCGCTGCGGGCTGGATGTAGACGGCGAGGGCTTTATCCGGCGGAAGCGTGTATGAGTTTAGGAGAAATATGCAGAGCTGACGGAGCGTGGTGTAGGGCTGCGACAGGGCGAGGTGGGTCAGGTCGAGTATGAAATGGGTCGGGTCGATTTGGGTGAAGGTGGTGACGTCGATTGGGAAGCTGTGGTTTGGGAATAGTACGCCGAACATTGGGTTTTCGTCACCGGGTCGGGTACAGAGATCCACCTAATACGTTCTTCTTCGTCGATGTGCGATTTTCCGCCGCTGAGATTTTAGGGTTCTTTTGTAACGGTGGGGGGGAAGAATCCAGACAGGACTAGATAGAATAGACGGAGCTTCCATTGAAAACTATACAATAAAACATATGTTGTGGGACTGAATCGTAATACTGTAGAAATGTTAGGACCAAAATCGTAGTTATTCATTCAGCATTCGTAGTTTAGTTACTCTTAAAAATGTACCAAAATGCAAATAACTTGCAGTAAAGTGTATGAAATGGTCAAAAAGCTGTCTTCTATCTTCAAAGGCACTCATTCTACGAGACAACACAGAGTTATTGCTTGTTTGACTTAAATTCTTGATTATTTGCTAAAGACTGTATCTTTCTGGTCTGTTCATATTTATTTGTCACGTTTGTTCTTGCATGATTGTCCATTAACTGAGGACAATGCTCTTCATGGGAAATCTCTCACGTGAAAAGAATAAATATATATATATATATTCACGTCAAGGAGAAAGAGAAGTTTAATCAGAAGGTTTGGTGAAAGAAAAGCAGAGGATTGATTATCCGAACATGCCGACGATGTAGCAACAGCAAGTGATTAATTAGACAATTTGAATAATACACGTGGAGCTTTATATATATATATATATGGTAATGTTTTGCAAGAAGCAGACAAAGACCTAATCATGGAGAGCCCAAACATGAAATCTGCTCAAAAGGCAAGAAATAACGAATACCTGCTGCTCTCTCCATTTAGTCATTCTACTTGAGACCTATTTCATTTATTGAATTCTTGTTTCTACATGCAATAAATAAATAAATAAATCAGGTTCTCAACAAATACTGGATTAAAGAGAACACGAGGCCCGTGGAGTTCACGCTCCATACGAAGCAAAGAGCAGCACAGCGTGCAATTTTCAACTCTTCAGTAAGCCCCTCTCTCTCTCTCTCAAAATGACAAAGTATACATCGTACACTGGTAATAATGCAAGAAATTTATGAAGGTTGACATGAAGCTGCGCATTATAAGGCAATACAAGAAACAAGTAGAGAAAGTGCTAAAGGTGATTGAAGATGAAGAGATTCAAACACTTAGAAAGGAGATGATTCCCAGAGCTCAGCTGATGCCTCTCTTTGACAAACCATTCCTACCACAAAGGTACACTTACTATATTCTTCACAAAGATGATTCATATGACATTATTATACTAAACTAAACACATATATGTTGTAGATCTACAAGGCCTTTGACGATCCCTCGTGAGCCAACTTTTTACAGACACGGTAACTGCGTCTCTTGAAGACAAAAACTCGGTCAAGATTTCAGTTCCAATTTTTTGCCATGGATTGCTCCTGACACTGATTTTTGCGTTTGCAAGGATCTGTTCGTTTTTTTTGTCTTGGTTGAATAAACAAGTGTGTGCAGCCGATGTTACGATTTAGATCATTAGTTCCACTTTCTTGTAATAATGCATGGTTTCGAAAAATAGGACAATAAAATTCTGCTCCGACTTAAAAAAGACAACAAACTGATGATAACGGAACAACAGCAATCGATCAAACAGAAACATCATACTATCATCAATCGCACTTAATCGACCCATAGATTTTACGTACGAAGAACAAAGCAGCACAAAAACCCACAGCTCCAAGCATGAGGAAGAAAGCATAAGAAACAAAAGCCATGTACCCGAAGAAGAACGAAAGCTGCATGAAACCCGTCATGTCTGTTCTATTGTAGTAATAGTACAAGCAGAACCCGTAGATAAACAGCCCCGTCGATCCACCACAAAGGAAAGACCTAACAAACAGAGAGAGAAGAAGAAGAAGACAAATCCAATAAAGAAGAAATCCCCTAACTAATGGTGACATAGACATACATACGTATATACATACCTCCACCACCATCGATGATCTTCAACAGTAAGCTGAAGATAAGTCAGTCCTACGGAGACGAACGCGGTCACCATGAGGAGGATAACGAAGACCACGAAAAGGGTCCCATGGTTTGTGTAAGTTCTGAAGCTCCAGAGGCTACCTAATACATAGAAGAGCTCGTTGTATATGGCAGCGAATGGCAAAACGCCAGCTATGGCCACTTGAGGCACGGTTTTACGGTACCAAGGCAGCGGTGGAATTTCTCTCGGGATGTTCGAGGTACGACACGGAGCTTCGAACTCCATCTTGCTGTTCTTTCCCAAAACTCCTCCCAATAGTAGCAGAGGGAAAGACACGAGAGCCCATATGAGAAAGAGCACCACAATGGTGCCCAAAGGTAGAGCTGCGGTTGTGTGGTAAGCAATGGCCACGGTGTTGAGGAAGCAGAAAGTGAGAAACAGGGGCACGGAGAATAAGCCCCCTGCAAGTACTATGTTGTGGATCTGTGCGGAAAAAGCATAAGAAAAAGTTATTGCCGAAAGTTCTAAACAGGAAGATTATTACATTATTAAAGTGGGAGTTAGTTAAGCTTCAACTCACCCAGTGTGTTCCTTCTAACTGGCGATAGAAGGAAGCTGATGTGTAGCCTGCGATGCCTGAAGTGAGAGCAGATATGACCACTAACGTGGCCACGAGAGGTCCGCGGTTGTAGGGATAAAATACACCGACCACGGCGAGGAAAAAAATGATCACCGCCCTGTGAAATCAGAGGATAAATTACGGGTTACTTTCCGAATGCAAAATAGAAGTAAAAGGTGTCATTACGAATACTTACGTGAAGAAAAATTGCATCCCACTTCCAAGAGCAGCTGCAAAGAGAGACTTGTGTGATGGGAATCTGAAAACGTCGCCATGTATGTATTTCCAACCAGTTTCTTCAGTCTCCTCCGAAGTCTCCACATCCTGAGTATACCTTCACCAAAAGAATACAAGAAACAGACACAATCGGTGTTCTTTTTTCCTTATTACATGCATGAATTAGGCCTTACCTGACAAAATCATTCTTGAGGACCCGCATTAGAATCAACGAAAGGAATAAAATGAGTAAAACGGTGGCACAAGAGTTGGTGATCGATGCCCAATGGATCTCAGGGCGTGAGTATTTCTCCATTCTCTTTTCAAAGGGTTGATTCGTTTCGATCCATTTGGCTGAGTACATGAGCTCCAATTCAACTTCTTTATCACCGTTAAGGTCCACAAGAGCACCGGAATCCGTTCGAGCAGTGATATCAACGACACGGTCCTTGTTGTAACTTATTTCGAAGTGGATGAGCTTATATAGATAGTATTTATACTCGCTTGGATCTTCTTTGCCTTCCACGTCAACCTTCCCGAGAAAACCCCAAACGGGCAAGTCATCAAAGTACATCTGAAAGAAGTAATCTTCTTTCACTGCCCTTCGAAACTCAGAGACTTCTTTTTCTGACAGGTTCTTTTTGCAGGCGACGCGTGGTTCTATGTTGACTAAGAAGTCTAATTTGTACGGAGCATCGACGACACGGTCGCCACTGAGCAACTCGCCGAGAGATGCACTTTTATCTCCCATGTCAACTGTTGAAAACGGATGTACGTTTAAGTACAAGCATTCCTCAAGATATATAGAAGTTACAAAAATCAAGGCAAGTACCTGGAGAGCAAAAGGGGAGATCGAAAAAACGGTACGTTTCACTGAAAAAAGGCACAAGAAAACTCAAACCAGAGAATCGAAATTCGAAGAATACGACATGTAGAAAGCTAATTAAGGCGGTGCAATCCACCTAGGGTTACGAAAGGGGACGGCTTTAACTGCGTGAAAAGGAACAGCTTCACCCAGCTTGTACTTGTGATTCGATGCGTCCGACCTCACCGGAGCTACGGTGCACCCCAAAAGCACCATAAAGACGACGCTCAATGCCTCCTTCATCACACTTGGCGTGTGTCGTCGGCTCCGTTCAGTGCAGTTAAGATCAAATGTGTGTTTGTTGACTTTGAGAGATGAGAGAAAACATATAACACGACTGCGTCAACGTTGGTCAACTCTCAGTCAACGCCGGTCTCCACCGAATTTCATTTTTTATTACTAAATAATAACTCAACGAAATTCAATGTTTCAACGTAATCCCGTTCGTTCTTACGTAAAAAATTACTGCATACACATGCGAAAAAAAAAAAAACACGAATCGTACACCGTAACTTTCAATTACAACATAAATAAAGACTTTCTTCTAAGTACACAGGCGAATGTCGGCTGTGTTATCTCGTACGATCGCACATCTCTTGTACGGCACGAAACCCTTCAAAGAATCAGCCGACACTCTACTGCCCAAAATCATAACCTGTCCCCTGAACTCAACACGTGGAGGTGGAGGAGAATAACAGCCACCGAGGGCCCTCGATCTTTCCGGCGTCGGGCTGAGAAACTCCGGCGAGTCACCGTCGCCGCCACTCACCAAACACTTTACAGGCACGACTACACTTTCAGGAGATGAATCTTTATTACACACGTCAGCAAATACCAGCATCTTCCCGAAGAGCTTCAAGCACTGGGAAGAAACGGGCGATAATGGATTTCCACGAATGGAAGGCATCACTGAAGTAGGAGACGGGGATTGATTGTCCTGTTCCGAGGGAGACAAATCTGCAGCGGTTACCGAGCTTGTCTGGTTATCGGGTACCGAAATCCTAGGTTTTATGAGTGTCACCATCTTCCGGGGATATGGGTGCACGGGCTTTCGTTTGGGCCTCGGAGGCGGGATTTCGATTGGCTTCGAGTTGCTGCTTTCTTCGCCACCGTTAGAATCCCGAGTGACCTGAAAAAGACATGATTTTCAGTTAACATTCTTTCCCGAGACGATTCGTGTGATCAAATAGTGCACGCACTCCACGGTGTCATCATAAGAGATATGACTTACTCAATAAAGGCGGCATTTTTATTGATTTTTAAACGATGCTTTGTTTTTTCTAAAGATGGGTAAAACCTTGGAGAAAAATTTCTGAGCATGGCTTCGGATTTGGACAGCAGTCTTTGTGCCCACATGCTCTATCCGATTCAAGAACAGGAATTAAGTTGTAAGAAATATAATCGATGTGAAATTTTGCAGATAATTTCGTGATTCTTTGAAAATTGATGTTCACCTTCGATTTTCCTCCAAGCCCGGGTGTAGAGTTTCAGCGCCTCCAGGAATTTCTTGTGCTCCTCATCGGTCCATTTCTCTCTTTGTTTGCTTATTGTATATGGCTTCCTCGCCTGAAATTAACACAGAAAAAGACATACTTTTAAGTATCATGTCCTAATTAAATGTTATGATTTGAGGGAATGTAAACAAAAAAAACCTTTGGAAGCAGTTCATCTCCGGGATTAAGCTGCTTGCTCAGAGCAAATCCCTTGTCGGTTTCCGGGGAAATAGAGTCGTGTAATGACAGCATAGGCCCAATTGAACCAGTGCCTACTTGTTGCTCCTGCAATAATTAAAAAAAAAAAAGAAGCAAAAATCAAGATTAAATCGATCCATTTAAATATCACCCTTGAAACAATTCATTACAAAACCAGCAGCATGAGGTAGAGAATTGTAAAAGATGTCATCAATTGTGTCAAAAACTTAAACATCTGTTATAACAGGAAACATAGGATCTCCGTTCTCGAGATATTTATTGTCTAATTCTTTGGAAAATGCCGTGTAATACTTTGGTGGAATTGAGCAGAAACTCACCAGAACAGTCATAGCGGCAAGAAAGCTTGTCGGTATTGGTAGCTTAGTAGTATCTTCCTCAGAAAGAAGCAGATTCAATGGAGCTCAAACCTCCGATCAACCAAATCATAAGAAATCTAGAAAAAAAATTGACCTTTTACACCGTTTGACGGTGAAAGGTGAGAACTTTATGCCTTTAACACCCAAAAAAATAAATATCAAGTGAAATAATCAGTTCCCACAAGCAGGTAACGAAGCTGAAAAGAACTCAACCCGACCAAAAGAAACTTTAAGAACTAATCGGAGATTGTAAGATTGATATAGTATACAGCAGACAACGGTGGAAAGATGGAGAAAACTAGTAAAAAAATAAATTGGATTTGCGTGTGGTATTTGATGGGAGATGGATTATGGTGACACGTTATGGCACAAAGTCGTAAATTCTTGAAGTTTAAGGTCCTTTTGCTGAGAGGTGAGGACACGTGGAGCCCTCAACTATAGCACTTTTGCGCTTTTCGTCTCCCTTTTTGCCATAAAGCACTAACCCACTCTCCTCTAGCGTTACGATTACGAATTACAACTCCTACTTGCTATTTACAGGGAACCACGTGGCGGAAAACAGTGGGTCTTCGTTAATTTTATTTCAATCGCGGATCGATTTGCATACGACTTTTGGTACAATTACAATTTACGGCCATTTATGAAAAAACGAAATTGAATTTTGCGAGCTAATGGACTTTCGCAACGTTGAATTGCCAACAAATCTTGAAATTATTTCATAATAAGTTAATTGATCGAATATATGTATTCGACCACATTGATTCGTGGTGATGAACAGTTCATATTTCGCTTTATACTGTACTATTTCCTTTTTGATATGCATTTGATAAGAGGGTCAACGTTAAAAATCAAATCTTGGCCACATATAAAGAAATTGGATCCCACATATTGCTATTAAATTAAAACCTACTCCTAAGTCCTCTTGATTGATATATCTTTTCTGTAACGCACGTAAATATCTTACACTCAACTGCCCTTTTACGACAATAAAGTGACGTGGCACCGTTCGGTCCTTCTCGAGATGTAACGTGGGACAAGATTGTGTGAGCAGAAAAAAAGAGAGAGCAATCTCTAGGCATTATCTCATAATACCTACACCTAAATTATTCACAATAACTATAGTAAATATTCTTGAATATATCCTAACCATCACCGGGAAGGATATTTGCCCAAAATATCTACAACCTCTCAAAATTGCTAAAAACCAATGGTAGATAAGAAAACATAAGCTGCAAACGTAATGCCAATAGTTGTGGATTAGATCAGAAGCACCGACATGTGGTGGAATTTTTTTTAATTTCATTTTCTTTATTTGTGATTTTAATTTGCTGGATGAGAACGAGGTCGATCGTGACACTTTATCACGACAGCTGTTTATTGTTTTTAAAATTTAATACTTTTAATTATCATTATTATTACAAGAACATTTGAATCTCACATCAGGTGGTGGTGAGTGACCTTTTATCTGCACTTTTTGCCCACGTCGTCACCATCATCGCCCCACAATTAAATAATAAATGCCATCTCTCTCTCTCTCTCTCTCTCTCTGTATACGTATGCATATATATGGATGTGCCTCGAAGCTCCACTACGAAGTCTATCGACACCTTATTGAAACATATTACAGCCACAAATTAGTTAGGAGTCCATTTTTCAAGGTGGTGATCAAAATTTGGGCAGGTGTATAGTTAAGAACAAAAAATGCAACGGTCAAAAGTAGCTCACCAAACAAAAATATCCCAAGAAAGCTGCAAAAATCAAGATCATTTATCAATCTAATTCTCACCCATTACAGTTAATAGCATCACCTTCCCTCCCCTGTCTTCGATTCAAATTCCACTCCGTAATTCTCAAACTCAGAAGAATTCTAGCTATTTAGTAGTCGTTGAATTCAGATTCAGCACGCTTCAATACAGACGTCACTCGCGCGAAAAACTCGGGCTCATTTCCTTTCACGTCTTCGAGCGACATGGATTCGTGTTCTTCAGCCTGCAAAAGAATGAAATTATGAGTTTTCTTTGTCATTTGATGGATCATTTTGCAACATCACTGTATAACCTCAGATGTTAACCACACATTACCTCTTTGAACCTCAGAAGAATGAGATTCGACACAGAAGCTGGTTTTGTGTTATCCCATCTGAAATGAAAGCCACATCATTCAATACAAGGAAATTTCACAATCTTGCAGAAAGTGAGCTAATTCAATTTTGAGGGAAAACTGTACTATTTTTTGCCTTTAAGTCATAATAAGGTTTGTCGTAACAAAAAAAAAAATATAATTTTCAACAAGCAATTATATGTACCTAATTAGCATCAGCTCGTTGACAGAACGCCACATTCCACGCCCAACATCTTTGGCTGATTGATCCCTTGCACTTCTGCAGTGCCACAACTCTTTAGCAATGTACATCACCTCCTCTACATCCACCTAGAGAGGTAAAAATAAAAGCCATTTACGAAAAAATGTTAACTTTATTAAGCTTACTGCATTCTTAATTAAATGACAGAATGGAATTTGCCATAAAGTCAAGCATTGTGTGATTGATACCTGAACGTGCTTTGCTGTTCCATAATGCAACTCCTCGTGCTCAATAAGACGCTGATGGAGGACGCGGTAATGATCGGTGTCAAAATTTACAACTGGCTCCAAGTGAACTTGGAATCCTGCGAGTTGAGTAACGACATAGGAAGCCATGACTTGTCCGAAAATTGCAGGGATGGTTCCAAGAACCGGGATGATTCGAACTCGAAAACCCGGAACAATCTGATAATAAAAGTTGGTCAACTTGTTAAAAATTGACACCAACAAGAAAGATATAAAAATAGCTTCTAGAAGAAACGTTAGTTTTCCATGAACAAGCGAACATTTTCATCATAGCCTAGAAAACGTAAAGCTCGGTGCTTTAACGAATATAATAGATAATGTTTTTACTTGATAATCTGAAGGGTTTTCCACTTCTCCGTTCGGTGCTTTGAAGGGAAGCAACTTCGCCTTTGGCTTCTCTAACGAGAAAACCACAGGAATACCACCTTCAATGCCATATTCTTTCCTTAATCTGTATCTAACCTGAAAATGTCAATCTTCAGGAAATAAAATCATGGAATGAATGTTCAAATGAAGAATAATTAAAACAAGACGTTTTCACCTCAAACAAAAATTTTAAGAATGAAAATTTAAGAAAACAGATGGACAGAAATAATCCATCGACAAAAATAAGATTCGAAGCAGTTTCAGTAGGGATCATTACTGAACGTGATAGAGGATCATTTGTAGACTCTCTTAAGTCAGCAACACGGATCCTTGTGGGGTCAGCTCTTGCACCGGCTCCAGTTGCAGACAAAACTTTCAAACCTCTTCGCACGCACGCTGCGAGAAGTGCTACCTGAAGCATTACAGTTATGATAAAAAGTACAAAATATTTCAGACACATGAATTTTGTAAATTATTGAAATAGAATTAATAACCTTGGTATCGATGTTATCAATACAATCAAGTACAAAGCCGGGGTTCCCAGATAGAATTTCATCCTCGGATGATGAATCGTAGAGTGACACTTTCGCATCAATGTTGCATTCCGGGAAAATTCTAGAAAAGTGTTTCTTGAGACAAAGGGCTTTAGGGGTACCAACATCTTCCCTTGTTGCAACAGCATGTCTATTCAATGATGAAACAGAGACCTTTCACAATCAAGAAGTAAAATATAACTAAAGGTTAATAAGGAGGCAAATATAAAGTATATATCATAATTTCGATATTATTACGTACATAAATATTTGCAGGCACAGAAAAGAGCATGAAATACTGAAGATAAGGGTCTAGTGAAGTTACCTGATCAAAATCGACAAGGAGAAGTTTTCCTACTCCTGACCTCAAAAGCATCGCTGCAGCATGGCTCCCGACTCCTCCAAGACCAATGACAACAACATAGGAAGAAGTCACACTTCTCTGGTTTTCCAATCCAAAGAACTGAATATTCCTGATGCAAGAAAATCATTGTTCACTTCTTTTTTAGTTTCCGATTGTTAAAGCATTATTTCTCATCTACCAAATAACACATAACCTTTTACAAACCTACCTCCATCCATTAGCAGACGGAAAAAAGATCATTACATAATATCTTCTTAGAGAATATATCCTCATATAAAAAATAAACATGGGATCAAACGAAAATGTCTCAAACCAACCTCGTAAGTTGTTCCGACACTATTTCATCCATCAGCAGGTCAGTATCATCCACCCCTTCATTCATGTTCTTTGAAAACTTGTCCTCTGCAACAAAAAAGATCATAAACAAACGCACCATTCGCAAGAATCCCACATGAAGCAGTATCAACAAGTTAAAACTTAACATCAGTGGTGGGGCGCATTACCTCCCCATGAACAAAAAAGCAGAAAAAATGGTTTCAGCAGCCTTCAGTACAAGTGATTAATAACTCAAAGAAAGCAACGTTCTATAGATTATAGGAAAAAAAACTGGCTTTCTATAATACAATCAAACACATTAAGCAAGCAATCGCTAACTTCAAAATAAATCATAAACAAATTAATAGGTCTGAAAGTAATGAAAAATACCACTTAATGCATTTGCCTCTACAAGACGAAGATGCTTTCGGCTCCGTCTGCAAAGAATTGATGAAACGAAGAAACATTAACACAGATTACACAATCCGTAATCATTATCGCAACATGAGCTAATAACCTGGGCAAAACGTTGAAGAGAGCAACGGTCGCAACGGAACCCAGTAAAGCTCCGGCTCCGAGCAGCACCAGATATTTACCCTTCTCTCCCATCGACGCGTCAGTATATATAGATTAGTACTCTGCAATTATCAAAGAAGAGCAAACTCTGTTTTAGAGTCGTAGCCAGTCTCTGCCCTGACACAGTTCACTAAGCAATTCATAGAGCTAGGGAAAGAAAGTTCGCGGTATTTCAATTGACCGCCTGAAAAATAGAAATATTATATTTTGATCCAAACTTACGCATCAGAGAAAAATACAAGTTCGTCCCCGTAATTACCAATAACTATAATGTAACCTTATAACATTTCAAGTGTTAGTTTCCCTCGGAGTTGGCCAAATGGCTTGGGGTGTTGTAGAATGATAATTGAACAGAAATCTCACGATTGATTGTAATATTTTCAGTTCAATCAAAACACATCGATCGTCTCGGAAAGAAGAAATTACAGTGCGTGCAGTGAATGATAGAGATAACACAGACACAGCTGAAAATGAAAGAAATCAAAGCCTTGAAATCTGAAGAGGGTTCATGGTTTCAACAAGTTGTTCCTCTCTGCTGCTGCAGGCAACGAGAGGAATCATACTCTCCAAAGTCTGCGACAGATTTCTCTGGCAATCCTCAGCAGCTAAGATGCCCGCAGAGTAAGCACCGTGCACGGAACCCTGATGATCCACGCTCACCGCTTCCCCCCCGAAGTAGAGATTACCCACCGGCACACGCAGCCTATCGTATACGTCCTCGGGAATTCCCACAGAGTCATACGAGTAGCATCCCAAGATGTTCGGATCCGATCCCCATCGCGATATAAGATATTGTACCTGATCGAAATTAAAATGTTTGTGTTCATAGAGGGTGGAAATAAGGGAATGTTGGATGACCACTTAGACCCAAAAATGTTAAGCTTTAAAGGAGGGGAGTATCATTTTTCAATTTTATATATTTTATTTCCAACACGCCCCCCAAACTTCTAGGTTTATTATTATTTTTAGTGTCATTTTTCTTAAATAGGTGGTCGTGATGATTCGTACTCATGACCTCTCTTGGTTTGGGATCTGAAATCACGCTGAATGATCGCTGCATCTAAAAGTTTAAGCTTGAAGGGAGCGTACCAACTTTATATACTTTATTTCAACACGCTCCTCATGTCTAGGCTGATTATTTTTAACTAGCCTTAAACGTGTACTTTTTCTTAAATGGGTGGTCGTGATGATTAGTCCCCATAACCTCTCTTGGCCTGGAATCTGATACAATGTTGAACGACCACTGACCACTTCACCTAAAAGCTCAAAACTTGAAGGCAATGCACCATTTTTCAATTTTATATATTTTGTCTCCAACAGGGAGGAAGCGATGAAGACATACCGGTTTCGTAGCTTCGGGGAACATCTGTTTTAGCTGTGCCATTACGAACTCAACTGCAGCCTCGTCCGGCAGCTTCTCGAGGTCGTCGGCTAGAGCTCCGGCAGCCATGTAGACAAGGACGGGGTGGCCCGTTGCTTTGTGAAGGTTGAGGAAGTATCCACACGTGTAGGAAGTCGGTGCGACGACGCCTAGGAATTCAACGTTCGGCCAAAACACGCGGTCGAATTTGAGGGCGATCTTGTTCTCATTTCCTACCCCGAGATCGGATATCGCAGAAAGTTTCCACTCGGGAAGCTTGGGCTCGAAATCGATCGCTCTGGATTTGAGGATGCCTAAGGGCACGGTGATGATGGCACTGTCTGCTACGAAATCCGTCCCGTCTTCGGTTGTTATGACCACCTTTTTTGGACCGTTGAGAATCCTTTTAACCCTGTAGTTCGATTTTGAGGTTCATATGTTGTCAGGTAAAAGTGTACAAGGAATAATAGGATACAATTAACAGCGTGTGAAAGCATACCGGTGATTTAAACGAATATCGAGATCTCTCGACAAAGCCTTAATAACAGGATCATATCCTTGCACCATAAGACCGTGACCACCTGTAAGAAGTTTCTCCTGAGAACATGGGACAACAACGGAGCATGAGAAGCATCCAAGGCCACAATTTGAGCATAACGTAGCATTTAACATGTTCATAAATAAGAGCAGTGATTTTCTTAGTTGCAGAGCAGTAGAAACTCACTTGATCCCAGGCCTTCAGAGAAATCATGCTTGCATCAGCAGCGAACCAAGCTTCCATTCGACATATGTACCACTCCAACACTTCACGAGCCTGGCCTTGTAATCTGAATCCAGGAGTATTAAAACGATAACTACAGATCCTAAATCAAACAAAAAGAATTAGCATTGCTATGAATTAGAGATATTTCTGGTACCTTAATTCCGGTTGCCTATCGAAGACAATTGATATGCCTTCCCTAACGGAGATGTCAACGGTCTGCTCGTTCCTCACTTTATCCGTCTGAAACAAGTTCTCATTGAAATAAGTGTTGCGTAACAAAATACAGAAGCATGATATATATATATATATATATATATATATGTAAATGATTTAAAATTGAAAAACATACTGCTTCAAGGATTTTCTTAAAGGCATTTCCGACCTCGCTAACCATACTATTTGGAATTTGATTGCCCTTTAAGTCAAACAGTGAATAACTGAAAAAGAAAGAAAAATGTAATAAGAAGAAAGGCGAGATTATTAAAGAATACAAAGCCACCAGAATTCATAAACCCATAATCAAGAACATAAATTTAGCGAGAGAGAGAGATAGCTGCATTCAGTCTCTGGATGTATCAGATAGAAGAATACATATAGTTGTTTCAGAAGCAGAGGAAGTTAGAGGAGAACTGTCCAAATTTTTAGTCTTTCCTTAGTTATGATTTTCGTTGAACATGGGAATGTCGTGCATTTTCTAACAAATATGCTGCTGAGAGTTTATTACTACGGGGAACATTTAAAATATTTTAACAATCACCTTTCTAAATCATGATCGTAGAGTATTGAGTCGTCACCACTTGTACGATACATTGTAAGACCCAGGCGACGTATAATGGGAGACAGTGGATTCTCATTGCAGACACCGTGCAACCTGAATATTTTCCAAACAATCCATTAAATAATTAAAAAGACCCAGAGTTAACAACAGATTACAGGACATAGTTAACAGATTGAAGAAGAAAAACTGACACACAAGGCAATGCTGCATCAGGTAGATGCTTTATTTACGGGTACAAAAGTTTGTGCCAAAAGAAAAAAGGAAACATAAAGCTTACCATGAAGCTCCCATGTCAATTGGGCAACCGAATGAGTAATCAGTGTGAATACGTCCACCAATTCTATCTTGTGACTCCAATACGATCACCTGGATAAATTACACATCCCATGTTAATGCACAACTGTTAAATGAGACATGTAAAAAGCGAACTTGGCTACTATAACTTAAAATTACATTAAAAGATGCATTCTGAAGCGTGTGTGCTGCAGCAAGCCCCGATATACCTCCACCAATAACGATCACAGATGGAAAGTAATTATGTTTTTTCTCAAAGGAGGTCCCATAAATGCCTGTTCATCACATAACAAATAATTGAAGAGGGCAATCATATATAGTCAAATTCTAGTAAATCCAAAGTAGCCAAGGCAAAAATGTGACATCTACCATCTAGCTTTAGTTATAACACAAGGACGAGAGCAAACATGTACAAACACCATCAAGTAATAATTCAGCAATCTGAACATAGAAATTGGACCATTAATTGGGTTGCTATTTTTCCGTTTCCGTGGCAAATTGTACGAACAATCCAAGATGCCAGAACCATATAATCAATTCATAATTTGATTTATTAAAAAAAAACAAGCGTTGCATCATCAAATACTCCAATAGTTCGTAAATCATCAGTATCAGATTGATGAATCAAACGCTAAGAAGTTTCAGCAACTCATACAATGGGTGAATCTAATTGGACAGTCAAGTGTCAACAATCCAAGGAATGCAATTCGATAATCGAATCCTCCAGCATACAAAATAAACAATCAGTCCAGCATAAATCAACAATATAAACAATCCGAGACTTGGAAAAACATAACACAAATTTAGACATAGATAAGAGATGAAATAATGAAATTAAACCGCTCGACAGAAAAAATAAGAGCTGAAATTCGTTACTAACCTTCGAGACTAGATCCATCGCCATATCTGAGCTCCATTAGACCAAGAGTTCAGCAAAAATATCCTTTTCGTTGTCAAATTCACAATCGAGCAAATGAAAATCCGATGTCACCTTATAAACAAATTATCTCGTTCTTTCTTCTTTCTCAGGAAAAAGAAAATTAAAAAGGACCACAACGACGGAAAAAAAAAACAGAAATTACGGGTGTATAGGATTCGGGAAATTAGAAATCAATTGGGACGAATGGTATAAAAGAAAAAGCAAACGGCCGGCTACTAAACGGCTGAGGTTAGAAGCTGAGCGCAATCGATCATCAAACAAGCTCATCATAATCATAATCGAAACGGAGGCATTCACAGCAAAGTCGTTCCTGCGATTGCATGTACAGATCGAATCTCCACCGCCAATTGAAAGAATCTAATCTCCCACCCAACCCCGATGAATTCTTTTCTCTCTTTCCTCTCTCCGACGTATATCTCTCTCGGTGGAGTAATGATATTTTGTGGAGGAAGATTTATATATAGAGAGAGGAAAAGATGGATTAGCTGTCACAAGGTGTGCATGAATAAATGAATGCCGCTGATTTGTTCAAGGGTATTTTAGGTATTGCACTTCGGAGACGCTATGGGCCGTCGGCTAAAATACAGATAACATATCTTATTCCGACGATTTTTCGTGGCAGTTTCGCGCTTTCGTAAGGTTGTTCCATGAATCACGACTGTGTAACTACATCAGTACCCCTCAACAATTGTTTAATTCATCTAGAACCCCTTTAATTAATATGACTACACATACACCTCCTATGAACCAACGCCTCACTAATTTTTTCAAAATATTTAAAAATCATAGAAAATTAAAATTAAATAGTAACTTCGTATAGTAAATATTTTGAGTTAAAAATTTTTAAATTATATTTTATATATATTTATATATTAGCACGCATCTTGTGAGCTTAAAATACTGGTTTACAATGATAAGGTAAAATACAATGACACAATAGTTTAGGGATTTGGATGCAATTATCGCACAATAAGTGGTGAGAAACTCAAATCCCTATCCCTCAAATGAAAAAGAAAAGCGGTTGATAACAAATTGGTCAAGTTGACGTTCGGTGGGGATATTTTATATTGAGACTTTTCCAAATATGTTAAGAGACTTGCACATTAACATATCGTAAATGAAAGTATATTAAATAAATCAAAGTTATTTCCTAAACAACACAACACTTGTAATGATTTTAAAATGGTAATGATTGACATACGTAATTGGGATTCCAATGCCAACATCCACTAATAAAGAACCACAATGTTGTAATATTATATGAGAGATCAATCCATGTGCACCAACGATGTTAGGTATACGTTCCTCTTCCTACTCATACACACGTTTCATAGCTTAGTCACGCAAGAATCGAAAATGTAGGATGCTTAAATAGGTAACATGAGTCCATTTTTATTTAATAAATTTTTATTAAGTTATTATTAAAATATATATTAATTGATCAATTTATCATAACCATCCAATCACCCACTCCATATTACGATTTCATCCTCTCCATATCATTCGTATCTAATCTCTTATAAATTAATTTACAATTATTCGTAATTAAGACAGAATAAAAAACAAACTAGTATAGCGATAAGATTTAATGGGCCAAAAGATTCGACCCATTCCTAATGGGCTACGTACTCAATTTAACAACCAGATGCACATTGAAATCTACGCCCAACGACATAATCGGGTGAGAGTAAAACATCAGCGTGTGAGATTTTATATGTACAGTACAAGCATACAAGAACACCAACTCTGGTTTGATTAAAAAAAAAAGGGATTTTTAATTAGGATTATTATTATTATTATTATTATTACAGATGTTAGTGCTATATCTCTTCAGGGATTGGTTCGTCGCGAAGCAATATCCAGGTGGCGATATATTATTGGACGAAGGCCTAGAAGAGCGGCAAGCGCTGCTCTTTGGAAACACAGCATAGCTCTTGCACGTCTTGAGCTTCTTGTTGAGTGGGTTCTCAGGCTTCGCAAGATCTTCGAGAGACGCCACGTTCAGCAAGCTCGTGAACGATTGCGACTTCCCGTTGTAGTGCTTCGAGAGCCCTCTCCTGTGCAGGAAATTAATTTAATAATTTATCATCGGCAGTAAATGATAATAAACATAGAAAAAAAATATTTATTCTATGTCGGATTCTTTACTTACTTGAAGGGAAGGTGTTGAAGCAGACACGACATGTCTTGCAGGGGGCTCGCATAGATACAAGAGTTGGAAACTTCGAAAATGCTTATCCATTCCATTTCGATGGAGCAGCTACAGTATGTATGATCAAATATAAATAGAGAGAGAAGAGAGAGAAGAGAGAGATGAGACACTTGGAGAAGTGGAGTTGGGGGAGAATGGATAAGGACAATAAAGGGCTGGGCTCTAATAATTGAAAGTGCAAAGTTAGACTAGACTGCAATTTCTCAATAATTTGAGGTCGAATTTTGCGATATTGAAATTCCTCGGAAACACTGCGAGGTTTTTTGCCAAGTACCATTAGATTCGAACTTATCCACTTTGACTTGTGCCTTAAAATTAGAATTATCCGAATCCTTTTTCCAATTTTATTGAAATGGGTTTTTATTACTTGAGATCTTGTCCCAAAAAAAAAAAAAAGATTCGAACAACACAAGGCGTACATTACATCAAGTATAATGCTACATCGTAAGCATAGCTACCGTTTTAAACTCCATTATATGTACGACACAGAGAAACAGAGCAACCTTAGAAGGAGACGGAGACACCAAGAAGTTTCATAAACTGAGCCACAAACTCGGGATGGCCCGGCCACGCAGCACCCGTGACCAAGTTCCCGTCCGTGAAGCACCGGTGGATCGGCTCGGGCTCCAACCACGTTGCACCCGATAGGACAACATTAAGCTTCACCGCGGGGTACGCAGTACATTTCTTGCCCTGCATATTATTGTTGAGACACAAAAACATATGATGTCATAAGCTTTTACAAAAAAATTACCTTCAAAAGACCGGCAGCAGCAAGAATCTGCTGCCCGTGGCAGATAGATGCTACGGGTTTCCTTGATTGCATGAATTCCTTTGCCAACAGAAGCACCTTCTCGTTCAAAGCCAAGTATTCGGGTGCACGGCCACCGGGGATCACGAGCCCGTCGTATTTCGATGCTTCGATTCCTTCGAAATCGGCCGTGAGGGTGAAGTTGTGGCCGGGCTTTTCGCTGTACGTTTGGTCTCCTTCGAAGTCGTGAACTGCCGTAGGGCACTTGTCGCCGGGTTTTTTCCCGGGGCAAACGGCATCCACGTGGCACTCGAGGGCTTGGAGCGATTGAAATGGGACCATTACCTCATAGTCCTCCATGAAATCCTAGTAAATGGTGAGATTCACGAGTTCAATCGCCATATTATTACAGAGATAATGATAACCGGTACTGTCTCTATTAGAAATTGAGGACTTCGTCCTAAAACCAATTGGTGAAAATTGAAGTTGCCTCTTTGATATTTTAATTGAGGGGGGTGAGTTGAATCATCCGGTGTGGGACAGAAATCTCAGCACGTTCTCTCACGTATGGCACGACTAAAAGGCCTAACATATGGATATATGAACTGAGCAACGGTGAGTGAAACATGCGGGATGACATGCATATCGAATCCGCTCTGGTACCATATTAGAAATTGATGTCTTCATCCTAAAATCAATTGGTGTTAGGTGAACGGGAAGTTGTCTCTTTGATATATTAATTGAGTCTATTGAGTTGAATCATCGGGAAATTTGTCACCTACCCCACAAAGGAATAGGATGCGTTTTCCAGAGCCAGAAATCTTGGCCCCCAAAGCATTGATGAAGAGCCGGATGAACTCGGGGTGCCCTTCGTATGTGGCTCCAGTGATGAGGTTACCATCTGTTGTGCAATAGGCCATCGTCTCCGGTTCGACCCAGTGGGCCCCAGCAGCGATGAGAGCGGGTTTAACGGGAGGATAAGCAGTGCATTTTTTGCCCTTGACTAAGTCTGCTGCAGCCAAGATCAGCTGACCGTGGCAAATAGATGCGATTGGCTTTTGTGATTCTGCAAATTTCTTAACCAAATTTATCAGAGATTCATCCATCACGAGATACTCTGGGGCTCGTCCTCCAGGTATGATCAGGCCGTCGTATTTGGTGGCATCGACTTCATCGAATGTTGCATTGAGGACAAAGTTGTGGCCCCGAGATTCAGAGTATGTCTGCATTGATGATTGCATAAAGATGAGAGAAAAACTCTAAATGCTGATCAAACATATATATGATTCACTTCGAAGGTAATATCGGTGTACATTTTCTGTCATTGAAAAGGCAATAATTGACAATAATAAGAACCACGAATTCAGTGCCCAACAATAGTCAAAGTTCATAGCTTGCAGCAATTACCAAAGGGAGGCAATTATCTAATGATCAAGAATGGTTAATAATTACTCCGAGTTAACAATAATCATTCACTGCCTTCTGTAGATATTATTTAACTCTCCTTCATCAGTAGTATATTGATTCTTACGAAAGCAGCAAACAATCTGGTTAGGCAAATGTCACATAAGACAAAACCCAAAACAACATCAATTAATCTTAGCCAGCAACAAATGGTGAATACAGTTATCAACAAACACTTAGTCCACTAGCAAATCGGCATCAATTGGGAATCACACAATAACTTGCAGTCGTAGAGGGTGAAGAAAATTATTAATCTCGAATTATCAAATAAGCTATTGAGTTAAAAACAAGACGCAACAATCTACCTGGTGGCCAAGAGAGTCGTGAATTGCAGTCCGACATACGTCACCAGATTTTTTTCCCGGACAAACAGCGTCAACTGAGAGACCATACGCCAACAAAGCTTGAAAGGGAACCATAACCTGAACAAAAATCACAGATTAAGCACACTCTACACACAAAAATGCTAGTTTAACGGTGAATCGAGCTTGAAGAAGTATCAAATTGTTAACCTCGTAATCTTCAACATAGTCACCGCACAGCAAGAGTACCCTTTTTCCAGGTGCCATCGCCGATGATAAGATTAAGATTTTGGCTATGTATTTGGTTTTGTGGGGGATATTTTGATAAAAGGGATCGAAACATATTTTATTTAAGATGGAGGGATTGTATAGAAAAAGTCAAAAATATCCTCGAGTAAAAAGTTATTAATATTAGTTTAGTCACTTAAATGAATTCGTCGTTTCAGTTAAGTCTTATTCGAATTCGAATAAGCTTTATTCGGGTTTGAATAAGATATATTTGATTTCGAATAACCCTTATTCGAGTTCGAATAATCTGGGTTATTTGAACCCGAATAAGAGTTATTCGAGTTCGAATAAAGGTTATTCGAGTTCGAATACGCTTATTCGAGTTCTAATACGCTTATTCGAGTTCGAATACGCTTATTCGAACTCGAATAACCCTTATTCGGATCCGAATAACCTTATTTGAACCCGAATAGGGCTTATTTGAACCCGAACCCGAATAATCAATTTTAACTCAATATAAAGATTAAACTCGATTCAAGATGAACATTATACGAAGAAGCTTATGAAAGTTTTGTGTATCACAATATAATTAATAAACATTATTCAATAAGTTCATCGAAGTTTGTATATCACATTGACACAACTCATTTTAGTTGCCATCATGTAGAGCACATGTTTAGATATCATATTATAGTAATTCACTTAAATACAAGTGTAACATTATAGCAACTCACACAAAACTCATTTAAATTTTCATTACATTTACCCAACTCATTAGACATCTTCATTAAACATCTTCATTAAATCGGGTTATTTGAACTCGAATAGGGTTATTTGAACTCGAATAGGACTAATTCGAACTCGAATAGGACTTATTCGAACTCGAATAGGACTTATTCGAACTCGAATAGGACTTATTCGAACTCGAATAAGGCGTATTCGAATCCGAATAAGCCTTATTTGAACTCGAATAAGATTTATTCGAATTCGAATAAGTCTTTTAATCTTATTCGATTTCGAGTGTATCTTTAATATTTTCAATTATTTCGCCTAAATCTACCTTTAATCATAACGAAAACTCAAGACCCATGCGAATTTGTACTAATTTGAAGATGATTTTAAGAGAAATGACGAAGAAAAGGCGATGAAATCTGCATTCTAAAACCTAAAAAACGAAAATATAATTTTAAACTATTATAATATTGTTAATTAAATAGATATATTGATTAATTACTTATTTAAGTAAGTGAATCCTTCTTGTCTAAAAAAAGAAAAGTCGCTCCCTTTTTTTTAATTTTATAGGAAATTAATCCCTTTTGTTAAATTGTCCCGGTTTTGTGGAGCAAATTTCGAGACTATGGTAGTGCCAAGCTCGAGGGAGTGAAGGGGCATATATGTAATTTCCCATGTTGATTAAATGTTATGACACGTGGCTGATTTTGCTCCTTCGAGAGTATAATGCGGCCGAAACCCAGTACGGGCCCAACAACAAGCCCAACATTAAAGCTCATATAGCATTTTGCGGATATAATGTGTGAAAACAAAATATTTAAAACTCAATTGTAATTAAACGTAATCACTGGGTGCTGAGTGCAAATTTAGGTCATCTTCTCGCCGTAGCTTGAAGAACTCCGTCACTATCGCGGAGTTCATAGCTCGACTGTCGACGGGCAATGGCCACCCAACTCCTCCACAAAATCATCCCGGTCACCTCCGCCGCCGCATTCCGACGCTCCAAAACCACCTCCTCCGAGTACGTCGCGGCTCGATTCCGCGACGCAACGTTCGAAAAGCTCATGGATAAATACAAAGCCCTCCTCAAAGTCATCTCCGTTCAGGATCTCATCCTCGCGTCGCGCGACGATCCACCGTCCGTTTCTCTCGAATTCCTCGACCGCCTCTCCCAGCGGCTCCACCTCAACCGAGGCCCAGCCTCGTTCCTCCGCAACCACCCCCACGTCTTCCGCATCTTCAACCACCCCGCGAAACTCAAACCCTACTGCACGCTCACGCCCAAAGCCCTCGGGATGATCAGGCAGGAATCCGAAGCCATTAACAACTCCCTCCCCCTCGCCGTACTGCGATTGGTCAAAATACTGTCCATGTCGCTGACTAAAAGGGTGCCGCTTCGCGCGGTTTTTAAGGTCTGGAGAGAACTGGGATTGCCCGATGACTTCGAGGAGAGCGTCATTGAGAGGAACAAAGGTATTTTCGTGTTGAGGGATGGTAACGAGGTGAACACGCACTACCTTGAGCTCGTTGACGGTGCCCTCAACGAATTTCGGGAGCATTTGATTCCAGCAATTGCGAATTGGAGAGTCGTCGAGTGTTGCAAAGAGGATTGTTGTGATTATGAAAACCACGAGCTAAGGTTTGGGTTCAAACAGGGTTTTCCTCCGGGGATGAGATTAAAGAAGGATTTCAAGAAAAAAGTCAAGGAATGGCAGAGAATTCATTATCCGGGGCCTTACGATGGTGTCGAGGGCCTAAAAGGAGCACTGCCAACCAAGAAAAGGGCCGTGGGAATCGTGCACGAATTCCTGAGCCTCACCGTGGAGAAAATGGTTGAGGTTGAGAAGATCAGTCACTTCAGGAAATGTTTCGGGATCGAATTGAACATAAGGGACTTATTCTTGGACCACCCTGGAATTTTTTACCTGTCGACCAAAGGCGGGAGGCATACCGTGTTCTTGAGGGAGGCATATGAGAGGGGTAAGTTAATCGAGAGCAATCCCGTTTATGAATCGAGGATGAGTATGCTTGATCTCGTTGTCATGGGAAAGCGTGGATTTGATAGAGTAGAAGAGGTTGATAGCGAAGCCAGTGTAATTTTCAGACAGATGGATGAGGATTAATCCAGTGAAGTTTGTCCCCAGAAGCGGTTACTAATATATCTCAATTGAGAGTTATTCGTTTGGCAAGTTATGTTTCTTTCTCACACCATTTGGCCCTAAAAGGATTCAAGATCTTAGTTCCATGAGAGGATGAATGAATACATAGGAGACGGAGCTGAAATCTCTTAATGTTGGTGTTCTAATTAACAGTATTTTATAGGTTGTTTTAATGGCCAAAATCCCCATGAAATCTAATTTATGTTAGAGGGTCCCTTCGTGGCCGACATGTTGGAGGAATACTAGTGAAGTGATGCAATTGTTGGATGGTGAGTGTTGCTAAAGTGCTTGGAATTGGATAAAATAACGGCTATATATGCCCCTACTTCATCATTTCAACCTTTCATTTCCTAATTTATTAATGCAGAGAACAACTCCTCAAGAAACGATGCATGCACTGCACCCATAAAGTCCTGAAGCTCCCTGTTAGTGAAAAAGATAACTTTTCGGTTCTTCCCTCTCTTATCTCTCTCTCTCTCTCGACGAAGAGATTATGGACTCAGAGAGGAGTTGCAGCGCAGTATTAGAACGAGCGAAAGAGGAGCTGGAAATCCTTGAATGGCAATATCCAAACAACTTCAACTCCCTAAAGATGGATCTCAGAGCATTGATTTCAGATTTCGAACACCCTCAAAGCTTGTCGCCACTGCCCACAAACGGTTCAACTTCCACTACCTCGTTTGGTGCCAACTCTCAAGGTGAGAATTCACTTTTCCATCAACCTTAATGATTTTCGTTGCCAATAAAAATCTATAGGGCATGAATATTTTATGTATGGTACTTGTTTTGATCCCTCTAAGCATGATATTAAAACAGAGTCGTCTACCAGAGTAAGGAAAAGAAGGAAATGTCCCTCTGTCCCTGAAGAGGATGGTGAAGCTTCTTTGAGGAGGATGACTACCACCGATGGTTGCATCAAGAGGAAGAAGCGTAAGACGATGGATGCTGTTCTTGAGAGAGCTCACAAATGTCTCAACAAAATCCAACGTTTTAAAAACAATCTCATCGCCTAATGTTACCACGTGATAATAATAATAATAAGGATATATGTTTTGTTCAATCAAACAACAGCGCATCATCATCAATGTACCAAATCCCATAATCTCTAGCAAATATTCATACATGAACAACACATAATCAAGAACCCTTCGAGTGGATCGAAAAAAAAAAGGGCAAGCACTCCACGGAGATGCGGTACCCTTTCGATCAGTATTCAAGAGACCCTAAAGACGAGATCCCCGAGGCGATGTTCTGCGGGTCGACGGCCCCACCGCTTTTGCTCAGCAATTCGATCTCTTGCTTGCCCAGCTTCTGAACGTCCTTGGGCGAAAGGATCTTGATATACCAGACATTATTCACAAATGCCCTGTAAAAATACGAAAAAAAATAGATCACCGAAAAAACATTTATTGTCTAATGTAGAGGGAAAGAATGAAAAAAAAAAAAGAAAAGAAAGGAAACGTACTCCCATGGGTCGTCTCCAAGGAGAAGCACATCGTTCTCCCTGTCGACGAATACAAGCTGCCAGCCTGATCTTTGAGGGTCTTCAAGCAACCCCTCGATCCCGAACATCTGTACCAGTTCGTGTTTCAGCTCTTCGTAGCTGTTGAATCTACCAATGTCTAAGGATCTACCGACGTTTCCCGTTTTGTACACCTGCACAGTGATTGAATATTTTCTTTATCACTTCTCTTCACCAATTCAAGAAAAGGAAGAGGAGCCGTCAATGATACGAAGAACGAATAGGTACCTTGACAAAGTTTGAATTTTTTTCGTTTTTCAGAAAAAAAAAGGGCATTTATCACTTCACCAATTCAAGTAAGGGGAGAAGAGATCTCGATGATACGGAGAACGAATAAGGTACCTTGACAAAGTTTCGTGCCTGGTCTACTTGTCCCGTGCCATGCAGCATGTCAGAAGAGTCTTGCATGAATCCGTACAAAGGGCTCTGATAGTTAGAGGACATGTCAGCATTCACCGGAGAGTTGCCAATGTTCGACACGGTTGTGGGAAGCAAGAGGCCACCCGTGGAATCATCATGAGCACCGAAGAACGCACGGTTTTGCACTTCCAACCTACGCGTTTCGTGCTCATTCGAAGCACTTCCGTGCACGGTTTTGGAGTTAGAGAATTCGTTGGCCACCGGAGACTGAGAGAACTTCGACATCCACGATTGGTGGGCCGATGGCTCGTTGAGCATCGAAATCGTCGGGCCCGTGACCGAAAAGTTCAGAGGATTGTTGGTGGTCCCCTCGTTGGAGAGGGACCCCAGCATGTTTTGTGCACCGGAGTGAGCCACCGGAGAGGGGAAGCTGTTGTTGGAGTTAGAAAACTGGGATTTTGCATACGAAGGTGAAGGAACATCAGAAGAAGCATGCCTTTGTTGGAACTGATTTTGCTGGGCCATCATTGCTTCTTGGTAGTTATTATGCTGCTGCTGATTCTCATCGGACGAATTGTCGACTGGGTGCATGGGAAGCACGTGGGAGGAACCCGGTGGCTGAGCCGCCACTTGCGGTGGTGGCTGTGGGGGCGGTGGATTGTGGCTGCTGGCTGAGGCTTGATGGAGATAGTGAGCGGTGGTGGGCTGCTGCTGAAACTGCATGAGCTGGTGGTGTTTCCATTGCTCTCCGGTTCCGAAGCTGTGGAGCCCGGTGGCTAACAGGTCTTGGTATTGCTGGCTCATATCGTATCTCAGGCCCGTCGGGTCGACCCGTTGCTGCTGCAGCCAAGGGAACATGCCCACGGATTGGTGGAGACCCATGGAGCTGAAGCCCGGGTCGGTGCCGTCGCCTCTCAGCCACGCCATGCTGTTCATTGCTTCGGTGCCTGGATCTGAACGGAGATGAGGTGATCAAGAAAAAGCTAAAAGGGACCCGAAAAACAAATATACAAAGATGGAGATGGATAACTAGGGTTTTTTTGAAAATTACCTTTGACCAAGTCAATTTTTGAAAAATAGCCTCTTTGACTGGTTACAGTCGGGTTCTCAGCTTTATACTGTGTTGGGTTTTCAGTTCCACTAGAAAAACTGTTCTACTAAGAATTTGAACTGGTGACCTAATACATAGATGACTGACTACACAACAACTGTTCTAAACATGGTTAAGTAAGTGTAGAATGGGGTATTGACACATTTGGAGGCTATTTTTTTCATGTTAAGATAACTAGCTATAGCCTTAAAATACAATAAATATTAAAAAATAAGAAGTATCATTACGTGCTTACCTTGAAAAGTGGAAACCCCGGGATACCATGGCCGTTTGAGCCTGAGGGGAAACAACGAGGGATACATGGGAAATGTTGTCAGAGGTTCGATCTCCCATAGAGATACCTTAGGCTGCCTCTCACCAGCTGTTGATTCATCCCACCCAACCTTACCACAACGAGCAAGTGAGAATTAGGCCAAAAAACCAAGATTAAATCATTATGCACGAGTTTACCTTCACCGAACGCCAGTGAGAATTAGGCCAACGAACGGGATCCAAGTCTCCAATTCCCGTTATCGTCCCCATATATCTGGTAATCAGATTCTTAAGGTTAACCAAGTCCCACGATGATAAGCACTCACAATGTAGAAAAAATGGGAAAGGCCAAATATAGAATAAATGCATAACATGAAAAAAGTGTAGAGAGGAAAAATCACGAACCTGCGTACACTGGATTCTTCGGTTTCAAACAGCATTCGAAAACGCATCCCCACCGAAACACGAGTGTGATACACAGCTTTTACGTACTTTGAAAGAGGAATGACGAACTCAGAAGGACTAGCTCTGGTGGAACAAAACTTCTTGTCAGAACCAGAAAATCAAAAACAAAAAAACAAAAAAAAAAACACAAACAACAGATAATAATTGGGGGGATTATTTTCGGGTCGGAAACTGCCTCGGGTTGTAAAACACGGTGAAGCAACTATTAGTAGCCGAAGCATGAGCAGCAGCTGCAAGCAATCCAATGTGCATGCTGTCGCTCGAGAGAACCGAGGAAGGCATCACGGTTTGAGGCCGAGTGGCTCGGCGAATTCCCAAGAGAAGCTGATTTTTCTCATTCCTATAAAATCATCATTGTTACATGATTTTAAAAAAAAAAAAAAAAAAAGAATGACCCAACAAAGTAATGATTAAAGAATTTAACTGAGTAGGTAAATTAATAAAAAGCAACCAGATAAAAAGAACCGAGTCTCCAGCAACGAGTCTCTTCGCACTGACAAAGACACTCCACCCAGTGGTGAGCAGGTGACGCTTCGGCTGACCTGATAATTGAAATCACCGACTTAAGCATTACAATCGAAATGAATAAAATCAAGAACGGGGAGAAAAATGGGTATATTACCACCAAAATTATGAAATAAGATTGTTATCACAAATTCATGCATAAATCAATTTCCCCGTTGAGAAACTTGCCTCGGAAAATATGTCTAAACTTCCATTCAACATCATGAAGATCCCTGGCTATGAGTTCTTGAGCAGGCGGAGTCTGTGAGAAATCCTGAGCCATCACACCACAGAGAACATTCAGAAAATCTCTAAACAAACACCTTCACTATCACAAGAAAAAAAACCCACAAAAAGCTTTGCTCACCAGAGGTGGAAAAACTTTCTCAGCAGCACGACGAGGAACGGAGAAGCCTCCGTGCGTGCTCGTGTCACTTGCTGTTAGAGTCTTGCAGAAGTAATTCGTTGGCTGCCTACTAGGAGTCCCTAGCTCCACGGGAAGATACGTGTCTTTTTGTTCTTGCTACAGACAAAAAAAAAACATAATAAAGTTTATATTTTGCAATTCTAATATAACACTATGAACCCAATTTAGTTCGAAAATACCGGGCTTAAGGGCTGTAACGTCATTTGAGCATATACTTCATCGGTGTCAACATCAGCCTGTGAGACACAAACAAAATGAAATCTTTACGGAGTTGGGCCAAGAATTTGTTCAAATTAGATATAGAAGTAGAGAAACAACATCCACTCACATGCATGGTGACATTGTGGAGCTGGCAGATCAATTGAGGAGGCAAGCTCGGGTAATTCGGTATGTGGGAATCAACTTCTTTGTTGGTAGTTGCAGCAACCTACACCGCATTGTAAAGAAAGTAATTCTTTGCTCTAACAATTTTCCCAGAAAACAAGAAAAGAAGAAATCAAAAATTTCACCTGCTCGCTGTGACCCTGAGGGAAGTATACAACCCGGCTCCCAACGGTCGGTAGAGATACTAGAGGACCGGCACAAGCATGCCATAGCTCGGAATTCAGACATTTCTTGTCTGCTTCCACAAAACAGAAATATCAGAAATTCATCAAATTAAAAGTTCTGTTAGCTCAAAAATCAAACCTTTTTACGAAATTCTCTTCTTTTAGGCAAAGTATTTTCAAGAATTTGAACAAGTGCATCCTTTTGAGGCGACAGGAAAACAAAAGTACAAGTCGAAAGGAGAAGGCATAGTAAGTACCTTCATGAGCTTGTTGACTCATCCCTGATGTTGAAAGCTTCATAGTGTATCCAACAACTCGGTTAAATTACAAATTATGATCACTCACTAGTAGTAATGTGATAAAGCAGTAATCTTTATGCTTATAGGTACGCAATTCGAGCCGAAATAAAAAACCCAATTTCAGACAAAACCCTCCCTTTCCATCTTCAAGCCATCAACACCCAAACAAAGCTCGAAAACTCTCCCACGCAATATCTTGCTTTTCGCCATCTCAAATCTTCGCCATTACTGTTAGCAAAAACCCACAGGTACAATCACCGCATAATCCAATTCTCAGCTCACGAGCCATTTATGATCCCCCAAGAAGAACCTCCATGGAAAGCACCAACAAGAAAACACAAAAAACCCTCCTCCCTTTCCCTGTTATGCTCCGAGAAAACCATAAAGCTAACAACTTTTGCACCTCCACTCAAATATCAAGCGAAAGAAAACATCAAAAACTGTAGCTTTCTTGTGATTTATAGCCCACCCGACCAAGCTCGACCTGATAGCAGTAGAAAGAGAGATAAAAGACACATGTTGAGAGAGAGAGAGAGAGAGAGAGAGAGAGAAGGAAAGAGATAGTAATTGCTGTAATTGCTTGTGTAACGCAATGGAACAACACTGTACCGCTGATACTATGCCAATGCATCAGTGAGTGTCCCTTTTTTTTCTTTCTTTAATCCCACATCCGCTCATTCTCTCTCCCCATCAACCTCAGCCGTTGATCGGTCGTACGGTCAATCCTGACCGTTGTTCTGAAAAAAAATGATTTGACAGGAGGCATGTGCGACCATGCCTCAGTGGTCACTGTCAGAGTACGGACCATCAAAAATATAATATTGCACATGACTGTGAAAGATGAAAAGGCAATATAAAGATAATAGCAAAAGGATATCATATATGTGATATTGTTTATGCGTATGAAATCCACTGCCAAAACTCCCATTTTTTTTCTCTCTTTTTCTCCCTTTTTTCTCTCCTCTCTTGTACTCTCTGCTCATACACCAGCGTAACAGTAACAAAATCTGGTGACAAAGTATATGTAATATTCGTACCATTTTGGCCATACTTGTAAGAAACTGTCCCGTATATACATACACATATTTTTTTACTGCGAATACAATACAAAATAATCGCAATAAAATAATTGGAAATGGAATTAAAGAATGTGGGCCTTTTGGGTATGGTGTCGCGATCCATGCCCCTGAGGGGACCATATTCAACTTTTATTTAAAATCAAATTTATGTGAAGTGTGATATTGAACTGAATTTCATGATAGATATCATTTCCTTCCTTAGTAACTACGTGGGCTCTTTTGTATTTATCAAACAATCAATCAATGTATAAATACGGCAAAATAGAGAAACTTGTGGGCTCTCTCGATCAAGTCTTCATCATGTGCAAGTGCATGTTGATGATAACAATGCAAGTTTGAATAAAGATGATTTATGGAGCTTGAAATCTATGGAAAAGAGTTTGGTTCGTCAGCTTATGTGGTAATTCGAGTCTTGTCCTTATAGAGTAACTTTTGGTAGGACTTTCTTTATGAAGAAAATGGATATGCAAAATTTCTTTTTTATACCTTTAAATGCCATTTATTCCTGGAAATTAAATGCTATCCAGCTAACAAAAGGCTTTCCTTTTTGCTTTGTGGCGATGAAAAGATTGAATTGGGAATTAATCGTCTATACCAACTGCGATTATAGTTGTATTTAATCATCTGTATCTGTACCAACTTTAACATGGATGGCTTTTGAGTTCGGCATTACTAAACATGGATTACCATCCGCGCGGGTCGAAGAACCGGGTCGGGTTTGACTAGTCTACGGCCTACGCTTCGAGCCAACAAAGAAAAAGCCCAGCCCATTAAGAAAATAGAAAAAGGAATAATTACAAGAAAAAGGAATGAGGACAAAATCTTGAAAACAAACTTGTAACATAGAAACTCGGCGGCATCTTGAGCTGTGATCGAGTATTTTCATTCGGCGGCGGAGTGTCGGTGTGATTTCGATGAGGCGGCGGCGAGAAATTATCTTGGTGAAATCTGTAAAATCTTCCAAGCCATGAGATGTTACTGGTTCCACGGTTTTATATATAAATATATTCATGTTACATTTTTTTGGAATGAATATTCATGTTACTATCATTATCATCATAATATAATTCCTTCACCACTGTTATATTGGGAGTACTCTTGATTTTTATTTTTTTTAATGTATAGAATTGGTTGCGTTGGCTGATCAATATACTAAACTATTAATCTTAATTATTACACACAACTGCAGTAGTCCTCATCATTCAGCAAATGTCATGTAATTTGCTGACTACTAAAAATACTTATTACATCAAACCCTAGATTAAGATTAACATAACACGTTCGATAGACCCTACATAAATATATCAGGTCAAAGTCAACCACACACATTATAATTGCTGTTTAAGGATAGATAATAATCGAACCTAAAACGATCATCACCACCAGAGACCCGACTGCGACGACCCCATTGGCTGCTGAGGATCAACAGTACCCACCAAACCATTGAAGCCATGGCCACCGAGCACCACCGAGCTGTGGGCATCATTATTATTAGCACCAGCAGCAGCAGCAACAACAACACTATTATTACTAACATTGTAGCTTCCACCTAACATTAATGCCTGATGATCCTCAACACTGTTGTTATTAACGCCGTTGTATAAGTGATCATTATTATTATTATTATTATTTCCCGCAGCAGCAACGAACGTGATGGGATTCACTGATTGGACATCGTGGATGCTCGGGCGGCGACGGTCTGCGGGAGTCGTGCTTGTCTGTCGCCGGAAGTACTTCTGAGCGTGGCTCGCCACTTGTGTCGGGGTTTTGGTGATGACGTAGTACCTCGATATGCTTCTCCAGTCTCCTTTTCCGTACTTGTTCAGTCCCATGAGGAACAACCTGTGTTTATTAATGACATCATCACCAAGTAACAAACACACACAGCTGCAGTTAGGCTGTATTTGAAACGAAGAAAATGGTTTGGAAAAGAAAATCGGAGGAAATTTTACTTAGTATTTGGCGAAAAAATGATTTTTCTTCTTTTTTTCTTTTTATCATCTATTTCTTCAACCAACCAAACGTAAAAACCTGGTTTTCCTTTTCCATTTCATTTTCTTTTCCTACTAATTTCTGCATACTGAACACAACATTAATGTTCTGCATGCGACAAAAAAAGTACGTATATGATGGATGCGGTGTAGGGGAGGGGGGGGGGGGGGGGGCAGTTAAAGGCGAATAATCACCGACGAATACGCATTTGCAAGAAAACAGGCGAACAAAAGTCCAAAATGTGAGGTATGCGTTCATTTAATGCGATGTGAAAGTGAAGGAAATGATTTGGAAAATGTGCGTTGACAAATCGTGTATCGATGATGTACGGAACGTTTCGAATCCAAGGAAACATTACGTACGCATCTATCGTACGCACGAGAAAAATTTAGGAATGTCGAATGAGTGCGTAACGTGGAAAAAAAGATTGATGCTAGATTTCTCCCTTTCTACTCCTCTCACTTTATATGTTTCACAATTTGGCCCTTTATTATAGAAACTAGACTACAAATTATCTTGCATGCACATGAAAAACACACACCATATGTATATATATGTGTGTGTGTGTGTGTGTGTGTAATAAGTTGAAAAGGAAGTGAAATATATTACTGGTGTTCTTGTTCGGTCCATGGAACCCCCTTTCGCCTCTGTTGATTAGAACCCTTATTGTTCTTCTTTCCTTCGGAGGAAGAAGATACCTGCTGGTCATTTTTCTGACAAGTGTTAATCATCTCCACTGTCGTCTCCTGGTTGATAGGCTCGTTGTAGTTGGGAATCGGGCATTTTCCCGATTCTATCATCTCTATATCCTTAACAAGGGCGTGGTAATGTGCGTGGATCTCTTCCATGGATTTCCATGGAAGGACATTGGAAGCAAGGTTCTCGAAGAAAGCAGGAGAAATAGGGTTTTCTTCTGCTGCCAAAGCGTTCTCAAACAGCTTGTTCTCTTCGAAAGTCCATTTGTGGGCGGAATTATTAGCCTCGTAAGGAGGCGACAGGAGATTGTACAGCGACTGTTCAAAGGAGGAGCAGTACTCATGATGAGGATCCACGAAGCTGTCTTCGTCGCTGTTAGCCCACTCCATTTGCGTTTTTTTTTTTTTTTTTTTTTGCTTTATGTATCTGTTGTGTGTAATAAGGGCTGAAGAAAACGATAGCTCTTCTTTATAAGGTGAAGGGGTGATTCATTAATGTCTCTTGTCCGCAAATCGAAAGTCAAGTGTCGATGATGTATTAAAAACACCTTTTAATGAAGAAATCTCGGACCATGATTGACTCTTCATAGTCGTATTTAATATAGTTGGATACACAAAGTATCAAGAAAGAGAACCTAAAGTATATATATATATATATTCCGTACATATATTACATTCACAAACACACACACAATTATATGTATATATTAGAGGTCAGTAACCTAAAGTATCATAAAGGATTCATCGTCATGATTGTGAAGTCATTACGTAGCCTGCATTACGCAATCTAACAAAGGAAAAATATTACATTTAATTGTGTCCCGAAAATGGCATAGAAGAATCTATGTGGGAAACCCCGTCACGTGAAAAAAACAAAAAACAAAACGTTCATTAATTTTCGAGCAAACCCTGGAAATCGTGTTCTCACCTTCCGAGCTTCAGTTATTCATTGCATTGTATGTCTCTTTGTCAACAAGAAATACACACGTGTGTTCAAGATTCCTACGTGTGTATATTTATTACATTGACTGCTCTTTCACCAGCAAACCGCAACAATTCAACGACCTTTAGCTCTACTATTCGAGTAGATTCCAACGCACTTGGGCTCTGGAGTGAGGGGCTTTGTGTTAGAAAGTAATTAAATTGTCGTCTTCTCCTCAAAATGTGCTCACTGAGAGAAAAGAAGTCAAAAGTATCAACAGGATATTAATGTTGCTTTGAGCTTTGCAGTTGGGTTTTAAAAAATGAATTCAGTTGGGCTTATGATGAGATATGGGCTTGGGCCTGTAGATGGTCCGGGCTAAAATAAGTAGTAGTGTGACGGCGTCGTTTCTACTTAATTAACCTATTAACATAGATTAGGAAAAAATTATATACAAAATTTGAAAATTTGTACAATGACATTAGATCACGTCATTCGTTATACGACGAACAATCGCTGGCAACAACCATTTCTTTTTCTTCCCCCCAACCCCAAACACTTGCTTGTACCCACTCTCTCCTCCGCGAATCACCGCCGTACTTTTCCACGCTGAGGGAACGACGCTGTTTCGTCTGTATCCGAATTGTCAAATCCCTACCTGATCGAGCATCCACAGGCAAAGGTCACAGGCAGCCGCTATAGATCCCGCGCGGATACATACCGAGTTTACTGAATGCATCTCGTTGATTATTCGATTTTTGAATTGAATTGAGCTATTTTTAGATCGGATTGAGTTGTTTCGGAGACTGTGGAATTGAGTATCGTGGTGAATGGCGGGGCAGACCTTGAATGTGGACCAATTCGAGGCGTACTTTCAGAGAGCTGACCTGGATCGGGATGGTCGGATTAGCGGAAATGAGGCTGTCGCTTTTTTGCAAGCTTCGAATTTGCCTAGGCCTGTCCTCGCTCAGGTTCTTTGTTGTTTCTTCGTGCTCTTTCCCTTTTTTCCGTGTCTTAGGCATATATTGGTCGCAATGTGAAGACAGTCTAGGAGTCTGGTGAGTGCCCAGCAGTAAGTCGGAGGAGTACGATTTGACTATTCCGATTAGCTAAAGTAGGCTAGTAGCTATATTTCATGCCCGAACCGTATCATTTCTAGCTTCCCTAATAAGGATTTATGAGGTGTTTCACTATTTTCATTATTCCCAGTAGCTAAGCTCCGGAAGATGATGAACCTCTCTCAGAATCAGAATCGTTCTATTATCAATAGACTGGATTGTTTGTTACTGTGCTGTTGCATTTGCTTATGCTTGTGGATATCTGTCATGATAGAGGCTAGATGCTTAATATAATTGTTCTGTCTTGGATCAGCTTTTTCAAGTAACCAAAACTCGAATTCTGTGTCTCTCATGCAGATATGGACTTATGCTGATCAAAATCGGACAGGTTTTCTTGGCCGTTCAGAATTTTATAATGCTCTTAAACTTGTCACAGTGGCGCAGAGTAAAAGAGAGCTGACTCCTGAAATTGTGAAGGCGGCCTTATACAGTCCTGCTTCAGCTAAAATCCCTGCTCCTCAGATAAATCTTGCAACAACACAAGGTCCCCGGCCAAATGTCATGACAAGTGCATCACCTACACCATCAGGTTTTACTCCACCAACCAACCAGGGTTTTGGTGCGATACGCTCGTTAGACCAGCCAACCCATTTACCAAGGCCACCACGTCCTCCACTCCCTAATTCAGGATTACAGTCCCATGTGGGTTCAACTTCACTCCAAGGTTCTGGGACAGGTAGGAGCTCTGTTGCTGCATTTGGTAGTAGTGATGGCTCCCAAATTGGAATTTCTCCTCAAGTTTCTGGGAAGAACGTCCCACCTCCATCAGTGCAGGGTGGTTTTGCCCCTGTAGCACCTCCATCTTCCCAATCAGTAAGCTCATCTGCTTCACTAATGTCAGATAATCCGGCACTGATGAGCTCCCATGTTGAGAAGGAAAACTCAAGATCACCCTCAGCTGCAGGAAATGGATACGCCTCAGACTCTGTTTTTGGAGATGCATTTTCAGTGACACCTTCTCAACCTAAACAACATTCTGCAACTATTTCACATTCTGATGGCCGTGGACCTACTCCGCCAACCAGTACTTTGACTTCATCAAAAGACCAATTGAATATTAGGCAAAACGCTGTTGCTCTTATTCCACCGGCTCAAGGTCATCCAGTTCCAGCCACAGGGAAGGTAAATCAGAATGTCTTGCCACAAGCTCCCTCTGCAATTCCTGCTGCGGCTGGAAGTTTATCCTCCTCCCAGGCTCAGCCTCCATGGCCAAGATTGACTCAGTCAGACATACAGAAGTATAGCAGGGTATTTTTGCAAGTTGACACCGACCGTGATGGGAAAATCACTGGTGAACAGGCACGCAACTTGTTCTTGAGTTGGAAGTTACCACGCGGTATGACATTACATTTTACGATGCCTGAGCAGTTTTCGTGCTTTATCTGGGTCCATTGCAGTTTTCTCGTTAATGGAACTCGTGTTCTGTATTATGATCTTATTTGTATTGTGACATTTGTACTGTTAGAGGTCTTGAAGCAGGTCTGGGAATTGTCTGATCAAGATCATGACGGTATGATATCCTTAAAGGAGTTCTGCATCGCTCTCTATTTGATGGAACGCTATAGGGAAGGAAGGCCTCTTCCGAGGGTGCTTCCAAATTCTCTGATGTTTGATGAAACCTTGCCACCAGCCTTCGGTCAACCTGGTGTGCCATATGGCAATATACCCTGGAGGCCTGCTCCTGGTGCATAATGCTGCTTCTCATTGTCTTAATTCTTATCATGAAATAGGATATAAAAATGCCATGCTCATAGTTACCGTTCTGCTATCAGGTATCCAGCAACCACAAGCAACCAGGAATATAAGGCCAGTGACTGCTGCAGCAGGTGGAAAGCCACCTCGTCCTGTTCCTGTTCCTATGCCTGATGAACCCATCCAACAGAAGCCGAAAGTCCCTGAGCTGGAAAAGCATCTAGTAGATCAGCTTAGCACAGAGGAGCAAGATTCACTAAACAAAAAGTTCCAGGATGCAAAGGATGCGGAGAAAAAGGTTAATCTTTTTATCAGCTCCATGTTGAGATTACCTTGTTATCCTTCTATTTTGTCCTTAATTTCATGAGTTTAGCATAGTGCCCAAATCTGCATATTTTAGATGTGATAATATCCTTTATGCGCTTGAGATCTAGTTACCCAAAATTCCACGTAGCCAAAATATGACAGGCTTAAGGAAAAGTTAGAATAAGTAGAGTTTTGTAAGGGTGAGAAATTATGAAATTCCCTTCAATTTACATCTAAATCTTAGTTATATGTGCTCTTTACTTTCTGTGCAGGTAGCTGATTTGGAAAAAGAAATTTTGGAATCTAAACAAAAGGTTCAGTTCTACCATGCGAAGATGCAGGAACTGGTTAGTTATTGTTCATATGAAAATCTTGAAGTGTTGACTTCCGTATGAGAGTTTATCATGTGTTGTTTCTCCAATTCTACTCAGGTTCTGTACAAAAGTCGATGTGATAGCAGGCTGAATGAGATCTCTGAAAAAGTTGTTGGGGACAAAAGAGAGGTATGGTTTAGAAGATTACGGTCCTTGTCCATTTTGCTTAAACTTTTTGTGGACTTGCTTGATTGACGTATTTTTTAGGCCGAAGCATTAGCCAAGAAATATGAAGAGAAGTACCAGCAGGTTGGAGATGTGGCCTCTAAGTTATCCATTGAAGAGGCCACTTTTCGTGATATTCAGGTTTATATTACATCCCTTATCTTGTTGGCTACCACTGAATATTTTTGTTAGTTTCCGGCAGTAAATGCTTTATGATACGTTGATGCTATAATTTTTATTATTCAACATCTAGGCAAAAAAGATGGAACTGTACCGCGCAATTGTCAAATTGGAACAAGAAAATGCCGATGGAGTGAAGGTATTTGTACTATTGGCCGATTCAATATCTGCTTACCCGTGTCTTGCGAGTTTAATAACAAATTGATGTTTCCAGGATCGAGCTAGCAAAATCCAATCGGACCTCGAAGAACTTGTTAAGTCTTTGAATGAACAATGCAAAACTTACAGTTTGCGGGCAAAACCAACCACACTTGTGGAACTTCCTTTCGGTATGACCTTTCAGCTCAACATAATGACATCTTTTTGTTCTTTAAGCTGTCGTTAAAATTGAATGCATGCTCATCCCCATATGCCCGTTAATGTGATTAAAACTCGACCTTTGTTTCGTTTCCGTCAATAATGCATGATGCATTTAGCATTTATCGAATTAACGACTCAGTTAATAGCGAGGGCCTTCTGTTTTATATAATTACCATACTAATAGCCTGCAATGCTTTTCATATTCTTGGCCAGGTTGGCAGGCCGGGATTGAAGGAACTGCTGCTGATTGGGACGAAGTTTGGGACAAATTTGAAGATGAAGGTACCTTTGCACGAGTTGATTTCCTAAATGATGGACTCTGTTATCAATGTTCTCTTATTAACTCGGCTCTCTTCACCAAATAATATCTGCTGCTTTTCTTATCCTCTTCCTATCAGGATTCACTTATGTCAAAGAGCATACTCTTGATGTTGAAAACATCCTTGCCCCTCCTAAACCAAAGGCTCCACTAGTCAGAGAAAAAGTTGCTGAAGTTGATGATAGCGGTGCCAAGAAGTCACCTCCAAAGGCTGATGAACAGCCAGAGCTGCCAAGATCCGAGGAGATCATACACGAGAATGAGAAGCTAAATGCACACGACAGAGAGGCGACAGCAAAAAGTCCACCCTATAGATGTGCAGCTAGCAACGAACCCGACAGCCCGTTCAAGGACTTACCCAATCTACGAATGCCAAAGGAAGCTACTTTTGACGGGTCACCTCATGCATTTGACACCACAAGGTTATTGCATTTCAGATTTCCTTTTTCTTTTCCTTCAGTTAGTGTCTTCTCAAATTTTTGGCTTCTTCAGTGCTAAACTTAAGCTGCAGGAGTCAAGATTTCCATCAATGTTCCCGATTATTATTTTATGTTCAAATTGTGAAATGCAGTGAATTTGGTGGAGCCGAATCCGCCCGATCTGGAGGTAGAGATTTTGATGAACCAGCCTGGGGTTCCTTCGATACCCGTTTCGATTCAGACTCTGCATGGGATTATAATCCTGCCACTCCAAAGGTATGTTGAGATTCTTTTATGTGGGTCGAAGTAAATACCTTCTTTACTTTCACCCACCTCAAACCCATTTTCATTGAATCAGGGTGTTGAACACGGCATAAATGGCACAGATTCTTTATTTGGTGCTGATGAATGGGTTCCAAACCCGATCAGAACAGGATCCACGGGTAATAAAACTACAAACCAAGGCCCATTCTTCGATTCGGTCCCAAGCACCCCACTCTACAGCTCTGCAAACTCACCACAGAAGAGGCAACAGAGTCCATTCTTCGACTCGGTGCCGAGCACCCCAGCTTACAGTGCCTCTCCTGCAGACAACATGTTCACGAGGAATAATAGCCCGTTTTCCTTTGCAGACTCCGTCCCCAGCACACCAATGCACACTTACGGTGAAGGTTCAGAAGAGCAGCAGTATTCATTTGAAAACAGCTTCTCGAGATTCGATTCCTTTAACACGAACGATGATGGCCCTTTCAGTTCCTCCTTGACGAGATTTGATTCAATGAGATCCACCACCACCATTAGAGACTCTGAATTTGATCAAGGAACCTTAGCTCCTCGGGACTCCTTTGCAAGATTCGACTCCTTTCGGAGCACAGCTGACTCGGACTACAACTTTGCTCCTTTCCCTCCTCGGGAATCGAAGTTCTCTAGATTCGATTCCATGAGTAGCACCAGAGACTCTGATTACGGTCACGGGTTTGCTTCCTTCGATGACTCGGATCCTTTCGGTTCAAGCGAGCCCTTTAGGTCGACTCCCAAAACTCAGGCAACGGAGAAGGATAATGCTGATAGTTGGAGAACTTTCTAAGTTCGGTGATTTTTATTGTTTCCTTCTTTCTTGTTGTGCCCTCATATCTCTGCTTTTTTGGTGTGGTAGTTAGTTTGATTGAGGAGGCATTGACCAGGTTTATACAGGAACTGAAATCATAGTATTTCTGTAATTATTTTTGGATATTTTGCCCTTCGAGATTATAGTTTTGGACTTTGGTTTTCGATATCAGTATGTATACGTGTATGTTCGATTATCATATATAAGTGAGTGAGTACTGGATAATATTCATCGGACAGATTTATTAGATATATTTTTTAGTTATTTGGATATTTAATTCATCACTTGTATCAGAACCTGGAAATAACACATCTATAATGTATCTGATCTGCTTTTTCACTAAATCCGAATATAAAATACAAGACATCACAGCACACCAAACTTCCTACGAAAAAAAGAATAGATTTGAAAAAAAAATAATTATATCCAAGATTCAAATACGGTTGCCTTCTTCAACTTATGAAAGGGGGCTCTCGCTGGTTTTTTTGCTTCGCTCACGTCAAGATCCACAGGTAAACAGTCGACCACCCCGTAAGAGAAAGCGCCGCCACCACGTACGTCCACAGAAACAGCACAGAGCACTCTTCCTCAGCCACTTCGAACAATTGCGTCATCGTACCTGTGCGTTCATTCGATGGTATCGTTACTTATACGTCTACAGCTATCATCATCAGCCTGTAGTAACGGGAACGAATTGAATCAAGCATACCTATGTTCATAGCCGGCGGTAGAGCAAATTGAATCATGAGGACGAATCGAAAGAGCGGATCGGAGGGAAGAAGCCCCAAACTGAAAGCTGCTTTTACGATTCCCACGCCAACGGCTGGAAGCAATACGTACCTCACGCAGATCACTGCTATTATCGGAGCTAGTTTCAATTTCGAGTTTCTCAGCCCTGCATTGATTGAATTCGCTCGAAATAGTTATTTAATTCGATTGAGAATCCTTAGGCCTTATCTTAATATTTTGGAGCAAATATTACCTTGTGTTAGGTTGCCACCTAGGATGAGAGTGATGCTAGGAATCGTACCATCCCTGCAAGAGACGGAAAACACAGGATGTAACAATTGCTCCTCGGTCACGAGATGTATAGGGTTCTTTCTTCATCTGCCTCAACTTACCCGAGAAGATTAACTACGGAGTTTACGACCCTCAACGGAGCATCGTCCCCAATTATAAGGTTGTGAAGAAACGTGACCGCCCCGAAAACGAATCCAAGAATCTGAGAAGGTGAAGGTGAAGGTGGTGGTGGTGTGTAAACAGTTAATCAATCATAGGGAGAGTGTTTCGAATAAGAGCACAGTAGCATACGAAAAGCAACTCACCGCTCCAACAACAGGAGGAGACATGATCTCTTGCCCCAACTGATGGAGAATATCCAAGAAATGATGCCAGGCTTCGCTGGCGTTGTGCTTCGCAGCAATCATCTGACATTGTTGATAGCAGCAGCAAATCACTTTCTGGGCATTATTTTTCAGGCCCGCAAGAATCTTATGCTGCTCGAATCTTACGTACCCTTTTCCTGCTGGGATTATCGTAGAATGAGGAGATGTGGACTTCCCCTGCTTGGTCAAGAAGATTGCTCTGCTCATCAGCCTCCAAGTCCTTGTTTGGCTCGTTCGAAGCCTCCTCTTCGTCTGCCAGCATCTCCTTGTACTTTGCACTGGCACTTCTTATCAGATGGTAACTGAAGGTCCATATGTAGAAGGCTCCAAGCTGTTTCATTACAGCAGCAGAAATACTAATTCAGGCAAAAATCACAATCTTCTCGTATAGCTTATGATGGATAGAACTTAACTGCCATGGAGAAAGAAGCATACGAGAGCCCTTTGGTGCTGCACACGCTCTTTTCTCCGAAAGGGCTTCCCTCTTGCTTGCATATTGCAGGTACAACGATCAACATGATGTTTCCCAGGTTACCTGAGATTTAATTCAACCGATTAGCTGTATTTAGATGTAAGTACATAGATAGATGAATTCTATGAGCTTAGTTTTCATTACCCGATGCACACGTTGCAATGATTAGATTATTTAAGTAGGGTTTGAGCCTGAGAATTTTACAAGCTACCCACCCGAGGGTTCCCCCGACGATGAACGTTATCCCGATGTTGACGGGCATGAACCACCTATACGAAGACAAGGACCGTAACAGAATTGGAACGCAGGTAAGTGGACTTTAACTATCTTTCTTACCAGGAGATAATGTCTTCAAAGTGCACTGACTTTGCTAGGCTAGCGAATATTAGTGACGGAGTGAAGACCGTGAAAACGATCTGTGTTAGCAGAATTTCGTAATTGAACGAGGAGATTCTTTTCAAACATATATGAAGGAAGCAATCATTAATGATTAATCTACCTTGTTCAGTGATTTTCGGGCATCAGCTGGTAAGAGATTGAGGTAATTGGTGGCCATGAAAGCCCCAAGTAAGCTCACTATAAGCACTTCTATCATTGGCATAGATGCCACCTCCAGCAGAGACAAGAACCCCATCTTGTCCGCAAAGATCTGATGCAGACAAGAAATATGAACTTTATGTCCTCTGGAAGACAGAAAAAAAATTGAATCTTTTTGGTTCGTCGCAGTAGAAAAAAAGAAGGGAAGTTTCTATAACAATCAGCTTTGTTCTGTGTTCTCAAGAACCAAGCAACGGAGAGGAATACACAGACACGTTACAAGCAATGCAATGACGAAAGCAGATGAATATAAATATCAAAAAAACCTTTATTGCAGCAACCTCCTTTGCTTGGTTTGAAATAACTTGGATGCAATTTCCTTACAGAGTTTCAGCTATTAAAAGTCCTGATGATAGCATGTGCGTAGGCAAACCGTATATATACATTAAAACACGACCATAAATAATATATATGTGTATATATACAGTGTACGTATGACGTCAGCTCTGACTAATCCCACCACCAATCATTGAAGAAGATAATGATAAAGGGCAACAACTGGAAGCCGCAAGTCCGTTGCGTGTTCGTTTTTGAATCATGTTCGTATTTTTTCAAAATATGCGAGCAAAAATATAAATAACACACCTGTCATCATAAATATTAATCTACGTAATTTGATATTAATTATGACTAGTCGGCGTGATTATCCTTTGTCGCTTGCCATTGACCATAAAGTAACATGGCACGCATCGCATGTTTATTTACCCTAGATCGGTTTCTCCTGTACGAAATTTCAAGGCAAACGCAGTTATCTGTAAATTTGGTGGGCCCATGGCAGCTAACGAGAGGCGTCTTTACATCATTAAACACGTTTTCCTGTAATTTAATGTTTACCGGGGAAGTCCGTATTTCGGGAAGGAAACGTACAAATAAATAAAAACTTTAAAAGTCTCAATTACCTCCCCAAGAAAAGGAAAAGGACAACGGAAGATGGGTTGCGTTGTGCATGTGGGATCTCCATTGAAAACTACGCCACAACTATTAAGATCGTATCTTAATGGTTGATTATTGAGTTGGTCATGCAAATATTTGACGTTTATTCTCATCTTCTTACCTCGCTTAGCCAGTTTTGCTTCTCCTTCAAAAAAAAAAAAATAGAATGCGTGGAATGAGAAAAAGGTATTTAGACATGTGCGATGTGAATCCTCTGCCATCGAATATATATCGCTTCGTTCTTCACTTTAAGGACCAAACAATCTCATGCAAGAAAATCACAATAATGGTAGTAGGTAATAATAAAGAAGCTCCTCTATCAAAATGCCGATGATCTTGCATCCGAATTTCTCTTTCTAAGAACGTTTGTGACATCATTGTCTTCGATCAGAGCTTTCTCGAATTAGGAATGTCAAGTCACGGGCCAGCATTTCTCGAGAATCGAACAGATTGGTCAAATTTGGAATGTTTATTGCTTATTGGGCCTAACGGGCTTACTTCAACAAAATTAAAAGCCCATTGCGGGTTGGTTTATCCGCCTATATCAATCACATCACTTATCCGGGTTGGTTTAATGAAGGACGCTACGCTAGCCGATGCCCAAAAGCATCAATTCACATAAAGGCCAAATCAGTCAGACTTACGGTAGGATCACGCCACGTCATCCATCCTCACCCCAGAAGACAATCCGACCTTCCCTTACAAACACAGAGCCAAGGGAAGCGGAACATCAAATTCCTTTCAGCCAATGAGATCGCTCGATCATGTTAGACACGGATCAATGACGTGGCTATAGTATTCGTATCCCGCCCAAACCCGGGTTTTAATTGGGTTAGCGAGGGTGTATTCCCTTCGAAACCCTTTGTTGACCCCTGCCCACTCCCTTTCACATCATATACGACCACTTCGCACCACACTTTCATTTCACGACGCCCAATTCGTCGAATTTCACCATCGCTCTTTATCCGTTGCTTCTCTCTCTAGCAAATCGCTGCTGTTCAGTTTCGAGGTAGAGAAAAATGAAGGGAGGAAGATCCAAGGCTGAAACCAGGAAAACCGATGCTAAGTGAGTTTTGTTCCGAGTTATGATGGTGTGGATTTTTGTTTATTGCGTTTGTTTTTGTTAAATCCGACTGTTTTCTATGCTTAAGGCTTTCGGTGAAGAAAGGAGGTGCAACAAAGACAAAGGCGGCTAAGGATCCGAACATGCCTAAGAGGCCTGCTAGTGCCTTTTTCGTTTTCATGTATGACTTTTTACAAGCGATTCCTCTTTTTTTTTTTTTTTTTTTTGAGGTCCGTTCCTGTGGATCTGCTGAGTTTAATTTTTGTAATCATGAATCAGGGAGGATTTTAGGAAGCAGTACAAGGAGAAACATCCAAACAACAAATCAGTAGCTGCTGTGAGTATATATTTTCGTTTGATCCAGAATTTTGTTGAGTTCATTTGAGTTATATCCCTTTGCTTGATGAAAAATAATATTGGTCAGGTTGGAAAAGCTGGTGGCAACGAGTGGAAATCTATGTCGGAGGCTGTAAGTAATTTGTTTCTTCCTTAGATTTTTCTCTAACTTTTAATTTGTCTCATCTCGTCGCCATTATTATGCAGGAGAAAGCTCCTTATGTTGCCAAGGCTGGGAAGAGGAAGGAAGAGTATGAGAAAAATCTCCAGGCATACAACAAGAAGAAGGTATCTTCAACTTTTCCCTGTTATATTAAGCTCGTGAGGGTTGTCGAACTTTGTATGGTTAACTGATTTGTTGCTTTGACAGAACGCTGCTGAAGACGAGTCGGATAAATCCAAGTCTGAAATCGACGAGGACGATGATGAAGGCAGTGATGGGGTAAAGTTTGACTCAATCTTAGTATAATCATATTTATCCGCTGTTTTTTGTTATTTCGTATGAACAATTTTCTTCTGTACTTGTTTTTATTGCAGGACGACGACGATGAGTGAAGCACATCATCACGGAGTAAAAATTCTAATTTAGGAAAAGTAATAAAAGAAATGCTGTAGATTTTGGAAGTATCTTCGCGTTACGTTTAGTTTTTCTTGTGCTTTCAATTTTATGTACCCGTGATGAATTTTCTAATGTTTTCATTATATTATCGTCTACATTGGATGGAGTGGACTTTGTCGTGTTAATCCGTATTCAAAAATAAAAAATACAATAGCTTCTTTGTGTTGGAACGGTCTGTGCTTTTTTCGGCCTTAAAATATCAGCCCAATGAGCCCAATATTAAAACTAATATTAAATAGGCTAAAAGTTTAAACTCAAGCTCCAAATTAATATATTTGAGCCACGTCATAATTAATTTAGAAAAAAAAATAGTATGTGAACTTAACATTGTAGCATTGTAGAAATTTTTGGTCATGCCTGATATCACATAGTCACCCGCAATTAAATTAAGTAAAGCTCCATATGTTAATTCAGTATTGAAATTATGTTTTCGGATTTCCTAAAATTTGTGAAAATCAATTGTCTTAAAATTATCATCACGAGTATAAACTCAGAACTGAAATTAAACTTTCAGCCTCCATTGTCCTCGAATTTATATTGTCTTAAAAAAACAAAATACAAACTATACGACTACCTTCATCTGTCTTGGACTAGTAATAATTTTCTGCTCCGGAGTTTACCTGTCTGTAAATTGCAAGAGGACTCGTCGTCGTCGGTTGATTATCGTGATTAAGAGAAGTCGTGGGTTAAAGCTAGCAGCGCAGCAGCAGATGAGCTTCAAGATGGACGAAACGACGTCGTCCTTCCCACCAATTGAGCCCTCAAGCTTCGACCTCATCATAATCGGAACGGGCCTCCCCGAATCGCTCCTCGCCGCAGCCGCGTCATCCAGCGGCAAGGCCGTCCTCCACATCGACCCAAACCCCTACTACGGTTCCCACTATGCATCCCTTCCGCTCTCCGACCTCGGATCCTCCCTACAGCCTACGCCTCCCCTATCTCGCACCGTGTACTCCTCCGTCGACGTCAGCTCTTACTCCGCCGAGCTGCTGGCGGACGCAAGAAAGTTCAGCCTGGACCTCACCGGTCCGCGGATCCTCTTATGCAACGACTCCATGGTCGATCTGATTTTGAAAACGGGTATTAATCAGTATATGGAGTTTAAGAGTATCGAAGCGAGTTTTATGGCCGATGCGGATGGTAATTTGGGGAATGTGCCTGATTCGAGGAAGGCTATATTTAAGGATCGGGGATTGTCGCTGACGAAGAAGAATCAGTTGATGAGGTTTTTCAAGCACGTTCAGGGGCACGTTGCCCACGAAAGCGAGGCGGATTTGATCTCGGAAGAGGATTTGGGGAGGCCTTTTGCTGAGTATCTTGGCAGTATGGGGCTGTCTCAGAAGCTAAAAGAGTAACCTTTTTTTTGCCCCTTTTCTTGTTTTTCTATGCTTGTTACCTGTAGTTAGTGTATGGCTTTTGTTATATTCACTATGTGTGATTGGATTCTCTACGGGTTGTCTGATTCACCCGGGGATTTTTTTATCCCCAGGATTATTTTGTATGCTATAGCATTTTCTGATTATGATCAAGAAAGTTTGGAACATGGCAAGAAGGTCATCAGTACCAGAGAAGGGATTGATTGTTTGTCTCTGTACCACTCTTCCATAGGCAGGTGAGTTTTATTTGACCAATTATATGTGACGTTTCACCAAACTTCCTTGTTACACACTTAGACGTATAGAAGATCCTGTGTGATCCAATTTGTTGAAGATTAGCTCAGTCATTGTGATAACATCATTCCATAAAAAGTTCCACGATTTGTTCTGTGATCCAAAGACAATTGATGCCACGATTTGACTTTTCTTTATCGTTTCATTTTAGGTTTCCTAATGCAAGTGGTGCCATGATATATCCTATTTATGGTCAAGGTGAACTTCCTCAGGCCTTTTGCCGCCGTGCTGCTGTGAAGGGGTGCATTTATGTGAGTATACTGAGTCATTTTCTTGATAACCACAACCTACTTGATTCTTTTCTAGGCCCCTTTTCAGAGTGGATAACGAACCTTCCGTTTGGCTTATAAAAACTAAATATGTAAAATATGACCAATCCATTAAGAAACTTTAGCCTGAGATACCAATTATGTTGTGTCTTTCCTGTATCATGTATACTTATAGCTATTATTCATCCTTAATTTTTCTAATTCTCTTTCCTCCTGTAAATTGCTCAGGTTTTACGAATGCCTGTGGTTTCATTGCTGATGGATGAGGTTAGTTGAAGATTTTATTCCTTTCTTATGATTTTAGTGACACAAATATAACATTGTTGGTCTGAAAATGTACCTCCTGGCATTCTCATTGGATGATACGCATCATCACAGGACAGTGGTAGTTACAAGGGTGTGAAGTTAGATTCTGGTCAGGAATTATTCAGCCCTCAGCTCATCGTTGCTCCCTCTTTCATGATTTCATCACCATCTGATTCCCAGGAGGCAAGTTCCCGTGAGGGTGTCTTGAATGATGCGAAAAATAAGGTTGCCCGTGCAATATGTGTAACACAAAAATCTGTGAAACCAGAAGTCGGTAATTGCCTGGTGTTTTTCCCTCCCAGATGTGAGCTTCTTCTCAACTATACTTTTTTCTTGAGATTTCATCTGTTGATTCTTCGTCTCAGGCTACTTTTTCCTTCTTTGCAGCTTTATATCCCGAGCAAATAGCATCTGTTCGCGTACTCCAGCTGAGCAGCAATGTAGCTGTTTGCCCCTCTGGGATGTAAGCTTCTTGTCATATCAGCTGTTAGCTGTTTTAGTCTCTTGAAAATGAGGTTTATTCACTAATCTTCTTATGCATGTGCTTGGCATTGTCAACGCATGAGTTTTCCTATGACTTAACAGTTTCTGTTTGTTTCATTTGGATCGATCAAAGCGATGCTTTGACTCCCTAGCTTAACAAATTTTCATCGTTAATCATATTTTCTGAAGTTCTTACAAGGGAATTCAATTCGAGTTGCGGACGATGCATGTTTTCTTACACTATACACTGTTTTATTAGGTATGTCGCTTATCTTTCAGCAATGTGCGATAACGAAGCTGAAGGGAAGAAGCTGCTAAATGCTGCCATAAATGCATTATTCGTTTCCGGGGAAATAAGTTATCTTGAAAATGATTCTACCGATTCAAATTCAAAACCGCATTTGCTGTGGAGTGCCTCATACGTGCAAGCTCTCAACACGGTTTGTTGCTTCTTTTCGAGATTTGATTGGTCCCTCGTTGTGTCTCTCTCTGATCATTTATATCTTCTATTTGATTTTCTACTATTGCCACTTTCAGAGTACATGTGATGACTCCATCAGATACACTCCAATGCCCGATGAACATTTACATTACAACCATCTTCTTCAAACAACACAAAGGGTACTTACTCTTGTCTTTTTAGCTGCTTAGAAATTTGTTGAGCTTGGCTTGTCGATGACCATTTTCTGTATACCTTCTGCTGCAGCTATTTCATGAAATTTATCCAGGCGAAGAATTCTTTGCAGCAGCAGAAACAAGCTCAACCGAAGGACATATATACGAAGAAGATGAGGACATCGGCGCTGAGCAGGATTCCTAGTAATTAATTAACCATCGTTTGTATTAAATATATTGGGAGTTGATAGTGTTTTCACTACAGTTTTCCACAGACCGGAAAAATGAAAATGGGACAATTCAAAAGCCTCAATTTGGAAAATAAGAATTAGATGATGGGAAGTGTAATTGAACTGACTTCACAGGACCCGAAGAAGACGTTGACTTAATTCTCTTGCAGGACTTTGGACTGCCACCACCACCACCAGAACTTGGAAGGTCAACGGCGCGTGATAATATAATATTATAATTTATATATACATACATATGTATATACATACATACATACATACATATATACATACATATATACATACATATATACATACATACATACATACATACATACATACATATATACATATATATATATACATACATATATACATACATATATATATAAATACATATACCTCCAAAGACCAATGGCAAAGAGATCCACAGCATTTTTCGTTGTTTCGTAGCATCATTATAAAGTCAGAAAAAGTCTTGGCTCGCCCATCATCTTCTTGACCGTTTCTTACAAGAACAACTGTACCATGTTCTAATTTTCCAAAATGTCTTGAGCTTTATGGGTTTTAGTTGAAATTGAAGACTAATAAGTTCAACACTTATGGGTAATTGCTTTGGATCTAAAGATTCTGCCTTGGATTCTTCTATTCCTAGCTCCATTAATCACAGCAGCGACCCTACAAGAACATCCACACCAGGTATTTATTTTCATCTCTTTTAATGCAGTTTTATGCTTATATTCTTCTACTTCGCTAACTTTTTTGTTCCCTGAACGACGCAATTACATCGAGAAACAATGAATTTCCTTTTTTTTTCTCCTCAAAGCCTACTTTTTTGTAGTTAGGTCGTCTTCTACTTTTCTGCCTAAAAGCTATTAACGTTGTCGCTCATGCGATCTTATTATCTTGAAATTAATTAACTAAGCTGATTATCGACGAATTAAATCTAGGCTCTGCTCTGCATAGCAACGGCGGCGGTGGGAACCTCTCGGCTACGAGCAGCAGCGCCGGCCAAAGCCTGTTCTCAGCCGCCTTGAGCGATGACGCATCACTGGCCGGAGAATTATTACCGACCCCACATTTAAAAACTTACAGCTTCACCGATTTGAAGAACGCCACCAGAAATTTCAAATCTGTGCTGGGCGTGGGAGGCTTTGGAACCGTTTACAGAGGATGGGTCGATGAGAAGACCCTCGAGCCATCTCGAATCGATGCAGCCATGGTAGTTGCTGTCAAGAAGCTGAATTCTAGGAGCAAACAAGGATTCGAAGAATGGCAGGTTTATATAATCTGTATATCTGTATATCTGAGGATTCTTATTACCAGCTATGAAGGTTGATTTTCTTGATTTTTGGTCTTCTTATTACATTGCTGGGTTGAAAAATGTAGTCGGAAGTGAATTTCTTGGGGAGGCTTTCGCATCCAAACTTGGTGAAACTATTGGGGTACTGCTGGGAAGATAAAGAGCTCTTACTCGTGTACGAGTTTATGCCGAGGGGAAGCTTGGAAAACCATCTATTTAGACGTAAGAACCGAGAAATTCGATCCAAAAAAAACATCCTTAATTCTAATGTTGTCTGAATTTTCAGGAAGTTCTGCAACCCAATCGTTGTCGTGGGACCTACGGCTCAAAATAGCCATCGGAGCGGCGAAGGGATTAGCATTTCTGCACGCTCCCGATATAGAGATCATATACAGAGACTTCAAGGCTTCGAATATTCTACTTGATGTGGTGATGTTCTTTAAACTCATTTCATCATTTGAAGATCTTATGTGTCTCCTTTAAGGTGACTAAATGACAATGTTTCTCCCATTACAGAACTACAACGCAAAAATGTCGGACTTCGGCCTAGCAAAACTGGGGCCCACCGGCGGTAACTCTCATCTAACGACGAGAATCATGGGAACTTATGGTTATGCTGCACCCGAATACATTGCAACAGGTGTGTCTCATTGAGTGAGTTACTGTCTTAATCTGAGCAAACCTTAACTAATGTAGTGTTAAATTGAGGGGTTCATCATAAAACCAATTGATGATAGAAAGAGGGACTTCCTTGGTTTTTCTTACCTACCTCTCTTGGATATAATCCAAGTCCACTCAAAGCTTGACACCTGGCCCACCCAGTGTTTAAACACCCATAAATATCATTACACCTGGATTAGTATGCCACATGTCAAAAACTGAGTGGACTTTGGGTTACACTAGAGTGGGTAGGTAGCCAAGCAAGACCTATATATATTGAGTGTGGTGAAATTAATTTTTCGGTGTGGGACAAATAATCTCAACAAGAATGTCTCGTTTCTTTATACGAACAGGGCATCTCTACGTGAAGAGCGACGTCTACGGATTCGGAGTCGTGCTGCTCGAGATTATGACAGGCAGAAGAGCACTGGACATGACGAGAGAGAGCCAAGGACAAAATTTAGTTATTTGGTTGGGGCAAATTCTTAGCCAGAGGCACAAGCTAAAATCGATCATGGACCCTCGAATCGAGGGCCAGTGCTCTGCGAGAGCTGCAACGCAGCTGGCTCAGCTAGCCCTCAAGTGCTTGGAGGACAAGCCTCGAAAGAGGCCTTCGATGAAGGAGGTTGTAGAACTTCTGCAGCACATTGCGGGATTGGAGAAGCCTAAGGAATCGGGAAGAGGATCTTCTCGGTCCTCTTCTTTGTCCTCTCATCCTCGGAGGGAGTTTTTAAGAACTCATTAATCTCTCTTAATACATGCGAGTTAACATGGTTTTGTTCAGAGAGTACGAGGTTGAGGATGCGATCTTTGTTTGCCGCATATTTTAGGTTGACATTCCTAATTTTTTTGTACGGTGAGCTTATGAATTTACGTAGTGCGAATTCATTATTTCACAAAGAAAGATCAGCTCAAAGTGGGGGAGGGGAGAAGAGGGAGAAAGGAACTCTTTTAGCTCAAAGTTAAAGGGGTTAAATTGTAATAACGGTTTCTGAAAGCGAACAAATGAAATAATTTCTGGCACGAGACGCGAGAGAATTGAATTCTCTGGAATAAAATAAAAGAAAAATGATTTAAAAGAATAGGAATTTACAATTTTCTCCGCCACCGCCACCGTCGGCTAACAGAGACGTGAGCCGATGTTGACGAAGACGAGTCTAATATTCCTCACCGTATCTCCGCCAACGTCTTCTTCTACTTTTTCGTCGTGTTCTCTACCTTTGTTCAATCGAGCTTCCTTTCTCTCACCAGCTCACACCAAGGTTAGCTTGCGTCTCATCGTTTGATTCGATACTACTGATTGTTTCGATCGATTTGTAGCAAGTTTGATTAATTTTGCAGAGACGACTTCACCGGCGTGTTTTAAGGCCTGTGAGCTGCGTGTCGGAACGCAGGAATCAGACGTCTGAAACGAGCCCTTCCACGTCGGAGTCAACGTCTTCGTCGTCTGGTTTCGATAGTGGTGACGTTGATGATGACGAGAGGGACATCTCAGTGTATAGATGGTGCGCTGCTGTTGGAGGCGTTGGATTTCTGGAGACGGCTTATCTGGCTTATCTTAAGCTCACCGGTTCGGAAGCGTTTTGTCCGGTGGGAGAGGGCTCGTGTAGTACCATACTTAACAGCGATTACTCCTCAGTTTTTGGTACGAGGACCTTTTTCTTTGTTTGCTTACCTGAATTTCTGAATATTGCGTGATTTCTGTGCAAATTTATGCTATGAACTTCACAGTAGAACAGAAGTAATTCATAAACCCGGGTGCCTCGAATCAATGATATAGTTAAGTGCATCATATTGCTCCAAAGAATGGAAGAAATCTCATTTCATGTTTGGCATGTTTGGAAATCTCTATGTTGGTTTCTTGAATATCATCTGCTGAATGAATGATCGAGATTCCAGATACGTGTAAAGCCTTTTGTGGCATCCATTTCACGAGTTTGGTTTCCGTCTGATCCAAAATGGTGCTTTTTGTGCAAACATTATGTAATCACTTCACTTGCATCATGTTTCCATTTTTGATGGAGACAGTAATGTTCATATCAATTTCAGGCCTTCCACTTCCATTACTTGGCATGGTTGCTTATGGTTTATCTTCATTCCTTGGTTTGCAATTGGGTGAAAAGGGAAAGGTGTATGGCTCAGGGAGAACGGATGGTGAAATAATTTTAGTTTTTCTAACAACCTCAATGGCAGTTGCTAGTGCATACTTCTTGTACGTTCTGAACACGGAATTTTATGGAGAAACATGTTTGTATTGTTTGGCATCGGTGGCACTATCATTCAGCTTGGTCTTCATCAGTCTAAAGGTACAAACAATATAACCAGTCTTTCTTTAATCATTTTGCTGACTGTAATATGGCGATAGCATGACATTTTCGGTTGGATTTGCAGACATTTGGGTTTAAAGAGATTCAAAAAACATCGGGTTTGCAGCTAACTGTAGCTAGTTTGGTGGCCATTGCTTTGACAGCATCATATAATACTGCCCAATCAAGCTCGAGGTACTGATGTGCTTTTTATGACAAATCTTCGTCAATATTTCCACTTGATATTGAATGAAAAGTGACACCCAACCGGGTTCATGGTTGTATGACTCTCCCTAAAGCTTGTCGAGTTTTCTATTATTTAGCTGTCGATGTGTTATGCTAAAAAGATCAACTTGCTCCACAGCTTGGTGAATACTGAATTGCCATACTTTGAAACTGAGATCACAAATCAGTCGAGCCCGTTCGCCGTTGCCCTTGCGAATCATTTACACTCAATTGGAGCAAAATTATACGGTGCTTTCTGGTGTTCACATTGTCAGGATCAGAAGGAGGTACTTTTTTTTTTAAATTCTTTCGGTTTAGCAGTGATTGATTCTCTCTCCCCCAAGTTTTCATTGCTTCCACAACTTGGCTTATTTTTGTGAAAGTGAACTCTTATTATTCTTTATCTGACAGATGTTCGGGCGGGAAGCTGGAAAACTGTTGGACTATGTGGAGTGCTTCCCCGATGGAGTAAAGAAAGGTACTAAGATGGCCGAAGCATGCTCAGCTATCGACCTTAAGGGCTTCCCTACTTGGGTAATAAATGGACAGGTAGAGGCCTTACTAACCTTGCCCGAGATTTACTGATACTTCACTTTATCTATGATGTAATAAGATATTATTTGCTGGGCTCCATTTGCTTTTTGCTCGTGCTCTACAGCGAATAAAGGCTATATATAGGACGAGATGAGATGATCGTATTTTCCGTAACTCTACATGATACGTCACCGTTAAAATCAAATTGTTTTTCTTGCAGGTGTTGAGTGGAGAGAAGCAACTATCCGAGCATGCTATATTGTCGGGATTGGAATTCGAAGATTCAAGCCAACCAAAATAGAGCATTCTTCTTCTCCCATCAAATTGTTTTTCTTGCAGGTATGATACGAAGCATGCATTTCTATATGCATATTTGTGTTTTTTAAATTTCGATGTTGAGATACTTAACGGAACTCTCGTTCGCTGAATACTCCATAAAAAAACATTCATAAAGACGGACATGAATACAAGCACGGGACGCCATGATACAAAACGTGCAGACACGCATCGTTACTACCAAACCAAATACTAGAACGGGAAATAAGTGATCGACGACAAGCACTTTCCGAGGCCTCGTCAGCAGCATCTATCGTCAGCCTCACAATGCGGTATCATATTATAAAGCTTTACTTGGAAGGCGGTGGAGAGAGGAAAGGAATGAAGGGCAAATTTGGAATCTTAGGAAACGAAGGCAGAGGCGGCAGGGACATCTTCGGGATCCCGGCAGGCACTGTCGGGATAGTCGGAATAGTGGGGATCGAAGGTAGCGGTGGAAAAGCTGGCTTCGGGAACGAAGGGATATTGGGTATTCCCGGGCCTGTCTGCAGCAGATTACGAGCACCGTGGCATTCTTGGATATTCCACGTGGCAACAACTGCTATGAGACCGAGAATTACAGTGCAAGAAAGCCTGGCCATTTTGTGATGTATTTGCTCTGAGAAGTGATGAATGTGATGCGAAGAGAAGGCCTTGACATGGATTTATATAGGAGGGGGAATTTCCAACAACGTGGTTAACTTTGGTCAGAGAGTTATAACTGGGTTTGGTAGGTTGGTTAACGGCATGTAATGAAACTGTGTTTGCTTGTTGAGAATTTCGTACGTGGTATATGTTGGTTGGAGCTGATGGAAAGGAGCCGTTGAACCACCAGCACCACACAGCAGAATCCCAAATCGACAAGTAGTTTTTACAGCTCGAGTCGAGGCTCCCGGAAATAACCTCAACCCATCATTGATCTCTACTCTCGTCGTCATCTCCGAGACCTCTGAAGAAAAAGAAAACAATAAAATGGATCACATAAAGAAAGTACCGAAGCTTAAAATGTACAATTCCCATCGCTTTGATTGGACCCTAATTCGAGGATTTGAGCTGGATTCTCCGAAGTCTACCATGTTGGTGCAAAACCCAGTCTGTGAGCGTTTTTCTGTTCAAATGTTTTCGGATCGGTTCAAATCGGGTCGGTGTCTAAGATATACTCGACGGTGGAAGGACACGTAAGAGTCGCGTCACTATCAGGAATGGCTCTGCCTTGAGAAGATAAATGGATAATATCAAAGAAAATGTTTTCCCTCTGCATGACTCATCCATAACGCCTGCCTTACAGATTTTTATCGCAAATAAAAAAAAAGTTAAAAATTTCATTCATGTATAAAATCGTGCCGTTACTGAGAGTCCCATATCTTGTGGCTTTCATTCATCTCTTCGAGCAGCTGATTTCTTAGACCGACATATTTGGAGTTCATAAGAAGCCTTTCGATGGCGTCATCCACCTTCTCCTTCGCCGCAACCATTGTTCCTCGTAATCTGAGAAGGGAAGAACGCTTCGGCGCGAGGTGATGCCGCCGATCGAATTTATTTCTTAATCTACATTCGATTTGGGGATTTTTGTTCCTATAATCTGAGGGTCTTTTACTACTTTCAGAACCGTGCCTTCCGCTTTCTTCTCAAGTGCGACAAAGTGCCAGTTTTTGCCCAGCGGACGACGTCGCTTCTCCAGGAATCGAACCCCAAGCTTCAGGTAACCTCAAGCATTGAAGCTCGTGTAATGTGTTGTGATTAAGATCGGATTTCTTCAAAGGAGCTACCATTTTTGATGTTTTTTCTTCTCCACAGCGGACTGGCAACGGAGAGCGAGAAGGTACAATCACCGCCGGCGGAGCCCACGTCGGTTCCCATTCGAGTCGCTCACGAGCTTCTTCAAGCCGGACATCACTACCTCGACGTCCGGTAATGGATCATGGATTCCGTCTTCTTCTGTAATTACGCAGACGAAATGCAACTCTATTCATTAGAGCGAATCAAAATCTTGCAGAACACCGGAAGAATTTGCAGAAGGGCACGTCGTAGGAGCCGTTAACGTGCCATTCATGTTGAGAATCGGGCCGGGCTTGGCCCGCAACCCGAGCTTCCTGCAGGAAGTATCGTCTGCTTTTGGCGAGTACGAAGAGATAATTGTCGTAAGTACTGTGATGATGAAGCTTTCTTCTTCAAGATTGAGAGAGATGATAGTGTTTTGAAGAATCTTTCACTATTTATTTACAGGGATGCCAGTTAGGGAAGAGATCACTAATGGCTTCTTCCGAGCTTCTATCTGCTGTAAGTCTCTTGTTAAGTAAAGTAAAACGAGGTTTATTCGATCATTGATTTGAGGATGAACTTAAATTTTGTTTCTTACAGGGATTTACCAGAGTTATTGACATGGCCGGCGGATACCAGGCTTGGGTTTCTAATGGACTTCCCACGGAGAAGTAATTATTGAAGATGAAGAAGATATGCAGTAAAGAAATAAGCTGTAATAAAATCCTCTAATTTGACTGTGATTGTACATAAACGTTGCTTCAATCATGTGTATGAAAATTGAAGACGAGCTGTTAATTCATATTCCATCTATCTGATAATTCTCAATTCAACGTAAAGACATCAATATTGACTGGAAACTGTAATTTTAATAAGAAAATAATGGAAAAAAGAAAAGGGAAAAAGATAAATATAAACACCTACCACAATTGGCAACTCAACAAATTCACGATTTCACCAACCAAAGGGCACCTAACCAATCGCGTCCAAGTTTACAAATCCTCCTCGCTTGAACGTGAGATTTGGTCGATTTTTTATTCGATTGCTAATCAAATCACGCAGTTTCACCGCCGGTGAATTAATGGCGGCAGCGTCGTCATCGACTTCTTCTCTGTGCAGCAAACGGGCTCTATCTCTTAACAGCCACAGCCAACTGTTCAATACTTCGCGAGACTCTTCCCTGCGTTTCCCTGCCGCCTGCTCCTCTTTATCCTCCGTCCGTCGCAAAGGGAAGGGTAGCGCGATTGTTATGGCGAAGGCGTCTGCAACCCCAGCTACGCCCGTCGCGAACCAGCCATCATCTTCTGCTGCCGTTGGAACTCCGGCGGCTCCTACGATTGTGGAGGTTGATTTGGGAAATCGGAGCTATCCGATTTACATCGGCGCCGGACTTCTCGATCAGCCTGAGCTTCTTCAAAGGTGCGACCTTTCTCTATCTCTTTTTAATTTGCGTAGGAAATTGCGTTTCATTAGTTACTTTTAATTATGTAATCTCTTCAGGCACGTTCATGGCAAGCAAGTTCTTGTGGTAACAAACACCACGGTTGCACCCCTTTACCTTGATAGAACTATAAGAGCTTTAACCGACGGAAACCCGAATGTCAAGGTGGAGAGTGTGATCTTACCAGATGGGGAGAAATACAAGGATATGGTTGGCATTTCAGATATTGTTGTTGCATTTCAGGTTTATTTAATGATTAATGGTTAAACTTGGATTGAAATTCGGCAGGAAACTCTAATGAAAGTGTTCGACAAAGCAATCGAGTCAAGAATGGACCGGCGATGTACGTTTGTGGCTCTCGGTGGTGGAGTCATCGGTGACATGTGTGGATATGCTGCAGCCTCTTATCTGAGGGGAGTGAATTTCATTCAGATTCCTACTACTGTTATGGCTCAGGTCTGATGATTCTCAGGACTGGTTATTACCGATTGTCTTTTTGCTAATTCAACTGTAATAACTTGATGATCTATATTTTTTGTTTCAGGTGGACTCGTCTGTTGGGGGCAAAACCGGGATAAACCACCCACTCGGGAAAAATTTGATCGGTGCATTCTATCAACCGCAGTGCGTGCTCATTGACACCGATACCTTGAACACATTACCGGATCGCGAATTAGCATCTGGGCTTGCAGAAGTCATAAAATACGGGCTAATCAGAGATGCGGGATTCTTCGAGTGGCAGGAGAAGAATATGCAGGCTCTTTTGGGGAGGTAATCATGGGCTGATTAGATAATAATATTATGTGTGATATTGAGAAAACCTTTCTGTTCTAAAAGAACATCCTTTTACGGGTAAAAACTTGGAAGTGTAACGCAAGGGACTGCTCCTTCACAGGGACCCAAATGCATTCGCATATGCTATTAAGCGTTCATGTGAAAATAAGGCCGAGGTCGTTTCGTTAGACGAGAAGGAAAGCGGATTGAGGGCGACGTTGAATTTGGGCCACACTTTCGGTCATGTAATTATTCAATATCAAATGTATTTCTTTATCATCACCAATACACGTAAGTTTTGTATGACCCGCAATGTCCCAACTCATCTACAGGCAATTGAGACCGGCGTTGGATATGGGCAGTGGCTACATGGCGAGGCTGTTGCTGCTGGCACGGTATGTAAATTTTTTATCACCTAATAAATGACTCTTCCCAAATTAATGAGTTGGTACTCAGCAGTTAAATGACCACTGCATCTAAAAGCTTAAGTTTGAAACGAGTTTTTCATATTTAAATATTTTTTTTTCAGCACCCCCCTACGTTTAGGCTGATTACATTTTTATTAAATGGAAAGTTTTTTTCTTAAATGGGTGGTTGCCAGGATTCGTGCCCATGACCTATGTTGAATGACCGTTTCACCGTTTCATATTTTAAATTTATACATTTAATTTCCAAGACCTACACTTTCAGGTGATGGCCATTGACATGTCTTACCGGCTCGGTTGGATCGATGAGCCATTGGTGAAGAGAGTTGGTAAGATCTTGGAAGATGCCAAGTTGCCAACGTCTCCTCCGGAATCTGTGACCGTCGAAATGTTTAAATCCGTCATGGCGGTATGCAAAGAAAGAAAGAAAGAAAGAAAGAAAAGAACATATAAAGCCAATAGATTAAGAAAAGGGTTTAAAGAACTAACTGTTAAGTTAATGCACAATGGCAGGTGGATAAAAAAGTAGCTGATGGTCTGCTGAGGCTCATCCTCTTGAAAGGTCCTCTTGGAAACTGCGTCTTCACTGGGGATTATGACCGAAAGGCGCTCGACGACACATTGACCGCATTTTGCAAGTCGTAGTTCTCCTCCCCAACTCACCATAATATTATATATATATATATATATGTGTGTGTGTGTATGTGTTTGTGTATGTAATTTTATTATGTTGTTGTGTGGGATCTATTGATGCCTATCCTTACTTCATAGTCTCTGAAGAGCTTGAGAATTTCCCAGACTCGGTTCAAGAATAACGACTTTGTTTGATGGTTAAGTAGCGTATTATTACTGCAAGGATGTTTGATTTTTTGTTCTTTTTATGTAGTAACAATTTTATGTAGTTATCTCGACTTTCTAAGAACAAATATTGGATTTTCCTTCTAATAAAAATATTCTTTTAATTATGCTTAATGTATTTTCATTCCAATTAATATATCTTCGTAGTTTATTATATGTTAATCGGCAAAGAAAATATTGGGCTTCAAGCCCAACAGTTAGAGATCATCTAATCGAGTATCATTGGGCTTCAGGCCCAATCGTACGATCGCTTAAAGAGCGAGAAATTCGTTGGATGTAAAGAGATGAACGGTTCAACGGGCAGTGTTTTTCCCGGGAAATTATAATATACTTTTTAGCGCGAGTGGGAAGGAAGTGTGTGGCCACCCATTCTTTCCATTCTCTGAGCAGTTGATCATCTTTCCTTCTCTCTCTCTGTATTTGTAGATCTTAGTTGTTGATCCACTCCTGTTTCCCCGAATTTTCCTTCGCAATCCCTCTGCACTTTAGGGTTAGGGTTTGAAAAATTCCTCTATGAACGAGATGGGAATGCTGATGTTTGTACACGATCTTCTTTCTGCGCGTGCGGTTGGGTGTAGTTGTTGATTTAGCTGGATTTTTTCATTTTTTATTTTTGCATCGGAGGAGGATCTGAAGTGAGGACGCACATTAGCGGATTGACGGGAGATTTGTGTAATAGAGAGGATGAGCGCGACGAGATTCATAAAGTGTGTGACGGTTGGTGACGGTGCAGTCGGCAAGACTTGCCTCTTGATTTCTTATACAAGCAATACCTTCCCGACAGTATGACACTGGTCTCCCTTTTTAATTGTTTGATATGGTTCTGGTCTTGTTATCCCGTATGCGCATGTTTATGAAGCTTTTGACTTTCGAGATACTTGTGATGAATTCATGATATTAGTGAGTGTAGATGTATCTGATAAGGGAGACCGTTTTTTTTTTCTGGTGTTGATTGTTTATTTGAGCTAATTTGTAAAGATTGGCTGAGCTATGAAGAGAACGTGCGTTGTTTACTTTGCGCTTTGTTTAGGTGTATACTGTTTATGAACTTGTTGAAGTTGAAGCATCGTCTACAGAAGTTATCTTTGCCCAGATCTTATTCTGGGATTAAGTATAGTTTTTTTAGTTAATTTTCCATCATAAATAGTTAGAATTTGTTGTTTCCTTTCTTTCCTTCGAAATTATCGGTTTGATTTCATGCTCATATGTAGTTTGCTTGTGTAGAAAAGCATGTACATGATTGGATCATAATTTGGTTATGTGAATAGAATTGGATTCCCGTCTGATGTAACGTGGCTTGTTGTCTCCTTTGTGTTAAACAGGACTATGTACCTACCGTATTTGATAATTTCAGTGCAAATGTGGTTGTCAATGGAGCCACTGTTAACCTCGGATTGTGGGATACTGCCGGTAAGTTATGTGGAAGAAATATTCATCGGAATCAACTTATTTGAAAATGATTGCGCTAAAATTATCATGCATCAGGAGTTGGTACTCGTTATGATATTCTTGAACCTCTACTCTGTAACTGAACAGGGCAAGAGGATTATAACAGACTGAGACCTTTGAGTTATCGTGGAGCTGATGTATTCATTCTGGCATTTTCTCTCATTAGCAAGGCCAGCTATGAAAATGTTTCCAAGAAGGTAATAACCGTTTTCTCGTATGGGTTTTTTTATGGTCTTCTTTGCAGTTGCCTGACTTTATATTGTCTAATATCTCTTGTTTTCACTAATTTTTTTCAGTGGATACCAGAACTGAAGCATTATGCTCCCGGTGTCCCTATAGTACTTGTAGGAACCAAACTTGGTGAGTGATATTACAAGTAAATTTCCAATAATTCCATAGCATTTTATGGAATTATTCCACCGAACATTTTAGCGAATTTTTTACGACTAACTATGACGAACAACTCAAAATCGATTCAGATCTTCGCGATGATGAACAGTTCTTCGTTGATCATCCAGGTGCGGTATCGATCACCACAGCTCAGGTATACAAAGTCTTCTTCCGATTAAGCTTTATAAACCTTCTTTTTCCTTCACTATCTCTACTGCTGCATACCATATACTACTCTCTAATCATTAGGGTGAGGAGCTGAGGACAACAATTGATGCTCCTTCTTACATCGAGTGCAGTGCAAAATCACAACAGGTTTGTCTTAAAATTCAGTTCCTCATTCCTAATGAGCTCTTATGATGGGCTGAATTGCTTTTGCAAAGACTAAACAACCGTTATCTCTAAACGTTGGATGACCTCAGAACATCAAAGCAGTATTCGATGCTGCCATAAAAGTGGTGCTTCAGCCACCTAAGCAAAAGAAGAAGAAAAGCAAGGCTCAAAAGGCATGCTCCATATTGTAGTGATGATGAACAAATTGTTCCTCATTTCATCTCCTGGTTTCTATCTATCTATCTATCTGTAGTGTTTTGCTCTATACCATTTGTTTTGTAAAAGCTTTGTGTGGCCTCGAAATTTCTGTAGCTGTTCTGTTTCGCATCATTAGTTATCTTTGTTTGTTGTTTGAATGCTTTTGGTTTCTTGTCTTGATTAAATACAAAACTAAATATTGTTGGATAATTTCTCCAGTGTTTCGTGTTGGTTATATACAAATATATAATGCATTAATCCCACGTTTTGTCTGGTCTCATATGCAGACAAGCATTTATATAATAAAGGTATTAGAATGTTATAATAAAATGACCAACATAATAACCAATCCAGGCCAGGGAATGTTCGAAAATGATAGAAACATCTTTTCATCATCAGAAGGCAGCAACTTCTTTATTCATTTCAAGCTTCTCATAACTCAAGATTGATCAACAATCAGAAGAAAAATAACCAAAGACACAAACAAACCCACAACTCTAAACCATAATCAAATGCATTACGAACAAACATCAGCAACTACAAAAAGACAGTGAATAATAATTCAGTCCACAGGATCACTACTATATAATCGCAAAACCAGCAATGCAATTACCAACAATGAAGCAAAATGCAAGTAATAGAAAAACTTGGCATCCATCGTTTTTCATCCATGCCTAGCCTGAAAATCTTTCATGAAAGCAACCAAAGTTTCAACTCCAGCCAAAGGCATCGCGTTGTATATCGAAGCCCTCATTCCCCCGACAGACCGATGCCCCTTTAGCTGCACCATCTTCTCCTTAGCAGCTTCCTTCAAGAAAGAACCTTCCAAATCTGCACTTGCCAAAGTGAAGGGCACGTTCATCAGAGACCTCACGCTCTCATCCACCGGGCTCCTGTAAAACCCTTTGCTGCCATCAATGGCCTCGTACAAGATCCCTGCTTTAGCCTCATTCTTCTTCTCCACTTCCACCAAACCACCCTGTGCGAGCAGATCCTCAAAAACAAGCCCACACATGTAGATTCCAAAACACGGAGGTGTGTTGTAAAGGGAATTGTTCTCAGTATGGATCTTGTAATCCAACATCACGGGCGTGTTCCCCTGAGCATTGCCGATCAAATCTGACCTCACGATTGCGATGGTCACACCAGAGGGTCCCACGTTCTTCTGGGCCCCAGCGTAGATCACGCCGAACTTGGATACATCCACGGGCTTGGAGCAGAAATTCGACGACATGTCAGCTACCAAGATCGCATCTGTGTCGGGGTAACTCTTGTACTCCACCCCGTGAATCGTCTCGTTGGCGCAGATGTGCAGATACTTTGCACCGGGTGACTGTTTCAGCTCCCCAAAATCGGGGATCTTCGTGTATTTCTCGGATTTCCCGCTCCAGATCGATGCGGGCTTGCAGTACTTCGCGGCCTCCTTGAAAGCCTTGTCGCTCCAAGATCCGGTGATGATGTAATCGATGACGTCGTCCGGGGAGCAGAGATTGAGGGGTAGTGCAGCGAACTGCGTGGTGGCGCCGCCTTGGAGGAAGAGGACGGCGTAGTTTTGAGGTATGTCGAGGAGAGATCTGAGATCCGACTCCGCCTTTTGGATGATGGAGAGGAATTCCTTCCCTCGATGGGACATTTCCATGACGGACATTCCCGAATCGCGCCAGTTGTACATCTCCGATTGGGCCTTGAGGAGGACGTTCTCCGGGAGAATCGCGGGACCCGCCGCGAAGTTGAATACCCGATCTGAGGCGGCGGTTGTTTTAGGGTGGAGAGCGGTGGCGGAGCAGGCGATGGGAGCGGGCTTACGGTGGTTACCGGTGGTTAATCTGAAGCTAGCGGGAAAAGAAGCGGAGGTGAGTTTGGTCGCGGGCTTGAGTTTGGTGGCGGTGGTGGCAGGCGAAGAGGCAGCGATGGTGGCCATTTCGGTAGCTGGCGGCGGCGGAGATATGCGATTGCGAGTGGGTGAAATTAGATGCAATAATACCGCGTTTTTTGTTGAGCCTTTTAAGTAGCAACACAAGACAACACGCGCTTAAATAGTTGCAAAATAAATAAATAAACGTCTCACAATAAAAATAGAAAAAAAGATAAAATAGTAATAATAATTATAAATGTCCCGTAATAAACAAACAACCACCATCGCCTCCCTCCACAAACAACGCTCTAATGGATCCCACTACATACGACGATCCCTTCACAGATTGCCGACGACCGCCGTCTTCGCCGGACCTCTGCATGCTATGCGGCGCGTCTTTCAACGACGAGGTAGTTTTCATGGCGCATCTTACGTGGTGCGCCTTTTGGACTTCTCACGCCGACCTAACAGAGCCGCCGTGTGACGGCGGCGGCCCACCATTTAGATGCCTCTTGTGTTCGTGGGTTACCACCAGAAACGACGATTTGATTGGTCATACGAGGACACATTATTGCTGGCAGCCATTGTTTCCCATTATCGACGAATGTATATTATTCGATGATCATCAATATTATTATAACTATCGTCCACCAAAGTTGTACGTGGGAAGAACATTCACGGCAGCTCAGCCACAAGAAGAGGCGGCAGAGCCGCGTAAGGAGGTCAATAAGGGCCAGCGAGCTTCTGGGGATGAAGAAGATGATGAGGATCAATGCATGAGTTTTTTTAATTTCGATCTTTTTCTTAATGATATGAACGAAGATATTGCAACATTGCCCGTTGATTGATCGATCTCATTACCATTCATTATCTTTTCTTTGATCTCTCTAATCTTCTGCAGTGCATGCATTTATAGGAAAAGGAAATATATACAAAACATTTTGATTATTAATTCTTTTTGTTATTGTGATTATTATTATTCAAAACAGTTAACGCTATACTGTTAGCTCTTAACAAGAAAAATTGCAACTGCGAATTCATAGTTCAAGATAAGATCATTTATATATATATATATATATGTATATATATGTAGGTATTTGTGTCAGTCACCAACTGCTGCAGTGCAAACTTGAAGAAAAAAAAAAAGAAAACCCAAAAAGAAATTGATATAATGGACGACGGTGATGAAAGAGAAGACGACGACCGACAAGGAGGCCCACCTCCCAATGTCCACCGACAACCGGCGACACTGCGCTTCCGCGCCGATCGACAACAACGGATAAACACGACGAGTGCTGATACCCTCCAGATTTACGGCCACCGATCGCCAATACCAAGAACAATACCGTTTGTACCGCGAACCATTAGAGAATCTTCTTCTACATTCCCTCGTCCACAGCCACAACCCTCCGGCGATCGAGCGAGGACGACGGCGCTTTTTCCATGGACTGTAACTAGCAGCAGCGTTGAAGCTTCTACTTCTGTCGCCATTCCTCCACCCGTCACCGCTTCAGTAGCGCTGCGGCCAGCTCCATGGCCGCCACAGCAAGGCGTTCAAGAATCTGCAGATTTCTGCGGATTATGCTGTGCGCCGCTTCCCGATGCGGAGGCTCGCACGTGGCATGCCACCATTTCTCCTCTCTGCGAAGCAGCTGGTGGCCGCCGCCAATCTTCATCATCAGCCGCCGCGCTCCACCATGGATCATCGTCGACACAGCGGCCTGTAATTTCTCCACAAGCAGGTGGCCGCCGCCTATCTTCATCATCAGCCGCCGCCCCCCACCGTGGATCATCGTCGACACAGCGGCCTGTATTAGTTTCTCCAAAAGCAGGTGGCCGCCGCCAATCTTCATCATCAGCCGCCGCCGCCCACCATGGATCATCGTCCACACAGAAGCCTGTATTAGTTTCTCCAAAAGCAGGTGGCCGCCGCCAATCTTCATCGTCATCACAGCGGCCTGCAATTTCTCCAGAAGCAGTTGCCCGGCCCCCACGCCCTCCGTCGAAACGAACCTCTGCGGCTGATCAGCCACATGATCATCAGCGGGTTGTGGTGGAGACTGATGGACCTCGCTGCATTTTGTGCGATCTCTTTTTTCAGACTGCCGAAGAGGTGGCTGTGCATTTAAGGGAAAATCACACATATCGGGAACAGCAAAGACTTTTTCGTCGGTAAGGATATATAGTAGAGGCTTATTGCTTTTTGATCAAAAAAAAAAAAGAAGAAACATATATTCACGTGCTTTTGATGAATAGAAAATGAGAACAAACATATATTTGCTTGCTTTATCTTCTTGATCGTACAAATTGATAAGACGTTTTGTTTCATCTTTGGAATCTCTTTCTTTCATCCTTTTGGTTTGTGTATTTGAGCCGTGAATGAAGGAAACGTGGAGATCGAGATTTAAAAAAAAAAAAAAAAGAAACTAATGATTTTTTGGAATATTTAAGTAAATGGAACAGGTATTATATTAGCTTATTCGCTGACCATGTGTATGTGTTTATATTAAACGGGTAGCATTTAAGGCGGTGGGTGAGGGTAAAACAATGATTGTACTATTTAGGACACAATTTACACAACAAAGTAAGTTTGTTGTAACAGTGGGTATCAGCTTGCTGAATATATCACTATTATATTGCTAATAATCCACTCACATGAGTTCTCATGTAAAATAGCAAAAATATCTTAAAATTAGTCATTGACTACTACAAAGACGGGTCAAGAAGGTTATTTGTAAAACTTGGTTTGATCAAAAGACAATTTTTTAAAAAACCCCATTAATTTTTTCAGTAAGAGGTACATCAAGCACCATTGTCTGCATATCCCAATTAATTTTAGCTGAGGCGAATTAATAACCCACCACCGTTAATTATGGGATGATTTCGACTTCCCATTAATCTTGAGTTTCACCTTTGAGTTCGTCGAAGGATACCTAAAAATCGTTTCTTGTTAGATGCGCGTGAATGCGTGATATATTTTATGAGTTCATATTATGTTGAGTAAATTTTCTTGTTCATTCTCAATAGCTTTCCGTAATAAATTATTTATTCGGGATTAATTTCTTTTTCATTACCAACTCTCATAACCTCTAACATGTATTATATATTCCCCCAAAAATACAAACAAAAAAAAAACCATGTATTATATTAACTAGATAAAAATTAGAAAAATAAGTAAAATATATTATAGGCAAAATACAATCAATAAAACCGAAAAAACAACTCATTTTTAAGTAGAGAGTCAATGACCCATCTTCTTTCCCATTCGCTTTCGCTTTATTTCAACTTTCGTTCTTTTCTTAATAACTTTTATAATTCTTTAATAATACAGTCTGTCGCAAGCCAGCGTCTCTCTCTCAAAAACCGCTGAAACGTGTTTAATGAAGTAATTAGTACTACTCTTGAATGGTCAGAGGAAACGTCATTACAACTCATCTTAAAAAACCCAGCCAACTAATTCCCAGAATAAACGACGACGTTTGACTTTGTAAAACCTCGCCGTCGAGAGCTCCTCCGATCGGAAAACGAGACAAAGCCATCAGATCCGTCGTCGTTTTTGGTTTTCCTATTACATATGGGCGACTTAGTGGAGCAGCTCCTCGCAAAGCCCATCCAGCTCGCCGACCAAGTAATCAAAGCCGCCGTCGACGCCGCCTCCTTCAAGGCGGAGTGCTCCGAGCTCAAATCCAAGACCGAGAAGCTCTCCGCCCTCCTCCGTCAGGCGGCGCGTGCGAGCAACGAGCTCTACGAGCGACCCGCTCGCCGGATCATCGACGACACCGACCAGGTCCTGGAGAAAGCGCTGTCCCTCGCGCTGAAATGCCGCGGCCACGGCAACATCATGAAGCGCGTCTTCACACTCATACCCGCCGCCGCCTTCCGGAAGATGTCGGCGCAGCTGGAGAATTCAATCGGCGACGTTTCGTGGCTGCTGAGGGTTTCCGCTTCCGCCGACGATCGCGGCGACGAGTACCTGGGATTGCCTCCGATCGCCGCTAACGAGCCGATCCTCTATCTAATTTGGGAGCAGATCGCGATTCTCTACACCGGCTCAGTCGATGATAAGGGAGACGCCGCCGCATCGCTCGTTTCTCTGGCTAGGGATAACCAGAGGTAAAAAAAAAAAAGCAAAGTAGTCCCGTTCTCCTTTTCAATTACAATTAGGCATCAAATACTTGGTCAAAACTCAAAACTGCCCTTTTTTTCTCATATTAAACAACAAAAGCTATAAATTCTCTTCCCATTCACCAAAACTATCCCAGAAAAGTTATTCTCATAGTGCAAATCTTCTGATCCACCTTCAGAAGCTGTCATTTTTAGGCTAACAAAAAAAATTGCAATCTCAACTTATCAGCTAGATTTATTGCAAGGGGAAGTAAGTACCCGGTAAGAAGAAGCTGCTCATATCTATCCATATCTGACGAATTATTTGACCCCAACAGGTACGGAAAGTTGATCATCGAGGAAGGGGGAATCGGCCCGTTGTTGAAGCTAGTCAAAGAAGGAAAACCCGAGGGCCAAGAGAACGCAGCAACGGCAATAGGCTGCTTGGGAAAAGATCCCGAGAGCATCGAACACATGTTGCTCGCCGGCGTCTGCTCGGTTTTTGCAAAGATCCTAAAAGAAGGTCCCATGAAGGCTCAGGCCGTCGTTGCGTGGGCCGTGTCTGAACTCGCCAAGCACCACCCCAAATGTCAGGACTCGTTCGCTCAGCACAACATAATAAGGTTGCTCGTTAGCCACCTGGCATTCGAAACGGTGCAAGAACACAGCAAGTATGCTGTTGTCAGCAAGGCCACTTCGATGCACCAAGCCGTTGTTCTTGCAAGCAGCAGCAACAACAGCAGCAGCAGCAATAATAATTACAACGCGGTGAAGGGTGTCCACGATTTCGATGAGGACAAGGCTCGAGTCCCCCGTCCTCTTGGTAAGAAATACGGTACGCAGATGCACGAAGTGGTGGAGAGTACTATGGCATTAATGGGTAATGGGAGACAGAACGATCTCACGAATGCTGCTTACGGTCCCAACACGAAGGCAACTTCTGTCCACCATCAGCAGCAGCACTCTCTATCCGGGACGAACAATAGAGCCCGCGAAACGGAGGATCCTCAGACGAAAGCCTACATAAAAGCCATGTCAGCGAGAGCCCTTTGGCACCTCGCGAAAGGAAACTCTCCCATCTGCAAGAGCATCACAGAGTCCCGAGCCTTGCTGTGCTTCGCAGTGCTGCTGGAGAAAGGAGCAGAGGAAGTGCAGTACAATTCTGCCATGGCATTGATGGAGATCACAGCGGTGGCAGAGCAAGACCCCGACCTCAGAAAATCAGCCTTCAAGCCCAATTCCCCTGCGTGCAAGGCCGTGGTGGATCAGCTTTTCAAGATCATCGAGAAGGAAGAGACCGATCTCCTCGTTCCCTGCGTTAAGTCCATTGGGAATCTCGCAAGGACTTTTAGGGCAACGGAGACGAGGATGATAAGCCCGTTAGTGATGCTGCTTGACGAAAGAGATGCTGAGGTTGAAAGAGAAGCATGCATTGCCCTGACGAAATTTGCATGCACCGATAATTACCTCCACTTGGATCACTCCAAGGCCATCATCGGTGCTGGAGGGGCTAAGCATTTGGTGCAGCTCGTGTACTTTGGGGAGCAGATTGTGCAGAGCTGTGCACTGATTTTGCTGTGTTTTATAGCCAAGCACGTGCCCGATAGCGAAGAATTGGCTCAGGCAGAGGTTTTAACGGTTCTTGAATGGGCTTCAAAGCAGGCTCCTCTGATTCAGGTCGAAGACGTCGAGAGGCTGCTGCCCGATGCTAAGAGTAAGCTCGAGCTGTATCAGTCTAGAGGATCAAGAGGGTATCATTAATTAAACTGTACTAGTCTGCAATTTTTTTTTCCTTCTTTATTCTTTTCGTATGCTGCATATTTATTCGTATTACATGATTTTGTGTTGTAATCTGTTCTCAGTATCCATATGTCTTCGTGTATAGGATTGCTGTGCTGATCTTATCCTCCCCTCATCCATAATTTTCTTTTTTTTTTTTTTTCTTTTCAGTTTGTAGTTTTGGCTATGTATAGAGAAGTTTGTTGTTATTGAAGGATTGATTTATTGGATGCTTTTAGTATTTTTTTCTTGAACCTGTTATCTACCTAAGTTAAATAGAGAGGTGTCTTCTATGTATTTCTTGCAGAAGACGAAGAGACACAGCTTTAGTTTGGTCCTCAACGGACAGTTTATCTTCAACGGTTAGAGATGAGAATGGCTTAGTTGAAAACACCTCACTATACTACCTAATACACACACACACACACACACAACGAAGTGAGTAATGTCGTTGACTTTGTTCGATTAACGACAGCCAACCAACTGGTTTTTAACAGACTGGCCAAGTCCTCATTAGCTCTCCTAATCCTCGTGCTTTACTTACCAATGTTGTCTGATTAGGCGATTACGTCATTCATTCAATCAAGAAAACAAGACACAAAATAAGAAAAATAAAATTCAAAAAACAGGGCAACCTTTAACCACGACTCCTCTAGCCGTCGGACACGAAGCCAACGCGCAGCCGTCCTCGTCACTCCCCCACCACCCGAGGCTCACGTGCTCCATCCCCAGACACAAATAAATCAACACCCCCATAAAAGCAAGCCCCGAATCGAGCGCACCCGACAAGGCATAATTGTGCCTGCTCCACCAATCCCGATAATACCTATACGCCACGAAACCCGACAGGAACGCGATCAAGATCCAGCTGTTGTAGTTCACCGAGGTCGCCGGCGGCATGTTGATCACCGACACTAAAAGAACCGGCACGTTCACGAGCCCGATCCACCTCCGCCCCGGAAATGCCCTGTGGGCCACGAAAACCACCGCCGGAGCCGCGGCTCCGGCCAGAAACGACCAGTTGATGGCCGAGTAGTGGCCGAGGTCCCCGAAGAGCCTCCGAGGGCCTATCAAACCCCATATCACCGAAGCATCGTAGAACACGTGGTCACCGGGGCAAGTCCACGGGCTCCCCTGTGGGAGTCTCCCTCTGTCACAGATGTTGGGGACCGTGCTTATGAGCCACCAAGCGGTCGACAGGTGGGCTAGGGATGAAATCAGGGTCCCCAAAACCTGGGCTGCAAACATGGCTCGGGGCGGGATTTTCATGTAGTGCCCGAGTTTGAGGTCCTGAAGGAAAACGAGTGCCTGCTTCATGCTTATGTAGCCATAGACCTTGAAGCACATGTTGGCCACGGGATACCCCGGGTATAGGTACCCGATTATGTACTCCGTGATCACGTTTAGGCCCGGTATCTGATCGCAGAAGGGGGCACCATCAACTTTATTGCAGCAACGGGTGAAAAAAGGATGTAATAACTTCAACGGAAGATGTTATTATTACCTGGTTAGTGGTTGAAGTGATGATTCCGACGGGTAACGTGAAGAAGAAAGCGAGCCCGCAAGCCAACAAGACGCCCCACCAAGGCAGCTGAAGCTGATCGTTGTAACAGTGACAGATTAAAATCGTAAAGACGATGTTTATCAGTAGAATGCATATAAACCACCACTCGGGGACTTGTTTGTAATTTCGCATGAGCTTCGTGTGCACGTCCACTTTCTTCTCCGTGAAAGCTGACTTGCTAAGCAGCCACAGGTCTCTGGTTTCAAGAAAGATCGATGCTTTTAAGGCAGAAATTGCAGCAGAGAAGGAGCTGCTATAAACAAAACGTACCTGCCATGGAAGAGGAGAACGTGGACGATAGTTGCAGTGAGGCACGCGAAGCTAAAGGCATACGTCATTGCGAAGAAGGTGCTCATATAGAGACGTCCCTGATCCTCGTACGCCTGCAAATCGATGTGGAAGTTCGAATCTACGATTCCCGAGATGTTATACTTGTGGCCACTCGAGGTGAAAAGGTCATCGGAAAATATGGGAAACGTCTTTGCTTTATAAACGTCGAGCCAGTACATGATAGGGGTGATGACGTACATGCAGAAAATGTAACCAACGGCGATGTTTGCTGTGGCGAACCACGGGCTAGCCAGCGGGCTCCCGAGGTATGAGGATATGCTTGACCAGTCGAGCCCGATGGCACCGATCCCTAGACCGTGGAGCCCGGAGCCGAGCTGCTGGGCTAGGACGGAGGAGGAAAAGATCCAACATAGCCATGAAATTGAAGTGAGCTTTGGGAAGAGGTAACCGGGGAAGATGTAATAAGAAAAGCTGCAGGCGAAGGCGATGAGAAAGAATTGATTTCGTGTGAGTCCTCCTTTTTGTCTCTCTTCTTTCTCGTGTAGAGCCCTGCAATTAGGGTTTTAAATTGCTGATGAATTTGTTGCTAGCAACATAATTGAGGCAATTTGAGCCGTCGATTACCTGAAGAGGGAGACCTGAACGAGATTCTGAGGCCACCACATGGCGGCGGGCTCCACCAGATACCGCCGGAAGAGCCCGGCCCATCCGAACCCTAGAACCTGCGTCGTCAGCACAACCCCCAGCGACACCCAGAAGGTCAACGCCTTGCCGTAGAACACCTTGACGGCGCTCACGATGTGTATGGAGTAAGGGTTCGCGGCGCCGGCGTTGGCGAAGATGGTGATGAGCACGTGCTCTTTAACGTTGAATGGGCCCGGGTTGAGGGTAAATTGCCACTTTTGCCCCTGGAAGAAGATCCGGCGAGGCAATGCGGCCGCCATGAGGTGGCCGAGTGGCACCACGGCGATTTGGGCGGAGACGGCGCTGATCGTGAGGGGCTCGCGGCGGAACCAGAAGAATTGGTTGAGGAAGGAGAGGAGCACGCAGGCGAGGGACCCAAGGGCCCACGTGCGGAAGGTGACGGCCGGAAGGGTGGGATCGTCGGTCACGGGGACGGTCAGCGCCACCTGTTCGATCTCGGAGTTCTCGGTCGAAGTACCCGACCGTTCGGGCCGGGCCGGGCTGCGAACTGCACGTGTTGGTTAGGAGGCCCGACATGGCTGGCGTGTAAAGGTAGAAATCGAAGTTTGAGGACTTACTGAGAGGAGCGGAGAGATGATCATCGTCTTCAGTTTCGATCATTTCTTTCTTTCGCCTGCGTCCGAATCCGTGGGATTGTTGGAGATTTGATTCAAAACATCATGCTGCTGAAGTCTACTGGCTGGGCCCCACCGAGGCGGGCGTCACTGATGACGTAAGCACTGAATCTGGACATAATCTTGTCTTGGGACAATCCGATCGATCCTTTTCATTTGGGCAGCTTCGGATTAGGTAGAGTACACGACAAGATTGAGCTCAGATGTCAGCGACAAAAAATTAAAAAAAAAAGAAGCATAAAAAGGTCCTACCGGGAGTCGAACCCAGGTCGCTGGATTCAAAGTCCAGAGTGCTAACCACTACACCATAGAACCGTTTTGATGTTTCATGATTATATTCATTAGGACTCCATAATTTTCTTTCTTTGAAAATCGTCACGTTAATTGTTTTATGTTTAACCCAGTACTATTATCGACCAACGACTACGTAAAAAATTCGCTATTAATAACTTACAAATATTAATTAGATAAAACAATAGAAAACCGTAACGACGTACAAATCAGGAGCCTCTTTCAATAAAAAATTATATAATTTTTAAATATTTTATGAAAAAAGATAATGTTATAATTTTATAAACAACACGGGCTAGCTCGACCCGACCCACTTCATTGCGACATAAGCCCGGCTTTGAACTATGGCCCACACGACACAATACCGTTGAACTATTCCGATTCTATCAAGAAATCGTCGAATTTCGCCAGAGATTTCAGCTGCCGACCGATGGAAGCAATCGTCGCCTGACACTCAGCGTACTTTCCGGCAGCTTTCGCCAATTCCTGATCCTGTGTGGCTCTGAACTCTTCCACAATCGCCAATCTCTGATGCTCCACGTCATCTTTCGTCCTCGACGCTTCCTCCTGTAAAATCCAGCACTTGGCCTCGGTTTCCTTCGAAAACTCCCTTTCCTTCTCCAGCTCCGCTTCCAAGTTCCCAATTCTCGATTCTAAGCTTCGCACCTCCGATTCCATTGCATCGAGTTTCACCTCAGCCGCGTCCTTCATCTCCTTTGCATCGCTCAGCTCCTCTCGAAGCGCATTAAGGTTAGCTTCCGCCTCGTGCAAGAGCTTCGTTGAGTTCTCAAGTTTTATTTCTGTAGCCTCCTTTGCTTCGATAGCCAAACCCAATTGTGTTCTTACATCAATTAACTCATCCTCCGTTTGCTTGAGCAGATCCTCGTATGTCTTAAGCTGATCTTGATTATCTTTCATGGCAATCTCCAGATTTTCCTTTTCCTCCGTGACCTTCACTAACTTTGTTTCCACCTCCTTAACCCTAATCCTCATTGCTTCCAATTCGCCCGTTGCTGCATTCCCGAGGTTGCTTTGGCTCCGAGCCTCCGGTAAAGCAGCAGCCTTTTCCATCTCGAGAAAATCATCCATGAGATCGATCTCAACGGAGGGCACCATGAGACTCCTCGTGTTGAGATTCCTATCTCGTATTTCACTATCGATGCTATGCATCCTCTCTCCGCTATCCGATTGGCTATCGGTGAAGGACTCGACGCAAGCAGAAGAACCCGCAATCGATTGGCTGTCGCCGGCAAGATTCGATCCTCTGCGGGCCAAAGCCTTAAGCCTCCGACACTCTGCTTCGAGCCTGGCCACCTTTTTTATGCCCTCGAGGTGCTGTTTGCTAGCTGTTTCAGCTGCGTTTGTGCTCAGGTCCCTCTCGTGGATTCTCAGCTCGAGCTCTTCCGTTGCAGAACGGAGATTGTGCTTGAGGATTGCATTCTCTTTCTCTGCTGCCTCGATTTTGGATCGAGCACCGTTTTGGGACTCTGTGAGCTGTTTTTCGAGCTGGGATTTCTGTGATTCCCATTCTTGGGTTCTCTTGGAGACGGTTTCGGAGATCTTCTCTTCTTGCTCCTCCCTTGCTTGCCGGAGCTGCCTCAGGCACTCCTTGAGGGCTCCATCGAGGTGGCCAACGCGTTCCTCGAGGACCGCGTTCTTCTGAGTTAACGCGTCGATGAGCTTCTTCAGGGCTGAAACCTCGTTTTCAGCTCTCTCCCACCCTGGAAAATTTGTGCTCAAATTGAAGCCACATTACAAGAGAGAGAGAGAGAGAGAGAGAGATAGAGGGAGAGAGATAGAGACCAGAGACAGCTTCCTCTGCAACCTTAGCATGCTGCTTAACCAAGTCTTCCTTGGCACGAATGGTGACCATTGCATCGGAAAGTTTTTCGGTGAGGGCCTTGAGATCATCGTTGGCTTCGTCTCCTCCTCCTAATGAGGCTTTAGATGTGACTTCAGGGGAATGAGCATTATTATTTGACAGTGTTTGTACCTATTATTTTTTGCCATCATCATCAGTGATTTTCGAAAACTGCTTCGCAGTAGCAGCAAATGTGTGTGTTTTTTTAACTAGTTCCCATTTAATACCATAGAGATTTTTTAGCATGTAACTGTAATAAACAAAAGGTATCATTTCATAAGAGTCAATGGCAAAGCTTCACTTCACTGATGAAGCTTAGGAAGGAGCACCATATTCCCCACTCACACTGAGCCAACACACAAGATGCTGAGTAGAAAAGAAAGTGAGGACTTGTAGTAATAATTGGAGGCAGACAAATTCAACTAGTTAGTAGCTGGAAAGAAGAAAATGCTTAATCATGGAGCAAAAAGCAAAGAATGTGTCAGCTGTGGTCCACATAGATCACAGTCGATATCCACACAAAAATATGGTCCATTGTGATTTAAAGATAGAACTAACCATGTGACTCTTAGTCTTAACCTAGTAATACTTTTCTAGTACGTTGTATGAAGTATTCATAATCTATGATTACCGATTAATTACTGAACCAGAAGAAGAATAGATTTAACAAACCTGCTCATCGGAGAATCTTTCTGAATGAGATGATAACGAACCGGAGCTCTCTGTCTCTCCATTGGGACTCTTTTCTGAAGATTTTCGCCTCCACAACCAACTCCTTCGATCCATTTTCTATATATAAAAGATTGCAGGCTTGTTGAGATCTCTTTATTCAATGCTCATCTAATCTCTTCTCCCTTGGGCATCTCTCCCTGATAAATCAATCCCATAAACAGTGTATCAGTGATAATGATTCTGTAATTTCTTATATGAGTGGACAAGAATTTGATTGATGAAACAGAAGAAAGAATTTGATGGGTTCAGCTGCAGAAATAGAGAGGATACAAGCAGCAAATGAGTGATGATGATATCCAGCGAAATCCTCATGTTTGTTCAGTAAAGAGAAAGCTGAAACTTTGAGGTGAAATGAAAACATCATACTTGGCTTAGAATCTAAGCCTCAACCCACAAATAGGCAAGCTAACCAATCTTCGAGATAAAGCTGAAAAAGTTTCCAAGAACACAAATGGAGAAAAAATCCATCATTGCCCACAAGAAAAAGCGACCCATATCCATTGATATCAATGTACGTACTTAAAGCACAAACCTTTCCATCAACCACCAAATGGGCACCTCGCGATTTCCCCCACACCTCTATCGGATTCACACCCGCCCACACACACAAGCTGAAAACGATGGATAAAGGGAATAAAGGTCAATAGAAGTATTAATATGGCTCGAGAAAATATTTAGGGGTTGTCGCTCCTATAAATATCTATCTACAACAAAAACTGGAAAAATAGGGCGTGACCCACATAAATGATGTACCATTTTATCATCCGGACTAAAAAAGAAAGGAAAAATTTACAAGACCCACAAAGGAAAATGATGCAGCAATAAAGCACCTCATCTCTCTAAAATTGAAGAACACGTAGTATTTGTTACTGCGAGTACGGTTATTTAACACGTAGCGAGCATAAAAAACAAAACTTCACACCGCGGAGTTACCTGTACGCAAGCCGGAAAAAACCCAGACAGTAAAATAGAAGCTGAAGAATGTCGAAATTGCTTGCTGTCAGAATTTGAACCAGAGGAAGAATATTCATTAATAATTAATTATTATTCATTCCGGGTTTTGGATTCTTGCGTACGTTTTTTTATCCCTGTTCCGAGGTCGTCTCCAAAGATCATATCTTTTGCTAAAATTACTTTACTAATATTGGTTTTTGACTTCTTGCGAGGCGATGACAGCGACTTCCTCGCACAATTATTTTCGATGTCATTTGCTTTTTTTTTTTTTTTTTCTTCCAATTTTTCAAGCAAAGATTGCGATATTCCCGCGCCTATATCCCGTTGAAGATGGCTCGATTCACTGCTGAACAAAAAGTGGGGAACCACGTCGTACATGCAATATCAATTATTTCAACATTTATTGCATTATTGTATTCATCGACGTGCGCCGAGCCAATTAGCTCACCAAATTTAAATCTTTTGTCGTTCCCTTGTCCGCGTTAATTGCGAATTCTCGGAATATTCCAACAAAATGGCTCCTTTTCAAGAAAATAATTTCCAAGCAATAATTACACAATCAAGAATCTACTGTGTACTACTTACTCTACCCAACTGATATCCAAATCCCTTACCTTCAACAGCCATTTTTGAGCATCTTGCGAAACATGTGCTGCAGATGCTGCTAAATTGCTGACGTGGCCATTACAAGCGATGCTATTATCATCAGCCACCTTGTCTTTGGAAAGAGCAACTTGTCTATTCCGGTGCCTCACTTTGAGCGAAAGGAGACGGGAAACTTCGTGTAGCCCTCCCCATTTCTCCAAAGCTCTTGCAATATCGTAACGGCCTGTAATGAAATCACAATACTAATGATGTCCGAATAATCTTATTCGAGCTAGTAGATTAAGGAGAGGGAGCTACCGGCACGTTCGAAGGTTTTTCTGCTAGGCATGAACAATGGATCCATGCCCCAATTGCTTTGGAACCGAATTATCTGAAGAACCGAAAGATATATACATTTTGTAAAGTTGAAACTTCGTCTCAAAGAATGTTAAAAAGAAGAAGAAGAAAATGGCAAAAACCTCTTCTTGCAAGTTCTCGAGATTATCCCAGTAGCCCTTCGGTTTTCGGTTTTTGTAGGCAAGAGAGAGATCCATTACGGAGGCGATCCTCCGAAACCCACCCATGCGTGCAATTGCTTTCTCGATGTCGACACGCCCGTGTTTCCTCAGATGCTTCCTCATCGGCATGAACCCTTGTTGCCCGTGTTCGGAGATGAAATTCAAGAGCTCGGTTTTGAGGACTTCGATGTCCCTTTGCAAGCCAGGAACTTTAGGCCTCCTTTGTCTTGATGAACTACTCGGGACTGTAATAATACTACTACACGGAGTTTCATCTCCATGTTCTTCTTTCTGGTAATAATCCTCAGCCTCTCTCTTTTCAAGATAATCTCGAATAGCACACAAGTTCGAGGGGAGATCTTCGTAAACAACCTACAGACGGGATTTTATTAGCATGGATTCGAATGGTAATAAGCAGCAAACTAGTATTACACACCTCTTCCATGATTGCTTCAGAGAGAAATGGATTTTGATGCGTTTTCGTCTCAACGGAGTACTTCAACAGCGTGTGATGGCTACCTAATTTCTCAAGAGACCATTTCCCTCGAAACCCGTCAAAGTCTCCCTCGACCTGCTCGAACTGAATCTCTTGTTGGGGATTTTCAGACAAGTCGAGCACAACGCGGGCGTGGAGAACCATGTAGAGTAGCCCCTTGCATCCTTCCTACGGTTACCAATGTAATTCTCAGTTTATATTTTTTGGACAACCTAATTAATCATGTTAGAAGCCAAATCGGCAGAGTTTTTCGAACCTGGAGAATTCGAACTTTATTGTTCTGTCTAGACAAAACCCTGCTGATGGCTAAATTTGGAACTATCCTGAAGTAAAAGATACAGAGATTCTCATAAACGATCGAAGAAGATGCCTTCGGAGTTTAGCAGGGGTTAATTGTACTTGTTTTACTTACTTGGGAAGAGCCTCGTAAGCTGTAAGAACATTCCATACGTCACGTACCGGTGCTTTTATAGTTATGCTAGCAACGATACAGCGATGAACACCACCGTTTTCCTGTAATAAAAGATCAATCTTTTAACATGTAGAGGAAATTAAAAGGGTTTAGAGAAGAATCGTGATCATTTACCATCACGCCACCAAATCTACGAAGATGGACTTCGTCTACCGTGCACGGCTTATCCAACGAACAAGATCTTCCCAAGATTCTCCATTTATAGTTCGACAGAGGACCAAAAGAAGTTTTGGCAAAATCTATTTTCGTATCTCCGTCGATAGCTTTACTCGTCTCGATCATTTCAGGGGAAAGTGGTGAAGGTGAAGGCAGTGAGGTTAAGAAATCTTGAGATGCCACATTGTGATTTATTGCCACGAAATTTGCTTCGGATCTTCGGGCAAGAGCTTGAAGATTCACGGGAAGATCTGATTTGATGATCCTCTCGAGAAATATTGCTGGGAAGTTGAACCTCGGTATTACACTCACTTCATAGGCTAAGGTTGTCCATTGCGAGCAGTTGCCTTCGTCGTCTTCTTCCCGAGACTTCACCGACCATTTGCCTTCGAATTTCTTGAAGTCTCCATCAACCATCGAAAAGCTAAGCTCACGATCTTTTTCCTGATTCGCCAGATGAACACGTTAGACTGTAACAAAGGACCATAATCTTCGAAAGTGTAAGAAGATGCTTACGGAGAAGATAAGCTCTTGAAGATCCAAGACTACACGAGCCTCAATATGCCAATACAGAGCCCTCTGCAGCCCCCTTTGCTCTAGCCATATCCTTCCTGGATACGGACAAGGAATTCTCCCGCTGCCAATTGATTAATCAAGAAACACAATTCGATTATTGGGCAGACTTTTTACGGAGGCAATTAACAGTAAAAGCACGCACAGGAGAAAAAATCAAAATCAATTGTGATTATCGAAGAGTAGTAGCATCAACCTGAAGACGAGATTGGGGATGAAATCGGCGAGCCTCTCGTAGTCGGTGAGAGAATCCCAAACGGAGCCGACGTCGGCGTTGACCGTTATCTCGCCTCTGACCCTCCGTTCCCTCCACGATATCACCTCCACCGCGCACTTCACCTTCCGGCCACCTATCGACACCACTTCATCTTCCTCGTCGTCTCTGATTTCATTTTCGACTTCTTTTTCCCTTTTTCTTGCAGCATTACCGTACGACCCATTCGGAAACGTGCTGATCTCGGAGTCCCGTTTCGAAGTTTCCGCCGGCGAAGACAAGGCCGCTGCTCGGATACGCGCCTTGCCTTTCACCCGCAATGACGGCGTAATGTGCTCTTTCCGGCCATGGAAAGCGAGGTGCTTGAAGCTATTACAATGCGACCATGAGTGATCGTAAGCTTTTCCGTACGCTATCATGGGCGATAATTACGTGTTTTTGAGCATCAAAGCTCGAGCGTTTCAGTCACTGTTGGAAAAATCAAGCAAATCGAGTCGGTGGTAGCAAATTCGATTGGTTGCTTGGATTTCGTTATATTCCACGTGTTCTTTCATATTTCTTTCATATTTCTTTTTCAAGAAGAAAAAAGGGAGAAATAATCTTGACCACAAGTACTCCTTGCACTGATTTTGTCGTTGAGCCGGGGGGAAAAAAAAAACAGAATACATATATATTTATTTTATTTAGTTAATAAATCTCATTTCCCATGAGTAGTAGCATCTTTGTTATTTACAAAGGTATTTGCAGAAACAAGTATCCACCAGCAAACACCGTCCCTCGCCGAAGGGCCCATGCTTCGCCTTGCAATCTTGCCGGCACTGCTCTTCATTGCACCGATCAACCCCTGGGTGGTGGATTTCCTCTTGACACTGAGCCCCCACCGTTTCAATTTTACCTACAAAAACAAAAACATTCAAGTAAAAAAAAAAAGAAAAGAAATATATTGAAAGTAGTTTATACAGTTAATTAAAGAAGATGGATCAAATCAAAACCTTGGTAGATCACAAGCAGAAGCACGAAGATCAACTGCAAAGGGATTTGCTTCATCGCTTAGCTGATTGATGTTCGTTCGTATCTTGAACGAGAGATATGCTTGTAATCGTAGCTGCTAAGTATGTCAGCAATTTATAGCTAATAAAAAAGCAAGATCGAATCCGTAATCTGGATTCTTGGTTATTATTACAGTAATCTGAATCCAAGATTACAACATCATTAACGGCTACACTTTTGCTCTTTCTCCACTAATTAATCACCTTTCAGGTACAAGACAAGAGACTCATAAAGCATCTACAATCACTCTACACAAAGCTAAATTAGCCTTTAGTTCAGAGAAAGACCCTTACAACACATCAAGAAGATGTAGGAATCCACTGATCCCCTTGGATGAAATTTCCAACCGAGTACGAATAAGCCCGCTCCGGTGGAACCCGGCTGCTCCACGCAACTCTTCCAGAAGAACCCGACCCGGGGCCCGTATTCTCGAATTCCCCGTAATAAAGGGTCCCCAACGCAAAATCCCCGCTCCAAGGCAGCCAACCTTCGGGGGAAACAAGAGCCTCCAAATTACACTGCAAGAACACGGTCCTCGAGTACTCCTTCCAAGGCCTGCCGAGGAAATTCTTGTGCTTGCGGGGGTTCTTGTAATAAAGAGCCATGTAAGAATCGGTCCCGTTGATCGCGCAGTTTTGGAAGACGAATCCCGTCGTCTGCCCGGGATCTATCCTACCGTGAGCTGTCAAAGCATTGTTCTCTCCCTTTTCGGGGCTGAGCTGGCGCGGGGCCACGAGGATGATGCAGTCTTGGAAAATTGCAGCTGAGTTCCCGAATATGAAGTCTACGTTGCCTTGGATCTTACAGGACTTGTAGTACTGTCTTAAGCTGTGGGAGTAAAGTGTGTCTTGATTCCCGATGAATTCGCAGCTTTCGATCACCGAGAGATCGCTGTCTGATCGGAAAGCAACCGCTTGGTGAGCATCTGGGCCCGCCGTGTTCTTGATCGTGAGGCCACTCGCCATGAATCCATCGCCAACAACACCTTCCCCAAGAGAAAAAAGATTCGATTTTTACAAATAAGGAACAATTATTACACACACCAACACCACTACTTGAGACCGCAGAGGTAACGAAGTTAAGGCAAGAAAAAAAAAATCCCGAATTTCTCACCGACTGTGGCTGAGTTGTAGGTGGAGACACCCTGCAATCCGACGTTCAACGAGTTTGTAATGACCGTTTTGCCCATCCCATCACCGAGGAGCACCACGTTCCTCTTCTCCAGGGGAACCCTAACAATCTCCTCGTAAATTCCTTCTTTAATCCACACTACAAATTTAGCATCAATGTTGTTCTCAGGTGCAGCGTTCACTGCTTCTTGAACCGTCTGGTAATTACAATATCCGTTCTTACACACGGTTATATCGGGCTTCAGCTCCTTAGGGCCACCGCCCGCGAACCCGTTAGAACCGGGATTCTCCGAGCCCGTCTCCCAAAACCCGTCCCTCTCCGTCTTAACGGGACCCCAAAAATCGGTCTTTTCGCCGTAGACATCGTAGTTCAGCATCATGGCGAGTGAATCGGCGGTGGATTTCATCAGGGGGCTGTAGAAGAAGGACATGGTTTCGTTCACGAGGGAGGTTGTGTTCACGTACTTGAGAGCCGACCAGCAATCGTACTGGTAGACCATCGCCGCGCTGGTCCATGCACGTGCGTCCTTCATCGCGGCGCCACGTGGCAGAGCCTCGGCCGCCAGATTCGTGCGGTGCTCCGAGTAACCCAAAACTTCCAGGCACGTATTCGCGGCGTTCGTGAGGTTGTCGTTCCCCGAGGCCGAGGTTAAGATTGTCTGAACCATTTCGCGGCCCGTTTTCAGATTTTGACCGGAGACGTCGAGCGCGGCCTGTACGGCTTGGAGGACGGTGGCGGGGTTAGCGTAAGAGCCATGACCGGCAAGAGCCGATTGGCACGTGGTGGGGTCACGCGAGGCCTTGCAGGCCTCGGCGATGACGGTGGTGCCGCCGACGCCTCCGTCCTGCCGTTTCGGGAGGCCGTTGTGGTGGCGGGCGGCGGCGGCGGAGAGGACGAAGAAGAGGAGGAGGGAGATTAGGGTTATGGAGAAAAGAGCTGCCATTGTGATGAATACGACGGATTTGAGCCTCTGATGGAGCTGCTTGGGGGAATTTGGAGGGATTGGTGGCGTTGGGGATTTTATAGGTTTTCTCTTCTGCATTATCTGAAAATGACATTTAATGGTAAAGGGAAATGGTGGACAAGGACAACAGCAAATTAGGGAAAAACTTTTTCAGACAAAGAATGTGAGGATTATGGACTGAGCCGATCTTTGGAGGATAGTGGGGTTGTTCGATTTTGTCACGGGGCTGTGGAAGTGGATCGATGTGAGTGGCCACCGAAGAAGAACATGTGAACCCAAGGTTCAATCGGCGTGGAATTTTCTGTCGGTTTCTTTTTCTTTCTGGGGGCGCTGAAGCATTTAATAGTGCGCGTTACTGAATTTATTATTATTTCCCTTATATTATTTCTTTTTTCATTATTTTTTACTGCCCGATGGTGGGATGATTTTCTTTTCTAATTTCTCTATCCAATGCGTTGGATTTCTACAAGATCATTATTCATCTAATATAATTTAATTACAGCTTATTAAAGTAAAAATTAAGATTTCTGACTTGTGGGCTTCTTTCATGAAGCTTGTGGACGCTGAAGATATGAATGAGTAAGCAATGAACATACAAATCTAACAAAAAGACGAATCGGAGGGCATAATAAACGTAAGCCCAAAAATAAGCCGAAGTTGTATTCACTAAATATCTGCAGCATATATTATTTTATTTTGTCACCTAAATGCATCTTCCGATCTACATATGCATTCGGGAAATGGATTTTGATAGAAAGATTCTTCTAGCCGTAATCTCGCACGACCCTTTATCCCTGAAGGTGCACTCGCTCTTCGACGAGGTGCACCGAGCCTGCAAAATCGTTGAATTGTTCAATCAACTAAATCAACTTTGAGCTTAGAGTAGCAATAGAAAATTTTATGCACCTCGAGAGAAATATATCAAGATTCGAAATATACATAGTTTTTCTTTTTACCTGTTTCTATGCAATTTCTTCACACGGCGAGAGAAGGCCGATAGCGAAAGATGCCCATCATCCAATTTGTCAAATAGTTCTACAAGGCCTTTCCTGCACGCATGGATTTAATTGCATTATTCAATATCTACTGCTAGAAATTTAAGTCTTGTCAAAAAAATGAGAAATAGGATGCAAACAATGTCACTTTTAACAAATCGAGGAGCATGACATTGGAACTTTGTTATCTATTACCTGTCTGGTGTAATTGTTTTTCGGTGTCCTAAAAATCTTCGATGGCCCTCGACTGCTCTTGCCATGTTACCTGAGTGAGACGGTACGAAAACATCACTTTCTACGGATATGATGTAATCGAGGGCTGCACTCTGAGATGCGTGGTTCAAATACGGTTTCAGCTCATGCTCTGTGGCGAGCATTTCCTATTATGACATTCATGAGAGTGAGCTCAGCATTTAAAAGAAAACAATAACAGAAAATGATGTTAAGGAGAATGAACCAACTTTGAAAACTATGTTTGGGAACTGTGATCTGAGTTCTGAGAGGTGGGTTTCACCACCGTAGATTTCTCCTGCAGCGATATAGATCAAAGTGGACGGTGGGTAACCGAGAGCTTGAAGAAATATACCAACTTCCTTCGGGGTCAGAGGGCAGAGACCAGCTATTCTCTGTTCTGTAGAGTTGATGTTCTTGGTTTTCCAGTGATTTGTCTTCTCCCTAACAAAGTTCAGCAGATTTGTAACTCACTTCGGCAAGTAATTTGAATTTTATATTACATACAGACCAAGAAACCCGACATCGATGCTAAAATGCTGTAATTACCTCAGCACTCTGAGCTCTTCAGATTCATCCGAATTGAGCCCATAAGTGCATCCTGTAAAAGAGAGCATGTCTTTCTCGTATCTTAGATGAAGTGCAATGTATCTCTCAGCGCGTGATTGCAGCTGCTTCACTAGCTTCTGTGGTGTCACCATCATTTAGGCTCAGAACCTAATATAACAGTGAATCCCCATAGCAGACTTCTTAAATGTATCAGTAAAATACAGATTTGAGTTATCATATGAATGGTGCCACTTTTTTATACCACCGCGGTATTCTACTTGACACATGATGAAACTTGGTAAGACTCTGAACTATAACTGTGAGTTGTATTAAAATTTGTTTTTTCCTTTAGTTGTTAAACACGGGAGCGACACGCTTGTTATATATCCATAGATCCAAATAACATTTAAATAATGTTTTTTTCACCTTTCCCAGACTCTCAATTGCTGGAGCTAATCGGAGGTCATGGTACAAAGCCCGACATCGTAACCTCTGAACGTCAAGAGGCAGATCATTATTTGCAAGCCTGGAGTCTGATTTTGCAACATGAATAACCTGCATAAAAGGAAAGAGATCATAAAATATAAAATGTAAACATTCAAACACATTCTGCCATTGAAGTCCCCAATCAGGAGTTCAAGTTTTGCTGATGGATTCTAGAACCCCATTCATAGTCTAGATTATCTATTCACGCTGCCCTATATCGAAATTTTTTCGCAGCATCAATTCTGTGTTGAGCAGCTTTAATGATTCAGTGTTACTTGATAGAACATCTAACATAGGTAACAAAGGGGGTTTAGTGATTATTGCCTGATATTCCTTCCACAGAGTAGTCATTTCCTCATAATAGCCCACACCAGACCACGATGTAAAGTGCTTCCTTGCTCTTGGCACAGATTCCAGTTCTTTAGGAAGCTCCTTAACAACCCTTACGTCTTGTTTTAAAGAATCAATGAAATGGAATTCGTCAAAAACATCAGAGAACGAACTGCAAATAATATAATCAAATATTAGGCCAATAAGGTTCAACATGTTAATCAATAGTTGAATAGTGAAGACAAAATACGAATGAATGCGGCAAATCCAATACCCACCTAGTATCTTGCCAAAACGAACGCTTGTCCAGTTGAGGAATCACTAATGTTGCATTCATGATACGTGCTACAGCCACCATATCAGCTATCTGAAAATAAGTAGCACGCATAACTAAAATATCTTCGTTCTACAATCATTATACGTAACGACGGATATTTCTGCATCTTTTATTACATAGACAACCCCCATCATGCCACGTAGAAAATTTAAACAGAAACTCACCCCAGTCCGCATTTGATTTAATCCTCCATTACACCGGACAGTTATATAGTGATTGCTGCTTGAGACAGCTGAATATACAAAATAGATAAGGATCTTAGCTACAGATAGATAATGATATGATGAAGAGTGGTAAAGGGAGTGAATAGGTGATAACCGAATGCTCACTTCACATAACAAAATATTCTGAGAGCTAATCGAGTACAACTTTGAACAGCATTTTCTGATAAGCCAAACATTTTTCTCCCGTTTTATTTTCAAAAGATATCAATACTAAAGAGAGGTGTAACCTTTGTATTTATTGGTGGGTTTTACACAAGAGCTTAACCCGTAGCTTGAGGAAGTTTGCCAAAGTTGATCATGTAGCAACTGCAGAGGAGAACCAATAATCTTATCAGAATACACCACAGCGTTAAGCTTCAAAGCAGTATCGCACCAAATAATTATTAAGAGAAATACAATGAACATAAAGTGATTATCTCACAACGTATAAAGGGGAATCAGCCAAATACCTTATCGGATTTGTCCTTCTCAATTCTGACCAAGGGTAGATTTTCATGTCCTTCCTCCAAGATATCTCTGCTGTACAGGATTAAGATGGTGGCCGAAATAACAAAGAGAAGAATCGCATACAAAATAATTGGTAAAGCTTTAGGCGACTTTCTTCGATTGAATAGATTCCTCGAATGACGATTGCTGCTTGAGCTAACCATTGTCTTCGATCCAGACTTAAAATTCCTCCATAGATCTCCTCCGTGTTCTTCAGTTGTCTTGAGAGTGATCACAAGCTGCGATGACATGATTCATTATGTTGGATTTTATTTACACTTATCGCCCGCACTTCAGAATAACTACAATTACACCCACAAAAACTTACTAATTGCAATTCCTATCAAAGGCAACCCAAAAGTAGAAAGTAACTACAATCGTTTCTTCAACAGTCAAGAATTAGTAATTAGTACGATCCTCGCCACTCAAAATCAGACAAAATCGAGTGAGAAATGTCCAAGAGAGGAAAGGATGAAGCTGTTCATGGAGGAGATGAGCCTCCAAAGAAGTCCTCTAAACGCGGCAACGACTCCGATGACGACTCGTCCGACCAAATCGTCATCTGCGAGGTATCATTTGATTATATCGTATGTATCCCTTTCTGCCCAATTTTTTCTCCTTCTTATGGATTTTATCTCTGTGATGTACATGGTAATGGTAGCTGTCGAAGAATCGGAAAGTGTCGGTGAGGAGCCTGCCGCGCGCTGTCGTGGTCGACATGAGGGAGTACTATTACAAGGATGGAAAGGAATTACCGGGCAAAAAAGGTCCTTTTTCCCTTTTATTTATTTTCTTATGTTTTCTGCCATATCCCTTCGCCTCCTTGCAGCCAATTTTTTTTAGCTGGTATCCAATTTTTGTTGAACTTCATTAACCATTAACGCTCTTTATAGTTTGTCACTAACATCTTCACTTTCATTCGATTGCAGGCATTTCCCTGTCCATGGACCAGGTTAGTCACATACATATCTATGCCCTTGGTTAAATAGAAAAACATCCCATCAACCTTAAATTTCTTCACATTCTTTTCTCTGTCAGTGGAAAATACTTAGAGATCACACGGACGAAATTGATAAGGAACTTGCAGCATCTTGAAGAAACTGCCTAAAAGAAGCTTCATCTTATGTGATCATAACCATTAGTATTTAGTAGTAGAAGACTCCCAATATTATGTAAGACTAAGAACATCTTAGGGATGTCATGTTAGTGCTGCTTGAACGTATGTGAAACCCATCATTAGCTTACTAGTATCATGGGCTGCAATGTTATTACCACCATTATGTTATAGCCACTTGATTATTTAACATGTTCTTCTTGAAAGGTTTTGTGTTATAGCTTGTGCAGATTCACAAGTAATAAAGGAGGGACTTCACTGAGTATCTATCTATCTAGTATAGAAATCATGCCCAACTCTTGTATTCCTCCATTTTCTCACATCTACAATCACTACAGGATATGAGGAGCAAAGATACACTAGAAGGGCTTCTGCATATACTCAACGAGCTCGTTATAACCAAATCAAAATGGGTCCAAATCATGAAAGCCATCCACATAATTCATCTGGAGATAAGTGGTGCAGCTTTCCAACTCATTAAACTCGTGGAAGAAATCGAGCTTCTCTGTGCTATTTGACTCTGTCTTCAACTTGGGTATAGTATTCATCGATGTGGTGCTGTTTTGTAGCGTTTTTCTCGGGTTATCTGCGTAAGGTAACAACAGATTCGCATCGGGCTTTCGATCTTGGCTGTCTGAGAAAAATTCCTCAGCTGCTGCTGCTGCTGCCGCCTTGTGATGATGATCCATGTTGTAATACTTCTCAATCCTCCCTTTCTTGTTGTATATTCTACACAATACCCACTCATCTAGCTGAAAAAACAACAGGAGAAAAAAAGGGGGGAAAAATCAAACTTTTATGAACAACCTCTGCAATCGAAGATTCAAGTTTTGTTGACTCACTACCTTCATGTTGACTCTTTTACCAGCAGCCGACCTATCAACGTTGGCCAACCGATACTCGTGCATGATCCAATTGCTCTTGACACCTGTCGGTGCCTTCCCAGCGTAAAAAACGAGGGCTTTCTTGATTCCGAGGGTCTTGGGCTTGCCCACCGGTTTATCGGCGCCAGTCGCCTTCCAGTAGCCGGTTCCTGCGACCCTGTTCGGTCTCGACCCGTTTGGGTATTTTCGGTCCCTCGGAGAAAAGAAGTACCACTCCTTCTCCTCACCGTACGCCGACATCCCTGTAGAACTCATACGAGGAGAAATATTTGATTTAATAATATATATATATATATATTATATATGTATATATATGTGTGTATATATCAATACCTGGAAGTTGCCATGGGTCAAATTTATAAAGATCGATCTCGGGAATGAAATTGGGCACGGAAATAAGCTGCCCGCAGCACTTTCTGCAGAGGTAGTGCTCAACGAGCTCCTCGTCCGTTGGATGGAACCTGAAACCTGCTGGTAATTTCAATACTTGATCGCCGCCGTTCATTCACTACTCTCTGCGTGTTTTGATATGTCTGAGATCTGTTGTTTTTTTTTTTTTCTTTCAGACGAAGGAAGTGGAAGAACTCAAGGGATTGATGTCCGTCTATATATAAACAGAGAGGAAGGGAAGGTAAATATATCGTCTAAATCTATTACCGCACGTGTGTCGTTGCATCTGTTCCTATCCTACGGCTACGCTGGCGTTAGCTGTTAGCTTCCTTTTATTTTCCAAGTGCGATTGTGATGACTTGGATTTTTCTTTATGGTCTTGTCTTTTATCTTGACTATCGTTTAAGTAATTAATTAAATGGATTATTAGTAGTAGAGAATATTCATGGTTTTAAATAAGATTTTATGTATGTATTAGTGCTGGGCACGTTTGAAAGTTAAGAAAGATCACACCGCACCGCACGTGTGGGTGTTAGCTTAGGTCACTGCTTACGTATTTTGAGCTTTGGCATTTTATTTATTTATAGTCAAGGTCTACGTCTACCATTTTCAGTCGGCGTTGGATGGAAGTGAATCATTTTCCATCGACGACTAAAACTCATTCCAATGCAGTAAAATTAATATAAATATAACGAGGTACATATTACATATTTTCTAGAAACGCCAGTTATTTTATTTTTGACCGTTGAAATATTAAAGATAAACTTATTTCCTAGTTAAACTGTATCCACCAATCCCAAAACCCAGGAAGTCTTTGCACACGGCCAGCAGTCACAAGAGACATGAAATCGATTAATTAATTACTCAATTATTATACTCGATCATTAGTTATGCTTCAGTCAAAGTTCAATAATCAATCTCTAACAAATGCTGGAACTTACTCTAAATGAAGCATACCGAGTATTTGCTGGGACGAAATGTTAAATAAATACTACAACAATCGTAATTAACTCTCGAACACGCAATGAGCGAAGAAAAAGAAGCGTAACTGACAATTATTATATGTATTAAAACGAAAATTCGCCCCTTATTAAATAAGTTGGAGAAGAAGAAGCCCAAGTCCCACAAAGACAAGCCAAGCTAATATACTCGAGCCTTAGGTGGGAAAGATTCGATTTCATCGTCGAGAGTATTCATGTGCACTGGTCTATAATCCAGTCGAACTTTCTCATTTTCCCAGTACCTGTAATAAAAAATGATCAACTTTTACTACACAGAGATTAAAAGAGAAAAAAAATAGAGCAAGCAAGAGCGAGGAGGTGAGGTTTTATTACCCTAAAGTATGTTTCATCCACTTCTCATCGTCTCGTTTCTGCAAGTTCAATCAAATGTTTAGAATATTCAATTGCTGGGATTCTATTGACAAGAAATTACAACTCACAGTGAAGTCTTCACGTGCATGGGCTCCTCTGCTTTCTTTACGAGCTTCAGCAGAGTGCATGGTGATGCATGCGTTGATTAAAAGATTTTCCAACTCAATCGTCTCTATCAAGTCCGAGTTCCTACACAGAAAATATAGCATCAAAGTCTTGCAGCAGTTTTTTTTTTAAATAAATAGAAGTACCATATCAAGCTTCTGTCCTTCAATTTCACATCATGGAAACTCTCCCATGCTTTGTCAATCAACTTGCAACCTTAAAAGAAAGACAAAACAAATGGGGCATAACCTATGTTTATCACTGTAGAGGCAAATAAGAAAACAAAAGATGCCAAAGCTCACTGTACCTTCCTCTAGCGTTTCCTGTGTACGAAACACAGCAGCATTGTTTTGCATTATCCGTTGCATGTTCAGGCGGATTTTTGATGTGGGAAGAGAGCCATTGGAATTACGTAACTTGTCCAACCATGCAATGGTGTTCTCTCCTGCATCATTCTCCAAAGGTTTCTGATTCTCTCCTGCAGATTTAAGAAAGAGTTTGAGTATCTTGAAGTTGCAGAGACAAAGAAACAATAGAAAAGAAATTTGCTACAACCTGGTTTTTGAATCTCTGCTACCCTATTAGCACAAGCCCGGCCAAAAACAACAATGTCCAAAAGTGAATTTGCCCCAAGTCGATTGGCACCGTGAACAGATGCACATGCAGCCTCGCCGGCAGCGAATAGCCCAGGGATCACAGTATCGGGATCGTCACCTTTGATTGTGACAACCTTAAAAATCAAACACAATTTCAGAAAAAAGATTGAAGAATTGATTTACATCTCAATTATGATTTAATATCTTGTTTAGCTTGTTGACCTCTCCATGGTGATTCGTAGGGATCCCACCCATATTGTAATGTACAGTTGGTAGAACTGGAATCGGCTCCTTAGTTACGTCAACACCGGCAAAAATCGCTGCAGTTTCAGAGATACCGGGAAGTCTCTCCTTAAGAACCTCAGGAGGAAGGTGATTCAAGTGGAGGTAGATGTGATCCTTCATTGGTCCTGTTGAAAGCCAAGAATACGTCGTCAAAATGATCAGAACCTGTTATGATGATATAATAAAGGAAGCTTTATCTATATTCAGTTACACATTCTAGAGTACGTCGACTCATGTTACGATTATGTCTTTTATCCATTTCAAGAAAACATCAACAATATTTGGTCTCACTAGGAGATGGACATGAATGAAGTAAGCAACTGAACACAATATATGCATCCTACTTTCAAAGCAAAATCCTGATGGAGATAAAAGACTAACCAACACCACGTCCTTCTCGGATCTCCATGGTCATAGATCTTGATACTACATCTCTTGATGCAAGATCCTTAGCTGTTGGTGCATATCGTTCCATAAATCTTTCACCTTCACTATTCCTTAGGATGCCACCTTCACCTCGAGACCCTGACAATTGAAAATAAGGGGAGAGAAAAGATGATAGAGAGCTGAGGCACAAGTATAATATTCAGCTCGAAGTGCAAGAATCTACTATGATCAGATAAACAGGCGCGGACCTTCAGTGATCAGGCATCCAGCACCATATATGCCTGTCGGGTGGAATTGGACAAACTCAAGATCCTGCAAAGAACATATGCACATGATAAGTACAACTTAACAGCTAATGTGCAACAACAGTAGAATATTGTTGTTTTGATTCCTTCAGGAGAGGACGATTATCAAACCCCTATTCGATGGGAAATAGGGTAAGATTCACAAGCATTCTCTTCACACGAACAGTAGTGTAAAAGTATCCGTATAGACCTCTAGAGGCAGGCCTGCACGAGCAACCATAGCATTACCATCCCCAGTGCAAGTGTGAGCAGAAGTTGCAGAGAAGTATGCTCGGCCATAGCCCTGAAAATTCATTATGCTATAGTTCAGGGGATTTAAAAAGAGACGGAATTTCAAATTATCCCTTAATCAGAGTGAGGATCGTTGATTAATAGAAGCTTACCCCGGTGGCAAGAATTGTGGAGGCAGATCGGAACCGATGTACAGTACCATCCTCCATATTCAAAGCGATTACTCCTTGGCAGGTACCTATTAATTGTTATTCAGTATATCAGGAAATTGATTTGATTTACAAAATTGTCAATATAGAACAAAAACATAAACATAAATGTATATGAGGTAACCTACCATCCTTGCCCATAATCAAATCAAGAGCAAAATACTCCACGAAAAATTGAGTGTTGTGTTTCATAGCCTGGCCATATAGAGTGTGCAACAGAGCATGGCCCGTTCGGTCAGCAGCACAAGCACAACGATAAGCTTGTCCACCTAAAGAAGCAGTTGCTCAATTAATAAACTGGAGAAAATAAGCTTCCATTACTATAGAAAAGCGTCATCAAACCTTTTCCAAAATTCAAGCTTTGACCGCCAAACGCACGCTGATATATCTTTCCGTCTTCAGTGCGAGAAAATGGTAAGCCGTAATTTTCAAGTTCTATAACTGCTTTTGGTGCTTCTCTACACATGTATTGAATGGCATCTTGATCACCTGCATACAAACAAATCCAGCCACAGTGTTAACTTCTATAGACACGTAAATAACTACAAAGACCCGGTTCAATGATTAGATACACAAAGTTTCTCTGTTTCTCCCATAAAATGTTATATAAGCCATTATTGGGAGTCAAATACCATTCTAAAACCAATAAGACATTAGTCTGTTTGAAAAAGCTGAGTCGTGATAAGAGTTTTACGAAAAATACAGGTGAAATGACCCAAAACACAAGCATCAAATCATCTCTAAGAGGACAGACACTACATTATATCATCAAAGGTAATACATACAACAATCATACCTAACCAATCACTTCCCTTCACCGTGTCATACATGTGCCACCTCCAATCATCCTCTGTCATGTTTCCCAACGCCGCATTTATACCACCCTGCAGAAATTACAATGAACTTCATTAAAAGGCTTCATAAGTAATCAATAAAGCCCCCTATCCATGCCAAAAATTAAAAAGTTACAGAAACATACATGCACTTACTCACACGCATTCAAGAGATAAATCGCACGAGTCAACAAATCAGACAACCATATCATTAGAAACGTTCGAATAAAATGGCACCAGCTATACCTGCGCAGCGACGGTATGCGATCGAGTGGGGAACAGCTTAGTAATACAAGCGGTATTGAATCCATGCTCCGACAATCCTATCGCAGCCCTCAGTCCAGCTCCACCTGCGCCGACCACCACCGCATCGTACGTGTGATCCACCACGGTGTACGACTTTACCAAATCCAACGAATAAAAAAAATTAGAGAAATACCTAGCTAGCCAGTGAAAATGAAATAGATTTGGAGACAGAAATGTACAGATTGAGTCGTGAAGAGACGCCGGAAAGCATCAGCTGAGGTAGATTTGCCCGCCGAAATACGGAGACCACGAGACAAACACCGCCACATCTTTGCCCGCGACTAATTCGTTTCTCAAGCAGATGAAATTACTTAGATCGATGATGCAATGCGACGCTTATTTATTTATATATTTATTTACTAATGTTCCTATCCTAATAAAAAAAATTCCAAAATAATTTTCTAAACCATGGAATTAATGACGATAACACCCCTACATCTGGCCCATTCTTATTATTGGGCCAGATTAGGCCCAATCTATTAGCACAGACGGCTTCAGGCCATGTCTGTCTCAGCTCGACAATGTATATATTTCATTTTCCGGTCTTAATTCTGTACTCTCTCTCCTTTTGTTGTAAATAAATATATTTTAGCATGCTTCTCACCAACTTGCACAAGATTATTACATTTTCATTTTATTTTTCTGATTTTCGAATAAAAAATAATTGTATCTGTTGCTGCCCGTTACGTCATTTAATACAAAAGCTAGTTTGATTTTTTCTTGAATTATTCGAGAAGATAATTAGATGCTCATGGATCAGGCAATAATGAATGAAACGTCCCTTTGGATCCCAATCACATCGATGAGTTTATCTTTATATTAAAATCACAGCATATTTGCATAAAACTATTAGATTGTCGGATGAGATTAAATATAAAAATTACTGAAGTATCAAGGTGGGAAGAGAGGACATCTGTATGAACATATAGCACTAAGATCAATAATAAAACAAAATTTCAATCAATATAACGAACACTTATTTCACGATGTTAACTATTCAATCAATTCCCATGAAAAAAAGAGAGCCTGAAATACCTTTTGAAAAGTTAAATTCTTTTCCACTATAAGTTGAAAATGGCCTATGATAATTGGACCATCACCAAAGCAACATATTATTCTCCTCCTCCGATTTTACGTTCACTTGCTCTCATCACGGTTGTGACGTGCCTAGTTAAAAAATCAATTAAAAGTATACGTTGCGATATATCAAGAAATTTGAGTCGTGAGTAAGTTAAATTTCTTTGAGGCTATTTCAAACTAGAACGACCAAGAACTCTGAACTTCCTTTTTCACGGACCTCTTATTATTTTCTTTTTCTAAAAGAAAAATGGGAGCGTTTGTTTGTTTTTTTTTTCAAAAAATCTTGTCTCGTAATGAAAATCTCATTTAGTAAAATAGTCCCAAGGTTTGGCGGAAGTGGGCAACAAAGAAAGACAATAAAACATGCAAGAAAACGAGTCAAAAGTGAAAATCAAGAAAAAAGCCAATAATCAGCCAACGATTGAGAAAGGCGAGGAATCAAATGAAAAGTCAGAAAGCAGCACACAACACATAAAGCGTTAGGCCGCTTAAAAGCCTTCGTCGATAAGCTTTCCAAATAAATGCATGCAACACAAATTGCTCATCAACACACACAATCAATGGAATAAATTGCACGCAAAGATAAAAGGAGAGCCCATAAATCATCACTTCACACAAAAAGAGAGAAAGAACCCCTTTGCTTCTCAGCATTTACCTTTCAATAGAGCTTCTCTCTGTTCAGGAAATGAAAGTAACCTTAAATGATACCACCAACACCACCACTAACAACACACCAACTCTAATCAGCAGCAGCTCATCATCATACGAGCCCAAATCCGTGCTCGATCTCCGCAGAAGCCCGAGCCCCGCTGTGAAAAAGCAGGTCCCGAGCCCCGTAGAAGTCGACCTTTTTCTCGAAAAAGAAGAAGATTTTGCACTGAATGTAAACCAGCAGTACCTTGAGGATTGGGATTCATTGATGAGAGAGCTCGGTTTAAGTGATGATGATTCTAACATAACTCCACAGTCCAAAACCTTCCCACATCATCATCATCATCATCATCATCATCAACCTCAGGAAGTTAATGATCATCATCACTTAAATCTTGATTCTGCAGACAAATTCAACCTGCTGCTCTCTGATGTACCGACTACATACAACACCAACAGCTACGATGTGGGCTTCAACTACGTGGACGAGCTGATCCGTTTGGCCGAGTGCTTCGAGACGGGCTCTCTCCAGCTGAGCCACGCGATACTGACACGGCTCAATCAACACCTGACCGCTCCCGGTGGAAAACCGCTCCAAAGGGCTTGTTTTTACTTCAAGGAAGCTCTACAGTCCCTAATCACCGGTTCATCACCGGCGTTTCAGGGCTCAGAAGACACAATCGTGGAGACAATCAAAGCCCACAATGCATTTTCGAGCATCTCACCGCTTCCCATGTTCTCCAGCTTCACGGCGAACCAGACCATGCTCGAGGCCTTGGAGGATGGTCCCACGAAGGTCCACGTGGTCGACTTCGACTTGGGTTTAGGAGGCCACTGGGCTTCCTTCATCAAAGAATTGGCGGACCCATCGGCTCGAACCGCTCCGCCAAGTGTGCGTGTGTCGGCTGTGGTTCCACAAGACTGGGCCGTACAGTCTAGGCTGGTTAGAGAGAACCTAACCCAGTTCGCACGCGAGCTCAACATCAGGTATTTTCTGGTTAGGAGTCTATTAGAAATTGAGGGCTTCAACCTAAAACCAGTCGGTGATAGGCGAAGTTGCATCTTTAATATATATTAATTGACTCGGTGAGTTGAATTACCCGATGTGGGATAGAAATCTCAACACACCCCCTCACGTGTGGCATACGAATCGGGTGACGTCGACTGATAACACGCAGATCGAATCCGCTCTGATACCGTATCAGAAATTGAGGGATTCAGCCTAAAACCGATTGGTGAGAGGTGAAATTGCCTCTCAAATATATTAATTGAGTCGGGTGAGTTGAATTATCTGGATAGAAATCTCAACAGAGTCTTTCCTACCTTGCCCTTGGCAAGTAATAACTGGCTTTAAGAGTCATAACTCAACTAGCTCATTATCTTTACCTCCCACAGGTTAGAGATTGATATCCTACCGCTACCGAGCTTCGAGTACCTATCATTCAAGTGCATTAGATTCACGGAGGGCGAAAAGGTCATAGTCCTCCTATCTCCGTCCATATTTCACCGAATTGGGACGAGGTTCTTGAACGACCTACGAGACATGGCTCCACACGCGGTCATACACGTAGACCACTGCGACATGGGCACCACCGGTCAAGTGGCCTCGTATCGCCAGACCGTGATTGACGGTCTTGAATATTACTCAGCTCTATTGGAGTCTATAGAAGCAGGAGCAAATTTAAGTAGCAGCAGTGATGATAACTGGGTTACGAGGATAGAGATGTTCGTGGTGTACCCTAATATAGTCGAGGTGGTGGCGGTGGGAGGAGCAGTAGCGGCGAGGGAGGGGCTGGTGGAGGCGGGTCTTAGGCAGGTGGGGCTGAGCAAGTTTGCTGAGTTTCAGGCAGAGTGTTTGGTGAGGAGGGCTCAGGTCAGAGGCTTCCACGTGGTTAAGAGACAAGGGGAGATGCTGCTTTGCTGGCACGATAGGCCACTTGCTGCAGCATCGGCTTGGACCTATTGGTGATGGCTACAGGGGAACATTGGAAAATGGGATCGAATATAAAGAAGTCCTGGGATTATTCTACTAGTGAATAAATATGCAGGGACCATCTTGATGTAAATCTAGCTGGTCTTTGGGCTGAGTATCTTTCAACTTTTTTTTCGCTTCAGAAAAGCATCCATTTCTTTTGAGTGATGAGCTAACAAATCACACAAAGCTATGTAGTGTCTGTGTGTGTACAGAGATAGAGATGAAGATGGTTGAATAATTGAGTACTAAACTAAAGCTCACAGTAGCTCCTAGTGAGGTTCATGCATATATTATCAGAAGACTAAGACTGCACTTTTATCTTCTAAACAGGCAAGGAATAGATAACCATTTAGTTAAAAAGTGAAACAACACGGCACGAGAATATATATCTTCGAGAAAAACAATGATATAGATCTCAATAATCAAGGTTAAAGAACAAACACAAATCCTTGTCTGGCATAATTCAATGGCTAAATATAGTATCTGGAGATTATTAAATATCACGGGAAACAGTTTTTAGAGATTTCTCCAAACTTGCCAGTTCTTGCCACACTATAAGGGGGGTACCTTCATCACAACCAGCCTCATTATGCTGCACCTCCGTCGCCCTTCACCAGGTTGGAAATGAAATCTGGACCGCAAACCTTGGCTATCACGTCCTGTTTCATCATCAAAAAGTGTTATTTAGGATTGCAAGATTAAAGTGTATTACAATAATGCTCGAGTAGCATCAATTTTCTGGGTCATATGTTTAAAGAGCCTGTGAGAAACAAAGGGATGTGAATTTAATAACTTACTAAAAGTAAAACATATACGCCAGAGAAATAGCAAACATACAAGATTTCATAGATTGGTTCCTAATCCTTTTGGAAGCTGTGATGCAACAAAAGAAGAATAAGATGGGCCGGCATAAAGTGAGGGCAAAATAAAAACTACCTTCAGTAACTTGTTCTCGGATGATAAGTTTTTGGATTCCTCTGCAGCTATCAGCAGCTTGTTTTTGAGATCTTGATTCTCATTCCTGAAAGCGTTCACCTCATTACGCAGCTCAACAAGCTCAGCCTACAAAAGAATTTGACTTGTTTATAGGAAACTTAGCCAAATCATCCAAATTTTTTCTGCTCTAATATGAATTCGTGAAGTGAATTTCACGAACTAGCATTGGTGTTTACTGGATTCATATGAGGATCAACTAATCCAACAAAGTGATCACACCTGCTTCCTCTGTCTTGACTTCTCCGCGGAGGCTCGATTGGCAATCAGCCTCTTCAGCTTCTTCGATGCTTTTTCATCCTGTATGTGATGAGAGAAAGAGCCCTTTAACTTCGACGTTATATAAACTAAGGCAACATTTAAACTAGAATGCAACATCGTAGCTGTTTGAGAGTACTTAGGTATGCACAGAAGACAAATGGGCCTTAATATAAATAGAATAATGGATACTCTCCAAATGGATTTAAGTAAACTATCTTGCCAGAAGGCAAATTATTGTGCTCTGTCAAACTTAATTCACAGCTGTTCTGGTCATTTAAAACATAACCATTGCATCAGATTCATGCGGTGGCGCCCTAACAGGCGACAAAACACAGTTAATGGAACTACAAACATCAAGAAGTTAATCCCGAAGATATGAAGATGGTATATATCTGGAAAAATGGAATCAAAATCAAAAGAAATTAACTAATGAATAAACAATAAACCTGAATTTTCTCATTTTCCGCAGCACCATTGATAGAAGCGTAAGCGTCGTCTTGCTTCGATCGCAACTGCTGGGCCTCATAAACACCCCGAGAAGCGCTCGAAAGATCCATGGTTCTATTTCTTCCTTTTACAAATCGTTGAGAAAATCGCAAAGAATAAGGAAGGATTGGGAAATTCTAAAGCCTCATAAAATTAGACAGATATATTAGTTGAGAAGTTTTCCCAAGGATTTTACTGCCGGGGCAAATACGGTAAATTATTAATACGCGTTATAACTTTTCAATCCATAAGACTTTGGCCACAACTTCCATTCTCGGCACAAGAGAATTTTACTCAACTCAACCACCACAATTATTAGCAAAAAGGAAAAGACAAAAGACCAACTACAAGCTAATAAAAGAACAAAGCATTTTGTTCTAATCTAACTAAGCAACAATGCACCATAACAAAGAGTCACCCCATTTCATACCGAAAGGCTGAGGACACGCTCAACACTCAGCACACTACATATCCATGAAGTCTTCAATACAAAAAACTCCTACAGCAAAATTAAATTTTGCGGAATACGGCCTTTGCAAGCACAACTTCATCATTGTGCCTTGCCAAATTTATATTTTGAGGTTTCCCTGATCTCATTACCTTGATACTGATGACAGGGTTAAAGAGGTGCATTAAAACAAGCAGTAATTTCTGGCAACAAAAACATGCTTGACAGCAGAGCTCCCAAAGGAGCCAGTTCTTGATAAGTGAGACATATCATATTAACGGACGGAAAACATCTCTTACAAGAAAGCTCAAGGGTAGCAACAAAAGAGAAGTCACACAAATAGTTGGAAATTGAATTGTTGAATTACCACTGTATCAGAGGTCCAAATAGCTAAAATAGTTGACTTTCACGATCTAGTAACACATATCTTCGACTTTTAACACCTTAATAACGAGCGAGAAACATCGAAAACACCTGATTTGCAAGGTCGCAAGCACCGTTTGGAGAGTTGAGGATTTCATAATAGAAAACAGAGAAATTAAGGGCAAGTCCAAGCCTAATTGGGTGGGTAGGAGCCAATTTAGACAAGGCTATATCCTGCCCAACACAAACCAAGGCCCATCTCAGGAGATATGTTGTTGAAAGATATTGCATCATCACCTTAAACAACTAGCACTAACCTGAGATAACTTGTAAGCTAATCAAGTACTTTCAGCAGCCTCCTTCCTCTCAGCACCAGTTTTGATCTCAGCCCAATATCTGTGATAGTCGCCCTTCATTTTCAAGTGAAACACCTTTGACTCGGCAGGCAGATGATGCAGATGGAATGAGGTTGGACTCGATAAGCCCAAAATTCCATTGCATATCTTGCTGAGTTCTGCTTCAATCTTTCCCTTGTATTCCTCGATGATGTTCACATGGTCTTTGTTTCAACGGCTCTCTTCCCTTTTCCTCAATGGAAGAGATGATCCTCCATCAAGCTCTAGGAGTACCGATCACATTCTTGTATGCTACAGATAAGAATGTTTATTTCCACCGGTGCCAGCTCTCACCGCCGGGTGCCTTTGCAACCTTCTCCTTGAACTCGACCATTTCCTCATAATGCTCAGCCAACTTGGCCATGTAAACATTTTCCTCACGAGATGAATCCATGATTATTTAAACGATAGTAATGCACCTGCGAACTAAAAATTTCAAGCCAAAGTTGGTATATATAAATTTTGAGTGTGCGTGTGTGTGTGCGTACATATATTTAAACTTAACTACAACCCATACTCGCTTAGTCAAGTCAAGCAACACCAAATTGGTCTAATATCTCGTTTACGGATTTTCATCACCAGTACATCACTCACCTGCAAGAACCCAAAGCGAATTACACTGAAAAAAGGCAAAGCAAACAGAGATTGATAGAAACTTATACAGAGTATTTCTTCTTCAATAATCCTAACCCATCGATGCAATTCAGAAACAGCTTATCAGAAGCTAGATCCTTAAAACACCCATCATGAAGCTTCAAGAAAAAAAATATCGACAATTAACCCTCACTATCACCGCTATTCCGTTTCAAGCAACGGTACAAGGCTCAAAACACGAAAAATAAGCAAAACATCTCATACCTTGTAGAACTTCGGCTTCTCGGCAGAAACAAATTTAGAAAGTTTTGCTACGAAAATTATATTACTATAAAACAAAACACGAGTCTAACGAACACGATTGCGCTGCGGCCCAGTTACATGCTGCGTCCTTCGACTAAACGGGCTAGATGATAAATGGGGCCCACATTGGCTCCACGAACATATTATCATTCCTCTGGCGCCATTTAAAAAAACACGATTAATTAATTAATCACTGCTTCACTTTGTTTTTTTAAATTAACATTTGGAGTATTTATGTTTTGTTGATAACATTGTCCTTTTTATGAGTGACCAAAGAAAGTAAGGAACGTTCTTAGGCACAATGAAGGGCAGATTGAATAGATGAAGTACATTCTCCAGTTTCAAAGTTCAAACATAAATAGAAGATAACAAAGCGTTCCAAAAACAAACATCAGGCATAACATTGACATGCAATTATATAATAACCAAAGGATCAAAATTGTCTGTCTTTAAATAGCCGCTAGGAACATAGAAGCACCACAATCCCGAAAACTAGTAGAACAAATGACGGTAACACGGTGATGGATTAATTTGGTTTACGCATGTTTCGACCGGCTCTGATAACCTCATCCACGAGCAGCAGTTGTGATGCAATCACAGGCCTGCAAAATATTATAGCATGATCAAAAAAGCCATGAACAAAGACAGAAGATAAACAGTAAAATGACAAGTGCCGCGTGCTAAAAAATGGAGAAAGATTTGTTTGAGTTACCCTGAATTGATGAGCTGACGTTTGACAGAGTAATTATCGAAGATACCCTCCATTTGAGGGTCAATGGGTTCTCCGGTGTGTAGATTAAGTCCCACCACATTACCTTTATCATGCTCTCCCTGAACCGAAACCAATTTTAGCAACGAGCTCGTTGGAGTTTCAAATATGGAAAATAAAAAGTTTATGATGATCATATATTGATTACCGTTAATTGGATGACAACGTCCTGAGTGTCAAGCCCAGAGTTCTCAGCAAGGGTCTTCGGGACCACAAGAAGAGCATCAGCAAAGGCTTCAACTCCAAGTTGAGCACGCTACGTAGGGTCCCCAGCATAAGTGAGTCAGTACAGTAAATATGTAAATCTTACTTAGTATTATTGGCATGTTTCAGAAATGTCAGAAAATAACTGAAACACACAGAAAATAACTGAAACACAGAAAAAAGAGGTGAAGTTTGATAAGTAACTAACAAGCTTACCCCTTGAACTGTTTTCTTTACTTCGTTAACTAGATATTGCCTGGCTGCCACTTCAAACGCCCCAGCACCCTGTCAAGCACAATAATTAACTAGTTCAGTTTCAGGGACATGCATAACTAAAGTTTCCAAGGCGTTTTAGAAAAAGTAAAAACGAAAAGATATAAATAGGAATGAAGAATAAAAAAATTAAGAAAGGATAGCTGAATATGGTAACTCACTAGTACGACAGCTTCATCTTCAATAGTATTTTTCACTGCTCTTAGCCCGTCACGAATGGCATCCTTAATCTGAGCAATTGTGTGATCATTGGGTCCTGTCAAATAGTGAAATGCATCAGTGCAACCAGCTTCAGCGATACAAATGGTGAACGTTTGGGGGAAATAAGGATGAAGGGCACCAATCGCAACAACCCCCGAAGAGAAACAAATAGTACCTTTAATTAGGATTGTACACGAGCGAGGGTTTTTTACGTTCTCCACAAATGTGTACTTCTCTTCTCCAAGCACGTGCTCAAAGACCAATCCAGCCCAGCCAAGACAATCAGGTGTTAAGTCATCGACTGAATTCACACCCTCCCCTCCGCAAGCCAATACCAACCTCTCCATGTTCCTTCTCTTGGCCCGTCTCAGGGCAATAATCTACATATAATTAGTAAAATCAGATACCACGAACTAGAGCAAGGACATGAAAACATTTGTAAACTAATATTTTAAGTAGAGTGAGTCATGCATAAACATCATGAACTTATGAATGCTATAGCAATTGTCACTAAGGCATACAAGTTAAGGTCGCTTACCCCAGCTCGAGCAAGGAGATCAAGCGATGGAGGGTCGATTCCTTTCTGATTGATGACGACAAAGTTGCTCTCGCCATCAGTACAAACCTGGAAAACAGACAAAGTCAGCTTTCACCGCTAAACATTTGAACCAGTCTTCATTTCTAGTCAGATGCTCTCTATTGTTTCAGTACCTTGTTCTTTAAATCGATAATCCTCTGGACCCTTTCATCAACAGATTTTCTTTCTGCAGCAACCATTGCTTCTCTTTGTTCCGCATTTGAGTAAAAAAATCCTGCATTTATCTCACTGCACAATATTGTTAGTTCAAAGCATGTGACAACCATTCCAACAGAAACTTACACAAGAACTGATTCAGGGAAATATTACCTTTTCTCATACTCCAACGAAACATTACAGGTCAAGATATAGCAATTCTCTGCTCGACGTTTCATATCTGGATGTCTTGAACCATGGTCAAGAACGAGACCCTCAACCTAAAACAGAAACAGTATATTGCATCCTATGTCAACAAGTACATATCCATAAGTTATAACTGTGTCAAAATCGTATGATATTAATGGTTCTGGGTTCCACACCCGTCAATGTACACAACATGCATGCCCAATCACTAATATTTTGAGGAAAGCTGGGAGTAATCGCAATGCATGTAAAAATAATTCAAAATAGATAAATTCGGACAACAGCTATTTCCACAAGTTGATCCAAACTCACTCACCAGTCGAGTATCTACATCAAACTTGTGGCGCATGTGCATTATCTCCACCATGAAAAGATCAATAGGCTCTTCAGGCTTACGAATGCAGAGAACCTAAAATAGATGAAAGTGGCAGTTAAATTGGTGCTTCATTACTGAATTGCAAAACGAAAGCAATGACAACACTATTCTAATTGGTGACAAACATGATGCACTTACCGCATTAACAACAACATCAGTTAGTTGATCAGCTAAAGCCTCATACAACTGCAGATAACCAATAGGATTGCACCAAGTGAGAAGAGATAACAAGAAGAACTGAAGAGTGGCACCTTTTCAATAACAAATTAACTTCAACAATACCTTAGTTCTGACGGTAGTTCTAGCAACCATTTGCAGTATCTCTTTATCGGGCTCGTCACCCATCACAACAGGGGTCTTGAACTTCTCAAGAAATTGAAGAGTAGCTCTTTTTGCAATTTCAAATCCGTCTACCAGCACACGTGGATGCATTCCTACAACACAGGGAATCGGGCTTATAACAAAGGGAATCGGGCCTATACGGGCAACTAATAGCTGGCATATATTTTTCGTAAATATGTTTAGAATCGCAAATCAGGCTCTGACTAACAAGGGAATAACAAAATTTCACCTGAAGAAAGGTCAGTTAACATACCTTCATCAATGTAGCGCTCTGATTGCTTCATGAGCTCACCTATAAATATTACAGTTGAAGTAGTACCATCCCCGCTTGTCTCATCTTGAGCAACAGCAGTACGAGCAATCATTATGGCTGTCGGGCTTTGGATTTGCTGAGTTATGAATCCAAAGAAAGATGTTTAAGGATCGAAAAACGCATAGTCCTAACTCCTAACACATTTTTACACAAAAGTGTGCTTCCCCTATCCCCAGTCCTCAATTTCATTCACCTCTCAAGAACATCAAACTAGAACTAAATACTTTATCCTCACTAAAAGATAAAAACCAAATAGAAACCACTAACAAACATATGAATCATTTTATGACGAAATGCCATAAAAAAATGAGAAACAATAAAGAATATCCCAGAGAAAATCAGTCAATAACAGTATAGCAAGATAAAAACCAGACGAATCTGCTTTCAACCAACTCTGAAACTAATTTTCTTAAGAAAAGAAAACTCGAAAACATAAACTAACCATTTCCTTCAAAAGCGTGTTCCCATCCTTGGTGAGTTTAATATCACCCGCACCACCAACAAGCCTGCGCCAAAAAACCCATGTAAACAACCAAACGACCAACCCAACTAAGACAACACATAAATTCCTCGTAAAATTAGCAGCAGAAAATGGTGTACATCTTAATGGTGCCTTTGGGACCGAGATTAGTCTTAAGAACTTCCTGGAGACCCTTAGCAGCATTTATGTTCATGTGAAGTGCATGCGATTTGTTCAGCACCTCAGCGTTCGGGTTCAACACCTTAATCGACATCGTCACGAACTATCAAAGCAACGGAATATAACTTGCTGAGGCCGCCCGCTGCAATCAACACTTGCGTAGACCAGATGTGCGAGGAGGACTGTGCAATAATCGAAACGTACAAATACAGATCGGAAGGATTTGAATGGAAACTAGAGAAAGCCAGTGAAGTGGAGAGGGCCAATAGGGTTTTTAGGGCTTTCTCGAACGCTGTTAAAGAAACGTCGTCGTACCATAACGAAAATATTTTACTCTTTTATTTTTAAAAAAAAAATTATTTATATGGGCTCATTGGAGTTCTATCTTGCGTTTTCCTCATTGGGCTTCTAACTAGTGATGTCACATGTTTTCAAACCATCTCTAACATGCTCATATGTTGTCTTTGTTTGCCTTTTCTGGGTTATAGCAACAATTGAATCTGAGAAAATAATATTTTCATAAATAGATCCAAATCAAAGCAACAGCAGAACAGAAAAGCAATTCCACAAGTCCCAGAAAAGAAAAATATTATAGCAGGAATCCCAGTAAATTAAAATGGACTTCAATCATCAAACTCTCCCATATGATCTAATAAATAGTTAGCTGCAAGCTCCTCATTCTTGTTGCATGCAAAGTAAACTTGCAACACCAAAGCCCTATCAAACCCCATTGCTTCGAGCTGCAGAAAAGAATATGAAAAGGAAATAAGGAAAAAGGAGACACTTGATGATGAAGAAATGCAATAGAGACCAAAAAGGAGAGACTTACGCGGGTAATTGCTTCCTGCTCTTCGGGTGTGACGGCCAAAGACTGTGGCATTGCTTCAGCAAGTTGTCCCAATACGTTCCTGAAAAAGAATTATGTTCGTAATGTGGAAGATGCAATTATGAAAAAAAAATATGAAGTAGAAAAATATACTTCGAATGCAACATCTCACCCTTCACCGCCCTCAACAGGTTCATTAATTAGACGCAGAAAGTCTCCCTGGTGTTCTTGGATCATTCGCACAAGCTGTGGGTTTTGCTTTCCCAGCTCTTGAAGCATTGGCTGCAGGAACCCGAAAATGGTTAAAGTACAGGGAAGAAATATACAGTATACTTCAACACAAACATAGATCATAGTGAGGTAGGTAAAGTAAATAACCTGCAAGATTTGAGGATTGGATTGCACCATGGCTCGCAGTGCTTGAAACTTTTCGAATTTAACAATGAGATGGAAACAAACATAAGGTCATATTATTACATGTTTTTCAAAAAGATTCACAAGACCTAAAAAAAAAAGCAAATTTTTTGTACCTGGGCATTGCTGCGAAGAAAGTCTAAATTGCCACCACCAGCATTTCCACCCAAATTAGGGACACCCTGGTTACAGAAAGTTAAACATCGGTCAATCATATATATTTGAAGTTTCTTATACTAGTTATGCAAGATTTCACCGGGCAAATTAATTAGAGAGAAAAAAAAATTTAACCTGAGGAAAAAGATCCAAAGGATTAGCATTGGGCCCAGCTGAAGGTGGGAGCGGCTGTGTAGCTGCGGGATTCACCTGCTGTCCTGCAGCAGGTGGTTGAGCTACTTGTGGAACAACATCTGCTATCTCGGGAATTCCCTGCATTTGAAATCAATCACCAAAGTTAAACACAGGAAATAGAATACTGGTTTTAATACGATTATCAGATGCATCTATCAAGTGTATGCATTGGAGGATAAAGAAAGGTCAAGATAAAAAGGAGAGTTTTTGAATATTTTGAGAGAACACGAGACTCACAGAATAAAGGTATTCCACGGCTCTCTCTGGATTATTATAAGCAGCCCTAAGAGCACGAATAACGGTATCACGATCCCAACTTCCTCCGCCCATGTCAATAATCTGTTGAACGGTGGTCTCCAAGTTACCTCCTGCTACAAGAGTTGAAGCCGCTTGACCATACACATCTGTCAAGCTGTAATAAGAAACATGTTTCGTTGAAGTAAAAAAGAAACAGGGAATATTTTGTTAACTGCAAAAATGGTGCGGGAAAGGAATAAACTCACGGTGCAGGAGCAGGAGTAGGAGCGGGAGCAGTTTGCACCGCTGACTGTAGACTGCAAATATCCGAAGATATTATTTTGAAGAATACGGGACTGAATTTTTTGTATAAATGATACAAAAGTAAGTCAATGTGATAGATGAGCTCACGGTGCAACAGCTGAAGCTGCTGATGGGACAGCTGTCACAGGCTGTGTTGGAGGAGATGTGTTGCTTGCAGGTTGTGGCTGCAATCATAATTAATCAATAAGATCACATTTTGTTGTTTAGAATAATATCAAGTATCACGATCAATCCCTTGTATCTGGTTCAAGAAATTTGGTGATCGCAGAGAGCAAATGCTTAAATACAAAGATTCAGTGCTTATGACCAAGCAAGTTATGCCACTTAAGAGAAATTTACTGAAACCATAAAAGCAATTGCTAAGAACAGAAGTATCAAAGAGGTCTACCAGATGATAAATTTAAAGAATCCAAAAATGGACCATGTACTAAATGCAAACAACAAAGCAGTGACTGGAGCAGAAGTAATATGGTGGAAAATATTGTTTTTCAGGAAACATCTGAAATCAGGTAAGGAGCCTTTCCCTCGCAAAAGTTCTCACATGAGTCCTTTGGCAGTAACCAACATATATTTCTACAAAATGTTGCATTTAGTTTTGGGAAACACTAAAATAAAGTCTATGAAAACCAAAATGGCAGTACAAGGTTCATCGAGCTTACTGTGCTTGAGGCAGGGGAAGCTGCAGGACCACTTGAAGAAGATGGCTTACTCTACAAAAATTTGCATAGTTGTGAGTTATGGATATATATTTTAGTGGGGTTTTCCTAAAGATAAATACCTAAAATAGTGTTGCATCTGACCACTACTGTCTCCCAGGTAATAAACGTATTCTGGTCAAGCTTTTTATGCATAATTAGTGAAAAAAGGGATAAACTGACAATAGGAAGATGTTAACCTTGGACAGCATAATTACAATAAAATTCCCTTCGGCAACTTTGTTCTCTTCCAACGTTGTTTCATCCTTAAGAACTTGACCTTGGTGGATAAGCATCTGCTGAGCAGCAGGATAGACATCAGCACCCTGCACCGCTTCGATATTCTTCTTGACATCGGCCACCTATAAGATAACAAAATTATATAAAAGGTTTTGCTAAGTTGAAAGGGACAATAGAAAATGGGGCAAATATTTGCTAGAAAACTCAGAAACATTATAGAACCGTCATAAATTTACTTAACAAAGTTTGATTGCAACCACAACTAAGGGATTCTCCTAAATTGTATTTGGCGTATTCAACAGCTCATATTGATAAAAGAAACCAAATGGTCACAAACATAACAATTAGCACTTAACAGAATCTTCACGTAAAGGTCAATGGATACGGCCATGGTTGCACCACTTATCAACATATATGCCCTTGTCTATCTAGCAACACAAATCCAAGTTGACATAATCCAATATTGAACTAATAAAATGAACCCGAGAAATAACAAAGAAGAACATAGCGACTCAGATCAAAACAGCTGATCCCCGTTAGCACAAATAACAGAAACAAACCCCAAGCAAAAGCCCCAAAACAGTTAGGACCCCAAAATCACACCACGAATGCAGCATCCAAATTCAAAACACGTAGTAATCCCACATAAACACGACGAAATTCAGATATTCGAAGAGAGTAAATATTCATACCTTGTCTTGCGCAGTCGCTTCGATCTCAAAGACCGAGCCTTTCAGAGTCTTAACAAAAACCTTCATTTTTTTCTATCTGAATTTCAAACAGCGTCGTCGCCGATTTCAAGTCGCCGCCTACAATGTTCTCCTGTGGGTTGCCAGGGCAAGTTACCACAGAAAAATGGAATACCAAATTCAAGTAAATACGAAGCAATAAATACTACAGTGTCTGTGTGATTGTGAAGAATATCAAGAACACAAAAGGCAACTTTATTTATGAAGGCTGTGTGTGACACGCGAGGATCGGACCGTTAACGCTAACATTTTAAAGCCCAATTGATTTTAACCCATATTTTAGTAAATTATTATTATTAAAAAATAGTTTTTCAGAAGCCCATATCTAATAGGCCCATTAGGGCATCATTTCGACAGTATTAAAACCCTACGCTCTCCACTGAACTAATCCTGTGAGCTAAAAGAGTTTCAACGAGGCAGCCATCTGCGACTTTACCAGGTTTCAACCTCGTCGGATTAGCTCTACTCAACTAGAGGTGATAGCTTAATCTCCTTCCGAATGAAACATATAAGTGTTATCCTCCGGGTTGTGTTTTGTTTTTGTTCATTGACGTCATTACGTCGTGTTCGATTTATGCCTGAACCGGATTCCGTACCATTTCGTGTGATAGATTGTTTTATAAGCTGAGAATCGATGTGAAACTATGATTTTTTTTAGACCTTTTGGAGGTTTGGTGTGATAATTTACTTTATAATTGCTTGATTTGCCTATCACGATCCATAGTTGGTTGGTAAAGTGTAAGTACACCATTTCAACTTATAGATTTATCGACGAATGAAAGATGGGATTGTGTTTCATTGGTTTTAGTTGTCTTTCATGGATTTTGAGATTCTAAATTAATTTCATTGTGGCTTTCTCCGTAGAGATTAACGTTGTTGAATGGAACTGAGGAGAATTATGTTTTCTGCCTGCTGAAATTTTAACGAATTAACCTGTAATCTCTTATATATGTCCTTTCCTTTTTTTCTATAATGTGTAATTCGAGTTTTTAGTAAGATTATTTCAGATCCGTGAATTGATGTTTGCTTGTGATTCTTTTTTAGGTTTAAGGATGTATACCGCCGCTCAAAAGATCCACAAGGACAAGGGTGGTGAGCTAACTGAGTTCGAGGAGAATGTTGCTCAGGTCATTAACTGAATATGCTCATGGACCATTATATCATATCTTCTCTGCAATCCCATAGAAGGCAGTTAGTCATTTTATTGGTTCCTCGCAGGCACTATATGATTTGGAAAACACAAACCAGGAGATCAAGAGCGAGTTGAAGGATCTTTACATCAACTCTGCCATGTATGTGTTACATTCCAATTGAATATTTTGATATTTCTATAATGCAGGATTTCTCATTGTTTAATAAATTTTTTCAGCCAAGTTGATGTATCCGGTGGCAAGAAAGCTGCTGTCATCCATGTTCCTTACCGATTGAGGAAAGCCTTCCGCAAGATCCACCCGAAGCTGGTGAGGGAGCTCGAGAAGAAGTTTAGTGGAAAGGTATTCAAATTCACAAACTACCATTAATACCCTTTTCATCCTTCAATATCCATGAATATTGAGATTTCTTGAGAATTGAACACTATAGGAAGTTGTTGTCATCGCAACCCGAAGGATCCTTCGCCCACCGAAGAAGGGCTCATCCGCCAAGAGGCCAAGAACCCGCACCCTAACAGCTGTGCATGAGGCCATGCTCGAGGACATTGTGTACCCTGCTGATATTGTAGGGAAACGCGTCAGATACAGGCTCGATGGATCTAAGATCATGAAGGTGCAGTGCAATACATATTTTTTACCGACGTTATTTTATTCGTTTCGGTATGGTGTGTGTGATTCTAACATGTTTTTGTCTTCTTTTATTACAGGTATTCCTCGATCCAAAGGCAAAGAACGACACTGAGAACAAGCTGGAGACATTCGCTGGGGTCTACAGGAGGCTCTCGGGGAAGGATGTGGTCTTCGAATTCCCTATAACAACTGAGGCTTGAATGATATGCTCTTCTCTTATTTTTCATAAAAACGTACATTTTGTCTCTCAAGTTTCGAACTCTTTGTGGAACCTGTCGAGTCTTCGTTTTCGGTTAGTTTTGGGCGTTTCGTGTCGTTTTGGATGAAATCTTTCGCATTACTATGAATTGTTTTTTGGTCAAGTTATCATTTTTCAACAACGTTAGTAGTGCCGTGTTAAAACATCAAATTCTTATGAGAAAATGTGAAAACGGTACGGGTCGAATTTAGTTTGCAATTTAACTTAGTAACTGGGCCTCAATTTTTATTGGGCCTATTTGCTTGATGAGCCCATAATTTTTACTGGGCCAGTCTGTCGGTAGTAGTAAAACGTATTAGGCGCGTGTCGTTACTTTCCAATCGCCGCGAGTGGAGTTTGCAAAGGCACACACTACATTCCAAAACCAAACACGTCGGCATCGGTGACAGCGCAAGATAGCAGACAGACGTAGACTTGACGTTGCTCGAACCACACCACCATACTTAGCCCAACTCGCTTCCCCACATTTGCTTTTTCTCTATTAATTTTTTTAATCTATAAAATAATCAAAACAACTCCGTTTGACAATTAAACGTCCTTTTGCGATCTACGACGACCAACGAAATAGTGTTGGGAAAACATGAAAATAAAACCCGCTTGAAGAAATCTATGCCTGTGAAAAAGATTTGGACTTTAATACGTTAAAAAGATCGAATTTTTACTCCGTCTGCTATTATAAATTTCCACAGCCCATTAAGATTTTATTAGTCGGTGCCAATTTTTTGTTCGCTTCGAAGTAATTAAGAATCAGTGTGTTGACCTCTGATTAGCGTAGTAATGGCAGCAATATCAACAACGCACTGTCTTATCCTACCTACGCAAAACCCGTCCCCAGCTAAGTGTGGCCGTTTTCGCGAGCACAGCTTTGTCAGCTGCCGCATTCACCTTCCTTTTCACTTTTCTTCTCGGATTCTTGAACAAATCAAAAGAAACAAGATACCACTGCATTTTACTCCCCCTGCAGTACTGTGCAAAAGAATCTTCATTCAATTGGGGCGTTCTATTTTAATTAAAATGAAGAAAGAAAAACTATAATCAGCCCTCCACGTGGCTTCTTAATTGTCAATTCCCCCTCTCTTATTGCAGCAGCTTGTTTGCATTTACGTTGCTATGATTATGTTTTTCTTAAGAAGACACTGATTTCTTAGTCCATTTCTTGCTCACTGTGCCCATCAGTTGTCAGTTTCCTCAGGCCTTTGTGTTCGCACAGTAACCCTTTTGCGTGATATCATTAGGTGGACGCATAGGTAGTAAAGGGAATGATTTTTATCAGACACTTCATCGTCTGAATTTGTTTTTGTCCCAGCGAAAGCTATTCCAGTGAAACGTTGCTAGTAGTACGTCATGGACCATACGGTTCTTGAATCTTGTCCCAAGTGTGTTTTATTTCGGGTAAAAATATGAGTCCTCTTTACATCGTCATATCATGGGAGGGCGAAGAAATAGTGACATTTCAATAGAAATAGAAGATCGCTGAATGCGATTTTCTGCTGGGTTTTTCCTTTTTAAATCTAGTTCAAGTTAAAAGATTAAATCTTTGTCTGTAAATAAGAGGAGTTGGGGGCTGTTAACGAGGAGGAGCGTATTTTTTTGTCTGGAGAAAATGAGCAACTCGGCGGAGAAAACGACGTCGTGTCTTGCTGTGGTGGAGAAGAAGCCTCACAGGCCCGGAGGTTGCGTCGGCGTCTTCTTTCAACTATTCGATTGGAACCGTAGATTAGCGAAGAAGAAGCTCTTCTCTAAGAAGTTGCTTTCTCCAGGTTCAGTTTCTTCATCGTACTATCAGTTTTAATTTTTTTTTTACTTTTTTTCCTTTTTATTAAGGCAGAGGCGAAATGCTGCTATATTTTGCTCTCATATTTTAGGTCGCTTGAAGCTAGCAGCTTCGAAGAAGTTTGGTGGCGACGAAAAACAACCGAAGCTTCGATTGGTAAACATTCGTGTCTGATAAAATGCTCGAAAGAATTTGCTTTTTCCTTTCGTTGCCTGTGACTGTTTTATGCCCTATTTCTATTGACTTTGCTTGCAATATTGTGTAGATTGATGATGAAAACAGTGGTGGCTTTCCAAATGCTAAAAACAGTCATTTTGCTGAGGATGATAAACAGAGAACTCCGGGTTTGGTGGCTCGATTGATGGGCCTCGAGTCGATGCCTGTGGTACATAAACACAAATCCAAGAAAGTTGCAGGCTCTTTTGTTAATGGTGTTCATAGAAATTTCAAGGAGGACTTAAATGGTGATAAGGGAGGAGGTATTAATCAAGAACCGAGGCCTCAAAAGCTTCAGAAGACGAACGTTTCTGAGAGGCGATCGTCGGTTTCTAAATTCGGACCTGAGGCATCATTGCCTTTAGAGAATGTGCTGTCAAAGTCAAGAAAGCACCACCACCATCACCACCACCACCACCACCATCATCACCCGAGGCTTCCATCGCCGGTGAAAAGCCCGAGAAATCTCTCGAGAAAGAGCCTCTCTACGCTGATCGGTGCTGCAACTCGAATCTTGGAACCTGGGCTGCAAGGTAATAATCTGCACCGAGCTCTTACTTACTCAACTGCCTTTCTTGAAAACCCGAGAAGCACCGATGTGGATGAAAGAACCAATTTTGCTTCAATTCGATCGGATGATTCTAATGGAATCGGGAAAAGCCCTGTTGAGGGTCAAAATCGTGGCCACTTGCATGATCATGAGGATGGCAAACCTCAATTTAGTGAGCAGCCACTGGTTTTTCCTTCACTGTTTCCCCAGAATTTTGATGAAGAGTTGTTGCATGAGAATCATCCAAGAATTTCTGGCTCTGCTGTAGATGATAGGCAATCGCGGGCTAAGTATGTTGCAGAAGTTAGTACCTTTAGCAGGCAAACACAGCAGTACTCAGGCAACGAGCAGATCGGGCCCGGAAATAATGTGCCTTTACCTCTAAATTCTAATCAAGATACACTTTTTCAAGGAAAGAATTTGTGGGCCGGTGAAGAATTTGCACTAAGGTCGAAGTCCAATGTTCGTCCGAGAAGTAGAAAAGTACCGAAAACTTCTGCCATAGATGAGAAAAAGAACAGCTTGGTGCCACCGAGGCAGAAGAAGAGGACTAACATTTCAGGACAAGCAGAGATTTCTGGTTCCATTAACTCTGTCAGGAACAGGCAAATATATAGTTCTCGTGATGGTAACAAGATGATTGGACAAAGCTTTAATGGTGGGCTTACACAGAGAGAAGATAGATCTGCAAATGATCTCAATGGGGAACATAAAGATGTTCCATTCTCGTTCAAGTCCCGAGGGAAGCAAACAAATAGAGCTTTCGAGCCTGCAAAAAGAAAGGTCCGTAGTGATAGTATATGTTGCGAGGACGGAACAGAAAATGATCTGAGGACAAAAGTTGAAAAGCCATTACATTTAAGTGGGCACGAGCTGAGTTCGCTGCTGGAGCAAAAATTAAAGGAACTGAATTGCCAAGAAGATGATTTACAGGGCAAGGAGCCTAAGAAGACCACAGCCATGATTCTGCAGGAGCTCATCTCTGCCTTAACTTCTGATGAAAGAATCTCTTTCTGTAGTAAAAGCCATGTTTCAGAATCAGCTTCTTCCTCTTTTTCCCAGGTAATTCATCTTCTTGCTGATGCAGAGTTGCATGCTTTTTACAAATGATTTCGCCTTATTTCTCTTCAGGTAAATGCAATGGAGCCCAATCTTTCCCCAGATGTGCCCCTTGATACCGAGCACTTGAGCCCCGGTTCGGTTCTTGAAGCTTGCTTCTCCAACGACAGTTGCCTTTCGAGCAGCGTAGACTGGAGCAGCACAGGTGAGTCAAGCAAGCAAGAAATCAATCCTGAAATTTTCTAACATCTCGAGCTCATTACATGCTCTGCTTCTAACATCTTTCGATTGGATCCCTAAAATTTATCTGCTTTCAGGAGATAAAACGCAGATGGAGCCACTGAATTTCTCCTCCTACGGGTCACAATCGCCTCACCCCGACACAAGAGAGACAGTTCACAACGTCTCTGAGATCCTATGCTGTAATTACCTCGCTAACTCTGGTCTAAAAGGAAGCAAACTCAGCAGAGTAAAAGAGGTCCTCTTGACTGCGGAGTTAGTCTCTCGTTCAAGCACATTTACGTCTAAAGGATCTAAGATTAATCATCTACTGTGCAACGAATTGGACACGCTCGCAAGTGTCCTCTGGATGAATTTCGGTGCTTCTCTAGGCACCGAAGATGGTGAGGCTGTGAATCAACTTAAGGGTTTTGCTTTCGACTCTGTCATCGAGTATCTAGACATAAGATTTGGCACCTATGATGTTATAGCCGGAGCAAAACTGTCTGTAAAGTTCCCACCTTGCACGAACACTGAATCACTGATGTTGGATATCATTGAAGAAGTTCGAAGGTGGAAGCAGTTATCGGAGTTTGTTCTTGAGGAGTTGATCGACAGGGAAATGGGCCTTTCATTTCAAGAATGGACGTTTTTCGAGACCGAACGTTTCGAAACGGGCCTAGAGATAAGCAGGGATTTATTGCAGGTGTTGGTGGATGAGACTGTGAGAGATCTTTGGAGATAAGCAGGGATTTTTGGCCTTGTATTGGGTTTTTAACAACATTTCTAACACAAGCATAGTGGTGGTGGTGGTGGTGTCACCTTTTGTGTGTAAAGACTGCTGTTTTACTAGGTTGACTGTGTAAGAGAATCATCAATGCATCCATGTATTATCTTCACAGTTTTTGTTTTTATCTCAAGCAACAAATGCATTTGTAAGAATATCATCAAACCTTATGGTACTTGTACTTCTGGCCAAGATTAAATCTAGTAATTCGACTGCTAAACCCATCGAGCACCAAAGTTCGTGCAGCCCCAACGCCTTGTTCAAGGGCAGCATCGACTTGTTCTCGTTCTAAAGGGCTGAATTTTTGAAGGAGATAAGCCTTCATGTCCATTTTACCAGGTGGATTTCCAATGCCTGGAAAATATACAAGAGGGATTTATTATTATCCACTCGTGTGTGTGTGTGTGTGTGTTTGTGTGTTTCAGCAGCTGTGAAAGAAGCCAACCTATGCAGAAACGAGGAAAATCACGACGACCATCTAAGTGTCCCATCACACTCTTGACCCTGTTTGAAAAAGAAACGATTTTCGGTGTGGAGTAAAGAGATTAACCGAGCCCATGCATGATCAAAAATTTGTGGGCTCGTTTAGTTGATGAAGATCAATGTATATGATCTCGAAACATAACTACTGAATCAAGTTTCATCAGTAGCATTTAGATGCATTTAGAACTTATATACCCGTTGTGGTGCCCATGTCCTCCTTTAGGCTGAAGCCTCAAAACTCCATTTGGTAGGCTCATCTCATCATAGACCTGTGAAGGTCAGTTCACGAGAACCATCGTGAGCCATAAAGCATAACGTAGGATCCACAAGATTCTGTAACTTGAATTTTTTAAACACAGTAAAATAATCAAAGATTTGGGCCAATCGCAAGCCGTTAAGCGTATCAAGAAAGTGCTCACCAGTAAAATGTGTCGCAAGGGCACTTGGTAGTAAGCAGCAAGAGTTCCAACCTATCAATATACAAATATTTAGAATATACTTCACCCGATCTTATGTGATAGAAAACAAGCATTAGCAAGATGCAAATGTAGTTTATGGTGTTATGAGTTTTTAGTAAAAGGGTTGCACTCGAACAAACGATTTCGTCGAGTATCAGTCAAGTTCATATAAAGCTACAAGTTTTCATGATTAGAAATAGAAAATCACGAAAAATTTTAACAAGGAAGCTGCAAGAACACACCGCTTCTCCACTGAAGTTCATATACGTCTGAGGTTTGGCCAATAGAATCGGTACCTCTCCTATGCAACCTGCAAAAGCCACGTTCAACCAAAGGTTTCCAATCAATCGACACCAAAACAGTATAAAATCTCCAAAACCAAAATCCATATAAACATTTCCACGAACGGATAACGTGCATTACCTATGCCTACCAATGCTTTTGACTGTATGGTGTTCATCAAAATGCCTTCAGCCTCAGATATACGATCAATCATCTCAAACCCAATCTGTCTTTCCACAAGATAACAATTAAATCCATCTATCTATAAAATCACACCCTCAAATAAAAAAAAAAAAAGAACAGAAATGTTACATTATGACGAGTTCCATGATATTTGTTTCCTGGATTGCCCAAGCCCACAATCAACCACGGAGTGTACTCAATCCTCGCCGCAAAATTGACTTGAGCTGATGAAGCATGTACACGTAGCCTCGTCCTTGGAAAAGCTGAAGCCTTTCGACGGAAAGTTCCCGGATTTTTGGGGTTGGGATAAGCTATGGTACTTGGTGAAGAGACGGCACACAACATTTGCCCGGAAAACTTGCTTAAACAATTATAATTACAGTTTCAGCAGACAGTAAACGAAGCTACGCAACATGCACAAAGCGACTGTTGGCTGAATTCGCTTATCGGATAAGATTTTACCGGAAAATTGTCACAAAGAGAAAGCAAGAAAAGCTCAAGGAATACGAAAGCATTTCCTTTTTGCTGGGTGAAGTGAATTTAGGAGGATTATATATTATTCTCCTTGTCAATATTTCCCAGAGTCCAGCCTTGAAATAAATATTGGGCCTAATAAAAAATATTTGGCCCGTTAATGAAGCCCAATATCTCAGCAATCCAAGCCCATAATTTGAGCGCCACTTGTCTGAAGAATGGATAAGAGAACAAGTTGGTGGCTGCTGACACGGCAGTGACGATGATGTGGCAGAATCTGAATAGTTATCTAGTCAGGTTGACGTCACGTGCCCTCTTGCATACTTTTCTATTTTGAATTCTTTTATTATTTTGAATCTACTAGAGATACAGATAATACCGCCAGCACAATTAGTGTCGTCAGGAGGAAAATAAGGAAAGGAAAGGAAACTACGGCACGGAGATTTGAAATTATCCAATGTAGTCGTGTAATGTGTGATAATTAATAATATTATTTTGCACGTCATGCTTGTTATATAACTTCCCTAACTCCCTCGGACTCTTCAATGTGCGTTGCCAGCTGACCCAATACAAAGCATATAGAGGAAAATACGTTTCGGGAAAAGCTCATTTCGTAGACGCTAGCGATCGTTGTGTAGGACGTTGTATTTCTTTCGGAATCCGGTAATGACGCGCGTTAATCTCTCGTCTCTCGTTGTTGATTGCGTCGATTTGATTATTTTTTTTGTTACGATCGTCCTTGTGATTTGATTTTGTTCGTTTCGGTGTTCTGCCAGATTCGAGCTGGTCAAGAATGCAGACGTCGAGTTTTATTGGCAAACCTAGGTCCGTCTTCGGATTGGGAAACCGGAGGCATTTGAGCACGCGGAGTTGTTTGGGGAATATGAGCGTTGATTTCAAGAAGAATGACGATCTTTTCAATGGTGTGTCAAGGAGCAGCGATTGCGCTGGTATTAGCCTTCGTGCAGATTCAATGCGATCGAGGGGAAGCAGTATTGATGTTCTAGGTTCATCTGCAAAGGTCGGATCAAACAGGGTTCGAGCTTATGGTTAGTAATTTCATTTCTCAGCTTGATTCATCTGCGACCGTTGATTGTTTGTGGTGAATGTTGATGTATTAGTTTTTAGCTGCCGTAAACATCCATACTTTAGGTGGATGTGGTTAGTTGAATCTACGCTTGTGGCTTTTCCAACAATTAAGAGGCCATATTTCTCTTGTTGACTTGCAGAAGCTGACCTTGGGATGGCAATGCCTGCCAAATACCACCAAGCTGAATCATCAGGATCAGTATTGCCTTATGTTGGTGTTGCATGTTTAGGAGCAATTTTGTTTGGCTATCATCTGGGGTAAGGCTTCTTGTCTTAACCTCCAAGTTTAATGAAACAGGATATTGTTAAGACTATACAGTTACTTTGTTAGCTATTGATTGTTCTTAGCTGTTATATAAGCTACTCTTTCGTTTGATGATAATCCTGAACCATATCTGTTGATGCTTTTTGTTCAGAGTTGTTAATGGAGCCTTGGAGTATTTGGCGAAGGATCTCGGGATCGCGGAGAACTCTGTATTGCAAGGTAATTTTTAGTAGGAGCGTGTTATCTTTATATTTTTTTCACCGGATCTAATACTGGGGATAAGATAAGTAAGATCCTCTAAAGTGTAATCCTCTAAACTCACCTTTTTTCTGTCTTTCAGGCTGGGTTGTGAGTTCTCTTCTTGCGGGTGCCACTGTTGGTTCTTTCTCTGGAGGCTCATTGGCTGACAAATTCGGGCGAACTAAAACATTCATATTTGATTCAATACCACTAGCTGTTGGAGCACTTCTTTGGTATGCTTAATAGATTGATCATGCATGCACTACTGCTGTGGAGAGATTTGTGGTGCCTTAAGTATATTTTTTTTAATCTTGCAGTGCCACAGCACGAAGTATTCAGACAATGATGATTGGCCGTTTCCTCGCTGGGTTCGGGATCGGCATAGCATCAGCTATCGTGCCACTTTATATATCTGAGGTACAATACAATCCTTCTTCTTCTGCAATGCATTCAGTTTATTACACACATCTGAGGCTCTTCTTCCTAAGTTTTCCCCTTTTCTATGCATAGATCTCTCCAACTGAAATCCGTGGTACACTTGGGTCCGCCAACCAGTTATTTATATGCATCGGCGTTCTCGCAGCCTTGGTAGCCGGATTGCCTTTGTCAGGAAACCCTTCATGGTATATTATTTCCATGTTTTCTTTTTTCTACTAGAAAGGACTGTCTTAATGAATACAAAGGGTGCATTTCTTGTGTAATAAACTGATAAGTTATGTGGGAAAAGAAAAATATATATTATCTGATGATAACATTATATTTCTCATGTTTTCTCCATGCTTGCACATTCACTCGACACTGGAATTGAAATTGAATATCATATTTCCTTTATTTGGATCAGGTGGAGGACAATGTTTGGCGTTGCAGTTGTTCCTTCGGTGTTGTTGGCTCTCGGGATGGCGTTCGCTCCAGAAAGTCCTCAATGGCTTTATCAGGTTTGGGGCTTAGTTATAGAAATGTCCCATGGACTCATTTCCTTCTTGACTTCTTCTATGCTTACTTGCTCAGTTTTTCGAGGAGATCAACGCTGATAGTTGCATTTTTTTTTTTATCTTCCAGCAAGGGAAATTTTCTGAAGCAGAGGACTCTGCGAGGAGGCTATACGGAGAAGAAAGAGTAGATGAGGTTATGGATGAATTAGATGCAGCAGATCAGGGCTCCTCTGAACCCGAAGCTGGATGGTTAGATCTCTTTAGCAGACGGTATTGGAAAGGTATATCATTTCTCCTTTCTGGTGAAATCAATTACTATATATCTATTTATCTATGTTCCCCCTTTTCAGTTGATGTACTAATTTGTCTAAATTATTTCAATAACTTTTTGCAGTGGTGAGTGTCGGTGCGTGCCTTTTCTTGCTTCAGCAGCTCGCTGGGATAAACGCGGTTATCTACTTCTCAACCTCCGTATTTCGGAGAGCTGGCATTACGTCGGACGTAGCCGCGAGTGCTCTCGTCGGAGTAGCAAACGTATTCGGTGAGCTTTTATTTTATATCCAAAAATTAACCAACCTATAATAATAATAATAATAATAAATTGATGCTTATCTCCATCTTTATCCACCAGGTGCAACTGTGGCATCTTCACTGATGGATAAGAAAGGAAGGAAGAGCCTCATGCTTATAAGCTTCACGGGAATGGTATGTTGTATGATGTAAATAAATAATTCACAAGCGGATCACATATTCGTTTCATTGACATTTCCTTCCTTTCTTTCTAGGCTATGTCCATGTTGCTGCTTTCACTGACTTTCTCATGGAAAGCTTTGGCTCCTTATTCGGGCACGCTCGCGGTCCTTGGCACCGTTCTGTAAGCACTCGGGTTCTTTTTCTTTTTTCCCCCCCATAGTTTCCTTTCTCGTCAATGATTGGCTGCTAAAATGCTCTGTTTTCCAGCTACGTACTGTGCTTTGCTCTTGGTGCGGGCCCCGTGCCGGGCCTTCTACTGCCGGAGATATTCTCCTCTAGAATCAGAGCAAAGGCCGTGTCTCTGTCATGGGCCACGCATTGGGTATGAAATTATAGATTAGCTTCCAAGGCTCAATTTTCTCTCTTACAACTCATAATATCTCGGTAGTAAAAGTTGCTGTCTTTTTTTTTTTTTTGCTACAGATAAGTAACTTCATGATTGGGCTGTGCTTCATGAGCGTGGTGAATAAGTTTGGTATGGGCGCTGTGTACCTGGGATTCGCGTCCGTTTGTTTCCTGGCGCTGTTGTATGTGTCGAGTAACGTCGTGGAGACAAAGGGCCGCTCTCTAGAGGAAATCCAGCGGGTTCTTGCCGCTGCTTGAGTTGAGAATATTCCGATGAAGAAGCGTCGTGAATTTTGATAGGTCTTTGTTCATTTGCCGATATCTCTTGTGGACATCAATGTCTTTCGTTTACTTTGTATAGATATATATATATATGTAAAGCGAAATTGAAATTTGAAAATTGTCTTTTTTTGATTGAAAATTTGAAGTAAATAACAATACCTTTTGTTTTGTTTACTTAGATCATCTTCAATGGTACTCAATCCCTTTTTACATTTATTTCTTTATTGTTTTGAAAATTGCATTGAAATCCCTTTCATACTTCATGAATATAACTTAAAATAATATTGTGATGTAATATATGAAGTTGCAAAATATATGAGTAATATTGAAAAATTGTAAAAAGTTATGTAATAGAGTATTTAGAAAATATTTTTTTTGAGTTTGAAAAATGTGTTTGATGGTTGGAGAAGAATTATTGTATTTTGAATTTGAGAATGTGTTTTCTGATGGTCTTAGTAGACCCAACGAAGAAAAACTTGACTAGTATCTAAGTTCATGTGTTGGGCTTATTTATAATGGGCCTCTTCACAAATAACATATTACTCGATCCAACCTCAAGGCCCAAACTATGTAGCATTATGATGGGAAATGTTTAATTTTTTTACCAAAATGTTCGATTGCTGTCTATTTCGAATTAGATTATTAACATATTTTTTTTTTCTTATTGGTACTTCTTTTATACAGGGGAAGAGAGGAGTGTGCTTGGGGTTTATATCAATTCGTTACGCGAAACGACATTTTGCTACCCGTTTCCAAAATGACGTCTTCAACCTTCGTTACCAACCACCCTTCTTCGAGTTTAAGGCCATTTTCGAAAAACATGTGACGGTTTTTTCCACTAACATTTCAAGTAAATAAAGGTTCTCCACACGACTTCAATTATATCTCGGCATAGAATGGAAACGTGTGGAAAATAAAAATCTTAGTCATGATGGTTCTTGGTAGGAGTCAACGTCCATAAATGCCCGCCCTCTACGCAACAACAATTCCCGAAAATAAATTTACGAAAAAAAAAGATAAAATCTAATTTTTCCCATGCAAGACCAATCTTCTCCCTATAAATGTCGACGCCCATCTCCACTCCAAAGCACGCAGCAGTTAACACACAGAGAGAAAAAGACACACAGTCACATTTGTGTCTTTTGTTGCAGTTATTTTTTTTTTTTGAAAAAATGGAGGGTGGAAAAGCTAGCTTTGTCGTCTCGGCCTTGTTCGTGGTGGCTATGGTGGTGGCTCAGCTTCGAGGGATGGCGGCGGCTAGCTGCGACCCGGCCCAGCTCAGCCCGTGCATGGGCGCGATATCAGGGTCGGGTCAGGCATCGCCCGCTTGCTGCTCCAAGCTCAAACAGCAGGTCCCTTGTTTGTGCACTTACATTAAAAACCCTGCGCTCAAGCCCTATATTCAGTCCCCCAATGCGAAGAAGGTCGCTTCTGCATGTGGGGTCGCGTGGCCCAGCTGCTGATTCGTAGCCGTCGGATGATGACGAGATGATGATGATCTTCAGATGTGATAATATCATCAACTATCTCGTGTAATAAACAAGTGGAAGTATAAAATGTGTGTGGTTTGTGTTGTTTTGTTTCGTTCGTTAATAATTGATGATCTTGATGATATGTCGATGTTTGATGAGATTTTATGTTACGTGGCGGGTTGGTATAAAATATAATATTGTTGCCTTAAAATACTTTTGTTGTTGCTAACAAAGATACGAAGCTTCCAAGCATGGGTTATATTGTATAAATCCGATTAGGTCTGTCTGATCCGGTTCGGATCCTAAAACAATTATATAATGTTCGGATAAAATTTAAATCTTGTGCTAACGTAATTTATGGAAAACGAGATAAAGAAAACTATATATTATATATAAAGAAAACGAGATAAGCCGAGAAAACGAGATATTATATACGGAAGCTAATTTGATGATACTCATGGTTTCCATCCATTAAATCGAATACTATTTATTATACATAAAGAAAACGAGATAAGCAGAGAAATCCAAACCCAGGCCTTCCTTTAATGCTTTATCACATACATGTACGTATGAATATACATTATGAAATTATAATATATATATATATATAATATAGACCACGTTGGTTAAATATATAGCAACACGGTAGAAAATGGCGCATCGACTACTTTTTCGTTAAAGTAGACGACCAAATACCCTCGTTTTGGTCGTTTAAAAGCTTAATTATTTTATATTAATTCAAATAATAAATAAATACATCGAGACCTCGTGCAAACTGTAATAATGTAAAATTTTGGATAATGATATAAGCGATGAAAAGTCCTTGCATGGAAAGTAAATCGCGCACATAAATTAGGAAATAGTTGTAAATTGTAATCCATTTTGGATATAGGGCCCCGAGATAAACTAAATTAATAATAATAAATAGTATTATAAACGAACTATTTTATGGCTATATATAATATTATATCTACCACGAGGAGGAGGAGTAATAAAGCTGAGGTTAGTGGCGCCTCATATTTGACCCTCGTTAGCCATCCAATTCCAAACCACGTTTAACGTTCCTGAAGGCTGGCACTAATAATCAAATTTAAATATATTTTTTAATAAATCGTTAATAAATTATTTTTTCTGTCTATATATATCCCGTATGCTTCGGCCTAGACTTCGACACACTCTGCAGACACAGTCGTCTCCAAGAGCTTAGCTTCACTCGGCTTTCCACTATAATTCACAGATAGATACAAAACATATATATCTATATTTCTTCCTTGAAACTCCTTTCAAATCCGAACATATCTCTTATTCGTTTTCTCACAGCTAATCATCTCGTCATTACATGGCTGCCGGTGATCTCTCAGTCTCATCACCTCCTAGGGTTCTTATTGTTTCTAGAAGAACAGTGCGCAAGAACAAGTTCGTGGATTTTGTAGGTATATGAAGATTATTCTCTCATAATCATATATATATATATATATATATAAATATTGTTAAATTGAATTTTAATTTACGCATAGGGGAATATCATCTCGATCTCATAGTAAGCTACGGAGCAGTACCCATCATTGTTCCACGTGTCAGCGGTGTTCACACGTTGTTAGAAAGCTTCGATCCAATTCACGGAGTCCTCCTCTGCGAAGGAGAAGACATAGATCCATCACTGTACGAATCAGACGAAACCTGCAAACTCTCCGAGGAAGAACTTGAAGAAATCCGCAGAACCCACGCGGGCGACACCTCGATAGACAAAGAAAAGGACGCAATAGAGCTCTCTCTCGCAAAGCTTTGTCTGGAGAGAAAAATCCCTTACCTAGGAATCTGCCGAGGATCCCAAATCCTCAACGTGGCCTGCGGTGGCACACTGTATCGAGACATTTGCAAGGAACTGCAGGAAAAAAGTATCCCAGAAAAATACAAAAGGGTGAAGCATATGGATTATGATAACTACGACGGTCACAGGCACCCATTGAAAATCGTGGAGAATACCCCTTTGCATCGCTGGTTTAGGGATTCTTTAGAGGACGATGATGATGTGTGCATCATCAATGTGAATAGTTATCATCATCAAGGTGTTAAGAGATTGGCTCAGAGATTTAAGCCTATGGCTTTTGCCCCGGATGGTCTCATCGAAGGGTTTTACGATCCCGATGCTTATAATCCCGATGAGGGCAAGTTTATCGTGGGACTTCAGTTTCATCCCGAAAGAATGAGGAGACCCGATAATAATACGGGCGGCGATGATGAATTTGATTATCAGGGTTGCACTTTTGCTTACAAGGTACAACGATTGAATCTTTAAGCGTTTGCATGCTATATATATTAGCATTGTGATTTAGGGTTTTGTCGATCATATATGTTTTTTTTTTTTTGTTTTCTGCAGGAGTTTGTGAAAGCAGTGATTGCCTATCAGAAAAGGATTAACAGCTTAACGAGTGTGACGAAGACTGTTAATAATAATAAGCTCAATGGAGGGATTGAAAAGAAGAGAAAAAGCATTGTAAGGAGCTTTTCGGTGGATCGAAACTTGTATTACAAACATGGCCTTGAGTTTAATAAATCTACCAAAGAATTGAAACTGGAGGCCGCAGGAGCTGAGTTTCTTGAGGTATGTAATGTAATATATAATGATCTTGATTTTAAAAGAAAACCCTAAATGTTATTACAAAAACCATCTTATTACAGCTACCGTTGATCTTAAATAATGATTGATTGCCTGCAGTCGAATAACACAGCACTAAGCATAATACACCTCGAGGCGAGATTGAAGCAGATTGTCGCTACTGTGAAGAACGATTCTTCGTACTTGGAGAGGATGAAGACGAACGAGGAGAGGGAGAAGCTGGCAAGGAACGTAATGGGTATGATGGGGCCCGAGCAGTTATCGGATCTCGCGGCGTTTTACCACATGATGGGTCGGGTTTGCTCCGAAGTTATGGAAAGAAAAGTTCAGGGCGGAATCTTCAATGGGCTTACCTAGTATAGTAAAGTAGTCCTAATTTGCCCTAATATTCTTGCAATTATTTGGTTAGATTTTGTCATTGCTGTGAAGCCGCGTGCGTGGATTGTCTAAAAGCAAATTAATACTACTTATTATAACTAGTATTTTTAAGGAAATTCGTGTGCTGTTAATATATAGATATTCATTATTTGTATTTTATTGTTTTCTATTTAAAGATTTGAAGTAGATGGAATTTCATTCTAATTTTAAATGTTTATTATTTATAAGTGTGTGTGTATATATATATATATATATTAAAGAAAATGAAAAAGTGAGTTGTGGAGATATAATTGTAATAAGAAATTATTATTACAAATGACATACCAAGTGACAATTTTTATTTCCACCTCTCTCGTTATTAAATAGAACAGATAGAATATATCTTTTCTTATCATTAAATAATTGACTTAATTATTTTTCAGTTATATAGGAGATGGTAATGAAAGGGGTTGTAATTATAGGATAATAAGTTTAATTTGAGGACACTAAATTAGTTTTGTAAATTTAGGACATTAAATTTCAGAAATTGAACCAATTTGAAGACAATAACGTCAGAATTTTTAAATTTTATGTCCTAAAATTACTTCAATTTTGAAACGTTTACCGTCTTTATATCTATTCAATTTGAAACTTATTATCCTAAAATTACATCAATTAATTTAGGTGACATCAAAGTACTTCAATCTCGAAACTTACTGTCCCAAAATTGATACTCCGAATTTACATTTGATGTCCCTAAAATCGCATTCCACTAACTATAAAGTACTAGAAAAATAATTACTCCTTAAATACTTAGTTAAGAAGAAGCAAATATTATTTGTGTTATTGAAATATAAAATACTATTCACGTGTATATTGGGCTGATCTTCTATATCGGGAGGAACAAATGAAACAGCCCGTCGATCAATTAATAATGGGCCAAGGCCCAAACCTAACATATTAGTCTATGTAGTGTAGTTTATCCCCTGATTGAACGGTTCCCACCGCGCATCTCGACATGTAAGTGGGTCTCTTGCGTTCTTCGCTTTGTGAGTTTTGCTGTTTCGATTTTTGGACTGTAATGTATTCGATGATTTCCTGCGCTTGTTGCCCGCCGAAGTTCTTCTCGCGCGTTCTCTATGTTGTTTCATCAGTCGATGTGTAGATTGTATTAAGCTTTTTTCTGTCAAAGAAGCGAGCTAGGGCAGCCGTGTTTTGAGCTGGAGGAACAAAGGAGAGGACTGTTTTTCTTCTTCGATTAATGCTGTATTTGTGTTGATATGAACATTGATTGTGTCCGGAATATTTTATATCAGTATTCGAGAAACTGACCATGATTAGTTTAGCTTTTTTGTATTGAATTAAGCTGTCGTATATTTGTATTGTATCAATCTAAAAGTTTTATTACTTGGTTCACTTCTGCTTTATTATAGAGCCCTTCGAGGGGATTATGAAGTGATCAAATTGCTGAGATGAGTTGCATTCAAATTACCGCCGGCCACCTCACTTGTTTGCCCTGTGCTTCCCCAACATCACGTGTATTGCGATTCAATAAAGCTTCCTTATGCACGTTGCAAACAAAGATTGATAAGCTCTCATGGGAATCTAGCGTTGCCCCATCAAGGTGTCGGCGAGCTGCAGTTGTTTGTTTGTTCGGTGGTAAAGGGAAGTCGGATGATGGGGCTGAGGTTAAATAAGACCCTTAAATTCAATGAAACTTTTAAATCATGGTCAAGTGTCGTGTCTTTGTTTCTCCCGAGCTTTGTAGTCGTAAGAAGTGCTCAATTTCCATTGCTGCTCGTTATAAGACCGCATTCTTTAATGGAGTATTGATGCTTGATGTTGCTTGCACTAGGCTTCTCCATGGAAATCTCTTGAGAAAAGCATGGGTGCCTTTAAAAAAGATCAATCGATTGAGGACGTGCTGAAGCAGCAGATTCAGAATCAAGAATACCTTGAAGGTGGAGGCAGTGGTGGGGATTCAGGTGGTGGCAGTAGAGGTGGCGACGGTGGCGGTTTTGGTGAATCTGGTGATGAAGGTCTATCGGAAGGGTTCGATGAGTTCATCCAAGTCTTTCTGGCAACCGCTAGCCTCGTATTTCTGGTGCTCTTTTCTTTCCCTCGGTCTCAAATGTTCATATTTCATCATTCTTGGTCCCCACTTCAATTATTACCTGATATGAAGTGTGACGTGACAGAAAAAAAATATATTAATTTTGAGGGTTTTGTGCTCCATGACAGTATATGTACATAATCGACGGAGAGCAGATCACCGCGCTATTAAAGGACGCCCTCAAATTCCTGTTCACAAGGCAAATGAGCATACGATTGAGGAGATTAATCAACAAGTGGAAGAGGACTTTCAATAGGCTGAGATATAAGTCCGTGTATGACCCTTTCTGGCTAGAACGTGAAATTATAAACACCCCAACTATGTATGATGACCCCATGAAGTACCGGTTGCTAGCGGAGAAGCTTGAATTAACTCGCGATGTCTTCGAAGAAGAAGACGCCGATGACAATGGTGGTGGTGGTGGTGATGGTGGTGATGGTGGTGGTGATGGTGGTGATGGTGGTGATGGTGATGGTGGTGATGGTGGTGGTGATGGTGGTGATGATGATTATGGGTACTGAACATTACATGCTTCATCTTTTCAAGCTACACATTGGCTGCACACTGGTTAGTGTTTTGTGATGTATGGTGAAAACAAAATACTTCCTTTATGTGTCTTAATATACATATTCCAAGATGTTTCATCTATGTTTTTAGCTCGTAACCCTACTTTCTAAAAATCGATATCTATGCTTATGTGGCACCCAGCTAGTACACCCCTGATTATCTTGATCGCATTAGCCACGGCTGTCGGTGATGAAGACATAGGAACACTTATCGCAGCCAAGCTTAGTATTGCAAGAACCACCGCGGGCCTCGTACTCAACAAAAATGTCTGCAGAAGTTGTATGGCTTCTCTAACATCTTCATGGTAGCTATCGAACAGTTTCCTCTCCCACTCCATCCAATCCTCTGATGATGATGGTGATGACCGTGTCTGATGATGGACATCTTCACTAATTTCCTTACAAGCCTGCAACATCTTTGTCTTCTTGATGCTCACCCTCAACGTGATCGACTTCTCTTTCGTGGGTTTTTCTTCGGTTTTTTCTTCTTTGTCACCTTGCTTTGCATTAAGAACGATTCTGCTGTTAACTATGAGCCATTTACGAGGAGGGTTCTTCGAAAAACGATGCAGTGATGGTTTGCAGATGTTGGTTGAAGATAAAGCAGCCTCCATTGATTAGGGCACATGAGGCTGTTTTGTGTCTCTGTGGATGTGTTGAGGTATATGCATATAAGCTTTTTTTTATACAGAGTAGCATGAAAGCTAAGCATTTGCAGAAGAAATGCGTGGACTCAAAGGTTTCTTAACTGTGGTGGTGTCGTATGGGTCTGAAAAGGAATGGTTGCGTTAGGGGCCTTTACCGCAAAAAGCATATAATTACATACCAATACCCATGTTTACGAGGTTGCTTAAAAAGGGCCTTTCTTGGACATGCAAGGTAAGAAATATAAGGCTGTGGTGGAGTTTTTGGCGTGAACCTAATCCAAGAAAGAATGGACTGCAAAAGAGGGAATTGCTTTAAACATGCACTTGTTCAAGTGTACAAGAAACACAAAACCAAGCCATTTTTTTCAGTTACAGAAAAAGGCAGAAAAAGAGGGCAAAAGAATCACGAGCACATGACGTCACTGGCCTTAAAGTTGCATCACATCAATCGTCATAAGAAGCATGAGGAGATGAAGTACACCCGGGATCGAAAGGATCTTCGGACCCACAACAGTGCCAATACTGGTAAACTTTTCCCGAGTCGGGCGTGTCCATTGTGCCACCGGAGTACACGCTTTCGAACTTTCTCCTCGTTTCTCCTGCATATACATTGGAATTAAAAGCAGCAGATCGCGAAAAATTACAAAAGCACGAAACTTGAGCTTCAAAAGAGGTCAATTAAACAAAGAAGAGAAGCTTGGGTTTGGTGGGTACCTCCAAAATGAGCAGTGTGGTAACTACACGCACGAGGATGATTAAGCGAAGGATCGAACTGGGATTTGCAATTCTTACAAGTCCGCGTGTATTGAATCTGATTTTCCGAACAATGCACTGATAATGATTTCAGCCGCGGCTTCGTCGAATTGCGGTAAAACCCAGGCCGATGCAGCTTACGAATTCGAAGGCTTTCTCCTGTAATCGTAGAATTCGGTACTGAAATTAAAGCGCCCGAACATAAAAACACTTGAGCAGCCATTAAACGTCTGGTTCCTCCTCTCGCTCTGTAACCAATTAATTCGGCAAATAAAATCTAAATTTAAGTCCCAAAATTTGCATTTTCATCCCTGCAGTAATGAAAAATTGCTAGCAAATCCTCCAAGTTTTTTCCCCCTGTCTTAATTTCCGACATTACAGTTTACCATTTTAAATTAATTTCGGATTGTAATAAACCGTCTAAGATGTAACCAGCAAGGCAAAACAGTACAAGAACGATCATCATTACAAGGTGTCCACAAGTAAATAAAAATCTCCCCGCGCCATTTAATTATTACACGGGCGGTGGTGCGCTCTCTTTCTCCTCATTGCCATCGCCGCTCTCTTTCTCCTCATTGCCATAGCTCGCATTCCCATTTTGCACAAGCCTCTCCTCCGAAGGCAAATTCTTCTTGCCCTTACGGCTCCCTTCGATCTTATAATACTCCCACACGCGGGTTTTCGGCGGAGGCACCGCATCAGCAATGGGTGCAACCAAACCGGGCTTGCCATCGTCGATCACTTCGTCCACTAAACCGTACTCTTTTGCTTCCCAAGGGTTCATGAAATTATCACGGTCCGTGTCTATGTCTATCTGCATTATTATTACGCAAGAATGTATGGCCCACGAGATGTAATAAAAGAAAGAAAAAAAACGAAATCGATTGGGCTCGAACAAGGAGACCTGGGTTTCGGGTTTCCCAGTGATTCTTGAAAGTATCTTGCTGAGCTTAACTTTGTGGTAAGACATTTCTCTGATGCGTATGCTCATTTCGGTTGCCTAAGACGGTAACAAGAGACTAAATCACCATCGAGTATGTATCAACTAATAAGGATAGATCAAAATCCGAAAAGTGCCTAACCAGAAGAAAAATAAAAGATGGGAACATTAACGTACTTTGCCACCAGCTGTTCCAAGAGGCTGATGGATCATGACTCGAGCATTGGGCATGCATAGCCTCTTCCCTTTGCTGCCGGAGGCAAGAAGAAATGCTCCCATGGATGCAGCGAAGCCCATGCATACCGTTGACACGTCAGCTTTGCACTGTTTCATGGCATCGTATATGCCCATACCTACACGATATATGTGTATGTATACGTATATCAGCAGCAATGAAGCAAAAGTGTAGCTTTCTTCAACAGGGTTTTCACATTCGGAAGCGAAAATTATTGTTAATATTCAAGATTGAATTATATAAGTGTGTTCTTCTCACCCGCAGTCACGGAGCCACCGGGTGAGTTGATGAACAGTTTAATGTCCTTCTTTTGATCCTCTGAATCAAGCAGCAACAGCTGAGTTATCACGAAATCTGCTGTTGCATCGTCTATCTGTTCATGGACAATCAAAAAATTTTCCTCAGAAGCAGCCTTACTTTGAGACCAACATCCAACAGCTTATTGGGGAAGAACTAAAGAACAATGACTTGCGATAAAAATCTCATCTTTACACAAACAACGGACGCACAAGCCGCGAAACCCATCTCGAAACATGAAATAAAGGCACGGAAAAACAGAGAGGAAAAAGAACAAATAAATAGTTACAAAACCTGGGAGCCCAAGAAGATGATTCTCTGGCGAAGAAGCATGTTCGTGGCGTCGAGATCTTCGAACCTCGGAAGCCACGACGGAGCTGCATAGTTCGACACTTCCCAGTTGCTTGTAAGAGTCTGATTCCTCGGCAGCGATTTGACGCCCACGCCCAGCTTCAATCGACTACAGGTACTGACCTTAGTGGCGGTGCTAATTGGAAAAGAATGAGGCGAATTGTTGCGGGATTGGTGGAACAAAGCAGCTGGCGTTGTTGATGAGGCCGTCACTATGGTCCTATCCATGACTCTCTCTATCTATCTGCGCCTCGTTTATGAAATTGGGGCAGAGGATTCATTGTTGGGTTTTAATGAGATTTTTCTTTGTTGAATCGAGGGATTGGGAAAAATTGGGAAGAGTTTAGAAACGAGTCCTTGAAATATCTATAAATTGCGATTTGCGCACATGAGTTGATGCAATTTGTTATCACATCCACATTTTGGGTAATAATATCCAATCGCAATTTGCAATGAACGCTAGATAAAATCCGTATTCCTCATCCAACTCTACACTCAGGAGAACACACATACATACCAAGAAGAAGATACAGAGAACCCATTCATCTGGGTTCTCGATTATTGCAGCAGGTGCTTATTACTTTTCAATACTGTTTCCTTTTTTCATGGTTATTAGATATTCTCTCGCTTGTTTTATGGGTTATATATAATCAGAGTTTATGGGTTACCACTGACGTTGGATGATTAGACCTTTGGGTTATTCTTTAAATGCTTCTTCACCTCCACTCTGAGTTAGATGTAAATTAGCTTAGGTTGAAGCTTGTTGCCATTATTAACTGTAATTAATGCTTCTTGTTGGGACTGGTTTGGGCCTGTGAAGGAAGGCAAAGATTGCAACTTTAATGCCTCACTTTGGTAGCAACAAACAATTTCCCTCTGACAAAGTTGAAGTTTTTATCAAGAATATGACATTGTGATTGAGTTGTTCAATTGCTTAATGAAATCCAGAGAAATGGCAACGAAGCTGCTTATCTCTCCTCTTTCTCATCGCTGCACATTTCCTTCCACTCAAGAACAGCCAACCACCGTTCACTTACCATCGAGAGAACACTTTAGAGCATCGAGGCCACAGAGGAGAATCGTACTTCAAGTGTCCTCTTCCCTACTAGACGACACCGTGTTATCTACTTCTTCAGCTTTTTTGGAACACGTGAATCATCAATCGTATTCCCTTTGTACATTAGCTGAAAGCACGGGTTATTCCCTGGCCAGTTATTACACTTCTCTTGGCCTATTCGTCATATCAGTTCCCGGGCTTTGGTCCCTCATCAAGCGATCGGTTAAATCAAAGGTATCTTTACATATTCATTGCCTTCGTTTGTACTTTTATGACTTGAAAAAAAGATTCATTTCTTTGTTTTGTACACAGGTTGTGCAGAAGACTTTTGTACAAGAGGGAGAAGCCAAGAAGGTTCCCAACCAGGTGGCAGGAGAGATTCTCTCGTTCTTCACCCGCAACAACTTTTCTGTCGCCGATCGAGGAGAGACCATAATGTAAGTGACTACTGCTTTTTTAAGCACAATATATTTATGATTTCTACTTTCAAGATTGTCCAAAGCCTTTTTTCTAACCTCAATCTTTCACCATTTTCTGTCTTAGATTTGAAGGGACGATGGTTCCAAGCCGTGGCCAAGCAGCTTTGCTCACTTTCTGCACCTGCATAAGCCTGGCGAGTGTTGGCCTCGTCCTTACCATAACATTCCCCGATATCGGAAACAACTGGTTCTTTCTAACGGCTCTTAGTCCCCTGGCGTAAGTGTTGTTGTGAGGTGTATTTTATTTCATTTCTTCTCAAATTTTTTTCTTTCTGAAGCACATCTGGCGTTTCTTACAGAGGGCTATATTACTGGAAGAAAGCATCAAGAAAAGAGCAGATAAAGGTGAAGATGATTGTTGCGGAAGATGGGAAGTTATCGGAGGTGGTTGTTCAAGGGGATGATCAGCAGGTGGAGCAAATGAGGAAGGAGCTTCAGTTCAGTGAGAAAGGCATGGTTTATGTGAAGGGCTTGTTCGAAAGATGATGATGCTATTATTTTATGCAAGGAAATGGGAGAGCTTATGCTTTTTTTTTTTTTTTTTCTTTTCCTCATCGGAAGTTTTGGTGGTGTTTTTTTCTGTCTGTAATGAAATTACATTTGACGGTTTGAAGGGAAACAGTTTATTTAGTTATTTTTATTCAGAATATAAAATGGGTCGTCAGCAATTTTACTTTAGCGGGAATGAAGCCCAATAAGGGCCCATTTGCATTGGAGAAATTGGTGTAGTCCAATGACAGGCGACGGAAAGAAGAGGACGAGGAACAGAAGCGTCAAACGGAAGAGGGAATAGAAAAGACAGAAAGGGGGAAATTACACATCGACCACTGAGGCACGACGGAGGTGGTGGACCCACCGGAGCTGGTGAGAATTCGCTTGGGTATGCGTGATGTTTGAGCGGGAGAGATTATTTCGATCAGGGTTTGGGTTTTTTTTTTACGTTTATTTCGGCTGTAGTTTTGTTCCCGGTAATTTTGTTTGTTTGATGCTATTGCTAGAGCGTATCGAGGCACAATCAACGAGTGTTTATGGTTTTTCGAAGTAATTGGTCTGTTTTAAAGGAGATGTATGTGTGAAATTTTGGTTTGAGAAAATGTCGAACATTTGCTTGCTGATTCTGTTTCTTTGATGTTTATGGCTGATGATTAGATAATTTAACTCCTTATTCCATCAATTAAACGGAAATTGGGAATACAGCCAATTAGCTCGTTATTTATCCTCTAAAACATTGTTTCTTTTTTTTTTTTTCTTTTCGGGTAAAGGTACGTTTCAGAATATGGTTTATTGAAGGTGATAAGATGATGGTCGTGAGGAACGAGCAAGAGCACAGCGATTCCGAAGGGATTCGGAAAAAGAAGAAAAAGAAGCAAGATGGAGCATCCCGTCCCGCATGCTCCTGGGTGCATTTTAGGTAAGTTTTTCTCAATATATTTCAGTTTTTTCGACTTCATTTTACATTATCATAGTCATGCTAAATAGTCAAAGTAATTTCACAGCCGTGAGTTTATCAAGGAGTACACTGCTTCACATCCCGAATCTTCAGGACTCAAAGTGGTAAAGATATTCTTTCTTGTCCAATGCTCTATTATCAAGAACGTTCAGCAAATTTATCTGCAAATTTTCTTTTCTTAAGGCTACAAAAGCTGCTTCCGATGCTTGGAAGTTGATGGGCCCCGAAGAGAAAGCCAAATACACCAACCGTGCCCGCGAAGTATGGGACAAATACTTGAGTGCTACACCTTCCCGTGCTCCCAAGCCTCGAAGACAGGTACCCTTTCCTTCTATTCATTTTTGCTCAGTTTCCATTGCAAGAAACTTATATGGAATAAAATTAGTGACCCATGTTTTTCAGACCAAACTAGTCACTAGGTGCTCCCCTGGTCGGTTACTGAACGTGCTTCAAAGGCTCACCCCTGAACAAAAATCAGCAGTGAAGAGCATGGGATTCGGTAGTATCCTCAACCTCCGATGCAGAACCCTTCGAAGGAGCCTCTGCCTTTGGCTGTTGGAGAAATTCAATACCGTGCGCCGCAGCTTGGAGATTTGTGGGGACCGCATACCTTTGACCCCACGTGATGTTGAGCTCGTGATGGGACTTTCCTCCACCGGTAAGGATGTTGCGAATTCTGGGCCCGACGAGTTAATTGCTGAACTGCGAAAAAAGTACAACGCTACCAATCGTGGGATCTCCGTGCGTCTCTTAGAGGAGCGTTTGGCTGTTCCTGAAGCTGGAGAGGATTTTAAGAGATCGTTTCTCCTTTATGTGCTGGGGACCCTTATATGCCCCACAGCTAGGCTCGATGTGAGCCCATCTTTTCTCCATTTCTTGACGAACATGGACGTTGTTCACCAGTATAATTGGGGGAGATTTTTGCTCGATCGACTGGTTCGTGAGGTGGCCCGTTATCGTCAGGGGAAGCAGCGTGCTGTTGGAGGTTGTCTCTTGTTTCTCCAGGTGAGAAACTCGTGCGGGTTTGCCTTCTTTTCGTATTGTTTTTCCTTTCGCAGTGGTGTCTTTTGGTTTTCGGCTGTGTTTGGTTTGTGGAAATTAGTAGTGAAAGGAAAATAAAATGAAAAAAAAAACTAGTTTTTATGTTTGGTTGGTTGAAGAAATAGATAAGGAAAGGTAATTTAGCTTTAAGGAAAACTCATTTCTTGACCAAATGGTGAGGAAAATGAGGGAAAAACTTATGCACAAATCATTTTCTCTCCGTTTTTCTTTTCCACACTACTTTCTTCTTTCCAAACACAACCTTAATGTTTGTTTGGCAGCTGTTTTACTACGAGAGCGTTGCTGTCGGGGAACCATCTCAGATATCCCCTTCTCTGTATCCATGTTTGGCCTCGTGGGGTGAGGAAGAAATCAGCGAGAGAGAGAAGCAAGAGCGTGAGCTTGGCGGTTACGGGTGTGGGGAGGTATGTTCCATAACTTCAGAGATTAATGTGGGCAAGAGCGATAATTTGACTGTTTATTTGTAGGTGGTATGCAAAGAAAGGGGCCTCGGGTTGGGGATGACGGGTCATCGGGCCCACACAGACATCATTCCCTTGGCTATTTCTCCTGACGTTGAGCATTACTCTCTGCTACAGCAGGTTATTATCAGATAATGTTTTCACGAGATTTTAATTTCCACTCGGTCGCATATTGAGTCGTCGTTTTTGTTCGATTGTGCTTTGCTTCGTTTTGGTTACGAAAGCTTGAATGTGATATTTGACGTTTGTTAGACTTGAAGAAGTTGAATTTTCTTCTAATTTGCATGGCAGGTTGGTGAGAATCCCCAAGCCGACGGGTCTCTTATTATGGAAGAGGTAATTTTTCTATTAGCTTTGCACTTGAGATATATGAAGAAGGGTTCATTATTTTTTGTAGTCATGTATATTATGGGTGGTGGCGTCCTGACACCTAAATTAAAGGTTGAGGACAGTAAGTTTCAAATTTGAAGAAATTTGAGAACAATTAGCGCCAAAACTTATTGTCCTCAAATTGCTTTAATTTTGAAATTTACCGTCCTGAAATTGCAACTTTTAACTTGGGTGTCTTCAAATTGCTTCAATTGTCTTAAAATTGCCACCCTCAATTTAGGTGTCCTTAAAATGTCACTCCCCCACTCCCCAAATATACAGAACTAAACAAATAACTGAGCCCTAAAGAAATGTAGCATAGTTCCAACCCAGTTTTTCAGAATATGTCAATTATTTCAACCTCTGTACCAGTAGAAAACAATGTAATAATCTCATCAGTGCCTGTTAGAGGAATGAATGCATGCTCTAAACATATTGAGGCTCATTACTTCCTCAGGAAAACATTCCCATGAGTGTCGCCGACGAGGACAACGCAGTGTGCGTTGTAGACATAGAACTCTCAGATCCAGTCGAATCGCCATGTCATCACTCCCAATACGGCTGCACGGAGATCGTGAACTACACCAATCAAAGACACCACGAAGATCTCTGCATTTATGCCCCGTGCCTCTGCCCCTTGCAAAAGTGCCCCTTCGTGGGCTCATCGAAGCAACTCTCACAGCACTTCAGCAGCAAGCATTGGGACGCGGGGAGGCGTTTTCTCTACAACAACCCTCTGCCCATAACCCTAAACAAGAACGAAAATTTCCTCGTTCTTCAAGCAGAGAAAGATGGAAATCTCTTTCTCCTCAACAAAGGGACGGAGAGCGTTGGGCATACTATTACCATCAGCTGCGTGGGCCCGAGCTCGTCGAAGGAGCAGTACCTGTACGATGTTGTCTCCGAAAGGGGAAACAGCTGTCTGAGAATGAAGTCGTACACGGTCAGCTATCCGGGTCGGGTCGACGGGTCGATGCATGTGGATTTTCTGTTGGTTCCGTTCGGGTTTGTGGGCCCTAGTGGAAAGCTTGATCTTGAGGTGTGTATATGGAATTCTACCGATATTGGAGCTGATTGATTGACTGATAAGCTGATGATTTGTCTGTTTCTTTTGTACATACAATTGGTCTGGTTGTTGCAAGCTTTGATTGATATGATTTGAATTTCAGCCTGAACAGCGTTAGAAAAATCAATATATGTATTGGAGGAAAAGTCTTATAGAAAATATTAAAGTCTATTAAGTTTTCTTGGTACAAAAATAAATCTACAAAATGAACAAATGTTGCTTGCTAAGATTGCTTGTGCATGACGTCCGTAGCATCCAAAACTTCCACAGCCGGAGCATACTGCAATGCAAGGGGGGTCGATACTGATAGTACGAATAATGATTTTATTTCGAAAATAATAATATAATAAAATCAAATAAACGAAAAAAACCTCGTCATCTTCGTCGAAGTAAACAGCAGCGTCTTCACTCGCATTATTCTGCTGGAATTGCCATCCTAAAGAGTCCTCAAGCAGCTGTTTCAGCTTTCTCGTCTTAATCAAGGAAAAAAATATAATTTCTTTATTATCTAACACGACGATTATAAGATTGTGAAATAGAGTTTGTTGTAAGGAGAAAAAACACACACCGAAGAGAGAAGATCCCCATCGACCACGGGAGATTCTAGCACCGTTGAAAAGAAATCCTTCACAAGGCATAAACAATACAAGAACGGTTTTTCCTTGCGAGATTCCAACTTTGAAGCATAAAAGTTCAAAGATTGTAGTAATTAGTTAGCTACGCAGCAAAATACCTTGCAAAGGTGGCGGAGAAAGTTATCAGAAGACAACAAGGACTCGTCCAACAATGACGAGGCTCCTCCTTGAGGAGGCATAGAATTATTACCAGTATCCTTTTCGAACCCGTGCTTGAGTTGATAGTATAACACTTTCACAAACTGCACAGAAGAGAAACAAAAAAAGATATATGAGTGTATAAACACAAATACAGTGCGTGTGTGTGTGTGTGTTTGTTACAATATACCTTTGCAAACAGCTGACTCCTGGTGCGAAGAGGCTACAAAAGGTGAAAATTTTCGAGTAAAAGAAAAACCAGCTTATTCTGTTATAAACTATATTCCTAGATATTAATACCATCATGAGCATGAGAGTCCAAGAATCAATTGAAGATATTTCTCATACGATGAGAATCACATTGAAGATGTAGTTTAAGAGTTACTTACAGCTTCTGTACAGCCAAGTAGGAGACTCACTAAAAGCTTCCATTGAAAAAATGCTTCGAGGGATTGGCCCATCTGCAAATGAATAATTCAACATAAGCAACGGCAAAATTCGAACAAAAAAAAATAGCAGAAAGATCGAAGAATTATGTCCCTACCAAGAATGCAATAAAGGCAAACTGCAACTCGGCCAGAAGGGCATCTTCGTCATTTCCATATTCATTCGTCAGTAAATTTTCGAGTACATGTGTCTGAAGAATTAAACAACACCACACTGATCATCTTTATGAAAATTATACAGCATCGCACAGCAAATTTCCAAATTAATACCTTGTCAAGATTTAAACTTGTCAGCTCCTCTGGGCTCATACCCTTGTGCTTAATAAGCCGGGGAATTGAAGTGTAATAGCAACCTCGTTTGGGGGAGTTTTTGCCACCCTTCGAAAACTTGCTGCTCTTGAACTGCTCAGCTAAAGCTTGTTCCATTTCTGTCTTAGAAAACGTACCAACCACTGCGGATTCAGAAGAAATTGTAATTTCCCCTCCAATGGGTTCTGCAAAGAGATGGGTTACAAATCAGAAGATGTGAGTTGCTCCTCAACAGTAATGAAATGAAAATCAAAGTAGCTTAGTTTCATCCAATTTCAGGATTCCTTCTTTTCAAGTAACTGACCCGGAAAAATACATGTAGCACTTAATCACGCGGTCATTGCAATAACATTCTTCAGCCGGTTAAAGAAAATATCAAAATCGTAGCAAAAATATTAAATGACCACTTTTTTTATACGCACCAATTCGCTCCACTGCTTCCTTTGTAATAAAATTAGACAGACGGGTCCAATCTCCATACCGGTTCAATGTGTATGGTCCGAGCTGTTTGTCAAATTCCATCCTTCTAACAGCATCTGAATATCTCTCCTCCTAAATAAAAGACAGGAAAATATAACGAGAAACTTTGAAAGATAAAACACACATACGAATGTCCTTCAGATGCTACTCACCTCTTCTTCTGACAATTTGACCAGTCTCTCTTCTGTTTGGTCCCATTTCCGAACAATCACCTGATGCGTCACAAATACAAAACATCAGATGAAGGTAAGATCACCAGACTGATAATAATCTACAGAAATTTACTCAAATACTCATGCAGAGATAAAAGGCTTCAAATAGCATTCATAAACTAAGTAAATGAAAGCATCATTCTATGTAGAAAGCAACCAACAGACGCACGAAATGAGGATCCCAAAACCTGTGAAGTGCCTAGAAAAATGAAGGAGCCGACCATTGGAGAAAAATCACTGCCTTCCCTGCAAAATGAGCAAGTAATCAACCCACAAATCCTACGTATACTAAAAGCTACGATGCTATAACAAAGACATTTCAAGCAACAAAAACAAAGGGAAAAAAAAAGGAAAAAAACTCAAATCAACATAGAAACGAAGGAACCCAACACAAAGGCTTTAACTTGGGAAAAACCTGTTGGAGGAGCTATAGTAGATGAAGTGAACTCCAGGAGGGATCATCTTTATTCCACTGAAATTAGGACCGGTAGAAAACATCTGCAGGCATCAATTTTCCCATCTAATCAGCATCCCTCTGGCTTGGTTCCGAGGAAAAGAAGACAGAAGTACCTGCGTATCGATGCCGAAGAGAGTATACTGAGGAACATCAATGAGAAGAAGACTGCCGCCTTGCTTCACTAATTCTAACGCCGTTCCTTGGTCCATTTTTCTTCCAGTAAAAGATGAGCTAAGCAAACTCTTTCCCTGCGATTTTCGGCTTTGCACGAGACTTATTTCCCAATTCTTGCTCTCTTATTTGGGTCTATGCGTCGAGGCAAGCGAACATGTCCTGAGCTGAGTCGTCTCCAGAAACCTCTTCGTGCCTCACCACCACCGCCGCCGCCGGGAACTAATAGCAGCAATCGATGATTAAGCGAATTTGAAAGTTCAGGCGTCGGTACTGACGACGTTTCTTCTGAAAGCTTAATTACAAACCCAAGCCCGCCATTTATCCATAATTACAAATTATCTTCAACTACGTCTCTCCTCATCTTACGAGAGCATCTTGTTCAAGTTTGGTAACTCCATGGATTATCATTAGTCGTGAAACTTCGTTACTTCTTCCATGCATGAAAATATCAGACTCACACATCTATGAATGAAAATCATTTGAAACTTCACACAGAAGAAGGTATTTTTAAGACTGGTATTGTTGGGTTGTGGTTTACTTTTCAAGCTGTGTCGCCATTACATTACAGCAGATGATTGATGAATAAGGGGCATGTTATTCCAAGCAACTATTCAAGAACTACTGACTTTTTCCATTCATTAATTGTGCAAAATAGATCGCATGTTTATTTTTATCGAAACAACATTACTTCTTGTTAGAGATAGCTTCTGTATATGGGAAAGCGACTTTAATTTTCGAGAACATATTCTTGGCTTTGAACAAAAGGCAACCCTATCTTTCTCTTTCATTACAATGCGGTTTCAAGAAGCTTCTTGTAGTGTCCAGAAATTTAACTGGTGAGGAGGAATATATGCGCGTGTGTATATATATATAGGTATATATATTATGCTGAAGCTTCACAGAAAACTGATATGATGATTGAAAATATATTCTTCTGATGTAAGTAATGGGTTGGCACTTTTGATCTCACACACACTCAAAATTTGATTCCACACGATGATGCAATTAAGAAAAAAAAACACGAGTCACCACTCAATCCCTACGCAAAGTTATTCTCATCAACTACTTTCCTTATTATTTATTCATTCAATATGTACCAAGTCTCCATCCCCAAACATAGAAAAGCCTATATATATATATATATATATTTCAAGTACCACATGCTCTATAACAGCTCAAAGAAACTCGGGAGAAAAGAAGACCGTAACGTTCATGTCGGCAATGCATACGCAGATACACGCGTCATTTATCCTTTTTATCATCCAAATTTTGATTATTTCGGTAAAAAGTACAACCATCTCTGCTAAGGTCGGTGATCCAAGCATCAAATGCGGGGAATGTCCTTGCATGAGCCCCTGCATCAAGCAGCCACCGTCATTCTCCACGCCATCACAGCCACTTTTCACTCTCCCACCGCCACCACCACCGCCTCCTCCAACACCATCACCGCCACCACCAAAGAAGTACTGTAGCCCTCCACCACCACCACCACCACCACCAAGGTTTGTCTACTTTTCGGGTTCTAACGGAAATTTGAATCCAAAGCCATTGGACTTTCACGTCTATTCCATGGCCGACCTTAACTATGCTGTCATCAGGGCTTTCAATTTGGTAGTAGTAGCACTTACTGCAGCCAAACTATTTTTAATTTGGTGAACAGTAGCTGTAATAAAAACCTGTTTAACAGTGCCCCAGTAATGTTTCATAACTTGAATCTCATTTCATGGTCTACAGAAGATGAAGAACAGATCTTTCATTACAAATCCCATACACGGAGAAATAAAAATATGTAATTATACTCTCTATGAGTCACAGCTTCTGCTACGTTCTACCGAACAAGGTAGACAATTCATAATCTACAAGAATGAAAAGATGCATAATATTGGTGAGAATGGATTGAAATAAATGGCCTCGGTTGTATGATTGATTGATACGCAACAACAATAAAACAGAGAGAGAGAGAGAGAGAGAGAGATCACTGAGGGCTGCAGTCGAGTGCGTTGATCGTACGACGGCACCACATTGTAGTTTCGGGATCGAACCTCAGCTCCCACGTAGGCCAGTAGTGCAAATCCTGCTTCAGCGTAAGCACCCGAGGCTTCCCATTCAAGTGAATTGTCTTCACACGAACAAACTCCCCGTGCTCGATTTCCTATATATAATTACAACCGCCCTTCATTCAATTTCAAGTTTTTACGTAAGCATAACAAGAGAGAGATACACAAACATACCTTGGTGACGGCAACGAAAGCATCTAAAGTGGGAGTTGGCTTCCCATTCACTTCTACAATCCATTGAAGAGCATACAGTCCATATCGGTGCACCGGGCTTCCATGGCACCACCTGAAGATTGTATCATGACAGAGTTATTTTTCCATCTTCTATTCAATAAAAACACGAAAGTTATTCAAAATAGTAAAAAATAAAAAGAAAAGTTATTCCAAGATTCATCACCTTGCCACGTAGACGCCGTGGCCTTCTTCGGGCAGATACCCAAGGGCTCGTACCGCGGGATGAGGTTCTTGAACTATGCAACCGCACCAGTTTATAACACGCGTGGTCCCGTTTCCATCCCTCACATCCGTTCCTACCAATACATCGATTTCACGTCCCTAAATAGATCGAGCAAAAAAAAAAATTATATTTAATCAGCCATGGATGGATAACTGAACATATAGAGAGAGCTCGAGGTTCTCTATTAAAGACTAACCTGACGAAAAATGGTGAGCAGGAGCTGCCCATCAACGTCGCCACATTGGTCGAGTTCTTGGCAAGCATCTTCGACGTCGCGGAAACACGTCACTGGTTTTGAGTTGATTGCAAGAACCATGTCTCCTTGTTCTAGTAAATTCCCAGCTTTGGATCCCGCTAAGCAGCCTTTCACCCTTAGAACTTGACGCCTGATCGGATCTTTTTTCACCAACGCCTGTGTAGTAAAGAAAAAGTGTGTGTATAATGATGGATCGTAACTAGTGATCGTAACTATTACATGATAGGAATTTTCACAGCATAACAAAGCTCACGGTATAACTCTTTAAACATGCAATAGGAAGTACATGAGAAGAAATTTTTTACCTGGATCCAAGAGTCGCTTAGGCCGAAACTACGAGCCTTTGAGAGAAGAGTGGGGTATAGTTCAACCTCGAGTACTCTAACACGAGGCATAGGCCGTCTGATTCCATTTATGAGGAGACTAGGGCCATCACCTCCTGATAAGAATTTCTGAAGGATCTGGCTGATTATGTGAATTGGAATACCTCGAACGAATTGATGATCTTCAGACGAGCTACTGCCATATTTGAGCTGGAGGATAGAAAACGACTAAAGCAGTGTTTAGTCTTTATCAGCTCCAATTCACACAAGAAGAAATAGTATAAAAATATACTAACCTGAGTTGAAAAACTTCCCCAAATAGCTTGAACTCTCCCGCCGTCATCAGTCAGAACACCGGAAAATGTACCGCCAAAATCTGTGAGATTGTGCGAGATGAAGAAAGTTCAAAAGTCAACCAGAAGAAAGCAAATAAGTCATTTATGCAGTAATTTGGATTTCAAACAACTCATATTCCACTCACCGGTATCGATTTCAATTACTTCCATATTGATTGCTCTGTATCTTGGACAGTCGGCTGAGCCAATATTCAAAGCTGCAGAGGGATTCGTGACAAATGATTTCCTGGAAGTTGCTTGGAGGCTTCTACTCAATCCCACAAGGCATACAGAATCCCCACGCCGCAGTGAAGGTTCTGACGCACAATACATATAAACCAAATGTTCCATATAAATAAGAGAATAGAACTAAACTAGATGCATAAATCTCAGACCTTCGTATTCAAAATATAATCATCTAATCATAACAACACAACTAAGTACCAACAATAGTACAGTGAAAACCAATTCAAGCACAAGAAGAAAATGGATAATGGAGATCCAGAAAAATGACTAATGCAACCAGAAATCCTACCAGGAAGAAGTTCAGCTGCTCGGACTACAGATGCACCCGCCCCAAGAGCAGAAGGATCATAGGCAACAAATGCAAAATTATGTATAGGATGGAGGAAGACAACCTGCACAAATCATCATGGAGCTTCTTAGTAATCTTTGTAGCAGTTGCTACAGCTGAAAAAATGAGAATACCTACCTCTCCAGGAATTTCAACAGGGTAAGCAGCAAAAGACAGCATCACATCTGAGACAGATACTGCAACTGTGTTTTTATCAACAACCACCAATCCCATTGTTTTGGAGTGATATATGATAACAGCCGTTCCAAAGTAATGCTGTGAGTGCACACCATCAATCATGCAAGATGATGGAACATGAACCTGTGAAGTAAGGAAAGGAAAATATATTCAGGCAACTCAAATGAATAAAAAACCGACATTGCTGAGTAATACATGTGCCTACACATAGTCAGAACAGAAAATAAGGGCCTATAGAATAACGCAATAAAGGCAAAGAAACTGTGACAAAGCTATTAATGTGACTGTATTACCTCTAACATCACTAAAGTAGGCTCAATCACACGCTCTGCTACTGAAGCGTTACCAGCTGCAGCTGCTGCACCTTGAAAATCTTGCAGAACTACCTCAGCTACCGGTCCAGCACCCTCCGGTCTCTCTTCCGCAGTTTCACGTATTGCAGAATCACTTAAAAGAAGTCCATCAGCAGCTATGTCCTCCTCTACCCTCCTCTTTTTACTTCCTGTATCAGAATCATCATCAGGATTTGCTCCGTCATTTACTTGTTCACCGCTAGTATCCATACCAGTCACACCATCCACCGGTTCTTGATTCACAAACTGATGCTCTATTTCCATTTGAGGAACCTCTGTAGCACATGAGGAATCTTGCCCACCATGCATTGCTTGCTCGGTTGGATTAGGTCGTGGAGATTCCAATGGCAAAATTGGTTTTATAGTCCACAACCCAGAGTTATCATCCCGAGTGTATATTCGAGGAGGCGCATACCATTCATGCCTATCAACCGTGACCAGTACAGACTGCGGTCAACATAAAATTTAGGGTTCTTACAAGTTATAATAAAAAAAGTACGATTTAAGAGCAGAAACATTACAATGCTACATCTTCATGTACCTTTCTTCTGTGGCGATCAGAGTAGCTTATAAACTCTAGAGGCACTCTTGCACCCCTCGGCAATTTTGATAACACAGAAATGAAGTCTTCCAGTTTTGATATATCTGCACCTGCAAACTTCTTGATAATAGCATGGCGTGGAACACCAGCTCTGAAAAACATGTACCTATGCCAAGAAATTTACAGAGTTCATAGTTTAGTCAATTATATAACTTCCACAAAGAATTACACACGTTTAATATCCAAGTCATCAATCATGTGCAACACTTCAGTAGTTACGTCAGAACTTTTTACAGAAATAATAATTCTAATACACGAAATGAACCGGAAGGTTGCATACCCTTGTTCCGCGAGATATACAAGACCACATGGGAACCGGAAGTTTCTGGCCTGCATATGCAAAATGATTGAGTTCAGGGAAGACATCAAATTGAAGATCACTAAAATAATGAACAATAAAAATGCGGATATGATGAACAAATGACTGTAGTCCATGATGAGTTTTCTTTTATCAATTATATTAAAGTTTTTAAAAATAATTCACTTTCGCAGATGCAAAAAAACCACATGTACTTCATTGTCACTTCAAATTCCAAAGAATAGACAATAGAGAAATTGAAAATGCTCAAATACGAACATTCAAGCATTTATATGTGAGAGCACAGAAATACACATCTGCAGAGAACATGGACCTTTAGAGTAGAAATAAGAAATCAAAACGTGCAAGCTGTCCAAGTACATAATTCATACATCGATATACAATGCAACCTTCACTAATAACAAAATCACAGGAATTGATATCGATAATTAGAAATACAGTAATATAAGCGAACCTGTTGATATGAAAGAGGGTGTATCACCGCGCCACTAACTTCAAGAAAATAATCGGGAGTTACTGAATGTAGATCCTGAACCTGAGAAAACAGATAAAAGAACAATAAAGTAAAATGAAATAGGTTTGTACGTTCTCCCGGAGTAAAATTTTTTGAGCTCTCATAATAAAATCCTAGTACAACTAGTATTTCAAGGTGAACATTAAGTCCCCTACATTGTATCAAACTCATGTAAAGGTCAGCTATGATTTTTATTTTTTTTTTCTTATGGAGGATTCATGTAAAACACACTCTACGGCACACTACTAGGTGAACAAAAAGTTGGTATATTTTGTGAAGTCGGTCAATGTTATAATGGATAAATATACCATCAATTCCACAGTCAATGGTTTGCCTCCTCTTTCAACCTGTAGTTGAACTTTCTGATTGACACTGTCATCAAGCAAATTCTCCATCTTCAGAAACTGGGTAGTCACCTGCAACAAGGTTTTTTGCATTGATCATTCTGATGCTTTCACAATCAATAAAATAACAAAAAAGCCATCAGAATATATTATCAATCCATCTCATAAAAATCTTCCAAACAAGGACACCAACTCTAAAACAGAAGAGCTAGTCAGAAGCAAAAGTTTGTCAAGCCTAGAAATAAGTACATGTGGCAGAGGAAAGAAATAAGTCGTGATAGAAAGAGGCCACGAGCTCGAAATCTCACCATCACCAATTTAAAAGAAATCCACTTTTAAGGCTTCTATAAATCCATTCCACCAATACATGGGAGGGCATGTTAGAAATAAAAATAATTAATGATAATAAGCGATACAACTCTCAAACATATTATGCTTTTCGGGGAGAAGGTCAATCAACAACATGACTATGAAACAATGGCCTCCAATCAAAAGTGTACCTCGCCGTTCAAATGTACAAGCACGTCACCAGGTTCGAGGTGCTTATGGGCAGGACCATCTGGCACCTATAAACAACATATAGGGATTCATATGAAAATTATAAATAAAGAGAAAACAATGGGGACCAGGTTCCTTAAATTGAACTTACAATTGAGTCAACCACAAGCATTCCAGTTTCCTCGGGTGGAGATGCATCACGGACTAGCTAGAGCATTTAAACATATTTTAAGAAGATTAACCTCAAAGGACAGTATATCATTAAAGGTAAAAAGGGTTAACCAAAAATGACTAGCAACCTGTTCTGTTTCACTTCTGAGACCAAGCCGACGAGTTTCATCAAATCCTTTGTGAAGAAATGTAGCCTGTATCAAACAAATGACCACTGTAAAGAAAATTCTAGACATGAAAGACAAGGGTACAATAAGCCTATCTTATTATGCAAACAGTCAAGATATACAAGCAAACACACACACACACACACACATGTTAAAATGTCACATAATTTATGACATGAAATTGGCACGATGGAGCCAAGGATATACATAAAAGAAATGAATAAGCGAACTCAATTAATTAGAAAGATAAAAGAGTAGATAAGATAGAAAAAGAATTTAGAGTGACAATACACTGTTCAAATGCTACAGCCTGCAGGGAGGGGGGGACTTCTGGGCTCATGAATATGAAGGTGCATAATTATACACCCGATAAAAAAAACATCTAAGATAAAATTATACTCAATTATTGGGAAAAAAATTGGAGGAACATAACCTGAAGCGTGCCCCGGGGAATGTTAACAGACTTCCATTTATCAGAAGCAAACTCTTTTCCCTTCAGCAAGAGTTTTAATGCCCTCACAACCTGCAATCCATTTCGAATTACCTTAGTAAAAACAGCAATTCAATCATATCCTACCAATTACAGATACTTTGAAGGATCTAATATCAGACGAGAAATATATAAGAAATTCAATTACTGAATTTCGTGGCTACAAGAACCATTGCACCAGGTAGCAATAACAAGATCATTTATCCGTCCATAAGATGACAATACTTGTCAAGACACTCATTTTGGGGGAAAAAAAAGGACTGCACTCACGCCTAAGAGGCAACAAGAGTCAAAGAACTAGATAAATGATCCTTACTCGATCCAAAGGTAAGAAAAAGGCAGAAGCACTAGATGTCTTGCTCCCAGCATTCAAAGCAACTGCTCTCCCTTGCCAGTCTATTACAGGGGATCCACTTGAGCCACCTTTTGTGCCAGAAGCTGCCTGTGGAGGGAAAGGAAAACAAACGATTAGGCTTATGGCAAAGGAAAATTCCCATGTCATAAAACAGCTGCAGCATTCTGCAAAGAGCAAATTCAAGAAGCTTACTTGCATATAGAATGTGTTGAAGTCATTGTATCCATCCCTGCCAAAACAACCAAATTCATAGTCAAATTGCTAACCAAAAAATAGTTCTAGGATGGACCGGCAACAAAAAACGTTTAGAAAATTAAAAAACAAAAAGAACTCAGAAAATTCTTCACAAATTTGCTAAACACCAAAAGAGTCCTTCAATTGCAAGAACTACCAATTGCCATTTAGGCTTTGGGTGCAAGCTTTAGTAATCCAGATGATGCAAGAACAATCTCAAGTTCAGATCAATTCATAAATTACCACATCTGAAAAAAACAAATCAAATAAGACGTAATACTCTAGCAGAAAGTGCGGGGTAGAAGTGAGCCAGACCATTAAAAAATGAATTTTCAACAAATGAAACAAGCTATTATACCATGTTGCAAAACTATTTCAGGACTACCGACTACACATAAATCAATGGATCTTATGATATCGAATTATCTCGCAGAATTCGGCCGCGTAAATGGTAAACCCAGAAGAAACTAGAATTAAGGTTTTCCTCTACTAGAGCGCATGTAACATATAGATGACATCACTCAGCAACATACTTTTTGTAATGTGGAGCATCTCTATCCAGACGAGCCAGAGTCCCAGCCAAAATAGAGACCTGCATATTCACAGCTAGAAATAAGTTAAAGATAAACTTAACAGCCATTTTAATTAAAAAACAATATGTAATATTAGAACTATCACTCTGTCATCAATCATAGATCAATCTGATCTTTCTGAAACAAATAATGAAAACATGCCTTCTCTCCACTATCATTGCCCACAACCCTAATCTCAAGTCCTACACAAGCAGCTTCAGGAGCAAGCGGAATCTCTTCGTAGCTGAGGAATTGTATGGCAGACGGATCATAACGAAAGAATCCAAAATCATGAACCTTGAAAAACAGAAAAAAAAATTTGTCAAATAGTGAAAGAAATATTCAATTAAGTTAAAAGCTAATTCAACCACCATTTCATCAGGCTTGCCATTTATGCTACACATGTTCCATCATCCATTCCAATTAACTCCGATACATGTAAAGATCATACAAAATAACAATGGCGAAAGACTGAAGTCTGAATGTGTGTATCGCTATATGGCCGTCGCCACCAAGAAATTCAACTTCTTTAATACGCAATATAGCGAAGGAAGTAATCACGGAGCAACAAGGACCCAATGAGCTAAAAGCATCACAATCTTAATATAAAGAAAAGGTTTTTAATTAAAAAGGATAAGAAACTGACAGGATCTCTGTATATTGGATAAACTGGAATCTCCTCTCGGTTCACAAACATAGCCTCTGCCACCACCGGACCTACACCAGCACGAAGTTAAAGAAAATGTATTGAATGTGCCACCTCGCTTCCGCTAAACTCAAAAGGTCAACACTAATTTTTCAATTCAATTGAAATGAAAAAAAAAAAAAAAAGAACCAGGCTTGACGACGTGGCGATTAGTTAGTATGATCCCGCGCCTCTTGTCCACCACGAAGCCAGTGGCGTACGATGCTCCGGCTGACTCCGTATCGAATGAGCGGGAGGCGTTGGTGCGCAGTACAACAACCGCAGGGACCACCTTGTTCAACGCCCTCCGCCAGTCCTCGGCGCTAGCAAAGTTATCATCTTTGAACGGAGGATCCGTCTCCATGCACAGGTCTTCCTTCATCGATGCCTCCGTACCTGCTGCCAAAGCACCCTCCGATCCTAATCTCTCCATTTACGTCTTGAATTGATTGTTCTTCCAGCGGTCTTCGTTGCGTTTGTGATTCTTTTCGTTATTTCTAGGAAAACCCTAGCCCGATGAAGTTCTTGAGCGTGCGTAAGAGAGAGGTGTGTGATGAGAATTGAGAGATGAAAGTCCGGCGAACCCGTTTTGTCTTGGGGATCGAAGATGGGAGTGGTGGTTGATTTCTTGGGTTTTATTAGTCTCGCCAAAATGCCCAATTTATAATTTCTTGCTTCAAGATATTCTAATTATTCTCAATAAATTTTCACATTAATCAGGTATAAAGTTTCATATCGACGTTACCAAAAAAAAAAACGAACCACTTATGACACTAGAAAAGAAATTATACATTAAAATTCACGAAAACGTAAACACAATGCAAGAATCCTTCCCCATTGGTGTATGTATGTATAACTTTCAACACTTATTGACACTCACCGGTCACTTGGTACCCTAAACTAGATAGATACCTGGACCAGCATTTTTTTTTTCCATTTTCCTGATTTCCATATATACAACACAAAGTAGAAGCTTTCACTTGGCTACAGCAAATCACACAAAGGCCCTTTCCTGCAGATGCCTCAAGCTCTGCTCCATGCTAACTTGAACCATCTCAGAAAGCATCTGCTTCGCCTTACCGCTCTGTTCTTCCCCGTCAATCCGAGAAATAATATTGCACACAATGTTTTCTAACGTATCGGGCTTTACCTCGGACCTCGGATAAGGAGTTTCCCTGAGCAGCCTCAGCAGGGCTTGAGCCTTCAACTGGGACTCAGCAGTCCCCTGAACCGTGAGCTCCAGCAGCCCAGGGATCACACCCTCTCTCAAAATCGGCTCCCTGTATCTAGCCCGATCGCTCACGCACATAGTCAAGAGTGCACCCACCGCGTGTTCTCTGCTCTGAGTGGAGCCCCCCTCGAGAACTTCCACCACAGCGAGTATCCCACCTTCTTCGGAATCCAGTGCCCTCCTTCCCTCTTCGAAGGGCATGAGAGATTCGATCAGAGCGGTGCATTTCTCGGTGGTTTTGCAGGTTTTCTTACAGGATTTTAGAAGGTCCACTAACGGCGGGATGGGATTCGATTGGAGGATTGGGCCGAGGTTGTCTTGATGGGTGGAGAGGTTGTATAGAGCCAGTAAGGTGTCTTTTTTGGCTTGGGAGCCGCCGTACCTGAGGATATCTACGAGGAGGGGGATGGCACCGGAGGCAGTTATGATTGGCTTGTTGAGAGGTGAAGCAGAGAGAGTGATTAAAGCAGCCACTGCGTGCTCTTGAAGGGTTGGGTTTTCTGACCGGAGGAAGTCGATGATGGGCTTCAATCCGCCAGCGTGGATTATGTTTATCTTGTTCCTGCATAGACGGGGAAACTCGAGTCATGAAACCTAAAATTGATGTCTGCAGATAAAGTCTGAAGCATACATTGGAAGATTCAAGAAATTGCCATTGTATTGTACTAATCGGAAGATACTAAGCAGGTGTTCAAATTTGCTTCTACATTCACCTATTTCTGGTTAGCTCAAATCATCAAAACTCACTCCATTGATAAGAAACACTACACAGCTTCCATTCCAGATCCCAGCCCAGAAATTTTGGGAGTTTTTTTTATTGTAATATGAAAATATTCGAGTCAGAAGATTGCACAAAGAGTTGCTCCTTTTGATTAAGATCAGAAAATTGGATAATTTGATTCTCAACCCACAAGAATCAATGCTTTAGCAGTGGTGAGGGACATGGAATGGAACATCTTTTCTATTTCTTGAAAATAAGACATTACCCAATCCAGTGTGATGGCTTCACTGGGAAGATTGTGAAAAGGGGTGTTAGATAACGTGCACAAGGGGCCTAAGTCCATTAAAATAGTAAAAGCAACGACTGCCATCCAAAAGAAAGAAAATAAAAATAAAAGATGAAGAATATTAGATAAATAAAGCTACACGTGAAAAAGAAAAGGACTACGCCCTTTAATAGTGAGTACATCAAACCTAACTCTTTGAAGAAGACATTCCATTCGTCAATCCAGAATATACCTCCAATCTCAGCACATGGTAATCAAAATATCATAATCTTTTGCAGGAAAAGGAAAGAAAGCAGCATAAATTCCAGATGAAAACAATTATATTTCTGATCCGTATTGGATTTCAACTCCAAACGATAAACACAGCATTTTTTTTTTAATGTATACGCCATAAAACAAAATCATAATACGACTGCTTTTACAACAGTCTTCAAAATTCCACAAAAATCTCCAGCACAAGTTTGATTTTCCGTTGATTTTCCAAAAAAAAAATATATGTTTCCGTATTCAGCACAAAATTTTCCAGAAATTCATACCAAACAGCTCATCAACGTAAAAATTGAAATTCATCTGTGTGAAAGTGTAATTAACAGAACTTACGCTTCATTTTTCACAGCCAAATTAAGCAACGCCGCTAGACCAGCTTCCGCGGCATCATCATCGGAGGACAGCATCTCCACGAGCGGTCCGACCGCTACGGCGAAGTGACGGCGGTACCTCTGCGACGTCTTCGTGAGCCGTCGAATCTCCTTCGCCGCCTGGATCCTCAAACTCATGTCCTCCGATTCTAGCAAGTCCAGCGTCTGATTGACGGCGGCAGGAGACGAAGAGACAGCACGCGGCGTGCCTTCTGGAGAAGAAGCGGTGTTGACGTGGCAGCTGTCCTCGACGCCCATGCCTTAATTGGTTTAGCTTAGGTTTGGTTTCCAATTTTGAACTACACAGTTGAAACACAAAAGTAATTATTGTGGTGTGTGGTTTGAGGTTGAAGTAAAGACGTATATCGGAGGTATAATCGTATGGAGATTATATATATATATATATATATTGAGAGAGAGAGAGAGAGAGAGACGTAAGTTGGAGAATTGGAGCCGTGGCGTTAAGCAACAGTTAGGGAGGAGGCGCCCTTTTTCTCTTAATAATATTTTGGATTTTATCAGTAATAATATAGAACAATCGTATTAATATTTTGTGCGTCCGTTACCTAATTATTGTGAAATGATAATTAATTGATTTAATGCCCTTCAAATGTCATGTCACTAATACATACTTCATTTCGTTGTTTCATGAGAATTTGCGCCAAAATCATTATTCTCGTGGAATCAATCAAGTATGGATTTTAGCATAAATAGTTAAATATATAAAGTGATATTCTTGACAATGCTATTTATGTTGCCCTTTCTTGCTTTTTTATATGGCAGTTGAAAACTATGGTACTTTCCCTCTCTCGAAGGATTAGATTAATTATTATTTAATTTAATATTTTCATTCTGTTTCTTTTTCGTTTGTCTGTAATTATAAAAAATATCTAGCTTCTATTTTTATTTTGTGGTTGTCGATTATCACTTGTCATCTCATATGCTACTTTGCTAAGCTTGTTATGGCATAACTATTTCGTTCAATTGAGTGGTAATATCACAATTAAATTAAATATAACTAAATTAAAGTTTGAAGCGCTGTATTAATCGTCATTTAATACGTCTTAATATTGATATATCACATATTGCTGTGACGAGCGTGATTGATTAGCCAACCAATAATGTATATTCATCTAAATTAGTATAGCTTTGGATTATATAAAATGAAAATTATTTAAGCCAACCAATGGATTTATTGAAACTTATTTAAGATCGTAGAAACATTTATACAAGTAGAAACTACTCGTGGGACATGTCATGTCATCTCCACACGTGTCGCGACCAAGAATTGGCTCCCACCGAACTAGGTACTTCAAATATGATATAATAATATTTCAGTTTAAAAAACGGAATGGTATATTAATTTTGAATCACACAAGTGATTAAAATTAATAGTAAATGGATGGATCATTTAATTTAACATGTATGAGTTGTTATGTTATAATCTTTAATTTTCTGTCCTTTTAGCTCGACTCTTTAAGCCTTTTTTACGCAATACATTAGTTCTACCCACCAAAAAGTGATATATAAATATACATACATTTATTAGTAAAGAAAAAGATTAAGAAAGTATGGTAGTAAAGGCAAGTATGATACAACGTCACGTTTAAATAATTGTTGGTTGTGATTATAACAACCACAAACTATGACTCAATAATCAATCAGCAGCCTGTGTCTTTATCGTGGAAAATTACTCTCGGTAGTCATATAATTTAAATTGACTATAAGAATTAATTGTTTAATATATAAAAAATGCTGCATTGGCATGAAAGCTGGAATAGCTCAGTTGGCTAGAGCGTGTGGCTGTTAACCACAAGGTCGGAGGTTCAAGCCCTCCTTCTAGCGATTAAATTAATTTTTAATTACATTTTTCCTTTTCATTATCACCAACGACTTCAACGTGTCTTTAGTTGACCTTTCTTAACGGACAAAAACAAAAATTGGGGTTGGTCATAATTGTTAATTACACAACTTTGAGAAAACATTAAAGCAGCCCATTAATTTCTTTTGATTTACGAGTTATCTCCATATTTTTATTTTAGCTTGAATTATAATTAACACAGCTGGTTATGTGCTATGCAAGCACTGATGAGCCTAGGCCACAACAGACGGGTGAAATCCTCATTATATCACTAGGATATGAACATTTAGTTAGGAATCTTCAAAGAAGAGGGGAGGGATTTTCTTCACCGACAAATGCTAAATTTTGATATATGAAATAAAAATTCGTTTTTCAAGTCTCAGTTTTTTCAATACACATGCAATTGAATTTCCCCAAACAAAAAATCCTCAAAAAAAGTTGGCAATCTAGAGAAGAAACCGGGAGTCATTTTTGCCGATGATTTTCTTTATTTTGCAGTAGAAACTAAGTTTCAAAAGATCGAATCTCTAAATAATCCATACAACAAAATCATCCATCGATGAACATAGCTACGAAAGACCGAACCTTTAACCTTAAAAAATTGACGAAATCAATACAACAAAATGCTCTTAACATAAAAAAACTCACTGCAACACGCAGGCGAATAATCAAAATCAATCGCCCCATCATATCAGGAAATACTAAATAAAATAAATTGAAGAAATCTTAAAATATCTTCGCGACGTCCCTGATCAAATCCCTGTTTGCCCTAGCGAAAGCCGTGAACTCCTCGAACGAAATGCACCCATCGCCGTCCGTATCGAGCTCCGACAGTATCCTCTTGACCTCTTCTGGGCTCGACGAGCCCAAGGCCTTCAGAGCCTCGCCGAGCTCAGCGGCCGAGATCTTCCCGTCGCCGTTCGCGTCGAAACGCTTGAAGATGCGCTCGCGGTTCGCCACGTCCTGAGGCTCATCGTCGGTCATTATCGCTATTATTACAAGTCTCGCGTCGTCCTCTTTGCTCTTTCGGAAATGTGGAAGAAAAACATTTGATTTAGGGTCTGTTAAATCAGCTGGTAATGAGGAGAAGTTTGATCTTGTTGGTAACCCGCGTGACTCGGGCTGAAGTGAAGGATCAACCAAATAATTGCAGGCGCGTCCTTGAATTTAGCAGTGGATACCGAGATGGGCGGGTCGGGTCGGTTCGGATACAAAACATAGTCGGTGTCCATGTACGGCTGATAACAGATGGGCTGGACCTCAACATTTCGGCCCAATTTCTCTCTTCTGGATAGCAGATGCAACCAAATATACAATTAAAATTTAAATAATTAAAATAATACAAAAAAAAAAAATTATATTATATTTATTCATGCGTTAGAGCACAATGTGCATGAAATAGTAGTATATCTAATTAGCCAATTAATAATATATAGATTTAAGTCGTAAAAGGAATCAATTAGTTTACTTCCTCGATTTTGGCATGTATCTTCATTGCCAAATTTAGTTCACGTGATTTCCAATTTCTTTCTTAATCTATGCATTAACCATTTAATAATGTCCTATGGTGGTTTCGTGAGTCACAAAAGTAGTCGAGTGTCGACATTTCCAAATGTAAGAAGATAAGGCTGTATTAATAATTAATTCAAATTAAATATAAAAAAAGTTAATTCACGATGTTTGAGAATCTATCATTTGCTGATGATTGACATCTGTCTAACCACGTTATTAGAGAATGCAATTAATCTGATTGCGTAATAAAAAATATATATATAAATACATAATTTCTTTGAATTTAGCAAAAAATGAACACGTTCACGTGAAACATGCCATGTTGGCTGTACGGACTGTCAGCTATTGGTCAAATAATGTGAAGCTCGATGGCCGTGACGTGCCAGGGTCAATAATTATCGATATGTTTACTATATAATCAATGGTGAATAAAACAATAATTATTCTAAACCCCTCGAAGACTTCTTTGTCTGCAATAATTTCATTATCAATTATTTTTATTCACTTAGGAATTTTAGATGAAGGTATTTAAATAAAGTTGAGCATTTTAGGCACTGAAACGACAGAATATAAATAAAATAATAGAATATGTATGAAACGACCTTCCCTAGGGCGCCTAGATAGTGTTAATTTAAGGTTTTATTTTTAAAGTTAGTTAAAATGGGAACGGACATAGACATTTTCCCATTATAGAAATATTTAAGGTTAACAATTAAATATTCACCACGTGTCAGCATGCTACTCGGTGAATCTAGCTTAAAAAAGTTAAAACATTTTCCTACCCACTAGTTTATTTAATTAATTTTATAATATACCATTATGATTGAACGTGGTTATTGTACACAACTTAGTTAATTTTATTGAATTTAATGATGTTTACTACGTTGATTAACCATAGTAAATAAGAACTAATTCCCAACAACATTGTAGCAACCACATAAAATTGATGGACGTGTATAATTCGATGCCCAAGTTCGTCTAAAATGTCTACCTTTTTATTTGTGTTAACATGGTAATTTCTTATCATAGGACCAAGTAAACCTCGAGCTAATGCACTAGTATGCAAATGATGACAGATCCACTCAAAATATTTGATAGAAAATTAATCATACGACCTTCCGTCTAAACACCTTGAGAGTCTCAAACTGACCACGTTGGCCTAAAATATTATCTCTAATCCCTATTATTCTATGTTAAAATGTATTTATTCTTACCACTTAAACTATTTCTTGTTTATTTATTTGCTTGTTAAAGTGCCTTTCACTTTACTTTCAATCTCCTCTTCTAAGTCATCTACTTGATATATCCCATCCTTTTTCAAGCTGAAGATTTGTTCTTCGTAAGCTCAAGAGAGGCAACATCAAACCTAATTTACTAGTTTATAGATCTGATCTAACTGTTATCTTCTTCTTGATTTATCAGGAAAACCCTAAAAAATCTTGACATATGGGGAGAGGAAAGATCAAAATCGAGAGAATCGATAACTCGACGAGCCGTCAAGTAACATTCTCCAAGAGGAGAAATGGGCTTTTGAAGAAAGCAAAGGAGCTTTCGATTCTATGCAATGCACAAGTCGGTGTCTTCGTGTTTTCAAGCACGGGGAAGCTCTATGAATTCTCAAGCAACAGGTTCAGAAAAAAATAAAATTCATTACATATCAAATCTCCCGAGAAAAATTTCTCGCGATCAAAGTGTGCTAATTTGAGCCGTGTGTTGATGGTAGACTAGCTATAGTAGTTTCGTGTTCTTACATATTTATTAGGGATCTTATTGACCAAGATCATATACAAGATACTTCGAAAGATTTGATTCCATTGCTTTTTTTTCCCTCGATTTATTGAGCTTAAATGTATGCATAATTAGGGAGGGAAAGGTGAAGTTTTCCATAGTGATGAGTTTCTCTATTTATCCATTTGCATCAACAATGGTGCTCATGAGTTTGCAGAGTTATATCTCTAGGCGATATTATGAATTTATTGAACATTATTGCAAATGGGGTCCTTATGTTTATTATTATCATTTTTAGTGTATTCTCTCTTGAATTTACAGTATGAAATCACTCATTGAACGGTACAATGAAATAAAGGAAGAAAACAACCAACTGGTCAGTAATCATCCAGGCTCCGAGGTGAAGGTATCCCTCTATAAAAGTACTATTTATTATATACTAATTAAAGGCTATATTTCATTATATTTCTCATGAGTATAGTTCATGGCACGAGGATCTTCACATTGTGTAGTACTTGACGATAATGTAGTTTTGGCAAAGGGAGGCAGCAAGTTTAAGGCAGCAATTACATGATTTGCAAGAAAATTACAGGTAAAAAAGATTAAGCACCAATGTACTTAATTGATTAATTAACCGAGTTTGCTAATTAGTCCGTGTTCATGCATTACTAATTTGTATCATACTTTTTATCAGACACAATCTCTCGTTATTGTATATGATTTATATTAACATAGGGTTTCTACAGGAAATTAATGGGAGAAGAGCTCTATGGATTGAGCGTAAATGATCTACAAAGATTAGAAAATCAACTCGAAATGAGCTTGCAAGGCGTTCGAATGAAAAAGGTCAGCGATTTTAATTGCCACCCTTAAAGTAAAAAATCAAATAGAATGCATAATATCAGAGAGGTTTGATATTAAGTGAAAAGCATCAAAATCTAATTATACTTATCTTTTGATCAACAGGAAAACATGTTAACCGGACAAATTGAAGAGCTTCGGAGAAAGGTATAATATTAATATAAATTCTTTGTAACATGCATCAATTAGCCACACCACACGTGCAAATGCAATCTGTTATTTTCAGGGAAATCTCATCCATGAAGAGAACGTTGAGCTCTATAAGAAGGTGAAACTCATCGAACAAGAGAACATGGAGCTATATAGAAAGGTTATATTACACAATATGATATATGTGTCCACATATATATCTTTCAAATCTTAAGCCTGAAATGTTTGATTTATGTTTATTAATGTCTGCCATGATTTTCAGGCTGCTACTAATTCTACTAACATGATCAGCGATGGAAGCCCTGATAGTACTAGAACGGCTATTTCTTGTCCTAGAAATAGTTATGGTTTATTCACCATCAATAATAATAATAATAATAATAATAATAATAGTAATTGTAATAATAATAATGGGAATCTCCTTGATGATGATCGTGAATCTCACGAAATCTTCCAACTCCAACTTAGCCAGCCTTCACCACCCAATGCTGATACACCAGAAAGAACAATAACAGAATCAAGGTAATTGTTAATTTAAATAATAAAACACACACATATTCTCCTTTGTGTGGCATCATCTGTGGCATGTTCTTATTTATTTAGTTTTATTACAGGTAATAATAATAAGCATATCGACGTCAAGCATATTGGAAGTGACGCGAAAGTTATATATTTTAGGTTTTCTTGTTACAGTTTTCTGGGAATTTGAACTGAATGATGAATAAATAAGAATCACTGTGTGCATAACAATCTCAAAACGTTGATGCGTGTCGTGTTGCTTTATTTGTTTCTTCCCATCTTTAATTATGCATGAGTGATCATATATATTAATTATCAGAACTCGATGCCGTTGAATACTTCATATGATTTGTAATCAGCCAGCAATATAAAACGCATCAATTAACCAACGATAAAAGTTGTTATCTATATATTTGTCTTACATTTGGTCGAATACATATGATTATATATAACAAACAATCGTGCAATAAAATGAAGAAAATAAAGGATCATCGTCGATCAGCATATGAAAAGGAGGGAAGGGTCGCAGCAGCACTCGTCGATCAGGCAACAGCAGCACAAAGCCATGAGACTGTCGTCATTATTTAAATTCTAAACGTTATAATTAAATAACTCGTGATATATTATCATCAATTGCAGTATATAATATATATTTTTGTGACGAAAGTGATCATAAAATTCATAAATAGTACCATCCCTCAAGAACACCAAGTTCTCTTCGTGGAGGAGGTGCAGCATAATAGTACTGTGGTGGCGCCATCACCGGAGGCCCTTGATATGGACCTAACACACACAGATATTTATATATATATATATATATATATATATATTAAAACCGTTCAAGAAAAAAGAAATATTACAATCCGAAACCTACCTTGAGCAGGGTATGGATAAGCATACTTTGGCTGTTGATTCATGTTTGCTGTCTTTGATTAAAAATTAAGACGGGCTATGAAGTATTAGTGGGTCGAGTTATAGCCACTATAGTTAGGACTGTGAAGAAGTGTTTAAATAAAACTATTATCGTATCTTTAGATTTATTTATTTCTCTAACCTTGTGGTGGAGTAGTTAAAATGATACGTATGTCATGTCACACCTTATCTTATATTCCTACTAACTACATTATATCCGATGCTTCTCTTGCAGTCACATATCCACTTGCTAGCTAGAAGAATATCTTGATTTGTCACAAACTAACATATTAGAGATGAGAGAGAGAGAGAGTTTTATTCGTGGGACTCCCTAACTTTGAATGTTGGTGTGAACTTGAAACATAGACATATATATCAAGGATAATTAATTTGTCTGAAAGTGAAGGTCGTCTTATAATGGATAATGATGTTTAAATTCATTTTACATTAAACTTAATAGTTATGTGGAGAGATTATTGGAGAGAGATGTATAGTTAAATCTTAATTAGGAGGTTTGTACCGAGTGGGCCACATAATGTAAATCCAAGCCCATTAATCACGGGGTGATTCCAACTGCCTATTATGGGCCTCAAAGGCCCAACAACATCCATTGGATTCGGTTAACTAAAGCTAAACTAAACCATGATTAGGGTCCCCATGTTATAACTCCAGGCCCTTGATCAGGATTTAACTATTAATATCGTACAGAGGAGGGAACGTATTGGGCACTAATCCTAGAAATTTATTACCTCTAATCATGGTATCGATGGCAAGGTGGAACATATTGAGTGCCAAAAAAAAGAGTATTTGAATATGATGAGTTAAATTAAAAAATTTGAGACAAAGCGTGCAAAAGTAAGTGGCGGAGCTAATGATTCGTGTGACACTAAGCATGCACTTGTATTTATTTAACTCAACGAAAAGTTAAAAAAAAAAAAAATTAAAATTCGAAAAGCCTTTTTTAGATTCTAATCACGACATGGACACATGTGTGTTGATCTTTGCTTGAAAATGTTAGCTCTAATTAGTCTTAAGGTATAATGATGTTGTCTATCTCTTGGTGCTTTACTTTTCCTTTCTGTTTTTTTACAATGAGTATTTTATTTAATAAAGTACTTTTTCTAAATAATTACTTTTTTTATAAATAATTTTTACATATTCGAAAACTACTAAAAATTAATCTACACTACGTAGGAAATTAAATAAAATAAAAAAAAATTAACGTTAGTTACCGAAAGAATAAAACAAGGATTTGTTGATTATATTACCGGATAAAGAATGCAGAGTTTTATTAGGTTAGTTAATGATGTAAGTAAAGAAAATTATAAAAGTTAATAAATGAGAGAGGGAGAGAGGTCAACGTCAGGACCCGGCAGATGAGGTTTGATTGCCGCTATGTTGTCTCCTCAGAGACAATCACTATTGGCACCCCTTGTTTTCCCCTGTCTCCTCACTTCCCTTCCCCACATTAAAGCCACGCGCGTGACCTACACGCACTTTAATTAACCTATCTTCTTACGAATCTACCATGTGATAATCTTAGTTAAAATATCGAGAAACTACAGTAATCACACTTCTAAAAAGGTTCTAGAAAAAATAGTAATTTCCCATTTCACCCTCTCAGGTAAAATTTTGGGCCCCACTCAACACCCCTCGTGCGAGCTAAGCATGCATCATATGTAGTCCGTTAGTTAACACGGGTGCCGCCTATTAATCAGAGCTTGTTCCATACATTGAATTGAATTTTTCTCGAATATATTCATTTATGTATAAAAAAAGGTCAATCGCATGGTCAACGAGACAGTGACATGTTACTCGGGTGTTGTATATTCATAATTGAAATAATGCAATTCATTGAATTTTTGTCACAGCCCTAGTACCATAAATGAGGAGACATTGCCAACATATAATTATTTAATGAGCCAAGCCAGCACCATTCGGTGCAAAAAATATAATACAAAAGCTTAGTCTTTTTAATATGAAAGCTTTTTCTTTTTGTAACGAAGGGTAAATAAAAACCTCGAAGCAAAAGGGTATTAACGTCATTTCATCGCAGGAGGAGTGTGGAGAAAAGGAGGCATAATTGGCTGTCACCGTTTCACCACCTGCCAGCAACGACAGTAATTATTTTTTCTTTGTCTCAGATGGTCTTCGACGGCCAGGATTTCACGGATAGACTGAATCTCAGCCGTTTATTACTTATCCTTTTAAAACACTACCGGGTCCAGCTTTATCTGAATTTTCCTTTCTACCCCGCAAGATTCTCCTTTTTCGCAATTTTGTTTTAGCAACTGCGTCTTCCTTCCTTTCGTTGCCAAACTAAAATACAAAGAAAGCTTTATTACTCTCTCTCTCTCTCTTGCTTTTGTTTTGTGGCTTTCTTCTTGATGGAGGGACCTTGAAAAAAATTCTCTCTGCTTTTCTCTACAGCTACTACTCGTGGATATACAACAAATCTTCATCGCGCGTCTCCACTTGAGCTTTCTCATCCCGTGATTGCAGTTTTTTATTTCTTAAAAGCATAAATCTTCAGGTATGTTTCGCTTCTGTTTGGTGAAGATTTAAACTTCTCTTGTAATGCTAAGATTGAGTTGTAGATCTCAGGACTGAGCGTTTTTCCGGCTTGATTTATGTGATTTTTGCTGCTTATGATTTTTGGATCTTTTACTTCTTGTGCGTCTGTGTTGTGTTTTTGCAGGTACTCTATCTTTTTCCCTTTCTACCTCCAATTGTTCGTTTTGTTTTTTTTTTCTTCGATGGCTTCTTCTTTCGGGTTAATTCTGGATTTTCTGAGAGCTTGGTGATGTACTTCTGCTTTGCCTTTTGTTTTTGTACTTTTTAATTATTTATACCAAAAAATTTCGCCATGCAAGTTGTCTTTTGCACCTTCCCTTTCAATCCTAAACTCCCTTTCTATGTTGATTGGCCTGTGACTGTTTGTATAAATGATTGAGTGGCAATCAATTTTACAACCTCTGTTCTTTCTCAGATTCGTTTCACATCGTACAAAAACTTGATGTCTCCTCCTCTGCTGGGATTCGAAGGGCAACCTCATGACAACGTTTCACTGATTGCTCCTTCAGCATCTTTGGACCGTTCGTCCCATAATGTCCCCGGGCTGAAAGAACGCAACTACTTCGGATTATCCGACTCCTCCTCAGCGGGCAGCTCCTCGAACGTGCCCGAGGAAGCCAAGAGCAATCTAAATCTCAAGGCCACCGAGCTAAGGCTGGGCCTCCCCGGTTCTCAATCCCCGGAGCGTGGACCCGATTTCACCCTTTCGAACCCGGGAAAGCTCGACGAGAAGCCACTGTTTCCTCTGGCTCCTTCCAAGGACGGGATCTTCCCGCTGACTCAGAAGGCGTTGGTTTCCGGAAACAAAAGGGGATTTTCTGACACCGTGGACGAATTTCCCGAATCCAAGAACCCCTTGTTCGGTGAAGGAAAATGGATGCTAAATCCTTCTGCTAACGAGTGTAATGACAAACCTTCTGTTAAGACAGATAAAGCCTCCAATGAGTGTAATGAGAAGATGAATGGCTCTAACAACACGAACAGTGCCCCAGCTGCTAAGTAAGTGCTCGAAGCCCCTAATGATAGGAGCTCACTAATATCTGATGATGTCTTCGTGATTCCCATTGTTTTTTTCTTGCAGGGCACAGGTTGTTGGTTGGCCTCCAATCAGATCCTTCAGGAAAAATACTCTCGCCACGTCATCGAAGAACAACGATGAGGTCGATGGAAAGCCAAGCCCCGGTGCCCTATTCGTCAAGGTGAGCATGGATGGTGCTCCTTATCTGAGGAAGGTGGACCTGAGGATGTACTCAAAGTACCACGAGCTCTCCTCTGCTCTCGAGAAAATGTTCAGCTGTTTCACCATCGGTGAGCTTTTTCGTTTGGGAATAAAGATAATCTCTTTTGGCTTATTGAAGATGATGTTGAAGCTTGTTTTTTTTTTCAGGGCAATGTGGGCCTCACGGAGCTCCGAGCAGGGAAATGATGAGCGAGACTAAGCTGAAGGATCTCCTCCACGGATCGGAGTACGTGCTTACGTATGAGGACAAGGACGGTGATTGGATGCTCGTTGGAGACGTCCCGTGGGAGTAAGATTTCTTACAGTATACTTTTCGTTCATGAATTTGCAATTTCCTGCTGTTAATTTATTTACCAAAACATCATGCAAGAAATCCATTTGTCTGAATTTGGCACTGTCATTATGTTGCCCGCGTCACAGACGTAGGAAAGAAACAACACTTTTTTTTTTGTTCTTGATTATGGGACACTCAAAATGGCTTTCTCCCTGTGTGTTAATCTCATAATCAAGAGCATGCGATTTCTCCAGAAGCATCATCAACGTTATTTATCAAAGTTGCACTTAATTGATCATATATTCTTTGATGTATTTTTAATCCTCTCAAATATTGTTTTCTCAGGATGTTCATTGGCTCGTGCAAGAGGCTCAAGATCATGAAAGGCTCCGACGCCATTGGGTTAGGTAAGTAGTTATCATCTATCATTTAGTACCTTTTTATTACAAGCTATCTATGCCCTTTTGTGCTCTTAGTTATAAACTGGATAACTTTTTTTCGAATTTTATTGCATGCATCACTGCACAAAAGGGGACCCCCCACCCATTTCTTCTTCGCCATAACATTATTAGTGCTCTTCAATTATTACGGGAAGGAGCATTGCCTTTGCCAGCCTGTCCCAATATTTGTATGTAATATATTAAAGGCGACTTGACATCACTAAAGGACAGTCATGAGATTAGACAGGAGAGAGAGACTCTTGATTACAATTTTGTAGCCCATCTTTATAACAATAACAATTATGATTAAGCTTATGATAATATTATATATATATATATGTGTTTGTCTTAATTTTCAGCTCCGAGGGCAATGGAGAAAACTAAGAACTGATGTTTTTCAACTGAACAGAGCAAAAAGCAGGTCAAAGTGGGTTGCGTTTGTGTGTGTTCTTTCGAGCGTTCGTGAGTTCGTTTTAATGTTTCTCTATCGTAATGTATTATCATGCATGATTTGTAGTATTGTGTTGTGTTTTGTGTTAGTGTTACCTCTGAACTTGTTGTGTTTGTGAAGCTTTTATATATCTCACCTTCTGTGTTGTAAGAGCTAAAGTACACTCTTTAATTCTTGTTTCATATGTTTGATGCTAAGTTTCAACAATGTCTCTTTTGATTACTGTTATGTAATTCTTTCATCCATGAGCATTTATATCGTGGGCCGTAGACCGTTGGATCTTCAGCTCCCGAGATCTAAACGGCTGACACGCAGTAGTGGAAAGCCGTGGGGGCACAACGCATGTTGGGCTGGGCTCGGCCACGTGGGCTTGTCCTAAAGGACATGTCCTTGGCTTAGACTTAGAGCAGGCTTAGCAGGATATGACTTGAGGAGTATATATGAGTCATAGATTGTCATGAGGAATTGGTTGCATGGTCTAATCTAAATCAGGTAATATATATATATATATGTATACTTTTTTTATTCATTTATTGCTCCAAAAGTAAGAACTGATTATTGTGAATATGAGATGCAAATGTCCTTTATTTGCATTGATTATTACAAGTTTAAGGAGAGGAAAGAAATTCAGATTTTGTATTATCACTATATGCTCGTGAATCGTCTAAATAATTTTTTATTTTTTGTTTTTCATTTCACGGAAATGTTATGACACTATTAGAAAAAGTCACAAGAGTACCATTCGCTAGTACATCTTTGTTGTGTTTAAGAAAAAAAAATTATATAAAAAACCAATCATATTTAGTTATCACTTTTGTCTTAAAATTAAGATTAAGGTCCAAGATCTGGTGCCCACCACATGAATGCAATTTGGGTATCAACTGGGCAGTTCCCATTTTCCAACACATATTTCATCGTAATTAAATATTTCAAAAAGTTAATAATTCCTACCCAATAATAAGCCTACCCCGTATAAGACAAGTTCACCCCACATAAAACAAATAAATAATAAATTAATAATAAAAGTTAAATCAAGAAACGTCAGCATCGTACACATCCCGTTCATCGCAAAACCCATCACTACAATAAATATAATGCTTATCCTAATTATTATTCTTCACTTTTTTTTTGTTTTATTTTCCTTTTGCCATAAAAAGGCTCACTACGTTTTTTTGTCTATTTTAACTCGGTGGTGCTTATCAAATAGTTAAAGTTTCTTACATCACGAGCAACTTCAAGCAGTGCTGTGATTTATGATAGTGAGATTTCATGTTCATTTAAGAAGATTTATTTAAACCACTAACATAATTTAGCTACAGTGTGTTAACATGTCCGTACAAAGGGATATACTGTCTTTGGTAAGTATATATATATACACACCTACGAAATTGCATCCCCTACAAGTTATTTGTTATTTTTTTTAATTTATGATTAAATTTGGTCATGGCAATTAGTGCCTCTGGCTAAAGTCAAACAGTTCATTATTCATTTTTTTAGACTATTGGGTTTTATTCATTTACTCTTTTTCAAAAAAAAAAGAAGAAGCTGCAAACTAAATGAAATTACAAACGTATTATTAATTTTAAGTAGATTTTCTTGCTTCGGACCACTTGCGTCCTTTCACGGCAACCAAAAAGTAAACTAATGATGAAATAAAAACTGAAATTTTACGAAGCAATTGAATTGAATCACTGTAGACCGTTTCAATGCATTGAATCTTTAGTACGTTGATTAATGCATACTTAAATAGTCAGAAATTGAAATGAATGTGATAGAGATCGTATTGCTACGTAAGCAAACTAAGGCGATATTGCTATTTTATTGTATTTGATAATGGATAATAATTTATAATAGTTAGTACTCCTATATATGATCAAAGCAGATCAGTTAAAATAATTTTTAAATGTTCCATAATTAGCGGATGCTTACTTTTCACACACGCCTACGAGACACGTTTTCAGCAAATTTCCCCCCAAAAAATTGATATTTATTTCAATTGAAATAGTAAAAGAAAGCTTCATTTTATACTTACTATGAATATATAAAGTCGAATTAAGTTGAATGGGGTTCACGTTCAACAACTAATGAACATATTGTTGAATAAATACCCAACTTTAATATTCATTTAATATATCACATCGGCTTGACCGAATAAATGAAAGTTATTAAGTTAATTATAAAAATGAAGTAGAACGATTCATCAACTAGTGAAATTTTAGGTGACCAAAATAATGTAAAAGTTTATACGTACTAGTTATAGTGATCTGCCAACCAATGAATTATTATAAAATCAAAATACTATATAAACTAATATAAAGTTACGGTCTAACCAACATCAATCAAAAATCTACAACTTCAACACAGTAAAGGAGCAAAAAAAAAAAGTCAATTCTCGAAAAGAAAAATATCAATCTGGATAATATCTCCAAATCTGTCATGACCATCACACAAGATATATATATATATTTAACCATGGTTAAACCTATCCATAGTCAGGCTAAACTAATGGGGCAAGCGAGGCCCTATAAATAGGGCTTTGTTAAGCTTGCTTTCATCACACACATCATCATCACCGTCTTGTCTGCTTCCTACAACATCTCTATAAACGTTGAAGCTCGTGCCATCCCCATACCGCGTTTTTTTATTTTTAATTTTATTTTTTCTTTTTAATCGTCTCCATTCCTTTGCTCGATTTCCGGTACGTAGACTAGACGAAGAACAGTCACACAAAGCTCGTAGTTAACGTCGTTTTTTCCATTTATTTTCCGTTTTTATTTTGGGATTTAAATAGGTTTATTACCGTGCGTTGATGATTGAATAGGTGAAGGAGAAGAAATGGCGTCGAGCGGCAACGGAGCACGTACGGTTGGGACGGGACGCAACGGCCTGCCGAAGATCCACACGGAGAAGAAAGCGGCGGAAGGCATATGCCACGACGACGTAACGCCGCCGGTGAGGGCTCAGACCATCGACGAGCTCCACTCTCTCCAGAAGAAGAAATCGTCGGCGCCGACGACGCCTATCGTTGACGGGCCACAGAAAGGCGCCTTCGGCCTGACGACGTTGCCTGAAGAAGACAGACACAAGCAGCAGCTTCAGTCCATTAGGTGAAACAATATTTAATTATCGTAACCGATTTTCCTATATTTTCGTATATCGTGCATCGCATTTAAGGCATGTAAAATTAATTTTTATAATTAACTACAGATACAGTAGTTTTGACTTCACGACTCCATAATACATATGAATACAAATTCCCAGATCTATACGACTATTTCATTTTTAGTTAATTTTTTTATTAATAAAATGAAATTGATTTGGTTGACGTGTGTGATAGTGCTTCATTGGCATCCCTGACGAGAGAGACGGGGCCTAACTTGGTCAAAGGAGACCCCGCGAGGCCCGCAGATACGCCACGTGTATCTCACGTGAGCCACTTCCACCACGTCACCCCAACCATTACCGTCACCGACAGCTCCCTCAAGTTCACTCACGTCCTTTACAATCTCTCGCCTGCCGGTGTGTGAAAATTTCCTTCTTACCTGTCAATCTCTTGTCTATATGTTTTGTGGCTCCTTTGTCTGAAAATGGTGGTTGATTGATCGTCAGAGCTGTACGAGCAAGCCATCAAGTACGAGAAGGGCTCCTTTATTACATCCACCGGCGCATTGGCCACCCTCTCCGGTGCTAAGACCGGCCGTTCTCCCAAGGACAAGCGCGTCGTGAGGGATGAGACAACAGAGGACGACCTCTGGTGGGGAAAGTACGTACCATAAACAGAAGTCCTTTTTTTTTTTTCTTCCCCTCAGTTTGTCGGAATTTGGAAATAGCAGTCAATATATGTTGTCCGATTAAAAACATGCAGAGGCTCTCCAAACATCGAGATGGACGAGCACACCTTCTTGGTCAACAGAGAAAGAGCAGTGGATTACTTGAATTCATTGGAGAAGGTAGTGAATGCTTATATACATATATATACTTATTCGATTTTAATTGAATTTTCTTACAAGGTCTTCGTGAACGATCAATTCCTGAACTGGGATCCCGAGAACCGCATCAAAGTCAGGATCGTCTCCGCTAGGGCTTACCACTCCCTGTTCATGCACAACATGTAAAAAATTCCAATCTTGTCATTACATCAACCTTAAAGACTTGCACATTCTACAACAATTTCATTACAACATGGTAATTGGTATTTATAGGTGCATTCGTCCCACTCCCGAGGAGCTGGAGAGCTTCGGCACCCCGGATTTCACCATATACAACGCGGGCCAGTTCCCGTGCAACCGTTACACGCACTACATGACGTCTTCGACCAGCATCGACTTGCACCTCGGCCGGAGGGAAATGGTGATCCTCGGGACCCAATACGCCGGAGAAATGAAGAAGGGGCTCTTCAGTGTCATGCACTACCTCATGCCTAAACGCGGGATCCTCTCTCTCCACTCGGGCTGCAACGTTGGGAAACAAGGAGATGTTGCCCTATTCTTTGGCTTATCCGGTTGAATTTTCGTTTGTTATTATTTTCTTACATGATGTTCTTAGTTCAATAATTTTTTTATGACATCTCCGTTGTATTGTAATGGGATGGTTTTAGGAACTGGGAAGACAACGTTGTCCACCGATCACAACAGGTATCTGATCGGAGACGATGAGCATTGCTGGAGCGATAGCGGTGTCTCGAACATCGAGGGCGGTTGTTATGCCAAGTGCATCGATCTCTCCAAGGAGAAGGAGCCTGATATCTTCAATGCCATCAAGTTTGGGACTGGTAATAACTGCCACGATTTATTACATTCGATGCTTGAAAAACATGATACACTGCCGTCAGTCTTAAGCTTTTAGGTGGAGTGGTTATTTATTATCAGATATATGTTCATTTTTTATCGTGCATTTGTCAGTGTTGGAGAACGTTGTGTTCGACGAGCATACGAGAGAAGTGGATTACACCGAAAAATCCGTCACGGAAAATACCCGAGCCGCGTATCCCATCGAGTACATCCCGAACGCGAAGCTGCCTTGCGTGGGCCCGCACCCGAAGAACGTGATTCTCTTGGCCTGCGATGCTTTCGGTGTGCTGCCGCCGGTGAGCAAGCTGAGCCTGGCTCAGACAATGTACCACTTCATAAGTGGCTACACTGCTTTGGTAAGTAATTTGCTGGGAATTTTATTTTTTTTCTTGGTCATTCATTACATGGAGCACAATTAAGAAAACATGGGTGTGAACCTTAATAGAATCTTATGTCTTGTTTTTATTTAAGGTTGCGGGTACGGAGGACGGAATCAAGGAGCCACAGGCCACGTTCTCCGCGTGCTTCGGTGCAGCTTTCATAATGCTGCACCCGACTAAGTACGCTACTATGCTGGCTGAGAAGATGCAGAAGCAGGGTGCCACCGGCTGGCTCGTTAACACCGGCTGGTCCGGTGGGAGGTAACAATGCAATTGAATCTGACACCACGTTCGATCAAATTAAATGACTGCTTCACCTAAAAGTTTTAAACTTGTATATTTTAATGTCCTCTGTCTAGGCTGATTTTGTTCTTATGCAGCCTTAGACGTGTAATTTTCATAAAATGAGTGATCATGAGGATTCGTATTTTCACGTCTAGGCTGATTCATTTTTTATCTAGACTTGGATTTGTAATTTTTTTTTTTTTTTTTTGTGATGATTCGTATTAATGATCTCTTGTCTTCAGCTCTGATACCATGTTAAATGACCAATTTCACATCTTCACGTGTGATTTATGCAGATATGGTTCGGGGAGTCGCATAAAACTAGCGTACACGAGGAAAATCATCGACGCGATACATTCCGGCAAGCTTTTGAGGGCTAATTACAAGAAGACTGAGGTGTTTGGGCTTGAGATTCCTACCGAGGTCGAGGGTGTGCCTTCGGAGATCTTAGAACCTATGAACACTGTGAGTTTATTTATTTCTTATTGCTAACAATTTCTTTTTCTTTCTGGATTATATTAGTTATAATGTGATGTAATGGATGTCCGCAGTGGTCGGACAAGGGTGCGTACAAGGAGACGCTGTTGAAGCTCGGCGGCCTTTTCAAGAACAATTTTGGAGGCTTTATGTCTCACAAGATTGGAACTGATGACAAGCTGGCCGAGGAAATTGCTGCTGCTGGTCCCGTCTTTTGATTTGCCCACAATCGATCTTTAAAAAAATAATAACAATAAGAAGACTCAATTTTATTTTATTTTATCTCGCACTGTTCGTGTCATTCCCTTTCTAGTACTGGAATTCCTGGTTTACTTTACTGTGCAATTTAATTAACATATTGTTGTCCCGAGTAATATTTGTTAGTAAAATCAACAGTTCGTAATTATGTGTAATATATTATACAGCAGTATCTCGGAAGCTATAAGCTACTTATGTTTTTTTTTTTTGTTTGACGAAAGATACTCGGTAATGTTGAAAATACAGATTAATACATTATATATTTTAAATAATAAAAACATGTGTTTTTATTAATAGCAGCCTAGAGTTACTACCTTTAATTAGTCTGATATACTGTATCATGTATAATTATCATTTTATCCTTATTTTTTATTAATTCCAACGCATCAATTTTTTTTATTTTTTAAATAATTAAAACAATACAAAATTAAAATTTAATTATATCTTATATAACCCGCATACTGCTTAAAATACTAGTTGAAATAATCACAATATGAAGGATTTGCTGGGCTACGATTTTTCGAGGCCCATAGGCGCACAATGGCATTATTCTACCCGCAGCAATATTTCTGGATCCTTCGAAGAGCGTTCCACGCGCTTCACAAAAAAAATTCAACCAGCAAACTCTATCCATCGATTTATCCGTCTCCAGCCGATTCCCTCGAATTCAAGTTAAGCGATTGCACGCCGACGCCTCAATTGGCCTAGATCTTTGTCGGATTGGAAGGTATTTTGGCTTCGAGCGTTTGGATGTTTCAATTTTTTGCCTGACATTGGTGGTTTGTAGCAAAATGTAACTTTTACGGATTTTTGGTATCGATTTTTGTTGAATTGGATTTGTGTATAGATTTCGTTGATCAGTATGTGGGTAATCATCGAGAAATTGTTGTTCACCCGTTGGCTTGAGGCGTTTCATCTGTTTCCCCCCCGATTTGAACTTGTTTTCTGGAATTCATCGGTGATCTTCTTCCAGATTGATAAAATTCGTCTATGGGAAAGATGGTTTTATATCAATTTTTGGGGGCCTGGGGCCTGGGGGTATTCTTAAATCAAGCAAATTGGGTATAGTCGTTATACGAAAACTTTACACTTTAAGTTCCAGGATCTAGTTAAAGAGTTCTGCGGATAATTTTTCATGATTTGATCATTTGCTATTTCCAATTTTCTTAACAGGGAAATATGCATCTGTCAGTGTGATGTTTTCCCCAATTTCTGAATACTTTTGTACGTTTCAAAATTGAACATCTTTAGTAGTTTCAACTGTATCGGCATTCATATACCTGCTTTTAGCGGGTGTGGCATAACAGCGAAGTGCGATGCGGGATTACAGAAGAAATGTAAGCAGCTCTTCTTACTCTGAACATTTCAATTTTTTTTATTGATTTTCTGTTTGAACTCTTTTAATCAGATATTTTGTGGATACAGGAGTATGAAAACTGGGATGAGTATGAGGAGGATGGGGAGGAGCAAGAAGAAGAAGAAGGTGATGAGGAGCAAGAAGCAGAAACTTATCAGCCTACGCAGGACGAAATGGATTATCTTGGGCTGAGGCAAAGGATAAAGGAGTCGATTAGAAAAAAGATGAAGAAGGAACTTGGAACTGCCAAGCCTGGTTCTCGGGACAATGCGAGTACTCTCCATAGAGACAAGTGAGTTTCTGATTTGTGCGCCAGTGTTTATCAGCTTTTGAGTTAAACATGTTGTTATTAGTTTGCTACAATGTTTCATAACATGAGTTACATTAGTGCTAACTGCTACTTTCACACGCTGTATAGTAAATATTTGCTCATTAAGTTTATTTTCTGAAGTCATCCTATAATTCTGCAGCTTTGGCTCCTTCTTTGGACCTTCACAACCAGTCATTGCTCACAGGGTCATTCAAGAGAGCAAGTCTTTATTGGAAAACCCTGATTTGGCAGCAAGAATCGCCAAGGCTAGCTATAATGTACGTGTAACTAAATTCCATTAGGAAAATGCTATTTGTTCCTATAATGACGCCACGGAACCAAGTTCTGGGGATGGATTTATAAATCTTTCTGGTTAGATGAATAATGGTATAAAAAGAGATGGTGTTGATGGGACATCCTCTTGAAATTCTTGTTTTTAGATATAAAAAAGTATCACACTAAATGTTTTTCATTAATAATCCCTGGTGATTATATATCAAGAATTATCTCACTTTGAGTTACCTATTGCAGAAGAGTAAGGCCACTAACACTAGTACAGCTTCTACTGGATCAAAGTCTCAAACCAAGGGACTGCCAAAAGTTACGAATGGAGTAAGCACTCTCCGCTCATTTTGTATAAGTGTTTGGAGATCCTATCTTTGGATTTTTTGATTTCATGTATCCCGCAATTTATGCAGTTGAAAAAGAAGGTTGAAATTCTCAAGAACACGAGGGACTACTCTTTCTTATTATCCGACGACGCGGAGGTTCCACCATCCACAAAAGACCCACAATCAAGAAATCCATCTTCCTCTAAGCCCGGTGTGGAACATCTCTTATACTGTCTCGTCCATTTTACGTATTCACTGTGCTATTATTATTATATTAAGGTCACTTGTGCGTTTTTTTAACTTTATTAATACATTACCAGCTCAACCTCCGCCAAGAAGCAAGCCGATGTTCGACGAACGTGCCAAAGGAGCCTCAAATGTTCGTGATGTAAGGAAACAAGTACCCTTTGATGCTCAAAGCAGATCTAAACCTGCACCACCAAAAGTGGCCCCATCTAGCAAATCGTCAGTAGATTCAAGGAAACAGCCAGGCACTGGAAATGGACGGTATCTGGGGCCCGTGGGTGAGCCCTCGAGGAACCGTTTGCCGAATGGGAAAAAGATTGCTCCGCCCGTTGCCAAATATCCCGTAGCTGGTTCGAACAAGCCTAACCCTCTGACTCAGCAGCCCGGTGTGCGTAAACCAGCCCATGCACATCTACAGATAAGTGCCCCTAAAATGGCTCCTTCCCACGGGCAAGCTGCTGCTTCCTTTGTAAAAAAGCCATCCTCCCAAACGAGGAATTATCAGGAATCTAGCAAGCCAAAGCTTGTCAATAAACAGGCATTGCCTTCATCAAGACCTCAGGTTATTTAACTGATGGCTCCTTTATTTTTCACATAAAAGTTTTTTTTTTTTTTTATGTTGGCTTATTCGACTCTTAAAATCTGTTTTTGCAGTTGAAACGGCCTATTTCGAAGCCCCCCGCTCGTCGATCACCACCAGATGAACGCCCGAGAGCTAAACCTCCGCGGCGGCCCTACGATGATCACTCTGATGATGAAAATGCAATAGATATGATTAGACAAATGTTCAAGTTCGTATATCATTAATATTTTTTTTCATGGTTGTTTTGGCTGAAAATCTGTGGAAGGCGGCTATATATATTCATGTGCTGCCCGTGAACCTTTGTTTTGGTAGGTATAATCCCAACAGGTTCCGCGATGACGATGATGATAGTGACATGGAAGCCAATTTCGATGATATTATGAGGGAAGAGCACCGCAGGTTAGTTACTTTCACTGTATGTGCAGTGTATAATCAAGAGTTCCTTTGTATAAATGGCCTTTGAATTCATTCAATCCTCATTGTGCAGCGCAAAAATAGCCCGGAAAGAAGACGAAGAACAGCTTAGGTTGATAGAAGAGGAGGAAAGAAGGGAAAGATTGCGATTAGCAAGGAAGCGAAAGATTAGTAGCCACTAAACATTGTTTTATTGGTGGAGGCAATAAAGGAGGACAGTGTACATTACATTGTCTTAAGGTTGTGCTAATCCTCGAGTTATCACATTTAACTCTATTTCTTCATCATATGTTGTTGGAATGGAAAAGTGTGTGTATAATATAACCACCTCTTCCATGTCGAAATTTTTTGCTAAGAGTGACGTCGTTTGAAGACCTGGAAGTTCACAATCGTATTTTGTACAATTATTCCTCGGCCACATTGTTTGGGCTTCGAAAAACTCATGAGCTTGGCATTAATAATTAAATTATAAAAGGATGTTGATTGTTACAAGGTTATAGTTTTTTTTTTCTGTTCCGAGGTATTCCTATATGATTTGGCTATTAGTTAGGCCCGAAATACTGGGTGTGGGCTCGTGGCATACTGATCTGGCGGAGGTTTAATTGTGCCACATGCTTTAATGGCGGGACTAATCCTCGGGGCCAAATGAAGACGTCCCAAACCCACTTGACAACGATAGTCATCGGCATACACAATCCCAACCCCACTTGACAACGATAGTCATCGGCACACACAAGGTTATAGTTGATTAGAAATACGCAAAACAGTAATATTTTGTTAATGGGCCTTTAGCTGGACAACCCAATAATCAATTGAAGGCCCAACATGGGTAAGTAAAAACAATGAGGTTGAAAGTCCAACTACGAAATTAGTTGTGCATGATCATAGTTAAACTCCGATAAAGTACGTGTTTAAATTCATTACATAAAGGCCTTCGCACTGCTTCTCGGCATCGATTTCTCACACATATATTCGTTTCTTGAATGCTTTTAGCTGTTGGAAGAATGTGTTTCTGCGGTTGGCTATTAAGGACAATGGAATGTAAGGTGTTTAAGCTAATAACATATAATGGAGATGAATGGCCCAAAGCTTTTGTACGGACGTGCATGAACAAATGAAGCTTCACTTCTACAGCCAGAAAGTGAAATGGAGCTACGATGTGCATATTCAGAAGCAGAATACAACATATTTCGAAAAAGATCTGCACAGTTATGTTAGCCATCATCACTTTCGTCAACTTTACGCCGCTTCTTACCACTTTCATTTTGAGCCGAGGCCTCTTTCTTTTTGCCTTTCTTTTCAGTATCCTTTGGCTGCTTTGATGATCCTGACTTTTTCCCAGAATTCTTTTGTCTGAATTCTGAAGGAATATAGGAACAGAGATGAATATAATGGAGATGGAAAAATTTTAAAAGATAACGATGGGAGAAACTCTATGCAAATCACCAAATACCACAAAGACTCGAGTGGTATTGTATATTGTGACGTACTAAATTGAATCTGGATATAAAAAATGAAATGGACATAATTAGACTTCCAAGATATAATAGTTGACGAGGATGATGGATGACCCCCTTCATAAAAACTATTTCTGGGCTTCAATCTTTTCTCAAATTTATGACAGGTTAATATAGTCAGCCCTGTCTTCACAAGAATGTCATGTCCTAAGCCGAGCAGACAGATTAGAAACCCGTTTCGAACAAATGACCAATCATGTGAATTACTTAGCGAGGGTTATTACATGCTTTAAGGCTCATTAACTTGACATAAAGCAACATCAAACAGAGGTTGGATAAAGGGAGAATAGAGAAGAGGAATCTAGCAGACCTTCAAGAGCAGATCTGAGAGGTCCAATGAACTCAGGAAATTCAATCTCTTCCAAGGCCTGAAACACATCCTCTGCATTGATAATTTGCCGATTGGATTCCTTGCATACATCATTCGCTCTGTAATACATCAATGATCATACATATCAAGCATCAACATACGAAGTGGAACAAATAACAGTTTACCTAATTCAAACTCCCAAGACAGATGTTTTGACAACACAATATTTGGATAAATGCAGAAAATATTTATGCCTACCAACAGGAAGAGTAGCAAATGCAGAAACACAGCCCAGATATAAATATGACAATGAGCAACCAATTGAGCAACAGAATAAAAAAGGAATTAACGCTGCAAATCCAGATATATTACTCGTGCATCAGGATTTCAAATGCATCGCATCCAATGCCTCACTTTTGACTGAGAGTGCAACACCTAAAGCAATGGGCATGATTACTAAACACGAAAAAAACCTACCACCTGTCAAACATGAGCAGCCTGCAGTAATAAAAACAAAAACAGCAACAAGAAAGTACACAATACCCGAAACCTAATCCATAAGGACGGACATCAATTACCGGTGAAACATCAAAACCTAACTGGACTTACGCGGCAGATAAATTATGTATGAACACTCGCGCACTCTCGGAGAACGCGAGAAGAGCCTCGTTCAAGACTGAAATCTCGGAATCGGCGGAGAGCTGCGAGAGCTTATCCTTCACCACGCGGCGCACGATAGCCTTGGGCAGCTCCTCAGCTTCGAAAACAACTTTTTCCGGAACCTCCGCCTCCTTCTCCTTGTCAGCCATCTCTCCAACACGCGATTCCCAAAAGAAAAAACAAAGGAAAAGGAGAAAGAACGTAGAACTGAGATAATTAGGGTTAACACGCGGCGCACGTTAGCATTCTAATTTGGTGCGAAGCGGTGTGGTGTCAGGTGTGCAGTTTTAGACATGGGTTTTAGTTTCCCGCCAATGAGCAAATCGGCAATTGTTATTTGCGCGGTATAAATTAATAATTTGGGCCTGAGCCTGTTAAATATGTCGGCCCAATACACCGGCCCAGTAAATCGGCCCAGTAACTAGATGCCGGGAATAATTCCTGATAAGTAGCATATTGCTGTGCCATTATTCCACAACAATTTCATCATCTAAATACTGTTACAACTCAAATCAACGTTACGTTGGAAAATTGTAGTCCACGTCCACCCCATGATATTTTCCTTTTCTCTCTCCTATCACTAAATGCGGTGGTTAATTACTCAGATCAAACCATATAAAATAACAATTGTCTTTCTCACAATTAAAATTATCAAAAAGCAGACCCAAAAAAAAAGAGACATGAAAATGTTAAGGTTGTAATAAGTTATATAGTGACACGATGAATGGAAAAGAGAATGCATGATTATATTAGTAACTCCTTCCCCAGTAAGTCCATTTCTTGGCAGGCTTCCCTGAGGCAAAGCACAAAGTACCTGCATTTGAAAAAGCAAAATATCATAATAAAGCTATGAAATTCTGATACTTGTGTTCAAGAATTTGAAATATGGGAAACCATCAAGATCTTTCAATGTGAATCAAATTTTAGTAACTATCTTTTGCATCAGCATATAACTTCGGAAATTAAATATACATCGAAATCGAGACTTACCTTCGGGCAGTTCGGGCTGATCGAATGGAGTACACAGGGATTTTGCTGCTCCCAATTCCCCCTTAGTACGCACCTTCACATCTTTTTCAACCTCCTGTAACACAATCACTCAAATATTAGTTCCAAACTTCAGTCCAAATATATATACATATATTATCGACACAATATAGGACAGTGTAAGAATATTAATACATATGTTGTGTTACCTCCTCATCGCACCAAGGTGCAAGAATCATCTTCTTTTGACCGAGTGCTTCAACGAACTCTTCCCAGGTTTTGACAACCTTAATGCAAGCATCTCTTTTCTGTGTGGCAACTTCAAACAGGCTTTTTTGGATCGTATCGAGCATAGTTTTCACTTGCTCGATCAGATCAGACATGGGAATGTCAACTTTAGCTGAGTTGTCACGCCTAACAGCACGGACCTAATAATAATAACATTGATTGATAATATCAAAGAACCATAAATACAATTGCAATATGGAAATTTTGAATACCTGATTATTTGCCAAGTCTTTGGGTCCAATTTCGATCCTAAGGGGGACACCTTTCATTTCCCAGTGAGAATATTTCCAACCAGGAGAATAATTGTCTCTATAATCAGCATCAGCACGGATCCCACCTTCTTCCAAAGCTTTCACGGTGGCTGCACAAGCATCAAAAATGCCTTGTGTGTTTGCGTCTTTATATGGCACCGGAATTACAATTACTTGAAGAGAAGCCACTTTAGGAGGCAGAATCAGGCCCTTGTCGTCCCCATGAACCATTACCATAACTCCTATCTGCAATTGATTCACTATATTAAATGGAATGCAACAAATAACGATTTGGGGCTTTCTTATGGTAAGAGAATAGAAGATGTAGAAAGAGAATAGAATTTACCGTTCTAGTCGTGTAAGCCCATGAATTTTGCCAAACCATCGACTTTTCGCCCTTCTCATTCTCAAAGTTAATCTCAAACATCTTTGCAAAATTTTGGCCCAGACAGTGAGAAGTTGCACCTTGCACACCACGTCCAGTGTTGGGGATAAAAGCCTGGATTATGAAGAAAAATAAAATCATATCGAATCGAATCATAGAATAGTTCACTCCAAAGCAGGATCTTTTGGATAGTGTTATGAAAAAATAAAATAAAGCTTTGTGACCTCGACGGTAGTAGTATAAAGTCCACCAGCAAATTTTTCATGCTCGCTCTTTTTGCCCTTAATAACTGGGACGGCCATGAACTCTTCATATATCCTCCTATACAGTTCCAAAATGTCAAGCACCTGAAAAATGAAAAAGTACAAAAAGAACCTCAATTACGAAAAATTGTTTTCTTCCAACGTTAACAATGATATGAGAACAATACGGAAAATTCAACCTCAGCATCCGCTTCCTCCTTTGTTGCAAAAGCAGTATGCCCTTCTTGCCAAAGGAATTCACGGCTCCTGTAAAATTTTGATGTCAAAAAGACAATAACAAATACGAGAAGACGAAACAAAATCCATAAGCTGGATATGTAAGAAGCACCTAATAAAAGGGGTAGGGTTGCTGAATTCCCATCTAACAACATTGCACCACTGGTTCAGTCTCAGAGGCAAGTCACGATGGCCCCTAATCCACTTTGAGAAATAGGGATACATGACAGTTTCACTAGTTGGGCGGATTGCGATAGGCATCTCAAGCTCAGTGCTACCAGACTTTGTAACCCATGCAACCTATGAAAGGAAAAAACCATTGGAGAAAAAGAAATATCAATGATTGACTTCTACGATAGGAGAAGTATTGTGTTTAAAGAAAAAAAGAACACATGCGAAGTGGGTCTTTCAATGAATAAATATACAGTAAGATGATAAACATAATATATCACCTCAGGAGCAAATCCCTCTATGTGATCCTTTTCCTTTTGTAGAACATTAGAGGACACAAAGAGAGGGAAATAACAGTTCTTGATCTTCATTTTCTTTATCTCAGCATCAAAGAAAGTCTGCGATTAAATATTCCAAACATGGTTAGCAAGACTTTATATCATCCAGTAAAAACATGGTATGCATCTTCACTTCTCTTCACAGAGATGATCATCAACGCAGAAAGAACATGCCGGAAGAAGTCAGAAGATTAACAAGCTTAATTAACGAAGCACAAACGATTGGTAAGAAAATAGGACTGCCATTTTCGAAGATCCGTAATACTAATTGGAGGCACCTACTTGCATGTTCTCCCAAATAGCCATCGCCCATGGCCGTAGAATGTAACAGCCCGATATGTCATAGTATTCAATCATTTCTCCGCTGACAACAACCTGAAGAGTTTAAGTTTGTTTAAGAATTACATGACAAACACAGATAAATGACAAAAAGCATTAAAAAGAATATCAAAAGTGTCATTTGACTAAATTATAAATTGGTCATGCCCATACCTCCGAGTACCACTCCCCAAAGTTCTCATCTTTCTTGAAAGACAGACCAAGACCCGTCTCTTTTTTCACCTCTTTCTTCTTTCCCTCTGAACAAAATTGCACGGTAATAAACTATATCGAAACTCTAATAATGAAAGAGAGAAATACAGAAGAATATTGTGGAATTTACAAAAGTCTAGCAACCACATTACTTCAGCAAAGGATATTTTTGGTGTACTTACTCGATCCAGAGGTGTTGGCATCTTTACCAGCCATTATTATGCGCTCCAAAATTCAAGAAATCACAGCCTGCAAAGAAAGGTAAAGGCGCAGTGCAAAATAAATATATAGAAGAATTCCAGCATTGGATAAGTTGTGATCGTACCAAAATAAACACAATTTGATGGTGAAAAATTATGGTGAAAACTACAAAAACGAACAACGCACGAGCAGGACCTCACTTCTAATCCAGAAACAGCAAGCAAAAGAATCATACATTTGTCACTCAACTACGAATAGAAGCCTGAAATTTCACCAATCCAAAGCACTAAAAGAATAATTGGATAGCCTCTCGTGTCAGTCCAATTCTACCTCATTGCCTCTCGAAATTCAATCAATGACCCAAAATTAATGGAAAAAGTCAACGGATCGGCGAGTTACAGGGGTCAAAACATGGTAAAACTATCAGAAACCGATAGCACAATTAACGACATCGGGTATATCAATAAATTCAGATTTACAAGTCACAATAAAATAGAATCGCGCATACCAATTGAAGATTCTTCCTTTTCAGCTACGACAGCCAAAGGCTAAAGTTCGCCGCCAGCAACAGTGTCCGTGCCGAGAGAAGAGGTAGGGTTTTCGTGGAAATGCCAGCTCTGACAAAATCTTGCTATTTATCTAATGCAAACTGTCCACCGTAAATGGCAAAAGTAAGAACTATTATATTGCTTACTAGTCCTCCAAAATATAAGTAACTATTTTCAAAACATTATCTTTCAAATCAACCCCAATATAAAGCTAATGTTGCCAAAAGATCCGCTAACGAGAGTGGATTAGTCTTATAAACAGGCATTCCTTAAAAAATAACAATATCTATTATTGCACTTTATCTTCATATATATTATGAAATAATTGTTTGATGTTTTTAGGTGGATGTCCATGTCAAGCAACTAATGGACAACAACATTATTCAAGAAGAAATAATTGAGCAAAGAGGTGTGTATGAGTCATTGTATTTTGGCATTGGGAAAAAGTCATGAGAAATAATTGAGCAAAGAGGTGTGTATGAGTAATTGTATTTTGGCATTTTGTTTACAATTTTCCCTATATAAAGGGGCTTCTTATTTGATGTAAGATGTACATAAGAAATAGAGATTCACATATGTTATAAAATAAGTATTTCACAACACGTTATCAGCACGAGCGCTCTCCGGCAACGATCAACCTCCGGACAAGATTTTATACAACTATAATCGAGGTATGATAATTTTATTTTATGTACGGTAAGTTTATTTATAACAGTCGTACACTTACGTTACAGACAGTTTAAATTATATAAATATAACATACATACCACAAAAACGCCTTAGCCCGAGTGGTTTCGCGGAATATCGTCACTACAAGTGATGTGAGGTCCAGATTTCGAATCCCAGTGGCGGCGAGTGGAATTTTATTTTTGACGAGATTTTGAAAAGAGCGATTTAAATAATATTATTTATTTTATTGATATCTCAAGTAAATATCATATATATTTTGAATTAATTTTTGAATATACGGATGAACAAATTTTATTACCGCTGGGAGAAATTAAATTTATACATCTCTGATTATTATGATTTTTTTTATAGAATCATGTCGTTTTATACAAAGATAAATCTTGCACTTCTTACTTTATTTACCGTGATGCTTATCGAGTGATGGATAATATTTTTACAGTTGTTTCCAAAATATAGTTATTAATTGTAATTTTCCTTTAAAGTATTTTTTTTTACGATAAACTTGTATTGATATTTATATTGGAAATATTAATATCATATATTTATTTTTATACTTTATGATTTGAATATTAAACCGTCTTTTGTATTTTATGATAGTATGACGAATTTGCAAAGCCTCGAGTTTATTGCACTTGACATATCAGGGAAGAATTATTTATCGTGGCAACTAGACGCAGAAATTCATCTAAAAGCAAAAGGTTTGGGTGACACTATTGTCGACCCAAAAACCACAACGGGTGCAGGTGACGCCACCGATACGGTAAAAACCACAAGCCCTCAGGATAAGGCAAGAGCTTTGATAGTTCTTCGCCACCACATTCATGCGGATCTGAGGGATGAATACTTGAATGAACAAGATCCCGCTGAATTGTGGAAAAATCTGAAAGATCGATTTGACCACTTGACAACTGTTATCCTCCCAAAGGCAAGGTATGAATGGATGCATTTAAGATTACAGGATTTTAAATCCGTAACTGAATATAATTCGGCTGTTCATAAGGTGACTGCCACACTTAAATTGTGTGGAGAAACAGTCACTGAAGATAGTATGCTGGAGAAAACATTCAGCACTTTTCATCCATCAAACATGATATTGCAACAGCAATATAGGGAGAGGAGATTTCAAAAGCATTCAGAGTTAATATCTTGTTTATTGTTGGCTGAACAAAACAATGAATTATTGATGAAAAACCACGAATCCCGACCGACTGGTTCTACTGCAATCCCTGAAGCGAATGCAGTCATAGGTAATAATGATAATAGTCGAAGCAATGATCGTGGACGTGGTCGTGGTGGACATCGAGGTCGTGGACGTGGCCGTGGTCAAGGTCGTGGTCAAGGCCGTGGACGTGGCCGAGGAAATTACGGTGGTGGTTATCAGCATTTCCGTGGTGGTTATCATAGCAATCGTGGCGATTATCAGAATTTTCCCCAGAAGAGGAAATATTACGAAAATAATGATGAGAAGAAGCACACTGAACAAAAGAACAACGATGAGCAATGCTATCGTTGCGGTGGTTCGGGCCATTGGTCACGTAACTGTCGCACGCCCAAACATTTGGTTGAATTATATCGACAAAGTAAGGGCAAAGAAAATATGATTGAAAAGAATTTTGTTCAAAGTGATTTGGCTTCTGCTTCTGGGACAAAAGATGAAAATACACATTTCGAAACTGCGGATTTCTAGTTTTTCCTGAAGAAAACTAATCTATTATGTATTATTATTATGTGCTTTATTATTATGTGGTTTGATAGGTATCGTTAGGAGTGTTTTATTAAGTTATATATTTTCTTATGATATATCTGTTTATTTTAATAATAATTATTATGTGTTTAAAGGAATTTCTCTGATGGAAACTTTACATTCCTTTGACTCTGGGTTGTATTACACATATCTTAGAACGATCGAATCGTATGCTACCGTAAACCAGCAGTTTACTAATGACAGTACATTTAATGTTTGACATGACCGGTTGGGCCGTCCCGGTGCAATTATGATGCGGAAAATAATTGAGCATTCACGTGGGCATTTAATGAAGAACCAGAGGATTCTTCAAAGTAATGAATTTTCATGTGTCGCTTGCTCTAAAGGGAAGTTAATTATTCGGCCATCACCAGTGAAAATAAAAAATGAATCCATAACATTTTTGGAGCGTATACATGGTGATATTTGCGGACCGATACATCCATCATGTGGACCATTTAGGTATTTCATGATGCATCGACTAGATGGTCTCATGTATGTTTGTTATCAACACGCAATATGACATTTGCGAGATTGCTTGCGCAAATGATCCGACTAAGAGCACATTTTCCAGATTATCCGATAAAGAAAATACGCCTTGATAATGCTGCTGAATTTACTTCCAAGGCATTTAATGATTATTGTATGTCTATCGGAATTGATGTTGAGCATCCCGTGCCACACGTTCATACGCAAAACGATCTTGCAGAATCGTTGATTAAGCGTTTGCAATTAATTGCAAGACCATTATTGATGAAGTCGAATCTTCCCTCGTCTTGCTGGGGACATGCTATATTGCATGCAGCAACAATAATCCGCATCAGGCCAACAAGTTATAATGATGTCTCCCCATTACAAATGGTTCATGGTCAGGAACCAGATATTTCCCATCTAAGAATTTTTGGATGTGCAGTATATGTTCCAGTTGCTCCACCACAACGAACAAAGATGGGACCTCAAAGGAGGTTGGGAATATATGTCGGATATGAATCTCCATCGATAATAAAGTATTTGGAACCTCAAACTGGAGATTTATTTACGGCCAGATTTGCCGACTGTCATTTTGATGAATTGAATTTTCCGACATTAGGGGGAGAAAAGAAACAGCTGGAGAGAAATGTTAGTTGGAATGAATTATCGCTAAATCATTATGATCCTCGAACTAAAGAATGTGAACTAGAAGTTCAAAAGATAATTCATTTACAGAGTTTAGCTAATCAACTGCCAGAAAGCTTTACTGACCTTAAAAGAGTGACAAAGTCACATATACCAGCTGTTAATGCTCCTGCAAAATTAAATGTTCCTGCAGAACATATTATCGAGCCTAAGCCACAGCTAAAGCGTGGTAGGCCCTCGGGTTCCAAAGATAAAAATCCTCGGAAAAGAAAAGGAGCAAATAATAATAAGAATGGTCCAACCGATGATTTATCGACTAGAGAAGAGTCGATGGGCAATGAGAATGAAACTCATGTACCTGAACGTTCAGAAAATAATGATAATGAAGAGATCTCGATAAACTATGCCCAAAATGGAATTAGATGGAACCGAGACGAAGTCAACGTTGACGATAAATTCTCATTTAACGTAGCGCTACATGAAATGAATGAGATTAACGAGAATGAGGATCATGAACCAAAGTCTGTACAAGAATGCAGACAAAGAAATGATTGGCCAAAATAGAAAGATGCACTCGAGGCCGAATTGAAATCACTTGAGAAATGAAAAGTTTTCGGACCTGTAGTCCGTATACCAGAAAATGTAAAGCCGGTTGGGTATAAATGGGTTTTCATTAGAAAGAGGAATGAAAACGGCGAAATTGTAAGATACAAAGCACGGCTTGTTGCGCAAGGTTTTTCGCAACGACCAGGTATTGATTATGAGGAGACGTATTCTCCTGTGGTGGATGCAACTACTTTTCGTTATATAGTGAGTCTGGCAGTAAGAGAAGGTCTCGATATGCGTCTTATGGATGTTGTCACTGCATATCTATATGGAACACTTGACAGTGACATATATATGAAGCTTCCTGAGGGATTTCAATTGCCTAAAAATTCAGGGCCCAGAAACGAGTACTCAGTTAAGTTGAATAAATCGCTTTACGGATTAAAGCAATCTGGGCGAATGTGGTATAATCGCCTAAGTGAATTTTTAGTAAAAGAAGGGTATCAGAATGATCAAACCTGCCCCTGCATATTTCTGAGAAGATGTAAAAAGGAGTTTGTCATTATAGCAGTCTATGTTGATGATATCAATATAATTGGAACTCCTGAAGAGTTGACCAAAGCTGTTGATTGTTTGAAAAGGGAGTTTGAAATGAAAGATCTCGGAAAAACAAAATTTTGTCTTGGACTTCAAATTGAATATTTGAAAAGTGGAATATTTGTACATCAAGAGACTTATACGAAAAAGGTATTGAAAAGATTTTACATGGATGAATCTCATCCACTGGATACTCCAATGATTGTTAGATCTTTAGACGTGAATAAAGATCCCTTCAGACCATGCGAAAATGATGAAGAGCTACTTGGTCCTGAAGTACCATATCTCAGTGCTATTGGAGCACTAATGCATCTTACGAGTCATACGCGACCTGATATAGCGTTCGCTGTAAACTTATTGGCAAGATATAGTTCTTCACCGACTCGTAGACATTGGAATGGAGTTAAAAGGATTTTTCGATACCTTAAAGGAACATCTGATATGGGATTGTTCTATTCAAATGAGTCGAAAGCAAATTTAGTTGGGTATGCAGATGCTGGCTATTTGTCTGACCCACATAATGCTCGATCGCAAACATGTTATTTATTCACATATGGTGGAACCGCTATTTCATGGCGGTCAGTGAAACAAACTTTAACAGCTACTTCATCTAACCATGCGGAGATTCTCGCTATTCATGAAGCTAGCCGAGAATGTGTTTGGTTGCGATCGATAATTGAGCATATCTAACAGACTTGTGGGTTGCTTTCTGAGAAATTACTTCCAACGATCTTATATGAAGATAATGCGGCATGTATTGCCCAATTAAAGGAAGGATATATTAAAGGGGATAGAACAAAGCATATTTCACCGAAATTTTTCTTCACCCATGATTTGGAGAAAAATGGTGATATTGATGTACAACAAGTGCGATCAAGTGAAAATCTTGCAGATTTATTTACGAAAGCAGTTTCCCCAATTATTTTCAGGAAATTGGTATATTCAATTGGAGTTCGAAGACTCCGAGATTTATAATGATATTATCATCAGGGGGAGAAAATACGCGTTGCACTCTTTTTCCCTTCATTGTGGTTTTTCCATGTGGTTTTCCCAATAAGGTTTTTAATGAGGCAACAAATGAAAGCGTATCAAAAGGAATTGTGCACTCTTTTTCATTCACTAGGTTTTTGTCCCACTGGGTTTTTCCTAGTAAGGTTTTAACGAGGCAAATTCTTTGAAAAACATCAAAGGGGGAGTATTATGAAATAATTGTTTGATGTTTTTAGGTGGATGTCCATGTCAAGCAACTAATGGACAACAACATTATTCAAGAAGAAATAATTGAGCAGAGGTATTGAAGTGAGCATTGTATTTTGGCATTGGGACGAAAAGTCATGAGAAATAATTGAGCAAAGAGGTGTGTATGAGTAATTGTATTTTGGCATTTTGTTTACAATTTTCCCTACATAAAGGGGCTTCTTATTTGATGTAAGATGTACATAAGAAATAGAGATTAACATATGTTATAAAATAAGTATTTCACAACAATATATAATTATTAGTGCTCCAAAAGAGATATTTTTGCCAAGTGCACTTAAGTTATCCCCGATAATTGCCAATTAGTCCCTCAACACACCAATAACTAAGTTGAACCCCAAACTAGCTAGTAAACATACCCGTAGGTCACAGCCTTTAAGAGCACATTAAAAACGAAATAAATGATAATTAATCGAGCAGACCAAGAGTCCGTCTTCTACATTCTATTATTCAAAAGATACATTATTTCATCACAAACAGAAAAAGAAAATGGAAAATAAAGAACATCGTAGTCCCATTCAATGTGCATCCTACACCTCACCATTGACTATAAAACAACCACAAGTTACTCTCCAAACCTAATGCAATATATATATATATATATATATATTTTCTCATATTACGACTTACGTATTGCATCAATATAGCTTAAAATATACTCAGTGCAACAAGTTTCTGGAAATAGTGGGGAAACAAGTAGCAATATCGATTTATGTCTTTTAATTATATCTCGGAAATACTTCCAAGAATGGGAACGAAAGAAACTAACCGTTGAAATAAAAAGCAGTGGGGGACTAATAATATTGTATTTCTTTTTCTCTACGAGTGGCTCGCAGTGATTCAGCTGAATCACTAAACAACGTCCACATAACAGCCATCGTTTTAACGTATTACTATCAAATAATAAAAACGTAATTTTTATTCATAAAAATATAAATATGGGGGGGAAATGCGTGGAGCAATTAATATCAGAGCTCTGTTTGAAAGCAAGCGCATCACCTTCTCATCCCTTTCCCGTGCCTCGAGAGACTCTTGAAAAATAAAAATAAAAAAAAGCGTACACAGCCAATAAAAGTTTATATCTAATAAAAATCATCAAGAAAAAAAGATCGATAAAAGAGTTCGTTCAATGGCTGCCTTAGGTAGCCTAGAACAAATCTTCGAGAAGCCATTGCCGGAGAACCCAACGCTCCTCGAATCCCTCTCGCCGTGTAAGCGATGGAATCTAATAAGATCCATGAAACCCGTCGTCGAAGATTCTTCCGCCACCGAAATCTTCGGAGAGCTGCATTTCAAGGAGCCCATCCACGCCGCCGTCGATACTCCTCCTCCGCCTTCGCCGGAATCGTCTCTGTCGTCGGTTGCTTCTTCGACGCAGTTCGTTTCGAGCTACCACCGTTCGCCGAGCCATTACAAGAACGGAGACAGCTTCTCCTCCGACGGCGGCCTTTCTCTGTGCACGGAGGGGCTCGGGTCGGAAAGCTTCGACGAGGTCGAGAATCTGCTGACCGCCGACGAACAGGGCTGTAATAACGGTAGAGAACGGAGGAGGTATCATCAGAAGAGGAGGAGGTGCAAGAGGAGGAATAATAATAACAACAACAACGACGACGGTTCTTGCGAGGAGGAGACCCATCATTTGTGTAACGAATCGAAGATATCCATTTCGAACAGATCCTCCGGCGGGTTTCCTCCGCCGCTGTCGAGCATCGGAAGGAGTGGGAAGCCATGGATTTGTCTGAAATCGTTCAGAGAAGACGGGAGATTTATCTTGAAGGAGATGAGGATACCCACGCAGGAATTCTTACACGCATGCAGGGAAAATGGACGGCTGACGATGCAGCTTATGCAATCGGACGATGAAGATGAAGATGATCACAAGAAGGAAAATGGAGATCATAAAGGGAACCAATGAGAGGGTAGTTTAGTCATTCAAGAATTCGATTTTACTCGGCTTTGTTTGAGGCGTTTCTGTTGATGTAATTTGAGATTTTTATTTCTCGTTTTTTTTTTTCTTCTCAAAACTGTTGATGGGATTCATAAAGTTTAGAGTTTCTGTTATATCAGTCCTTTGCATTCATATGTCCTTAAAGTAGAAAAAAATTGAAGTATTCTAACGTAAAATTAAGAGCAGTGTGGCAACTTTTTACTTTGATTTTGTGAAGGAGCCGTGTGGATTCTTTTTTTCTATTTGTCTTCTTCCCTTTTCGATCGTTCTTTTTTTTTCTTCTTTTACAGATCAGATAACATTTGTTTTAACGTGATTGAGTGTAGGAGATGCAATAAGCCCAGAAAAAGCAAATCTTGGAAGCTTGTGAAGGCTTTGACGTGAGCAATAATAATGGAAGAAAATTCACATCATGATTGCTCCGAATCGAAGTCACGATCCCAATGAAAGTAACATATCAATGATGACTCAGGAGAAGATCAGATTTCACGAGTGAAGAAACGTAAAGGAAAAGCATGTAAGAAGATGTAAAGAAGATCAAAGCTGAGAGGCCTTTGAGCTTCCAAGTGTATGTATAAGGACTTGATTAAAGAGATATTTGTTTCTTGCCATTCTCTTCATGCAATATTCTTTAGGATTATGTAATATTGTTTTAAGGGCACTTACAACAATAAGTTTTCAAATTATTTAGGACAGTTTTGGAAACTTGATTTCAGTGAGTAATTAACACGTCTGAGTCGTACTTAACATTTAAATTAGCAGAAAAGCTTACGTGCATTGGGCTTGTTTATTTTGACCGTATTTATCTCAACCACATTAATTGTCATGTTACACCACACGCGTGTTAATTCATATCTAACATTAGATTTTTTAGGTTAATTGTAATAGGGGAAAGATGTCGATTTTTGTAATGTTTTTACGGGGCTATGTTGACGTGACTGGTTGTTGTAGTGTTTGTTATATCTCATAATTGCTGCAGCTTGTGGAGTCATCACTCTATCATCTTGGTAATAGATCAAAATAAAAACGCATCCCTTTCGCCATTATCAGTATATAATGCGCCAGATTAACAATAACAAGCGTTTAAATCTTTCGTATATTTACAATGTTGTGTTCGTTGATGGTAACTACAACTTCATATTATAAGGAATTCGTGAGTGAAGTATTTGAAAATACAAGAGACTGAATTTTAAAATACGGGGGGAAAAGGAAAACCAGAAAAGGAATAGTTTCCGTGGAGTAATAATGTGAACAATAAATAGATAACAATCTGGCCTAGACAAAATTTTTCTAGCCGCTAAATCCAAAAGGGAAGAAAACAAAAAGAGACCCACAATATTATGACCCAAACTAAATTAAATTAGACTCACCACGTAGGAGCGACACCATTGCACTGCATAGAGCTAAAAAAACAACAAAGATGACGATTAGCTTTCGAAAGCCACCACCAACAAGAAGTCATCAGTAATCAAGCTGCTTTAACTTTGCGGGACGTTGGGCGACGAAAAAGGCCAATCAAGTCATCGAGACCCTGTTCAATTTTGCATTATGTTTCAATTTTGGACAATCTTGGAAGAACATTCATGGGTTTAGTGAAATGTTTTTATGTTTGTTTTTTCTTACCCGAGTTGTGATCACTAAGATGCTGAAAAGTGTTATCAAGTAAGATCCAAGAGCCAGCAACAAGAGCAAGTCGAATGTCACGCTAGCTACCTGCAATACTCAATCACAATAATTTTTATAGCAATTCAACATTGACTTGTATTTAGGGAAACACAACGAATTGTGTGTGCATGAAATTTCAAGTGCTGTTATGGGTAAAGAAGCTTAAATGAACCTGATAGATGTGCAATGTGCCGCTTGTTGAGTCATAGAAGGTGAACGTCTCATCCATAACTTCGTTCTGTATGTTCATCTCAATGCTGTGATCCGCTAGTTCCTACAAAATCATCAGGTTGCATCAATTACTATGAAAATATATTGCAACTGCTCAATGAAAATATTTACAGCACTTTTCATGCTATTTAAGAATGAGGACTTTACACAAGCATCCAGCTGCACAATAATCAGTAAAAAAAAACACCGAGGAAAGAGACGAGCAATGAATATTTAAGAATACGTACCTTTTTCAGTGCCGCGATTAGAGGATCGGTTTTGGAAACAAATGGCGCCACTCGAGGCGCTGTCGACAAGTATTGCAACCATGAGCGAATATAAGAGGTACTGATCGATAAACTACTGCTTTCAGCAAATATATCAACGTTGTCTCCCTCGTGACCGTAAATATGCCTCTGTTTACATCAGGATAGATTTTATTTAGAATATTGAAAACAATAAAAAATTTAGTGATGATAGGAATCTAAGAGTAAGAGGGAAAAAAATGCTAGAGCTTACTGCTACACTTTCTGCAACTACTTTGACACTGCGGCTTAACGAAGCCTCATCAATAAGGTATCTGCATGGGGAAGGATTTGTAAGAAGAAGAATCTTACGCAAGAAACTAAAATGAGTTTCTGGGGTCTGCAGCTCACCTGTTATCGGATAGGCCTCCACCACTTTCCAGAAGATCAGGTGCGGTAGAGAGCTTAGATACCGTTGCTGCTGTAACTCTTACCCTCGAAAACTGCTCGTGCTCCCAAGCCACCTGAGGCATATTTTGGTAGCTTAGGCAAATGAGGAGTGGATCATAAACCATTCTAGGATGAATGGATTTAAAAGAACTCACCAAGTCCCGAATATAAATAAAAGCTCCCAACTCATCAAATAAACAGATAAGACACTAGCAAGTGCTGCTAATCAACAGGCCGCATTCAGTTATATAAATTAAGAGGCCATACTAGTTGTCTACTTTCCAGGAATAATTTTTTGAATGGGCAATCACAGCAGCATGTGCATTTTTTTAACAGTTTTAGCCCTGAGAAGTTTAGTGGTATGTATAACAACATTCAAGATGCTGACAAGCCACTCACCCGAGAATCAGAGATATTAATCTTCTTGTGCTTCAAGCCAACTTTAAGGCCCGATTGTTTTGACACGCTAGAGAACCCCTGTATAGCAATCACGAATCAGTTAGGTGGAATAGTTGCAACAGAACTTGTGTGATGAGCTAATTTCAAAAAAGCTGGATGTGCATACCTCAAAAATTTGTTTTATGTTGACATTTTCTGGGGGCTTTGACACGTGAATCCACAGATCATCACTAGCTGAACCAATGCTATTCAAGCAAATAGCATATTCGATAGTCTCATGCAAACGTTGATCCAAACTGCGAAGCCACTGTTGCAAAGAACATGATAGTCACAACGGATTGAAACCCTTTCATCCAAAAGTACTGGAATATGTATTCTGATGCTATAGTTACTTTTTGAGTTCCAAGGTAGTTGAAAGGTCCTCCAGATGTCAACGCAAAGAGTAGATTATACTTTCCTCTTGTTTTCGGACTTGAATATAAAATCGAAAACAGTCTAGCTATCTCGAGAAGTCCAACAACACCACTTCCGTTGCTATCACTCCCCACAGATAGTGCCTGCAAACAATAAGATTGGCTAAGTTTCTGGCATCAGAGAAGCAATAAATGTAGTAGGAAAGCCACTAACAGGTGCAGCGCCAAATGTATCATATGATGCCACTATAGCAATGGTTGGAAGTTGATTTGAGCCTCCATCATCTTTCAAACCAGGCAGCCATCCCTGAAACAGCAAAGATTTGGATAACTCAAAACATTAGGAAGACAAGAAACATGAACATGGTGGAAAACTCAAGATTCAATCAACTTAAAATGACAACAGCTCTCACAATGTATGGGCGCTCAGAATTATTATCAACTGAAGGCAAAGGAAGCTAAACCTGAATATTTACAGTGGTGGGAGAAACAATCCTCTTTGGTTCTGGTGCAGCGACAAGGAGCTTATATCTGAATTACATTAGAACATGACATCAACTACCACTGATAAACAAAATGTTGGATTCTACATTAAAAGTGTTCCAAACAGCAATATGGAAACAATAGGAAACTGAAACATACGAAGACAATAAACTAGAAGAAGGAAATGGCAGGAAGAGTGAGTAATTGGAATGTATTTTGGTTCCCTAATAAGTATTCCAAATATCAACTAACCCGCCAGTTGTGGCAGTTGCTGGCTGACCAGTAGCATCCTTCTTCTTCACGTCAGCTAGAACAGCATCAACATTTTCGTCCTCGAAACCAAAGTAGACAGGATACTGAAACATAAAATGACATCATTACGCCGAATAACTAAAAATGTGTGATAGCCACAGGAGACAAGTGATCTATCCTTGTAACTAAAAATAATTCAGAGAATTACTATTAGAATCATCATTTATATCTGATCGCCTTCTACTAACAAAATATTCAGAGAAAATAGAAAAGCAAAGTATTTGCAGGTACAAAACAATGAAATATGTTTTCTTACTGGGATGTTAGCATGTATCAGCAATTGTTCCAGTTCGGCTAATACATCCTTCACAAGGCTCTTCACAGAGTCATCATCAGCACTACCACCACTTTCTATGTTTCGTGGATTAAAAACAGGGGGAAGCAGAAGCAGTAAACCACCAAGTGGCTTCCTCTCTATAATATACTCTGCCAAAAAAGTTTCCAATAAGAAGGAACTGGATGTTATTACCGATATGTGGATATAGGGAAACTGAATGCTCATATGAACATGGAGATGAATATGATTTTGAAGCCAATGCTTAATGTTCTCGCACTAGTCCATTATCTACCTAATCCTAAAGTAATAGAAACATCACATACTGTCCATTAGAATCAACGAAAATCTCGAACTGTCACAGATAAAATCTAACGAGATACCCTTCCACCCAGGAGTTCGCCATTGATTCATGATAACTTAACATCACTTAATCACCAACCAAATGGCATTTCAACGCCTAAATGATCAAATAATATATGGAGAACAAACAGGTGAACCTAACTTTACCGAGTGAAAATCTCGCACAAATAGAAAATCAGTTAACATGACTAAAACATACAAAATAACGAACTTTTATGAAAGTGACTTTCCATTCAACCACTTACTTTACAGCTTGAATACTAAGTCACTATAAACATAAATACAAACATCATATTTTATATAGGTACTACGAACCATAAAATCCATGAACTTTCCACACATCTCAGGACTGTGAGGGCCTATTCGTAGAACAGAAGCAAAACGCTTCGTTGCGAGCTTAATTTTCCTAAGGGTACAAATATAAAATTCAGAAAAACCACGCCAAAACTAATAACAAACAAAACTGGCAGTATAGAACATATCTACTGAAGGTGAGATTCAAATCCCAGCACTTAGAGTCCATCCAGCTTAATTGTGCAAATACAATAAACATAAACCTATCAGCTCAACTCTAGACATACAAAACTCGCAAATTACACCGTAATTAATCCAAATCAACAACCTCTGATGAATGTGAGATTCAATTCACGAACAGGAAGAATCAAGACAGTGCGCGAAAGATCGTTGGAGGCCGAGGCCGCAACGTACGAAGCGGCGTGGTGGTTGAGTGCGGCGGCGCGAGATCCGAAAGGCGCACCGGCGAAATCGTACTGCACCAATCGGTAAACGTCGACGACCGCCACGGCGTCACAGATATCGACGCACGAAATAACTATAATGACCAGCGCAATTAGACACGTCGGATCGATAAGCGCGGACGGATGCGATTTCGCCATTACTGTGAAGAGCAGTGGTTCGCAGCTCGAGTATTCTGGTTTTCCTTACGAGGTCCCGATGTGGAAATCTATTTAAGAATGGAATTCATTCATTTCTGGTTAATCATTGTTGGTAATTAACTATTAACTCGCTGTCAAAATTTATTTGCACTATTTTTTAATAATAGTTGAATTTTGAAGATAATTTCGAGAAGGTTTTATTTGATATACTGTTAAACTTGTGCATATATTATATAAAATGTTATTTAAATAATAAATCGTTGAAGATCATTTTGTACGATAAATTAGATATGGGATATTCGAAGATGAAGTCAAAAATAAAATAAATCGTTGGAAAAGGTAAATGATACGAGATATACTATGTATAGTTTGGGCGTCCACATATAGTTTTTATATTTTATTTTTCTAACAATATAAGTGAAGGGGCTTAGTATATGGTGCTTTAATTTATTAAAATCCATCATTGTTAATCTTAAAATCCGGAAAAAAATATAAAGAAAGAATGAGTCATCACACTAAATCTAAAATAAGATCTAATCAGTAGAGGCTTCCCGTTCGGTTTCAGTGAAGTCAGTATCTCGGGTTATTTCTAACTCTAACACTATATATGATTCTATTTCAAACTCTTCCCAAAAATCGAAAAAAGGGAAAAAAACAAACAAGTCACATCTCTTCTCTCTCTCCCGCCACAGCCACCATGGACAGCGGCGGCGCCACCCCGATCACCGCCATCCACCCAGAAATTACTTACAGTTTTTATGGTAGTACAACTGAATACATACAACTTATGATTTGTAGGCTTGGTATTGGCCCAATAGCATAAAATTTAAGCCCAACAAGAGTGTAATTCTATTTTAATTTTTCGAACTAATTGGATATAATATAACATTATTACAGGTTGTAATAATTTCTATCCACGAGATCCCAATTTATCCACTAGAATCCACGTGGCAACACACCATTTCTCAAGAGCCAATCCATGCAATCTAATATCCAACTCCTCACACATCACCGCATAGCATTATAATAATAATAAATATTGCCCAATAATTCTCACACAACAATTGTTTTCCTCGCTTTGCTCGACTCCACAGAGATCAGTACAATGGCTTCCACTACAATGGCTTCGACCGTCGCGGGATTGGGCACCGCAGCAGCCTTGTCTTCTCCGAAGAGAGCCGGAGCAAACCTCGGCTCAGGTAATAATCCAATTTTCCTATTTTTTTTTTAATTAATATATATTACGATGAAAAAAAATATATTCATTTTTTCCCCGTCTGCAATAGGATTTCTGAAACCACCCGTGACACCACGCAACCCTCTTAGGGTTGCTGGGGCTTCAGGAGGAAAGTTCAAGTGGTAATTATCAATTGATTCGCTATTGCAATAATTTTATTATTATTATTAATTAAATAATTTAATTTGGTGAAGCTTCCAACGAGACTGGCTGAGAAGAGACCTGAACGTGATCGGGTTCGGGTTGATCGGATGGCTGGCGCCGTCGAGTATTCCGGCGATCAACGGCAACAGCTTGACGGGTCTCTTCTTTTCGAGCATCGGCGAGGAGCTCTCTCACTTCCCTACTCCGCCGGCTATCACTTCTCAGTTCTGGTAATAATAAATAAATAAATAATCTTTTCTAGCAATTTAATTAGATTCGAAAAATAAGAAACTAAAATTTAAATATTTTGGTAGGCTGTGGTTGGTCTGCTGGCATTTGGGGCTTTTCCTCTGCCTCACCTTTGGGCAGATTGGATTCAAGGGAAGGACCGAGGAGTATTTCTGAATACTTAATTTAGTATATTTACTAAGTTGTAATTAATATGTATTATCTAAGTAATTGTGCTGCTTCACTTCTTAAGGTGCCTTATGCTATTTGGTCCTAAATTTAATTTGGTGATAATTTTATTTGAGTTTAATAAACAAACAAGCAAGTTACAAATACTAAATGACCGATGGCATTTATTTTCAAACGATAATTTTATTTCATATAATATCTTATCAAAATTTTATAATGGAATCGATAAGAAAAGACGACGAAAAATATGAATAAACAAGAAAAATGTATTAGTTCACCAATAATATTAGAGAAATACATAAATGTGTCCACGATGTTTGTTATATATGTGAGGGAATAAAAAGAATATTGTTATAAATTTTGGGCCTCAGAAATTGGTATAATTGGATTAAATTAGTTTCTTCTTCTTCTTTTTTTTTTGGGGAAAAGATATTTGGAAATGTGGCGATCAAGCAGCGGGAATATTGGGCCAGCAAATTAAATTGTCAAGCATGCTCAAGTCCATGTATGAATTTATATATATAACTATACATTTTACATCCTCTATATGAATAAATTGCGAGATAAATGTCAACCTTTTCTTTACAATAATACATTCACTATAATAATTTCCTTTAAAATTGCAAATATCCTAATAATTATATCGAGCACATGGGTAGTACGTTGCTCGGATAAATGAGGATATAATTCTAATTATCGTCCATATGTATTTGTCGATAAACCAGGCATGTGATGGACCCTTTCAGAAAATCGGTATTTGGGTGTTTTGTGAAAATAATTCACGATTCATTCCAAAATTTAATAAAATTTAAAGAGTAGTAATAGTCCATATAATATATCCCTACAAAATCCAGATAGGTATGTTCTTTTTTCTAGACGTTAATGGGACCTCTCCTCAATTTCGATTTCCACTCATTTGATTGATGGCCAATTTTAATATCTTAGCTCTTTTTTTTCGCGTGTGATATTTTCTGATAATTTTGTGGCACAAATTAATTAATTTAAGCACCACTCTCAATCATTAAGAGCTTTGTTTCAGTTCGAAAAGACGTACCTTTATTAGATCGTTGATGCAATGATGTTTTTAAATTCTTTGGTTAGAAATAACTAAATTAATTTATTATGGAGAGAGCCCAAAATCAATACAATAATCACACTACTCGTGTACAATTAATTCTCTTGATTTGGTTTATACATCGATTACATGTAAAAATGTATTACAAGAAATGAAACCACATAATTATCATTTAATTACCGCTATCATGAGAATTGAATTTACTACCATATTAGTGGTGGTGATATTGTCTTTTTCACACTTACTCAAATATTACACATCCTCACGTGCATGTACCTCTCTCTCTCTCTCTCTCTCTCTCAAGATTCATCTGTATATATCTCTCTTTCTCCAACTCTAAAACCTTTTTTCTTTTTTATCGTCTCTCTACGAAAGCTCTATTTCACAAGACACACGAACGTTAATGTATGTGCCATTTGAATAATGCCAAGGCCAAAGCTGAATTTGGATTGGCGAATCGGAGGAAACAAATGCAGGGTGAGAGAGAGAGGATGTTCCTCGTCTTCTTCGTCGTCACTGGTGCGAAATTCCAAGCGGGTTTTTTGGGTCGGCAAAAGGCGAGGTGGGTCGTCGAGCACACCGGCGGCGCCGCCGCCGCCTGTGTGGAAGATGACGAGCTCGACGCCGCCGTCTGATAAGGCTTTGAGGCGTTTGTCCGCTGCTACGAGGAGCAGAGAAAAGGCCAACGAAGTGTCCGTTTCGGCAAGGAAATTAGCTGCCGCTCTTTGGGAGATCAACGATTTGCCATCTCCAATGGGGAAAAAATACGATTCCGAGGAGAAAGGGAGTGTAATAGAAGGAATTGTAATTAGGAAAGAAAGTGTCTCTGAGGAATTTAAATCCGGAGCAACGGCTATTTGTGGGCCCGATCTTCTTCATCGTCCTGTTTATGAGGTGAGATTTAGCCTGATTCATGAAATTTGGATGTTATTATATAAGTTCAAAGATTGAATTTTTATCGATTTTTCATGGAGGTTCTTGGAATTTTCAATGTAATTATATAACTTCAAAGTTTGAATTTTTATCGATTTTTCATGAAGGTTTCTTGGAAATCTCAATGTAATTATATAACTTCAAAGATTGAATTTTTATCGATTTTTTTTTTCTCTCAATGCTCTTGGAAATTTGAATGTTATTATATAACTTCAAAGATCGAATTTTTATTGATTTTTCTCTGTCCCCTTTTTTTGCAGACTATGAATCAACCTAAAGTGGGAAGCCATAGAAGAAGATTGTCAGCTACTTCTCATAAGCATTTGCAGGCTGATCTTGAGCTGATTTCTGCTAAACCTCCTCATAATAGATTGGACGAGGTAGTAATTAATGACTAATCAAGCTTATGAAATCACCAACAGTTGTGGATTAAATGATTATTGCAGGTTGATCATGCAAAAGTTCGCTCTAGTAGCCCACGTAAACACATAACAGGAGGCTCGAAGAACCCCATTAAGGACCTTTATAACAGTCTTATAACAAGCAAAGAACTACTCAAGGTAATGACCCGCGTGTGTCATTTCGAAGAGCAGAAGATCTCCACAAGCTCATCCCTTTTCCGGGTCCTGAAATTCGAACTCGATCGTTCGTGTGCCCAAGTTCGTAAACTGATCCAAGAGCAAAGGGCTAACACGAGGGAGGAATATGCTTGTGTCCAAGAACGAGAAAGAATCCACAGTGGTGCTGTTGCTTCCATCTCGAGAGAGCTCGAGAAGGAGAAGAAAATGAGGAGACGAACAGAGAGGCTCAGTGCGAAGCTCGGGAAGGAGCTGTCCGAGACGAAGCTGAGCTTGTCTGAAATTATGAAGGAGGTCGAGATCGAAAAGAGGGCCCGCGAAATATTAGGGCAAACGTGCGGTGATGTGGCACGGGGGACATCAGAAGACAGAGCGGAGGCTGAGGAACTGAGGAAGCAATCAGAGGAAGTTCTTCAAGAGGTTTCTGAGAAACACGGAGAACGTGGAGATGATTCTTCGAGCTGTGAGAGGATTAGGGAGCTTGAGGTTTACTTGAGGAAGACATTACCAGTTTCGTGTCAGCATCAAGAAAATCGGGAAGAGAACGATGATTCTAGTGATGACTCAGATGACGGTGATCTTTGTTCGGTTGAGCTAAGCTTGGATGATACGAGCAACAAGTTTCTATGGACGAAGAGAAACTCTGTTGAGAAGATCAATGGAAGAAGAAAGGAACCGAACATCGAAAGGGAGAAAACAGAGGATTTAGATGGTTTCGATAGAAGAGGGCTGTTTGAGTTTTCGTCACGGAATTGGAAGAACGACACCGGAGATGAAATAGAGAGATATAATTTGATTAAAAATCTCAGGGATCACATTGTATCTGCTTCAAAATTGGGATCATCATCACCATCATCATCGCAAGAGCTTGCTATTTCTTTCCAAGCATCATCATAATGGGGTGACATGCACAGGAAAAGAACCCTTATGAAATTTCCTATGTTATATACTAATTTCTGGAGTCCAAGAAATGCAAGAAAGTGATTGTCTTTTTTTTTTTTTTCTTTCTTTCCAGCAATAAGCTCATAAGCTGAAAAACTGTGTATAAAGTGTATGAAAACTGTTATCTTCGAAATGGAAAATGCTGTCTATAATGCTGTACTGTAAAACTTTAGTAATGTGCAGATTTTAAATCATTCAAAGGTATAAAGGTGTAATATTTCAAGAAGACTTGATTTGGACATTCGATCATATATACAATGTTACCAGAAAGAGAAGCTAAAACATTATCATCAAATCAGACAAACTTAGATGAACATCATAAGGAAGAAGAGCTTTCACCTTTACCGGAAGCCGAAGCAAAAGTCACCGGAGCCATGGAATGATCCTTAACAATCAGGCTCAGTATTTCGGGACGAGAATAGTGTCCCACCACATCAAAATCGAATTTTGCACGAACAATCTCTCCGAGATCTGCAAAACATTTTCGGGGAAAAAAAAATGTTACATACGAAAAGCTAAGTAGGTAAGTAATTAGCCAGGGGAAAAGGGATACTACCTAAGTCAGCAGAAATAAGTGCTTCTCCGTCATAATTCGGGCCAGCAAGGATACTGCCCGAAGGCGATATTATTACACTGCCGCCGGAACACACCACGGATTCGGGCAGGAGTTCCCCTTCGGTCCCCGTGAAGACGTAATCGGTCGGCGGAGGATAGTCTTTTCTCCGACAGAATTGGTTGGCCGAGAGAACAAAGCAGCCTCCTTCGAGGGCGATGTGGGTCATCGAAGCTTGCCACACTTCTCTCGAATCGGCCGTAGGTGCACAGTATATTTCAACACCTGGGAAGAAAATGGAGCATCTCTTAAGAAGCAAGAAGATGATGAATGTGACGAGAAAAAAGGAAGAAAAAAAGGGTTTTCTTAGTCATGTATGTTTTGTGGATCGGCCTTTTGAGGGCAGTAGATTAAGGGGAGGCCATTATTCAAGTACAAACAGTTTCAAAATTTAAACAATTTGAGGACAATTAACGTTGGAAACTTCATTTCGCCCCTGTAATAACACATGCGATTAATTTGGAGAAAAATCATATGTAGCATTGGGAAAAATGCGATCCAAATTAGCATCTCTGATGAATTAAAGCAATCTGAGGATAATCAACGCCGAAAACCGAATTTCGACCCGAAACTTAACACATGCGACAGTTAATATGGCGGAAAATCCTACGTGGCATCGAGAAAAATCCATCCCAAAACAGCATGTTCGACGCCACGTAGGATTTCACCACCCTCCCCCAAATTAATTATTTATTAATTCCGGGCTGAAATTAAGTTTCCGAGGTTAATTGTCCTCAGACTGCTTCAATTTTGAAACATATTGTCTAAAAGTCGTCACCCCTTAATTTAGCTGTCCTTAAAATGTCACACCGCCAAATATACAGGACTAAAAATATAACCTAAGCCAAAAAAAAAATAATAACCTTTGCCATACATGGCTGTCCTAAGAAGAGGCATTCGATTCTCCCAACAAATAGCAGCACCGATCTTACCAACGGAGGTGTCGAAGATGGGAATCGTCGACCCGTCACCGAATCCCCATATTATGCGTTCGAGGGCGGTGGGCATTATTTTCCTGTGCTTGCCGAGGTACCGTCCTTGAGAGTCGAAGAAGAGAACCGTGCAGTACAACGTGTACCCATCTCTCTCTATCACTCCCATTACCAAGTGCACCTTAAATCTCCCAGCCATGGAAGCCAATCGATCGACCTCGGGACCTGAAAAAAAAGGAAAAAAGATATCATTTTGTTGCAACAAAAAAAAAAGCCACCGACCAAGAATATTAATTCATTTTATTACCGGGAACATCGATGGCTGAGGCATGATATTTACGGAACTCCTCTTTCCCCTTTGCCGTTCGGTTACCGACCGTTACACCGAATGTTGATCCACGTGGATAGCCACCGATGAATGCTTCCGGAAACACAACTAATTGGGAACCGTATGAGGCTGCTTCTGCTAAGAGCCTCTCAGCTTTATCTGGTTAAGTACGATAGGATATAATGTAATAGATAGTTAGCATCGCTAACGAGGTATGTTTAAGGATGTTAATGAGGTTATTACAACAACAAGACAAGAACAAATCTATGCCCAATCAGTCAAGATTCTTATCTACGAGCTAGAGTTGAATCTTATCCTCAATGTTCCCAATCTAACATCGAACATATTAAACCCTAATTTCCTCAATCCATAAACGTCAAACAAATCAAAGCAGCTAAACGAATACCGACGGTAACAAAGGCGTAAGCTTTGATAACCACAGAAACAGAATATTGAATTTTCAATACCTAGAGTGGCGGGTGTGTCGTAGAAGACGGTGGCCGCTTGAACGACAGTAGCACGAACGGTGGGCGCCGACGAATCACCGCCCATGTCCACCTCGGCGAACAGAGGGCTCTCTTCGTTGGGGTTCGGAACCAATGACATTTCGCTCAATTTACGCTTTTGTGAAGTTGCTGACTGTGGAGAAATGGGGATGATGATGTGGGCATGTGTGATCGATGATGACTCGGTAAAAGTAACTGGATAGGATAGGAGAGTTCTCTAGAGAAAATTTTTTGTCAGATGTAATAAATAAATAAATAAAATTTTCTTTTATACGTTTTATTTTTCATGGATAGGACTCACAAGCAACGTTTAAATAATATTTTGAAGTAAAATATATAATTATTGTGTCCGAAAAAAAAAAGTGAGCAATTAACATCAGCATCAGCGTCTGCATCTCCACTGCATGCGGCACATGTATTCATCAGATGAATCCGACACGTACGCACACGTACAACGTCATCGTCCCCGTGGTTTTCACGTTCCGTACAATCCCCAATCGGTCCTACGTGGCTTTCTGAAGCATCTGTTCTTTTCCTTTGACGATTAGCAACCGACACAACACAAAGAGGAACAGCAAAGAAAGAAAAACCATTCAGAAAGCTAAGAACAACATCATCCTTAGCTTTTTCTTGGCTTGTGAGCTGTGAACGAGTGTAATGAAAACTTAATTTCCTTCCCACACACACACACACAAAAAGAAGCTAATAAGAACAACATTGAGAAAGAGAATACATACGGAGGGCGTTGGTCGGCTTTGTTTGAGTGGTGACGTCATGCCACCGGAGAAAGAGACGAGAAACGGTAGCGGCACCGCGGTCAACAAGACGATGGAAATATCAGTCGCCGAAGCTTCGTCGACGTTTCCGGGTTTCAGGTTCTCGCCCACCGACGAGGAGCTGATACAGTACTATCTCAAGAAGAAGCTCCAAGGCTGTAATGAAGCCGTTGAGGTTATTGCAGAGGTCGACATCTGCAGATTCGAGCCTTGGGACTTACCAGGTAATTCGAAAGAAAAGTCCTCTTTTTTTTTTTTTTAATTGGAACCTAATTTTTGAGTCGTTGACCGTTGAATCTTTTCATTTTCAGCCCAATCGGTAATAAACTCTGAGAACGAGTGGTTCTACTTCTCCCCACGCGGAAGAAAGTACCCCAACGGCTCACAGAGCAAGCGGGCCACGAATTCGGGTTACTGGAAAGCAACGGGCAAGGAACGGGTCATAAAGTCGGGTCCCAACGTCATCGGAGCAAAGAGGACGCTCGTCTTCCACGCGGGTCGGGCCCCGAGGGGCCAAAGGACCGAGTGGATCATGCACGAGTACACTACGAGCGAAAGATCCCAGGTAAGAAGAAAACTCAGTCATCGTCATCTCTCACGGTAAGAAAAAAAAAAAAAAACAGTTGAAAAAAAAAATAAAAAATTCCTTTTCCTCCCATCTTAGGATTCAATGGTCGTTTGTCGACTTAGGAGAAACAGCGAATTCCACCTCCACCACTCGCACGAGAACGCGAAAGCAAATACGAATTCTCCATCTGAAGGCGAATCAGCTCCCGCAAGCAATGGGGTGGTTAATAATTCTCCTTGCGAAGGCGAATCGGTTCCTGCAAACAATGGCGTGAGTAATGGAGCACTCGATAAGGGGCCCACAGTGGCCGATAGTAATAACATCTCAAAAGAGTGCTCGAGCAACAGCAACACTTCTCACTCCGTAGAGCAGGTAAAGAAAATGATTTTTACATCCTATGAAAGCATTTAACGTAGAGAACAAGTAAGAGAGAGAGAGGAGTCCTTACACTTACGTAACTGACATGGGTTCGTTGATTTTTGGTCAGGATTTAATCGTGGAAGAGGAGGATTTATACGCGGACATAATGAAGGACGACATAATAAAGCTCGATGAAGCACCGCCGATATCTATAATACAACACGGGTCGGAGATGATCCATAAGAAGAAGCCCGAATCATCTCTGTCTTCTTCTTCTTCTTCTTCGAAGGGGACGGCTGAGAGACGCGTGAAGCTTAGGAGGAAGAGTTCGTATGAGAAAATTTGGGCACGGGAGATCGATGAAGGGACCGTGCCGTGTGAAGACTGTCTGAAGAAAACGGGTCGAACTTTGTTGAGGAGGCTCGGGTTTGTGCTTGTGTTGCTTGTGCTGGTTTTCTTGTACGGAGTTTTGTTGCGGGATTTGTCGTCGCGTAGGATACTTAAATAGCATCTCACTTGTTGTAGTTTTGTAGTGAAAGTTGCTGACTCTGTCTTGTACAGAATAAGACATCCATGTATGTATGTATCTATGTATGTATGCATGTGTTGTAATATGGTGTTTAGGTAAAGAGAAAGACACTTCCTGTAAGAATGTAATATGGTGTTGCTATAAATCGTCTGGATTTAATAGATCGAGGTAGTGTGTTAAATTGATGGATTTTATTCTTAAATTATAATTGGTGATGGTATGTGAAGATGTTATTTTTATTTATATATAAGTAGGGTGAATTATAGGACAATAATCTCAATATTATGAAATAATTGTTTGATGTTTTTAGGTGGATGTCCATGTCAAGCAACTAATGGACAACAACATTATTCAAGAAGAAATATTTGAGCAAAGAGGTGTGTATGAGTCATTGTATTTTGGCATTGGGACTAAAAGTCATGAGAAATAATTGAGCAAAGAGGTGTGTATGAGTCATTGTATTTTGGCATTTTGTTTATAATTTTCCCTATATAAAGGGGCTTCTTATTTGATGTAAGGGGTACATAAGAAATAGAGATTCACATATGTTATAAAATAAGTATTTCACAACACGTTATTAGCACGAGCGCTCTCCGGCAACGATCAACCTCCGGACAAGATTTTATACAACTATAATCGAGGTATGATAATTTTATTTTATGTACGGTAAGTTTATTTATAACAGTCGTACACTTACGTTACAGACAGTTTAAATTATATAAATATAACATACATACCACAAAAACGTCTTAGCCCGAGTGGTTTCGCGGAATATCGTCACTACAAGTGATGTGAGGTCCAGATTTCGAATCCCAGTGGCGGCGAGTGGAATTTTATTTTTGACGAGATTTTGAAAAGAGCGATTTAAATAATATTATTTATTTTATTGATATCTCAAGTAAATATCATATATATTTTGAATTAATTTTTGAATATACGGATGAACAAATTTTATTACCGCTGGGAGAAATTAAATTTATACATCTCTGATTATTATGATTTTTTTTATAGAATCATGTCGTTTTATACAAAGATAAATCTTGCACTTCTTACTTTATTTACCGTGATACTTATCGAGTGATGGATAATATTTTTACAGTTGTTTCCAAAATATAGTTATTAATTGTAATTTTCCTTTAAAGTATTTTTTTTTACGATAAACTTGTATTGATATTTATATTGGAAATATTAATATCATATATTTATTTTTATACTTTATGATTTGAATATTAAAACGTCTTTTGTATTTTATGATAGTATGACGAATTTGCAAAGCCTCGAGTTTATTGCACTTGACATATCAGGGAAGAATTATTTATCGTGGCAACTAGACGCAGAAATTCATCTAAAAGCAAAAGGTTTGGGTGACACTATTGTCGACCCAAAAACCACAACGGGTGCAGGTGACGCCACCGATACGGTAAAAACCACAAGCCCTCAGGATAAGGCCAGAGTTTTGATAGTTCTTCGCCACCACATTCATGCGGATCTGAGGGATGAATACTTGAATGAACAAGATCCCGCTGAATTGTGGAAAAATCTGAAAGATCGATTTGACCACTTGACTGTTATCTTCCCAAAGGCAAGGTATGAATGGATGCATTTAAGATTACAGAATTTTAAATCCGTAACTGAATATAATTCGGTTGTTCATAAGGTGACTGCCACACTTAAATTGTGTGGAGAAACAGTCACTGAAGATAGTATGCTGGAGAAAACATTCAGCACTTTTCATCCATCAAACATGATATTGCAACAGCAATATAGGGAGAGGAGATTTCAAAAGCATTCAGAGTTAATATCTTGTTTATTGTTGGCTGAACAAAACAATGAATTATTGATGAAAAACCACGAATCCCGACCGACTGGTTCTACTGCAATCCCTGAAGCGAATGCAGTCATAGGTAATAATGATAATAGTCGAAGCAATGATCGAGGTCGTGGACGTGGTGGACATCGAGGTCGTGGACGTGGCCGTGGTCAAGGTCATGGTCAAGGCCGTGGACGTGGTCGAGGAAATTACGGTGGTGGTTATCAGCATTTCCGTGGTGGTTATCATAACAATCGTGGCGGTCATCAGAATTTTCCCCAGAAGAGGAAAAATTACGAGAATAATGATGAGAAGAGACACATTGAACAAAAGAACGACGATGAGCAATGCTATCGTTGCGGTGGTTCGGGTCATTGGTCACGTAACTGTCGCACGCCCAAACATTTGGTCGAATTATACCAACAAAGTAAGCGCAAAGGAAAGAGAATTGAAACGAATTTTGTTCAAAGTGATTTGGCCTCTGCTTCTGGGACAAAAGATGAAAATGCACATTTCGAAACTGCGGATTTCTAATTTTTCCTGAAGAAAACCAATCTATTATGTATTATTATCGTGTGCTTGATTATTGTGTGTATTGTATGCTTTATTATTGTGTGATTTATTATGTATCGTTTGGAGTATTTTATTAAGTTATATGTTTTCTTGTGACATATCTGTTTATTTTAATAATTATTTTTATGTGTTTGTTTATAAAGGAATTTCTCTGATGGAAACAAACATGTGCAATTGAGAATTATGTCTTGCAGACTGTGCAACGACTCATACGATTCTGAAGAATAAGAAATATTTCGATCATCTTGAAATGAAAGAAACAAGTGTTATTACAATATCGGGTAGCACAAATATAATTGAAGGCTCCGGAAGAGCCAACATTTTACTACCCAGAGGAACAAGGCTGACAATTGAAAACGCCTTATATTCTCCTAAGTCTCAAAGAAATTTATTGAGCTTTAAAGTTATTCGACATAACGGATATCATGTTGAGACTGCAGAAAAGGGAGATGTTGAATATTTGCACATTACAAAGGGGGTTTCTAATGATAAAAGAATTATGGAAACATTACCTTCCTTTGACTCTGGGTTGTATTACACATATCTTAGAACGATCGAATCGTATGCTACCGTAAACCAGAAGTTTACTAATGACAGTACATTTAATATTTGGCATGACCGGTTGGGCCATCCCGGTGCAATTATGATGCGGAAAATAATTGAGCATTCACGTGGGCATTTAATGAAGAACCAGAGGATTCTTCAAAGTAATGAATTATCATGTGTCGCTTGCTCTAAAGGGAAGTTAATTATTCGGCCATCACCAGAGAAAATAAAGAATGAATCCATAACATTTTTGGAGCGTATATATGGTGATATTTGCGGGCCAATACATCCATCATGTGGACCATTTAGGTATTTCATGGTATTAATTGATGCATCGACTAGATGGTCCCATGTATGTTTGTTGTCAACACGCAACATGGCGTTTGCGAGATTGCTTGCACAAATGATCCGACTAAGAGCACATTTTCCAGATTATCCGATAAAGAAAATACGCCTTGATAATGCTGCTGAATTTACTTCCAAGGCATTTAATGATTATTGTATGTCTATTGGAATTGATGTTGAGCATCCTGTGCCACATGTCCATACGCAAAACGGTCTTGCAGAATCGTTGATTAAGCGCTTGCAATTAATTGCAAGACCATTATTGATGAAGTCGAATCTTCCCTCGTCTTGCTGGGGACATGCTATATTGCATGCAGCAACACTAATCCGCATCAGGCCAACAAGTTATAATGATGTCTCCCCATTACAAATGGTTCATGGTCAGGAACCAGATATTTCCCATTTAAGAATTTTTGAATGTGCAGTATATGTTCCAGTTGCTCCACCACAACGAACAAAGATGGGACCTCAAAGGAGGTTGGGAATATATGTCGGATATGAATCTCCATCGATAATAAAGTATTTGGAACCTCTAACTGGAGATTTATTTACGGCTAGATTTGCCGACTGTCATTTTGATGAATTGAATTTTCCGACATTAGGGGGAGAAAAGAAACAGCTGGAGAGAAATGTTAGTTGGAATGAATTATCGCTAAATCATTATGATCCTCGAACTAAAGAATGTGAACTAGAAGTTCAAAAGATAATTCATTTACAGAGTTTAGCTAATCAACTGCCAGAAAGCTTTACTCACCTTAAAAGAGTGACAAAGTCACATATACTAGCTGTTAATGCTCCTGCAAAATTAAATGTTCCTCCAGAACATATTATCGAGCCTAAGCCACAGCTAAAGCGTGGTAGGCCCTCGGGTTCCAAAGATAAAAATCCTCGGAAAAGAAAAGGAGCAAATAATAATAAGAATGGTCCAACCGAGGATTTATCGACTAGAGAAGAGTCGATGGGCAATGAGAATGAAACTCATGTACCTGAACGTTCAGAAAATAATGATAATGAAGAGATCTCGATAAAGTATGCCCAAAATGGAATTAGATGGAACCGAGACGAAGTCAACGTTGACGATAAATTCTCATTTAACGTAGCGCTACATGAAATGAATGAGATTAACGAGAATGAGGATCATGAACCAAAGTCTGTACAAGAATGCAGACAAAGAAATGATTGGCCAATGGAAAGATGCAATCGAGGCCGAATTGAAATCACTTGAGAAACGAAAAGTTTTCGGACCTGTAGTCCGTATACCAGAAAATGTAAAGCCGGTTGGGTATAAATGGGTTTTCATTAGAAAGAGGAATGAAAACGGCGAAATTGTAAGATACAAAGCACGGCTTGTTGCGCAAGGTTTTTCGCAACGACCAGGTATTGGTTATGAGGAGACGTAGTCTCATGTGGTGGATGCAACTACTTTTCGTTATATAGTGAGTCTGGCAGTAAGAGAAGGTCTCGATATGCGTCTTATGGATGTTGTCACTGCATATCTATATGGAACACTTGACAGTGACATATATATGAAGCTTCCTGAGGGATTTCAATTGCCTAAAAATTCAGGGCCCAGAAACGAGTACTCAGTTAAGTTGAATAAATCGCTTTACGGATTAAAGCAATCTGGGCAAATGTGGTATAATCGCCTAAGTGAATTTTTAGTAAAAGAAGGGTATCAGAATGATCAAACCTGCCCCTGCATATTTCTGAGAAGATGTAAAAATGAGTTTGTCATTATAGCAGTCTATGTTGATGATATCAATATAATTGGAACTCCTGAAGAGTTGACCAAAGCTGTTGATTGTTTGAAAAGGGAGTTTGAAATGAAAGATCTCGGAAAAACAAAATTTTGTCTTGGACTTCAAATTGAATATTTGAAAAGTGGAATATTTGTACATCAAGAGACTTATACGAAAAAGGTATTGAAAAGATTAAAGATTTTACATGGATGAATCTCATCCACTGGATACTCCAATGATTGTTAGATCTTTAGACGTAAATAAAGATCCCTTCAGACCATGCGAAAATGATGAAGAACTACTTGGTCCTGAAGTACCATATCTCAGTGCTATTGGAGCACTAATGTATCTTACGAGTCATACGCGACCAGATATAGCGTTCGCTGTAAACTTATTGGCAAGATATAGTTCTTCACCGACTCGTAGACATTGGAATGGAGTTAAAAGGATTTTTCGATACCTTAAAGGAACATCTGATATGGGATTGTTCTATTCAAATGAGTCGAAAGCAAATTTAGTTGGGTATGCAGATGCTGGCTATTTGTCTGACCCACATAATGCTCGATCGCAAACAGGTTATTTATTCACATATGGTGGAACCGCTATTTCATGGCGGTCAGTGAAACAAACTTTAACAGCTACTTCATCTAACCATGCGGAGATTCTCGCTATTCATGAAGCTAGCCGAGAATGTGTTTGGTTGCGATCGATAATTGAGCATATCCAACAGACTTGTGGGTTGCTTTCTGAGAAATTACTTCCAACGATCTTATATGAAGATAATGCGGCATGTATTGCCCAATTAAAGGAAGGATATATTAAAGGGGATAGAACAAAGCATATTTCACCGAAATTTTTCTTCACCCATGATTTGGAGAAAAATGGTGATATTGATGTACAACAAGTGCGATCAAGTGAAAATCTTGCAGATTTATTTACGAAAGCACTTCCCCCAATTATTTTCAGGAAATTGGTATATTCAATTGGAGTTCGAAGACTCCGAGATTTATAATGATATTATCATCAGGGGGAGAAAATACGCGTTGCACTCTTTTTCCCTTCATTGTGGTTTTTCCCATGTGGTTTTCCCAATAAGGTTTTTAATGAGGCAACAAATGAAAGCGTATCAAAAGGAATTGTGCACTCTTTTTCCTTCACTAGGTTTTTGTCCCACTGGGTTTTTCCTAGTAAGGTTTTAACGAGGCAAATTCTTTGAAAAACATCAAAGGGGGAGTATTATGAAATAATTGTTTGATGTTTTTAGGTGGATGTTCATGTCAAGCAATTAATGGATAACAACATTATTCAAGAAGAAATAATTGAGCAAAGAGGTGTGTATGAGTCATTGTATTTTGGCATTGGGACTAAAAGTCATGAGAAATAATTGAGCAAAGAGGTATGTATGAGTCATTGTATTTTGGCATTTTGTTTACAATTTTCCCTATATAAAAGGGCTTCTTATTTGATGTAAGGGGTACATAAAAAATAGAGATTCACATATGTTATAAAATAAGTATTTCACAGCACTCAACAATTTTTTTTTTTTGAAAGAAACCAGGGGAAGTAAAGAACAGGAGATGAGCAAGCTTTACCTGTGAATCAAAGCATGAGTCATTCTTTTTGGGCCAATGATATGGAAGGCCCATATTAAATCACTATGATGCTGTCTGTGAATTCATGTTTTATTTTGTGTCTCTCAAGGCCCTTTTAATGGTAATTTAATATAATATAATAAAAATAAATATACAGTATCCTGTATATTAAATTTCTTAAATTGATAAACTCCAGGTGAAGCCAACTTGCCAAAATAGATAGATTCCTACTTGCCTAGTGGAGACATATTTTAATTTAATGAATATTTACAAATACAATGTATTCTCTCTGTTTCCAGGCAACATCCTTCACTCCTATAAATGTCCCCCCCTCCCACTTATCACTAACACGCACAAATATAATTAAATATAATATCGGAAATTCAATTATAGTCAAAACAGTCTCAAGATGCTCGCCGCCGACGACTTTGATTTCACCGCCGCCAAGGACGAGGAAGAAGCAAAGACAACCATACGAGAGGTGTGGGCCCACAACCTCGTCGCCGAGCTCCGGCTGATCTCGACCCTCATCGACAGGTATCCCTTCGTCTCCATGGACACCGAATTCCCTGGAGTGATCCACAAGCTCCCCCAGACGCGCGTTTCCCCCACGCGCCGCCGCGGGAGGCCGTCTCCTTCCGAACTCTACGCGATCCTCAAGTCTAACGTCGACGACCTGAACATAATCCAGCTGGGCCTGACCCTCTCCGACGCCGGCGGCAACCTCCCGACCTCCGCCGCCGGCGAGCGCTGCATCTGGGAGTTCAACTTCTCCGACTTCGACCCGGAGCGTGACCCCCACTCGCCCGACTCGATCGAGCTGCTGAGGTCACAGGGCATCGACTTCGACCTGAACCGGGTTCAGGGGATCGACTCGCTCGAGTTCGCGGAGGAGGTGATGGGCTCGGGCCTCGTCTGCAACGACGCCGTGAGTTGGGTGGCGTTCCACGGCGCGTACGACTTCGGGTACCTGATCAAGGTGCTCACGCGCCGAGCTCTGCCGGAGGACGTGGAGGGGTTTCTCGGGGCGGTGGGTGCGTTCTTCGGGGACAGCGTCTACGACGTGAAGCATCTGATGAGGTACTGCGAGAGCTTGCACGGCGGCTTGGACCGGCTGGCTCGGACTCTGGAGTTGGACCGGGCGGTGGGGAGGTGTCACCAGGCCGGTTCGGACAGCTTGCTGACGTGGCACGCGTTTAGGAAGATGAGGGATGTGTATTTCATGGGGCCCACCGGCTGTGAGAAGTACGCCGGGGTTTTATACGGATTGGAAATGTATTAGTTGATAATTACTTGTTAATTAATGGATTTATCGAGTAGGTGTAGAGAACGAAGAGGAATCACCGTTAGTTGTTCAATAGAAATAATTGATTTATTTTACTTTGGAAAATAAAATTAATTTTAATAATGTTTATATTGGCTGTTTATTATTTTTTATTATATTATTATATTATATTAAAACATTTGAAGAGCTACGCGCTTTTAGAATTGATTCCAACACGCTTATTACACATTGTTTATGTGGATTAGTCTGTGTTCCAAGTCTCAATTATAATCCAGAACCAAAATAACCCTAAATTGCCTAAGCAATCGTTCTCTCAGCTAGAGGCAGAAGTGAGGCCAATAACCTCACCCTCGCAGATAAGAAGATTCGTCAGAGAGACCTCGTGAATTCGGTAGCGATATCTTGACTTTTTTTTAGTGCAATTTCAGCTCATAATCGTGCATAAGTTAGATCTTCAAATTACCGAAGAGATCTTTTACGTAATTGTTGATTGCAGAGTTCGGGTTTTCGTGGATTCGATTAATTTGTGCATATGTAGTTCAAGATTGCTTTTATAGCTGCTGCGTGAATTTCGTCCGTCATGGTTTTATTGTATGCCTCTGGTTTCCTATAAATAAATAGGCTTTTTGATGGTTTCAGGTGTTCGGAAAGAAGAAAAGGTTGGAATTATATTGGAAAAATGAAGAAATACGGTTTGCAGCTTAGAGTTCAACCTCAGCAGAAGAAACAGCCGACCAAACCGCTACTTCCCAAAGCTTCTGCATTTAATGACGAAGATGATGATGATGTCGAACGAGAAATATTGAGACAAGCATATAAAAGCAAAACACACAAAGACGTGAGTCTTTTTCTCCACATTGAAGAAACTTAAGTTTTCACGTTTGGCTTTTCGTAAATTTCTTTAATTTGCTGTTAAGTTTGTGGGTAATTGGAATGTCTGGAATATCCTAATAGGTTGAAGAACAGCATAAGAAAGCTCTTGAAGAAGACCCATCAGTGTTCGATTACGATGGAGTATACGAAGATATGAAGGAGAAACAAGTCCGTCCCAAGCAGCAAGATCATCAGGAGAAGAAGGTATCTTATGAAGCTGTCTCTTTTATTATTAGAAAATGGCAAATCAGCATTTTGGTTGATCATCTTCCACTCTCCTTGGTAAATGTGACTACTCGTTTTATAACATGACACTTCTCTTTTAAAAGGTTATCGTATTGCATTTGAATTTCGTGGTGGCTCCAAGAGTTTCTCTCGAAACATATTATATGAAGTATGAACTGATATCGTCATCGAAATTTCTCATGCGGGCCTTCATTTCTCTTCTAACACAGCCTCGATACATTGAAGCTCTGATCAACAAAGCAAAACAACGAGAAAGAGAACACGAGATAGTCTACGAGAGGAAACTTGCCAAAGAGAGAAGCCAAGACGAACACCTCTACGCAGATAAAGGCAAGTACGTAACGAGTGCTTACAAGAAGAAACTGGCCGAGCAGGCAAAGTGGTTGGAGGAAGAACGACTTCGGGAACTCAAAGAAGAGAGGGAAGATGTAAGCGAAAACTGAAACCAATCTCCTGTTTATGATGATTCAACTTATGGGCTGCAAAAAAAAATTGTTTTTTCCATATCAATTCTGCGATTCGGGTGCTCAGTCTTCTTCTGTTATATTCTTAGGTTACCAAGAAGAAAGACATCTCAGACTTTTACTTCAACCTTTCCAAGAACGTAGCTTTTGGAGCCGGAGAAACGAGCTCGAAGAAATCTGAGGCTAAAATTGAAAATTCATCGAAGCATTCATCAGAGCAAGTAGCTTCCCAAGCAACTGAACAACATGGTAGTCAAGAGCCACCTGTGCCAATCAAAAAGCATCAAGAAGTGGCAGAGAATAATCTCTCCCCAAAGCATAATAAGCCCGAGCCAGAAAATCCCGAGGCTATGGAAGAGCCTCCATTGCAAGATCGAGTGGAAGAGAAGCCATCATCAGCTGGCGAGCAGCAGCCCATAGCTGATCATCACAAGAGGAGTGAGGATTCGGTTGCTGCAGCGAAGGAACGGTTTTTGGCTCGGAAGAAGGCCAAGAAGGAACAATCTGGTTTTCTTATATAGAGACTTCGCTTGATTTTACTTTAATGGTATGCACAATCTTTGATGGATATACATATTGCGTCATCTTGTGCTATTATATTGTGTACTTTGTGTTCGATTATGTTGATGCATTAAAATCGTTATGAGATCCTTAACCGCCGTCTTCCATTGGTGCTGTGCTGTGCTACGAATTTTGTTCATAAATAAATAAATATAACTTTCAAATGATTTAAATGAAATTATAAATATTTTAATGTTTTTTTTTCCTGACAGTTGAGTAATATATCATATCTGCTAGTCTATTTGTAATTTTTTTTTCTACCATACGAATATTCGAAAAATAAAACTGTAATATTTGATGGTTGAAAGGGAAACTCCTCCGAAACTCTTGATCAGACACTCGTTCATGTCGAGCTTTTTCTATTTTAATATGAATGGCTATGCGTTGCTAATTACAAAAACAAACTACATTCCTAATTAATAAATAACAAACCAAATTTTGTTTTCATATTGCTAATAAGAAAGGGTTGATGGTATCATTTGTACCTCAACCCGAAAACTTGTCATTACAAAAGATTGCACAAGTGACATTTTTCTGGGTTTGAGATACATTAGCAAAGCAAGGACGCGACGAAAAAAAAAGGTTTGTTTTCATTTATTTCAACATTCGTTCTTATGCTCCATTATATTTAAGAAAAAGATATAGAAGTCAATTAGTTTATTATTTAATTTCGACAGGTGCAGAAGAATAAGAATGGGGGTGCCGAATAAATTAATTAGAAAACTCCTATGCCGGAGCAAGTCATCAAAATCCAAGCCGCCGAAGAAAAATGAAAATGTAAGTTGCTATTTAATTTGCTATCATTCCCATTATTTCCTTCATATTTTTGTTATTCGTAAAAAATAATAACTTCTCTCAACAAGCACAGAGTTCAGCGGCGGACCAATCTTTCGAGCTCAATAACAACGACAACATATTCGAAATTAAGCTGACGAATGACGATCGCGATGAATCGACACCTCACGAGATTATCGAAGCCGCTGATCAGGACACGAAATCCGATGAGGGCCCACTTAGTAAATCTTCCTCGGAGGATTCAGACGATGAGACCGATATTATCTTAGAGCTCAAGGACATCAAGATGATCTACCCGGTTTCTGATTCCGAGCCCGAGCCCGAAACTGTAGAAGATGTAATAAAAAACGACGGCATGATGATGGATTTCGGGCCAAATAATAATGCAGATTATTCTGATTTTGACGGCGAATTTACAGCATATTCCAAATTCGTGACGAAATTCGAACTCGAAAACGCTGCTGCATACACGCCGCGTTCCCTTCGGACGCTCATTCGCCGGAGCCTCCGAGAAGAAAAATCGGCCGTACGGATTCAGGCAGCTTTCCGAGCATTTCTGGTAATGATCGCAAGTCATTTAAATTTTGGATAATTTAGATATAAATAGCTAAAACACAGCTTCGAAATATGTAAAGACCGTTATACCCTTGTTAATCAGGAAATATAGTGTAAGGCTATATTATGTTGAATGCGGCAACGGAGGGTGAGTGGGGCGTAGAGCGGTGGGTTCTCGGGTTTCCATTAGCTCATAATTGATAACCCGTATATAGTTGAGAACCTACCAGTAAAAAATGACAAAAATACCCCTAAAATTGAAATTAAAAGTCATCGGCCCATAACAATGAAAATTAATTAAGGTATCCCATTTTATAAAATTTTTTTGGTAAAGTGCTATTTATAAAAAAAAACCTTTAAACGGTTTTTATTTTGGGAAAATTATAAAATTAGGTCACTAAGTATCTAAGTTTTCGTTTTTTGATCGCTATGTTTGATATAATTGCAAAAATAGGTCACAAACTTTGTATGTAATTTTGTGATATATTTTCAATTTTAGGTTAATAAGTTTATATTTTTCGATTTTGGGTCACTATCTATATACATTTTTCAATTTCGGTTATAAAAAAAAAAAAAAAAAAAAAAACCAAAGAGAGAATCTTTTTTCTTTTTGTGTGTTGTACTATAAACGCAGGCAAAGCGATCTTTACGAGGCTTAAAGGGGTTGGTGAGGCTTCAAGCTCTCTCTCGAGGTCGCGCTGTAAGAAAGCAAGGCGCTGCTACATTCCGCAGCGCGATGGCTCTGGTGAGAGTTCAAGCTCACGTTAGGGCAAAGCGTGCTCGAATTGCCTTCGAATACGAAAAGGATCAGTGGCGTCAGATTCAGAACAAACAGCGCGGAAACCCTAATAATCACGCCAAAGAAATCGAAGTAAGGGTCTGCTTCTTTGTAATAACTTGTTTTCCGATTGCAATTGAAACATCTGCTGCGAACGAATACTTAATTTCTCTTTTTATGGCTGTTTTTATTTCTCCAGCAGCACGTGGGGTGGTGCGACAGCGTGATATCGTTCGAAGAAATGCAGGAGAAGCTGATGAAGAGGAAGGAGGCGGCGGAGAAGCGCGAGAGGTTGTGGGCTTACGCTTTAACTCGTCAGGTAATATATATATATATATATATATATATATATATATATATATATAATTAATCGAAGACAATACGATTGCAAACATAGCGTTAATTAATTATATATAATGCAGTGGCAGGCGAAGAGAAGGCAACAAAGTGGGCAAGCTCATGGATCTTCGGCGGAGGCGGCGGCGGCTGTAATACAGCAGCACCGCGACCAAGGTGATTTCGAACCAGATAGAAGCAGCGGCAACTGGGCTTGGGAGTGGCTGGAGAAATGGAGTAGAGTTCGTCCGTGGGAGAAGCGATTCTTGGACTTTGACCTTAAAGATGGAATCAAGATCGTTCCTGCGAATGACGATTATGATGATGATGAAATGGGAAGCAAAATGAGGACAAAGAAGAAGAAGGAGCCAACTATTATGGCTGCTGACAAGAAATCAATCTCACCTGTCAGCAAAAAGATTTCCAAACCAGTTAATCGCCCTATAAACAATGTTGTTGAGTCGCGATCACGTAGTAATCCTAAGGAGGGATTGGCTTCTGACAAAGATTTGGGGAGTAAGAGGTTGTCTCTGCCCGGCCCTGGTTAGCCTCTCTCTCTCTCTCTCTCTCTCCCTCTCTCTCTCTCTCATGACATAGATTTTGTCCGAATGTGATTATCAGGGATAGCTCAAAGAGGTAGCAAACAAGTCCCTCGAACAACGGTGGCTGCTAAGAAAATCATCCCTGATGCAAAAGTGAATAAGGGACATGAACGGAAACCTTCAAGGCTCTCTTCCTTGAGCAGTTAAAATCGATCCATTATCACTATGTATATAAAAATGGTGGCAAATGATCACAATGCATTTCACAAGCTGCTCTATGGAGAGCAAAAAGATGATGTTTTTTCTTCCCTTTCTTTTTTTGGCTTGTTTGATCATGTTTTTAAGTCCGTTGGAATTGCTATGTTGTGACAGTGTCTTTGTATTTATAGGCCGTCTCTGAGCACTATTGTTTAACGTGTGTGTTTTTTTCTTCTTTACATTTTATTACATTACACTATTACATCATGTTATCTAAAGATTAGATGTACAGCAAACCAGAGAGAAGATTAATAAAAGGGAAAATTATAAGATTAGGTCACTAAATATACATGTTTTCGGTTTTGAGCACTATGTTTGATAATTGCAAAAGTAGGTCACTAACTTCGTATGTCAAAACAATTTTGAGTCATGTTTTCAATTTTGGGCCATTAAGTATATATTTTTCGATTTTGGGTCACTAAATATATACATTTTTCAATTTCGGATCACTCATTTGGTATTTAACCTTGCAAACATAATGACTCAAAAATGAAACATGTATACTTAGTGAACTAAAATCGAAAAAATATATATTTAGTGACCTAAAATTGAAAATATGACCCAAAATTGTTTTGACATATAAAGTTAATGACAAATTTTTGTAATTACCAAACATAGTGACCCACAAACGAAAATTTGTACACTTAGTGACCTAATCTTATAATTTTGCCATTAATAAAATATAAGTTGCATTATTGTAAGTTACAGTGTTATTACATCCCCCACCAAGTCAAAGCCTGATGGAGGAATTCTTGATCCTGTCATAACTTCAAACTGGCATAAAATATATATATGTAATTAACAGAAGAAATTCCCTCTTACACTAAACTTTCACACTTGTTTATTCTCTCACAACAAACATCGAACACAACGAAAACTAAACGGAATAAGTTACCGACAGCTTAAATTCATTGAAGACGTGGCAATGCAATGAGGCTCCCACCTCAGCGTTGACCTCTTTGACTCTTTGCAGCCCTTCAAATACGAAACGAAAGACTCCACCTTTCCACCTCTCGCCGCCGACGACATCGTCACCACCACGTCTTCGTTCATATACGCCTTGGCAACATAAACGTTCTCGTTGCAATAATCGTTCTTGAGGCGAGCGTTCTCTGAATTATTATTATTATTATTGGCTACCACCGGATTAAAAAATACCACTTTTTTCTTGTTCCTCCAGAAATACCCATAACCCTCGAACGAAGTAGGCTTTATCATCCAGCTCGAGACCCGCGGCGGCGGCGGAAGTGATTTTGATATCCAAAGTTGATCCCTTTCTCCTTCTTCTTCAATGATTTTTGCTTCTTTATTACCAGGTAAGAAAGTTGCTTCCATCATCACAAGGCTTGATTTGTGCACGCTTATGATCCTTTTAGGAGGCAAAAGCGATCCCAGTTCTCGTTCGACAACCTCGTACTTGTCTCCTCCTTCTTTGTTCTCATCGTCCAAAATTATGCCATCATCACTTGCCTTGCGAGGAGGGATCAGAGTGAGAACGAGCCTGCCGTTGCTGCGATGAGCGTGGAAATAGTTCCTCGGAGGAACGGTCACGGCTTCGAGAACCAACCTCCCCTCTTCTCGGCGAGGCTGCACCCGCAGTGATGAATCGCCGCCGCTGCTCATCGAATGGATAGGAGGCGGAAAGGGCCTAAGCGGCGGCGCCCTTTTATACTTCACCACGCTCAACTCCTCGAGCTGCTCTTTTTCTTCTTCTTCTACCCGAGCCCGATTCCTCCGCCCACCTGCTTCTTGGCGATCGCCGGAGGCCTCAGGGGACAAAAGGGAATCCGACCCGGTTTCGGATCCGAGGCTCTCCGTGCAGATCTCGAGGCTCTTGGCGCTGAGAGTGCTCGAGGAGGACCTCTTGGCGTGATCTTTGAGCTCCTTCTTCTGTGATTGAATCGACCTCCACACCTCGTCTTGGCCCGGATTCGGCGACCCGGTGGATGTGGGTCCGTTCATGGCGAGCCAATTCTTGGACGACATGTCGGCGGAAAGGGTTCTTCTGATGGAGGAGGTCGATTTGGCGGCGGGCGTTTCGGGATCGGAGCGGAGGATGGTGACGATGCCTTTCTTCATCGATGCCATTTGGTCTTCGGCGATCTCTTTGATCACTGTCATGTGTATTCTCTGCGAGAGGCATTGAAAAGAAAAGTCATTACAAGAGGAAATAATAGCGTAGTTAAAGGGTGACGGATAATAATATTATTAATGCATGTAATGATTTTATGATTTTGAGTGATGTGAGTTACCTTTTTGTTAAGAAGATCCGAAATTTGAGAGAGAGAGAGAGAGAGAGAGAGAGATGTGTTTTGTTGGGGATTGAAGTGATGATGGGGAATGAGGGAGTGTTGTGTTGTGGGTATTTGTACTAGTCTCCAAAGGCTTGTGTGGGTCCCGCTATTATACGCCAACGACATTTTCGAACATTTGCATGTTTATTACTATAATTAACGTCCATGTGACATTACCGAATGGTAACGGAATCATACGTTTTTTTTTTTCCTTTTAGTGAAATGGACAAGATTCCTTTATTATCGGTAAATTTATAAAAGGGGAAATCGTTAGTTAGTTAATTTTTAGGTGTAGGATTTCATTTATATTTCGACAAATTTATTTCACATCTTAATTTAATTTAATGTGATGGACAACGATATGTCGATATTTTTTTGGGGGAGTAAGGTCGGTATATTATAAGAATATTATAAAGAATATTTAATCTTGAAAGTTTGAGAAGACAACGGAGTAGATAACGCTAAGGCTTACTTAGATCACGAGAATATTTCGATACAAGCAATTTACAATTTGGAAAAAGCATAATATAAAAGGTTTTATCATTGCATGAAAAAAAAATATTGGCTTAAGGTGGAAGCAGGGACTCTCACTTTCAGAAAATAAAAAAAAAAAATATATATATATATATAACAAATATATATATATATATATATAACAACAACAACATTCCTTAGACTTGTGTAGGTAGGTATAAGTGCATGCTAATGATAAATGAAGTCACCCACACTATCAAATGTTTTTATATAAAAGGTGTGCCATTGTGTGTGTGAACTAGAAAAATAGGTCGACAAGAGACTATATTAATGTTGCGTGACTAGATAGATGATTTAATGGTCCAGATTGTGTTAGATCGAAACAAAAAAATCTTATATTGTCCCCCCACTATAAACTATAGCACTCATGAACCAAATTCCATATTATTACTATTTATTTTAAAAATGAGAGCTCAACGAAATAAATTGATATAGAATAAAGGCATCATCATCTTGAAATATAAAGAAAAATATCCAAGTCTAACAACGTATAATCAAATTTATTAATACCCACTGACAACACACTTACATTTGAAGGGAAAAAAAACATATAGTTTATTGTGTTGTACGCGAAATGTTAGAATCTATGCTTTGACTATCATCATGTTATGTTAATTAAAATGGCAGAGAATCTCCTAATTATCATTAATATGGTGATTGGTAAATATTGATCTCCGGGTCTCTTTCATTCCCTAAAACGTACTTTTTTATATGCGTAATGCATATTGATTGGATTTATTAATTAGTAACAGAGTATCTTACGTTAGTGCCCTGACGGTTGAATTAATTTATAATATGCAATTATTTTAATTGTTATTAAGTCAAACGATAATGACTTGTAAATTAATGTGTCATATATCAATAGCACAAATATATTTTTTCGAACTGTAGGAATTTGGATAAACACTTGGTCAGCGAATGAGAAAGGCGTCACCAATGAGTTGGGTCTTTCATGCAACTTTGGTTAGTGGGTAAAAACACTATAAAGTAATAAAATATTTGTTTTGCTCGATTTCTTATAGTCTAAGAAATGCTTTTTACACACAAACTAATAACGAAACAGACGCTTCATGCAAGACATCATCACCTCTTTTTTTAATATTAATGTAATGAAATTGTCAAAATAACTTAAAAGTTCATTGAATGGCATTTATTTGGTTAGGTTCCTTGAAAGATCATAGAGACACACGTTTATGTGGTAGTCTCATATTTGAAATTTAAAATGCAAAATATAAACGTATGATAATAATTTTTTTTTCAAATAGAGTTTAAAAAACGTACAAAATATTTATGGGACCAAATATTGGTAAATATATGAATCAAACGATCTTGGCATGCAAAAAGCCAACAAGGTAATCTCATCATCACATCTTCACTCATAGACTAGTTTTTGACCCGCAAAGCCTAATATTCAAACACACACACACACTCACATATATATATATATATATATTTATATGAGAGAGAGAGAAATATTTTACTATTCAACTTTTCCGTGTTGTCATAAAAATTTTCTCACGCACTGACGCGCAAACACACACACATACTAAGATTTGCTCGTTCAATTTAGTATAACTCTCATAATGCAAGAAACTCACGTACGTACGTACGTAGTTTCTAAAATGAAGACTAACGACGAACCAAAATCAAATGTGAACACACTTGTCAAACTAACTAACGGAAATGCCTCTTTGGGTTTGTGGAATTTTGTTGTGAAGGAATAGCCGTGGCCTAATAATTTATTTTATACGTATGTAGTGTAGATAAAATAAATAAAATTAAACATTATAAAGTGGAAGATATTCGCCTCCAACGAGGACGACTTTTGTGAAGCTTTATAGGAAAGGTTTTTTAGCACCCACAGAAATATTAATACTGTCTTTATATGTGATTCTTTCCTCATCTTGTTTCCATTATTAGTAGGGGAGGAATAAAGGTATGCGAGGAGCGATTTTTTGCAAGTATATGGGAATGTGAGGGGAAGAATTCTTGCCCACATACCGTTTATTTTAAATATTTAATTAGATCCAGCAATCAAATTAGCACTCAAGTGACGAGTTATACAGTCCACGTAAAAAACTACGTGCTGTTAGAACAGATTTTCTATTTTCCAAGTTGTTTTTTAATCAATTTAACGGGTTATTTATATTCTACGAAATTATGCCTATGCATGTTATATGTTATGATTGGGGTAAATATAAAATAGGCCTCGTTTATTCGTCGTGATATCACGACCCAAGCTTCCTGGCACGTGTCTTCATTAGAAGCCGCCACGTATTTGGTCAACAGTCGCATAATTCCCATATTGTGTCTTGTGCTGAAGTCGAATGGAATCAAGACCCACAGGGCACAATTGGTTATTAATTGATGGAATTTATAATATCATACAAATTTACATTTCATATATAGAATAGTTTGTTTTATTTAAAATATTTCATCTTCTGGCTAGCCAATAATATAAATTATTAGATGGATAATTAATCTTAACGTAAGTTAACCTGGTTCTTGTGATGAAATTTTAATTTTATTTAAAATGTATACATATATACTATTGGTGTCCAGCCAGAAGAAATTCGTTTATTTATTTATTATTATCATAATTATCTTGATAAATTTACCACCATTGCGAATCATCACTCGGTATATTCCTACAATGTGATTGCTACGTGTCCTCTTTACAATGATTTTGAATTTGTTCCAACTTTTAGTGATCCATGTCTGTCTGCCATCTTTATTAGAATAGGTGCAACGTTATCCGGTCTCAATTCATGATGATAATTCTTAATTTCGAAATATACATAAATATTAATTATATAAACATATAGACTATGTCCGCATACATATATGGAGAGATATATTGGACGTCGTCGATCACAATTCACAGCTTCGGAATAAAATATAGCATACGAATAATATTAAATACTGTGATATGAACTTGTACGGCATTGATACAATAATGATATTGCAATCCAGGAAATATAGATACCTTCTCCCTTTTTTTTTTTCAAATTTCGTTTTATTCGATGTAATAATGTGGAATCTGGAATGTGTATTTGTATTTCCAAATTGAGTGCTGATAAAAGCTAAAACGTTATTGATGTGAATACCATTTGTGGAACAACATATATTAATTAAATCTTCGTACCATTCGAAAAAGGCATAAAGCAAAAGGGACATGCAAAGTTGTGAAACATATACCACCCCTTTCCTACCGGACCTAAAAAATTTAAATAATAATAATAATAATACTTTCTCCGAAAATTAATAATAATAAAATTTAAATAATAATAATATTTCATCAAAAGTAACATTAAATATGCTAATTTTTTAAGAAAATATAAAATCAATTAATGTTTGATATATTTTATTTAATTTTTTTCTCTCTCATAGCGCAATGGCTACATAGCCATAATCCACTTTGCCCTAAAATGCGACTTGCGAGTGACGTAGTCACTTCAATATTCTGTAAGAAGGGCAGACAATATGATCAATGTAGGTTAAGAAATCTTTGAGGGCACATGTTATTTCCCGATATGTAAACCTGCATAATATATAAGATGAATAAGAAATAAAATCTTCTCGAGATTTTCTGTCTAATACTGTAGTCTCAACATTATTACGACGCGACGCATTGTGATTTCATTTGGCATTATATATAAAAAAATAATAATAACAAGAACATATATGTGTATTTTGATCGCAAACATGGCGGCGGGGGACAAGGCGAAATTTCAGGAATGGTGTGGGCTTTCTTTACTTAATATAATCATTGTCATGTTTGATTTTTTGCTGGGATCAAAGGGTATTATATGATCTCGTGTCCGCAATACGAACCTGTACCTTCTTTTCTTTTATCAAGATTTCGATTATTAGTATGATTATATTGAGTTTGCAGGTTATGTGCTCCACGATTTGGTTGTTTCTGAAAATAAAATAAAATAAAAATGACACAATGAAAGTTATTGGGCTTATATTTACGAAAGATTGGGCCTTAGATTTTAGGCTTACGGCCCAAATCCTCCAATACCGAGATTACGGCTACTATTAACAGAAATAGCAAGTGAACGAAATTAAACAAGGAAACGTGAAAAGTCAAGGGCAGTCACTACGGTGGTGGTGACGCCGTCGTCGGAGGCAGAGGCCACCGCACGTACGAAGAAGATATACGCTAAGAAATGATTTTACTGATTATTAGCACTATGTGTTTTATTGTTTTGGACCAATCACCGTGGAGCTACTAATTATGGAGGATAAATTGGAATTTGTTAAATGTCTAATGGAACTGAAACTACGATTCGAGCTTGTTTCGGTTGTCAACTATGATTCAATGCATCGGATTTAATGTGGATTAGGCTTCGAGTTACTACAGGAAGAAAGCATCAATTCTTTTAGCTTCAAATAAAAATTGTATCTCAAGTTCCATTTTTTATATGCGTTCTTACTATAATGCTCCTACTTTCTTTCTTGCAAGCTAACATTGCTTTGCTACCATGTAATAATAAGCACTTGTGCTCGTTCAACCTCATCATCATTCATGGCTGCAAATATGGATAGACATTTGACTTGAGAAAAGGCATTTAATATATATATATATATATATATATATATATATATATATGGTAATAAGTGCTCGATCGATGTTGTGGTGGATCATATGGTGATTATGGCGTCACATGTGATGGATCATTTTAATAATTTAAATGGCCAAACACATTGCTGGACCACTTCAACGTCCAGCAAATATCAATAATACTCCTTATTTTCCTAATCTTTTAACTATCAAATTACATCAAGAAAATATATATATATGTATATATATGTGTGTGAAAGCTATAGATTATTGTTGATGTCAGTTGTGTATATGTGAACGAACGTACATGGCCCCCCTATCTTTTTGCAATTCTTTATCTGTCCACTAAGTTCCAAAAGCCCAACTAGATGATTTGACGTTACAGATTCTATTCGATGACTATTTATTAAAATTAAATATTATTTGTTTATATTGAAGAACTCGAGGTTGTGTATTACTTACTATTAAACACTGTTGCACATTGGAGGCTAGTAAGCACGCTGTGCTGCTGGTTGCATACACTACAAACAACCTCTGGTCACTGACTGTGACTAATGAAGAACTTGAACAGTAGCTATCAAGCACCTTGTTTTCATGCACAATAAATCAATATTATTTTCATTCATTTATAAATAAATTGTATACGTCGCCTGTATTTTAATTTGTTTCTATCTTCTTTCTCACCCGAACAATACGAGAATATGTCGGGTTATAAAATTATTTTTTGGGACATGCACATTTATCTGTAAACGTATTGTATATATAATACGAGAGAAAGATGCCTTGAAAATTGATATTATGATTGATGTCTAAGACTTACTGTATTTATGTCGTGGGATGAGCGTATCTATAAATTAAATCGAATATATGGAATGGAATGGAATCGTGGTCCTCGTTTCTTTCTTTTCAACTTCAAAAAACACCAAGCACTACTTATAATACGTGCCACGCAATATTTAGTATTTATTAAGTACTATGCAACCATACATATATGTAGCTGGATATATCGATTGTAATAAGTTTGTTCAAATAGCTGAATATTTATTACATATTATATATATGCATAACACAAATAAATATATCTTCTTACTAGAAACCAAAAGATTTCTGGTTTCCTTGATGTGCTGCTGCTTCTGAATTGTCCAGATTCGCTTGTTTATTGCTGGTTCTCTCTGCTAGCTTGAGACCGAAATGCATATGAGGAAAATGTGCCCACTGCAAATTAAACGACATCGTACAATATATGTTATCATAATGTTATAATTGAGAGAGAGAGAGAGAGAGAGAGAGAGAGAGATCAATTAATCTTACATTTTTCGCAGCAGTGCTAAAAGCTTCCCGGTGGCTGATTTCGGGATTGCTTGCTTTTATCCTCTGAATCTCCTCTCTGTACGTCAGCAATGTTATACAAATTACGACAATAATCCTAATTGTTCATACATATCACAATTTTTGTCTAACTATATATACAAAGACAATTTGCTTACTTAATAAACTGGTTATATGCCGATGGAATACGCTGTCTCTTCTCCGGGGCTGTAAGGAAAAAAAAATGATAATAAGGTTAATTAACAACTTAGGAGAAAAAACATCACTTAATATGAGTTGCGTTAGAATGTAATAATGTCTACGGTCATTGCAGCAAAGGTCAAGAGTGGATCAAATAAAAAAATCAAGTACATGAAATTATTAACAGCATATGCCAGTATTATGGTACTTTTAAATCATGGCACAACTTCTCTTTCTCTTTTCCATCAAAAGAAGAGCATATACGCATAAGTAGGGCTCGAACATATAAATTTAGAATTAAGCATTATTGTGGATATAGAAGGAGAGCTTACGCCTGAGAGGAGTTTGTGGTTGATGATAAGGGGCGTATCTATTGCTGCTGCATTTCGAAGAAGATGAGCTACTCATGTCTTTTGTAGCACGTAATTCCTTATTCATTGAGTACTGTTGTTGCTTCAGAGGCTAATTTCATTGTGTACGTGTAATAAATCAAAACTGCCTCTTCACTGAATTGGAAACTGCTTATCTATATATATGTATGTACATATGTAGATATATAAACTGTGTGTGTGTGTGTGTTTACCTGAAAATCTTGAGGATGAGAGTGACATTGAAGCAAAGAGCCCATATTCACAGACAGCAAATTAGCACAATGCCCACACCTCACTGTCACGATTGTGAACATACTGCTACTTGGAACATGAACCTGTGTGGAAAAAAAAAGAAGATTGTGCATGTTTTTATTACATCTTATTTGCGTATATACAAATACACATCTTAATGGAAATGTAAGAAAACCCTAATTGTTCATCGGAACTTGTATGTCGTTTTCTGAACCTACAAGCCTTGAAGATGGTTATTTAGACACACATAACTTATTAGCTGCATTTACAGACATTTCACTCAGTCATGTATAGAGTAGCCCTAATGATAATGCTCAACAAAAAAACAGCAAAGGCCTATTTCCACAGTGTTAATAAAGAATCTCTCTCTCTCTCTCTCTCTCTCTCTCTCTCTCTCTCTCTCCCCATCTCTCCTATTACAGTAGTGCTTCCTGACTTTTTTCTGCAAACCTGACACTATCACTGATAACTCTGTGCATGTTTTATTTGTGAAAGAGTGAATGGGAAAACGACTTGACTTGAACGGAATTCATTAAAAGGCGTATAACGAAGAAGGTATCTCATCAATATATATGAATCAACAAATACATAGACATAATAATATTGATATAATGCAAAGTCTCGTTTATCTTGTCATTAGCAGACCATTAAAACTAATGATTATTGCCTTACTCCTTGCAGGGTTGTGAATGGAACATATTTTCTGTGTAAGATCGAGTTCTGAAAAAGTTTGTAGTATAAAAATTTAAATCATGTGATAATACTTCAATTGAAAGAGATAGCAAAGAAAGGGTTACATACAAACATCTAAAAAGAATATAACATATATATGAAGAACCCTTAATCATTCAAAAAAAGACAACTAAACATGCTTTTTATAGAGGAAGAAGGATCACAAGCATCTTAAGTAGACAGAAAAATAAACTATTAGGTTTAAGAAACTCGATCTTCAACATGGAATCGAACAGAAAATGTTCACAAAATATATATAGGTTACCAAATCACAATTATTGACAAATTAATAACTCTACATCTGCACTTTCAGTTCAATATGTACATTTATATCTTCTTATGTATAGAAAACCCTAAATTAAAACCGCTTTAATTAGTCAGATTAGGATCTTGTAAAAATGCAACTAATTATATATGTAATAACCAAAGAAAGCACAAATGTATGCATATACCGCTAGAATTGTGTTGCAGAATTTGCACTGAACATAACAAACTCGTTCGGATGTCATTTCTGTCGACATTTCTGGCCAAATCGATCACTCCCTTTGAGACCCTTGGGTTGTTGTGGTCTATAATTTTTTTTGTAATAAAAAATAAAAGAAAGGGTTGTAAGCAATTAAAGGATGGTAGATATGTATTGCGGCACTAGAAAGAAAAGCTAGGCTGTGCAGAGCAGATCAAGAACAACACCAGAATATATGCAAGCCAAGCTTCAGCTTCAAGACTGAAAAAAATATATGTATATAATAGAGATGAAAACTCTCATTAAATAAAAAGGGCTGATAACAACACAAAAGCATAACGATATAGGTAATAATTTATATATCGTTTCTATAACAGCGGATATAGAGTAAATGAGTGACTAAAGAAACTCAATGAACGAAGTGGGGCGTAGTAGTACAGATCTTACAGCGGATGATAATGGGGTTGTCCTGAAAAAGAAATTTTACTTTTTTATTTATAATTAAAGTTAAAACAAAGGATGAGAGGAATGAGTGGATAAAAACGACCTGTTTTATTTCATAAAAACTATATATAACAACAACGTTACTGCAACTTGTGCAGCGGACTAAGGGGGAGAGATATATTATTACGTATTTTGTAATGCTTATTTTTTTTTTTTAAAAGAATTTTGTAATGTTTATTGGGAGTGCAAAGGAAATAATTTAATTATTTAAAACCAAGAAAATAAAAACTCCCCACATATTGAAATTTTAATTATTGAATTAGCGGGTTGATCAATGAATTGTTTGTATATATATTGAGTTAAATCATCACATGAAGACAATAAATTAGCTTAATTTGTCCCATAATACGTCAAAGCGCAAGAAATATGTCGACATGACACATGAGATGCTGGTGACTCTATAGTGCTTAGATTTTTTATGGATTTGACAGCACAATTAAACATATGAATTCATTAAACCAACAGGTGTCATTGAAATAACAAGACCGATGAATAATCCAAATTCAACACACACTTTCTAAACGAATTCTTTCCTCCTCACTGAAAAAAATCCTAGCAAAAAAATCTCCATTCTCCCATTCCATCCATCAATGGAGGTTGGAGAGGTACACGTATCTTCCTCTTTATTTGTGGTTCTCGCATCATTTTTTCTCTCGTCACGTTTCGTGGGAGTTCATTTCTCCATAGTGGAAGTCTTACTACCTTTTTTGGGCTCTCTTCCCCTTCTTAGGTTTCTCCCTAATTTTTGGGCTTTATGTTTTCACTTAGAACTTTACTCTCGGGAAAACTTCCGTTCTACCGTGAATGCAAAGAGTTCTGAAGAATTCGAGATTCTGGCTCAATTCGAGCTTTTGTGTTATTCGAGCACCTTGATGTATCGAGAGAATATGGCGGAAGAGTTTTATGAATGAAAAGTACTAATTATGTTCAGGAGCTGAATATCGTATTTATACATCAGAATAAGAGAAAATAACTAAGAAAATATCTAAGTATATCTAACAAACTAAACAGAGTAAAATAAATATTATAATGAACACGTGGTTTCTTCATTCCCCCCCCACAAGCTAAGCAATGAAGAAAAGTCTTCATGCCAATCTTGGATACAATGGAAGAAAAGAGGGGCTTTGATAGGGACTTGGTGAAAAGATCTGCGAGCTGATGTATGGAAGGTGTGTGGAGAGGAACTAGCAGACCCTTTTGGTATTGAGATCGAACGAAGTGACAATCGATCTCTAAATGTTTAGTGCGTCCGTGGAAGACCGGATTCTCGGTAATGTAGATCGCAGCTTTGTTGTCACACCACAAGGAAATCGGCAATGGAACGGTGACATCAAAATCACGAAGCAAATATGTGAGCCATAGTAATTCTCTAGCCGTGTAGCTCACGCTGCGGTATTCAGCTTCAGCGGATGAGCAGGAGACCGTGGCTTGTTGCTTCGCTTTCCATGAGATTAAAGATGAACCCAGAAAAATCCCAAAACCTGTAACAGATTTTCTTGTCAACGAATCAGCAGCCCAATCCGCGTCACTAAAAGCTTCCAATTTGATGGGAGAGTCCGTTGGATAAAACATGCTCAACTGAACTGTCCCCTTTAGATACTTCAAGACATGAATTAAGGCTGTCCAATGTGCCTCATGTGGCTGTTGTACATGCTTGCTAAGTTGCTGCACTGCAAACGTTATATTTGGCCGTGTGAAATTCAAATAAAGAAACTAGCCAACTAACTTGCGATATCGTGTAGGGTCTGTTAAAGCAGAACCACAAGTTGCTGAAAAATTATGATTTTTCGGCAAGGGAGTTGTGGTTGGCTTACATCCTATGAGCCCTGTATCCCGTAGAATATCAAGGATATACTTGCATTGGTTAAAGAATAATCCATCTTCAGACCGTGTGAGTTCAATCCCCAAAAAGTACTTGGCTATTCCCAAGTCTTTGATGGTGAATTTGTGATCTAAGAAATGTTTCACAGCAGCAATCTCATCATCATTGGTCCCAGTGATGAGAATGTCATCCACATACACCACAAGAGCTATGAAACAATTTCCTTCTCGCTTAGTCAACTAGCAAGGATCATTATCCGATTGAATAAAGCCATACCTTTGTAACTGATGTGTAAGCTCGACATTCCATTGGCGTGATGCCTGCTTTAGCCCATATAAAGATCTCTTCAACTTACATACCTGCCCTGGAACAGCTTTTCTATATCCTTCTGGTGGAACCATGTAGACCTCTTCCTCCAAGAAGCCATGTAGAAAAGCGTTGTTAATGTCCAACTGGTGCAAACACCAATTAAAAGCTGTAGCTAAGGCCAGTAGCAAACGCATTGTTACAACCTGAGCCACCGGAGAGAAGCTGTCATAATAGTCCTCTCCTTCGATTTGATTGTACCCTTTCGCCACCAAACGAGCTTTAAAGCGATCCAGGGAGCCATCTGGATGATGTTTCACCTTGTATACCCACTTGCATCCAATAGCTCGCTTATTAGGTGGTAGATCACTCAATCCCAAGTGTTATTGTCTTCAAGGGCCTTTATTTCAGTGTTCATGGCTTTTACCCAATTTGGGTCATTCTTAGCCTCTAAATAAGAGTTTGGAGCCCTATCTTTGTCCAGCTGAGACAGAAAAGACACATGATCCTGGGAAAAATGAGGGCTACAAGCAAAAGGATATGCCATGGGAGTATAAGGTGATGTGTGCGGCTGAGATTGGATGAACTGTAGGAAGCTAGAAGGAGTTGTCTTGGTTCTGTGGCTTTTTCGTGGTGCAAGAGTTGTGTTAGAAGGTGCAGAATTTGGGTTTGTATGGGCAGAATTTTCTGTTATTGAGAATGGTTGGGCAGAATTTTCTGGTATTGGTGAAAAATCATCAGCATTCAGGTTTGAGAATGTTTGTGTCGTTGGTGAGGTTTCAGAGGTGTTTTGGTGGTCTGTTATCAACTGTGATAGGTGCTCAAAATCATTTTGCACAACATATGTATCAAATAGATCAATTGATTGTGGCACAGTGTCCTTAGAAACACCTAAAGTGGATGCATGCGAACTCGACACAGTGGAAACCATTCGTGCAAAAGGAAATATTGTTTCATGAAACATCACATCTCTCGACACAATGACCCTTTTATTTTGTAAATCATACAACTTAAATGCCTTTTGACCCTGAGGATAACCTATGCAAATGCATTTGCGAGAACGAGGCTCAAATTTGTCTTTATGGGGCAGAACATTTGCAGCATAACATAAACACCCAAATACTCTAAGATGGCTCAAATCTAGTTTCTTGGAGAAAAGAATTTCATATGGAGTTCTCAAATTTAAAATCTTAGAAGGTAACCTGTTTATCAAATAGGTAGCTGTGAGAATTGACTCACTCCAAAAAAATTTAGGCAATTGTGATTGAAACATGAGACCTCTTGCTACTTGAAGCAAATGTCTATGTTTGTGTTCCACAACTCCATTTTGTTGTGGCGTATACACGCACGACCTTTGATGAACAATGCCGAATGTGGATAACAGTTTCTGACATTCACTACCCAAAAATTCAGCACCATTATCTGACCTTACAACCTTGACAGAAACATTGAATTGAGTTCTAACCATGTTTAAAATTTTTTCAAGAATATTAACTGTCTGTGACTTAGCTTGCATAAGATAAGTCCACACAGCTCGACTAAAGTCATCAACTATTGTAAAAAAAAAAAAAGTTCCACTAATCGATCTTTGATGATATGGTCCCCATATGTCAATGTGAATTAACTCACAAATTCTAGAAGTTCTTATAGCACTAGTTGGAAATTTAGTCCTTGACTGCTTAGACATTGGGCAGATTTCACAATGGACTTTGTTTGTAACAGAAACACATGGTAATTGCAAAGTTTGTATTACCTGATCCGAAGGGTGTCCTAGACGCTTGTGCCACAAATCAAAGGTTCCATTCAACACATAGTTCGCAGAACAATTATTAGCAGAATAGCTAGAAAAAATATTAAAGAAAGGATGATTTACGTGTATTCTTGAGATGTCTTCTATAGCAGCTTCTGAGAAGGATGATCTGTCAATCATGTACAATCTATTCTTAACCTTCCCAGCAGCCACCAACCTCTTAGTCATCCGGTCCTGTAAGATACAAAAATCGTGTGAGAATAGGCAATCAATTTTGGATTGGGTGGCAAGTTTATTGATGGAGATGAGATTAAATTTAAAATCTGGGACATAGAGGCAATCTTTCAGGGTTATAGTATCTTTGAGATCTCCCATGCTTTCAACGGTTTTAATCGTACCATCTGGAAGACATATAGGTGTATAACAATTGGTTTTTCTTGGATTAGAGAGAAGGGTAAAGCCACAGATCATGTGTCCTGTCGCCCCGGTGTCCAAAGTCAGGAACTCTTTGTTCATATTTTCGAGTGAACTAAGGATGTTATAGTTAGCCATACTTGAGAAGTCCATGGAATACGCAAAATTCACACCATTCATCTCTCGTATATGAATTTTACCCTGACAAGTTTGCTCACTTCCTGTTGCAGCAGGTTCATGTTGCAAAGTATCTGCTGTAGCTCTTCACCACTCTTTGTAGTTCCATCTCCCTTGTCATCAAACAAGATGTCTGCAAGATTAGCTTGACTTTTGTGAGCACTATAAATTTGTTGCTGCTTTTTGGCCTCTTTGTTCCCCTTCCACCAATCCGGATATCCAATTATCTTAAAGCATCCCTCCTTCAAGTGTCCATTAGCACCACAATAGTCACATTTTAGACTTCTCTTGTAGGCCTTGTCCCTTCTCAGGTCATTCTCTCTGTTTCCAGTAGAGTAATTTCTCTGTGTGTTGTTGTTACCTCCTTTCCCTACCAACATTGCATGTGCTCACTACTGTCAAAATCACCCTCACAACTTGTTGTTTCTCAACATTCGTTAACATCGCGTATGCCTTCCTCACTTCTGGCCACGGTTCAGATGCCAAAATTTGGTTCCTAACTCCGTCATATGTCTCGTTCAACCCCATGAGAAATTGTATGAGTTTTGTTCTTCCTTCCTTCTCATTTATCCTCGCTGTTTTGCACACACAGCCTCCGCATCGACAATCATCTTATGGTGCAAGTCGACTCAATTCATCCCAAAGGTTTTTTAGCTTGCTGAAGTATTGCGATAAACTCATGTTACCTTGCGCAATTGTACAAATCTCTCTATTCAATTGGTACAATTGAGGACCATTGCTCGTCCCGTATTGCATCCGCAGTTCTTCCCATAGTTCGCTCGCAGTTTCTACCAAGCTAAAACTATCTACCAGCTCTGGCGAAATCGAGTTCAGAATCCACGACACAACAGTGTCGTTCACTCGAGTCCATTTGCGCGAAGTGTGCATCTTCTTCCTTCGGCTTTGGTGTACTACCATCGATGAACCCTAGCTTATTCTTTGAACTTAAGGCACGTTTCATAGAATGACTCCAAGCTAGATAGTTCAACTCGTTCAATTGATTCGAGATGATAGCTATTCCTAAGCTATCTGAGGGAAGGAGTGTTAGAGAGTAAACATACCCTCCGTAATTCACTGTTTCTGTTGCAATTTGAGTCTGCCTCTGCTCCAAATTCGTTTCTGTGGTGCGCTGCTCTTCCATGGCGATTCAGCAAAATTCACAGAAAAAATCCTCATACCCAATCGGTCAAGTTTTCTCAAACGATTGAAGCTTCTCCTACTCTTGAAGCCTTCGATTGACGATTAGAACAGAATCGTCTGCTCTGATACCATGAAAAATTCGAGATTCTGGCTCAATTCGAGCTTTTGTGTTATTCGAGCACCTTGATGTATCGAGAGAATATGGCGGAAGAGTTTTATGAATGAAAAGTGCTAATTATGTTCAGGACCCGAATATCGTATTTATACATCAGAATAAGAGAAAATAACTAAGAAAATATCTAAGTATATCTAACAAACTAAACAGAGTAAAATAAATATTATAATGAACACGTGGTTTCTTCAAGTTCCTTTGGGTAGTTTTTGTGGGAATTTCGGAAATATAATCAATAGGCGTATTCTTCAACCAAAAGTAGATACTTGTTTGGGTTCCATTATTCATCACTGCAAAGCGCGTAGTCTATTACAGATATGCATTTATTAGCATCTTCTTCGTGGAGTTTTAAGTCCATTTTGATGTAATAGAAGTTCATGTTTTTTTCGACGAATAGTTGAGTAGTCTTAGCTTTTGTGTTTGCTTGGATGTTGTGCTTGGTTGGTTCATCATTCAGTGAGCCTTTGTCTTTATTTGTTTGCTCATTATTTAATCTTATGTTCTTATCTTTTTAATAAATTCGTTTGTGAAAGAGAAAAAATAGTGTAATTGAAATTAAACATATACACATAAACAGTTGAGTCCAAATATGAAAGAGTCCAACAAAAAGGCCGAGCGGCCGAAGCCCAATCAAATAAACGTAAGGGAGTTTCACAAATAAATTAACTCTGGGGGCTTATTTGCAACCTTATAAAACTATAAAAAAGGAGAACCCTACATACTCCGGAGGCGTTGGACTCGTGAGGGAAGAGAGCTCGGAGCGTCGACTAGCAGCAGAAGCATGTGGAATTAAGAAACACTGAAATTAAACTTTAGAATTTGATATTCTAGCAATTATTATGATGGGTTTTATAGTTTTCAATCTGAATTTCTGCTGCAATTTGCTGCTCGCTCTTTTCTCCTACGGACCTGATGATGATGTTTTTGTTCTGAAGGTTCTTTCTATCACAGCACAACAATGTAAAAAAATAGCTTTCCCCCAAATTTTCGAGATGTTTATACGTTAAAGAAAAAAAAAATTAACAGAAGAGAGTTTGAGCGGATGAATAAATGTAAGAATCGATGAACAGAGAGCGTGAGAGAAGAGAAGGCTAATTTAATTCATTTAAACCTAAGTCAATAAGTGGGCTGATTAACAAAATTGGGCCAATTTACTTATTTTTTTATCTCTGGTGGTCGGCCCAATATTAAACGTGTCGGCCCAAGTCTAACAGTTAAGATTTCAGTCTCTTCTTCCCTTTCCTGTGAACGAAGCGATCTGCAAAACCCTTTTTTATGTCTTCGTGTTTTGCTTCTCTCTACTGCCTTCAGCTGGGTATGTGACTGTCGGAATTATGCATGATTGATTAATTTCAATTAGCGCACACACAACAACCTCTGAAGCATTTCACCTTGTCTTTATACAGATTCCCGTTTTTTTAATCGGGAACATGTTTGGTTGCTTCTAATCTTTTTGTGGACCTGAGGAAATGTAGTTTAAACTTTGAGGTTCTTAACTGAATGTGGCACTTCTCCGTATTGTTCATTTTTCTATATTTTTTTGGGATTTTGAACTAGAAACCCTAGCATTTTTCGTTTCTTTTTTTTTGTTTCCCGTGAATTTTGAAGGCGAAACTACATGTTTTCTCATGTTTTTGAAATCTTCGTTTCGCATTATGAAAATTTGAAGTTATATTCTTTTGGGTCTGTGGCAGATGGTTTTTTGAGCGAAAGAGTTCTTCCTCGTGAGGCAAGTAGCAGCATATAAAATGGTAATTCGAACCTTGGATGCATTGGTTGGTTATAAATGTATACCGCAGTGTTCATTGTTTGTGGTTGAAATGTGTTTTATGCTTTGAAATGCAGTCACAAGATATTAGAAAATGGTTTGCGAAGCCACGCGAAAGTGGTTCTGGGAATAACATCAAAGCAAAGTCTTTGACATCGGAGAAACCTCCTGCTGCCTCTCCACAGCCCGGAAACTTGGTTTGTGCAGTATAATTATTACATTTTTTAAATGTAACTTTTGAAATTATAATAGTTTTGCAATTATAGTTTTTGCACATTTTCAGCGGTTTAACATGGTTTGCTGTGTGCAAGATGTGACAAAAGAAAACACGATATTATGTGATTCTCGGTTGGATGGTAAATTAGTAATAACCAGCAACACCCATTATTTCTTCTCCTTTCAGTTGAATGGTTGTTTTGTGTTTGGCACATAGAAAGTTGACCGTGTTCATGGGTTGTTCACTTGTGTGATTTATGGCTATCAGACCTGTGAGGACGCTCTATGGCGATATTAGACTTGCCCCTGATTCAATCGAATTTTATCTCTGTTTCAAGGAGTTTCTGCTAATTTTGTAGGCACAAGGAATTCAGGAATGTTCAGGAAGGAAGAAAACAAGTAAATATTTTGCCAAGGATGCAGAAAATGTTAATGACAAGGCAGATCCTGCTGAAAATTCTGATAAGAAGAAGGCACAAAAGGGTAGTGTGGAGTCGGGGACTAATAAAAGACCCCCACCTGCAAGAAAGGTCCGTAAACTTGAGAGTGATGACGAAGATGAAGTCTTTGCCGTCTTACCGACTCCAAGTAAGGGTTCAGCTAAGGGGACCCCAAACAAGAAATTGAAAAGTGGTTCTGGAAAAGGAGTCCCCCAAAATCGCATCGATGATATTGATGAAGATGTTGAAAGTAATTTAGATTCTATTTCATCGAAATCTGCTGGAAGGGGTAGGGGCCGTGGTGCTAAAGGTCCTGCGGCTCCTTCAATAAGCATGGATGTTGCTGAAATCGATGAAGATATTGAGGATGAAAAGGATGTCAAACCTGGGAAAGCTGCTGGACGAGGCCGTGGTGGAAGAGGCCGAGGTGGTGGAGGAAGGGGTGGTTTTATGAACTTTGGTGAGAGGAAAGATCCTCCTCATAAGGGAGAAAAGGTAAACAAGTAACAGAAATAAATTTTGAAGTTTTTGCTGGATGTATTTATTGAACGGTATTGTGTTGTTGTTTCTCAGGAAGTTCCTGAAGGTGCTCCCAACTGTTTCGATGGCTTGACATTTGTGCTTAGTGGAACTCTTGACAGGTAATTCTTTTAACTCTTTAACTCTGTATTTATGGTTTTTTGATGATTATAATCACCCACGTATATCCCGACATAGTTGCACAACTTCTTCACAGTAATGTGGATATGAAAATGTCAAGTGCATATGCAAATAGCTTAGTCACTGTATTAACTACTTGTGCTTTCCAGTTTAGAGAGAGAAGAAGCTGAGGATTTGATCAAGCGCCATGGAGGTCGTGTTACTGGATCTGTCAGCAAAAAGACGGTGACATATTAATTCTCAGTTCGATGTCTAATCTTGATTATCTATCTACATACATGTACATCATATCTTGATAATTTTTTTGCAGAATTATCTTCTATGTGACGAAGATATTGGTGGCCGAAAATCTGTCAAGGCCAAGGAGATCGGGTAAAACGTTTGCTTCTATTTCTTGTTTAGTTTGATGTGATGTATCACATGTTTTCTCTTTTGTAATTATTCCTTGAGTGTTTTCGCGTTCCACATGTAACCTCTTTCATCTCTCTGCAGAACTCCTTTCCTTACCGAGGATGGGTTGTTTGACATGATACGGGCATCAATCAAGTCAAAACCTTCTTCACAACTTTCAAAGAAGGCTGTGGATAAAGTTGTGCAATCCTCCCCTAAGAAAAGCCCTCAGAAATCAGAAAGCAGTATGTTACTTTTGGATCTTGGTGTTTAACAAACTACTTTTGTATTCTGCCTAAAGGTTTATTACGGTATAGGTTCTAAAATATCTTTTCCAATTGAGCAACTTTCTTATCATGATGATTGTTTCACTCGTCCTTTGATAAGCTTTTATTCACATATATCATCCAGTTAGACCTGGAACTTAGAGCTCGTAGCATTTGTATGTTGATATGCCTAACCAAAAATCACTTGTGAATCTACATCAATATTTGAAGCTTTGATTGTCAACTAGAAATTTAACCTACGCTCATTTGAAGGTTATTGATGACTTCTTTACCATGCTTTGTGATTAGTTCGTTAATATTTTTTTACTTGCATTATTTTATTGAAGAAGCTGCTGCCCCAGTTGCTGCTGCTGAAGACACAAAACGACCAACTCATGTTGCTGCCTTATCCAAGGGAACATTTCTATCCACTTCACAAAATACGTTGCCTTGGACCGAAAAATATCGACCAAAGGTTCCAAATGATATGGTTGGAAATCAGTCATTGGTATGCACTAGCCCTTTTTCAAGTTTTAGTGTTTTTTTCCTTTAATTTATGAAGTGTGTAATAATAGTAGCTGTCTTTGTTCAGGTGAAGCAGCTCCATGATTGGTTGTCAAATTGGGATGATCAATTTCTTAACACAGGCAAACAAGGGAAGGGAAAGAAACAGAACGATTCTGCTGCTAAAAAAGCTGTGTTGTTAAGTGGAACTCCTGGCATAGGGAAAACCACTGCTGCGAAGTTGGTTAGTAAGATGCTTGGGTTTCAGACAGTCGAGGTGAGGATGTGTCTCTTTCACATTAATTACCTCACTTCTCCCGTCCTATTTTATTCTATGAATATGCTTATTGCCAACTGATTTCTCTTTGTTTTAGGTTAATGCTAGTGATAGTCGTGGAAAGGCTGATTCCAAAATTGAAAAGGGTATCAGTGGAAGCACTTCAAATTCTGTTAAAGAACTTGTTAGCAATAAATCTCTGGGTTCTAACCTGAAAAGGTTTGCTTTTTCTTGATTCCTACACCAAGCACAAGCTGAGGAATATTAATCATTATCTTGTCTTGTTTCAGCTCTCAGTGCCCCAAGACTGTTCTTATTATGGATGAGGTTGATGGAATGTCTGCTGGAGATCGAGGTGGAGTAGCTGATCTCATTGCCAGCATCAAGATGTCGAAAGTTCCTATAGTTTGCATTTGCAACGACCGGTACAGTCAAAAACTTAAGAGCCTTGTGAACTACTGCTTGCTTCTCAGCTTCCGAAAGCCAACAAAACAGCAGGTGCAATTTGTGGTTTTTAAACTCACGTAGTGGCTAACTGATGTTTTGATTGTCATACTTGTTTGTCTTTGTTGCCACCTTTCCTTATTTTTAGCTTCAATTAATAATATTTTTGCCAATTCAATGCTAGATGGCAAAAAGGTTATCACAAATCGCAAAATCTGAAGGTCTTCAAATTAATGAGGTATTTACCATTCTTAACTAGCAATAGTGCACTTTGTGGCTCAATCGGCTCATTTTAGGGTTGAAATTGAACCTTGTAACGAAACCTGTTTTTTTTTTATTGCACTGATTTCGGTTCTCTGGAGCAATGATGGGTGTGAAATGAAAAGACTCGGAACAAAAATTGAAGTGATTATGAATATAACTGATGTAAGATTTGCTTCTTGACCGTAGATTGCACTTGAAGAACTTGCTGAAAGAGTAAACGGGGATATGCGAATGGCCGTCAACCAACTTCAGTATATGAGTCTATCCATGTCAGTGATTAAGTTTGATGACATCAAACAACGCCTTCAAAGCAGTTCAAAAGATGAAGATATATCCCCTTTCACAGCTGTAGATAAGTATGATACCTTTTACATGTTCTTATTTTTTAGTAGATGCAACCTTATTTGTTCGGTGTGGGTCCAAGTATCAGTATTTTTTGGTTTTCCCCTCCTGTGTCGTGTTTCTTCTGGCATTATTAGTTGGATTCTTCCTCTGTTCTATAACTTTGATGATCATTGTAAAGCTACTCTGGATCTTGCTTTGGATGAGTATTTGCTGCTTTTGGTTGTAAGGTTCACCATTGAAGCCTCTAGCACATTAGTTGTAATCCTTGCTGTATTTGAGAATCATCGAACATTTAGAGCACTATGTCTATTCCTCGTAGAGTTCCAAGCTTTTTTTTTTTCTTTTTTATATTATGGTGTTAATCCATAGTGTTCATTATCAGATGAGCATGAGATGCTCCTCACTATTTATCATGTTTAATTCACTTTTATTACAGGCTTTTTGGCTTCAATGGTGGAAAATTGCGGATGGATGAGAGAATTGACCTTAGCATGAGTGATCCTGATCTGGTCCCTCTTATTGTTCAGGTGTTTCTTATCCCTGTGGATATAACTAAATTTGGCTATTTATTACCTGTAAAGAATTCAAGAGTACATCAATCAAACTTTTGTGCGTGGAATTGTGTGGTTGACGTTATAATGTATATATGTTGCCCTCTCCTGAATCCAGAATTTTGTGCAAGAAATATAGTTAATTGAGGATGTTTTTGGAAGAAAGTGTGTTAGTACATGCTGGTGCTGATTAAAATCTTAAGACATTTTAATTCTTCTATTGCAGGAAAACTATATAAATTACAAACCTAGTTCGGCAGGTAAAGACGATAACGGGATGAAAAGAATGGACATGTTGGCACGCGCTGCCGAATCAATTGCAGACGGTGATATTGTTAATGTCCAGATACGAAGATACAGACAGTGGCAGCTCTCTCAGATCGGTTCTCTTTCCTCTTGTATAATCCCGTTAAGTCCTCTGGCTTTTTGGTCTTTTCAAGCTTTATTAATTTGTTTATGATACTCAAAATTACTGATGGTGATCAGTTTTGCTATGTAAATCAGTGCTGCTCTACTGCATGGACAGCGTGTAACACTGGAGCAGGTGACCCATTATCGTTTTATGCCTGTTTGCAGATAATGCTATTTTGTATTTCATGAAAATTTATTTCACAACAGATTCTTTATGCAAGTTGTTTTAAACTCCTGCAGGGGGAACGCAATTTCAACAGATTTGGTGGGTGGCTTGGTAAGAACTCTACTACAGGGAAGAATTACAGACTTTTGGAGGACCTTCATGTTCATCTTCTCGCATCCCGTGAGTCTTATCTTGGAAGGTACTTGCTCCCTATAAACATTCGGTGTTATAATTTGCATAATAGCCTTGTAACTGTGTCTCCATTGTGGTTCTTGCTTTCCCATTGCAGGACAACACTAAGACTTGACTACTTTACTCCTCTAATGAGACAGTTGACTGTTCCTCTAAAAGAGTTACCGAAGGTTGAAATATATAATGGGTGTCACTACTTTTTCCAGAGAACCCCTTGTTTCTTATTCTCTTAAACCTGATATTATTTTGTCAAATGAACTATCAGGACGAAGCTGTTGAGAGAGTTGTGGAGTTCATGGATATGTACTCCATTAGCATGGAAGACTTTGATACAATCATGGAGATCTCAAAGTTTAAGGTATGACACATAATAATTTCTCTGCCCACTTACATTATGATTTTACACCGATCATATCATTCATGTCACCTCTGTTTTTAGGGGCATGCAAGTCCTTTAGATGGAATACAACCTGCGGTGAAAGCTGCACTGACGAGGGCGTACAACAAAGGAAGCTCATCGCGTGTGATTCGATCCGCCGATTTAATCACTCTCCCCGGGATTAAGAAAGCTCCGAAGAAGCGAGTTGTAGCAATGTTAGAACCCGTCGATGAGCCTTCGGTCGATGGAACTGCTGCTATCAAAGAAGAGGAAATCCTCACTGACACAGAGGAGCAAGGTACACTTTTTTCTTTGTGTAAAGCTTCCATTGATAGCTCATTCTCTGCATAAGCTTGGTGATGGCTTAAGTGGGGTGCTTTATCAATTCTCCCGTGGCAGCAGATGAGGAAGAAGACTCGGTTGATGCGGAGAAGAAGCTTCGTTTGGATTTACAGAGTCTCAATTCCAAAGGTTGGGAAAAAGCTGTTCTTTGCTGTGATGATATATAATTTCTCCCTCCATAAACGACTTATATCCATGAGTCGATTTAATTATTGATCTATGTATCTAGAAGAATCTATATTTCAGCTGGCTTTTTTCTTGAACTTCAGGAATCCAAGTGCAAATGGAGTTGAAGGGTTCTTCTTCTACGAAGTCCACCACGAAGAAGGCTCCCGCTGGAAGAGGCAAAAGAAACGTCGATGCCTCCGATAAGAAAGCAAGTGCGGGTCGTGGTTCTTCTGCTCCCAAGAGAAAAAGATGAAATCTTGGTTTTGAATTTTGCTTGTTTTATATACTAACAAGCCAAGCGTTTTTCGTACTGTAAATCACAACATTTTATCTGGTTTTCGATTAATGAAGCTAAGGCTTTATTTTACACTCTTTTGTCAGGAACTAGTGAATGAGAAACATGCCGTTTGTCTTTAATTTCTTCCCATTCTCGTAAATTTCTTCCCAAATATTTACATAAAAGGAGTTTCAACACATATCAAGAACCTTATAAAAAAGACAAGGCATGAACAAAGTCTGATCCCATCAATGCAGTTTCGGTCAGCCCCAGAAAGAAAAAGGCCAAAACAGTCACATTAAAACCAAGTCCCATTAGTACTACAAAGACAAAACAAAACCCCACAAACGATTTTAAAAGTTAAATGTATTTATTCCATATATAGCATAGCACTGCACAGCAGCAGTGTTGTCAATCATCTTGAGAAGTGGTGGAGTTGTTGGAGGCAGTGCTGCTGCTGTTGTACTTGTTGGAAGAGCCTTTGCTGCTGAGATTATTATTATTATTATTAACAGGGTACTTGATTGCGTTGAGCTCAATCTTTCTCAGAGCAGCTTTATCAAGATCAATCCCACAAACATCAGAGAGCCTCACGAGGTAAAGCAACACATCGGAGAGTTCTTCTCCCAAGTGTGTCTTCTCTTCTTCCTTCCAATCGGGTAAACCCTTTGGTACTTCTCCTTTCCATTGAAATATTTCAGACAGTTCCCCAACTTCTCCTACCTATACAAAAAGAGTGTTACTTTTTTTTTTTTGGACGTGATTTGCTACAGTCGAGATAAAGATGCAATTAATGGGGCTGTGGAGATTCTTTGATGCCATTGATAAAGACAAATGAGCAAAAGTGTGTCCAAAAAAGTGGAACCGTGTTTGGTTTTATTGTGCACTGCGAAAGAGAACTGTTCAGTCATGCAATTTCTATGGCAAAATACATTGGACGATGAGACTTTAGCACCTTTTCACATATAATTTGCCTGCCATCAATTTCTAACCAAGTCAAAGCACTTTTTTGAGTATGTCTACTCATATTTTCTATGTTCTTTTTTTTTTTTTTTGTTTCTGTTTTCAGCTTCAAAGTAGTCGGCAAAATAAGAACAAAAACACGACAAAGCGAAGCCCTTCCACAGAAATCAAACATTCCCCCAAGAATCACGAAGAAAAAAAAGTTACAAGCTCTATGGGGTATTTAATTTACCAGCTAAACACACACAGAAAGAAGAAAAAATAATAAAGATTGCTTTTTTTTTTATTACCAGGGCAAGAAGAAGATTGCGAGGGCTGTGAAACTTTTCCCAATCCCTTTCCTTAGCAAACTCATCCATTTTCCTCTTGAGGAGATCAAGGGTCACCTTCTCCTCCTCAACGCCGTGCTCTCTTCCCGTCATCTCTCTCTCTCTCTCTCTCGATACCTTCTCAACACTCAGCGCACAAGGAACCGAACACCAAAGATTAATAATTGTTAGCAAACAACCAGGGAAAAATGTAAAGCCTAAATAAAGCAGCGTACCCTTGTAATACCCACCAACTTTGAGTAAGTGTGGGAAGAAAAAGAATGCCGAGGGCTGCTCTGTATATAAAAGTGTGTTTGTGGGCCTACTGTGTAGGGTCCACAAGGTACCGGCTAAAACCGGGCCATGATTTAATAGAGAGAATGTTTGCCAATGAATAAATAAATATTGTACGATTAAATCGCTATTATTGCTCGATGGTATCGAATTCAAAGAAAATCTATACGTTTGACATTATAAAACTTTCCGACGTGAAAGTGATGTATTTAGATTTCAGACCGGCCGACATGTAATAGACTCGTGGGATATTGAGGCCCTCGATTTCGGGAGACGTTGTCGTGTGTGGTCGGGTCGGGTCCTCTGTTGGTGGGCCATATTGGGCTTCGCTGTCCTTTAAATGGGCTTACGAATTAGAAAATTCGAAGCCCAATAATAAATTTCGAAAAGCCCCATCCAATATGTTGTTGTTGCCCACAAATTGTATTTACTGCTGCTTTTATTGCATTATTTGTATCTGTATGTGCACAAAATTTCAAGAGATATCATGGTGGAAGAAAAGTATAATTCAAGAATCTGGTTCTGCTGTTACACTTACACATGGGTAAAAGACCCTTTTTCTTCTTATAGAACTGTATTTATTTCATATATAGATACAAGAATCCCTTACAAGAATAAATCACTATACTATGATCCTTTTATCGGCGGTACCATGAGAGGACGAGGAGCTCTTCATTGATAGAAAATTATAGAATAATGACACAGTGAACGCTCTTATATAATTAATTGATATTCATCCATCTTACACTTTATTCCACCACTTCTATTGATTCTTTATTTTTTCTTTCATATCTTTACCGTAAAGTATGATTCTTTGATTTTTTGCAATCTCCCCAATCCAAGTCGCAATCTTCGAGGGTCTTTCATCAATGCCCGGAAGAAGGAAAATCATCATTACATAAAAAAAAAAAAAAAAAGAAATCAATTCTCTACTGCAAAGTCAAGAAATGTCCAAATTAAGCCTTTTTATTTAGAGAGCCATGTGACAGATTTTAGTACCCGTAAGGTGTTAATATGGGGACATCTCACTTCAAGCCAGCTAATGTACAAGTACATGTACAAATACAGCTTGTCCTAAAACCGGTAGCTTTTACTAGTTTCTTTTAACATATCAAGAAGACGAGGAGGAGATGAGGAATAATATACATGAAGAAAATAGATATCTAATATCACAAAACAATCTCCCAAGTAAACCTTCAACATTCACAACATAATTGCAGATTTGCAGGCCCTAAAATCAATACCTTACTTCGATCACATTTCATCATTAATATACATTAAGATAGCTTCTAAATTACCACAAGAAAACATACATATACCTCTAAATAAATCTATGCAGAGAAAGAAGAAAATAGAGAAAAAAAGGTGGGATTTTTTTTTTCTCAAGAATTTACAGGGTATGTTATGTACTAAAATCACGCGGTGTGAGTAAGATTCACAGCTCTATTAAGCCTCTCGAGGATCCCAATCGCCTTCCTCTTAGCCCTCGAAGTCCCATTCTTCGCCAGCTGAGAAATCGTACGATGACTGCTCTCCTCATCTCTCATCTCCTTCCACTTGGATCTATCGCTGAAGCAGATACTGTAGAGCACAGCAATGCAATTCTCCTTACTACGTGCGCAACAAGTTTCCCTAATTACCCCCAGTAGACAAGAAACTCCACCGAGTTCCCCCATTTCTTCAACAGCCCTCTGATTCGTCGAAAGCATCGCAAGAATCGCCAGCAACTCTTCCACGTGAACCCTTTTCACAATCTTTTGGATGATGACCCTCACTGCCCCGTCCTTGACAGCCCTTACCTTATTCTCGTGGATTATGCACAGGTTAAATACAGCAGAAGCAACGTCCTTCATAGCTAAAGGGTGTCCCTCTTCTAGCAAAGAGATCAAAGGCTTCAAGGCACCCGATTTGCCTATCAAAGCCTTGTTCGAATCGAGGGCTGATAGTGTAAAAAGGGCTGCAGCTGCGTTGCTTCTTGTCTCGATGGTTCCTGATTTTAAAGCCTCTATCAGCAGAGGGATTACCATGGGAGCCTCTGCAACGAGCTTCTTGTTGCTGTCGTGAATGGACAGGTTCAAAAGAGTTGTAATGATGTCTTCTTGGAGATCGGGGTGGACCCCACCGGCCGTGGTGCTCTGAGAGAGTGGAGATAGCAATTGGGGTATGGCGTTGGCGGAGAACTCGCCGAAGAGGGCTCGAAAAGATGGCATTTTTTTGGTAAGGAGCCTCAGTTCCTTGGCGGATTCTTTCTGCTCGGGAAATGTGGAGGAGGACATTTGGTTGAGCAACGAGAGGAAATGGTGCTTGTCTGCTTCGGTGAGGCCTTCGTCGTCGGAGTAGTGAGGGCATTCTGGTAATTTGATGCCGCGACTCTTACACCACTGAGAGATCAGTCTTTGGATTAGGTGGTTCGGCGTGAGAAGCGTGTGAGAGAGAACCTGCTGCGTTTGCGGGCACGTTCGGTTCCCTGATTTGAGCCATCTTTCGATGAAGGGCCTATCGTATGTCTGCAAATGGACGAAGGAAAAAATTCAACCACAATCATAATCGCCCCGAAAAAAAGAAAATAAAAATTACCAGTCCCGTGGAGACAATTACGGGTTCCCTCATCAGCTCCTTGGAAATCGGACACTTGAACTCCTCGGGCACGGCCACAGAGCCCACGAGAGAGCCGTTGACCTTCAAAGATTGCGCCTTTTTCAGCTTCATCTCCTTCAAGACTTGAAGGGCTCTGTCGATATTGTTCAAATTCGCATCGTCCTCGTCGAGGACTATCGTTTTCACCAGTCCCTGCAGTTCCTTCTTCAAGTCCATGGCCACCGTCGCCGCCTGATCTCCTTGGGACGCGCCGCTCTTGGCCATCAACGCATTTATTGTGTTCTTTTCTGTCTGTGTTTTGTGCGCGTATAAGGATTTAGGAGTTTCTTTCCATTGATTTAAGGGGGTGGGCTAGAGAATTCTTGAGAGCTTTCTTTTTTTCTTTTTTTTTTTGGGGTTCACTCTTGCGGTGCTTGTGCTGTGATGGCGTGGTGCGTAGGAGAGAAGACGAAGAGTGTGGTGTGTAGCTGTAGAATAAGAAAAGAATGTACTGTGATAGAGTGATATGTGTAGTAAATTATTATTATATAAAAATAAATAGAAAAAAAAAAAAGAAGAAGAAAGCTGCGTGTGAGGTGGGACCCGCGTTTTGGGACAGCTGGCATGCTACGCGGAAGACGATTACAAATTTCGCGTCATGCACTAATTAATTTTTATTGTTATTAATATGGGTGGGAGGGAAATAAGATGCATTGCATTCATTGTTGTTTAATTATTTCACTTAAGATGCAAGGCGTTCATTGTCGTTTAATTATTTTACTTAAACCATTCCAATTTTTTTATTTTACGTGTTGATCGTTTGAAGTTATACTATTTAATGATAATATAATTCGTGAATTTAGTAAATATAATTAAATAACAATACGACTTGTCTGCATTCGAAGATAGGAATGGAACGTGACATGCTTGCATGTGAAGGGGACATGCGTTTAAATTTAAACATATTGAATTGCTCGTCGAACTTGAAATTACGATCTTCATAATCCTTTTTAAGATTGTAGTCTTATTTATGTATTCCTTATGACGGTTATATTGATGTAATAACGGGCTCAAATTCTCACGTTCTTATTGATGACATTTGTAATGGAACTTCGTTATATGCATTAAACATGAAATCTAATTCTACAGAGTAATAGACTCTCTCTCTCTCACACACACTCTCTCTATAAAATTCAAATCAGTCCATAATGAAAGGCTTGCAAGGAAAGTTCCTAATGATTCTATTTCGTCAATCAAGGGATCTAATTAAAGTGAATCAAATAAAGAATACATAATCATTTGTTGATTTTTCATTTGCCGACAGCCTTATTTTAACAAGAGTTGTATAACCCGGAAAAAAAAGTTGGAATCTTGGAGACAATCTTCAACAATTTTTTTCTTAACCGGATTATCCCAAGGCATGACCTAATATATAGGTGCGTGATATTTCATTTTGAAGGTCACTAGTTGCATCAGTGTATAAATAATATACTATAATCTGGCTACTTTTTTTGTTGCAATATGGATACTCTTTCTCCAGATCAGACCAAATCGCATTATCTAACCGTTTTTTCTATATAATCAACCAAAGTGACTATATATTTGACTTAAATATTCATTTTATAATATATATATATATAACTTGTGACATTAAAGCATCGGTTTTCTTTATTTTATTAGCAAAACCTAACGTCTATTACATAAAGCATCGTAACATTACAAAAAAGAAAAAAATTATTTATTAGCTGGTGGTACTAATGGGTCACGCCAGTGACATTTCAACCATTATATATATACCATCCAATAAATTAACAATCGTTATATGCCGACATTTAAATAGTATATTGAGAATGAAATAATGGGATTGGAGAATCTTTCGAATAAGTGTATATATATTTATATTCATATATATTTGCAATAAAAGACTATTCATTTGGTAGAAAGTGTTTGGAGAAGGAGCTTTCAAGTCTACTCCTTTAGTGCATGATTATTATAATTTCCTGAAAAAGAATATATATTATCATATTAAAAATATTGCGGGGTTTGTTGTCATCACATAGTGTACGTATCTATGTATGGTAGGCATGCATCATCAATGAGGTGGCAAATGAGACGACTGCTGCTCATTTTCTCCGTTTGCCGACAGCTTCTCCGACGGTGGTCCTCCTCGTGGGCCCCGCAGTGTCCACGTAAGCAAGAGTGACGTGTCTCTCAATAAGCCAATATCAGTACCACAGAGCTCACAGCTATCCATTACATATAAGTTGCAAGACAAAAAACATAAGTTAGCTGACAAGGAGACATGTGCATACACATACATGTGTTCATTATTATTGCATATCATAATGTCATTAAAACGATTAAATGTGTGTTGTATTGTATGGTTCATTATTCAAGTAAATATAAAAAGATTTAGATTACATGTAAATGTGAGTAATCATAAAAAGTCGTTTGTTCATTCAATTCATATGATAAGGTCACATGATGTTCAACAATATCACAAATGAAATAAATAGTTTCATGAAAAGACACCACCACCCCAGTACATATATGTGAAACGAAATGAAACTTGTATAGTAGTAGTTGGGAAGTCTTATAAGTGCCTCCGATGGCTCTATACTTATGGGGACAAGATTTGATTGGCATCAGTTTGCCAATCCCTTTTACAATTATTATTAGTAATTTGTTTACAAAAAAAAAAATTATATTATTCTGTTATTGATATAACTAATTTTTGTTCCAGTTCACAACTTAAGAATGCGGCGAGGTTTTGTAGCTTTAAGCCCACAGTTAATGGGCTGGATTTGTTTTTACAAGCCCAATAATTTAACTTAATGGGCTTAAGTAAGAGAATTTTATTGCTTTAGTTTTATGGTTCGGGCTTGGTTCCATATGTAGTTTTTCTAAGGTAAATTTTGCATCTCTCTCTTTGCATATTCACCATATTTTATCCCGTTAATCCGCTGCCAATAATACGGTAATGATATATTATATTTTCCATTACAACGTTCCATTAAATTTTTGCATGGTTTAACTGGTTAAGGAAAGAATGTTGTAAAAAAGGAATGAGCTCGAATAAATGTATACATACAAATCTATTTGAAATCTATATATAGATGATAACGAGATCTAAATAAATAATATCACGTGTAATTGGCTGCTCAATAATATTTTTCGTAGACCGTGAAGAGATACCCTATCACGCAAAACATAGTATGTATGTCCCATATTAATTTCCTTCATTTATGACAAGCATCTTCTCTTTTTTCTCAAATTCAGATAATGTTAGCATTAAATCTCAGATGCACGGAACCAGATCTCCTTGATATATATATACAAATACATATTTAGCAAGTATATATTTGTTTCCTAAAAAATATCATGCAGAGCCATATTCACACGTGTCAGCAGCCCACAAGAGCCGCGTCGCCGTCTTTGCTCCGAACAAGAAGCCGGCAGTAATCGGAGATTTGCGAACGGCGGCGAGTGATCAACGAAATTTGATTTATAAAAAAAATTACATCTTCGATTGAGAGAGAGAGACGTAAAATAGAGCCGACCACATAAAGGAAGGTAACCTAATCTATCCACCAAAAAGGCTGTACGATAATGAGATGAGAGCTATATATATATATATAATATAAAAACGCATGAGAAATTGGTTGAGTGCAGCAAAAAGACATTTTGTCACGTAATATTCTTTGGGATTTTGGGGGAGAGGGAGAGAGAGAAGTGGCCAATGTGCAATGTCCATTGACAAGCCTAACGATACCCAAAAACATACCTATTTCTCTTTTTGTTTCTTTTAATGTGGAAACGTACACCTAAAATAATCAATAGCCTATCATTCATCTTTTTGATCGTTACCTATTCCATTTCGATTTTAGGCAGCAAAGCACCAACAGAGATTTTCTTTATATACTCCCGCACAGGGGTTGCTTTCCTTTCTCTGCATTGTTGATTTTTAATCTAAAAAAAAAAAAAAGAAGACATTTTTACATCTAGGGAACGCACTCTTGTTTGTTAACGGTGGCGACGTTTCTGGATTTATACCCTGTCTTTCTAAGCGGATTAAACGGAGGTGGGTTCTTTATTTATTTTTTTTCCGCTGGTGTTTTCTCTCTTTTAATACTAGCTAAACAAAACCCATACTGCAGAGCAGAGGATTTCATTGAATTGACTTCGATCGTCTGAAAAATATTTCTTTGTCTTGCAAGAGAAGGAGCTTTTACAGAGGATTGTGAAGAAAGAATATGACTGCTTACAAGCTTCTAAAAGATGGCGAGGGATTGGATTTGCAAGGGAATGCTATCAATTACAGCAAACTTTGCATTGAGAGTGGGAAAGTAGATGCTGATGTTGATGCCGCACGTCATAAGATCAGAGCCGCTCCTTCTCCTCCTCGGCCGAGCGGGGCCCGTCTTGTGTCCCTTGACGTTTTTCGCGGGCTCACCGTCGCGGTATTTTTCGAACCCCATTACTATGTTCTTCTTGTCTCGATTTAACGTTGTTCCTCTTATTTACTTTAATATTATTGATAAATTACTGGTTGGGGATAACTTAGAGTTGACTTTAAAACCATCACAAAATTGTATCTTGATATTCTTTTTGTGTTCTAATATAAGAAAAAACATGTGGGACAAGCACAAATCAACAATTCTTTTCCAAGGGCCATTGTTGAAATATCTTTCTTCCCTTGAAATTGACACTTAAGGAAGTGGTGGCACTGTGCTTTTCTACGTGTAATAAGCTAAGCCACTGTTCTTCTTTAATCTTTTTATTGCAGCTAATGATCTTCGTTGATGATGCCGGAGGCTTATTACCGAGCATCAACCATTCTCCTTGGAATGGCTTGACTCTTGCAGATTTTGTGATGCCATTTTTCCTCTTCATGGTTGGTGTCTCACTTGGGCTTGCATACAAGGTACTTCATTATATTTTTTTTTTCGTAGTCAAAGATAACTATGATACGCGTAGCATCTGCTAATTCTTCTTCTCTCTTTAAATAGAACATGCCTTCAAGAATCGGTGCAACAAAGAAAGCTCTGCTACGAGCAGCAAAGCTTATGATCTCCGGGCTATTCCTCCAAGGTGTTTGTCTCTGCAAACGAAAGAAAAAACAAAGATTTTCGGTTGTGACCCGATGACATAAAACATCTTCTTTCATGTCTCCTTTCAGGTGGCTTTTTCCATGGAGTTAATAATCTTACATACGGTGTCGACATGAATCAGATAAGGTGGATGGGGATTTTGCAGGTTTTATTTCCTTCTCATAACACTTCAGCTGCAATGCAACACTATTTTTTTTCTTACCATATTTTCTGACCTTATTCGCTGTCTATTTACCCTTCAGAGAATTGCTTTAGGATATTTTCTGGCAGCACTGTGTGAAATTTGGCTGAGGAATAACAAGAAAGTTAGTTCTCGGTTATCTTTGCTGAAGAAATACGAGCACCACTGGTAAAGTCCCGTAACGATATGAATGTTTTCGATAAAGCTTCTGCTATTTTCTGAGATTCACACACTTGTGATTATATATTTTATTTCAGGGCAATAACAATCTTGTTGACCGCTGTATACCTTGTAGTATCGTACGGCTTATACGTACCCAACTGGGAGTATAAGATTCTTAACGGGACATCTTCTCATACAAACACATTCACGGTAAGATTAGAATCATTCATGTTAGATGACATAAATACTACAACGTAAGTATTTTATTTCTTAGTTTTTTTTTTTTTTTTTATCATTTCGGAAGGTGAAATGTGGTGCGAGGGGCGACACGGGGCCCGGGTGCAACGCTGCAGGGATGATCGACCGTGCAGTTTTGGGCGTTCAGCATTTATATCGAAGGCCAATATACGCGAGGACTGAGGTAAATTAATTTCCAACGTCACGAAAATTCGATCTTTTTTTTTTTCGATATCCCATATTTTAAATTTATATCAATCAACAGCAATGCAGCGTCAACTCGCCAGATTATGGGCCCCGTCCCCTCGATGCTCCACCGTGGTGCCAAGCCCCATTCGACCCCGAAGGGATCTTAAGGTTTTCTTCATCTTTTTTCCACTTCGATATCGTAAGAAGAAAAACGTTTATATTAATGCGAGCTTCATTCGTTAAATAGTACGATGATGGTGATCGTCTCGTGCCTCATTGGTTTACAGTACGGGCACGTCCTTGTCCACTTCAAGGTAAAAAAGAATCAGCTTTTTTTCGACCCATACCTTATAACTTCCTCGAACTCATTCCTTAAAATCTTACACAGGATCACAAAGAAAGACTCGTGCTTTGGCTGGTTCCGTCCTCGGGTTTTATAGTGTTGGGCGTACTACTCGACGTATTTGGTAATGCTTAACTATTTTTTTCTATCTTCTAAGTTAAGAGGAGAGGGTAACACTATCAGGACACACACCTTAAGGATTATAATTTAGGACATTAACTTTCAGAATCGAAGCAATTTAAGGACAAAAATCTGCAACTGGACTCTATGCCACCTCTTTTGATGACGTGGCAGTTCATCTGGAAGCCAATTGAGCGCCAAGTCACACAGAAGAGAGGGCTTAACGTCCAGTCGACACTGATTGTCCTTAAATTGCTTTGAACTTAATATCCTAAAATTGGTGCCCGCAAAGCGTCGTACCTCGTAATTTATACACGAAAAAATAAAATAATTTAGCCAATTAATATAACTTTAGCTTGTCAAAATTTGCGACATCGCAGGAATGCACATAAACAAGGCTCTCTATTCTTTCAGCTACACGTGCGTGACGACGGGTGTTGCGGGCATATTATTCGCTACTATATATCTTGTGGTAAAGAAGATACTGTAAAATTTATATCATCGACGTAGGTGTAATGAAACTAAAATTCGGCTTTCTTTGATTATATATAGGTCGACGCGTGCGAATGGAAACGGTACACGACGTCGTTGGAATGGATGGGGAAACACGCGCTGATGATATACGTTCTCGTAGCATGCAACATCTTGCCTCTTGTTCTCCAGGGATTCTACTGGAAGCATCCCCATAACAATATCGTGAGTAGCAACGACGATTTATACCTTATTATGATACATAATTTTTTCTCAATTTCTCCCCGGTGGATAATATCAAACTTCACTTCTCGTGCTTTGCTAATGCCTGCAGCTAACCTTACTTGGAATTGGGAGGCATTGATGAGAGAAGCTTCACGATGATTATTTATTTATTTTCCTTTTTGTGTAATTTTATATTGTTCTATATAATTTATATATATTATGATTTGCTTAAGCTAGAAAAGGCAATAAAAAAAAGGAGAAATTATAAAATTAGGTTACTAAATATTCAAGTTTTCGTTTTTGGGTCACTATGTGCAAAAGTAGATCACTAACTTTGTATGTCAAAACAATTTTAGGTCATATTTTCAATTTTAGGTCACTAAGTATATTTTTTTTCGATTTTGGCTCACTAAGTATATACATTTTTCAGTTTCACGTCACTCATTTGGTAACTAACTTTATAAACATAGTGACCTAAAAATAAAACATGTATACTTAGTGACCCATAATCGAAAAAATATATATTTAGTGGCCTAAAATTGAAAACATGACCCAAAATTGTTTTGACATGCAAAGTTAGTAACTTAAGTTTGCAAATTATCAAACATAGTGACCCAAAAACGAAAACTTGGATATTTAGTGACCTACTTTTATAATTTTGACATAAAAAAACAAAAGTACAGTTCAAATCCAAACATGACATCACACCAAAATTCGCAAAAAAAAAGAAGACATAATTCTCCACAAAAACTTCATTTAAGACGGTGGACTCACATAAGACAAGACGCTATATATCGTCTGAACAATAGTCAACGCAAAAAGAAAAACCGCGGCAATAACGGACAAAACAGCCCAAGGATTCGTAAAGTAAGTGTGCATGAGATTAGCCCTCCACTGGTGCCAAGGCTCCTGGCAATAAGCGCTCACCTTCTTGTGAACCTCGTCGAGGCTGCTCTCGGGATCGAGCGTAACGTCCTTCGACAGATGATTGAAGAGCTTCGCCACAGCCTTGTCGCTCCCGAGGGCGTTCTGCACGATCCCGCACGCGTGCAGGAGGCTCACGTCCCTCGCGCTGTCGATGATGTTGTCCATGAAGAATATGTACGCGGTGACCTCGTTTCCCGCCCCCACGTGGAAGCGTTCGAAGGCCATGAGGTTGAGGTAGAGGGACTCGAGGGCGTCGTCCACCACCACGAGGGGGAGGCGGAGGACCCCCTTGTGGAAGGAGACGTCCTTGAGGCTTCTGTTTCTGCTCTTCTTTATTATTATGCCGGCCTCGTTGAGCTCTGTGGCCGAGCGGATTATCTCGTCTCCTCCGTGGTGGAGTAGCGGCTTCGATTTGTTTTTTTTCTTGGGTTTTTTGTACCGGGGATCCTCCACGAGGAGGCTCTTTCGGTATATGTCGAGGACGTGGAGACTGTTGTCGAATAGGTGGAGTTTCTTGAGGGGGATCTTTTGGGAGAAGAAGCTTAGGATAAGCTTGATCAAGTCCTTGCCTCTCTGTAATGACGACATAACAAGTCATGTATTGGTTATTTCTTAAACGAGACGACTTGGAAATCGACTGCTTCATCCTAAAACAAAAATTAACTGAGTCTGGTGAGTTCGATTATCCGATGTGGGACAAATGATCTCAACACGCTACCTCACGTGTAGCACGATTCAATGCCTAACACGTAATCAGGTTGGGCAGCGGTGAGTCAAACAAGCGCGATAACACGCAGATCGAACCCACTCTGATATCATGTTACATTGAGAGGATCATCCTAAAACCAACCGGTGATATGATGAGAGGCCTCTATGGTTTACATATATTAAGACCAGTATCCGATATGGGACAAATAATTTCAAACAGTTGTGCAATAGTAATGTACCTTGAGCGTCCTATCGTTGATCTGTACGGAAACCAACCTCTCGAGAACGAGCATAGGCAGTTGATTCTCCAGCATCAGCATGTCCCTCTTCAGATACGGCACGAGGTATAGCTTCCCGTGGTTGCTGAAGATCGGGTCGTTGCTCGCGTACCCATCTTCGTCATAATCATCACCGTTCTTACCAGATTCCGAGGTTGTCCTCAGTACCTCCAACATGAAACACCCGTCGACGATCATCAGCTCCAAGAAGAGACCGTCGTTGACCTTCCACTTCTCTTGAAGCTGATCGTAAGCCCTTTTGAGGTCTTCGATCTCCGGAGACAGAGCATCGACGAAGCAATGGAGGGGCTTCTTCGATCTCCTGAGGAAGTGGAGCATGGCTCTGTGCTTGTGCTCCTCCATGGCTCGAAGGTTGGTGGAGCCGTGGTGGTAGGGCCCGAAGGAGACGAGCTGTGGCTCGTAGGCTCGCTTGTTGAGGTCGGTCACGCAGGTGGGGATTCGGTAGATGGATCTTTTGCTCCAGTGGGTCGATTCTTGGGAGGGATCGGGCATGCTCGTGAGCTCGTTGTTGATCTCCACGATCCATCGGCAGCTTCGATCATCTTGATCGTCCATTATTTTCAGATATTATTAGCGAGAGATAATTATATCACGAATGAAGCTCTTTGCTCCTCATTAAATACAATATATTGTCATCATCTTCTTGCTTGTGAGTGAAGCAATGTGGATCAGATTTATTCTGCTTGGAATAAAAATGGTAGGCCAAAGAATTGGATTTCTATAACAGCCTGTCTGGGGACGAGGTAGATTAATTAAACAATGGCGTGATTTATTTTGCATGCATGGGCCAATGTTTGCGTTCAATTATTTTTTTTTTCTCCTTGTAATATATTTTACATTCTTTTCGTACAACATGGGCATCGACAATCCTTCTTCAAAACTCTGTGGTTTCGTGCTTTTTCAGTTGTCACGTGATGGTGGGATTAGAAATTGGACGAACTGTGGAAAAACGGTGTTTGAAGGAAGGGGTAAATTAGTCATTACAGAAGAGTATGAACTAGCTGCTGATCAGCCCATCGATGTAATTTGGGCCTCGGCCTATTTTCTTATATGGGCTTACAAAGGGCCCAATTTCTGCTTGAGCTGTGAAAGTGCGCACCGAAACGACGTCGTACCGGAAGAATAAATCCAAAGCCAGCAATTACATACAAACATAATATTAAAACAGATTCAAAGCCAGAAACATGAAAATAACTTGGAAGAAAGCAACTTCATATGTCTCTGTCCCTCTTGCATTCAACCGGAGGCACGGCGTTCCTCGTACGGTCGGTGCAGTAATTATAGATCGTATACTTGCTGCGAATCCACTGCAGGCGGCGCCACTGCAGGCCGTCGAGGTCCTGAAACTCCCTCTGATCCCACCACCTCTTCCCCTGCGAGCCGCAGAACTTGGCCTCCACCGAGGCCTCGCAGCCGTCAATGTGGAATCCCCTGTACGAAGCCGTGAACGGAGCTTTCGACCAGTCCGTCTTCTCCAGGCCGCCGCGCGTCGCCCAGTCGTCGGCGTTCCACAGGCTCGAGTAGATCTTCATCGGCTGGTTGAAAGGGAACCTCACGCCCAAGTCCTTGCTGTTCTTGAACACTCGAATGGGCACGTCGTCGACGAAGAATCTGCAGAAGTGAACCCTCAAAGGAAAATGGTAGGCGGCTTTGTTTAAAGAGAGGGAAACGAAAGGGCTTAAAGAAAACTTACACGATTTGATACATATTCCACAGAACAGAGTATCTGTGGTAATCCTTCGTTGGATCGAACCAGAGATAAATCCTCTGCTCTTTGTCGCCTTTTCCGCCGGTGTACACGTTCGTCTGCAAAATGTACGGCTGCCCACTTCTGTTGCCCAAGAACTCGAAGTCTATTTCGTCGTGCTCTGAGTTCTGCGAAGATAGCTGTACAAGAAGAACAAACATAAGAACGATGCGGCAATGTAGGCGAAGTGTTTGATAAAAAGACTCACATAAAAAGCCGTGACAGTGCCAGCAGAATCCCCACCAACCATCTTGATGTTCATGCTGAAGTGGCCGAACAGGTAAGAGCCCTTAGATTGAAAACCAGTGCCTGCATTTACATTGAATAAAAACACTTTCTTGAAAAGAAAAAAAAAAGTAAAAATTTACCAGTATTCTTATCAAGAACCAGCTGGATCTCATTTCCGCCATTGAAGTACTTGATGTGGTCGAAAGCCCACGTGGGAACATAGTTTCTACCGAAGGGAACATCCACTGGGGTCCTCGGCGGAGCAGCTAAAGCACCAGAGACCGCCATTATTAAACCGAGCGAAAGACACCATAGGCGGCTGCTGCTGCTGCTGCTGCCATGCGAAGCCATTACAGAGAAGAATGAGAGGTGAATGAAGCTTTTTAGTTCGTTACCCTTTAGTACATTGTAAGAGTAGGATAATGTGAGAGAAGGGCAGCGTCAACGTTCTTTATATAGGGCTTGAACCCCCATAGAAGTGACCAGTAATCGAGACTGTTTTAGGGCATTATTAAAATTATATAGTATTAGCTGTCTGATTAGAGTGTCCTTTTAATGAATAAAACGAGTAATATATTAATGGCGTATAAGTTAATGCTGCATCTACCTCTCATTTCAAGTGTTTTCGTAATTCTTCTTTCAATAGTACATTGAGCTTTATCCATTATTACACCTCACAGGAAAAGGGTAATAAATAATATATCAGTAAGAAACATAATGACCCATTTCACTGCATTTCACCTTCTCGTACGGTCTTTCAAAGATCATTCAATTTAAAGCTTTGCCCACATACAAAAACTACTCATAAAGTCTGCAATGCGCGTCTGTGGTAATTAATACGGACAATGCAAAAATAGTATATGGTATTAAGCAATGATCCCACAAATTAATAAGGCCAGCCAATAATGAGAACTGTATACAAGCATTTAATAATCTGTATCCTTCCCTCTTATTAATTACATGCATAACTACCTAATGCGTATATATATATATATATATATTATTGTATAGTTGTAAGATAAGACGTTCATCGTCATGTTACATGCATATTACACGACCAACAAGAAGACATGCACACGCTTTTGTTTATTTTTCGTAAGAATGATAATTGTGAAGCGGCATTTATTTCGCTCTGAGGGGCTTTTATTGAATAAGCGTGTTTTCTGTTTCCAGCTTGCAAGAGAACAAAAAACGCCTACTCACATGGCATGTGCTTAGCCCGTCAAACTGTGAGCACATGATTTTGTTTTTTTATTTATTTATTTATTCTAAATTTTAGGAACATTTCAATTTTCATAGTAGAATGATGATGATGGGCTTACTTACCAGTTAAAAAGAAATTAAAAATAAAGGACGGTATAATTGATTATTTTATTCTTGCATCGAGAGTGATGAAAGCTCACACCAATCAAAGAACCGAATATATGGTTTGAGATTTATACAGAGGATAAATGGTCCACAGTCTGCGAAATCTCAGTCTCTTGTCTGCTTTCTCTAAAAAAAAATAATAGCATGCATGTTTTCTGCATATTCTAACAAGACAAACACTAACCAATAACGCAACTCCACCAAAGAGTGACATTTAACAGATCAAAAATTGAATCTTTGGGGTCAATCATCAATCACTGGATACTGAGTAAGTAAGCCCAATCGTGATCAACTTCAAGAATTGAAACTAAGACATAGCAGAGAAACACCAGGTGAAGTGATATCATTCGAATATCTGTTAATCCTCAAAGAGGAAAGGAAATTTATAGAAAAAGGACCAAACTTGTTGAGAATTTAGTGTACCCAATGCTGAAGAAGCAGCAGAAGCTTACGCCCGTTTTGCTTGATCATGGCAAGAAATATTATAAAAGGACATGAAGATACATAAAAAAAAAAAAAGAAAAAGTGCCTAGAGAACAATGTGAGCAACTTGTTCTTCTATATGTAATTAATTCATCAGGCGTTTAAATTTAAACCCATAACATAAAACATTGAGATACGGATGGCTAACACCATTGCCGGCGTCTTCCACGTTGCAGTTCGTTGCTTCTATCATCAGCTCTTCGCCTTTTTGGTCAATTTTTTGCTTTAGCGGCTGAGTTGTGATAATCGCAGAATCAATGGGCTTTTACGTGATTCCTGAAAATTAAAGGGACCAAAAGGAAAATAGAAAACAAAATTGAAAAAAATACGAATTCACGTGCAACTGCATGTCGCACGCTTCTCAATAATATATAAAACGGGTTTTTCTATATTGATGGAGATGAGAAAATATACTATATTAGAAATAACATGTCAAGTGATTCGAGAACATTTTGTAGCCACAAAAGAAAGCCTAGAAGAAGCAAGGAAGTCGTGGTCAAAGTAAATCCAGTCTCATTTTTTGAAAATTTGAAATTAACAACTGCGTACAAAATACTTCTTCAACCTCTTAAAAAATTATTCATTACATTATTTTGACCAACGACCACATATACTAAAATACAATTCATAATAATAATAAAAAATTGTATATATACATACCCTCACCTCACACCTCACCTCACCTCACCTCACCTCTAGCTCTTATTTTATTATTATAAATGCAATCAATCATCATTCGACTAGTTTCAACACAATCCTTCATTATTTCTCTTCCTCAAAAATCACATCACTCGAAAATATGGGCATAAACAGAAAAGCGATGAGCACTACGCTGCCTCGTTTCTTCCAAGTTTCGTGCGTTCACATCCCGTCGGAAGAAGAAGAAACCCGCGGCGGCGGCGGCGGCAAACCCCGTCGCAAAACAATAAAGCTAATCAAATGCGACGACGGAGACTTAAAAATCTACGACCGGCCGGTAAAAGCTATGGAGCTGATGCAAGAATTTCCGAAGCACATGGTGTGTAAATCCGACAGTTTCTACTTAGGTCGGAGGACTCCGCCCCTGTCGGAGAACGATAAGCTCCAGCCTGGAAATTTCTACTTCCTCCTCCCCAACGTCTTCTTCCAATCGGCTTTGTCTTTTGCTACGTTGGTACGATGTCGAACGGCTTTTTCTGGGAAGGGTTTTCCTTTTGAGGTTGTTAAGACTGATTCGGGGAGCTTAAGGATTAAGGTCTTGGAAGAAATGATAGTGAAGAGCCTGTCGAAATATAAAGAAGAAGATGATCGTGTTCAGAGGGTTGGTAATGGCAGAGTTTGTACTACGCCACTGTTGAGGAAAGAGTATGAAGCGCTCGTTGGGAGAAGGCAATGGAAGCCAAAGCTCGATATCATTAAAGAGAAGAAGAAGATGATGATGAAGAAGAACGGTATTGGTAAGAAAAGGAAGAAGATACATATCAATTGATTATTGTGTAGAATGATAAAAAAATTGTGGTTTTTTGGATAAGATTATGTGTAGTAATCAGCGGCCCTTTAATCATTCATTAGGTTGCTTAGATGGATAGAACAAGGCCTCCATAAAAATAAAAAATGGTGGTGTGTGTATATTACTAATACAATTGTTTTCAGCATACTAACAAGGATAATAGACAAATCATCAATCAGCACACTTACTATTAGATAACGAAGATTTAGTATTCATTTATGTTAATTAGTAATCAAACTAAAACTCGATAGCATTATAAATATATATCTATATCGTGAATAACCCAGCAAGCAAGCAGAGATAAATTAGTAAAGTTAAGATAACAACGAACGACACCTTCAAACGTCACTCGATATCTTGGAGATTAGTGAAGACACGATGCCTAATGACACCTCGTCTTTGGTCTAATTCAAAGTGGGCTTTCGAAAATTCTTCACTGTCGAAGAATGGCTTGAGATCACTTATCTCATTATCAAGTGCCTGCGCATTTTATACACCACAATGTTATTACCTTATCTTCGCTACTGTGTGAAAATAAAATAAAAAAAACGACAATTGATTGATATATACCTTGCTTTGCAGTTGTTCTACTTTGACCTCGACGTAAGAAACGTTTGCACTCGGACGCACAATTTCTCCGAAACGCAAGGCCTCCTTCACAAGCTCTCGGAGAAGGTGCAAGAGAATAGCATTGAAGTCTTTTTTGAAGATCATGTACCTCTTGAAGCTCTGCAGTATCAACAACAATATTACCAAATTATATTTCGATATTTTTACCCGTCTGGCTGAAGTGAAAAACCGATATCTATATAAACATCTAGAAGAAATTGCAATTATATCGAACACAACCCGTAATATGATGATGCATTTTCAAATGGGAGAAATAGGAGAGGCAAAAAATTGTGATTTAAGTTATATACGAGTATGTGTATTACACAATACCTTCTGCAAAGCTTTCTGCACACCGAATTTCTGGGTTGAGATGAAGGAATCCAACAGGACACGAATAGCCATGTCTACGTCCTCCTGAGTGACGTGGTGCCTGAGATGAATCCTTGCATGTGCCTCGGACATCCTTATCATCGATTCCAGGTGTCTCACCGCTATAGGAACTCCTTGTCCATGCTGTGTATAAAAAAAAAAGATATAAATAGATCTATGTATGTAAATTTGTTTTTTCAGTATTTATTAGAAAAAAAGAAAGAAAGAAAGGACCCCTTACAGATGATTCTCTTCGTAGCTCGGCATAAACTCGAGTTAGCTTGTCGTGATCTGCATCGTGCAGCTTGGGGAATACGTTGAGCTTCGCGTAGGTTAAGTACTTCTTAAGCAAGTCCTGAGGAATTATCTGCAGAACAGAAAGATAAAGTATTAGAACCAAGAAAAAATGAGGAAGGAAAGCTACGAGAAAGTGCGATTATGACCTCGGGATCTGCATCCACTATTGAAGTTGGGCCATCGTCAAGAGAATCGGGATCGTGTGTGCCTCCTTTGGGCTGGGATTTGAAATGACTGTCTACTACGAATTGTGCCAGCATCTCATCGCGTACTGGATCAACCACATCCTGCAGCAGTAAAGTTTTTTTCTTTTTCCTGTTACGGATCTGTGCAGCCTCACTAATTGAAAGAGATATAAAAGACAGCAAAAGAAGAGACGAGGAAACCTTGACTACGCAGAGAATGTCGAAACGGGAAATAATGGGATCCGTAAGCTCCACGTTCTGCGCAAATGTCTTTGAGGACTCGTATCTGCAAGACATCATCGACATGGAAGGTATTAGTGCCAGTTGAATAATCTAATTCACTATCATTGGATGCCAAAAAATTTCAGATGTGGATAAAAAAACTAACACCATAACAACGCAAGGCATCTGAGTGAAACTACCATAACTTGTTGCCATATAACATTGGCATTACCTTCCTGCAATAGGATTAGCAGCAGCAATGACGGAGCAGCGTGCCTGAAGGGATGTTACAATCCCAGCTTTTGAAATGCTAATGCTCTGCTGCTCCATTGCTTCATGGATGCTCACCCTGAATAATAAGAATAATAATAAAGATAATATTTACAGCAAAAACAAATGATTTAACCAGAGTAGACTTGAATTTATAACCTATCTTGGTCATTCATTTTGTCAAACTCATCGATGAGGCATATGCCTCTGTCTGCCAACACAAGAGCCCCTCCCTCCAGGGTCCACTCGCGTGTGACCGGATCCTTGTGGACCGCTGCGGTCAACCCGACTGCAGAAGCCCCTTTCCCGGTGGTGTATACAGCTCTCGGACCAGTCTTCTCAACATATCTATATTAGAAAAACCGATATTGGTCAACTGTTTAACAAAGGGTCACTGAAAGGTCACATTTCAGGACTTACTTGAGGAATTGGGACTTGGCAGTTCCAGGATCACCAAGCAGAAGTACATTTATATCCCCTCGTAGGCTGTGTTTACCCTGAACAACTTTCCCTTGCCCACCAAACATTGCAAGAGCGATTGCAGTCTTTATATCCTCGTGACCGTAGATAGATGGAGCAATGGACTTGAAAATCTGATGTAGCAAGATCAGAAATTAATGGCAAGTTTGTTAACCTTAACAGACAAGTGAGTAATAACCGAAAGAAAGATTCAGGGCCTACCCGTTCCCCAATTCTAGGGTCTTTTGCCAGTTTCTCAATTTCTTCTTTGTCCTCCTGGGTAAGCCTGTATGCCGAAAACAGGTCCTGCTTCTTGGTGATGTAATTTGCTTCGATCACAGTGGCAAAGACAGGAAACCCATTCTTTGTGTTCAGGGACAAATCGAAGTTGTTGGTGTAGACTCCAGTCACCTCCTGCAATTCAGGAACACATGGACGCATTAACCAACAGATTGTATGTAGCAAAACCCAACGTGGAAGGTTGAAGTTATAGGTGCAAGAGGTTTACAATTTCTTCTCCTGGTCTCGCACAATCAATAAGATCATTCAACAGAATGATTTCCTTGTATCTGGGAAGTCGGCCGGCAGGAACAACTCCAGGGCTTTCTTGCAAAGTAAGCTTTTGATAGTTCCTATATATTGTCTGAAGGGGAGAGATGTAATAGAATCAGTAGAGGTTTCAGTTAATGGAAGAAAGGGGAAAAATTGAAAGTATGCACCTGCTCAATGTTAACGGTGAATGGCCCTTTCGATTGACACTCGGGACACGAACCAACCTTCACTTCAGAGTACGAATTCTGGAAAAACGGCCCCAAAACTGCTCTGCACTTGTTGCAGTCATACTTAACCTGCTGCAACTGAGGAAATACTCCAGAACGTCGAGTCACAACTCCACCAATGCGAATCATAGTATTCAGATGAATCTGTCTGCAGGGAACAAATTACAGAGAAATTTTCAAATATCACTCGCGAGCAGACACATAAATAAACCCATAAAATCGTTACAGCACCTGATGTTGCGTATTTGATCATACACGGGCAGGTTGCTGATGCGTATGTAAATTTTTTGGTGTATTCTCTTGTAGTTTTCGTGCAAGTTATAGACAATCTTGTTGGCAACTTCTTCCATAACCTCAAGGACAGACTGAGGAGCATCTGCCAACCAGATTGCTATGTTTGGATGTACAGCGATGAATTGGGTGTAATCAACCTCAAGGCTGCATTTGTTAACTGCAGGCAGAGTCAATATACACACATTCGCCACACATATTTTAACAGCCAAGAATTTAATAGTCACATGGGAAGAAGATTCCTTACGTGAGACCATGTCATTAATCTGCCTTAGATATTCAGGGTCTCCGTGCTCATTGTTTTGGTTCACATAAGTTAGCAAGAAGTTTCTGAATTTTTTGGCAATCAATTGCCGAACTTCATCCCTAGTGACCCATTCTCTGAGTGTTCCTTGGACCCTATACAACTCAAACTCACCGTCGTCATTTTCTTCATCCTGAGAAAGAAAATTTGAAAAATTTCAAGCCATGGTTATATGTCTAGTAAGATATGGCAAGAGTATTAGGCTTCATTAGTGGTGTGTCCATACATAAGGGTCATCATCCGTCTGATCAGTCATTGAGATGTCATCCCTGGAGCTTCCCCCTCTATGCCTGACAGGTGAACTTGGCATCCCATCAGTGTCATCCATGTTACTTGGAGGGGCTGAAGACCTGAAATCATCACCACGTGTCCTCTTTGATGGTCTATAGCTTTCATCAGAGTCTGCAATTTGAAATTTCGACCATCAAATTTCATCACAGACCTCAAGAAAAGACAGGGAGGACGTCAAAGAAAATTTTTTAAAGTTTTTTTTGACGTTACGATATACAATTAAGCAACCATCAGAAAACCAAAACCACAGAGGTTGCACTGACATCCGATTTCAGCTTCAAAGCATCAATCTCGTAAAAAACACACTACCAACACCGTTTTTTCCTACATACAATTAAATGTCACATGACAAGTAGACAAGTAGCAATAGATACGGTACTCAAATGAAAATAAAACCCAGTACAAATGAAAGAAACTAAACCTTGGTCTTGAAGAAGCTGAGGAATTCTCCGCTGTGTCGCACGACCTTCCCTCGCTTCAAGTTCAATCTCGGCAGCTCTTCGATCAGCCATAATCTGATCCAGATCCCTGTTGTCCTCAACCGAATCATCAATCCCAACGGACTCGTACTGGTCCTGATTGTCGAGTCTCTGATAGTCACTACAGACGACACGAGCAAACATATCAGCCTCAGGTGAAAAGCAAATAAATCGATATCAGGCGTGGACAATGCAAGAAAATAAAATAATCTGAGACATACTCCAAGTAATTGTCGTTGAACAGGTCTTCTCCGTCTTCTTCCTCTTCAACAATTTCGTCCACGTTATCTTCGTCTCTGACGATCTCTGGATCTACGGACGCTTCCTCGTTGTTCTCTTCATCGTCGGTGTAGTTATGGCTTGTGTTAAAGGGAAGCTGATCAGTGTTAAACTCTGGCGACGAAGGTGGATTGTCGTTTGCCGCTGAATCGTCGTCTCCCGCCATTGATTGCTGCGTCTGATTGTAGTTCGTGTTTGTAAGTGTAATGTGTCGTTATGAATCAACCTTAGGGTTGGTATCATGCCAGATGCTTGGCGGGAAAAATTCGCGCCAAATTGCTAAGCCCTGCGGCCCAATTATCAAAAGTAGGTCCATCACATTTAATGGGCCCAAAGAACGACCGTAGGCCCAATAATCATAATAGGTTTACGTACGACCGACTCTGGAAAGATTATATTTTATTCGACGCCCCAATTGTTTGTTACAGTTCAGTTAAGCCCTGGAACGTTTTCGTATATTCATATAGGCCCTCCACGTTTTCAGTTTGTAGTACTAAGTTCTTCGAAGTTTCTAATAGCCCGATCGGGTCCGTCAAATTAAACATAAGTTCGTTCAAGTCCTTTCAGTTAGTTAGAATCAGGTCCAGCACTCTTTAACTTGGCCTAGGAAAAGAAATGGTTAAACCTGACAAAATAATTTTAAAAAAAAAACTTTTATTACATAAATCACTGCAGAACAGTTGAACAAACTGGGCCACTCCTAATCATGGTTTCAATTCAACAAATGTAGTCTACACTTCCCAGCAATAACAGTTGTTGTTTATGATGGTTCACAGATATCATCATCTCGCATTAAAACTTCGGCCCTCTTTCATGCTCTACAGAAAAAGTAAATCAACAGTAAGGTGACATGGCAATCAAACCGGGAAAATAAATAATAAAATGTCAGAAAGTTTAATCATTTAATTGGATGTTTTGTTAAACAACGGCGGTAATTTGCACGTGACATACCGATTTCTTGAAGGGTTTAGTTAGTGTAGGTTTCCTGGGACTTTCTGAATCCAGTTTGGCTCGGTCCAAAGCCTGAAGGTACAAAAAAAAACATTATTGTAGCAGAAAAATATGTGCTTTTTCTTTTTGGCATGGAAAAGCAAAGAGAGGGAAGTAGAAATCAAAATCAAGGGTCTTTGAGAAGTATGATTGACCTCTATCAATGACTCAACACGCCTTCTCATCCTAGTATGCATAAAACCTTCCGAGCACTGCATGCACAAGAAGAAATCAACGAGTTCAGCGAAGCCCTCGTGTTTGTACGTTCATGAAAATACATTTGGTCCAAATCAAACTTTGGTGATTTAATATTAAGGAAGTTGTGCTGAAGAACAATTTACCTTGACGTGATAGCTAACATATGCATGAAATGTACATAAACTCCAAACAGTTTTGTCCAGCTTTCTGCCCTCCACATGGCGAGGAAAGATGACTGTTTCATAATGCATACAAGTTGATATGCTGAAGAGTGAATAAAAAAATCAAGGAATTAAATAAATCTATTTAAAAGATATCCTTATATACCAAAACTGACAAATCCGGCATTTGCTGATAAGGCTTCTTCACTAGCTCCTTCTAATTCTCTAGGGGGAGATATAGACCACAAACAGGGAGGGGCATTGTTAAGGCCAGTAGTTCTCCTTGCCTCTACGAATTCCTAAATGATTAAGATAAAAAGGTTAAGAAACCCATTCACCAAAGAGGTGAGGCATGTAAAAGCAATGAGAGAAAATGAGCATATGAAAAAAAAATCGGATTTCCGTGCTGAGTAATCATGAATAATGCCCATTAGGCAATCAATGCTATCCAATTACCTGAAGGAAAGACGTAGCAAGAACAGTATCGATTGAATCGTTGAATCTCATGGGGAAAATCACAGTGACCTTGTCCACCTGCGACCATAAGCATTGTGTTGAAGTCCCTAATGAATATCAACTTATATATTTGCACAAAAATTTAGAGTTACATTAAAGCAGATTGTATGGGAGAGTTCCCACCAGCAGGTTTTCTAACACAACTTAAGGAAAATTAAGGGTGGACAAGGATGAACTCAAAATAGCTAGAGAAATGGCAGAAAATATATCATTGGGCTTGTACAGAAGATATTGGGGTTTGAGACCTACACAGATTCACAAGATTTCTGGGCAAGTTCTACTTTCGATAGACCAGAAACAAAATAAGAAAGAATTCATCAAAGTTTTACCTGAGATACAACAAAAAAGGACTCGTTTTGCCGATGCACAAGGGAAACTAGCTCGTTATAACCTGAACCATTCCTAGAAACAAGTTGTTTGAGAATTGCTCTTAATGGCGCACCCAACACCACTTCTCTTATAGATGCAAGCTTAACCAGGAGTGCCTGTTTATGCTCTGCAGGATTTTTGGCCAACAACTTTCAGAAAAGCACCTACATTTACCCATAAATCGAGAAGGAATTCCACGTGCACTTAACAGCAAACCAGCCAAACATCAAGCAGACACATTTTTTTCCTTTTCAGAATCAACATTTTTCAAGTACAAGAGTTAATCAGAAAATGGAACTCTATGAACCTTCATCTGGAGGAACCTTCGATAAGTTGAGTTTCACTGTCAGATTAAAACCATCTCTTGGGGGATCAAGAATTTGTAAAACACCACCATATGTTGTTTTTATGGCTTCTATAGCACCAGGAGGTAGTCCGTCGAAAAATACGGTATCTGGAGGCGGTGTGGGCAATGTTAAGGAAAGTAGAATGATGTTTGGATTCTTAACGGTTGCCTGAAAAAGGAAAGGAAATTATTTACGAAAAATGCAACAAGATAATCTCAATTAACGTGTAGCCATTTAAATTTCCATAATCTAATCTAAAAAGAAAAATATGGCATAAGAGTACCTGAATATGGTACCGTACATCATCGAATTCGACCCAGTGACAATCTAACTCAACTCCCTTATCAAGACTGCAAAAATGTTTAAATCATATCAGGCAAAAGTTAGCTAAGAAAACGATTCTAACAGAAAATGAAACCCCCAAAAACTCGGGAGACTTACTTCTGAACACGAGTAGTCAAGAGCTGCAGGAGGTATCTGCAGGTGGATTGCAACAGTATCATGAATTTTCACAAGCTGAGTCCAACGTGTCTCAACCGTTGGATTCAACCCCAATTGCGAAATAAATATGTGCTGAGACTGAGATGAGAAAGAAAATCGAGCAAATCGATTCAGCATCAAATAAAATTGGTTCTAGGGCTTTTGTTGACTAGCAAAACAGGCACCTAATCGCATAAATCCCATGATACTAGAGTGCGGAGCAATTGATTACCTCGTTGCTAAGGATCCAAGTGAAAGCTGAAGAGATTCCTCCAATTTCAAGCACAGAGATCGTTTTCAGTCCTTCCTGCTCAATTAACAAGTTGCTCCTAGAGATGTTTCTATCTATCGGCGAGAAAAACCAGAGGAAGAAGCAAAATCCCCCAAGCCAAGTAGAATAGTACTCTATACTCAATTTATTTATTTTTTATTTATTTCAAGAAAATTCACTGGGGAACTCGGCTCGATCTATAAAAAGAAAAAGGAAAAAGAAAAGAGAAAATACAGGACAAGTATAAAGTTTATCTGATTATTAATTTAATTACTGTTTCTTCGCTGTCAAAGACTTCCCCCAATTTCAATTCCGGGAACAAACTATGTTAAAATTACAATCAAGGACCTTAACACTCTTACAACTATATATGTACCCCATAAAAATTTATAGTGAAAGCTGGGGACATCCCTCATTCAACACAATCCTTCAAGAAACTTCGGATTCAAGTCCCCCACCACTTTCCAGCTCCCAAGGAACTACCATGGATGCCGTAAAGGAAGGAGAAAATGCGGGACCATCATCTCAGCCGACGAGATCACCTGCGGATTCATCTCAGCCGTTCGTCGGTGGGCAGAAACCGAACTACTTAATCCACGCCGTGTCCAAGTACGATACCCTCCCCGGAGTTGCCATTAAGTACGGCGTTGAGGTTATACACTGTCGCCCACCTCAGCATGATAGCTTCGCCTTTTCAATTTCGTTTGTCTTTTTCTTTTATGTCCCAAGTAGTAAGGCGCTGTGAATGTGAAAGATTTGGCTTTTATTTTTTGTGGAAAGCAATCAAGATGTATAGTGTATATGCTGATTTGATAAAATTATGGGTTCTTTCTGAGATTGCTGATGTTATGTTGATGTTTCTTGGGGAAATTTAGGTAGCAGACATAAAGAGGCTAAATGGTTTAGCAACAGATCTCCAAATGTTTGCTTTGAAGGCATTGAAGATACCATTAAGAGGGACACATCCTCCTTCTTCAATCTCCTGCAACGGGCACGAATTGGAGAGGTAGTTCAGTGACATTGTGCTGTGTTATTTAGTTAAACAACTTATATTTCCCAAGTTGTGCATTCTCCATCTTCTTTCTTACCATTGTTGTACATTTTTCAAAAGCCTTTTTATATATATATATATATAAAAGCCCCGTTGTTGCAGGCCTAGCAGCTCCGATCCGTACGTGTCAAGCCTCAGGCACATCGATCTGTTCGATTCGGTTCAGTCACTGAATTTGAAGCCATCTTCTTACCAAGAAATCTCTCCAGCCATGAGCAACCACCAAAAGGGCCACTATGGTCTGAAAAATGCAGAAGAAAGAGTTGTTGGAGACGGTTTTGAAATGTCTGTATACTCTTCTTCTACTTCAACAGCCACGAAATCAGGAACCATAGCCAATGGGTTCACCTCGAAGAACACCAGTCTCATGGACCCACTATTGCCACGAGGAGAAGAGAATCACAGCGGGTCCCATAAGTGGCTGAAGAGGCTCATGAGGAGGAGACAAAAATCAGAGGACGACCTCACTTCGAGCACCTCAGAGAAGCTCCTTAAAGACGAAGACAACACCAGCAGCAACAGCAGCGGTTCTCTTGCTCCGAGGCCTAATAAAGCAGAGGGCTCATTGAATCCAATTCCTATCGGTTTAGGAGATGCATTCGTGATGGAATCTTCCTGTAATAATGGAGTTCGTAAGGCTTCGAGCACATCGAGCTTACAAGACCCGGATACTGGCTTACTATCGTCTCTGTGGCAGAGCTCGAATTGGAACCTTAAACCCGATTTTCAGACACTCTCAGCCTCGGGAATGGCTCGATCCATCTTCGATGGGCTACCGAAGCCCATCAACCGAAGGAACAAGAAAGCAGTAGACTAAATCACCGAAATACCGTATGATTTCTTTCTGTGCTATAGTAGCTTGTGCATATACAGATGAATGAAGTTGAACATGGGATTTGCTATTTTTTTTAATGATTGAATATGATTTTTTCCTTCCATTGAACTTGTTTTATTTTTCATATACGAAATCAATTGGGCAACTACTACATGAGGATTTTCAATGTATTAAAATGGGCTCTGTGGGAGCTTTTGGTCCTTGAGAAAGTGTTTGATCAACTGAAGTGACTGTGATGGCTTGAACTGAGGCACTTCGTGGCCTGCTCCTCGTACTGTCACGAACGTAAGCCCCTCGTACTCCACCGTCCACCCACCAACCTAGTACAAAACAAAGAATTAATAATAGCAAAATAAACAAAAAAAAAATTGATTTTTTTTGCTGAAAAATAATGAGAAAATTATTATTACCTGACTGTGATAAGTGTACCATGGAGTCCAATCTTCTTTGATCTTCAATCCCAGCTTCCTCAAAGAGTACCGCGTCGACGTCACCGGGACTCTACCGTCGGTGTCTCCGCTGTTGGGCCCCCACACGTGTAATAATTTTCTTTAATCCGAATTTATAAATAATTAATTAATCTCAAATCTTTTATTACCTGTAAATCCACAACCGTTGCCCCGAAGCTATGAGTTCTCTGATTATCGGGAGAATGCTGAACGGTGAATCACCCCAGGAGGTAATGATATCACTGCTCAAAAAGAATAACAATAATAAATAAATAAATAAATAATCATCGCTCGAATTGAAGAAAAATTGAAAAAAAATAAAGATAAATAATTAACCTGCAATGAGTCCAATGGTAAGGAATCTTGGTGGTATTTGCATGAAGAGCCCTTTGAACATCAGCCCTATTGAAATAAACCTCCGTATAATCCGACACGCACGGGTCGTAACCGGCGAGCGCCCTCTTCTGCTTCCCATTCTGTAGAAAAATACGATAAATCGAACAATTGATTAAAATAAAACCCTAATTAAATCAAACCCAGAAAAAAAAAAAAGGAATCTTTAAATAAAATAAAAACCGTAACTACTCACGGCGAAAGATATCAATCTCGGGATCGCACCGTTGATGCGCGAGAGAGTAGTCTTAGTGGAGGAGTTTTTGCTGCCCTCGATGCATTTGGGAGCGTAGAGGCTGTACATGTCGATGATGTCGTACACGGCGAAGTACCTGTCGAGTGCGCGGTCGCATTCTTTGCTCACGTTTTGCTTCCTGAAATCGCATTGCTTCTTTATTTCTTCGTATAATGCGTCGGAGATTACGGCGTGGTCCCACGCGTAGTCGATGAGCCCTTTCTGGTCCATTTCGTCGTCTATTACTGCATTTCCTATCTGTAGTAAAACGAAATGTTTTTTTTTTTCTTTTTCGTTTATTGCGATGACGATGATTTAATATTTTTTTTCGAATGCGAACCATGATTCCTTTGAGATTGATGCGTTGGTCGTGAGGGGCATTTCTGTTTTTCTTGATGATCAACTGTGCGAGCTCGGGAACGTAATGTCCTGTTAATGTAATTAGTTTCTCAGATATATATATATATATATATATATATATATATGATCAGAAAATAATGGTAATTATCGTTAATGGATGATTAATAAAGGAAAGAATAATAGTTGCCTGCGTAGCTTTCTCCAGAAATATAGAATTCATGGGATTTATACTGCGGGAACCTTGTGAACCAGCCAACAAGGAAGTTGTAAGAATCGAGAGCTGAAACATTTTCGAACAATTTTAATTGAAGAGAGACATATATTCTCTATATAATTAGGTAATTATTATCATTAGTATTTCTTACCGGTGATGGAGTCACCAAGCTGTTTTATGTCGCTGGTGGTGTTCGTGTATGAGTAGCCAACTCCGACGGGAGATTCCAAGAAGAGCAAGTTAGCCTCTGCATTTACATTGTGCAAAAAAAGTACAAATTATACAATTTCAAATAATTCTTGAAATAATATAGATATATAATATATATATATATAATGATTATTTACCTTTATTCCATGAGTGGTTATTAAATTTGAGCTCTTGGCTTCCTTTCTGAGGAAAGAATGGCCCCAGCTCTTCTGATTGGCCGTAGCCTATCGATGAGCAGCCCGGTCCTGATATTTAAAGGGATTATATAATTTGAAATTCAGTCTAAATAGAAAATTCAAGTAATAAACGAATAATAATAATTCTATATATATGTTTACCTCCATTGAGCCATAACACTAGGGGCTTCTTCGGAGGAGCTTTCACGGCTTCAAAAAACCAATAAAACAGTGCCCTTCCATGGGTTTCATTGACCGTTACGTACCCGGAATACTGCTTGAAGCTGACCGGCGGCTGCCCGGGCAGCCCGTAAACACGGTCAGCTTCCTGTTCTTCAGTGCAATTTGGTAATTCATAAGCATTGCTTGCAAGAACACTAAGGCTCATAAATGATACGAGTAATAAAACAAGAACATGCCGATGAAGAGGAAGATGAGACATTTTCCAAGGTCCCTTTCTTTGCTAGATGATGAAGAATGGGCTCAAAAGGCATTAATTTGTTTGTATATGTAGTATAGGGTGGCTGAATGAATGTGTATTTATTGGAAATTATATAAAATTATGAATGACAGGTAATAAATGACAGATTCCCACGATTTGAGCAATTTTTTTTCTTCACTGAGAATATAAATTGACAAAAGGAGAGAAAGATCGGATATGGTTTAGTTTATTTGGAAATCGTGTTGAGGATTATGTTTGGAAATTCATTAATCGTCGTTGCAACCTCTAATGGTCAAAGATTACGATTATGCGAATTATGGTATTGCAGTCATTGCATGTAATGTATGTAACTGAAATCAATGAGTTGACTGCTGCGAATTTTAACTATATTAATACAGAACATAACGTTCATTGCAATTAACTTGCATTGGGGACATTGATGAGAATGTACGCATTATTGAATCTGACTTCATTTTCTTTTTTCGTATTCTCAATTTGGCCGATCCCATGCCATGCCTATTAATTTAGTGATCTTTACGTTTTTATATTGCGTTGACTTGACTTTTATCATGCCATGAAACTACAATTGGTAGTGGATTAAATCATGCAATACTCATAATAACTCTATTTATTTATGTTTGGCTCTCTTTCTATCCGAAAGTAAAATAAAACCCACTAAAATATTACAAGCTGGTCATAAATAACGTGACTAAAAATGGATAAATAAAATGATATGGACTTGATTATAAATAATTTATCTTAAGACTTAATGTGAGGACTGATAACCAAATACTGCCTTAGGATTTACGAAACTCTGAATGAGTTTCGCACCGCACAAGTCTACGGGAAAATGAGAAGTTAAAAACTCAACTAATGACATTCATGATAAAAAGATATCATATCCATTGGGAAGTAATAGTAAATACAATCAGAATTGGATGTAATCTTAATGTTAATAATAGTATTAATAATCACGATAATAATGATAGAGAGGGTGACCTTTGCCAACCACTCTACAATAACATTCATTAATCATCCCAATAATTGCATTTTAATTTCTATTGCATCAATTATGGGCCGAGAAATACGCGAGCAGGCCCACTAAAGGCGCATTGACGTAAGTAGTGGGTTCCGATTCTTGAAAATAGGGCCTCGAATCAGGGAAAGCATCGGATATATTCGGGCCGCCCACGACGGCACCGACCAGCAAATTCGGGTTCGGGTTCGGGCTCATAAAATACCGCGAGCCCGCCTTACACCCAATGCGGGCCGGATGGGCCTGAAGCGACGGCAAAGAACTGGCCCTGTGATGTATCCTCTTCGGATAATTTGGGCCGTAGCCCACCATGTAAGACTTCCTCAATGGGTTGTCACCAAGAATGTAATCCACCTACACCAAGAAAAATCAAATTTTATCGTTGATTTAATTCCATCAAATTATTAAATTAAATTAAATTTAATAAATAGAACCTGTCGCTTGGCTATGCGCTTGAGGAGAGCGGGGGAAGCCGCTGTATCGCCACATGGCACCGCGTGATTGGCGTGGCTCATATAGTTGGAGTAAGCCAAGAGGAGAAATGACAGTGATGTTACGTGCTGCATGTTACACACTCCAGCTTTGAAGATCAGTCCACCTTATTACACAGACCATAAATAAATACCATAAATGTGTTAATAATATCATTACCAGCTAAGTATATTTTTAATTAAAAATATATACAAATTATATACCTGGTGAATATTGGACCTGAGTGTGAGCGATTCCTGGTAAAACAGAGCATATGAAGCTATCTGCATTTATCTGGAATGATCTCAAGTCCTCTGCTCTCCCCATTAAAACCTCCTGTTTTCATAAATTCATCGAAAATGTAATAAAAATGAGAGAAATGAGCTGTAATAACGGGAAGAAATAATTGGATCCTATGCTCTCGCTTTCTATTGAAATAAGAGGGACCCACTTAATCGTATCCTAGATTCTATGGAAGGGGAATCTCTATGTATAAGTATATTATAACTCCATACTCTTACACGTGATTGCTGACAAAAGTTTCGTTTCTCTCCATTGAACTTGATGGAGACAATGTGAACAAATAAAGACAAAAGAGGGCAAGGAGAATAATATCAAGAATCACAAACCATGAGAACTAAATTAGAGAGAGGGCCAATTAATTATTCGTTTACCTTTGCAAGGAGAACGTTAATGCCCGCATGTTTATTATCCCAACCGAACTCATTAATGGTATCTCCGGCTCTTAAGACAACCTCGTTCTTGACTATGTATTCCCTGTATTTTCTCATACGCGACGCCTTGTGCAGCCACGCTGCGCCCCACAATAACTCGTCCTAGGAAATCAATCAAGATTGTGTTTTTATGACAGGGTTTTGCATTTTAATTACATGGTTGCCTCTCAATTAATTAATTAATTAATTTACCTGGTATCCATTGACGTCACAGTAAAAAGGGCATACAGCATAGTGAAGGCTCGAACTGTAAGCACCACGGTGCCTGTCTGCAAACTCGAACACCTAAATAAGAAAACAAGACACGTACGTTGTTAATCATCGTTTGAGGTAATGCGTGTAATTTAGGTCAAGCATATGCAATGTTCTCTAACGTTTCTTTTTCTGACCTTTGCTCTTCGTTATTTTCGTTTTTTTTTTTTGCAAAAAAAAAAAAGAAGGAATTATTACGCAGAAAAGTGGTCGCTTGAGATTCTCTCACTGTTGTTGCTCTTTACCATTAGGAGTAAAAGCGTGTAATGTAAACTATACCTTAACGGCACGCGCTAGCAACAGCCTAGAGTACGCCGGGTTCCGCGACCGGAAAACGATGGACGCCGCCGCGAGCGCCGCCGCGGTCTCCCCCGCGACGTCGGAGCCAGGATTGCTGGCGTCGATTTTGTACGCAGTCCTCGGAGTGTCCATGTCCTCCGGTCTCTCCCAGCAGTTGTGGTCGGAAAATCCATCTCCGACCTGAACGTAAACGACGCCGTCGTGTGCCGTGGCCTTCAGCAGGTAGTCTGTCGCCCACTTCACCGCACGCACGGCGTTTTCTACCTCGCCGCCGGCCATGTTCTTCCCGAAGTCGATGATGCTCCACGCGAGCAGCGTGGTGGTGAACGCCATCGGGAAACCGAACTTCACGTTGTCCCCGGCGTCGTAGTACCCTCCCGTTAAATCCACCTGGAAAAAATGCGTTTTTTTATCTATTTCAAATGCAGGGTAGTAAATGTGTTGTACGATGTAGTATGATTATTACTCCGGCAGAAGCGCCGTCGTGCAGGGCGGAGTCTCTGCGCCAGCGGACGCGCTGGTCGGGAGGGAGATGGCCGGAGCGTTGGCCTTCGAAGAAAAGAATGCTCTTGCGCAGCGCATCGTGGTAATCGTGGCCGCCGCCGCCGCTGAATGCTTGTTTGGCTGAGACCGTGAGGACGAAGAAGAATATGCCTACGGTGGCGGTGATCGCCGGTGAGTGGTGGCGAGAGCTTGGCGCCATTTCTGTGTTATTATTACTACTACAGTCGTTAGTTCGTTGCTCGAGGCACAAGTAAGTAATGAGTGAATTTGTTTTTTGTAATTTCCCTTTCTTCGATATATCAATACTTTATATAGAAACTGCGAATGAGTGGTGGGGACTGTAAGTGGTCATTGGATTCTTCTTGGGGGGAGAAGGACACGTGGACGGTTGCGATTGGATGAGGATTAGATGCTCGAGGATGGGGTGAGTTGACCGGTTCGCAACTATATTTGACTGGTTTTGAGGTGGGCAGTTATGACATTCGATGATTAATTGTTATTTATTTTGGACATAATGTGCGAGTCGTTTTCTGATGAAATAAATTAATAAAAATTGGAAAAAAGAGGTGGATGTTCATTTTTTGAGTTAATACTAAATACTAGTCGTCTCACCGTTTTCAGTTAATGACTAGCACATGTAAATCCTGAAAATTTGTGGGGTCAGAATGCAAATATGGAGCATAGATCATCCGTGATATTATCACGTGCATGTCACAGGCAATTATCTACATTCCATAAGAAAAATAAAAATGTATGTATAAATAAATAAATGAAAACTATGTGAATGGCGCACCATGGTTTCTTCATGATCGTAAATATGCAATATGATGCGCATTGAACTTGGAATGGAAACTATATGCAATCTCATATTGGATAGATACAACAATTGTGACAACGATTATTAAGGATCATCTTTAGATTTTTATTCTTTCTAATTAAGAAACATTGATCGCAGTTATTTCAGTGTACAATTACTGAGCAAGTTTTGACTTTATGGAGAGTGAATCATTCCAACTTCTTCGAGTCAAGATGCGGATGAGCTGTGAGTTCAAACTTTTTGTGGTACGCAATTATGAAAAAATGTACCATTCTATTCGAAAAATATTTGATGACCTTGATTAAGCGAAAATTGAGGTACCACGACATGATGTCATCAAATCACATCCCAAGTACGTAATCGACAAAAATCAATCTCCGTAATGATTATCATAAAAATGGGGGGAAAAAAATGTAGTAGTATTTTAAGCCGCAATCAAAGCGGAAGGGGTCCCATTTGGCTCAAATGTAACTCTGTAATTCTGTATTATAGTCAGCACTCGCTAGAAATATATGTATATATGATAACATATGATCATGGGAGTATATACTATTGGATCACAAAGAAAGAATTGACCAAAGGAAATACTGTATAATAATCCGTCCTTGTATATAAAGATAAACATCACATTTAAAGAAATATATATCACCTTATTGATTTGGGATATAATATTCTGCATATGATGTATTATTTTTTACGACGACAAATGATTAGTAGGTATTTATTTCGTATGGCAAGTGACGAGATAACGTAAATGTAGTACTGTAGTGTAAAAATTAAACATAGCAATTAATGTTGTTTATATACATGGAAGTAAAATGGGTTAGCATTAGTAGAATAGAACTGTTGAATGAATGAAGGCCAGCCTGCTACTAAGCGATAATAATCTTAAGCCCAAATGTAATAAAGCCTTAGTGGGCTACTACGAACTGGGCCCAGTTTGCCAGTAAGAGATAATAATCGGCCCAAATGTAACAAATGTAATAAAATTGGGAAATTATGTTCCAATTTAAAGAAATGCATCTTCCATATATACATGACCAAATTAAAAGCGAGTGAACTAAAAGAAGCAAATGATCTCTTTAGCCTTTTTTAAGGTGTCTGAAAATTTCATGTATGGGAGCTTACACGAAGCACATGGCAGCTGGGGCCTCTCTCCTCCTTTACTAGGACCACATCGTTTTTGGTCCTACCTATATTATACTTATTCAATAATGTTGTATTTTAAAAAACCCGAAAGATTTATGGGTTGCTTGTAAAAATTTAATTAAATCAATTGGTAATATTAATTAATGTGTTTAATTAGTTACTTGGTCAATGGTACGGTTCTATAAGAAAAAGACTAGGTTGTTTTGTCAACTCTTTAAATTTAGGTATACGTAGCTTTTCTGTTAAATAGTTGCCAAATGTACCACGTAAAGTTGACATTTATCCAAAATGTAAATTGAAATTGTGAAACGGATGCCGCGGTTTTAAATTAACCATATTGGTTCTACCGAATAATCATTTGATTTCATACTATATGATTTTTAATGTAATTGATGTATGTATTTTCATAGAGCTTATTTTTCACGCAAAGTCAATTAAATGAAAGCGCCGTCAGTCTCAGGCATCATCATGCAATGATAATAATTAAATTGAAGTCAAAATAATAACTTGACTAATCTTAGGAAAATAATGTCAAGTTCCCATCATAAACTTCTGTTATTATGCACAATAATGCATTGACTTCATAACACCGAAATACATGTAGTTATAATTCGATTTATATTTAATCGAGATTTTAATTATATTTTCACTAATTTGTTTTCTGCATATAATATATAAACACATAATATCCAGTTACAATATACACATCAGCGTCAATTTGAATAATAGAATAGACCATACAAGCAACACTATCATTATTCGTCTATTTTAGCCCTAATAAAAAAAAAGGAAATTTCATATAATGTTCACATTACAAAACCTAGAGAGTCTTCAAGCTTTCATCTCCACATCACCCACCCTCTCTCTTTACCTCTGCAACACACACACACACACACACCCCTCACAGTGTGTGTTATCTTCTCCATGTTCCCACCTATCAACCATTAACGAGTAAGCAAGTTTCATCATCTACAGAGACTTTAAAGCAACAGAAAGGGATCACAGCATCCAAAAAATCATGTCCTCAAAAAACCCCCAAATCAGCTCGTCAAGGGAACCACCGAAGAGAACCCAATCATGGCACCACCGCGAAGAAGCCGGAGGAGACGACGAGCTCATGGCCGTGTTGGGATACAAGGTGAAGTCGTCGGACATGGCCGAAATCGCACAGAAGCTCCAGCTCCTGGAGCAGGCGATGAACAACCACAACGCCGACGAAGACGAAAACCGCCTATCCTCCGACGCGGTGCAGCACTACAACCCTTCCGATCTCAACTCGTGGCTTCAATCGATGATCTCCGACATCGATTCCTCCTCCGCTTCTTCTTCGCCTTCCGCCGCTCCGTTTCCGTCTCGTGATTTTGGCTCCGATCTCACCGCGATTCCCGGAGAAGCCGTGTTGCAGCCCAATAATAAGAAGCTCAAATCGGCCGGCAATATCGCCGCCGCCGGAGGAGGAGGAGCTAACGCCGCCACAGCTCGTCCCCTCGTCTTCGTTGACTCACAGGAAAACGGCATCAGGCTCGTCCACACGCTCATGGCCTGCGCCGACGCAGTAGACGCCGGAAATTTCAAGCTCGCCGAGGCTCTGCTCAACAGCGTCGGTTTCTTAGCCGTTTCACAAGCCGGGGCCATGAGGAAAGTCGCCACTTACTTCGCCGAGGCATTAGCTCGTAAAATCTACGGCTTATCTCCCAACAACGACAATAACTACTCGGCCTTCACCGATTTATTGCAGGCCCACTTCTACGAGACGTGCCCTTACCTCAAATTCGCCCATTTCACAGCCAACCAAGCGATTCTCGAAGCTTTCTCGGGGAAAAAGAAGGTCCACGTGGTTGATTTCGGCATCAAACAGGGCATGCAGTGGCCGGCTCTTTTACAAGCCCTTGCTCTGCAGCCCGGCGGGCCCCCGAGCTTCCGTTTAACCGGGATCGGCCCGCCTTCGAAGGACAACACCGATTACCTCCAACAAATAGGCTTGAAATTGGCCCAGTTTGCAGAGAGCATCAACGTAGAGTTTCAGTACAGAGGGTTTGTGGCCAATTCACTAGCAGATCTCGATTCATCGATCTTCGGGACTCAAGGAGACGAAACGGTGGCTGTCAATTCGATCCTCGAACTCCACCAGCTTTTGGCCCGGCCCGGTGGGATCGAGAAGGTTTTGAATTTCGTGAAGGAACTGAGACCTCGGGTGTTCACCGTGGTCGAGCAAGAGGCTAACTACAACGGGAGTGGGTTCTTGGACCGGTTCAACGAGTCCCTTCATTACTACTCCACCATGTTCGATTCTCTGGAGAGCTGTAATAACGTGGGAGGTGAGGGCTCGGATTCGGACCATGACAGGGTTATGAGCGAGGTGTATCTGGGTCGGCAGATATGCAATGTGGTGGCTTGTGAGGGTGTGGACCGAGTCGAGAGGCACGAGACGCTGAGCCAGTGGAGGGCTCGACTCGGTTCGTGCGGGTTCGAACCGGTTCACTTGGGTTCTAATGCTTATAAGCAGGCGAGCATGTTGTTGGCCTTGTACGGCGGTGGAGATGGGTACGGTGTGGAGGAGAGCGGTGGTTGTTTGATGTTGGGGTGGCACGGTAGGCCACTTATTGCCACTTCGGCTTGGAAGTTATTGGGGCGTTGAATTTATGTGTCTATATCCTTTCTGTCCATCGATTTCTCTCTTGCTTGTAGGTTATTTTTGGTTTTATAGACTCATGATCATCAACACATTTCTTTTCATGTGTAGTAATCTTTTTTTTTCTTGAAATTTTGATGATTTCTCGTAGCGCATTGCAGCTTTATTTCATGGTTTATACCTATCTTTATATTTTTCTATAGTTGGTGGTTTAATATTGGGACCAATGAAGCACGTTGGCTACTTGGTATTGATGTGTTTGTTATTTCTAAATATGAATTGAGAGAGAGCTTTTTTAGGACAATAATAAAGGGAGACAGCACCTTTTGTAAAATCCTCGAATATGCCATGTGATTGGGAAAGGGGCAATAAGACGATGCTGTGTTGCGTTTTGTGTGTATGATTATCCTTATAATGTCGATAAATCGAAATAAGCATTTAATTCGATTTTTTTATTTAAATAATTGCAATCATATGTGCTGTATATTATTTTAAATATAATTTATGACACTGATTCTCAAGTCATACCTTAGAGTCTCGATCATTCCCATGCATGTTGTTGTTATGATATTATTAGTTCAATTTAATAATTCATGAACTAGTACTAAAAAATAATTAAATAAATGCCGGCAGCTTTCTTTCGCCATCGGACAATTCATCGTAGAGATTTCGTTGCAAATAGATTCCATATGCTGATGTACATTATTTTAAGTTTAATAAAGATGTCAATTTATATTGATGGAGACACATCAGATACATGGAGACATAATGGGCAATATGAAATTATTGTCACGCACAGTGTGTGTATGCAATCTAGAATTATTCCGGCCATGCAAATAGTTCGTATTTAAATCATGGGCGGCTTTAAAGGTCCACCCACGTTTTGGACCCCTCTTCCAAATTTTTTTTGGAAATAAAATCATAATCCACTTTCAAATCATACGTTCTCAAATTTTAAAAAAAAAATATTATTTATGAATTTGAAAAAAAATATATGTTATTAGGTTTACATTAGTTTTCTAATTGACCCATTACCATATAAATGGGTTGAGCCTACATAGAAGCACAAGTCTGTTTAATAAAGAAAGCTAATGTATAGACACAATTCTCATTAATTGCACATTGCCTAAATAAAGATAACAGAATTATCATAATTTGTCATAGAAAATAACATGCATGGAAACAAATACGAGGCGATAATCACATAACGGGCTCTCCTTAGCTATAGGTATTTTTGAGGCTGCGGACGCCATTTCTCCTTCCTTTCTTCACATTTCTTATGCATAGAAAAACGAAATTATATAAATAAAAATTAAAAAAAAAATGGATTTCTTGGGTCTCTTAAGGATTTGTGTTCGCCGAGGTATCAATCTCGCTGTTCGCGACACGATGAGCATCAGCGATCCTTACGTGGTGATCTCATGCGGTAGTCAGGTAAATTTTGAATATCATTATCTTGTAATATAAATTTGATAATCATTTGTAAAAACGTGCATCGTCTTCATCAATAATTCAGTTTCATCCAACACACAAAATGCTTATTAATTATGCAGAAGGTGAAGACCAAATCCGTAAAAGACAATTGTAGCCCTGATTGGAACGAAGAGCTCACACTCTACATCAGAGATCTCAATGCTCCCATCAACCTAGTAAGTATATAATAATATATTATCTCTCGAGAGCTGCTGTTATTACTCACATAATCTTGTTTTAATTTTCTTTTTTCTTTCTGCTTTAAAATATTAAGCGTGTGTTCGACAAAGACACACTCACCACGGACGACAAAATGGGAAAAGCTCAGATAGACATCAAACCCTTGACGGAGAGCGTAAAGATGGGATTATTGGAGAATAATAAATCATCATCGCCTGCAGAAGATGGGAGTGAAGTAGTTAAAAGAGTTCAACAGACGGAAGAAAACTGCTTGTCTGAAGAAAGTGCGATCGTGTGGAAAAATGGGAAGATGAGTCAAGAGATGATTCTTAGGTTGAAAGACGTTGAGTGCGGTGAAGTTGAGATTGAGATCGAGTGGATTCATCTTCCTTCGGGCAAAGGTCCCATGGACGATCTTTAAATTATAATATGTAATAGTTTACAAGAATTAATGTGATGATAGATATATCTTGATAATAGGTTGTTGCATGCGAGTGACTTGTGGAGCAATGGCTTAATTATTTTTGTAGTCATGTGTGTTTGATGGAGAGGCATTTTAGGCCCACCTAACTCATGAGTGACAATTTTGAGATCATAAATTTTCAAATTAAAGTGGTTAATATATATATTAAATCAACCCTTATGTTTAATATGATGCAGCTCAAGTCCAATACCGTTTTTTTGGATACCTAGATATCCAGATAATTAATTATGATAAGATGAAGATAAAAAGAAGGCCAATGTGGGATAAATTCGTGTGAAGATGGAACATTCTCTATATTGAGGACCATTTACCATGTGAAGTAAAGTAAGAGAATATATCTCCAACACATACATTTAATTCAAATTGCAGCAATTTATGTGAACCAACTACCAGAAGATTCACATAATATATGCTGTGAAGGAGACGAGTTAACCCGACCCTCGTTGATTAACATTTATTATAAAGACGCGTTTCATGATTGGATTAAGATATATATTTTATATATATACAGTTAAAGCAATAGATATAAAATATATTGTCAAGCAAACATGCATTTTAAGGGGGAACTATCTTATAATGTGCACAAAATAAAAGAAGGTCATGGTATTAATTTCTCACTTACAAACAAGAATCTTTCGGACAACGTGAATTTCAACAATTACATTGTTCCCTATTCTCAAAACCATCGTTAACGGGTTAGTTGAAATTTTTTAATTCCACCGAAGTTTCTTTACGCAACTTTTGATATTTTATTGCTAATTGAAAAACAGATATTGGCATCGAAACTAGACAAGTCAAATTCTACGATGCATAAACATAAACAATTACACCTACTAAACAATAAAAATAATAATAAATAGAATTACTCAAACATATATTGTCAAAAGGCAGCTTGCCAAGATTTTTGCGTAATCGCCACAAGGAAACCGTACAGAAACTCGAATCGCCCGACGGCTAAAAGCATGTACCGAGATATTTAAAACCTAAAGTTTAAAAGAATAAATAAATAATTAACGTAAATCGTAAGCAATAATATAATATATGTCTCGTGGTGCATTGCCCCAAGCCTTGAGAATCATGTTAGAGGACGAGAAGAAAGAGAAGAGACAGTCATCCCCACATTAGAACGCATTTAAGTCAATAAAAACAGACGTGGACTTCGAGAAACAAAATTTTTTTTCCACGATCTTTTATTTAGTCAAGACTTTTCAAAAGCATAAGCGTTTTATTGCCCGTAAATTAATATTTAAAAATTTATTAATGAAGCTGGTGGCAATGACTAGATAATGATGGCAAGACAAAACCCTAGAAAACTCAAGCTTGTTCTTAATTATGACACAATCTTCGTTCTTAAGCAGCCTGTTTAAGCTTTGAATGAAGTCAACTGTCTTTTTATTTTTTTGCCATTATAAGCATTGTTCTGAAACCTTCTTAAACAAGATAAAACAGTGTAGACTCTCCTAGACACACAGAATCAAAATTAATTAAAAAAATACAAAATAGAAAATAATAGCTAGGCACTTTACAGTGCTTTAAACACTGCCAAACGTGTCCTATTGCCTCTCAGGTTTTATTATAAAATTATTGCTTCCCTGAAGCAATAAGAAGGAGCCCATACGATACCATTGAGTAGATGAACAACAGTAATTGCAAGCAATCAATGCAGGAAACAGCAATGTTTAACAAGAGCATTTAATTAAGACTGTCATCTCTCTCTTTTTTTATTTATTTTTTATTTCATTTTTCTGAAACAACACTGGGAAAAGCTAAACTGAAAGCCTTTGCTACCATTAATTCTAATGCTGGAAATAGAAAATTTAAAGAACAGCAAAATGGAGGTTGTTGCAAAGCATGCAGAGTACATTTTAATAATAATATCAATAATAATAATAATAATAATAATAATATAAAAAAATCCTAATAAAATCTTGACAAGCTTCTGTCTTCTAACAACTTGTTGAAAATCTCCAGAAACTGCACTTAGAATTTGTAGTAGCAAAAGGCCTTGTTAATACATTGCTCTCATCAGTTGTGAAGAGGATTGGGACCGGTGTGTACAAGTCTCTTGCCTTCGTCAAACAAATTATCATAATCCGATGGTGTTGAGCTTCCATGATTAATATTCTCTGCACTCACTAACGACGTTGACGATGATGTCGAAGACGATTTTGATGAGCCTCTTGCATGGTGATGTGAAGAGTTGAAAAAACGCGACTTTCTTGTAAGAGAACGCTGCGGTTTATCATCGTCGGCAATAACCTCCGCAGAAGACACTAAACAACATAGGTCCGAAAAGATCATCAAGAAACAAATTAGGGAAAGCAGTAGAGCTCTTGAGGATGAATCCCACCATATATTTCCCCTCCTTCTACAAATTTCGCCAGCTATATTGATACTAATACAGAGAGCCATTTATTATTACTTCGGAAAGATATATCAAATTTGTGAACCCATTAAGCTTCTCACTTGAATATATCAATTGCGTACAACTTCTCCAACCGGCCCCAATAGAAGTAAGAAAAGCTTCTGCTGTCGTAAGAACGAGTAAAACCTTTGACTAGAAAAATATAGAGAGCTGCACAGGTACAACAAGTAAAAAAAAAAAAGATAGGTTTGATTAGCGAATAATACAAGGGGATGTATATACATAGAAGAGAAAAATAATATAATATAGTCTAGTCTCTCTCTCTCTCTCTCTCACTCTCTCTCTCTCTTTATATATATATATATATATATATATCTCCCTATCTCAAGGGTCTCGTCACATGATACTGAGCCTTGATTCCTGGAACCTTCTTATACATATATTATATCTCACTCCATCTGAATTCAACAGCTCTGAAAAACATTTTTTTTTCACCTCGCGAACTGGTACGTAGACTATATTATTTATATATGCAGTATGCATCCAAAATTTAGTTTTTGTGAGAAAAATATATGAGAGAAAAAAAGGGACAGTCAGAGTACGTATTACTAGCCGTTGTCTGCGGCTTTCTATAGTTTTATGCATGTAATTTTTTGATCTACAAGCTGTGTCGTACTATCGACTTGTGTGTGTCATATCTCTTTCAACCTCGGCTATACGATTTAGATATCTTATTATATAATTCAATTTTTTGTAATTAGCAATAATGGTTAATGTTTGTTGCTCGATTTCCCATACTTGGTGGAGGGTTTGTTGTAATTTGAAAATCTCTAGTTTTTTACGACTCCGTTGATATTTAAATATTTAGATTATACAATTTCATTATATTTAAATATACTTTTGTGTCCATTGTCGTCAATTCTTAGCTGGATAACATTAGGAAACACTATTAAAACAAGTGAGAAATCTAGCTCACGTCAGGAAATAAACTCAGAGACAACATCGTCATTGGTAGCAGCAATTTATAGATTAGCACTTCAAGCTATCTGTTGAGATTGCGATGAACGGGTGAAAAACAAACTGGCATGTTTTGCTCCAAATATTTTAGGCAGAATATAAAGGCTCAGGATCCACACTTGTTCTCATCCTGATCACAAAATAACATATAAATATTGAAAAATACGCATTTATTTTATCGCACTTATTATTTTTAATTCGGAACAAAAAGGAAAAATCCAAATAACGGGCTTTGAATAATGATGCTTATTGAGCTATAAAGCCCAATAAGAATTATATGGATCGGAATATGGGCCACTACTCGAACGATTCTTATATGATCTCTTCGAGCTAACACGTGTAATAAAAAAATTACTTTGTATACATATACATTTATATATCCCCCGAGGAATAATTTCTATGATTTTCACAATCACGAAACGGATGAGTAGAAAAATTCAACATCTTGCACATCAGCTCTTGATAAAGATAAATTTAAAGATATGATAGAAACTTAATGATAGTAATGTCATTCATCAATGTTAAATTGAGGGTTCCTTCCTAAAGCCAATTGGTTTTAGGAAGGAACCCTCAATTTAACATGATATCAGAGCGGGTTTGATTTGCGTGTTATCGCGCATGTTTGACTCACCGCCACCCGATTTTATATGTCCACGTGTTAGGCCTTGAATTCTGCCACACGTGAGGGGGCGTGTTGAGATTCTTTATCCCACATCGAGAAATTAACTTCACCCGACTCAATATATAAATCAAAGAGGCCACTCCTCCTAACACCAATTGGTTTTAGGAAGGAACCCTCAATTTAACAATCAACGTCCATTTAATCAAAATTCAATCCAGATACCTATTTTAAAATTTAGTAAAAAATAATAGGACCTTTTTTTTGGTTTTAGAAATAAAATATTTAATAGCTAAGATTTCGTTTTCCTACTTTTGCCAAATTTGCCTTTGGCCAACACGAAAAAAAGAAGGATTTGATCCCATTATCTCTCAAAATATGGACGACATTATTCAAGGACCATTTTCTTCCTACTTTAATTTCAATCATATGGGATGTCTCTCTAACAAGAAATTAGATCGAACTTGAAAGATGTAAGAGATTATATCGTTTTGTAATTTTTTTTTTTGGGTGGACCGCCACTAGAATATGCATGCAATAAGAGTGGTGTAAAATGAATTGGTATCTTTGTAAAGTGATCAAACACCTAACTTACAGTGTGGGCGTGCATACATATTCATATAGATTTTTTTAAATATTAACCATAAATTTACACAATGGCCGACCGTCAACGAGGATCATTTCTTTGGGAAGATTCAACGTTATTATCATTTTACAGAATATAATAGATGTAATAATGTGATTTATATATTTTACATACAAAGAGGATCCATGTGACTTTTATGAATAATGGCGTCGATCCCTTAACAAATGCTTTTTGCATGTACCGTGTGGTCCGTTGCGAAAGACCCATTTCTCCACTATATGAATTTGAGAGATTTTTGTAGGATATTATCTAATATTGTAATAATTATTCATAATACATATATGCCACTGATTGATTATCAGATCTTCCGCAGTGGACAGTAGAATTTTCAATCTTTCTCTTTGTGACATTTTTTTTTGTCATATGTTCTTTTTATTTATCTTTTTAAATGAAAGAATATAGTAGATAAGTTTTATAGATAAATACAAGGTAACTTTTTAAATAAAAGATGACGATAATTTGACAATTATTTTTCTCCTTTCCACTTCGATCGTGTACGTGTTCATACGTTTATTATGCTATGCATAGCTTTTTAGGGTTCTTTGTCAAGAACTTTGATTCTTGAACATAAACTAGAAAAGACAAATCATTGTGTCATGGCACCATATCTCTTCCCTCTTTCGAATTTTCCAAATTCGAGATTATTGAAAAAGGAAAAGAATCGTACGTATAAGTTTGAAAGGCGAAGTGAAAAATATTTTATTTATTTACCTTATGAAGTCACTTTCATTATTATGGTGAATTACCTGTAAAAGTGAACTATTATAAACCAGTGTATAGTATATTTTCCCTCCATAAGTTATAGTATAATGAAGAATATGGAGCACCGTGAAAGGTAAAAGAAAGAATTTTTACGGCGCTTTCTAGATAAGAACAAAATTATACAATATTCGCCTACTTTCTATTAGACGGTTTAGATTTACTACTATATATAATTAATTATGTGTAACAAATCAATAATTAAAGTCTCTATCGAATCTTACACCAAATGCAATAATGATCGAATGTTTAATAGTAGGTGTGTGAATATGTATGCATCTACAATTTGGTTGGTAGATTGATTTAATTCCAAGGTAGATAAAATAAGCTCAATAATAAGACTATTTAATTTTATGTAGCTGTGCTGTAAGAAAAAAGAAAATATATTTTACTAATTTTATCACGCACATTGAACTACAGAACTTTTCTGCTGCCTAAATTTCGTAACCTGCTTTGATAGGTGTACCGTAACATCCACTAAATTAAATACAAGCAGATTTTGTCATTGAAAATAAAAAAAGATAGTAATATTTATTTATTTATTTTCCCTTCATTTTTGTTCTCTTCATCACAATCACAAGGTTGCAATCTTCCTTTGCGTGGGTTTGTGTCCATTGTAATAAATACTATTTTCTTCATAAAATTAGATGAAAATCAACTATGAATCAAGTAATATTAAATAATAATAAAAATTTGTATCTTTGCTGTCTTTTTGAGAGTTTTGATTTATTTGATTTGACATTGGTCTTAGCACCTTCAACACATCAAGTCAATAAATACCCCACCGAAAAATAAGAACTGCACAAATATATATGTAACAACTGCAACACACAAAACACCGGCTCGCAATGGATTCTAACGGGAACCAAAGCTCCGTCGATCACCACCTCCGCTCCGTAGCGATAGCCATGGAGACCGAGGTGCACAAGGTGGTGGCGCCGCCGCACCGGAGCACCGCACACAAGCTGAAAACGCGGCTCAAGGAGACGTTTTTCCCCGACGATCCGCTGAGACAATTCAAAGGCAAGACGTGTAAGGTGAAGCTTCTTCTAGGGGCTCAGTACTTGTTTCCCATACTCGAATGGGGTCCTAAGTACAACCTCGGACACCTCAAATCCGACGTCGTTTCTGGTCTCACCATTGCCAGCCTCGCCATACCTCAGGGAATTAGCTATGCTAAGCTGGCGAATTTGCCTCCTATTGTTGGCCTCTGTAAGTTTTCATTATTTTTGCAAACTCTCCATCAACAAACACACGGTTGCATGCAGATTTGTTACATACATATGACAATGATTTTCTTTCTTTCTTTCTTTCTTTATTTTTTTTTTTTTGTTGACGAATTTATTTCTCAGATTCGAGCTTCGTTCCTCCGCTAATATACGCACTTCTTGGGAGCTCGAGGGACTTAGCAGTGGGCCCAGTTTCAATAGCTTCTCTAATCATGGGATCAATGCTGAGTGTACAAGTTTCACCTGCGAAAGATCCTATTTTGTTCCTTCAACTGGCTTTTACTTCGACTTTTTTTGCTGGGGTCTTTCAAGCTTCTTTGGGCTTCTTGAGGTTCTAATTTTTTTTATTTTTTTATATTAAATCAATTAAAAAGACTGTACCTTTTTGTTTCCAGACAACAAACGATGAAAGCCTCAATTAATGGCTGTTGCAGGCTCGGATTTATCATTGACTTTTTGTCAAAGGCTACGTTGATTGGATTCATGGCTGGTGCTGCTATAATTGTCTCTCTTCAGCAGCTTAAGAGCCTTCTTGGCATTAAAAATTTCACCAAGCAGATGGGGATTGTGCCTGTTTTGAGCTCTGTATTTCATACCACACATGAGGTAATTAAACTAAATTAAAATAATTATTTTAATGATACTTTATGATGAGGGCATGTAAATATTAAGCCTGTAATAGAAATTTGTATCATTGTATCAATGATGGAGTCTATTTTCTCCTCCCACTTGTCACGTCCCCTTTCAAAAAGCTGAGGAAAAAAGAAAAGGACAAAAGAAGAGGAACAAAATATAAAAGTGTAATGAAGACAATTATGCACATGTTCGTTGTTCACGCTGTTGTTTATCTCTATTTATCCCTTCCTCCTTTATTGTAGTAGTGGATAAGAAACTATTAATTACTGTTGGTTGTAATTTTATTTTTTTTCCGCGTGCAGTGGTCGTGGCAAACCATATTGATGGGCTTTTGCTTCCTGGTGTTTCTACTGGTGACAAGGCACATTGTAATTAATTTTTCCCAGTTCATTAATATTCCAGTTTATTCAATTTTAAATGGTAATTAAGTATCTGATTAAACTAATCACACTGAAGAGCATGAGAAAACCAAAGCTGTTTTGGGTATCAGCTGGAGCCCCTCTAACCTCTGTAATTCTCTCAACACTTGTGGTCTTCGCATTTAAAGCTCAGAATCATGGAATCAGTGTGGTAACATAAATATACTTTTCAAATAAAATTCTTAATAATCTATTAATTTATTTATTTCTAACAATTCCGTATTATCATCTTCGTCACCAGATAGGAAAATTGCCACAAGGGCTGAATCCTCCTTCATGGAACATGCTGCATTTTCACGGCAAGTACTTAGCACTTGTCATGAAAACCGGCCTCGTCACCGGCATCATTTCTCTTACAGTAAGTAAAAAATTTTACATGAAGCCCTTTATTTTATTACACCAATAAAATGTTTTTCTAAATCAAGATTTGATTAATTCGAATAATAAAACAGGAAGGGATTGCAGTAGGTAGGACATTTGCAGCTCTCAGGAACTACCAAGTGGACGGTAATAAGGAAATGATCGCCATCGGATTAATGAACGTCGTCGGCTCTTCCACGTCTTGTTACGTCACAACCGGTATATATATATATATATATATATATATATATATATATATATATAAACAACCCATAAAATGTTGAATGATCTTGGAGGCTATTGTATTTTGAACGACCACTCCACCTAAATGCTTAAACTTGACGGTAGTGTATAATATTTTAAATTTATATATTAAATTTGCAACAAGCTCCCTTCACGTCTAACATGATTTCTTTATTGTCTTGTCTTAAACGTGTAATTTTATTAAAATGATGATTCAAACGCAAAACTTCTTTGGCTCCTGAGCTCTCGTACCATATTGACGGAATTGTATAGTATTTTAAATTTAAATATTAAATTTACAACACGCCCCTTCACGTCTAACCTGATTTCTTTATTATCTTGACTTAGACGTGTAACTTTCTTAAATTGAGGATTCATACGCTTCTTTAGCTCCTGAGCTCTGATATCATATTGAATGTCCACTTCACCTGAAAAGATTAAGCTTGAAATTAGTACACAATATTTTAAATTTATATATTATATTTCCAACAGTCCACCTGCGATAACCCGAGCCCCAATGATTTTATCAAAAAAAAAAAAAAACAGGGGCGTTTTCGAGGTCGGCGGTGAACCACAACGCGGGATGCAAGACCGCGTTCTCCAACATAATAATGGCGGTCACGGTCATGATCACGCTCCTCATCCTGATGCCTTTATTTCGGTACACACCAAACGTGGTCTTAGGGGCGATCATAGTCACCGCCGTGATCGGCCTCATCGACGTTCCCGCGGCTTGTCAGATATGGAAGGTCGATAAATTCGATTTTCTCGTGATGGTCTGCGCATTTTTGGGAGTTTTGTTCATCTCCGTTCAAGACGGATTAGCCATGGCGGTATACAAAAAAAAAATTTTTATTCCAAAAAAATAAAAATTCAATTACATGTGATGTGGATTAATTATGGTGATTTTATATATTTTAAACAACAGGTGGGAATATCTATATTCAAAGTTCTGCTGCAAATCACAAGGCCGAAGACTTCGATCTTGGGGAATATTCCCGGGACCGATATTTACCGCGATCTTCATCATTACAGAGAAGCTGCGAACGTTCCCGGGTTTTTGATCTTGAGCGTCGAGGCTCCGATTAACTTCGCCAACACTACGTATCTTAAAGAAAGGTAACAACTTTTTCTCTTCTGATCAAATCCCATGTGTCAAAATCCATTCTTGTTTTCTCAATCTTATTACATTACATCATAGGATTACGAGATGGATCGAAGAATACGAAACGGATGCTAAGAGCAGCAGTGCAAATTCTGGTGGGCTCAAGTTTGTGATTCTTGATTTATCTGGTGAGTCTCGTTGAAACGATAATCAAACGAACAAAAGAAGATAATTTTATTTAGTAATTACTAAATAAGTTTAACCCTTTTGAAGCTGTAACTGCAATTGATACCAATGGAGTCTTTCATTTCTTCATTAAGAGCCGTGTTAGTGAACGTCGCTTGCCGATGAATCGAAGGATTTATCGAGGCCCGATTGCATGTTCTTGACGGTCGGAGAAGCCGTGGCTGCTCTTATGTCGGCGGTTAAGAGCCAACCACCGTCGTCTAATTATGTATGAATGTAATTAATAATGAAAGATTAATGACTGGAATGGAATTATATGATGCTGTCTTTTGTTTCGTAGTTTTTTTTCTTGTAACAAAGAAGCTGTTAGGTTTATATATTTTGTATGCATCTGGATGGTGAATGAATCTTCGGGCTTTGTTGCTGGGCGAAGCCCATTATACGCTTAACGGGCTCGGGCTTTTCAGATGAAGCCCGTTGATAATACTTCAGATTGTAAGAACACCTGAAGACTTTCTATATGTTTTGTTGCGAAAATAAATAATAAATGATGAAAGTCGTAAGATTCTTTATTTAATGTAAGTGCTCTAATGTCAACGCATTCTTTATGCGCGCACTATGTATGTATTTTATTACTTTTCTTATTTATCTCCACTTGCTGGGTTTTCTGCCCACTAAGCTTTAATGTTGCGGGTCTAAGAGTAAGCCAAATGAAGGCATAATTATCTACTTAAGATGATAAATAATGTCCATATGTGCAATAATGACAAGAAAAGGCACTTTACGAGCATTAGAAGTTTTTCATTTGCCATATTATAAGTTAGGAAAGAAAACTAGTTGGTAAGTATATTACTTCACGTGATTAAAAAAAAAAGGGTAACATATTAGTCAGGTTTCTATTATTAGTCACATATTCAAAATTAAATTCGATTACTATACAAAAAATTTTTAAGTTTGATTTTGACATAGTAAAATATTAACGATTATATATATATTTTTTATCGGCGGCCTAGATTGTGTGTGATCTCATGACAAGAAATAAAGATTATCCCAATCCCGTAATCTTTCTCCACTATATAATAAATCCATTTGCTGTAAATATATAAATATATATTATTAAAAGCGCACCCCGCATTTAAACAAGTACACCGAAAATAAACAAGTTTTGCAAAATTCTCAACGCATCTGACGTCATCATAATATCATTGCTCGAGGAACAGTACAAATGTGATGCGTTTGACTTTCTGCTGAAGTTCTACTCTTGATAGCGATCTGATCTATAAGTCTCTCTCTCCCTCTCCCTCTCTCTCTCTCTCTCTGCAATTTTCCATTTATTTATTAGTTTTTCTTTTCGGACAAAGAGAGTGTAATTTCAAGAAAGATCAATGGAGGGTCTACCTGTTGGTTATCGCCCAAACGTTGGAGTCTGCCTCATCAACGATGATAATTTGGTAATAAACATTAGTTTTTTTGTTTTTTTTGTTTTCATTTTGGAAGAATTCAGAAAAGTTGTGTTTTTGGGTTAAACTCGATTAATAATTTAGGGATGACCATATCAAGACCTTTTCATCATCGTAGCAAATTCACCATTTTCTGTATTTTGTCCTGAAAATCATATAATAAATATTTGATGTAGCGGAGGTTACATTCCGCTTTTTGGTCTGAAAAATTTTCTGATGTAAGGCCAAGTTTGCATCTCTATTCTTGTTAAACAGTTGAATTCGTGTATATATTGCGTTTTGAAATAGAAAAAAAATAAAGTTTTTTTTTTTTTTTCTGCAATATGGAGCTGAACGAGAAGTGAAATAGAGAAATTGTAACATTTCTATTAACATATTTGTTTTCAGGTCTTTGTTGCTTCAAGATTGAACGTCCCCGGAGCTTGGCAGATGCCTCAGGTACCGTATAAAAAATCCCCACCGGAAATAATAATTTCCGAAGAACTCTCAAAATTCTCCAAAAATGCTGCTGATGAATATTCATTTTATAATTATAGGGCGGCATCGAAGAAGGAGAAGATCCGAGATCCGCTGCAATAAGAGAACTCAGGGAAGAAACCGGCGTAGTATCCGCCGAGATTATCGCAGAGGTCTCTCTCCCTCTCTCTCTCTCTCTCTCTCTCTCTCTCTCTCTCTCCCTTTATAACCATACGAAATTATTCTTACAACAAACACTCTCTTATCTTATTTGTCTTTATTTTCCTATGAATAATAAAGGTCCCCGAATGGTTGACCTATGACTTCCCTCCGTCTGTCAAGGCAAAAGTCAACCGCCTCTGGCGCGGCGGAGAATGGCACGGTCAGGCCCAGAAATGGTAGCCCAATTAGCCGCAACATTTCTTTCAACTTCCCATCACATCATACGCAGATATAAAAAATCTGATGTAAGAATATTTTCTGATTATTATTCACGACAGGTTTCTGATGAGGTTAACGGCGGGCGAGGGTGAAATTAATCTTGCCAGTGGCGAAGCAGAGCCTGAGTTCTCAGAGTGGAAATGGGCTACTCCTCAGCAAGTCATCGAACAAGTATGTTTTACTTATTTAATTTTTGAGATTTTTTATTTTTTTTTTGTTTATTGTTGTTTAAAGCTTTGGTTTTTGGTTCTGCTTTAGGCTGTGGACTACAAGAGGCCGATGTACGAGGAAGTAATGAGAACTTTCCGGCCTCTCCTCATTGCTGGAAACGCCACAAAGCGGTGAATTTCGGAACTCATTTTCTTGTTTTTCAAGTCTATGGTGGAAAGAAAACTCTATTGTAAAATGTATATGTGGGATCTTGCTTTTCTTTGATAGTGTTATGTGGCTACTTCTACTAATAAAAAATGATGCGTATTTGATCATCTCGAGTCATTCATTACATTCAATGTTTTCTGGTAATAATCAACTCACCTTACAAAACCCGATCCAAAGGTTATTCAAGAATTGACGAGCTTTTATTACAACATTGTTGCGAATAATGGCAGCCCCCCATTTCAAGCCCGGACCACTTAACGTTGGGCTCGGCAGATTCGTGAAACCCAACGCCACAGTTTTCAAGAAAATATATATACACCCAAGAAACAAACCCTAGAAACTCTACTTATTCTCCTCTAAACTCCTCCCCTGATAATGGCATCATCGGAAACAGGGAAACTAGGCATCAAGATCATAAAGAACCCTCCTGAATCGAAGCTGTCGGAGCTCGGGCTGCGTTCTTGGCCCAAGTGGGGTTGTCCGCCGAGCAAATTTCCGTGGACATACTCTTCGAGGGAGACGTGTTATCTCCTGAAGGGAAAGGTTAGGGTTTTCCCCGATGGATCCGATGAGGCCGTAGAGATTGAAGCAGGGGACCTCGTCGTTTTTCCAAAGGGGATGAGCTGTACTTGGGATGTCTCTGAAGCTGTCGACAAGCATTACCAATTCGATTGATCATTTGAATCGTCATATGTTGTCCATTTCTTGTTTGACTACTCTGTTTTCTGCTGATGCAGTAAAATAAAAGATCATGGGATTCAAGAACCCGATTTTATAACTCTGTTTATTGACTTCATCTCCTGTTTAGTACAATGGTGTATGAAATCGTCTGATTTGTTGCTCAAAATAGAAGAATTGCTCATGATGGACACCAAAAAATCATTTCTTTTGTCTATTCAACGGAGAAGATTGTTCGATGATTGACGTGTAACGTAAAGGAACGAGCTTTAGCTTTATCCACACAAAATAAACTAAAATACCTACTCCCACAGACGACGAAGTCGATTGCCCAATTGACGAAAGCACGCGATCCGTGAAGAAAACGTCAATGGCTTCCACGCTTATTACCTACCACTCGATCGCGTGTGGTTCGTGTGCTCGATTTATGATAGAGAACGATGTGTTGTGATAAGGCTCGCATCTCAATGATCGTCATAAATGGCATTGTTTTGTCTTTTCCATCAATTGAATTGAATAATTGAATTGAATTTTAGTGGGGAATCACAATCTCTCACCTAAATCTCGCTGAGTTGAATTGAAGATAGGTTCTACCCGGGAAGGCTTTATCCAATTGCAAGATTTTTTTTTTTTATATTTTATTTCAGGCCATAAATTATTACTATTTTGCCGTCCACTCCTTTTTTCTTCCTCCTCTTTTATGTGGTTTTGCCCTAATAGTAGAATCAGATCCGTCAATTCCATATCTCGGTCGCTGTTGGGGTATGAGCTAGAGAAAGTTGTGTGATTAAAAACAGATCTCAAACCCCCAAAGAAAAAAAAAATCTGTAGCAAGAATTACATGGAAAAGAGTGTTCAGTTTTCTCAAGCCGTAGATCGTAGAGAGTCGGGGAAAGATCAGACCTTGAAATCGTTCAAGTCCGATGTGTGGATAGAAAAGATCGAACAAGTTTTAGATCTCCATTTGTAGTTGTTAAGGATCGAGTCTTCTTTTTCTGTGGATCATTCACAGAGAAAGAATTTCAACTGTAGAAAATCATCAAACTTGAGTCATTCGCTTGCTTGTACTTTAAGGGATTTCTTACAGAAGCTTCGGGTTTTATGAGGTTGTAATAGTTTCTTTCGTCTCTACGTTTATGCTACCTATCTCGAAAGTCACGAGGAAGGAGTTCATATTTTTCTGTCTTTGGAGCTGAGCATCTCAATGACTCTGGTAAACACGCTAACATAATTATCATGTATGTGATTTGCTTCTCTTTATGGATATGAAACGTATTGCTTTCCATCAGAGCATGCCTTTCAAAGATTTCTTCACCGAGTATGGAGAAGCAAACTTGTACGAAATCCAAGAAGTTGTGGGGAAGGGAAGCTACGGGGTCGTGGCTGCTGCAGTCGACACCCACACGGGAGAAAAGGTTGCGATAAAGAAGATTACAGACATCTTCGAGCACGTGTCTGAAGCCACGCGCATCCTCAGAGAAATCAAGCTTTTAAGGTTGCTCAAGCACCCCGATATTGTGGAGATTAAGCACATCATGTTGCCTCCTTGCAGAAGAGAATTCAAGGATATCTACGTGGTCTTTGAGCTGATGGAGACGGATCTCCACCATGTGATTAAGACCAACGATGATCTCACTCCCGGGCACCATCAGTTCTTCCTGTATCAGCTGCTCCGAGCACTGAAGTACATTCACTCGGGTATTTTGTGGATTTGTTAGTTTAATTTTTTTGTTATATTGCATCTCGAATAAGCACCCTTATGAATCAATTTTTTGTGCAGCTAATGTTTACCATAGGGATTTAAAGCCCAGAAACATCCTTGCCAATGCTGACTGCAAGTTGAAGATTTGTGATTTCGGGCTTGCTCGTGCATCTTTTGGTGACACCCCATCTGCTGTTTTTTGGACGGTGTGTAATGTTTATATATCTTCGGTACTTTTTCGTTTAGGCTGTGTTTGGAGCGAAGAAACTAGTGTGGAAAAGAAAACGGAGAGAAAATGATTTTCTTTAGTATTTCTTTCATTTTCCTTGCCACTTGGTGAAGGAATGAGATTTCCTTTGTTTTATGTATAAACTTAACTATGATTTTCTTTTCTTTTCCTTATCTTTCTTCAACCAACCAAACATAGAAACTAGTTTTCCTTTTCCATTTCATTTTCCTTTCCCTACTAATTTCTACAAACTGAATACAACTTTAAGATTCATGTAAATCCATTTTTCCATCTTTAAGGGGCAGTTAGCATATATCAACATGTCTTTTGCTTTTATGCAGGATTATGTGGCAACTCGGTGGTATCGTGCTCCTGAACTTTGCGGTTCTTTTTTCTCCAAGGTGTGGTTTTTCAAGATTTGCTGTAATGTTACAGTGATGGATTTTTCGGTTATTGCAAGTTTGTAATAATTTATGTTTCTCTTTTATTACCAGTACACGCCTGCTATCGATGTGTGGAGCATAGGGTGCATATTTGCTGAAATGCTAACCGGTAAACCGCTGTTTCCCGGAACGAATGTGATCCACCAGCTCGAACTCATAACAGATCTCCTCGGGACTCCGTCTCCCGAAGCCATTTCCAGGGTTTGTTGCTTATTTAGACCCTGAAATGATTGATGAAATAGTGAAATTCTTTGTATAATAATATTTTTTTTTGTTAATTTTCAGATTCGAAATGAAAAGGCACGGAGATTCTTGAGCAGCATGAGGAAAAAACAGCCTGTGCTGCTAACACGAAGGTTCCCAAACGTTGACCCGTTGGCTCTTCGGTTGCTCGAACGTTTAATTGCATTTGACCCCAAAGATCGTCCTTCTGCTGAAGAAGTAAAGATTCACTATAATAATTTGTTTACTAATTATAATTATCACGAATCCCATCTAAAATCCGTTACATTATTATTTATTACAGGCACTTGCTGATCCCTATTTCTATGGGCTGTCGAACGTGGAAGAGGAGCCATTGACTCAACACATTTCGAAGTTCGAGTTCGATTTCGAGAGGAGGAAGCTATCAAAGGATGACGTGAGGGAGCTAATCTATAGAGAGGTGAAGGAAAAAAAGAAAGTCACGGACTTATTGTGTAATTTTCTAATCTTTGGATATATTCAATTTTGCTGTTTATTTACTCTCTTAAGCCAACAACAGATCTTGGAGTATCATCCCCAGATGCTCCAGGAATACCTACGCGGAGTCGACCAGATTCACTTTATGTATCCAAGGTCTGAAAAATCAAAAGAATATCAACAATTATATTCCTAAAACATATATTTCTAAAGCTCCTTAGTTTTTTATTTTATAAAAATCGTATCTTTCTCTGCATATTCCTCATGGTTACAAGCACCTTGGATATTGTTGTATGATGTTGAAATATTGTGTGTTACCTAAATTATGGTTATAACAAACATTGTATGAAATCTTATGATATTTCAGCGGGATCGAGCAATTCAAGCAGCAATTCTTCTGCCTCGAGGGGTGCCATGGTGAAATTGAGAGAGCTCCCCGGAGGAGGAGATATGCATCTTTACCAAGGCAAGTTTTTTTCTTTTTTTTTGCCCGGATATTCGTCTAGAAGTTTATATGGTATATATATATATATATATATATATATGCCCATTAATCTTGAATCTCTTACAAACACTTATAGCTGAATTTTTCTTATCTTACTCATGCAGGGAACGTGTATGTGTTTCGATCGATGAGGACCACGATGAAACCGTTGAGACCGAAACCGGTGCTGCAGCCGTCATTCCTCGTCCGTGCCTCGTGAGCCCGAAAAAAACGGTGAATACTGCTAAAAAATTCGAGGCTATTAAGACAAATGTGAAAGCCAAGCAAAATAGTGGCAGTGGTAAGAATAATAAGAATACTAGTTGCTACAGTGCACGTTGCTTGCTGAGAAGTGCGAGCATCAGCTCCTCTAAATGCATTGTTGTTGAACGTAGAGACTTCTGTGAGGTAAAAGACTGCTGTAAGAAAATGACTTTAAGATCACAAATGCTTACACTAAATTCTGTTTTCTTGAATCTGTGCAGGTTTGAAGTTTAGCTTCTGCAAGAAATGATGATGACGACGACGATTAGATTATATATGTTTAAATCCGTGTGTTTGATTTTCTTTCCTGTTTGTGTTCAAGACTGCGTATTGTGATGTTGTCATTGATAGATACTTTGTGCTTGGTAATTGTATGTTATTGTTTACTTTGAATAGTTAAGGGTTTTAAAATACTATTGTATTAGTTAAATAAACAACTATCGATGTGAGTAATTAAGTATATGTAGTTGCCTTCCGACTAAAAACTACTTTTTTCGGGGCTGAGAATGAAAAAGGAGACCAAAACAAAACAGCCCATTAAAGAATGAAGAGATGAGATCTTTACCTTAATGTCCAATGTCAAATAATTAAAATAAAATGGATAGGGTGATACTTATATATTAGGGGTTTAGTATTTTATAGTTAATTATGAACATGAAGATATTTGTGAGACAAAGAAACGTTCCATGTGCTAATTCTAAATCGCTTTTAAACTAACCCAATGTCGCCATTTGCCCAAACCCATTAACAATATGGAATCCAATTTCACTTCATCACATGACAAGTAGTCTCCCTCTCCTCTACGCAGAAAAACCCTCGTTACTAGGAGACAAGTCCATATATAACTATATACTTATTTCATAAACTTGATTAAATTAAACGTTTGCATTAATTAACTAGTAACATACGAGAAACGTGGGAACTCTTAATTACTACATTAACTCAATTTTACGTTAACACACACGAAAGTAAATTTCTCTATTTTTTCTCTATGCTCACTAGTCGGTCACTACACTTCAAGTCAAAAATATAATGTTAGAAAAATAAACCAACCACATCAAGTAATGATTTTTTAAAGTCTTAGCTAAGTTGGATCCTTTGCTTTATTTCAGTTCCATCAACTACTCAAACATAATCTATATCACTTCTCTCTCTTTCTCTCTCTATATATATCCACACACATCTTGCTATAACGTTATCCTCTATTTATCTCTCCATCTCCTTTATCAATCGCTCTCTCTCTCTCTCATACACAAACACACAAACACACATTAGTTCCTTCCAATTCTGCACCAGGTACTGATCTCAGGAGGAGCACAATCAATACACTTACTATATATATATATACACACAGGGAAAATCAAGAAAGAAAGAAAAAAAAAAAGGAAACATAATATATATAAATAAATAAAAAAATGATAACGTGGCATGATCTCTACGTGGTCCTAACGGCGGTTATCCCCCTCTACGTGGCGATGATCTTAGCCTACGGCTCCGTCCGGTGGTGGAAGATCTTCACCCCCGACCAGTGCTCGGGTATCAACCGGTTCGTGGCGGTGTTCGCCGTCCCGTTGCTCTCCTTCCACTTCATCTCCAAGAACGACATCTACGCCATGAACTTCCGGTTCATCGCCGCCGACACCCTCCAGAAGGTGATCATGCTCGCCGTGCTCGGCCTGTGGGCCAACCTGACGAGGAACGGAAGCCTCGAGTGGTCCATCACCATCTTCTCCCTCTCGACGCTTCCAAACACGCTCGTGATGGGAATCCCGCTGCTCACCGCCATGTACGGCGACTACTCCGGCAGACTCATGGTGCAGGTGGTGGTGCTCCAGTGCATCATATGGTACACACTTTTGCTCTTCCTCTTCGAGTACCGCGGCGCAAAGATGCTAATCATGGAGCAGTTCCCCGAGACCGCGGGCTCCATCGTCGAGTTCAAGGTGGACTCGGAGGTGGTCTCCCTCGACGGTCAGGACTTTTTGGAGGCCGACGCCGAGGTGGGACACGACGGGAAGCTCCACGTCACCGTGAGGAAATCGAACGCCTCGAGGCGGTCGCTGGGAGGAGGCGGGCTCGGGTCTTTCAACACCCCTCGGCCGTCGAATCTGACGGGGGCGGAGATCTACAGCCTGAGCTCCTCCAGAAACCCGACGCCGAGGGGGTCGAATTTCAACCACGGCGACTTCTACTCGATGATGGGGATGGGGAGGCTGTCGAATTTCGGGAACTCGGATACGGGTCGGATGTCCAATTTCAACGTGGCGGATATGTACTCCGTTCAGTCGTCGCGCGGGCCCACGCCGAGGCCTTCCAATTTCGAGGAGAACAACGCCGCCGCCGCCGCTGCTGCTGGGCAGTCGCCGAAGATTGGTCTTTTTCCGGGTCAGAATAACGGGCCGAGTTCTTACCCGGCTCCGAATCCCGAGATCGCATCGGTAATGCCGAAGAATGTCAAGGCGGGTCACGGGAGTAATAATAAGGGTAGTGGTAACAATACTGCGAGCCACGACGCGAAGGAGCTTCACATGTTCGTGTGGAGCTCGAGTGCTTCTCCCGTGTCTGAGAGAGGCGGCGGCGGCGGCGGTAATAATAATAGTGGGAATCTGCAGGTGTTCGGTGGACAAGATACCCACTTCGGAGCCCCGGAGCAGTCGGGTCGACCCGATAATCAAGGTGCTAAGGAGATTAGGATGCTGGTCAACGATCACCCTCACAATGGAGAGGCCAAAGGTGAAATCTTTTTCTCAAAAATCAGTTTGTTTTTTTTTTTTGGAAATATATGATTAGTTATCCCTTTTCTTTTTTCGTGAAGGTGGAGACATTGGTGGAGAGGACTTTAGCTTCGCCAATGTAGGAAAAGACATCGAGGAGAGAGAAAATGAGGATCTCTCCAAAGTGGGACCGGGCTCGGCGGTCGAGTTAGATCCCAAAGCCGCCGGAAAACACAACAACATGCCGCCGGCGAGTGTGATCACGCGCCTGATCCTCATCATGGTTTGGCGCAAACTCATCAGAAACCCCAACACCTATTCTAGCCTCATTGGCCTCATTTGGTCCTTGGTGTCAATTAGGTTAAAAAAGCTGTCAAGAATTTTCCGCGATTTTTTCGGACATTTTTTTTTTTGGGATTGATTTTAAGAATATTATTTAACATTAATAATATTCAGGTGGAATGTTCACATGCCTAAGATCGTAGAGGAGTCCATCTCTATACTCTCCGATGCCGGCCTTGGTATGGCCATGTTCAGCTTAGGTAAGTGTCCAATATTCGATTAAATTAATTTATTACTATTCAAGAATCTAACTTTATTTACACTCCGCAGTGATAATTCGTTATTGTCCATATCTATGATTGGTGATAATAAAAAAAGTTACAACTTCAAACATATCATGACCACCATCGCCATCATTCAATCAATGCAATGACGACAACTTCGTATCATACACATGTGGCCCTATTTTTTTGCCCCGTCTCTAATAGGTGGACCTGAAATTGAAACAAAACGGTGCATTATTGCTTCCACCAAAGGTGGTGGTGGTTGTCAAATTTGGGTCAAATTTTTTTTTTTTTAGAAAAATAACAGCAGTGAAATCTTGCAATTGACAGGCTTGTTCATGGCCCTTCAACCTAAAATCATCGCATGTGGAAACAGTGTGGCTACCTTTGCTATGGCCGTTCGGTTTCTTACAGGCCCAGCTGTCATGGCCGCTGCTTCGGTGGCAGTTGGGCTTCGTGGGACGCTGCTCCACGTGGCAATTGTACAGGTAATAAAGCAACTTTCTTGAACCATATAATATAATTATACAAGTTTTTTTAGAATTAATGGAAAAGTTCTTTATCTGTCAAATGTAGGCTGCACTTCCACAAGGGATTGTACCGTTTGTGTTTGCGAAAGAGTACAATGTTCATCCTGCAATCCTCAGCACTGGGTAATTGATTTTATCATAATAATTCTTGTTATTTTCTAATAATTTGCTACCATTAAAAATATAAAAATTGAATCGTGATGAACTTTTCTAGGGTCATATTCGGAATGCTGATTGCTTTGCCGATTACCTTGGTTTATTACATCCTCCTTGGCTTGTGAGAAAGGAAAAAATGAAAAAGAAAATTGAGTAGAAGAAAAAAGGCTGAGGCTTTGATCACACATCAACACCGGTGGCTGATGATGAATTTATCCAACTGTGGAGATCATCTGAAGCATTTTAGGGCTAATTTCATTCTACAAGAAGTCGCGAGCCAAGGATCATAATAGTTATTATATCATTAGTTCTCTAATCTGTCTTGTTGAAATTAGCAGTGGATAGTTTTAGCTTTGTGTCCAAATTGTTTGTGCTTTCAGTTTCTCTCAATGGCTTGTTAAACAATGTAAAAATCTCTCTTTTGTAATAGTTCAATGTGTAAGAGTCTTTTCCTCGCTTCATATACTTTGCGAAAATTTTCTTGAATCTTGACATTTTCGTACAACTAATTAAAGGTGTGGGCACAACACATCTTATGCTGTTAATCATCTTTAGTGGGATGCCGGGCTTTTTGCTCCTTGAAAGACTTGATTTTTAATATTACTTTTTTTTTTTCTGCTAAAAGAAGGGCTTATTTCTTTCTTACTTTCTTTCCAACTTTTTTTGAATGAAGGCGAGATCTTGTAAAGGTGAGCGTGCGTGGGTTCATCGATTTGAAACTTTCTGTAAAGTAGTGAAAGAAAAAATTTTAAGAAAAATAATAGTAGCAGCATGTGATTCCTCCACGCTATGTGTTCATCGAATATGGCACACGGCACATTATCTTTTGCAAGATTATTCTTGAATATATGTGTAGATTTATAGAACCACACGAATTCAATCTCCAAGCGAGTCATTACAAGTTTCCAAGCATTGGTTCACACAAATAATATATTTTTTTTGGTAGAAACCAAAGGAACTCTTTTTATTGGTACCAAAAGCAAGTACCAAAGCGATGAGAATTGAGATTAAATAAATTAAAATACAAACATACATACATACATACATAGGGTAGATGACAAGTGAATGTTATAAAAGATTGAGGAACATCCCATGTGATCTACATACGACCCATCACTTTCTCCCACGGTATATTGGTCTCCTCGAGATTAAATGGCGATGTAAACACAATAGCCATCTATTGACGACGATGTAATTATGAGGTCAATGGCACGAATTAAAACAAGAGTGTAAATTAAAGACATTTCTGTTAATCACGGCCATGGAAAAGGAGACAAGCCCATCTTAAGAAAAACTTGGATATACATAGATGTCTCGGCTCAAGAAATCAATCATACACATAAATGGGGTCGATTGTAAAGATGTATATAATGCACGTAGACAATCTTATGCGCATGAGCGCATGGTGTCTTGATGCAGACAACACTTGCATCGACCATACAATATCAATCATCGTATATTGGTTTCATTGCATGTTCATGCATTAGTAGATACTGTTAGTCGTCTAGTTAATTATTTAGGGTCCTTTCCTTTTTCTAGAAAGAAGTTTTTATTATTATTATTTTTATTTTTATTTTATACGACTGCACTGCATTATTGAGGAGATAGAATTCCAAGTTGTGTTGTAGGGACTGTGTTTGATCAATCGAGGGAAAAAGTATTAAAAAGAGTTTGTGGAGTTACCTCGTCGTTGAAGAAAAGGAGAGAAAGATGGACCCCTACGAAATTGAAATTATTTTATGTTTACATATTTTTATTTTCTCCATAATTATCTTTTTTTTTTCAGTTGCATAGTTGGCTTGGGGTTTCGTTCATTAGCTGGGATCGATTTATGTTTACTTGTACAGTTGTACATATATTTCAATAATATAAAATCATTGGACCATTTAAAAAAAGATGTACAAAGGATTTCTTGAAATAAAATGCAAGTTTTTTATTCACACAAGTCAGGGAAAACCTAACTCCTAATATCTTTCCATACAGCATCGCAGTCGCAATTAATTTCAAGTAACTCAACCAAGAAAATTAAATCCGTGGCTTCTATTATATATATAAAAAAAACATAGAAGTCATTACATTCATGCTACGAGACATACAGAACCATTCATACACACATTTATCTTCGTAATATTAATAAATAAATTTATTTATGTCAATTATATAGAATAGATAGATCTATGGGAACGAGAGGTCATGTTCATTGTAGGGCAAACCACGGCATGGTTAGGACGTTCATGGGCCCCATCGATGAGGTTTCGGCCTTTGGGACCACGAAAGTTGGATTTGAGAAGGAAAGTGATAAAAATGTGTTTAATTTTCTTACACAATACAATCTTTTTTATTTTTTGCTTCGACAAAAACGAGTTCTGACTTGTGACTACACATCTTTCGGTCATATTCTGGTATATGCAAAATCGGGATGTATTTTCATTTTTACCATATTTAGTTTATGTTTCAGAAGGAAATTATCTATATTACTACGCAAGTATAGGGTGAATGCTTGCTTGAATTCACAATTTTCTTAACTATCATATATACAATACACATTCCATTTTATTCTTTTTAAACTTCTGTTATATATATATTCACACACACACACACACAAGAAAAATAGATTGTATAGATGAGGACAGAATAATTCAAACAATGCATTAATGAGACGTTACATACAAAGAAGTCATTTTTGTATCATTAAATATAGGAATACGGGCTTCAGATTGACTTTGCCAGATAGATAATATCTCAACAAATAAATAAATTTGTGGCCATGAATAAAGACCATTTAAGCACAATAAAAGTGACTTACTCTGGGGGGACTTGTGCTTACACATTACGTTAATTCTGGAAGATATTGATTTCAATAAATTTCTTTACCCCTATTTCCCCAAGGTCGTTTGTAAATCAATTTTCTTTGCCATTCTCAGGCATTATTTCTGACAAATATATTTATTAGTATTTATTTGATTTAGTATTTTTCTTGATATACATGCATATATGAGGTGGGGTGGGGCTGGTAACTGAAACTGATGCGTGAAGGGATAGATTTAGTCATTATTTCCTGCTCATGCATTTTCCAGTTTCTTGAATTTTATCAGACAGTAACTGTGTGCTGTGGACCTGGAAATTATTTTTTGGTCCCCCGATATTAATTCACACATCAGACCTGATAACTATATATATACAAGTTACTTTTATTCAAAAAAAATATATATTCAAGTTATTTTATATCACATCAGGCCCATCTGATGAATGAATATTAAGGAGCGAGCATTGCGCCTGCAATATGCAATTGTTAATAAGTGGACTACAAAGCCCATTATATGGATCTTAAAGCCCAATAGTTTTATATAATTGACCCAAATGCTAATTCGGTCCAATAATTCGATACCTCATCCAATATACACACTGCTACTAACTTGATGTATTAAATTGTAATTTAGATATAATAATATGCAATTTCTCAATTTAACTGTATTAAATTTTAATTGACAAATTAAAGCTATCCCACTATACTATACTTAGAAGAAGTGAACGGTTATGGTTGAGAGTTGTGCTAATGCAATAATTACGTGCCTAAGACGTCTCAATCCATTGATTTTGACGTCGCAACATACAAGCTAAGTTTGGTTAAAATAAAAAAGAGATTTTAATGCACACTTAGTTATAAAGAAATTAATTAAATTACCAAGACAAAACGCTACTAAATGCTTTACCAAAGTAAATATATTATTGAATAGCGATATATTTCGTATCAAGTGTTTCAAAGTTGAAACTTTGAACAATATACGAAGACTCGCATGCAATAGCAACTGTCCAAGATGATGATGCAACTTTGATCAGTAGGTGAGAAATAAATATCGAAGAAAACGACGAGCATACGTCACATAGGGTGATGTTTGCCTTCATCTTTATCCCGTTCATAAAAAATAATGTCAATCAAAGAAGATGAATTAATCAATTTATTTCAATAACCACGACACAAGGTTGACGGTGATCATGAAACTTAATGGAAACTAATTAAGGTTACAGCAGAAAAGATTATATGTTTTCAGCTACAAAACACAAGAAGAAGTACGGGAAACAAAGCGCCTGCGATTGTTCTCGACCATGACCATCTAAGACTCGCCGAGGAGGATTGATCCTTCCGTGGCGGCCTCCGGTAGTAATACGGAAACCAAGGCACGATGGGTTCCGGCGGTGGAGGGGCGGAGCCACCGTAGAAGTACGGACGTGATGGTGGGGGATAGTTATATGGCAAGACAGTACCGCCGCCGCCGCCTTGCGGAGGAGAAGTTGAAAGGACTGGCGGAGAAAAAGAGTAAGCCGGCGTAGACGGTGGAGTCGTGGCGGCCGGTGGGCTGTTTCCGACTCCGATGGGCGGCGGATAGCACGGATATGGGCATTCTTGGGAATTTGTCGATGGTGGATGACGGAGGAGTACTAAGGCGAAGAAGACGAGCGTTGAGAGTAGTTTGTTGACGCTTGAAGTCATCGCGTGGCTTTTGGGAAAAGAAAAAGGGGAAGTGTTGTTGTTAATGGCGATAATTCAATGCAAGCAAAGCTACAAAATACTTTACGTTGTGTGTGTGTTGTGTGTGTTGGTGGGCCCCCATTATTGCAAGAGGAAAAGTTTGGTGACGAGTGGAGTCTTGATCGCAATTAATATTGTAATAAAGAATTACTATGGTAAACTTTTTAATAATTTTTTGCAAGACTTTGAAAAAGATTGCAAAATGGGCCACCTAATTACCAAACAGCACAAAGCCAACCGCGATACAACAACTCAACCTTGGACCATGAAAATCGGCCCTATAAACATATTATGGTTGGTCGTTCATAAAAAAGTAACAAAATAAAAATCTATGAAGATATGGGAAACAAATCGATATTTGAGTGAGCTTCAATCGAAATTAAAAACACCGATAGCATAACATCAATCAATAAATTCAACATCAAACGCACGATAATCAAAACAAAGGCAACCGCCGCCATATTATTACCTGATAATGAGGATTAAAAAAAAAAGTACTTTTAATTATCTAAATAAACCAACACAGCTGATAACAAGAACGAAACCAAAACTCTTCCCACGGAAAAGCTCTTGCCTTGACCAGAATAATTAGGATCAACTTGGTACACACTCCCCGGTGGTCCATTCAAGTACGTGTAGGCCGGAGAACTCGGCGTGTTAACAGGTGGGCTCTTGCCGCTGGACCGCGGCGGTGGTGGCGGCGGGCAGTTGCTGCTCGGGGAAGGGTTTTGTAGTGGAAGCGGAGGAGGCGGAGGAGGCAGTGGCAGTGGAGGAGGTGGCGGTGGATCATTACATGGGCTGCTACACGGGCAGTTCCCACACTTGTCATCATCCGTCGGGTTTTCATCGAGATTTCTTGGATGATTTGTTATTTCTTGGCCATTAGCTTGCGAAAATCTTGAAAGATATGATATTACGAGGATGCAATGAACGATGAATTGGAGAAGTTTGAACCCACCCATTTTATTTTGCAAAGGGAAGTTTGATTTCTTTCTTTAGACAAATTCAAGTGAGAGATGACTGTAAAGAATGTTCAAGTCTTATATAATAATATGAAGGCATTTTACAAGTGTCCCGCTTCACTTTTATATACGTGTATCGCTAATATAATGAATGCATTGAAAATTTTGTGTGTTGGGTGTTAATAAAAAATAATTTATTTCTATGTGTCTTTGATGCTACTATATATGCCGATCATTCAGTTAAATAATAAGGTGACACGATGAAGGAAAATATGCGAGTGATGAGAAATTATGAAAAAGCAAGTCTTGAAAAAGTCAGAATAAACCAAAAGGTGTTATGATAAAAGCATAAAGACTATGTAGATAGGCGAATAACGTCACATGGAAGCAATAAAATGTTGGCTTCAAATATTCGATTGCCATTGGTATCACATTTATAGGCTCAACGATGATGTAATTAGGCCTTTAGAACACGTCATTTTGATTAATAATGCAAAACCAAATCAAGATTCAGCGTAGGTACCATAACCAAAAATGCTCTTCGTCTACTACCTACTACTATTTCACAACTTATCTTCTTCTTACAGAGAGGTTTAGTGGACAATACAATAACAAGCAAAGAAGTATATTAAATGCATGCAATTATATAACGGGTAATTATTGATTTCCATGCTCAGGCTTGACAAATCAGCAGTTTAAGGAAACTGAAACTTAGGTTCATCGTCACTTCGACCTTGTAAAGAGTGTAACCGGCGTGTGATTCGAGGACGAAAATATTACGGCAAACATAGAACTTTTTTTGATGCATGAGAAGTGATTTTAAAATGACACTTAACGATAATGCGCATATAACATAAAATTCATTTAGTATTGAGAGGCACGCACACACACACTGAATTTCATAAATAGCTTCTCCTTCAGAAGAAGAAAAGGATCAATGGTTGAATAAATCATTTTATTACAGCAAATGACATCTTTATGGGAACATCATGAATCCATGGTTTTTTTTTGTTGATTTGACAAATCCGAAACGTAAAGATCTTGCTAATCGTATCTATGCGATTTAATAAGGAGTAGTTTACGATCCTTTTAGAAACAATCCATTCTCTTAGCATATCGAGTGCGTATATATATGCAAGGTTTCGGTGAATATTCCCTCAAAGGAATACAAATAGGCAGCATGACATCAAGATTTAGATCCAATTTCTAAAGCAAATGAAGCAATAAATTCAAGAAAAATCCTAGTAACAAAATTTTATTAGGAAATCGAGGACGATAAAGAGGTGTATAATCAAATATCAAAACCCTCGTTGTTTACCAAATTGGCACATTTAGGGTTTCTTCAAGGTCGAACTGACAATGAAACAAAGCTTAGCAGCTACACCGAAGACTGCTCACTTGACAAGCATAGCATGGAAACCACTTACCTCTTTCATCAGACAACTAAACTAATACATAACAATCCGATGTTACCTGGAAAATTGAAGCCTAATCTGCACTTCTGTTGAATTTGATCAAAGAATAATTACTTGATCGAAGTAAAATTTTCAAATATAAATCAAAGACATGAACAAATACCGTAAGACTACAGTTATACGTGTCTTTGGCTGTGAACCTAAATCAGATAAAGAAGGAAAGCTAATGAAGAAAGAAAAATGAAAGGACGATATGGGCTTCTTTCTAGCTAGACATATCGATCATTGACCAGATTTTCATTTACAAGCGAGTAATATTTTTTAACTAATAAACGTCGCATCGTGTGAAAACATGCCAAGCGAAAACGTATTAATAATATATTATTTGTGTTAATAATAGACGGAGGGATTAGATAGAGAATTGCTGCTCTCTCTTTGCAATGCTTGTGATAGACAAAAAAGGGACGTATTCAATAATTGCGCATAGACGAGAATTACGTTGGAACTGATTTTATATACTTGCCAGTGTATGAATTGATTTTGTTTATTAGATAAAATTGTAGAACAATAATATAAAAACAACGTAAGATTGTCTAAATTATGTCGAACACGTTACAAAAAGATTGAACTTTGTGGTCACATCTTGGACCGAGACCAGGCAAATTGTTTAGTTAGCCTTCATCAGAAACCATAACATTTGATCATCAACGTCCAAAGTCAAAGTATTTTGGTAAAAAAATTTCCACAGATATATTACAAGAGAGATGATAGCCCATATGAAGTTGGGGGCAGTTCTAAATTAACTAAACTAATGAAATAAAGTAGTTTACCTCGACGGAATATATTCAACACATGTCTATAGGTCGATCAGAAAAACGAAGGTTAATAACTGCAACAAGTGGACTTTTATTTTCTTCTAGGTATATAGATTTGCGTGTAAATGGATCCCTCACCCGATAAAAATCATCTTCTTATGAAAGAATTGAGTGTCTGTGTTTTTCTTGCGTATTTTATAGGGTCGAGGTTGTAATTTGGCTTTTGACTGACTGGTGAGGATTTATTGACTTTTGAAGCCCTTCACATGCAACAACCAAGTCTCTCTCTTAGGGCTTAATTTCGAGCTCAGCTGATATTTTATAATGCGGTTTATCTTTTAATGAGTGTAAACGTATACTGTCTATAATAATTATTTTACTTTGACTGTATATGGTTATGAGATTAATTAAGAGATATGATGCATCGATCGATCATATGGCCAACTACCCCGAAACTAGTATCCTATGTTCACAGTTCACCAAACCATATTTAGAAGATCAAAAGCTACCAACCACACACAGTGAGAGCTACTCACTTTTGTGAGTATAATACAATATTCAACAGTGAGTATAATACTAGTTATAATAATTATTTACATATCTAAATATCATTTTCTTGACTACGTGGCACCGGTTTATCTGTGTGGCACATTTACATATTAATTAGACGTTGTTTTGAACTTTTCAGATGTTCGATTCGACATGTTAAAATATTCACTCGGCTCATTGATATTCTTGACCACAAATATTAGAATATATATATTAGGGTTTTTGTATTTATAAAATAGTCTTCAAAAAAATATTTAAGAAAATAACTCTGTCATTGCTAGTAAAATGCTGTAATAAAAATTTGAATCCGCATCTCATTATTTAGATGAGTGACTACTTACTGCACAACCACGACCACGGGTATACCCCTTCGTCGACAGGTTGAGATTATTTGTCTCATTTATTATGTATGCCAAAAGATGTGCTAAACAATGATTTGAATATTAAATAAAAGAGGAAAATTTATGAATCACCTATAAACACAAACATTAATAGGTACATACAATAGTACTAACAATGTCATGGCAACACGTTAAACATGACAAACATAGCTATGGATCATTAATAAAGAGCATAATATCAATTATACACTTAGGCTTCCATCTTATTTTCTTAAATAAATTATCGATACACATTAAATCAGAAATATCATACAGCAACAGAGGCGGAGAAGTACGTGATCATCATCATCATCGTCGTCGTCATCATCATCGTCGTCGTCATCATCATCATCTCTCAAGAGTGAGCGACAACACCGATGAGAAATCACTCGACTCAATAGAAGGCACAACCAATGAACGATCGTAATCTCCATCGTCACAGCATCCACCGTTTGGTTTCTCGATCTGAATAATTCCTTCCAATTCGTTCGCAACCTGCTTCATGGTGGGCCTCAGCTTCCCGTTCAAATGCAGGCACCTCCGGGAGATCTCCGCCACCTTCGCGATCTCCTCTCCCCTCTTCCCCTCCCGCAGATCAGCGATCCTCCGATCGACGACCTCCCACAGCTTTTCCTCTTCCATCGACTGCAAGAAATACGATGCCAAGTTCCTCTGCATCTCCGCCCTCATCAGCGAGACCGCCTTCTCCCCCGTCAACAGCTCCACCATCACCACCCCGAAGCTGTACACGTCGCTCTTCTCCGTGAAGTGATTCGATTGGAAGTACTCGGGATCCAAATACCCATAGGTGCCGAAAACCCGCGTCGTGAAGTGTGTCTGGTCGATCGCCACCGACCTCGAAGTCCCAAAATCGGAGATCTTCGCCCGATACTTCTCGTCGAGGAGTATGTTCGTCGATTTGATGTCCCTGTGGAAGATTGGGGCCGAAGCAGAAGAGTGGAGGTAAGAGAGAGCGTTCGCTACCTCCACCGCAATTCGGAGCCTCAGTTCCCAAGTTAGGGGGAAATCTTCGCTGGGCTCGTGGATGTGCTCGAAGAGGGTTCCGTTGGGGATGAATTCGTACACGAGGAGGGGAATCTCCGTCTCGAGGCAGCAACCGAGGAGTTTCACGATGTTGCGGTGGTTAATTTGGGACAAAATTACCACCTCGTTGATGAAGAAGTCGACGTCGCTTTCGTCTACTTTTTTGGACTTCTTCACCGCCACGATGCTACCGTCTGTTAACATCCCCTTGTAGACGGTGCCTTGGCCGCCGCGGCCGAGCACGCGGCTCTCGCTGTACCGGTCCGTTGCCTGCGTCAGCTCCCTCGAGGTGAAGAGCTTCGATTTCTTGTACCCGTTGTTGTTGGCCGAAGAAGACAGCTTCTGTTCGAGCAGTAAACCGCCGTTGCGCTTGAACAACTTCCTCCGCCGGTGGGCGTTGAATCGTTTGACGACGATTTTGACCGACCTCAACGCTCCCACGAACCCGAGGGCAAGAATCCCTGCTCCTACGAGACCGCCGATGCTAATCAGCGTTATGTTCCTCGCTCGTGTGCTGCTTCCGTCTGGTTCAGTAAACTGACATCTGTAAGAGCCTATTTCGTTTATACAAGTAAAATTCGCTCCGCTCGGAAAATCGTAATTGCAGGGATTATTTTGACGGCACTCGTTGATGTCGACGCAACCTTCACTGAAATAGGGATTCCCCCGATAACCACTGTCGCAAGAACACCGTTTCTTTGCAGAGACATCACCATCGAACACGTCGGCGGATGAACCGCTGTAAGCATAACACGGAAACGTACCATATTGGTGGAAGAACGGGGAGCTGCATACGGGGATCAAGCGTCGCCTATTATTATACGCGTAGGAGCAGTCGGCGTGTTCGGACATTTGTGGGCCCACGAATTCCCAATCGAGCACCAGCGGTGCGTACAAAAGCCGCTCGTCGAATGGGTTCGAAAAATTATCGCCGCCGAGGGCTTTAAACGACCCATAACCTTCAGACAACCATGCCTTATCCACGGGGAAAGCATAACCGCAGGATCCCCCAGCGTCGCCGCCTTCAATGCTTTGATAAGTGTACTTGAGCTCGTGGGATCCCGGTGGAATCCTCGTCTGGCAACAGTTGATGCCGCTGCAGGATTCGTGGTTCTTGTAATCTGCCGGACATGAAGGGGTGCATCCGCTGACGACGGTTTCGTTGACGGTCAACAAGACGGAGTTTCTGCAGCCGTAGGCGGCGAAGGTGTTTCTATCAGACGAGATCGTGAAAGGGGTTTTCTTCAGATGCTTCCCTACGGACACCGATTTCTGCGCGCTGGTGCAGTTCATGGGAGCCACGGGATTCTTGACCGTGATTGTGCCCTCCACCGAAATGTTTAGCACCTGCATGTTGATGCTGGGCAAGAATAGGGTCGGCGGCGAGGATTTGGTGGAATTCTGGCAGATGACGTGGAAAGATGAGTTCCCACTGCAGCCCGGTGGGCCCATGCCGAATGGATATGGGACGGTGATGTTTCCGCATTTGTCGTCGCAATTAGGCTTCGACATCTTTGGTGGCGCTGATGATGATGATGATGATGATGATGATAGAGCCGATGTTGTGCAGAGGCAGACGAAGCAAAACAAGGCTCCGGCTAGTGGTGGAGAAGGTAATAAAAATCCCTTCTTCATTTCTTTGTTACCCGAGAAAAAAAAAAATTTCAATCACCACTGGGACTTCTTGGTATGTGATTGCTGAAAGTTCTTATTTTTTTATGGTCAATATAATGAGAGAAGAGTGGAAAATAACACGATTAGATTGGATAGGCAGAGGTAAGAGTCATCATAATAAATAGTGATGAATTGAGTTGACTTTGACTTGCAAGTCTTTGAGCAGTTGGGTAGTCATCTTTCACAATTTTTTTTGTTTTTGTTTATGTATATAAGGAACTATGGGGCCCATCAAAATTCAATCTTTTTTGGTCGTGCGACCTTTTTTTTCCAGGAAATCAAAGCTCGTGTTTGAGTCCATATTAGAAAGAAAGCTCTCTGTCACTGTCTCTATATGTAGAGTATTCGTCTCCACAGCGTCGATGCTCGTATATGCAAAAAGAAACTATTCTCTAAGTTTCTGTCTGATTTTCCACACAAAATGGTAAAAATCACGTATGTCCGCACATACATAGTCTTCGAGACAAAGTCTCTGATGGTGGCTAATTAAGATTATCGACAAAGAAAAATAGCGCTCACTTGACCTAATAAAGGTAAGGCTTTTTGGTTTGTCTGATGAAGTTGACACATATCATCAAGAAAATGGCATTACGATACAATCAAAGTAAAACACGTCTCATCAAAATTATTACCCCGAGAGGTGAAGATGAGCATTAACCACTCTTGATTACGTTTTATTTGAGTTGCAGCAACATTTCCAAATTTTATATGGATCTTACCGTTTTGCAACAACCCCAGTTTTATCCGAATTCATATGTTTCACCAGCCAAAATCCAAGAAAACGGGAGTTTATTTCCATGGTTATGGTCTTGAGTGATTCTTACAAACCTAATGAACGACAACGTTTTCACATTTGCACTGTTTCACCTCTATTTAAAGAACATTATGTAAGAGTAACGAAGCCACGATATCCTTCTACAGTAAAAAGAACCCTTCTTTGACCATTCGAATCCTCCATCAATCTCCTCGAGATGAGGCAAAGTGCCACCGCAAAAACTACGTAGTAGATTTCCTCTTCCTGGCAAGTATTGGGGCCATTTGAAATCTTGGCCCACCCATACGCCACTTCTTGAACGCAACTACCGAAGACTGACCAGCTTCATACACTGAATTGAATCCATCGCAGCACATTAACAGTGATTTAAGAGGAAGAAAACCCTTTGAGGAGATGAAAAGAAAAGATAACAAAAAAGGGAGCTCGAAGAGGGCTATGTTTTGTATGAAACTTACACTTGGCTTCTTCGTTAGTTAGAAGTTTCAAGCATTTTGGAGCCACATCGAGTATCTGATTGTGGGCCTTTATCAAGACTTCCTTGTACCTTGTCCTAAATGCTACTAGAAGGAAAGGCCCAATTGTCTTGTCACCGATACTGTGTATCATCGCGTAACATGTAAAAAAATTCAGTCTTAGCTTCAACATAGACAATGGATGCATATGTATATAAAGAATTTTATAAACAGACTTGGATGAATAATTTGATACAAACAGGAATTAAGGAGAGGGAATCAAGAAAACATACAGGGGTGCAATTTTGCATCCCAATTCGTAGAAATACGGGCTTCGGCTTCTTAGATCCACGTGTGCAGCATCAGCTGCGATCTCCTCTCGAGTTTTCGATCTGAGACGTGCAAGAGAAAACATCGTTGACAATTGATTTAAGGCAAGAAAACCTGAGAACGCAAATGATACAAAGCAGAGAAAAAAGTGTTATTACTCTCTGTCGAAACATGGAGGAGCCCATATGGTTATCAGTTGCCTCAAGCATAGTTCGCGAACGAGCCAAAAAGGCAGCTTTGCTTGGGAACCAGCTTCCACCTGTATTCAAGAGGTAATAGTGTCTCATTCAATGAAATGATAATCAACAACCACAGCAAAATTTCGGTTTATCCAAAAAAAAAACAGCCCAAGAAACTCCCTTAAGAAGCAACATGGAGTACCTTATTTGTTTCGTCACTTGAATCGAAGAGCCCAACCTCATTTGCAGCGTGTCGAAATACTGATGGAACCATCTAAGGAAAGAACCCACCACAAAGTAAGATAGAAAAAATATATATACAAGAAAGCTGCTAATTTTTAACATTAATGAGACACTGTGAGTGACAAGTTTGCAGCTGGTTACCTCCTCTTCTGCTAATATATCATCAATGTCGTAGTAATTTGCCATTTCTACGTGAAAATTGTGATTATTGATGGCAATTCACCTTTAGAACAAGGTTCAAGCTACAAAGACCCAAGAAATCCTCTTAGAAGACTCAGCACGAGAAGCACACACAAAAAAATAAAAAGAGCAACGCACGAGATAGTTACAAATATAACAAGATTTTAGATCATCACAAGGTGAACGAAAAAAATCCAAGCATTGCTCTAATAAGGTACATATAGCCAGAAAAAAGACTCCAACTTCGCAGTTAAAAGCACTAAAATCAAACATACCGCAAAGCATTTGTACCAAATTATACAATTAACAAATAACTATCAAGTCTAAACAGAAAGTCAACTCATGATCTAGTTCTACACTTCCAACACATGACGGATCCCGGAAATCGTCAAATTGAAATGATGGCCGAAACGAAGTAAGGTACATATAAAAAATCAATAGCTGATGAACGACGAGTGCCAAATCCGTCCACCAACCATTTACCTCTCCGGGTAAAATATTGAATTTGAATAGCAAACTAACTGAAATCCCCTTTCTCAACCATTTTGAATCTTCTGTCAACTGAGCGAAAAACCTATGGCATCGCACTGGCAAGAGTGGGAACACAACACTTAGCAGACGTAATGGGGTGGGCCGAAAAAAACTATGGTTCAAATTGGGCTAAAAGCCCAATAAAAATCACTGAGCATTTATTTTTAATCACAATGCATCGGTTCTAATATATAATTATGTATAATATTACTTTAAATTATTTGTAGTTCAAAAAATTTATAGATAGAATAATAACTTTAGATCTAAGTGTGTATTATTTTTTAATATGAAAAGTTTAGATATAATTCAAGTAAACCATAAAATTGAAATAACTTAAAATGGCTTCGATCGGTTAAAGGTTTTTGAGGATATAATATTATTTAAAATTAGCCAGAAAAGTTAAATAAAAATCAGCTGGCATTTAGCAGGCGTAATGGTCCACGCCAATCAAAACCCCGCAATTTGACGTAATATAAAAATGCATGAGGCTTTTGGTCGGTGATATGCATATCTTGTAATGTGGGGTTTGCTCGTCTCTCATCCTTGTGTTTTTCTATTTTATTTTATCAAGTCCATCTAATCAATCGTACTTTTTTTTAGATGTATTATTTAATATAATTCAATAAGTGCAACTTCACTGGCAAATCTTAATTAGTTATAGTAGAAAGGATTTCTATGCAAATAACAACGAAAAGTTTAATTATCCTCTCAACAAAGAAAGAAAAATATCTACCTGACAAAATTATTTAATTACATAAGTGGGTCCCACGACACATGCTTATCTCCAACTCTTTAGGCTCTCCTCCGTTGAGAAACCCTCCTTCCACCAAATAACCAAAAAACATTGCTCAACATATGTTCGCAATATCCTTACAATAAGCATCGGTATATTTATTTATGATCCTTTAACCAAGATGGGTTTGCAGAGCCAGCTATCCGACGTGTCATCGGAGAACATCCTCGTAATCGCGACGGTCCTCGTAGCCAGAGGCGCACGCTATCTCCGGTCCCTATTCGTTGCTATCTTGCGCGGCCTTAGCCTGCAGGTCGACTCTTCGTACTCTTCTTCCCAATCACCGTCAGAAGTTGATGAGGACAGCTCATTCTTAGACGACGTCGTTGGCTCTGGCCTGTCGGGAGTCGTCCTCCTGTGCGAGCAGCTCCGCCGGAGCCGGGCTTTCTCCTACCGTTGTGAGCACGACGGCGGCGGCGACTGCGTGGTCTGCCTGAACCGGATCGATCAGGGACACTCCGTGCGCCGCCTCCCGTGCCTCCACGTCTTCCATTCTGATTGCTTGGACGGTTGGCTCCGCCGCCTCAACTTCAGCTGTCCCCTGTGCCGTGCGCCGTCGTGGGGTTCCGACGCGTGCGTCGAAGATAGGCGGAGGGCAGTGGCCGTGGATCTGCTGACGTGGTTAATTCCACCTACAGCGAGTGATCTCTTACTAGAATGATCAATCGCAAGTATGTGATTAATAAATAAACGTCAAGCTGAGATTTTTTTGAGCCTGTAAAGGGTTTATTATGTTAATCACAGGGCGACGATGGTGCCTTTTTTGATTCAAGGCTTTTTTTTTTTTTTTTACCAAGAATGTTAGTTTTTTAAGAGCATCAGAAATTAGGAAGAAAAGAAAAAGGCTCTTTTTACTCCGAAGTATTGTGAATTTCTGATGTTAAACGGTAATATGTTAATAGCAACTGCCTTTTATTTATTTTTTAATGTATCTTTTTTTTTCCCTCCTGTCTCCAGCACTTTCAACGAGAGTTTCATTACATGATAAACTGTAACTGATTATAAGCAAAAATTGTTCTTGTCATAGCTTCAAACTTTTCTGATGAACATGAAAGTTGTTGGGCTTCTAACCACAATTGGCAGGCCGAATGGTAACACGTATTTGAGTTTCATGTGAAAGCCCATATTTAAAATCAAGCCCATAAGCCCATCAAACGTGCGAAATAGAGTTCGTTTGCGGTAGCATATTAAATAAATTTCTGTAAATGTCAAGTTTCTTAATGAACTGACTCTTAGATGCTACTTGCATAGCAAAAGTCCCATCAATTAATATCTCGACAGCATCTTCGCCACTTACCGTGAGTGAAAATCTCATAACCTTATGAAGACGGTAAGATGAATATTTGTAAAAATACGTATTAAATCACACTTCCATCGATCAATAATATGTAGCAAATCGAACTACAACATGGTAAAAAAAAGTTGTAAGTAATGCATACGTAGCAGCATATACATGTTGCACATGTATGCATCTCTTACATCTCATGGTAAGCAATAGGAAAAATACGTAGTCGAAGAAAAACGGAAGAAAAGAAAATGCAAAGTGAAGGACATAGATGGAAATACATAGAAACAATACGTGGATTCGGACCGCTACCCTCAATTCCCCGCCATGCAATAATACCGCTCTCCCAATTCTGCCCTTGTAATAAAAGCTAGTAGAAATTCAGGAGAGCGAAATTGCAAAGCTTTTGTTTGGTTTGTTTTGCTTGCTGCATTTACTGTATTAGCCTTCTCGGAGGCCTCCATGGCCGATTCTTCCTTTCTTCGCGATTCATGTCTTTAAATCCAAACGAGAAGATGTTTTTACTTGGCATGAAAGTGTTTGTGATATAAGTGGTGGCCATCGTGGGTTGTATATAAAGGCAGCAAAAAGGTGAGATTTTTGGTTTTAAACGTCTTATTTGGGAAAGTATATTATTATTATTGATGATAGAGTTGGTGTGGAAAATGTAGTCGAGTAGGGTTAAAGGGCATGTTTGTGGGTAATGTAGAAAATTCCACTAGCTCGATTATCAAGGTCATGAAAATGCAACTTTTCCTCTCCTTTCTTCTTCCTCATTTTTTTTCTCTTTTTCAAATTAAAGTTGTCAAGTATTTTATTTCATTACCTTATATAATTGGGTCAATGAATCTTCGACAGTTTATAATCAACGATATCAATCAATATCACGTGAAGAATTATCGAACTCGTTCGTTATCTCCATTTCCTCTACAATTAAAGGAAGGGCGAAAAAAATAAAAGAGAAGAAAATTCATTGATTAAAAAGTCAAACAAAAATGAGTAGTTAAATCACTTTATGATGGGATTTGTACATCTCGTGAAAAAGCTAATTAAATAGAAAAAGCTGAAAATACAATCCATAAGTCTGCTATTAGATTCTCATGTGCCTCCTTTATTATTAAATATTGGTCATAATGAGAGCAAAAGGCTTGCGCAATTAATCAAAGCACAATAGAAGGCAGTAGTAGTAGGTATCCAATGTACCCAAATAATCAAATTCCAAAAGTTAAAACATGATATATAATTTGATACGCTTTGAAAATATAGCAACATTTGGACTTTTGAGTCTCAACTTTTCATATGTATACATATATAATGGCATCATCATCACGTCATCTTTCCATGCTCTAGTCGATGATATCCCACGCCCTTAAATTATAGAAAACGTTGATAACGTAGCGCATTATTAATTTACTGTATAGGACGAAAAATCATCAATCATTTAACACTCATAGGCCGTAAAAAGGTCAGAATAATGGAGAAAAGAGATCTTTGCGAGTGCCAAGTCATTGTCTCCCATCGGCCGACAAGAATTTCCACATATTCATAATCCCACAAGATGATTGAAGGAATACATAAATATCTTTTTTATCCACACTTTCTGTAGCAGATTAAATTCACAGTTCTCCGTATTAACCGTGTGGATATTTGCCTGAAACTCAGACTTGCACAGTTCCATTGTCATGGGATTTTGTAATGATATCCGTTGTTATATAATGGGAAATAATCAAAGAAAAAAGGAAATATTAAGGATTTGGGCTGAAGAAAGGAAATGGACTGCATACTCGGCCCACATATGGTTCATATAGCCCATTTAAGTAGGTCAAAAAGACAATGGGATTAGGGTTGTCAACGGGGCGGGATTTCCCGTCCCGCGGGATCCGCCTCGAACATTATAAAAATAAAATATAAATATACCATATTTTTACATATTAATGCACACACGTCATATTAGATAAGATTATATTTATTATACGGCCAACATGTTAGAACCCTTGACAGAGTTTCACAATAAATTTATTAATGGGATGTAGTTTTATTTACGATAATGGACTAAGCCCATGATTGAGTCCTAGAAACATGAGGTAATAATGGAAAGAAATTTCCCTGTTTTGCCCCTTAAATCGTTAGACTAAAAGTAGCCCGTAGCCCTAGGGTCAAAGCGTGGTTGATCAATAAAAGCTTAAATTGGTTGCTTGATTGGTGGATGACCCTTTGATTTTCAAGCCACATATTATAAAATATCTCAATTAAAAAAAAAAAAAGTTAGTACCAATATCTGCCAAATTGTCTGAGTTCTTGAATGGTATCGCGAACGTTATGTTCCCTTTCATAAATCATAGTGGTAGCCACTTGACAGTATAATTCAAAGAGAATATTGCCCAATTATTAAATAAATGGTTCTCCATTATTCATAACACACAACTCTTTAGCCACATTAGCCACATCCCATCACACACCACGCTCATAAAAGCTGACCTATAATGCAAATAGATCCAACTTTTTTTTCTCATTATTGTCCCAAAGCCAACATCTCCTCCCTCAACCACGAAACCACAAAATTAAAAGAACCCAATTAAATTAAATCCTTTTTAAAATAATTCGAGCCTCAATCCGAAATAGTCGACACTTCCTCGAGCGCTTCGCACACATCCCTCATCGATGGCCTCTTCTCGGGACTACTCTGCGTGCAAGCAAGAGCAATCTTCAGCACCGCAATCACATCTTCTTCTCTATCGGCATCAAATTAGGATCCAAAACATCAGAAACGGGTTTCTTTTCTTCGATGCACATCTGCATCCAATCAACGAGCCCCACCTCCGAATTCCCGACACGAACGAGGGGACTTTTTCCCGTGATCATCTCCAGCAAGATCACACCAAAAGAATAAATATCCCATTTCTGAGACGGTTTCACAACCTTAACAGCCTCGGGTGCTTGATAAAGGGATGATGTAATAAAAGGATTCGATGCAAAGGTTGTAGCTTCAGAAAAAGAACCCGCGTGCTGATGATGATGCTGAGCTCGTTGCACTATTCGGTTTGAACCCGAATCGTGGGACCCGATGGCTATGTTTGCCAGCCGATTGAGCCCGAAATCAGAGATTTTGGGCTCGATTTCGTGGCCCAGTAGAACGTTCGAGGGCTTCAGGTCCCCGTGCACGTATTTCTTGGGACTGTACTCGTGTAGGTAGAGAATCCCTCTTGCAACTCCTCTCATTACCTTCGTTCTTTCGGACCACGAAAGGGGCGTGAACGTTGTTGCCGACCCGGGCTTTCCTGTGGATTGAAAAAGAAAAAAAAAACAGTTTAAAAAGGTTATTTTTTTTATGCTGTGTAATAATAGATTTCGAGGTTCTTACGAATGGAAGAAACTCACCGTGTATTGCGGAAGAGAGATTCCCATTCGGTACGTTATCGTAAATAAGCAGCTTTTCGTCTGCGGAGAAGTAATAAGCTCTCAGTGGAACGATATTTGGGTGCCTTACCTTTGCGATCGCTTCGACTTCGGTTTCGAATTCTTTAAACCTCTGTGAAGCTCCTTCTCCTAATCTCCTAACAGCTAAAGTAACCCCGTCTTCGAGGACAACCTTGTACACGATTCCGATCCCGCTCTTACCGAGCACGCTCCTCGAGATCGAAAGCCACTTTCGGGTCCAGAGGAACCAAATGGTCGTGGCGGTGATGCTCTGCGTTTTCAGACAAAGTCTCCGGTGACTCATCTTTTCTGAAGCACAAGCATTTCCTCTTCGATTTCTCTCCTTTGTTGAAGTCTCCTCGTTTTTGCTTCTTACCGCAGCAGCAGATTCTTGAGTAACAGTAAGAGAACAGAAGCCCAATGAAACAAATCCCTATTACATCACTCACTATAATAGAAACTAAAGAAGCTCTGGTTAATCCATGGCTATGGCCGCCACCTTGCGGTGGAGGATGATAATTATTATTACCGGGCAAATACGGGAACGAAGAAGGAGAACTCGGTTGACCAGTGGAAGAGCAAAGATTCTTCAGGGGAGGGCCACAAAGCCCGGGGTTACCGATAAAAGCCGTTGGACCCCAGTTGATTAGAGCACCGCTTTGAGGAATTGGGCCGCTTAAGTCATTGTAAGTGAGATCTATGTAAACTTTCTCGGGGAGATTACCAAGATTCGCAGGAATCGAGCCGTTAAACGTGTTGTGAGACAAGTCTAGGGTTCCCTGCAGATTAGAGAGAAACCCTAAATCATCAGGAAGAGGGCCATTGAACTCGTTGAAAGAGAAATCGAGTTTTTCGAGAAAAATTAGGTTTTTCCCAATTCCTGTCGGCAAAGGACCGCTGAAGTTATTGCGGCTAACATCGAAATTCCTCATTCTCTTGCACTGAATCAACGATGTCGGCAACGGCCCATTGAAGGAATTACGCGATAAATCTAGAGTTTGAAGGTACTGAAGCTTTTCCACCTCAGACGGCAGAGTCCCAGAAAACGAATTCCCGTAAAGCACCAAGCTTTGCAGCCCCCGAGCCTTGAAAATCTCCGGGGGCAATTCTCCGTACAACTCGTTGTTCCTGAGGTGAACGTGTCTGAGCTCAGGCAGAGATCCGAGGGACGGCGAAAGGGAACCGGATAGTTTCTTATTAGGGATACTTAGGGAGATTACTCTCTGTTCTTTGCATGCAATGCCGTTCCACGAACATGGAGTTTCGTCGGAAAAGTTCCAGTTGTTGAGCGAATCTTCGGAGTCGTATTTGATAGAGCTTTTGAATGATAATAGTGCTATGCCTTCGTCGTTCAACGAAGTGACGAGAACCGTGTAGTTTCCGAGCAAACAACACCAGGCTAAAAGAAAGAGAGAAACATAAGCTAACATTTCCATGAAAAAGGACCGTTGGAAATGGAGCTGAGCTTAAACGAGAATGTAAAAAAGAAAATATGGGTTGTGGAGAACAAACTTCAACTTTGTGTTCATCAAAGAAAAAAAAAATGAAAGGTGCAAAGATGCGTAGTATGTAGAGAGTGAAAAAACGAAGTTGAGTTTATAGGAAAAAACAAAGTTTCAGTGGGAAAAAACGAAAAAGAAGCTTATACTCTACACTTGCATATAGGGTTGCAAATGAATCGAATTTTTTTGTTCGATTCGATATCCAATTCGAAATTACGATTCGAATTCGGAAAAATCGAATATAGAATCCGAATAAGAATATTTTTTTTTATTCGAATAATTTCCGAATACGAATACGAATATGTGAATATTCGGATTCGAATAATTTATAATATTAAATTTATTATATTTCAATAATATAATATAATATAATTATTTGCAATTAAGTTGGACCATTAATATCAAATACGAAGTTATTACGGCCCAGACTTAAGCTATTATGCCCAAGTGTTCTTGAAAGGACACAACATTAAGCCCATCAAATCCTTTGTCAAAATAAATAAAATAAAATAAAAGACCATGTTTGACAGATTTGATGGGTTTTTTGTAAGATTTTCTTGAACGAATGATCTTTTCTGGTGTTAATTTTGTTGCTGAACGATGCCTTATTTTGTAAGATTTATGCCTCTTTATTATTATTTTTGTTTTATCCAGGTTTTGTGAAAAAAAAAATTCGAATCCGAATATTCGAATATTCTCGAATATATTCGAATATCATAATCGAATCGAATACGAATCGATTTTTCGATTCGAATAAAAAACGAATCCGAATCCGAATATTCGAATAAATAAACGAATCCAAATAGAATATGGCGGTATTCGATTCGATTCGAATCGTTTGCAACCCACCCTAGTTGCATATACATGCGTGAATAAGTAGTATAGTATATCCGTATTATTAACGTATTCATATTGTAGTCGGTAGCATTTGTTAATACTTTACAATATGTAAAAGGAGGACTATAATCATATCATAATAATAACAACGCTCGGGCCCGTTTGCTGTCCTAGATATGACCAGATAACACAAATAATAACCCTTAAATTCTTGTTTGGTTTCTTCTTATTCAGCCCGATATTAACAAATAGCCCAATATAATATCACGGGTCTCAATATAATTAATCTGATTGGACTAGCCGAGATAAATATTATACCCGACTACAAAAAGGGTATTTACGAAATTATCCTTCTCATATATCTAATTCTAAAATAACACAAACCCCAATATCGTCCTCCATTTTTACTTTGAAAACAGAATTGCAAAGCTTTCAAGTTTGAGTCCCAAGAATTCGGTATGTTTTAGGAAATATTAAAGCATATATGTAATCTCTTGTGAATGGTGTTCGATCGGTAAAATAGAACCAGATTTAACCATAAACTAGAATTTAACACAAGGATGTTTTATCGGTAAACTCGAATCAAATTGTAACCTTTTCGAAATGAAAACCAGAGCCGGAGGTGAAAGCTAATTAATGTTCTCTTTCCACGGGTATCTTCTTCTCTTGGAAGTAATCGTTTCTTCCTTCTTTTTTGAGTTCACAATTTCTTTCTTCTAAAATGGGCACTCGGTGACTTTTTTTTCGTTTAAGAAGATGAGGACAATTTCGTCTTTTTGAAAATATTGTTTCTGAAACAATCTAATAACCCACCGAAAGCAAACATGATATTATTCAAAACCAAACAATTTATAAAGTCCATTTATATTGGTCCAACATGAATAATTTTATATTGGGCTTTATCCTATCACTTGTAACCAAACACATAAAAATGTTATTTGGGATACATGGAAACCCAAAAGTTGAGGCATGACAACTTAAAGCAGTTATAGTTAACTTTCATCTTCTCATGTCTTATTTTATCGGAAACAAAAAGCAAGTTATAAGAGGCCGTATTAAAAGGCAATTAGATGCCTAGTGCACTTTGACCACCACACTTTACAATGAAACACGTTTTATTTAAAGTGCTAAGACCGTTGCGTGATGTGTATGATGGCATCATTACACCAAGTGTCGTTGGAAACGTTAATTGAGAAGTAGTAATATTTTTCATCTCTCTTCATCGTCGGAGGCCGGAGAAAGCCTTTATTAACGGCCGTGGACCGGGCCTCGCTTACAATTTTCTGTTGCCCTAAGCCCGATGTTGAGCAGTATCGGGCCTTTTAGCCCGCTTCATCGATCTCTCTTTAAGTCTTTACTAAAGCTGGTCAACCATCAACTAGTCAACTTCCTAAGTATCTGTGTGGCCCAGGAAGTTTCTGCGTCTCTTTATTCATTGCTGACCGTTTCAAAGTCTTTTTTTTTTTTTTTAAATAACAATATACAAGTCATGGGCGATATTTGTAGTAGAGTAGCCTCTTAACGAAATTCTCTCGACATTTCGTTGTCAACTTTCCGTGTTCTTACACGACCAATGACTTCCTTGCAACATCATCATCATCAATCCACAGCTAGAATAATAAAAATATCAGAAACATAACTCACAGCTCAATTCATTACAGTACAGTCATGTCTCTTCCCACTTCTTCTCTAATCACATCCCTGTACCTCCTCGCGTTCTTCATCGTCTCCGCCGAGCCCAAATGCCCCAAATCCTTCGCCTGCGGAAGACACGGCTCCCTGCAGTTTCCCTTCTCCACGGAGGAGAAACCCGATTGCGGGCTCTTCGCCATCTCCGGCTGCAGCAACAGCTCTGGGCCTCAGAGGATCAAGTTTGGCGGCGCCGAAAGCCACGCGTACACCGTCGTGAACATATCATCGTCCCATTATCGCCTGAAGATCCTCAGCTACGACCTCGAGAACCTCATCGCCCAAAAATCGTGCTTCGCCTTCTCCAACATCTCGCTGCCCGCGTCTCCTTTCGTTTCCTTCCACTTCTCCCCCAACGTCACCTTCTTCAACTGCCTCGACGGCGGCCAACCTCCGGTGGAGCTTCAACGGTACGAAAGGCATAAATGCCCCGAGTTCACGGCTTATTACAGCGGCGAGGAGGTGTCGGAAGATTCCTGGGAAGGTAAGGTCCCTGAGAACTGTTACGTGGCTCAGCTGCCACGTAAGCCTGAGAAACAAGCGTCTAATGACGTGTTTGGTATGTTGACTGCTGAGTTTACTTTGGAGTGGAGCGTATCTGACAAGTGCTATAGCTGCTACCACGGAGGAGGGCAGTGCCTCGCCAACAACAGGAACACGTTTAAGTGCAAGAATGGTATATGTGTAATAATTTTCTTTGATGTTCCTTTCTATTAAAAAATCTGATTCTTCTTATGATGAAAAACGTTTCAGGAAATGGACGGTGGAAGCTGATATTAGCCGTAGGTGAGCGTGTACCTTATTATCATCTCTTTCGGAGTACTTACAATATCTAATTCGGGTCCTTGATGTTTATCGATGGGTAATTTTTGTCTATTATGTTTCCATTTGTCACATTATTGATCGTAGTTGTCCGATTCAAACCAATTTGATCCCTTGGATAGATTAGGCGTTGATTTGGACGGAAATTATCACGTGAAACTCGCCTGTGAGAAGCCCACTTTTGGACGCAATGTTTTTCGGATGACCAATTTAGGTCCCCCGATTGTTTATTCGACGAACAAGTTTTGTCTCCAATTTTTTCGCATGTGCGTCCCACGTGATACTTTTCCATCCAAATTAGCGTCTAATCTAACCGATGGACTATGGGTTTAAATTGGACAACTATGGGGACTAAATGTGAAACGGAAACATCGGGACTGAATGTGCAAATGAAAACATCAAGTAAGCATCAAGGAGCAAAACTGATTTTGTCAGTTCTTGGCATATTAATTGGGAAAATTATAAGATTAGGTCACTAAATGTTTTCGACTTTGAGTCACTATATTTGATAATTGTAAAAGCAGATCACTAACTTTGTATATCAAAACAATTTTAGGTCATGTTTTCAATGTTGGGTACTAAGTATTTACATTTTTCAATTTTGGGTTACTCATTTGGTAATTAGCTGTGTCAACATAGTGACCAAAAAATAAAACATACATATTGATCCAAAATTGGTAAAATATATACTTAGTAATTACCCATTTTTGACATACATAAGAAATTGATCTAATTTTGCAAACCAAAAAAGGAAAACTCAGTATACTTACCATTCAATATTAATTCGAGCCATAACGATTATTCATGATATAAATCTTCTTCAGCTCTCTCTGGGTGCGTAATAGCCCTCGTTTTAAGCTTGGCGATCGTCTCCTACAAATTCTGGCGGCAGAGAGAGAAGAAGAACGGTTACCTCCGTTCATCTTCCCGTCCCTCCTCAAGATCGAACCCCCGAGAAGACACCTCCTCCACCTTCTTCGCCGGAATCCCAATTTTCTCCTACTCAGATCTCGAAAAGGCCACCGACTACTTCGATCCTTCCAAAGAAGTCGGAGACGGAGGCTTCGGCACCGTATACTACGGTAATAAAAAAAATAAAACCCATTTTTCCCCGGCTTAATTTCACGAAGAACAACACGTAATAAGCAACTCCGATTTCGCAACAGGGAAGCTAGAGGACGGCAGAGAAGTGGCGATAAAGCGACTGTACGAGCACAACTACAGGAGAATGGAGCATTTCAAGAACGAAATCGAGATAATTACGGGTCTAAGGCACCCGAATCTCGTCTCCTTGTACGGATGCTGCACATCGAGGAGGAGCAGAGAGCTCCTCCTCGTCTACGAATACGCGCGCAACGGCACCGTGGCTGATAATCTTCACGGAGATCGATCCAAAGAAGCGCGCCTCAAATGGGAAACCCGCATGCGCATTGCCGTGGAGACGGCGACGGCGTTGGCTTACCTCCACAAATCGGACATAGTGCACCGCGATGTTAAGACCAGCAACATATTACTGGACGGCGATTTCAGGGTCAAGGTTGCCGATTTTGGGCTCTCGAGGTCTTTCCCCAGCGGCGCCTCTCATGTCTCGACGGCCCCACAGGGGACGCCGGGCTACGTGGACCCGGAGTACCATCGGTGTTACCGGCTGACGGGGAAGAGCGACGTCTACAGCTTCGGTGTGGTGCTGATAGAGCTCGTCTCTTCTCTGCCTGCGGTGGACGTCACCAGGCAAAGGGAGGAGATTAACCTCGCTAACCTCGCCGTGAATAGGATTCAGAGGCGTGCGCTTGGCGAGCTGATAGATCCGTCGCTTGGGTACGAGGAGGACGATGATGTCAGGAGGATGACGACTTGTGTGGCGGAGCTTGCTTTCAGGTGCCTGCAGACGGATAAGGATTTGAGGCCCGACATGGAAGAGGTTTTGGAGTTCTTGCTGAGCGTTGAGAGGGGCGAGGAAAATCCTGGGAAGGGTGCGACTTCGCCGGAGAAAGATGATGCGGTGCTGTTGAAGAAGAGGAAAGGGGATTCTATCGCTTCTTCGGCGGACGCTGTAACTGATGATGCATCGTGGGTTAGTAGCGGTTCTACTACGATGAGTTCTATTGGGTGAGATTTGTTTTGGACTTCAATTATTTTCGGACAAGAAGGGAAAGAAGAACAAAGGACGGGGATTGTACATATTTTGAAAAGGATATTGTTTAATAGTATGTCAAATTATTAAATTAGGTTAGTAACTATACTTGTCTTTTTTTTTATCAATAAGTTTTATAATTGCAAACTTAGGTCGCTAAGTAACGTACTGAATTTTTTTTTGGGACACTTGGTGAATATTTCCGCAAAAATCGCCGGAAATCCGACGTGGCTGTTGATATGTCATCGGCCACTCGCTGGAAAAAGTAACCAGTGATAAAAAAAAATTCAGTAAGTTACTTAGCTTGGCCGGAAAAAGTAACCAGTGATAAAAAAAAATTCAGTACGTTACTTAGCAACTTAAGTTTGCAATTATAAAATTTAGTGACTCAAAAACAAAAATTAGTATAGCTAGCGATCTAATTTAAAAATTTAACCTTTAATAATATATTCATATGTTTTCCTCTCCTAAATACTCTTAGCTATTCCTATGTCACATTATTAAGGAAGTACATAGTTATTTTGGTCGTGAAATGGGGAAGTGAGATCACGTTGTCGTAGGCTCTCGGCCGTGGTAAGAGCTTTTGCCAAGATTGCTCTTTTTATTTACGAATTGACTTGGTTTTTTTTTTAAATAGCTTTTGCCCAATTTTTTTTAAAAAAAAAATTTAGCTTGTTTGAAGAGAAAAGGTTGTATTTACAAAAGGCAACACCTTTTGCAAATCAAGAAAAACTCAAGACATCAAATTTCAAGAAAAGATCCTCGGTGCAATTTTTAGCAAAGGCTCCAACGCACTCGGATGAAACTTCCTCGCAAAGAGGAAGCAAACCCTAGTAGTCCAAGCCCCATTGTAACTGCAGTTGGATCCATACCTAATCCGGTCCAAAAACCCGTCGTTAACATCCCCCCTCCTAAACGTGGCCGGGTGGGACCCGCCCCGGGACCAATCGGTCCACGTCACCGTGCCGTTGGATGTCAGGTTCGGACAGACTTTGGTCACGAGCGTGGGCATGTAATGCTCGTCCATGTAACACGGAGGCGTGCAGTGTTGCCTGAAAACCCTATAATACTTGACGTCGGAGACTATCTCTACCGCAAGCTTTCTGTTGGCTTCGAACCACTGAGACCCTTTCCTCCAATCGGAGAGTGTGACCGTGGGGCCCATTTGCTTCTTGTACCGACCTCGGCCCATGGGCCTCGGGTCGTCGAAAGTACTAAGAAAGCTCCTCTCTGAGTTTATGAGGTAGTCGTAGACGGTGGTGAACTTGAATAGAGGGATGCAAGATTCGGACAAAAGAACGAATCTTTCGTTCGAAAAGTCGAGAAGGGCGGTTGCTAGGAGACGCCTCTCTGCATCGATCATGGAAGCTTTCCCCCACTGAACTGGCTCCTGTAGACAAATTCAGCAGGTCTGTCAGTATTAAAAAACTCAAAATGGTCCTCAATATTTGCCTTGTGGACAAATTTACTCTCAGATATTCGCATAAACCAGTTTAATCCTCGTTGTTGTCGATTTGTACCAATTTGATCCTTTCGTTACGACTATAATGTCAATTTTAACGGGAATCTCGCATGTGTCCTACATGTTAACTTTTAAAACTCGCTAAATTGGATCGATAAATTAATAGGGTTAGTGAATTCGGGTACGAAAATTAATTGATCCGGACATGATTTAGCTTGAGACCACATACGGGGCACACGCAAGATTCTCGTTATAAAAGTGACGTTAATCGTGACAAAAGGACCAAATTGGTCAGAAATAGACAACATCATGGACTAAATCGGTTGATGTTACCACCTTACCTTATTAGGTATTCTAGTCTCGTAGAACACGGAAGACTCGGGCGGCTCGTAGGTGGATTCAGGAGACATATGGAGGTATACGGAAAAAAGCCCGTGGTGTCTCTTGAAGAAAATCTCCCACATCGGTGCTAACGGCAATGTTTCTCTTGCTAAGAACATGAAGGCAACTTTTGAGGTTCTGTTGAATGGATACTCCACAACACGAGGGACCATTGAGGCTCGCCACATCAGCTCTCGGTCACTCATGGTCACATCTTTCTTGGAGCTGCTTTCGTTCGTGCATTGTTCCTTGCATGGGCACGAAGAAGCATACAGTGGAGGAAATGCGTTGATCGATGAAACGTAGAGATCTTCGTATAACATAAACTTCCTGAAATGGTCGCTGATCACCACGCATAGGACCAGTACGAGGAAGGCGATTGATAAACAGAAGACTACTGTGGTTGCCACGTGGAACCTTCCGGGTTTAGTTTCTCGTCGGATTCGTATGGAGAGTTCCCTTTCGAGCATTTTTTATTTGTATACTTTTCTATTTATTTTTCTAACGTTTTATCTTATTATGGTCGGAAAGGAAACAGTTTCTCTCATTCATTTTAATTCCCTTTTGAACAGTTCTTGGAAGCTCTCTCACATGGATTTTGCCATCTCGAATCCTCGATTTCTTCAAATAATGTGAGAGTTATGCAGTACATACACTGTTTAAATGTTGTAACGTGAAGCCTAACGAGAGAAGTGAGGTGCCTCATGCATTTTAGCAAGGGAACAATGCGTGGTTAATGTGCTGATCCTTGGTGTTTCTTAAGATGATGATGATGATGATGATGATAATAATTTATTTTTTTTCAAATTTTTATGTGTTCGTATGTTTAAACCTAGTGGTGTTAGTTTTGTTTTGGGGCATTGTCATAGGGCTAGCCCCTGCATGTACCAGAAGAATTTGGTCCAGCTAAAAACGTAAAAAAAATGGTTATTGTTGTATTTATGTATATATAGATACATACATATATATATACACACATAATTATAAGATTCACGGGATATATGGCACATTCATAGGTGATCTAGTCAAAATAAATTATTAGAGGTATGACTTCTAATTATGGGTTTCATTCAAATAAGCCAAAAAAAGTCATCGTAATGTTATCTGCTCCAAAAAAGTACATTAGTTTACTCATCCTAAAATATTATTGTATACATAGATGTCGTAATGTGAATATTAACAACTCACTAACCACTAACTCCCTTGATTGAAACCTCCTGTCTTTATCGTACTTAAACCCAAATTTTGTACTTGTTTATTCACGACTCACCGGCTTGAACTAATCGTTTTGTGGCACGAAAACTCTCCAAAACATTAAAATATTAATTGATATAAAGTTAGTTCCTAATCAAATGAATCTAGTTTTCATGTTTCCTTTTCAACGAAGACCTAGTCGCTCACATGCACCCAAACACGAATTATTTATACACTTTGGAGCTCTTAATTATATCCGTTGTGATCTTTGATTAGATCCTCGTGTACTTTAAAACATTATAAGTTTTGCTTTACATGACATGTTCATGTTCTTATCTTATTTAATTATTCAATAGACAAGGGTGGTGTATTTAATTCATATAATATCTTCCTTAGACGACCATGAGAGACCATTATGTTCACGATCACATTGTATTCCCCTCAACTCTCTGTGATTTTCCATGTTTCTCTCTCTGAAGTTTTATCTTACAATATAACTAACATATATTAAATTAGATATAGTGATTGAGCGAAATAACTTTGGTTGGCCGGCGGTTTTCTAGTATCCCGTTATTTATAAACGATCATTGTATGATATATTAATATGTGGTCAATCGTCAAAACCGGTTGAGAACAAAGACTGGTGATGTACGAGTAGGAACAACCAAAAGAAAATAGAAAATGAAAAGTCCGAAAAAAAATAAGAAGTATGTCTTAAACACAGTGAACCAAAAAACCTACTACAAAAATAATAATTAAACTATATCTACAATACTCTTCGATCATCATTTGTTCGTACTTGAAATAATAGATGGATGCACAGTTGTGGTAAGAATTAAGATTGATCATGTTAAGTCTTTGATGAATTAAAAGCTTATGTTGACTAATTCCGAATAATACATATATGATTGCTTTAAGGAAGTTATCGTTGGAAACAGTATATACATAATATATACAACTAAAATGGCAAGAGGCACTACTATATCATACACCACCGCTAACGACGAAGGCCATTAAATCTTCAACATATATATAATAATACGTGTATATGTTGTCCTCTTTCTAGGTTTATCTTTATAGTTTTATATTCTCCGTAATGACGTAATTATCAAGATTCGGGGATCTTGAACATTTTACAACGTCAATCACGACACCCTTAATAAATTCACCGTAAGCATGTAGTTGTGGGACATGTATGTCTGTATATAATGCATGCAATAACTCGATCCCAAGTCATCTAATAACCTCTCTCTCTCTCTCTCTCTCATTAGGAAAAACATGGCGGAGATAGATCATCCATGCTACGACCACCAAGGAAAACCTAAGACACCCTTAAAGCTCTTCGGGTTCAACATGACTGTCACCGATCGTCTTCAAAACAGAGAATCACCAGACACGTCATCGGCATCAATCATCACCCGCAGCAGCACTAATATTACGCCGCCGCCGCCGTACAGCTCAGCACCACCGCCGCAGCTTTCAGATCAGCTCGGCCGTAAGTTCGAGTGCCAATACTGCTGCCGAGATTTCTCCAACTCCCAAGCCTTAGGCGGCCACCAAAACGCCCACAAAAAGGAGCGACAGAAGTCAAAGCGCGAACAGATGCAAGCTTCGAGGAACGCCGCCGTTGTGCTTAACGGTCCGATGACCTCCGCCTTCTATCCAACGCCTAAAATCCTCTCCAGAACGGCGGGACCGAAATGGATTTGCGTCCCACGCGCCGCCGCGATGCCTCCGTTCAGCGCGTCGCACGGGCGTGTGCTTAATAGCAGTGAGAGGGGTGGTGGACCGGGAGCAGGTGGCGTAGGGCAGTTTGTTGTTGGGCCTAATTTTACTGGGCCGTCGGTAAATGGGCCGAGAAGAATAACTGACGATCGCGGGCCTAATAATGACTTCGGCGGGCTTGATTTACACCTCAGCTTGGCTCCATCGGCCCGTTCATGATTATCTCGGCTTTCCTAAAATAAATCATAATAGTTTGATTTCATCTGTTTGCAGCCCTAATCACCTTAATTTCTATTTATCGTTGTTTAGTCAATTGATTTAGCACCGGACTTTAGGCCCTAGCTTCCGAGAGAGAGGACTCCATGTAGTTGCCGAATCTTTTATTTCTATATCGAATATTGCTATTACTATTGATTGTCATCATATGATAAAGCGCTTATGCGTCCCAAGATTATTTAAATAGATCGAACTTTTTGTATAAAGGAGTAGTATAATTTCATGCTTATGTTGAAAACGCTGGCACATGAAAACATAGCCATTTGGTTTATGCGGACAAAATAACACTGAAAGCTGTCTGATTTGACTTTCAATGATCGTTCCGAATATCACATCAACAACATGTGACACGGTTGGAAAAAGAAAGGAAAAGAATGAGAATCATTACATGAATAATGATTGACACATACGAATTTGAATCCGTTAGACTCATCTCCTCATTATCCATTTCTGTAATGAAGGAAAAGAAATTAATATTTATTCTTCTAACCATATGATTGGTTCTTCTTTATTTCTTAAGCCCAGCGACCAATTGGGCTGATGAGACCCAATTAAAAACGAGATTGTTGAAGAAAACAAGAAAAAGAAAAGGACGAAGTTCAGTACAGCATGGACGAGGAAGAAGGCAAATCAAGAATTCAGATTTGTCGGGTATGCTCAATTAGATATATCTACAATCATTAACATAATTAGATTATGTTAATTACATATCTCTTTCGTATTAATTCCTAGGTTTATGGAAGGACTTTTCGTTGCTAATACAATCAAGACACCGTCTTAACTAGGGTTTGTGAATGCCACCCTTGATTGAACTAAATCTAGAAACTTCTCCATAAGTGGAAAAAGTTTACATTTAAAATTCTCATTCATTTCATCATAATCTAGGTAGTTAATGAAAATTATTGACTACCATACGTTCTTGAATGATTTGATTTGGCCACTCAAACATGATATTAAAGGAAAAGTGTGATGTGCATGGGAATGGTGAATGATTGTAAATGAGGCAAAAGAGAAAGTAAATGCATGGAAACCTATCATAGGGTTATGGAAAATCTATTATTATACATTATATATATACCTATGTTAGAAAATAATATAGTCTAGATAAAGTCTTTGCGAATGGGATTCAGCATGGCTCTAGAGTGTTTTTCCGTACTAGACGACGTACAAATGAGCCATAACCCTTTGTATAATACCGAGCCAAACCGAGAACTCATAATATATGTATATATAAATATTTAATGGAATCGCATTTCTCTAACAAGAAAATTATTAACGACCCTACTTTACTGTACTAGATAAAATTGATTATATGGACTCACCCGAAAACCACATCCACAAACAAATTATCATTTGATTAAAAAGACTAAATAAAGTATCTTATACATATATGTGTGTGTATCCAATCAATTAATATCATCACTACCAAAAGAGTTATGTTATGGCATGAAAGACTTCAACAATCCAACGATATGGGCCAAAAGCTAGAACCTGCGTTTGGTAAAGTTGATGGCTACCTTTCGTAAGCGCCTAAAATCTTATATATTGGCCCTATATATATAACTTTATACATCCACAAATTAAATATGATCTCTTTTCATGGAGGAATACAATAGAGACCCACAGAGCCCTAACAAACCCCCTTTCTCAGAGATGAGCTCAACCATAGAAATCCTCAATAATTTGGTCTCGGTGGGGAGTTTTGGTCCTAATATCCAAAGCAACATTCAACTAGCTGAAGAGGGACTTAATGATCATCGTCGGTCTAAATTTCAATATGCTTTCACAGACCAAATTCCAGTGTTTGATCCGACGGCTCATGCTGTTTCATCAAGCTGTGGATACAACGGTTCAAACAGCATGATTTTGGAGCATGAAGCGATTGCGAATAGTACTTGTTATCCATTTTCTGGAAATGGTTATCTTCGTGGAAATGATGATAGTAACAAGGTTGATCATCAAAAGCTTCAGGTACGGCGGTTTTAATTATATGATATTTCAAAGGGTCACAAATGCTTTTTACACGGGTGTGTTATATTGGTTTGTATACTTATAGATGTAAATGTAAGCGTATGTTTTGGATTTTATTACAGAATTTTACTGTGAAGAAGAGAAAGAGAACTGTAGAGAGTGAAGCGGACAAAGATAGAGAGGTTGTTCATGTAAGAGCGAAGAGAGGGCACGCCACAGATAGCCACAGTTTGGCTGAAAGGGTTTGTTTATTCCCAATTTTAACCAAGACCCGTTTTAAAATCACATTAATGTTACATATTTATATATATAGAAATATATTTGTTAATAAATATTAAATATAGTTCTTCATAACTAGTTTTATCTATCCTTGATTTGGACTATAGTTAAGGAGGGAAAAAATAAATGAAAAGCTCAGGTGCTTGCAAGATCTGGTTCCTGGGTGTTACAAGGTGATAGTGATGATCCATTTATATCTTTGTATGACACATTTTGAATAATGATTTTAATAATCCTAATTCTGCAGACGATGGGTTTGGCTGTCACGTTGGATGTGATAATCAACTATGTACGGTCTTTGCAAAATCAAATTGATGTATGTTCTGTATAGTCTATACACCTATCTTTCTGCCTTTTTTCCCCCATCATCAGTCTCTTTATTCATTCATAAAAAGTTAAAGATAATAAATCTGACTGTTGAATGTCATAGCTGTATATAAATTTCTTTTTAGGGTTTTCATGCTACTTAATCTTATATATTTCTTTTATCCGTATATCTGTCTAGTTTCTTTCCATGAAGCTATCTGCTGCTAGTTTATACTATGACTTCAACTCCTCAGAGGCTGAGACGATAGAGGCTGTGCAGGTGAGCTTTTCTTTTTGAAGAAATCGACCAAATTAACTATTTAATAATAATATTACTAAACCTTATAAATTGTTAATACAACGTTTCTTAAGTTAATCTAGTACGCTGTTTAATAAACGTTGACTCAATGTGAAGGTTGACCCTTCTTTTTTTCTTAAACAGACAGCCGCTGGATATGAAGCACAGTTAGAGATAAGGGACAAAGTGGCCGGACAACAAACGTATGAAGGAATTTATAATTTTCAATCGTAGCCTTTCTGGTCTTGAGATAAGATATATCGACAAGTTTCTTGCTTTTAATAAACTTATATATATATATATATATTCATACGTATACAAGAACGACCGGATCAATTATTAATCTCCAATTTTATTAATATTTTATGCTCAACGAGGTGAAGGGCAAAATACTAGTTTTCTCATAACATAGTCAAACTAATATGTCTCATTCCCAATCCGATCCCTTATAAGTTTATTTATTTATTTATTTATTTTGAAGATAAAGATAATCTTTCGTTCCTTCAAGTTATGAATGATTAAATTACAATGATTATTATGGAGTCGGGAAACAATGAGCGATTCTTCGGAGATACATCCAAATACTTGGATGCTCAAGGAGATGTGCATGTCACCAAGACCATAAGAATCATTTTCGTGTGCAGTGAAATTTAAATATATGGGGGGCAGATAGAAAACGACAAGTACTGTAATAAGCGATAATGTTTAATTATTGTCCATGAACACGATTGTAAGGATAAGCTCATTCCCTAGGACGACGTACATGGCTTTTCCTTAAATTAACTAACCTCAAGCAGATATATATTCATATAATTTGAACCAAATTACGATTTTGCTGATTTGCCATTTTCTTCTGTGCTTCAAAATATTGAAGGATGTGTGGGCCAAGTACCAATCAACTCTTACTTTCCATCAAATTGTTTGGTTCATATGGAAGAAGTGCCCGTCACATAATTAAATAGTAGGTCACGCCCTGTAATAATTATTTATAGAGATTTGTTTGCCTTAAGTCTCAATTCATGTAAGAATGGATAATTTAATATAGATCGAGATATGGGACCGACACCATTAGATGGGTTGACGACATTATAAGCTAAACTATCGACCTTTTCAGATTGATAGGTTATTATGAAAGAATGAATGAGCTTGTCGTCCAAAAAAAATAAAAAAATCCCTCAGATTACCGAAGAAACAAAAGACAAAGAATCGCATAAGCTGCAACAATCCATATCATAATCTCTAAAGTACGTAACAAAAAACGAACCAAGCATCAAAATCTCCGGGGATGCAATCTACGCATTGCACCACCAACTCGATCAAAATCCATGCAAGTATTCGAGGCAATGATTATAAGATGATCATCGCCGATAGTACTATGTTTACTCTCCTCAACCTAGGATTCGATCCCAATGTTATGATGATGACGGGCACGGGCCATGGCCCGAAAAACCCGTGAGTTTTTGTACCAATGCCATGAATTCTTCTGGCTTTGCGTAGTGAATCTCTGGGGGCGTTGTGTGTGCGATTCTTGCTAGATTCTGTTGATGATGAGGAGAAGAAGATGAAGAAGAACAAGATGAAGTTCGTTGGCTTTGCATTGTACGAGAATCGTGATTGGTTTGCAATGGCGTAATACGTACACCGTTCGCCGTTCTCTTTGTAATCGTCGTTTTATGTGGGTAAGGGTTCATGGTTGGTTTCTTCTAATCTACTATGGGGAAAAAATAATATATTTTTTAATATCTTTGCAATGTAATTAGATGTAAATAAGGAATTTTGTTAATTCCTTGTTTTTGGTGCTATTTCCTAAATTTTTTTGGCAAAAAATTACGAATATTTATAGTGGGCGAGTGAGAACAATTAAAATGTTTTATTTAAAGAAAATAAAATTTTGTTTGATTCGCCCACCTTTCGTGGGTTCTTGACAACGTCGTGTAGCTTAGTTTCTTTTACTTATTCAAGAGTTTTACTATTTTATGGTGAATGATGTTCGACTACTTGATCAAGACATCTCGAAGCCTTAATTTAGGAGGAAAAAAAACTAGCCGATGTTATTTGAAAATGTGCATTGACGATTTCGCGTCTTAACAACATTGCCAACTTCTATTGCTTTTACGATTTCTTCTGAATTTTGAAACGGTGGTTTGACGATTTCCAAAATTTGCAACGTTTGCTATTTTTGATATTTCCAATTTCATGCCGAAAAATATTTGCAACTTTACATATTCAGTAACGAGTAGACCTTAGCTGCAAAAGATAAAATTTATGGGCAATAAAAAACGTTTTTTTTTTTACGAATATATGAAAGTGTAAAACCTTCGTTCGAAAAAAAGAGAGTGTAAAACCTTCACTAAATCATGTAAATATTATATCACTGGTTAATTAAAATAGTGAATTAGATACTTGGTTTGTTTTGAAGTTTTATCATACATCGCACTATAATCTTTATAACGGTAAGTTATATTGAATGATATTATTAATTGTTGATTATGTGTACAAATAAAGGAGGGTACTACTCTTATAATAAAATCAAATGGGAAGGTTAATATTAAGAGTGTTCTTTGTTTGGGAGGATAGATGACATAGTTTTATCTAGGTTCAGATAATTGAGGATATGAACTTTTTGAGGTGTTTGATTGATATTTTTAAATAATAACGTATACGAGGAAAAAAAACATTGAGATATGCATATTAAAAAAATTTATTCGTGCAAATAAAATATAAATACTTTTTCAAGTCTCAGAATTGGTGTATTCCTCTCATGAGCGATCAAATTAGCACATTACGAAGTATGTATAATGTGATCATCATTCGTTTCTTGTTTTTCTAAATTCTGTAGTTGTGGTAAAAAAATACTTAGTACAATTTATATATAATAAAGTAAAAAGGTAATAATAAGATATAGAAAAAAATTACTAAAAGGGTAAATGTTACAATAATTATCGTTTTGAATCATAATTACTAATTCACATTTTTTTATTTTTTTTACACAGGTGCTTTAATGTTTTAATATAAATAAAAGAGTTTGTTTGCAATTTTAAAACATCAAACTTATTTTTTGCGTTAAAATGCAAATATGAATTTCAAGGAGGAGAAAGTAAATAAATAAACCATTCAAATTGCGCTTGTTGTGGTGTTTTTACACCATTTTTTGGTGTTGGATACCGTTGGATTGCAAATAGTCTAAAAATAATAATGGCACGTTTTCTGGTCAAAACACGCTTTGTGAGGAAAAGCGCTTTACTTCGAATAGCGACATCTCCATACTTTATTCAAATAACGGAATCCGAGCAACTTAATTAGTAACGCACCAAAATATTTCTCTTCCCAAAAGGAAAAAATAACGCACCTATATATCATATGACCCACACAACCCATAAACGCGGCAACCCCCAAGTGATATGAATTATTACTGCTACCATTGTTGTTCTTTACGTTTATTATGCTAAAAGTTTTCAATGTTGCCTATCTTTGAATGTTGAATTTGATCATAAGATAATGATCGTTGACATATTTTCGTTAAACTTTAATTTGAGAGATGCATATATTTTTTTTATTTTCACACCGACGACGACGAGAAAGAAAAATGTCTTTGTAATAAAGTGCAAATGATAATTGCGATCTTAACTTTATAGACCGTTAATTTCTACGAAAAGGAAAGTTCTGAAGCACTTTTTCTAAGAGAAAAAAAAGAATGTTTTTGACCCAAATTCAAATTTCCTCTTTCTCCCATTTTTGAGAAAACAATCAAACGGGTATTACTATTATCACTATTATTGTTAGTATTATATTATTATTTAGTATTTCTATCTAGTACAATATATATTTATATGTAAAAACTAAAAGTTCAGAGTTCATTGACCTTGAGTAAATTTTCAGTTAATAAATACTATAAAATAAAAAATACATAGGCGTGATGACGAATAGTGACTGTGCGTGAGGTCTCCTTCACGAGCCACGCCATTTATTAATATTTTTTTCATTACAGATGATTAATATATGTGCAACTAAGCATGTTTTGGCTCTGTAATTAAAAAATATCGTCACGCTCACTGTCACAAAACTAAGACTTGGGGACTTAGCAGCCAATTGGGTTGTTTCTCCTTGCACGCGACTTGGACTCACATTTGGTACTTCGAAGCCACTTAGTTTTTAATGATGGTCTAAGACTCTTTGGACTCATTAAAAATAGAATGATATTATTCTTTTATTATTATTTTTAAATCAAGAACTATTAATGAATTAATCGATCGGTTATTATGATCATAGTCATTCTAATTTTCAAGAATTACCGAACTAATGGGGCCGAAAGGTCTCGTCTCGCTATAATAAATGACAACCTACCCATTAAATTACAATAAATCTCTTCATGCACATAATAATACAACAGGTGGGATTTCTTTTGTTCTCTTTTCTAATTATATATGTTGGGTGCATCTAATTATTTATAGTAGAGACAAAAACGTACAACTTGGTACGATATTCATCTCACTTACCTGTTTTCAAATTTTAGTTATATTATGTTGTCATCGACGACAAGATAGCAAAATCCCTGACATGTAACATGTCATGCCCCTCGAAGATACAATGTAAGAATATTGAATTGCTCGTCATATGAAAACATGATTTTTATCAGAGAAAAAAAAAAGAGTATAATAGTCAGTCAATATTTAATTTTAATATATGAGCGTATATATTTTCTTGCGACTCAGCTTTACTAGATTTGCTGTACAAGTACGCGGTGGAGACGGGCTCGGCTATTCGCTTCCGACGGATACGATGATTTGAGGGTTTTTTTTAATATATATACATATATTCTAAAATTTGTATGCGACACAAGTCAATCACAAGTAATTTAAATTGATATTTTAAAATACTTCGATTCCAAGTATAACACCTCTTGTAGAGCCTAGACACGTACGAAAAGCATGTACACTCCACCTGGCAAAAACAAAAGAGTAATAAGATTCAAAAATCAATGAAATAAAATAAGGTGATGGCACAGATAGTACAAATATTTTTCAATATGTTTCAAAAAAAATAATAATAATAAAATTAGCCAGTAGTGTATGTATATATATGAAAGATTACACAACCAAGAAAAATCATTCGACAAGCATCATTTCACGCCCAGCACTCGGGCTCATACTTTCAAACACTCATATGATATTTTCATTTCTGATTTCATTCCCTTTTTCTTTCTTTCTTTCTTTCTCCGATCAAAGCCATGCAATCACTTCTTCTGCCGACAATTAACGTTTGACGGTAAGATTCCATGATCGCCGTCGTCAACGTTACAAATACAGATCAGACAACACAGTGCTGCTTCTGTTTCTGCTTTTTAATGTTTGCCCTTATGAGTATTAGCAAACTCGCCGCACCACTGAACGTCTTCTCCTCACCGCTTAATACTCCTCCACCTCAGAAACTGCCGGAAAAGCTCGTCGTCATCATGGGACCGACGGGATGTGGAAAGACGAAACTGTCCCTCGACCTCGCCTCGATCTTATTCCCCAACTCCTCCGACATCATAAACTCCGACAAGATCCAACTCCACAGCACCCTCGACGTAACCACCAACAAAATACCGGTCTCCGAACGGCGGGGCATTCCCCACCACCTCCTCGGCGCGTTCCCGCCGCACGCGGACGTTTCTCCGTCCCTGTTCCGCCGCGAGGCGTCCCGCGTCGTCTCCGACTGCGCCTCCGAGCGGCGGGTGCCCTTCCTCGTGGGAGGTTCGAACTCCTTCATCTACGCGCTTCTCGTCGAACGCCGCCGAGGGGACGACGGCGATAACCCATTCGACTTCGGCGATGGCGGCTCGTCGTCGTCGCCGTTATGCAAGGAGGAGCTGAGGTACGACTGCTGCTTCGTAAACATCCACGTGGAGAAGCGCGTGCTCGACGAGCACCTGAGGAGGCGCGTGGACGACATGTTAGGGATGGGTATGGTGGAGGAGCTGAGGGAATATTTTGGTAAGTACGGTGACGGCGAGAGGTGTGGGGTAGGGAGGTCCATTGGGGTCGTTGAGATTGGGAAATATCTGAGAGGCGAGTTGGGGTATGACGTGGCGGTGGAGATGATAAAGGAGAACACGTGTCGGCTGGCGGAGAGGCAAGCGTGGAAGATCCGACGGCTGAGGGAGGCCGCCGGTTGGGAGATGAAGACGGTGGATGCGACGGCGATGTTCAAAGAGGGTGGAGGAGGAGGAGGTGAGGTGTGGGATAGGCAAGTATTGGAACCAAGCGTGAAGGTTGTGAAGCGATTTCTTGGAGTAGGTTAATTGTATTTCTTTATTTTCTTTTTTCCTTTTTCTTTTTTGATGAAAAAAATAAATTAAAAGTATTATGTGTTATAATTTTCTGTTAGAATCCAGCTATATCCAGCTTGGGAATTTTGGTTAAGGTACGGAAGCAGCGTCCTTCGAATGTTTGTTTATCTCCCACTTATTTCATTTATTGTTTGTTGTTGGTCGGATTAGTACACTTCTTTTTTTTTTTTCAAAATATATTTTTGAATTTTTTTTCGGTGCATATCGAATTGAGAGGTCAAAGCTCAATCTATTTTGTGTTTTTGTAAAATTGGAAGGGTTCAAATTCGTAACAAATGGTTAGAAATAGAATCAATATGCCTTTTTTTCTTATTATTTTTTACGAGCCCAGAAAATGGTGAGATCATATTTTTTTTATATATGCTAGTATTTTCACAGATTCCGCGAAATAAATATTTTCTATTTCAAAAAAATAAATTAGTAATAAATGGAAGACGTGGTCCTCGACTCCCGGTAATAAATTCTGCTCAGTCTTAATAAAAAATAAAATGTTTATACATATAAATATATAATACTCATATCTCATCTGTTCTATAAGAGAAATTGGTCAGTCTCGAAGGTCTCTGATCTTCATGCTTGTAATAGTAAAGGCTATTCTATGCTCCTCGTTGTCACAATCTAATATAAATGCTGATGCTATGATTCAATATGACAACGACATCGTTCTGAAATATTGTCATATTTATGATATATACTAACATGTTAGCTTTTTCATTCAACCTTTCAATCCTTCACATCCTATATTCCAATGCTTTGAGACGATTGCGACAATTGGTCACTTGGGAAGAATATTCTCGTAAAAGATTGTGAATAATGTGGACTAAGTATTATTAAGCAACTACAGAATGTAATATAATAAAATAACCTAAGCTCCGCCATTAGGGTGGAAATTGGAATGCATACGAGAATATTGAAAATTAACTACATAATCGTAAAATTAACCAATTAATTAGTTTCCATGATGATCCATCAATACAAATAAAACTTGTTCATTAATGGGAGATTTTTCTTTTTGGTTTTTAATGGGTAAAAAAATCAAATGCTCGTCGAAGGGGCATAGTCATCATAATTAAAAGGGTCACTTTTCACATAACTTATTTTGCCGACTTAGATGAAAGGAATTTTCTGATAAATTATTTCTATAGTAATGTATAGTGAATAATGGTAATAAAATCATTTTAATGAGGCGAATCTCTATGCATTCGTCCGTATGGATCCCAAGGAATGAAAAAACATAAGCATTGAAAAGGGAGCGTATGAGTGCTTTCGAAGCATTAGGGTTCATGACCAAAGAAAGCACACACTGTTTTATATCAATGTATTAAGAAAACGGCACACGCATAACAATGGTGAAAGGCTGTGTTTCCTTGTCTTGGAAAAATTATAGAAATATTCAACATTTAATAAAAAATTATGGTGTTTTAAATTAAATATAGGGTTAGAAAAACAACTGACTCTGGTCGAGTCATTTCGCGTGCGGCTTCTCGTGCCCATGATCCTATGAAAATGAACCCACCCACACGTTGCTCTCCTCCCAAGTTTTCTTCTTTTATATTAACATATTTGCAGGGCTATTGATGATCTAAGTTGTAGTTCCCATACACAAATATAGTACCACTATTGTCGTATTTGTTGTCTGTAATTAATACAATTAGTGTTCGGTGAACTCGATGAGACGACATGAATGTACTTGGGATTTTAAATTGCTCCACGGTTTGTTTGTTTGTTTGTTTGTAAGAGAATAAATTTTCATTTTTTTTAGGTTGAAATAGAGGATTACATAAATACTAACTAAGGCCATTCTTGCTTAATTTCTGTGGTTGCGGCAACAACATGTGCCGAGTTTTTTAATTTCAAGTGTTTATTCGATGAATATCAACGTATGAATATTATATGTTCAAATGTTTCAATCACATCAAATCCTCGTACTTCAACAATGCACAAATGATAAGTCGTCGTTACCTTGTTATTTGTCATGTTTATGTTCCGTTTTGTCTTATAATGTAGCTAGATATATTATTAGTTATACGATACGAATTTCACAACCGAAGATTGTTTTTGATCTCTAGCTAGCTGGGTTTGATATTTAATAGCTACATGTTCATATATATGATATAACACATACAAATACGCATAAGATAATTTATCTACAGTGTACGTCGTCCATGACCTTATTTTGTATAGATGAGAAGGGTTTGCCTTTTTGGAATATTAATTTAATGCAGTTGTCTATGATAAATATTGAAGCAGTTGACCTTTTAGTTTTTATATTTTGTTTTATATTTTTTCATTCTTTTTCTCAACTGGAAGACCAATATGGGCCGAAATGTACGGTGATATGGATTATACCCAAGTGGAAGAAATATTAGGCCCAAGTAATCCTAAACATAAGACAATTATTACACTTGAGGCCCAGCATGTGGCATTTTTAATATATATATATATATATATATATATAATTATTTTTTTTTTTCCGGAGGATATATAATTATTTTTTAATGTGATGATGGTGGGGTCGAAGCATTCTCATCACAACAAGAACTACTATGGTCAAGACGAAAAAATATATATATTTGAAACTAGTTAGTTTTCGTAACTTCTAACCCATGGAGCTTTTCATTTATTTAAAAGTATAATAGGTATGCTATTTTCCTTATTGTTATCAACTAGGAATTTTTCGGCAACGATCGTTTAATAATTGGCATCATGAGAAGCATTTATTGTTTTTAAAAACTAAATTTCTGCATCGCCAGCGAGCATTAAATTTCGATGATGGAAATGTTTGTTTCTTTTCTTGCAGCTCGTAACTTCTCCCATCCCCACTCAATTAATTATATATAAATGTTCTCTCTGTATCCAGATTGGTATATTCAAGTCAGATAATTATAGTTTGTTGCAGCAAAATTATAAATTTGATGTTGATCGAATGTGGGCAACAAGAAATTGTCAAGAAAATGGAATGAGGCTAAGTAGAAAAGTTTAAATTAGGTTAGTAAAAGACATTGGCGAGATTTAATGCGCTGTAAGAAAATGGCAAAATCCCATTATAAAAGACACCAAGAATGAAACAAATCTAAGGTATGATTGCAAACCCTATGAAGGACATCACAACTCTGATGAAATATTTGATTTTTCCGATAAGCGCCACGAGATTTTTTACAGGTTGAGTTAATTGCGAATATTCTATTTATACGAAACATACAAATATCGCTCATGCTTAAATTTTATGGATTTAATCAATAAACTCATCTATTTACCGTGCATGCATATACTTCGTTTATTTGGCATTAGTAATTTAGTTTAACGGAAATAATAGATCTTAAAAAAATTACTTGTTGAAAGAGAAGGAACGAATATTCAACCACCGAAATTTAAATTACATATTTCAGAAACATCACGGTCGTAATAAATTTCATAACGGGAATGTGTCCCGTGACATCTGGCATTGAAAACATTCCACTATGACGCAAATCAAAATGAGAAAACGAATCATTCTCTATGTCTTACATGAGTTTTTATTTGATGTTCCTATATATTAATTTTAAATTGCTCGACAGAAACAAAAAAAAATCAGACAATTGGTGTTTCAATGTTATTTTTTTTCAACGTCTCCACAAGCGATAACATTATATCATGTATGTACGTACGTCTTAAATGTGAATTAGTGAGTGCATTAGAATATTAAATATCACTTATCTAAGTCGTGAAAATACAAAGATGTTATGTCTCAACGTCCGTCGTAGCGGGATTCCCGGTCAGTCAAACTACCATTCTCATGTTTTTACAAATCTTCCTCCTCATCATTAATTCAATTAATTAACGAATTTTCCCCTCTACTTCAATTAAATTATGAATTCAAAGTTTTATTTGTAGTTATTTCCTATGACATGGCGTAACTTTATTACATTAATTTAAACAAAACTGCTAGTGACATAGTCTCTCTCTCTCTCTGTCTCCGTCTGATTTCATAATCAAGTAGTACTTGAGCTACTACATTGTAGCCACTAGACATCTCTCTCCATAATTTATATGTTTGTAATCGCGTGAAACTCAACAGGAGAGAGAGAGAGAGAGAGAGAGAGAGAGAGATCAAACACACATTGTAGATCAAACCTGCACAATACATAGAAACTACTTACTTCTCAGCAGATCCTAATAAAAAACACACATTTGAGGGGATTAACAAGAACCCTTTATGTGGTTTCACTAACGATGCCAACAATATCGTTTTGCGGCAGGAAAAGACTGATAAGCCCTCCATCTACTGCTTCAATGGCGGCGGTGCTATTGGCCTTCTTCTTGCTACTCGTTTTCCAGAGCCAGAGCAAGGCGGCGGCGATCAATTCGACGGAGGTGTTCGAAGACTACTCCAAGAGCATATTGGAACCTTCGGATCTTCTCAACAACGGTACTAAAGTTGGGAACTTTACAGTACTTGATGATAAGAGGAGAATACCAAGTTGTCCAGATCCTCTTCACAATTAGTTTAAGGGTAATAATTTACTAGTTAATCTTTTGATGATTTGTCCTATATATCTTGAGTCGTTTGGTGAGTACTTATTAGGCCAAAATACCCACGTTTTCCCCCGTGTTCAAGAGCGTAAACCGTGGGTATTTTGGTAATTCAACGTCCTTGTTTTCTTTTTGGCTTGATTCTAATGTTGATGAAGAAAGAAATGGAGCTATCACATCGTGTTTGTAATGTGTAAATAAAAGCCAGAGTGTTTCTTCAACTAACTACTTGTTTAATCGTCATTGTTATTATAGCAATTTATTTTTGTTCTTCATTTCCTAAAGAAAAGCTAAAATTGTGAAAATAGAGATATAGCTTTGAGGGTCTACTATGTAGCTTAGGTTACACTTGCATGTGTTCTCCAACAGCAGCGTTGAATGAAAAGTCAATTACCTTTTCACCATTAAAGAAAACCCAACTGTTGTCTCATTGATGATGTTCTTAAGGAAGATCCTCCGAAGAGATTTCCTCCAACATGACATGTAACTTTATGGGCAGAAAAGAAAAAGATTCAGACAGAGTTTTACTTACTACGTTGCAATGCTTTCGACTTTATGGATTCTTGCTGTGTGATTTACCACAAACGGTAAGTTTGGATTTTGCATCTGCAATTTGTCATTTAGTCCTCAAGCTCTATGATTTATGGTAAAAATAATGTATTGTCTCATAAAGCTAAAAGTTTCTTTTTTTCTCTTAGTGGGTTGCACCGTCTCTATCATGATGTAATAAGATGTTGACCTTGCCGTGAAGGGAATGTAATTTAATTTATACTTCTTGAATTTCGTTGTAGTCAACTCTAAACTAAAACCCTAATTTTTTTAATTATTTAACAAGTTAATTATGTTAAGAAAAATTGAGTCACGAATCATAGCATGTTGATACTTCGTGTACGTTGTTCCAACATCTATTCTCCAGATTTTTGTGAATCCTCAGTACTTATTTTGACAAAAGTACAACCTTACTGGGTTATTTTTTATTTTAGTTTAATTTATTTCTATCACTGTATTGTATAGTGTTGTACTGGAGTCTGGAATAAAATCATTTTCATGATGGGTTACATTGAGATTCGAAGGCTGGATTTCTTATATTTCGGTACGCTTATACTTTATAGTGATGTCATGCTAATCAAGGTTATTTAATATCTTGGATGCATAGAACATGTTCGAGTGTACAACAGGAAGATTATATTTTTTATTATTACCTACAAGAAGATTATTTAAATAATAAACAAATCTCTAGATTATTTGAGTTTGACTTCTTGCCATATGTGTCAACAAAGTTATATTAATTAATTGATTAATTAATTAATAATCAATTCACGAAATCAAGGTTACAAAAATCCACGTATGGTGCGGCGGAATAGCCTTTTTATTAATAACAGTTGCTTGAGAATGTTGTTTGTTTGTGCTTTGGAATGGAATCTAATCCACTCCATTTTTTAATATTTATTTTAATATATATCCTTCCAAAAGCCACTCATTAGTTTGGGGATTTTTCAGCTCTATTTGCCTTCTTGAAATCCTAATCAATTCGTCCCTATATATAATTTTGTGATTATATATATGGGAACTATTTGCTTTCAGTTTCCACTATACTAAACATGAGAAATGAAATAATTATTTACAGTGGACCCGAGCCCATTATTTTAACTGGACTGGAGCCCATTACATAGAAGAGGTTTTTATTTGATCCCACCCAATATAAATTGAATGCAATAAATAGATATTTAACTATTTTTACGCAGCAGTTAAGAGAAGACCAATGAAGAGTCTTTTTCATCGATGGAGAAAAGGTCGATGCGATGGGTCATTATCTTTCTCGAATAATCTTTCGTTTCGATCTGAAAAAAATAAAAAGTAAAATAGAAAAGAAAAAGGTTAGGAAGGGACCACGCATAAATAATTTTTATCACTCAATAATTAAAAGATGCCAAGATCTCACATTAAATGGGAGGGACCTTTTATCTCAGCTGATGGACCTTCCTGTTTACTAGCAGTAAGTCAAATTATAATGTTGTTCTTGCTTTATAATTTCTTTTTATTAAGGATATGACACATGTGCCTAAGATCTTGAGTCATGAAGAAAAACTTTTACAGGTTTAAATATTTAAAAAGGATTGACACATAAGCCTCTATTTATGATAATTAGTAACGTGTCGGATTGCGGCTTAAAGTAATTAATACGTGTCAAGAATGTAATAATTAACATTACAAGAAGATTTACATAGAAGTTTACAGTTAAATACAGCTACAACCACTAGCAGCAACACCAAGACTAGTGGAACACAACAAAACTGCTGTAAGATTTTGCAAGAAATTACTAAATTAAATCGACCCCTTGATGATGCTCATTACGTAAGTAAACTCGATGATCTCTTGACGAATCTCCCTTTCATCCTCGGCCTCTTCTCTGCATTTAATTTTCGAACCTCGTACCTTATTTTCTTCGAAAACAACCTCGTCCTCCTCTTCTCTCTGTACCTCGAAACTCTTGCTTGCCTCCCACCGTCGGCCATTGCAGCCGCGTGAGAGCCACTCGCCATGCCCATATCTCCTCCGTATACGTGCATTGTACCACACGTGGCCTGAAATTTAAAATCATCGTAAAAAGTACATTAATAATCAAGTACACATTCTAACCATTCAATTATATAAAATAATATATGCATTAAATAAAAGTAACAATTTATAAAAGCGTTACCATGCAATGAGGCCAGCAACCATCGGAGTCGAAATTGGGGCGTTCTCTTGTAGTCCACGGAGACTTCTCATCGTCCCAAGCCGAAATTACACCTTCATAATCAAGCCTTAAAATCATCTTATGCGAATTAATAAATCCATTATTGTTCTCGTTTCCCATCATCATCACTTCTTTGTTTTCTTCGTCGCCCTCTTCATCATCGACCGCAGGAGAATCATAATCAAAATTCAGCTCAAGAGCCTCTCTCACCTCGTCAAACATGTCCTCATGATCACGATGGTAATCGCGTTGATGCCTAACGTTAGTAGCAATAACATCTTCGTCCTCAACTTTCACTAATCCCAAATCCTTCATGTCGAAGGACTCGTCTTCGAGCCCTTTCCCCAGCAAGCTCTCGACGTCAGCTGCAAACTCAGCGAGTTCCATTTCGGAAGGAAGAAACCCTTGTAGATGAGCCATGCCTTCTCCAAAACTATGATCATTTGAAGCCACGTGGCCCTTGCTTTCGCCATGGATCGAGCCACCGGGCTCGTTCGAGTTGCATAATTCGGAAACAAAGGGCTCAAAAGTCGGCACCCGATAGAGAAGCTGCTGCTCGTCGCTGTCTTCATGTGAAGAATTCTCGATTTCGGGGACCAAGTGAAGAGGGTTGCTAATAGTATTATTACCGTCGTCGACGACAATTCCCCTCGCCGGCGGACCGTCGGAGCTGAACTTGGAGCCCTTCTTGTTCTGCCGCGGCGTTCGAGCCTTTCTGGTGAACCCCTTGTGCCACGCCGGCGGCGTCGAAACGCGGAGCTTGGTGGGCTTCGAATCATCGTCGAAGGATTTGAGCGAGGCGATTTTGAGGCGAACCCTTTCGTGTCTTCGAGCCAAGGTGTTGGCTGAGTGAACCGACGAGTCGCAAGATTGGCACAAGAATGCGTCGTCGGCTGCACAGTACCACTTGGCTCGCTTTTTTATGCAGCTATCGCATGCCCTTGCTGACTTTCCGCAGAAAGCGGTGGCTAACTTTCCTTCTGAAACCATTTGGGACTCTAAATATTTACTTAATTCGAGGAAAAAAGATTGAGAAAGCAGTGGCAAAAAGGGAGCTTTTTGGGTTATGTAGATTGTAATGTGAGGAAAAGACAGAGATGTTTTATGGGTTTGAAAATTTCTTTGCAATAATTTGTGACCCACACGATGCGCTTTATGCAGTGAGTTGTAGTACTTCAGTGCACTTTTTCTTCCCAAAATATTTTGTTGCACTTTTGGGACCCTATTAGAGGCCTTATCTGTATCCCTATTGGTCGGAAAAGAAAATTCAATCCTATTTCATGGGCTTTGATTGGTGGGATGTGTAATTGTTGGATTTCGGAAGGGTCCACATTGAGAACTATCCATGCTATTATAATTAAATCTTTTTTTGTTCTGAAAATTAATGAGATTGATATTTTTCTTTATGACCACTGTATGTATTGTATGTATATAACCCAATGACCTATTTTGCTCTAATCTATGATTGGTGGATGAAGACCAAATTTTGAACTGGTGACACTTGAAGTTTTCATTGAATAGTCCATTTGGATAACTAAATCTAACTTATGGGATAAACATTAAACCCAAAATTAAATTATTCCATCTTATTTACTTTTCTAGGTTACAATGTCAGTGTCTTGCTTTCAAATAATGAAGATGACTTATTTGGTGATATTTGTCTCTTTCTGATAATTCTTGTTTGAAGTTGAGATTTCTGGATTTTGGTCCCCTCAAGGAAAAAAAGAGCGTGACATATTATACTATAGATTATATATTTTCGCGTTGGATTAAAAGGAAATATTAAGAAAGGTTTTCTTGTTTGAAGTGATAGGACGTAAGCTAGATTTGGCAAACCATATGCATTATATTTAGGTTAAAGTCTTGGTCATCCCACAATCATTTTCTTGTTTTTCCACAATAATTGGTTCAACCATATGCTTCTTGAAATTGAACCAACAATAACTGCAATAAATAGCGGTGGTAAATTAAAGTTTTTACGATGTTTTTAACCTAAAATTATATGTTGACGATGAGAAAAGAAAACGCTGCATGTAGCAAGCAGCATATTCTGTTATAAATGCTTCTTCTGCCCATGAAATCTAACACAGTTGCACGGTAAAACGCATGGTCCACTTTTGTCGGAACCAAAAGTGTCCATTTCTCTTGCAGAGTTTCTATTGGTAACGTTAAAAACATTTACTTGCATGCCCATCATAGACTTACAAAACTAATCATAATATTTACTTATATATTGAATCTTGAATTAATAGATTTTTTCCCCCCGGAGAAATCTTGAATAGATGTTATTGGATAAATCGAGAAAGAGACAGAATATATTCGTTGAATAAATAAATAAAGCATAGGGATAATAATGATGTGGAGTCCTCATCCGTTTCTCCAAATGTTACCATTTTTTTATTCTTTGGTGAAGCAAAATATCTTGGCATGTAAAAGATCATTGCAGCTCAAGCGTTACGCCAAATTATATATGTTTTATCTATGAAATACACTTCTTAATTAACTTAAGAGTACAAAGAAATAGGATTATATACATATATTTTAATTAAGCGGTATATCTTCATAACTCGAATATTTTAATATAATTTTTGGAGTAACTTTTAAATGATTAAATGCGACACCTAGTGGCTAGTAGTTCAATTATTATTTGGGCTGGCATGAAAATAAGACCAATCGCGTGCTAGGCCCAAGTTAGATATTGAATGTTTATAAATATTATTCTCGTGATTAAAGTATTATAGGGCCTTTGCAGAGTTTCGGTTTAAATTGATTTTTCTTTCCGGAAACACATTTTACGATAATGTTCGTTCCACTTTGTTTTCAAAAGCAATTTTTTTATTAATTAATTATGTTCATGATATTGGTATTTTGGGTGAAATTTTGTAAGTCTTAAAAAAAATTACAATAAGACGGAAAAAGGAGAAGATATTTTCTCTTCACAAGCTATGTTGCAGCAGTAGATCAACTCTTACAATTTATTAGCAAATTTTCCCACTGGCCAGAAAAAATAATTGATTCAGTCACAGAGTACTTCATTTCTTTCATTACGGCAAAGCAAAGCGCACGCATTATTATTATAAAGCAATACCAATAAAACCTCCACCAACTACTCCCAAGTCATGTCATGGGTCAACAATTAATCAATTAAAAAATCAAAAGAAAAAGATGTGATTTCTCTATTGTTTAACCATATTTTCTCTACATTCCCATGATTTTTGGGATACAGCTAGCTAGCAAACACTGGAAATAATAATAAGAATAGTAAACATTTCCTCTTTAAATGACGCAGGCAAAGACACAACTACATGACAAGCCCTAACTACCAATGCAATGTAATAAAGGAAATCGAATAAGAAACAATCAACAACTACATTTAAAGATTTATAATTAAACAAATATTATCTTTTATTTTTGTTGTCTGTGGACTCCATAACCACAAGTCAAGCAGCCTAAATAGTAAATAGTACTATGTAACTATCACTCCCAACTAAAGTGCCATAATATGTAATACAATGGTCTACATGTATTATAAATATATATTATATCAAGAAAATTCCGAATCCAATTGATAAACTCAAACAAAAACGCCCTCAAGCGGCACAATAAAAACCCAAAAAGGACTCTCTCTCTCTCTCTCTCTCTCTCCAAGCTCTAAAGAGACCCGACCCATCATATCCCGCGCACAAAAATCACTCATAAGCAAAAATAAACAAATAAATAGACTCCCATAAAAAAAGACGTAATAATAACTTCACACAACAACTAATAACAAACATAGAAATCTAAAAAAAAAAATAGCCGCAAAAAATTCAGAGGCAAGCGATGTTGAGCGTGGATGCCCCAATTCCACTCGTAACAAGACAACTACTACCTAGAGAATCATCCATCCAAGAAAATGCCACGTCGCCATACCCTTCTACGTCGAAGTCAAAATCGGGCAAAGCGTTGCTATCATCGTCGACCTCGAAAACCGGGAAATCTTCGAGCCCACCGAAGATATCTTCGAGGGGTGCGTCGAAAAAAGCATCGCCGATTAAGGAGTCGAGCTCCGCATCAAAGTCTTCGTCTCCTCCTCCAAGAACGGACACTTTCTCCTCATCGCCGGTCTCTGTTAAGACAACGTTAACCTCGGCGTCTTTGGTGTCTGAGGACTGCTGAGAATCCAGCTCAAAAACAGAAGATGGGGATTTTAGGGAACTTGTGTTGTTATTACAAGCAGCCAAAGCCTGGAACTCGAGGCGTTTCCTCTCGTAGGCGCTCGATGCCTCTTCGGCGGTGCTGTAAGTGCCGAGCCAAACCCTCTTGTGCTGAAAAGGATCGCGGATCTCCGCCGCCCACTTCCCCCATTTTCGCCGGCGGACGCCTCTGTATTTCTCGGTCGATGGGTTGCTCTTTTTTGGCGGAGTGCTTCCTGTTTTCTTGATCGGCTGCTTCTTACATCTTCTGCCGTTACGGTCCTTAAAGGAGATGACCGGCGACGAGCTGTGAGCATCGGAGGAGGACGGGAAAGTAATTTCCCAAAGCTTAGCCTTCTTTGAACTGAGACCCTCGTCGTTCGATGAATCATCATCGGTAGCATCAGGATCTTGGCACTTGATCCTCAGTTTTCTCATGGGCTCGGATTTAAATCGAAGCTTTCGGTTCATGGTTTTTGTTATTGCAACAAAAACAGGTAAGAGAGCTTCTCAAGAACAGAAAGAGCTGAATCAGCGAATTTGTATGGTAATAATCGCCAAAACACTCAACTCCAGAAAATGTTATGCGAAGAGGAAGAACAAATCAGGGCACAAAACCCTTTAGAAAAAAAAAAAGCTCTAAAAGAAGTAAGAGCACAGTGAAATCGTAGAATTCCTTGTGGGTTTTAAGGCAAAGAGTTGTTGTTATGCTACCTTTTAGGCCTCAAACGTATCGAAACGATTGAAGACAAAGCGAAGCCTCTCCCACGATCAGCTTTACAGCAGCAGAGTGATTTGTGGCTGAAAAACCTGATAGAGAGCTTATTCGACACAGCCAAGTGAGAACTTTCCGACATAAGAAGTCCCCTTCGAGGAACCTCCCAAGAGAGCACACAGTTCTCTCTTCTGCTCGAAAAGCTTCGAGGAAGAAGAACAGAAGAGAGAACTTGTGAGGAAAGAGGAAAGTAGGATAAAGAACTTGCACGCATATTTATACGAGGCAAAGAAAAAGACGCAACCTTTACCTATTTCTATCGACAACCAAAGACCGTAGGGATTAGAAATCTGTGGCCAGTGATTTTTACGCTACGCCCCCCAATTAAACAAATATGAGATACTTCCCTTGGGGGGTGTTTATCGAGAAAATCTTGGCAAAAGAAAACAGTGATGTGCGCCTGCTGCGAATAGTATGTAATGTAGTGATGTAGGTGAGCCACGAACACACAGCGAAAAGCGATAATTAATAGGCTGCTATAGCATTAAATAATGGTGACAAAATGGACTTTAAGAAATGTAAAAAATGATTATCAATTCTATATTCGTGAATAACGGCAAGAGAGCAACATATTCATATTGACTGAACATTCGATAAACGCAAAGGACTTTATAACTTCTTTGTTATGCTTCTTCCACTCTTTTTGCTCTGTGTTCACGCGCACTGTGTGTATGTGCGTGTCATTTTCTTTCTATTCATTTATCCCATGTTTATTTCTTTATTTATTGCATTTATAACACGTGTTTGTGTGATTGTCTTTGTTTAAGGAAATGCAACGTCTGTCTTTGAGCTGTCTATCATATGTGTCAATCTGCCATGATTATCACGCACATAATCTTTCCGTATTTTACCGTGGATCCAATGAAATTACGCCACGTTACATAATCATCGAAGAGTTAGTCTACCGAGTACTTTTGTTTTTGTCGGGTAGGTACATTATGAATTTAAATCTACGGGAAAAAAATGCAGCAAGCTGTCTTTGGGCCACATTGTTCTAAAGGGCCCGATAAATATTTGGGCCATATTTCTCATATTCGTAATAAAAAGTTGGTAATTTCCCCGTAATTAAATAAAAAAAACATTTGCTCCTTGATTTTTTTATTTACGAAGAACAAAAAACGATTAACTAAAAGAACACACAATGTAAAATTTCTTTTTTCAGGTTTTCAACAAGGCAAGCTGAAGATATCAAATGCACCAGAGAAGAACTTGGCAAGTAAGCAACGACGACGACCACCACCGATATAATTCCTTGTTATTTTATTTAGTTATCAGTCGGTGGATACGGCCAATGACGACCGTTACTAGAAGTTTTTTAGCCTTTCCTTTCAATACAAGAAAAAGAATAAAAAGAAGGGAAAATTATAAAATTAGGTCACTTGCTATACATGTTTTCGTTTTTTGGTCACTATGTTTGATAATTGCAAAGTATATAAAAAAATTTTGGGTCATGATTTCAATTTTAGGTCACTAAGTATATATTTTTCGATTTTGGATCACTAATATTTTTTTTAATTTTGGGTCATTAAATATACATTTTTTTAATTTTGGGTCACTCATTTGGTAACTAACTTTGTAAACATAGTTATCCAAAATCGAAACATGTATACTTAGTGACCTAAAATCGAAAAAAATATACTTAGTAACCTAAAATCAAAATACATGACCTAAAATTATTTTCACATAAAAAATTAATGACCTAATTTTACAATTATAAAAAAATAGTATTTAAAAAAAACGTGTATACTTAATGACCTAATTTTATAATTTTGCTAAAAATATAGAATAATCCAAAAGCAAAGCGAGTAAAGATAAAAAAAAGAATTTCGCCGCGGCGTTGACTATACGATCCTTCTAGTGATTTCACGTGGGACCCAATCAATTAACAGAAATTTCATCAAAATATAACACAAGAACCGCGAAAGCAAACACGTCAAACGTACACACTTCCAATTTATTTTAAATAAAAAAGCTTGCGAAGCCTCCTATGACATAGCATGACATGCAAATCTATCCATCATTCATACTACTATAAAAAGAGCCCAAACCTTATTTTCTCTTCACAACTAATTTCGTTTTATTTCTTACCATATTCTCTACCAAAGTGTGCTCTTATAATGGAGAAAAGGCCGCGCGAAGAAGACGAGGTGAACTCGCCGGCGGTGAAGAAACTGAGAGAGAATCCGCCGGAGGATCTCGACGTCGTTGATGAGCTGTCATCCAGTGAACAGCACCTTTCCGACCAAGATGTATCCTCCGCGTTCACGAAGAAGACGATCGAGGATGAAATTACGGTCTTGCCCTCAGCTGAGAAGCTCATGAGTTTCTTGCTGGAGGCGTCTGATGACGAGCTTGGGTTGCCGAAACCGGTTCAGGGCGAGGAAATCGAGAGCTGTGATCTTGTGGGTTCCGAGTTTTGGGGTGAACCGGGCTTCGACGACTATAACCTGTTTGGATTCAGTGAGCCGTTTTATCGGTGTGGAGATGAAGAAGAAGACGAGGAGGTGCGCATTGATGGGTTGTTTGATTATTCGGATGTTGGGTTCGGGTCGGATCAGGTCTTGTGGATGCACGAAACCGAGGATTTAGGTAGTGCTTAGAACTTAAAAGTACGAGAACACCTTTTTTTGTCTTTATTTAAATTTGTTTATTTATTTATAGTGCTAAATATGCAATTCTGACTGGATGATGGTTTTTTTTTTTTATGGACATAGTTTATTAATTATTTACCACAAAGGGGAAAATGATCAATACAAATAATATTTTCGAGTCAGCAAATAAGATAATTAATTTGAGGTAAAATCGGACATTTTATAGTGAAATATTTGGTCTAAATCAATATATACGACGCCGTATATAATTTTCTCATATTTTAATTATTAAGTACGAACGTACATTAATTTTAGAAAGAAATTAAGCGTCGAGCTCAACTTATTTTAATTTAAAAATTATTATCCTATTACACTCATTATCATATTGAAGAAATATTGAAAATCAAGACGAAGAAATCGATTCTTGTATTATTGAAATTTAGAGAGCTCGTTGATGTTCATTATTGCTATATTTCTGATTTACACACTGTAATCCCTATTTGTACTGTACATCACAATTTGGGCCAACTCATCATTAATGGGTCAACACTCATTACTAAGGCCCATTGAATAAAAATACATTGCAGAACAGATAATCGATTATAGTATGAAATATATTATATCTCTACACTACCCCTCAAGCATGGTGTGTATATAAATCTATCACACCATACTTGCCAAGAAGATAATTAAACTGCTCCTTTCCTAGCGGCTTTGTCAATAAATCTGCAGGCTGCTCTAATGTGGGAATGTAATTTGTCTTGATTGTTGAATCTTCAATCTTGTCTCTAATAAAATGGCAATCCACTTCGATATGTTTGCTCCTTTCGTGAAAAACCGGATTCGCAGCAAGTTGAATAGCTGATTTGCTATCAGACCAAACCTGTACAGGACACAGATTATTAATTTTCAAATCATTTAATAAACCAAGCAACCACATAACCTCTGAAGTGGCCGCAGCAAGTGACCTATACTCTGCTTCGGCAGAGCTCCTTGCAACAATAGTTTGTTTTTTCGACTTCCATGAAAGAATAGATTCTCCTAGCTTCACAATGTAACCTGTCAAAGATCTTCTAGTATTTGGACAAGCTGCCCAATCAGCATCACAAAAAACATTAACATGCAATTGACTATGAGCAGAAAAGAACAATCCAAGTCCAGGTTTGCCTTTTAAATATCTCAGAATTCTATAAATTGCCTCAAGATGAATCTGTCTAGGCTCATGCATATATTGGCTAAGGACTTGGACATCATAAGTAATATCAGGTCTAGTTATACATAAATAAAGTAGTTTTCCAATCAAGCTTTGAAAACCAGGAATATCCGTAAGAACAGGATCAGCAGAATTGATTTTTCCTCTTATAATTCTGTTGTTCTGCTCTATTGGTGTACTAGCTGATTTACATCCTAACATCCCAGTCTCACCTAAAAGTTCAATGACATATTTTCTTTGGTTCAAATAAATTCCTTCCCTAGATCTTGCAACCTCAATGCCAAGAAAGTATTTCATTTCTCCTAAATCTTTCATAAGGAAAATATCATTAAGATAGTTCTTACACTTACTAATCATCATCATATCGTTTCCTGTAATCAATATATCATCAACATATACCAACAAAATCATGAATTTATCTCTATCATGCTTAGTAAACAAAGAATAATCATGCTTAGATTGAATGAAACCAAACTTACAAATGACCTCAATAAACTTATGGTTCCATTGCCTCGAAGCTTGTTTCAACCCGTACAATGCTTTCTCAAGTTTGCAGACTGAATTTCTTTTATCTTCTGGAATGCTAAAGCCTGGTGGAACTACCATGTACACTTCCTCATTTAAATCACCTTGAAGAAACGCATTAGTAACATCCATTTGAAATAAAGGCCAATTGAAAATTGCAACTAATGAAAGAACTGTCCTTATTGTACTATGTTTAACTACGGGTGAAAATGTTTCATTATAATCTACTCCCTCCTTTTGTGTGTAGCCTTTGGCGACTAATCTAGCTTTGTACCTTCTATTGCACCATTGGACTTATACTTAATTGTATATACCCATTTACATCCAATAGCAGTTTTCCCTTGCGGAAGATTAACTAATCTCCAAGTCTTATTTGACTCTAAGGCTCTTATTTCAGAATTCATTGCTTCTACCCATCTCTGATCTAACTTTGCTTCTTCATATGATTTGGGAACATAATCTTTTGAAATAGCCGCTAAAAAAGCCTCATATTCAGAACTAAATCTATCATATTGAATGACCTTTGACAAAGGATATCTAATAGTGCTAGCCATATTTGCATCTGATAGATAAGGCGAAACAAAATCTAACATGCCAATATGGTGGTTTAGAAGTTCTACCTGACCTTCTTACCATTATGTCCGGTTGTTGCCCTGAAACTTCATCTGAGATTTGTGCATTTTCAGGTTCTCTTACCAGCTCAGCCCCTGTGCTTTCCTGCATAGAGTCTTCAGGTACAATGGACTGGGGCAGCAACTCTATATTATTATTATTATTATTATCATTATTATCATCACTTGGTTGCTGATAAGATGCAACAAAGTCATCATAGAAATTCTGCTTATCACATGTAGGAAACATTTCCCTGTCAATGTTAGTAGAATGCATAACATATGGAAAATAATTCTCAAAAAATATCACATCTCTAGAGACAACAAAATTTTCCGAATCTATGTCTAACAATCTATATCCTTTTTGTGTAATGGAATATCCTATGAACACACATGGTTTAGATTTATGCTTAAATTTATCCCTTTGTGTAAGTATTTTGGCAAAACAAAGACAACCAAATACCTTAAAATGTGAATATGAAGGTTTCTTACCAAAAAGCACCTCAAATGGTGTTTTTCCACCCAAGAGAGGGGTAGGGGTCCTATTTATGATATAAACCGCAGTTTTTATACATTCTCCCCAAAACTTAATAGGAACATTCGAATGAAACTTCAATGCCCTAGCTACATCAAGAATATGTGTATGTTTTCTTTCCACAATCCCATTTTGTTGTGGCGTATAAACACACGAACTTTGATGAACAATCCCGTTTTCAGCTAGAATTTTATTACATTCATGTGAAAAAAATTCCCATGCATTATCACTCCTTATAATCTTTATCCTAGTGCTAAACTGATTTTCAACATACGTAATAAAATTCTGTAAAATCTCAGTCACTTCTGATTTAGCTTTCATCAAAAAAATCCAACAAGCTCTAGAGCAATCATCAACTAAAGTTAAGAAATATCTTTCATTATTATATGTCATTTCTTTATAGGGACCCCAAATATCAATATGTATAAGCTCAAAGATGGATTTACTATAAAATTCCTTAACAGGAAACTTAGATCTAGCATGCTTTGCCAATGGACACAAAGTGCAATATCTCACAGAATCATTAATGCTCAAATGCAATTCATTCATGTACTTAAATCTTCCAAAAGACATATGACCAAGTCTATAATGCCACATTGATACATCATCACTCTTATTTGATCTAAAAACAGCCTCATTATTGATATGATGACAGGAACTAGTTATATGCATGCTATCTTTTACTGGCAGAATATCGGGGCTTGGTTTGAAGATGTATAGACCATTCTCTTGCCTACCAATCCCCTTTATCTTGCCAGTCAAGATTTCCTGTATAACACAATGATCATGGAAGAACTTCAAATGTAAATTTTCATCCCTTGCTAACTTAGAAACAGATAGCAAGTTATGCTTGAAATCTGGGACATACAAAACATTTTTCAGCTCAAGACTTTTATCAGCAATAATTGTACCAGAATAATATACTTTACTACATGACCCATTCGGCAGCTTTACGCTGCGGATGGTATCAAAATCAGTATCAATGATACTAAAAAGCTCATTATTATAAGTAATGTGGTGATTTGCACCTGTATCTATTATCCAAACACTACTAGAATCAGGAAAAATAATGTCACTATTACTGAAACATATCCCTGATGTGTTCACAACAGCAAATGTCCCAGCAGCTTTGGCATCATCAAAATCGGCATTCTTTCAAAATAGCTTTAATATTTGGACGTATTGATCATGGGTGAACCGTTGTTGAACACTTGAATTCTCCCCCTTCATCTTATCTACGCTCATTTCTGAAATCATTGCATTGTTCGCTCTATAGCCTCTTCCAGCACCAGCTCGGCCTTGTCCTCTTCTTCCTCCAAATCCTCTCCTTCCTCCTCGTATATAATTAGGAGGATATCCATGAATCTTAAAGCAATTATCTCTGGTGTGCCCACTGATGTTGCAGTTATCACATAACAGAGTGTTTTTCACCGATTGGTTTGTAATGCTGTTGTGGCTGTTGGAAGAGAAATTGGTCATTATTTGTAGCCTGCAGATTAATTCCACGTTGAGCTTCTTCATTTATCACAATCGAGTATACTTGATTGTGTGAAGGGAGAGGTGACATGAGGAGAATCTGTGATCTGATATTCTGATAGCACTCGTTTAATCCGATAAGAAATTGCATCATTTTTTGCCAGCTGCAGAATTCTTTATATTCTTTGGATACTTCAGTTGCAGGCGATGGAATCATGGAGTCATATTCATCCCAAAGAGGTTTCAGCCTGTTGTAGTACTCAGAAACACTAGAAGCCCCTTGACTGCTGGAATAAATCTCTCGAAACAATCCATACATTCTCGCACCATTAATTTTGTCAAATCGCTGCTTCAAATTATTCCAGATCTCAAACGCACTATGATGATAAACGATACCTGAAATTAATTCTTCCGAAATTGAGCGATGGATCCAAGTCTTTACCAGTGCATCGCAGCGCTTCCATTGAGACAACAACGGAGACTTCTTATCTGGACACTTGCAAGATCCATCGATGAATCCAATCTTATTCTTGGCTTCAAGTGCAATCATCATCCTCATGCTCCATATTCTGTAGTTATCGGAACCTTTAAGAATTCCTGTAGTTAAATCGAGATTTGGCGAGTCCGACGGGTGGATGAACATCGGATTGTTGGAATCCAAAATTGTCGTGTTGTTTCCTGATCCTGAAGCTGACGAATCTTGTTCGCTTGCCATTACTGTATCTCGAAGAGGGTGATTTCGCCCAGCTCTGATACCATGAAGAAATATTGAAAATCAAGATGAAGAAATCGATTCTTGTATTATTGAAATTTAGAGAGCTCGTTGTTGTTCATTATTGCTATATTTCTGATTTACACACTGTAATCCCTATTTGTACTGTACATCACAATTTGGGCCAACTCATCATTAATGGGTCAACTCATTACTAAGGCCCATTGAATAAAAATACATTCCAGAACAGATAATCAATTATAGTATGAAATATATTATATCTCTACACATATCACTCGTATTTATACGTTGGTAATAACCATAGTTTTTTTTTTTTTGTCAAAGCAATGACTAAGTTTGGCATCTTATTGTTATATAACACATTGTTGGCAAGTAATTAAAAAAATTAGGTTTATAATGCGTGCAAGCCCCATTTTGCTCAATAATGGGCTCAAAGCTTAATTAAGAAATAGTCATAATAGTCAAAAGATACAAAGTCAAAGAAGCCTTAAGAATCTAAGGACGTGCCATCAATAGTGCAATTATTCTTGATTACTTCCTAATCCTAACTTCGATCTGATTGGCTTGGTAAAATTAATCATCACCATCACAAACGAATAAGGTTTTAGCCTTTGTCAACACGACCTACTCCACAAACATTTATTTTATTACTTAAATCCGATAAAAAAAAAACCCTTTTCCCCAACATAGGATGAAGCATATATATTATGAGAGCCTCCCTCTTAAAAAAAAATTGCAGAGCCCATCATTGTGGTAAAGAAATGCCAAAATCTTTATCACATAGGGTCACCACCCATTCATGAAATAATAAAAGATATATTATTTAGCTTTATGACTTACATTTTCTTGAAATACAATTTAGAGGTTATAATTTTAAGCATGACCCTTTTACGATGGAGCAGCAAAGATGATGATGATGATGATGATCAGCTAACCTCCACTGGGATTAATGAGCTTACTCCTTCTCGAATGAGCTTAGCTGCCATTGAATCGCTAGCCTTACCTCTAGTGAGTTTCATCGTTATTTCCCTTTATCTTTTTTTTTTGGTCATATAAAATAGAGATATTAGTAACTATTGTTTTATATTGTTTAACGTGATGATTGGTTGTGGATGGTGTGTAGGTGCAGGAAGTGGTGTTTTTAGCAGATTTTAGCTGTGAAAAATGCCAGCAAAGGGTTGCTGAGGTTATGTGGAAAATGAATGGTGAGTTTTGATACTCTATTGCTGGATTTAATTGAAAATGTTTATGAAAAAAGGATAAGGCATAATTAAGTGACTTGATTACACCATTAGATATAGTTTTCGCAATAACTTGCTATAAAGAAGTAAGACATTTTCTTTTTTAATTTATACTTTTGCTGATATTATTCTGGTTTTTTCTCCATGCTCATCTTCAAGCTTCTTCGTATAGGATTACCCTTTTTGATCCACTACTTTCAATCTCTGGCTCACGGCAATATAAATTAAGGAACCAGTTATATAAATTACAATAATTGCATAGGTCATTAAGGTTTGTCAATGTCATTTATTTAAGCTGTAATTAACCTAGTGATAGATAGCTGGTTCTAGGCATTTAATTATTGCAAAATAATTATAAAAAGGGTAATAATAAGACTATCGGGCAGTTGTGTTACCTCACAATCTTACCTGTTTTCCCAGCACTTACTTTTTGAACTTTTGTCAATGTTGAGACAATGAGAGATGGTGAGCTGTTTCCACCTTACAATAATGCCAAAGATTTCATTCTTTTTTTCGATAAAAAAAATAATTTAATCAACGATGAACTAATATTTGCAGGGGAGACTCAATCAGTGGTGTTAAGTGTTTTAGAGAGGAAGATTACAATTTCTTGTACAAATACATATCGTGAAAAAAGATCAAGAAAACATATTGCTGCTTCAACGCAGAGGAAGAATTATCCCAGAAGCAAGATTCCATTACTCCTCCGCCTCCTTCGTTCTTACTGCAGTTAACTTATAATAATAAAAAAATAAAATTTATTACATCAATATCGTACAGCATTTGGAATGTTATTACAATTTCAGCTAGGTTTGTACATAATATATTTAGCTTCCTTAGAACTATCATTGATATTTGTTTCTTGCGAGACATTACTAACTATATTTTATTTTTATCATTTCCTTGAATTCCATAACCCACAAAGATGCAGAAAAATTGAAGAAAAAAAAAAGAATTAAACCGTTAAACTGAAAAAATGTGATGAAGGTATCATAAGGCGCCACGTAGCCTTCGACATAACCGGAGCCAATTAACTTCAGTTTTAACAAAATATCATTCACCACCGCCACCGACGCGTCACATACCCAAAATGCCCACCGCCATGCGGCCGCTGTGCGCCACCGCCAGATACCCTCCAGCGCTAAAATTCCTCCCCGCGTCGAAATCGTTGAAACATTTTAGTCACGAGAGAAGACGAGATCTTGCAGCTTACAACGGCGTCCGCAGCAAATGGGAAAAGGGATTGGTTTCATCCTCTTCAGCTGGTGCACTGAGACTGGAGGGTCGCCGGAAATTAGCTCCGAATGCGGCTAGAGGCGGCGGTTCGGTGTCGCCGGAGATGGACGACGGCGTACGCAAGTTACTGCGGGTAGTTCTGTGGGTTTTGGAGGGCGTTTATGTTGTTTGGCTCTTCTTACTTCCCTACGCTCCCGTAAGTCCATTAGCTCTTTCTGGTTATTATATCTCCATTTATATATTCTTCTTTTATTATTCTCCATTCAGTGAGGCGTAATTGGTAGTGAATGTTTTTCTTCTTCAGATGAAATAGAATAATTAGTTCGTTTTTTGAGCTTCGAATGTTGTTGAGAAACTGCAGGGAGAACCTGTTTGGGCCATCACTACAGAGACCATTGATTCGCTAATAAAGCTTTCCCTAAACTTCTTCTTTGTTCTCCCATTCTTAAACTCTGGTAATTTCTTCTGTTTACAAACTCCAAAGCATTAAATTGTCATCATTATGCTGCAAATTACCTAGATAATTCGTGAAAAATCGAATCTTGATGCAGAGTAGTTGGTATTCATCTGCTGGAGGCACCCGTTGTTCATCCGGTAACCTTACTTCATCGTAAACTTGAGGCCATTTTTCTTGGCTCTCTTCCTCTTTCATTACATAAGCTGATAAGCGAAAGAATAAATCCTTCCCATTCTCTTTGCAGATATGTGAAGGCCTTTTCAACTTAGTTATCGGTTGGACTTTACTCTTTGCTCCTCTGCTCTACACCGATAGACGAAGAAACAGAGTAAACGAATCGTCACTCGACTTTCTCTGGGGACTACAGGCTTTCCTCACAAACAGTAAGTCTTAATCTCCAATTCACCGAAGAAAAAAAAAATCAAAACTTTAACCTTTTTATGAATCTTTTTCCTCCGTTTGCTTCTCTCAGCATTCTTGATTCCTTACATGGCATTACGTCTCAACGAGGCTGATGATGATGACAGTGCTCTTGCTCCCATAAAAACATCTAGGCTCGGTCTGATTATGACCAACGGGGCACAAACCGTTGCACTAATCGGTGGATTAATCAGCTTATTATCCGTTTGGTGGGCATTTTATGGACGCGGAGACGGTAATTTCGGTGAAGCCCAACAGAGATGGGAATTCTTTCTTCATTACGTAGCATCCGATCGAGTTGCTTATGCCTTCATATGGGACCTGTGCTTATACTCGATTTTCCAGGCTTGGCTGATATCAGACAACATAGACAAAGTGCAAAGAGATCGAATTTCTTTGCTTCAATTTCTCCGATTCGTCCCAGTTGTTGGATCCGTGGCCTACTGTATCTGTCTGAATTCTGATGATGATTCTTGAGATGTAATAAGATATGACTCAACAATGTTTCTTCATTTCAATTCAATTCAATTCAAGAACCGGAAAAACAGAACTCAAATTACACAGCAGAAGGGGAATAAATAATGGGGAACTAATTGTTTTTTCAGGACAAATTGCCGCCGCTCTGCTGCCAGAGGTTGATGACGTCAGTGGCCTGATTGAGGAGAATGATCATCTTCTTCTGGGAAATCCACGGCTTGCTCTCGAGCGTGGCCTTGAGCTCCTCCCACGCGTCTTTTCTGGGCCAGAAGAAGTAAGGGCTCAGCGGGACCGAGCCGTAGCCGGGTATCAACTGGTTGAGCCCGAGCCCGATGTTCTTCTCCATCCATATGAACTTCAAAACTAGCCTCGGCTTCTTCTTACCCGTTGCCGCTGCTTTCACTGCCGCTTTCTGTAATATCAAGAAAAATAAAAAAAAACAAGAATAGTTAAGAGATGAGCTTCTTCATCAAAACAGGGTTTCTAGCAGCTTTATGTTACAACCTCGGGTTCTTCGGGAAGCTGCTCGGAGCCGTCGGGAGATTCCGACGGAGCTATCTCCTCTGCGGCGGCGACGTGGAGCCTTGTGGGTTTTCTCGTGGGCTTTGTCTGCAGCTGAGGGTTCGATAGTAAATGCAAAGGGGAAATAGGTTTTTGGTTCACCGACAATGATGAGGTTTTGAAGGGCACAGAGAATGTGGCTTTGGGCACAAATGATGGGCAATTGGTGATCGTTGGAGCTATCTTCATGCTTGGCTGAACCGCCATGGACAGCATCTTTGTTATTACAGAGAGATAGAGAGAGAGAGAGAGATTCCGTGACTGAGAAGAAGTTATTGTTGTTGGTTGATGATGAGTTTGCCATGGATGGATAAGGAAGGGAAATGGAGATTCGATATGGGCCGTAGGAATATGGATCGAAAATGGGCCTGATGAAACAGCGAGCCCCTTTTAAAGTGGGTTGAAGTTCAACTATGACAAGTTCTAAAGGATCGATTATTTTTTAGCCCCATGAAGGTGCTCTTAAATTAAGGGGTCATAATTTTATGACCTAATTTCAATTCAAATTAAAATAAGGGGTCATCATTTTATGGCCTAATTTCAATTCAAATTAAAATAAGCAAGACGTACTTAACAATTCAATTGTGGGAAAAATTCTATGTGGAGCTAGATAAGCTGATTCTGAATGAATTTTTTCGGTGTCATCGTATGATTTTATCCCTAATTAATTATCGTGTGTGTCTAGCATCTGAAATCAGGTTTTCAGCGTTAATTGTCCATAATGTTCTTTCGTAGAACGTTGATTGAGACCAGATTTTTTCTAATGCAACTTATGATTTACCACCAAATTAATTGGTGTGTATGGCTAAGGGGGTGTTTATCCATGCTGTTTTGTGCTTTAATTTGAAACTCATATGTTAATCCAAAAGTCCTTAAAATATCAGTTCTCAGAGAATTAAAAAAATAATTTAGCAAGATTTAAAAAAATCAAGAAGGAAGACGACGACAAAGGTCTCCTCACGCGTTTACTTGGATAGGACTTTGTATGCAGAAAATTCAACGCTAGTAAGACAAGTATTCAACGCGATAAAAAACGTGATCTTACATAGCAAGAAAACAGGAACCTTCTCTGCATTTGAAAAGGCCCACTCGGAGACCGACTATCTTTCTTCTTCAACTTGACTTTATTAACTATAAATCTATATATATAAGCCCATCAATGGAGTTCTTCACTACTACAATAAATTATACAATTATACAACGGCCTCTTGTAATGGAATTTCACAGCAGTCAACGGTTACTTCACGAAGCTGCTGAGTACGAAGACGGCGGCGGCGATGCTTTCTATGAGGAGCTCAAAAGGCGAGTCCTTCAGTTGACCGAAGAAGACGACGGCGGCGACGATTACGCAGCAGATTCGTACGGAATTAACAAGGAGAATAATCCGTTCTTGGGCGGTGGAGAACAGCGTAAAGGGTACCTTAATCGGCACGTTAACGAGGATTATGAGGCGCCTGCTGCTGCTGCATGGACGTTGAAGATGTGGGGAGGATCTGGGAACGTCGTCGGCGGCACCGGCGTTTTCATACCACAGGTCGTTTATTCGAAGCCTAGAAGAGCGAGAAGAAACCGAAACAGTATGTTTTCTTCTTTCCTTTGATTTAGTAAATCGTTTGTTTGCTTCCTTATGTTAATTTTTACGCTTTAGATTCATTGGTCATCGCCATGGATTTGCAGGAAAGAAGAAGAGTGAGAGAGGAGATGGGACCAAGAAGACGGTGGAGCCGATAGCTTGATTCGAGATTGGAATTATTTTATTAATTTATTTTTATTTATTTATTTATTTAGTATTACATCTGTGCTGTATTATATAGATCGAATAAAGATACAAAATTCAGATGATAGGAAAATGATTACGCAGCCCATTTATAGTCAAATGATTTGGCCCCTAATGGGCTTTTCGATCAAAATCACATGGGAATATGCCAATTTTCTTAAGATTTTCCCTGATTGTAAGTTTAATATTCGATAAACACATAACAATCCGTATGGTTTAGCGAATAAGATTTTAAAAGATAGTATCATAAAGAATTATTATCCAAGAAAAGATGGAGGGGACTATAGGATTATGTTATCCAACGAACTATGAAAAAGTGAGAAGCGGCAACGAGATTAATGATTCATTAAACCACGTGGCATCGTACTAATCATCGTCTCTCTTCAACAGTCTAGTCCTTATCTGAAGAAGAATCAAGAGAGAAGTGGTGGGCACTCATTAGCAATTGTTAACGATGATTTCCACGCATTTAGGACATCATTTGAGAAAATACCGTTGAATTTATTTGGTACAGTGCTCCCTTTTAAACTTTACTAATCTCTCTAAACATCGAAACCATTTATTCGATAACAGAGGAATGAATTAACAAATTAAAAAAGCTAACGAATTAAGAAAGATTAGAGATGAGAATAACAGACATGCGCAGCAAACGAGATGGTTTCACATGTAAATATAAATGGAAATATTTGGTCAAACTAATAAAATATTATCGAAATCCTAGAAATGTCCAGAAATGGCTTGTTTCCTCAGATCGAACATATCCTATAGTTGGAATTGTGTAAGAGACATTTAACTCAACTTCAAATCGAAAGGGCGTTTATTACATTCGCAGCCAACTTTAGCAAAAGTTTATTTATATTTTATTAGTACCGACTTTTGTATGCATCCCTCTTATTAAGAGTTCACAAAATGCACGGCAAAACAATTACGTGCACAAGAATTTATTGTTGCCAGACGATATACTAGACTAATTTGCCTTTGACTTTCGTGACCATTTAACATTTTCCGTCTGTCGATTTAAACGTTATCCTAAGTTTTTTTTTTTATTCATATTCAAAGATAATGCTTAATTGTATATCGTTTCTTTTACAACTGATACTCTCAGTGAATTCTTCGAGGTAAAATTTTCTCAATAATAGCATTTACCAAAAAATCTACTGAATATGAATAATAGCAAAGAGTCACGACTCGGAGCATCAAACAGCATTTTTATTAAACACAAAATAGGGAAGCAGTTCAATATTCCATTTATGGAAACTTGTATCCGAGAATTTTGAACCCTATTAATCGAAATACGTTGTAAAAGATTAAAAAAAAAATTACTTGGCAGTGTCAACTTTGTCAATTCATTGAATTTGGTGAATCAATTCAGCACTAAAATTTTAGCCTATCTCTAACCAACAATCTTGAATTTTTTCAATATCATGCGCAAAATATCAACCCATATAGCGATAATACTCGATATATATAATACATAGTCGAACACGCAGATTTGATAATCATATATTTCAAATGCATGAATTAATGATCCTTCCAAAAAACCATCGAAAAAATCATATGAATTAGTACAACCGAAGGAAAACGAAAAGGAACAAAAACAACAACAGGCACAGACAGAAAAGCTCGCATTTTTTCCTATCAAACTATTTCCGTTGCTTTCATTAATATCACATTCCAAAACAAAACCAAATAAAATTCTTGAAGAGGGTTGTTGTATGCGCAGGAGAAGAAGTAGCCGGAGGTCACCACATGGTCACATGGTGGTGGTGGTGGTGTCCTTGGAGATTTCTGATAATTCTCTAAGGCAACAAAGCAATCGGAGCTCTCAACAATTTGCATTAGAATTCGTAGCTACCACTGATGATTCGCCGGATTTAGCCACCAAGGAATATTCCGGCGGGACCCATATTCCTCCTACGACAACAAACTGTGGGGCGGTGTTGGTGGTGGTGGTGATCGATGCCGAAGGGCTTGGCCTTCTTGTGTGGAGACGATACTTCTGCATACGAGTGATATAAAAAGAAACAACATTTTAAGAAATTATTCCAATGACAAAATCATAAGTAATATTTAGGTTGATCAATTAATAAAGAAAGAAACAAACCTGTAAATGACTCTTAACTTCATCATTAGTGAGCCCATCAACCTTCATCAACTCCCTTATTTGTTTTGGTGTAGCCGCTGCATAATAAAGGAAGAAATTGCAATAAAGATATTAAAAGACAATCAATTACTAACTACCCTGATTCGACAGACAAATGACTCATACCATGTGAACCACCTAGTTGCTTTAGGGCTTGCAAGAATCGTTTATGCAGCTCCGGCGACCAACACCTCCTTGTCTTTCTTTTGGATGATTTTCCTCCTTTTCCCTTCTTGTCATTATTTTTATTTTCAAAAACCCCACTTGTTGACACATCCTTGGCATCGATCGTTTTAGGTGGGTCCTAAATAAATCGAAGTATAAACGAAAAAAGATTAAATCTTTATAACAATTAAGCAACTCCCACGAACCTAAACAATCAATAATTAATATTACAACAACCTCATGAATGTGGGTGGGATCTGGGGTTTGGTTCCAAAGCCGAGCAGATCTAAGCCAGTCAGATTTCTTGGGATTGTCATTGTAGTTCGTCTCTTTCTCACAGTTATCTTCACTGTAGCTTAGGTTGCTTGGATTCTTACATTCATCATCATCATCATCATCATCTCTTTCAACATTTGCTGCTGGTGTATTGGAGGCTTCCTTTATAGGAATAAACTCCTCAAGAACAGGCACAGCAGATGTTTGCTCCGAGATTTCTGATTGATTATACTCCGTCGTTGTCCCTGATAATTGTTTCTTGCATGCCTCGATTGCTACAGTAAGCAACCCATAAATAAGAGAAAATAACAAAGCAATATTTTCAATTTCTCACATACACATACACACACACACATATATCTATATACATATATATATAATATATGTAAATACCTTGTGTGACAATCTCAAGACACAGCGGAAGTTCACGTTGGAAAAGTAAAACCTTGCGACGCTCTTCTTCTAAAGCGTGCACATAACTGTGGCATCTCTGCCTTCTCTCTGTTAAATCACCGCCGTACTTACTGTGGTTGTGAATCATCATTATATGAATGATGTATAGTAAATTATCTACCACTACTTGGAGAGATATTCTTTAGAATCGTGATTGAGCTTTGTCGGAGAACAAGAAATTATATACTATATAGCGATTGCAGGTTCATAGATTTTCAGTCGCCAGAGACAGATCCGAGGGGGAAATCCGAGAATAAAAGGATCTAATTAGTATAATCCAAATGAATATGTACTTAATTATTCGCTCCCAAGGAAAATCGAGAACCAATTAACTGTAGGCTTGCATTTATATTTATATATAGCTGTTGGTGTGAAAGACTTTGCAATACCGACCTTGTGCGATTTAGCAAAAGCAATAAAAAAAAAAATTGGAAACGAAAAGAAAAGCTTTGATAGTAATTATCGTTTAGAAAAAAAATATTAATGTTTATCAATGTGTAATTTCTCTGGTGGAAGACTCGAGATCGTTGCGTCGCGTACAGTCGAATCTTTTATTATGTAATTGTCTCAGCGAGAGAGAGAGAGAGAGAGAGAGAGAGAGAGGGAGGGAGGTGTTATGTTAGTGGGGTTGATTGAGGGTTGGATATTCGAAGAGCGATTCTATTCTATATGGGACGGCACTTTGACGTAACGCATTATATCATATATATCTTAGGGGATAAGATCAACAATGCTTGGCATATCTTTTCAGGAATTTTACATCGTTGCCCTCATGAGTCATGATATTAAGATTATATTTATTTTTGTAATTCAAAGAATACATCTAATCATTACAGTCTTGAAACCCTTATGTTCAAATTTATCTTGTTTGGACAAGCATAAAGGGCAGAATAAGAAGAGGCTTTGGTGAACTGTATGTTTTTACATTCTTGTTTATGAATGTGTGTGAGACAGAGACAGAGAACATCTATATTATAATTTGGATAGGGAATATACTTGTGGATGTAACAAGAATCACGATAGTGTGAATCTATGATATGGGTCGTGGCTTGCACGCTCCACCATTAGCGAGTGGCACAATTAGGTTATGTCGGACGAGAGCCGCATTAAACCTTTTGCCCTTTCGCGTTGTCTAAGAGACACCCTATCAACAACAAATTCTTATCTTGATTTTCGGCATTTTATTTAGTACGCATACCAATTATAACGCAACGTACTTCATTTGAATTCTTGTAAATTATGATTTTTCTTCATTGTCGGTGGTTTTAAAACTTGGATGTTAATAATAATATATAATGTTAGCTTAATTACACCTTTTTTCCAAACATAGATCTACAGAAATAGATAGGCATGAATGTCGCGTGTTCAAAGAATGTGGCATGCTGACGTATCTGGTATACAAGATGACGTCCTAAGAAGATTGTGTTTACGCCATGGATTGAATAAGAACTGGTCGTGTTTATGCTCTAAATTTCCCCAAGTTTGAATAACCATTTCCGGTCAATTATTTAATTGAAAAAAGGAAACAGATAAAGATGTTTACTTTTGCATCATTGATCAATAGAAAACCTACGCTACCAAACCCCAATTTTCTTATGTTATACATACATACATATATATATATTATATACTGTTGAATATTTAATTGGGGTCGCTCTACTATCATTTTACAATTGGTCGTAGCAGCTATATGAAGCCCATATTACAGAAACAAATTGAAGTCCATAAATAAGCTGATATATTACGAGAAATCTGTGTCAAACCATCATTAGGGGCCGTTCACTTAAAAAGCTTTTATAGAAAGATGAAATTTTGTATTAGTGGTGAAGCCCAAAACGAAATATATATAGCTTTTTCTGATTTTTTTTCTTTTATGTTTTCATCGCTTGAGTATCAAATTTTATTACTTATACTAAGTAAGAACCCATTTCGATGAAATCAAGGGTTAGTATTTTATCTCAATTTCCGTATTTTTTTGAGTCCTACATACAACCTAATAACCAACGAGTATACAAGTTCATATTATTTTTTATATACAGAAGAGGCTAGAGGGTGTAATATTGTCCGCATGAGGTACCCAGATGCCAATATAAAGCAAGTGGCAGAGAGAGAGCACATGATTCCAGTGTTAGCAGAAAACTACGACTATGGTTTCAATTCGTTGTTCACACGGATCCACGCGTTTATGATCTGTCCGATCTATACGAAAAAAAAAAAAAGTCTTTCAAATGTTGAAATTTTGCATTATACATTTATACATACATACAAATTAAATCCGGAATGTTCGATGAGAAATATATTATATCATCCATTGAGCAATATATGGCCTATACATGCACCCTACACTATTAATTGTTGCGACTGTCAAATGGTGTACGAGGTTATTGACTTTACCGTTACGACCAGTATATCAATAGTCAAATACGCGTTGTTGGCATGAACTCTTTTTTTTTTAAGGCAAATCAAATACAATTAATCGTCGAGTCGTTGCATGATTGAATTGACCTAATTAGTAGTCGCTTGTGTGATACAAAAAAATAATCAGTACGTCTACGTTAATACTTTCGCTTGTAATAAAAACTAATATCTGTTTTCTTCATGATAATAATACGATAGATACTTATAACTAATCATGATTACTTGTGAGTTCAATGTCACGTAAATAATTTATATGCGTTAGATTGAAACATACTCCGTTAGTTTGCTTAGTCAAAGGATGACTATGTGTACTAACATCAAGTCAACGTCGATGTATATTATAAACTGTCACGGTAAAAGGCAGTTGTCGCCCATAATATTCTAAGTTTCCACAATCTTATAACAATTTTTTTCTGAAATATCTCTCTGGACACTATTTTGAAGGGTATGAAACCAAATTAACCTATTTTTTAAACTTGATATGAAAAGCTAAGGACGGCTGCGATCAACATAATCGAGTCCTATAAATATACATTCCATGTTATATTATCAATATTTAATACACCGTCTCTTAAATTTTATTCCACAATTTGAAAAAGGACAAAAAGATTCAAAGCAAAGTAACTGTTCAAACGAGGTTTTTCTAATAAGCACATGGGGAAATTGGTAGGATAAGCATGCATCAAGATAGATATCCATATATCAAATAATTGAAAATTCAAAAGGAATTTGAATACCTAGAGCAAGTGGGACAAAAAATTAATAAGATAAAAACAGTTTACATCCCTTCATCTACCCGTCGTTTATTCTTATGTGGTTTCTTTACACGAACAACTTGTCTTAACTTTTGTAGCAAGTTGCATACAATAGGCCATCTCCATCCGCCATTGATGAATGAAAGAGAAACAAGAATCCATTACAAGTTTATGAAACGAAAAAGGGAAAAATCAAGAACGAACTAAACCTAATACCAAACGAAACGTTACAAAACATTAATAATCCTTTGCTTCTTGTTAGAACTTTCGAACGAGCTCAAAATCCCGATTTCTCTCATCCTTTTACCACTACACGAAGATGATACTTCATTACACGGAACCTCAGATATGTTAACCCCAAATAACCTCACAACGGGGCTTGTTTTACCAGAAACAACGCCGCCTCTAATAGCGTTTCTCGAGTTCTTCCAATCAATGCAAAGCTGCTTATCTTGGTTTCTCGATCTATGGAAGCTAACAACATCGCCAGCCCCCAAATTCTTCTCCTTCACAAATCTACTCCACCCTTTAGTCAACACGTAGCTTTGACTGCTATTCCAATAAGAATACCTAAACCTCCACACTTTGCCACTTCGATCCTCGAAATTCAACAACACGCCTTTAGAAGCCGTTTGGCTTCCGCTTTGTAACGGAAAGTGCTTCTCCGCATACTGTTTAGGTATCACGAGCCTGTTCAATTTTCCCACGTCGCTTGGCGTCACGGCCTTTTCGAACAAGTGCTCTCTACCTCTAGCAACGGCCTTGTCCCCGTCGAGAAAAGTCAACCCCAGGGAAAACCCTCCTTTGTCCGAGTTATTACACGTGTGCATCTTCTTCTTACTCTGGTCGAGCTCGTCTTTGTACGTGTGCTTCCTCAACATGTCCACTACCTCGGCTTTTGAACGGGAGTTCAAGAAAATGGCCTCGGCCCGAGATTCTTCGCTGTCGGGTTCTTGAATCTTGAAGTTAGTGACCGCATCTCTGCCTCGGAATCTGAGCGCCGCCGTGTCATAGGCTCTCGCCGCCTCAGCCTCCTCGTTGAAGGTTCCCAGCCAAACCCGTTGGTGCTTCTCGTAAATCTGCGCCCCCCATCTTCCGTTAGGTTGAGGCACCACCCCTTTGTACTTCGACGAGGGTAGTTTCTTGCAAGACTCAGCCTCGGCACTTCCGGTTAGGTCAACCTCGGTCAAGCCGCTCGTGCAGCTTCCGAGGCGGCGGAGAGGCAAAGATGACGTCACCGGAGGATGGTGGGCCCGAGGTGGTGTGGTGTTCGACGTGGAGTCGCTCGTTGTGATCAACTCATCTATACTACTCAAGTCCATATTTTTTTTTTAGCGAATGTCAAGAAAAATAAAAGGGAAACGTGTGTTTTCTTTGTTTGGTAATAATATGATAGCTGTGAGCTGCTGGAAAGAAGGAATGGGATGGATATATATAGGAGATCGAGTTAGGTTTTTCTTTTTGGGGCTACGTGATAATATAATATTGTAAAAAGTTATATAGTTGTATGGTGGATGCATTTAACGTATTTTGAAAAGAACTAGAGATAATGAAGATGGTGGTGATGTGGGTCAACTGTTGTAGATGGCGTGTGAACTAGGAAGATTCGTAAAAGAGGGAGGTGGTAATTAATAAATAAATTGTAATGTACCTATGTGGAACTAGGGAAGATAATTTTATTTTATTCTAGAAGAATAATGAAAAGGGCATGTGTATGTTGTTGATGTGGGGTTTAAAGGTTATATTTTTTGTAAATTAAAAATGAGTAACCAAGTAAATGGGATTCACATGAGTGTGGACATTGTGCAATAAGCGGTATTCATTGGCCAGCTTTTCTTACACTATACAAGCATAGACTATTCATACATAGCGTACGTATATATATTTACCACAGAGTGATATATTATCTGATTGGTGCAATAAAAGCGTGCAGCAAATGATGAAGCAGATCAATTCGATGGCCTACTTGAAAAAAAAAAGATCAATGATAATATATTATATTTACACGTTATTAGGTAACATGGAATCGGTGTAGAATAAACCATGAGCTTCCACTTGGATTGGATTTGAATGTTATGGGGGCCATCGTGTAGTAAGGCATGGACCGATGTTAATGATTTCCGCTCACTTGACATGGTGTTATCCTCCTCTTCATATTTATTTATTTTTGTCCTTATGTTCAAGTAGTTGATATATGAAAGATAGTTAACAAATATTAAAATTTCCAATTATGATATGATAAACTAAAAAATTGCCACCATGCTAGTATGAAGTACGTTGAAGAAACCCTTAATCTAAATTGTACTACTACTACGCGTTATTCAACTATATGACTAATGTGAAGTGATAGTAGAAAAAGTAAAATATTTTTTCCCATTATGTACGGACAATTTTCCGGCCAGACATACAAATGCGTGGTTGATCGTGTATATCCAATCAGAATTTAATTTAGACATGCCACTTGGCATTGCGATTTTTTTATCTGGAATATGTTTTTATTGTACGACGTGTCAACTAGAAAAAAAATGTTAAAAAGTAATTTTTTTAACAGTGCTTATTGATATGATTATATATTAGTGTTATATATCTTTTCTTTATAAAACCCACGATCACGCTTCCTCGTTTACGATCTTGTACGTCTCCAAATTTCTTCATGAAGACATTATACACTTGTAATTTGCTCATGGGATGTGATAATTCATATATTTTAAGATAATAATCGTAAGAGAAAACGTACAGTTCTACGGATTCTCCTAATCTGTGGGAGAACATGTGAATATGTTGGAGATTCTTCTCACCTGTAATTGTAAAACTAGTAAACCAATTAATTTATTTAAAATGTATTTCGAGATTTTGCGTTTATATAAACTACAAGACCCCAATTTGTGAATTGGGGTCCTAGTTTGGCATATAAAAGAGGTAATGTAGCCGATTAATAATAGTCGATGGCCTTATATTCATTAACATATTTTAGCACACCTCGTGTTATATTCCATCTTTTATATTTTATTATATTTTTAGTGAACTCGTATCGTAACTACTATTACACGATAAACACAAGTAAAAATTACTGTTATCAAGTTAGAATGTCTTTATCCTTAATAAAAATGATTCAGTCACATTTTTACCCTTTTTTATTCTTCCACTATTTGAAATGACGTCCTTTAAGTTAAGTGAGCAAATCAAATGGCCATGATATCACTGATGAAATAATATTTTAAATTATCGTTTAAGCATCATAATCTTGGTGATCTCAACATGAAGATTCTCTACTTTTTTTCTACCCTAAATGTAATGGAAATAGATTTTCTTTTTTATGTAAGGATAATCTTCAACTATTACTATTCACTAACTACCCAATAAGATGTGTTACCTTTCCGTCCTCCTAACGCTTATCTTCGATATTCCATGTCAACAAATAATAATAGCCATGTCCGCATATCATAAATTTTGAAAGTCTTTGATCAATCTTATCTCTTTAAAACATATATTAGTTCCTTTGTTTATCGGCTGGAATATGACTTAATAGTAACACATGTATGACCAAAAAAGGCAAACGCCACCTCAATATTATGAGACTTTTCAACAACCTTTTTAATATTTAAATATAAAGCAATTATTAATCCAGAAAGTTCATGACGAACCAAATTAATTAGGAACTTTTTTTGGTTCAAGATATTATCTTAACTTAACAGTTAACATCATCATATGCCTCTGAAGTCCTCGTTGTGGCCCATATGTAGTCACCCATTTTTCGTCCTTTTATGTAAATCTCAGCCATCATCAGATTATGATACATTCCTACAAAAATAAAACTTAGACTTTTCAACAACCAAAACGAATACCCACGACAAAAACATTAGAAATTTCCATATATAGCCACGCACAAAAAATAAATAATAATTACAGAAAAAAAAATCCATACAAAGACTTCCGTAGTATAATTGGAAATTGTTTGCCCATTTGGATCAAAGAATAGTATGGTACAATACAACTGATTAGTTACTAAATATTGATAACAGTTATCGGTTACCATAAGGAGTAAAAGGTGCTCGATAAATGATCATGGAACTCTCGTATCTAACAAATATCAAATAAAAAGATGTACAGGCGAATATGTACGTATGTCACAATCTCAAGGAATATTTCACATGGGACTATTTCTGTATTTCATAGAAGACCTAGGAAAAAAATGAGCTGCTTTTGTTGACGAATCAAATTGAAATTTGAGGCCACCATCATATTATTAGGAACCATAACAACACTTAAAACTCCAATCGGTTGCGATATTTTGTCAGGTACTTTTACACCTACCACATATTAAAATTAATATACCATCTGGTTTCTGGAAGGTTATTTGAAATATAGTCACAAGTCTCCTTATGAGATGAACTATCGTGAATTTTCGGGAAGCTGCCTTGACACGATAAGGTGTTCCTTCTAGATACGTATTGATGCTTTGCTAAAAAAAAAAAAGGAAAGGAAAAAAACAGTATAAATTCTGATGCTACGGTAGATTCTAAAATCAATAAACTTCCAAACAATAATGGTCCCTGATAACATACAAATTGAGATAAAATAATGATTATAGTATATGTTGCCGACATGTCACGCACAACTCAAGAGTTACAAAGTCAATATCCAATAGTCAAGTTGACCAGTTTAGTGATACATTCAATTTTATTATTATTATTATTATTATTATTATTATTATTATTATTATTATTAATTCACTACATGTTGCTCACTTTTGCTAGCCACTGCCTGTAATTGTGCATTCGAACTCAAATTTATTACAACATTAAGTGCATGCTGCATGAGCTACAGCTGTAATCACTTCGCTTATACGTTAACCTTTCTAATTCAAAAAAAAAATTATCATCAAATAACGCATAAATTATAAAATATTATCCATAAACACTTGTGCACGTTCCACGTCGACTTTAGAATTGTAGGATCCTAACCACTTTTGACCAATTCAACTCTCATCAATGGGAAAAGCATCAAAAGATTCTTACAGACTTCGTAATTTTCTCCTATCTGATGCTTTTTATTGTTTTTGTGTCTGATTTTGGCTTTGGACTTTTCCTCCTGCGTCAAACATAACGGCGTAGATAATTCCGTTAAATCGAGTTACAACTTGGTATGGTACACACCACACCATGTCGTCAAACGACAACCATGCAGAATCAAAGATGTACGTACGTACTTGGACCACGCGGGTGTGGTCAGATTCATAATTACGTGATAATACAGGAGTTAAGTTGTAATTATCCCCATAGAATTTATCTCATTCTCGTTACTAGTCAGCTGTTCTTCAAAACAATGGATTGTATTCGAATAATGTGGAAAGTTGTTCGACGTCGTCAGCTCCGTCGCAGATATGTAAATTTTCTTTTCTCTCTTTTTTTTCACCATAATTGATCAAACTACCCATATAAATCAATATATTCCGGCTATATTACAATTAATAATTTATATAATATATGGGCCTATATTATATATGCGTGAGTTAGTGAGCGTGTGTGGCCTGGCCTGTAAATAATCCAACTGAGAAACAATGTGGTAATAAAATCAGATCCAATAATTCTAACACGAGGGGCTCATTATCTACATTATATCAAAATTTTGCCTTTTTTCTTTTTTTTTTTTCATTACAACGACGATCATCATCGTAATCATCAGCTCACATTGTAGGTTGGTATGAACCCTTTGGCATGTTGGCTCTCCAATTCAAGAGTCATCAAAGATTTCTGCCTCTGATACCTATTCCTCTTCGCAGCAAGTGCTGTTGTCACAACGGCAACATATTTATTACACATACGAATATATATATATATATATATATATATATATATATAAAGAAATCGGAGGAGAAACGAAATTATTGGGAAAAAAAATTAGCGAACTTACACACGAGCTCGTGGGGAAGACAAAAATCATAGTCATGTCGCCTTCTCCATACGCAGAAATAGTACACACAGAGGACGAGAAAAGCCAAAATGACCAAAACGGACAGAGCAATGGCCACTTTGCCACCGGTGGATAAGCCGTGCCTGCCCCAAAACAGAGGGCATTTTGGTAATGACGGCACACCGCATAGCCCTTTATTACCAGAGAGGCTGAAAAGCAAGAAAGAAGTGTATATGTTTTATGCTTTGATTAACAGATTTTTAAGACAAGAAAAAAGTGAGGTTATAAATCAACATACTCTATAATACCACCGTGGACTCCAATCGAATAGAGCTCTTCAGGAACTTGGCCTTCGAGCAAGTTCCCTTTGAGTAGCCTGATGAAGAAAAAAAAAAGCAAACTTTTAGTATCATCAAATCGAATGATCATTCATTATTCGATGGAGTACTGTAATAATAGCCTTACACACGCTGCAAGGTGGATGAAGTAAGGCTCTCTGGTAAGTACCCAGTAAGCTTATTGTTCGATAAATCCCTGAGATTATAAATTAGATTGTTTTGTTAATGGACGTAGTTTTCATCATAAGATAAGCAAAAAAATCTTACAGTTTCACAAGAGGCTGCTGGCCCAAACCCGATGGAATAGTACCGGTTAATGAATTAGAGCTCAAATTCCTGCAATAATACGTTATTACGATCGCGGGATTTCGAAAAAGATTCAATTCGAGGAATGTTGAGTGAAGAAGAGATACTTACAGGCTTACCAAGTTGGTCAAGAGGCTGATTTGTTCAGTGATGAAACCTTTCAGGCCTTGGCTACCGAGATCTCTGCAGGCAAACATACATAAGCATTTCTTCAAACACCTTGAGGGCAAGAAAAGGACAGATTCATTTGCTTACATTTGGGAGACGACGAGGGCAGTTTCGTCTTTATTAGGGTGACACGTGACGCCTTCCCAAGCATCCCAAGCGGTCGGAGCACAAGGGTCGCCGTTCCACCCCATCCTATCGGGCACGCGCAGCGACGCCTTCAGTGCTTTCATGGCGGCAGCTGAAAAAACACACAGGATTATTTATTTATTGCAACAATTAATCCTGCAATAAAAATCGAATCTTTTAATGGAAAATAGAGATTACCCTGTTCGGCTACGGTCCTTAAATCCACCGGCACGATCGCGTAATTCTCCAGCCCGCAGAGAATCGGCGAGCCCACGACGGATTCGAGCCTCACGGTCAATACGGTGCTGCTCAGATTCTTCGCCACGTAGCTCCAATCGTAGGCGGCGAAGCCTCCGACTTTACCGAAAACGTCGACCCTGTTGACGTTTTCTCCGTTCACCACCACGTCGAACACCCTCTGGCCGGCCTTGTTCACGCTGAGATCGATCTCGGAGAAGTGAAACCACAGCAGGTAATCCAATTTCGCATCCACGGGGAGCTCGTACTCCAAAACTCCGCCGTCGCCGTTCGCGACCAGAATCGCCGTTTCGTAGAGCTTCTCCGGGAAATAATTGGGCCCCACGTCGGCATTTTTGACGGGTTTAACGGAGGAGACGGCTTTGATACCGGCGCTGTTACCGATGCTGGCTCTGAATTCCGTGTCTGATTGCCAAGAACGGCCGAAAATGTCCGAGTCGTTGGAAAAACCCGGGCCCCACTGACCCGACCCAGCTGAAAACCTGCCGTAGTTCACCAAGACGTAATTGGCGCTGCTGCCGTTGATTTTTCCGTCGGTAAAGGAGTAAGCTTTGGGGTCAATTTGGTAAAGCTCGACGGACCCTATCACGGGAGCGTCCGTAGCTATGCTGTAAAGGCAGAGATCGACGGAGTTATCGCCTCCGGCGGTTTGAAAGAAGAAGAGATCGGAGTAAGCGCCGGAGCGGGACACGGCCTCCGGCCACGGGGACCTCCACGAGAAGACCAGAGTGCCCTCGACGGACACGTCGAACGAGGGCGTGTGCGATTTCCCGTCGTAGTTGTCATAGACGGTGAAGGTGCGGAGGAAGAAGCGGCTGTCGGCGTTCGCCGAGGTGGAGCCGAACGGGACGATCGTGTAGCAGTTCTTCTTGCCGGAGGCGATCGGGAAGTACCGGAGGGTCTTCTCCTGCGGGTGGATGAAGCGGAGGGGCTCCGACACGACGGCTGTGGAGCCGCCGGAGAAGTAGCGGTCGGAGAGCCATGCGGTGCCGAGGGTGTCTGTGACGTTGGCTAAGCTTCCACTGTCAATGTGCAAGCTATAATCTGCCAAAAATAAAAAAATAAATAATTTTAGAGAAAAAAAAAAGGACACGAGAGTTTAAGTGAAGAGATTGCTACATGAAGTGAAGCAGTTTACTTACTGAAGAAGGATTGTGAAAAGGAGAGAGGGAACAGAGCTAGAAAGAAGAGGAGGAGGAGAAGGGACATGGCGAAGAAGTGGTAGTGTTTTGTATTTTGGTAATAAAGTACATAGTTTTTGTTGCAATTGTTTGGACACAAACAATAAATTGGGAATTAGGAAAATATCAATTTTTCTCTTTTATTTTTTTAGATAATTAATTAGGAGATGCACTTCTTGTTGTGAAAATTGAAATAATGCTACCTTTTATTATTGAGTTGTAAAAAGGCTATTCGAGTGTAGGGTTTTATATTTTTTAATTACTTCCCGGGTCCATCGGCTGAATTTAATGGAGCCCAACACTTGCTTTTTAATTAAAAGCAAATATTTATCTAGATTATCAGCATTCGATGCTACACTTGCTTGCAAATTGCAGCGAGCTAATAAATGACGCACGAGGTCGAGTGCAAAGGTCAACAGCTCCATAATTATTATTCACACAGATCAACGCGAAGCCTCATTTTTTTCAATAAACATTTTTCTACTAGCTGATTATGTTGAGTAAAAAATTAATATCGAATGTAAAATTACATATCTGGTATATTGCGTTTATTAATTTTTTTTCTTCTAATGGAACCCACATGACTCGCTATATCAGTTCATCAAGATTCCCTTTCTTCTATCACGCTATATGCTTCATGTACCTGATATGAGACAACGATTTAAATAAAAAAAAACCGGCATTATTATACGTTATTATGTAGTGTATGATATAATATAGAAAAAGATCGTAGTAGTTGGGGACCCGTGATATGCAAACGTCTTCTTTCGGATGTATGTATTTAATTTATGTAAGATAGATATAATATATTTGGCATTTAACATTATAATAAGATTTAATTTTTTTGACATATTTGTATCGACCATATGAACATATTCCATATAAATGATGAAGTGATGGTGACCAACGTTAGAGAAATAATTAATGGAAGGATAAAGCACACAAAGAAGAGGGATATGTAGCGACCACCATTAAAAAGTTACAATGAAACAAATTATTATAGCTGTATCGATCTTTATATTATTCTGTCGTTGTCATGTCTTAGTGAAGAAGCATAATTTATAATTTATTTAAATGAGACATTATAAGAAAAGAATGGCACCCGTCGTCGGCGAATAAGTATGGGCTATATTTGGGCTTCGATTTCATTTGAATAATAAATACAATGTATTGATTATTCGGACAGTACTGCCAAATAAAGGCAGTCAAATGTTATCAAGAAAAAATAATTTTGGTAGTAGATATAGTAAGAAATGTAAAAACTAGTTTATTCAAGAATATTTGCATACATATAAGGTAAATACATAATTAATATTTTATGAAAGATATAAATACCACTTAGATGGATAATAAAGTCAATTGACTTTTTTGACTGGCCGTTGATATTACTTGTACAATATATCGTACGGTCGCCAATGGAACCTCCAACACAGGGTTATTTTTGTCACTTAACAAGCCAATGGCTATGTGCTAATAGCTTTACAGCCTGGCTTCATTAATATATTTGGTACTGCAGTTTTATTACAACAGCTACTTATTGTTGGGGGGAAATGCCCATTATACCCCTGGATCTATATCTCTTCTTCAAAGAGACTCTTGCCACCACCACACAACACTAAAACTCCCACTCCACTATTTCCCCACCACCAATGCCGCCACCGCACCGCCGACGCCGTGCCGTCATCCTCCTCCTCCTGCCACTCCTCTTCCACCTCGCCGCACCAGCGCCCCTCCACTTCCACGAAGCACCTTCCTTCCTCAACCCTTCCACGTGTCCGCCGCCCGCCGCCCACCCCACCCACATCGCCATGACCCTCGACCTCTCCACCCCATACCTCCGCGGCTCCCTCGCCGCGGTCCTCTCCGTCCTCCGCCACTCCCACTGCCCACACAACACCTTCTTCCACTTCCTCGCCGCCCCCAACCACCACGCGGCCCTCCGCAAAACAATCGCCTCCACCTTCCCCTACCTGAACTTCCAGCTCTACCCCTTCAACCCCAACACGGTGGCGCAGCTTATCTCCTCCTCCGTCAGGCACGCCCTCGACCAGCCTCTGAACTACGCCCGCATCTACTTAGCCAACTTGCTGCCGCCTAACGTCACCCGCGTGGTCTACCTCGACTCCGACCTAATCGCCGTCGACGACGTGGCGACCCTATTCGACGTTGACCTCAACGGCCGCGTCCTCGGCGCCCCCGAGTACTGCCACGCGAATTTCACGAGCTACTTCACTCCGAGATTCTGGAAAAACCCTCTTCTCCGCTCCGCGTTCAAGAACAGAAAACCCTGCTACTTCAACACGGGCGTGATGGTGATCGACTTGGTGAAGTGGAGAGAAGGAGGGCTCACGAAGAAGCTCGAGTATTGGATGAGGGTGCAAAAGAGATACAGGATCTACGAGCTTGGTTCTCTGCCGCCGTTTCTGCTGGTTTTCGCTGGAAATGTGGAGAAAGTCGAGCACCGGTGGAACCAGCACGGCCTCGGCGGCGATAACGTCGAGGGTTTGTGTAGAGATTTGCATCCGGGTCCGGTTAGTTTGCTGCATTGGAGCGGTAAGGGGAAGCCGTGGCTGAGGCTTGATCAGAAGAGGGCTTGTACCTTGGATTATATATGGGCGCCTTACGATTTGTATAGGAAGAAAGATGATCGAAATCGCGTGGGATATTTGGATAGTTTGTAGATTCTTTGGGGGAAAAAAAGTCTTTTTTTTATGTCGTCGGAGATCGGTGGTGGTGCATTGGAGTTTGGCCGCCTAGTGAAGTAGTTGAGTGTGAGTGTGATGGTGATTTGATGAGTTGCATGGGAATGCGTGGTGGTTTTTGTTGGGTGTAAATATTCTTTTTTTTTTTTAGTTTCTTGTGGTGTAAGAGTTTTCTGGCGCGGTGGTGACCGGCGGCTATGACGGTGGAGGTGTGTATTGAGAGAGTTGGATTGATTGGATGTGGTGTTTTACGGAATAATAAAATTGGTAAATAATGATACATTTCTTTTTTTTTTTTTTTAGGTTTCTTGTCCATGAGTGTCGGTAGAGGTTAGCCCTTTAATGTGATTGTGTGATTAATGCATGGTTGTTTGAGTTGATTAATTATGTCTTTTGTTGCCACTTGCCTGATGCTTGTGGGGTCTTTTTCGATTAATTAACAACCAACCATCTTTTGTATTACCCCTCAAGTCTCAACTATGGTGTCCCCTTAATTTTAATTACCAGCAGGGTAATTAATTTAAGATTAGAAATTCAAGAAAATATTAAGATAAGAATGTGCAAGTGGACGCCAGTCCAATGCTTGCTGTGCCCAACTGATAAAGAATCATTTTCAACAACGATCGTATTCGTCCTTTTGTTTTTTCGATTGTGATCCAATCACATTTTGACATTTGGCATTTCCAGTGGTAGCAGTGGACTCACATGGACCATAGCATCCGTCCCTATCCTAACGATCGACATTTGTTTGTTTTTTAAAGAAAAATCTTGAGATCACAATTAAAAAAAATAATGTATATGATAATTGATAATGACAACTACGCTTAAGATCGTTATTTAATCAGATTCGTTGATAAAAAAAAAAATTAAAAAAAATCTCCTCCTTGGAGATTTTAGGAACTTTAATCAGTGGACAAGAAATCGGTTTTCTGCGAATAAAGAGAAGCGATGAAGGGCTTCAAAACATATATATGTAATCGGAAGAAAGCCCACCCAAAATGAATATAATGACCCAAATATCATCCTGTTACCATTGACATTGAGTGGCAGATAATTATATTTCTCTCGCAGCCCGCCAAAACGATCGCTATAATAATAAAATATAATTCAAAGGGACCGCCAATTCGCTAATTATCCAGCAAAATCTATTTTCCATATATCTATAGATGCCTTTTGCTGACGTGTACTCATGGTAAATTATCTAATTTATTATTTACGTTACTATCAATCATAAGTCGTACGTCTTTAGTTTTTCATTCACATGTTATAACATTTACTTGTGATTTTGTGAAAAGTTGAAACCTAACACCAAATGGGCTTAGCTAATGAAAGTGGAAAAAGGCCCAATGAACCAAATCGGAAGCGGCCCATCAATTCCTCGTCCACCTTCTCCGGCGTGCCGGCGGCGATGAAGTTGCAAAGTTTGATTTAGATGGAAAATCGAAATTTGATATAATAGTTAGAGGGTTGAGGATAAATGCTTGTTAATCTTAATGCAAATGACCATGGAAACAAAAAAAAACAATTTCAAGAAACAATCAAATCATGAAGAAGCACTGCAATAATAAACGCTCGATAACTCGGAAGCTAGTGCAATTTCGAGAGGCCTAAACATTACAGAAAATAATTCACTAGAAAAACCATTCTTCAACAACAATGCTTAAGTGCAACAAATATAAAATCAAATGTTGCACTTTGATACAGAAAAAACCCACCGTGGATGATCACCTAATTACGAATGCGACCCAATTTCATGCAATATATTAATTAGTTTATACCCTACCACACCATATCTATAAACGGAAAATCACAACAAAGAAAAAAAAAAAAAGCCACACCCAAAGCCCGAAAAGAAAAAGGAAGAAGAGAACGAGTAATGATATTATTATTCTGCTTCCTCTAGCTATATAATTTAGTATTTTTCTTAGATGGACCTGTGTTGGTGATCAAGGATAGCAAGCAATATTAGTCCTCTGACGCTTAACACTCGATCCCGAACCCGACTGATGATCATCACCGCCGCCAGCTTTCTCCATAACTGCTTTAAGCGCTTCTTGCACAGAGCTAACGCAAAGCTGCTGCTGATGATGATGATGATTGTTGCCACCGTCATTGCAGCTCATGGCGTTTGAGTAGCCTTGTTCATCATCATCATCATCATCATTATCATCTCCGGTGATGAACAATACTTTCTTAACCCTCCCTCCGAGCGTAGTAATCTCAGCTTTCAGTGTCTTGAGCTTCAGAGATTTGAGGGTTTTGATCAAATCGGGCAAAAGATCCGACCTGTCCTCGCAGCAAATCGAGGCTTTGATCACTGGCTTCGATCCAAATTCTTCGTCAAATGCAATGTTGTCGACTGTTAATTCGTCGGTTTCTGTTGGGATGGGGCTTGTTTCTGCTATTAGGGAAGTTTGTCGCTTGAGATCCTTCACGTGTTGGATCACTTCCGCTAGCAACGAAGCTTTATCTGTCTGAACAAAATAGATTACTTGAAATTTAGCAGCAGACAAGAGATGAAAAACAAGAAAAAAGAAAAACCAGTGGTTTAATGAGAATCTACAAAAGGTGGCTGAGTTTTTAAATGATGTGCAAAATATTAAAAGGGGATGGATAAAATGAATAGTTCTAAACATTGGAACAAATATTCTTCAGGATATTTCGAGACTTGAATCATGGTGGAAACTAAAACGCTGAGGTAGGGTTTTGAGGAACTGGGCATGGTTTTAGAATAATAATATTAAAATTAAAATAAATGTGAAACGAGCCGAATTGACTGACAAGGTTGCTTCTTTGTCTGTCTTTTTACAGGAAAATATTTTATTTTTCTGAGATCTCTTGGGTATTCTTTACCTTCGAATACGGCAAGAATATAGTAATTAATTTATAGTAGACGCCTTTTCGACTGCTACATTTGTTTCTCTTTATTGTATCAAACTGAGCGCTATTAACGCTTGTTCCCCGCCCTCATATTTCTTACTGATCACCTTTCCTCGGAACTAACACCTTGGAAGATTCAACTACATCACCTTATTCCAATTTCAAGATTTTGATTATCCAGCAGTAACTGACTAATATCCTAGTTTTACACGAGCTTAAATAATAAAAAAGAAGTCAATGAGTTTATTAAATATTAACGAAGCTAGCTAACTAACTACTACTTATTATACCTTGGTTGTATTAGGAAGTAGGCTCCTGAGCTTAGCAAGGTGATTGTTGATTCTCTCTCTTCTCCTCCTCTCAGCTTCGCTGTGACTCTTCGAAGCAGCGAGGGCTTTTGCGTCCATAATCTCTTGAGCGCTCATCTTCTGTAGCTCAGCGTGTAGACCGAAAGGAGCCACCGAACCCGGGTGAACCACTTGGCCGGCCATTGACTCGGTGATGAACCTCAGGTTGTGGTGGTGGTCCGTTGAGGAAGAAGTGCCTTCGTAACCGAACTGCTGCAGCCTCCTGCTGAACAGACCGGACCCGTACGGTGGTGGCTGTGGCGGTGGGAAGATGAACGGGTCGTGGTGTTGGATCGGATAATTATGGATCGGGTTGTTGCTGTAATTGTGGATAGGACTAGGCACCGTTGTCGTCGTCCATGGCAGCATTTGGGATACTTCGTTCGGAAAAGTTAGGGTTGATCCGCCGCCTATTGCTCCCATGTATTCATGGTGATTATCATCTGAAGTTGCGTTTTGTTGATGCATCATTGATTCTTGGTCCTGGATTTGCTCGAAAGTCTACGTGTTATACCAATAATAAATCAAATGCCTTTATAATAGTGTGTTCGATTTCTTGGTTCTATAATTTATTGCTATTATTATACATGATATTATATTCTAACAAAATCCCTTCATCAGTGTTTACTATAAGGGGAAGATGATATATATGTTTGTCAATAACAGGTGCGAAACTGGCTTTAGGGTTTTTGTTTCGTAAACAAATAAAAAAAAAAAAAAACTCTTTTGCTTTTAATTTCGACATACAAATGAAAAGAAAAACGAGAGGGAAAGATCAAGAACATGGATTCTAAGTGGTAAAAGAGAGAACAAAGGAAACCAATAAGAGGAAAGTGCAAGAAGCAAACGAGAGGTAAAAGACAGACCTTTTATGATTTGTTGATATGTAATGAGATTTTCGGTCCCTTTATGTTCTCTTCTTCGTGCTTTTCTCTCTCTAAAGTAGACTTTTTGTGCTTCTCCTTCTTCTTTGCTCTCAACTATAGCACAGCCTTTTACCAATATATATGTAGTAAGTGGTGATTGTTGTGAATGGTGTGAAGAGAGGGAAGACGCACGCGGAGACCCCCTTTTTATATCTACACCGTGAAAAATAACCTTTTTCTTTTTGTAATTTGGAAATATGTATTTTTATTTTTATTTGATTTCTTTACTTTCGTAATTATATATTTTCTTTTCTTGGACCCCCCACACACTCACCGCCCCTAACATATGTAGAGTTATGCAAAGTTTTTGTGTAATAGTGGTAGTCGTCTCCTTTCCTTAAATCTTACGGCATTCTCTTTTATCACTAACTCGCTACAGCGTATCATGTCTAGATAAATAAATTCCATTCTGTATTTATCTATCAACGAGAATTTGAGGTTATACGAGATTCATTTAATGTGTCACATATATACATAATGTATTATTTATAATAAGGCATGTCGCCTTGCCATTGGTTCGAGAAGCTCTATTATTATTACACACCGTGAGTGCTACCGCTTCGGCGTAAAGATGAGAGAGAGAGAGAGATTGTGGAACATAGTGAACACACACAACACACGGATTGTCGCCTAAGAAGGAATTAAAAAAAAACGTATTTTGCCATATATTGTGCATGTGATGATAAAAAAGTTGGGTGAAAATGAGCTTTGCTTTCCCTTACAGTAGATTGGTCAAGCAAGCTTTCCCATGTTCTTACATATTATGGCTCCTTTTTTATTTTATTTTTTCTGAGTTTTATTTCCACGCGAAAGCTTTTTATGGTTCCCCAAGAACAATGTAATGATTGTGTCTTGGAACACACTCCTCCTCATCTACCCACCACTACATTCCAGGGTTTTCTTTTTAATGCTTACACAGTTTCTGTCTCTACATGCAGGAATACACCTTATATATATATATATATATATATATATATATATATATATATATATATTAATCTCTCCTTGGTTTCAGTCGCATGTATTCATGACAGAAATTGATTTAAAGGTTTGGCAATATATATAAAGTGAGAATTTAATTAAAAAAGTGGGAAAATGATGAGGGAATGTATGTTCTAGATTGTATTAAAACAGGGAACGATAATAAATGACTTTTAGGGTTTGACTAATAAAGACGAAATGTGTTAGTGGGTAGGTTTTTCCTAGCGCAAGAAAATTGTAACTTATGTATTGGGACGTAAAGTTAGGTCAATAACCTGATAACATCTTCTCTTCCATTTATTCATTAATTATTAGGAAGATAAGATAGTACAACAGTAGCATATAAATTTTATGTAAAATGGGTACTGCCAACGGAACTTGTAGTGTAGGCATCATCAGAGTTTCTTGGAAATAAAAATAAATTGGAAATCGAGTGTAAGAATAAAACTACATAGTATCTAATATCTATCTCATCATATATACGACCTTTGACCAACAAATGCTGGGCTTAGTTACACGGGGTAATAACGAAAAAGCCGCCGCTGACAAAAAGTTGAATAAACTATCATTAACCCTAAGTAATTCTGTAGTTACCTTTGTTAGCATCATAATCAAATTTACTGTACTTGTACCTATAGTAATTAAACTTTTGCGGGAAGGAGTGTGTTTCTCCATTAATTTAAACTTTTGATTTTTGACAATGGGACATATTATTCAAATACATAACTATTCTAATCATTTTTTTCTCCAAAAAAAATATTCCTTTTTCGTTTTATGAAGGTAGGTTGCTCAGAATCAAGAGAAGACACAATATGTTTGTCCTGCTATGCTATATAAATATTTTGTGTGTAAATTAATTATTTTAATTTAATTAAAATCCCTACTTTCCGATATTTGATGATAGCTTCGCCCACTATTCAATAGACAAAAGCCATCGCTTGTGGGACTTAGGATGACATCAGTCTCACGCTTTCATGACGTGTAAGTCTTAATGAGATTAATACGCGTATGTCTTCTATCAAATCTTCATTTACCAGTCTTTTTATTAGTATTATTATTATTTTATTTCTTTAGCATATAACAGACTACACTTTTCTTTTTTCCGGTAAAAAGACTTCACTTTTCTTTGGTTTGCATAACTCAGAGTCGGGTGTTAATATATTTTCCAACATATGGATGAGGTTGGAGAAGAAAACAAACGCGTATAAGTATTTATATAAATAAAATTAACAGAATGTGATAAATGAGACAGTCCACACGTTAGTGGACATAGAAAATCCATGGCATCTCTATCCCAATCTTTCTTAGTGGGATTATAAATTAATGTTCTCCATTTGTCGGAAAGTTGATGTAATCGGTCTCCTTTTGTCCAAATAATATAAAGGTCAGCGTATTAGGAGCGTTGCAAAAAGGGATATTTAAAATTTCAATTTTCATATAAAATAATCGTACCCACGCACACGCACTGCGTATTTGAAAAGGTGAAGGACGGAGGAGGTGTGGAGTCAAAGGAAAGAAAGAGTAGAAATAATAATCAAAATAATAATAATCTCCAAACAAAAAAGGTTAGCAAGCAATGTGAATTGCTGCTTTAATCATAGATAAGGCAGCAATTGCATAGCATGCTCGTATTGCATCTGATAAGTATTTGCACTTGCCGAAAGTAGTGGATTTTTTTACCATTTATCATAATGTCTCTAGCCAACATGCTGAAACCGATGAATAATCATATTTATTTAAACTAAACTAAAGTAACAATAAATAATATACATGTATGTATAATAGTATGCAGGAAAAATAAACGCTCGGGACGCATGTGCTAAATGGCCCATAAATGTAGCCCATTACTTTATTGGGCTTTCATTTAATGGTGAAACCTCGGACGCAGTTTTTCTTTCATATGCGCGAGTTTTACCCAAACGCCGTCGTTTCTTCTCTTTCAATCCTCGTTAGTTGACCATTATATTATTTCTTGGCATTCACGTAAGTGAAGTGAATTCCTTTACCTTACCCAAACAGTAATTCTGTTGCTTTGTCCTTAGAATATATTGCTTGCATTTCCTTACCTCATAAATACATAGTACTTTTCTCTTCCTTCTTTTATTCCGATAAGCACTTATTTCCACACGAACGAAGAGAAGAATAGGCTTAATTGACATTGAATTCCATATTTGACAATCGGCGTAATGACCCCTTATTAAATGTTTCTTGAATTTTAAGGAACATTTATTGGAAACTGTAACACCCCACTCCACATCCCTTAGATTATTCCTCTCACAATAATTTATTTATTCTTATATATATTCAAAAAAAAAAAAAAAAAAACCTCATAACTCACAAATCTATACAGAATGCTTCGCTTCCTACACGTCTTATTAGACTTTGAGCTGTCATAACTCTTAACAAAATGTATCTTGAAATTTTTTTTCTCCTTATTTCACTTCTCCATGCTTCCCCTTTCATATTATTGTTCTTCTTCTTCGACCACATATTATCTTCATCATGACAAATATCATACTCCCTCGTGTGCTCTATTCATTTCTCTATTTCTTTCTCATCATTATGATGTTTCGGGGACTCCATTGCTTCAAGAATCGCCATGCCCTCGAAGATGATAATGTTTCTTTGTCTTTAAGGCATCATTCTTTGATCTCCCATAGAAAAGCATTGGCGAGTAGCTTTGATTTTACTCCATTTCTCAAGCATCGTCACAGATACAAACACCTTATCAGAGCAAAGCCGTCATTACATGGAAGTGAAGTTGATCCTCGTTATGGTGAAGAGAAACGTCTAGTCCCGAGTGGTCCGAATCCATTGCATCATTAGCTCTATGCTTAAGACGATGCAAAACGGTTTTGTTTTTTTTTTTTTTTTTCTCTTTTATTATATAGATGCAAATTAAATTGTTTGAATGATATTATTGTCCTTATCACGTTAGCTTTCGTTTTAATGACGTCTTTTATACCTTCTACTCCATCTTCATGTTATTTTTTCCGGTGAGAAATGTAAATTGTATCCGCATAAATGGACTACATCCATAAAGTGGATTATTGATCCATTACATTAATGATTGTTTTCTTTCACATACATATTTTCATATTTTTGGCGTGTATTATAATTGTCTTGTTTGTTCATTGTAAATTATCCTACGATTCAATTGACACCAATCTTTATTTGCATTAAACTAAAATTAAGCCTTAGCAAACATAACTGTGACATTTACGGCACGGCGATGAAGGCGAAATCGCAAATGGTGCATAGACTATAATTTAATTCTGTTTAATTCTTTGCTTGGTCAACATACAATTTTATATATAAAAACACGACGAGTTTACTTGATGTCACGTGATGATCCCGCTAATAATGCGGTAAATTCCATGTTTTCGGCTGGTACTGAATTAAATTACGCAACTTTAAACCTTAATCACAACCCCATAAATAAATGTAAATATTATATGATATTATACTATGTGCTTGTGTAGTCTGTTCCCATTTGGCTTTTGATCGGACGTTGCTTGGTCAATTTTGGCCATTACATATCGAGCAATATCTGGGAATTTTTGTTTTCTTCGCATTCTCCCTAATTAGTCAAAACCATTGTTCTTCTCGCTCATTTCCATAGAAATTCAATGAATCAATTAATATAAAAATTATATAATCAACGTAATCATACAGGACAGTACTTGTTTCTTGTCCCAGCCCAAAATAGCGGATCCTTGCCCACTAATAATATAAAAATATCCATAATTAAATATATATAAATATATATAATATATATATATATATATGTGCTACGGCGACCCTTCTTGATATTACATCACAACTTCGACTTATCCAAAAAATTTCACACGTTTATAGGCTGGCTAGAAAATGGGCTGTTACTATAAGCCCATATTCTTTTTGAACTCAAGGCCCGGCCCGTCACGGCCCATTTTGACGAGCAAGCCCTAAGTCTCTCTTAATTAACAAGGTAGGCTTCGAGATGTTCTTGAAAGCGACGGCACTCCGATGATTCTTCGCCGAAGCTGCCGACGATATCACCACGAAGCCGAGCAGAGCCAAGCCGAGCCCCAAGCCGTTAACGACGATCGATTCCTGCCTCGACGCGTTCTTCGAGAACGTCAGCTTCTCGACGAGCCCCGTCTCCGCCGTCACTACGGCCAAGCCGTACGCGTAGAGCCCTACGAAGACGTGCCAAGGCGCCGTCGTTAGCCCCGCCGTCCTCCGCTCGGCTCCGCGCCAGAAGCTCAGAAACCCCGACAGCCACTGCAGTAATACTCACAGCAGCATCGGTCAGTGTGTGCAATGAAGCTCAGATCAGAGAGAGCAAATTGATGAAATCTCGAAAAACCTGAGCGGCGAAAAGGGAAATGCAGATCAAGCCCAGCCAAGAATGCAAGCTGTAGAAATTCGCCACGATCCCCTTTTGCCCTTGAAACTTCGTCCAAATCCCGAATATCCCGCAGCCCAAGGCGAAGCCTTGGAGCCACAGGTGCGCGAGCGTCTTCTTGTTTCTCGGACCGCTCAGCCACGTGTGCACTAAAATGGCTGAAGACAGCAGCAGCGGGTTAATTAAGTCCGATGAAGACCTTCTTTTCTGTGCTCAATTGGGGTGGGGGTGATGAGTTAATTACGTGGTTAATCGCTGTTAGTTACCTTCTCCGCTGATAAGGATCAAGCCTATCACCATCAGCAGAGGGTGCAACACCTTGTCGAGAGAGCAAATTCGTGAAATTGCGTTAAAAAGACACGAGCTTGATATGGGATTACAGTTGAAGAAAATGAGGCATTTCTTACAGCAAAGATCAAGTCTTGTTGAGATGATGATGATGGTGTTGATGGCTGAGGATTAACGAAGCTTGCCTTGAAGTGGAGAGCCCATGAGGCTACGAGGATTGCGATGCATAGGGCTAATAATCTGGCCAAAACCAAGGTAGAAGAAATCTGCGGAAAAAAGACTCTGGCCATGTAATAGCAAAGTTTCACGGTTATCTTTGAGTTCAATAGAGTTGCAGCAAACAAACAGAGCTTTGAGCCACCGACACAAACTCTGTAAGGCACTATTGGAGAACTTTTTTATTTTTAATTTACTAAACGCACTACAAAACGTGGGGCCTTTGATTAACAAACATAATCGTGGAGAGGAGACGTGGTTTTTTCTTGGGGAGCATAATTGAACAAATTGTAGTCATTGATTGGATAACGTGTACATAATAGTCCCATGAATGTAAGAGCCTTTACCAGAGCAGACTAGAACATCATAGATGTAAATTCATCATTCATATGATGAAAATGGACTTTGGCCCACGTTCTAAAATCGCAGGACGTGATTGTATTTGCTGATCATTTAGAATAATATAGTGCCCATAATTCATCAAAGAGAGTGCCTTTGTGTTACTGGTTGAGATTTCCAGAACTTTCTTGATGGCCAGAAATTCCCTTTATTGGACACGCAAAAGGGACTAAGAAAGTGAAATTTGTATGGGAAATGAGAAACTTACATGAGGCGATGAACATACATAACCAGCTGCTGCTTATCCTGCAATTAAGAGAGAATGATTACAAAGGAAATGGCAAGATTTAGTGGAGAAAGTTGAGAAAGAAACATAGTTTAATAACATCGATTGGTTGAAGGAAGCTGTTGATGGGAAGTCTTGAGTTGGTGTTATGAAGTCCTGATGATATTAATCATACTGTACAACTCCGCATGCAGATTGTACAAGTGTTCGAAGCTGGTTAGAATTCAGTGTATAAAATACAAAGAAAGAAACTTTGTTATCCGCATTGTAATCCGCAGAGGAAATGTTGAACAATTTATTGAGCCCCATTAGAAACCTCATTGGACATTGATCGAAACCAAACGTGATTGGTACATTTCATACTAGTATATTCTTCCATTCTTGAACTATCAAGGTGACTGATTAAAAATCTACAAAAGCTTTAACAAAAATACACAAACAATCTTCTAGAAACAATAATGGGAATGATGATGCTGATGATAGCGAGGGACTTAAATGTTATTGGAAACAATGATATTTCACCGCTCACTTATTACATTCCAAACTATTTCTTCATTATTGCATGGTCCACTCCAAAGTCCAACCTTTTACTTTCTTTACGCTCAATAATTCAAACATCATCGAAGGAGAGGACCTATACTGCTGGAAAAAAAAACCCTTAAAAACAGCCGACTTTAGCTGTAATAATATCAAGACTCAAATAATCCTCTTACATTTCTTGAAATTGAGGTATTATTAGTGACCTTGAAATCAAACAACGAGGCCACAACATATTGATCCCATATATATGCCCCCACAATGTAGTTAGGATTAAAGTGTAGAAAATGACAATTCAATTTGTTAGGTCTGGCAACAAGACGATATAGAGTGGGCTAAAGCCATGTAAACTAGTGTTTTTTAAAAAAATATAAAAAAATAAATACTTTTGTCCAAAGCTCTTACACCTTCGTGGTCCTGAGTTTCTATATCGCAAGAGAGTCATAACACATTGGTCCCCCATCTCAAGCAAATATATAGTACACCCACAGAGTGGGGCGTGTCTGTGTGTGAAATGATAAACACCTATTCACACACACACACATCAAGAGGACTCGCGCATGTCAGAGTAATTAAATCTGATTATGGGATGTGATAATGGTGGTGTTTTTTGTTGTCCTTTTAATGACGAAAATGCCCTCAACCGCATGATTAGGACGTGTCCGGAGAATGAAGATATGCTGAAGGATATTAAAACAAGATTTATTTTCCATATTGAATGAGCCCAACTTTGCGTTGGGACAAGAGAAGTTCATATGTCAATTCTTGGATTAGCTCACATCTGTCGTGTAATGTAATGCAATGTAATGATCCCTTTCTTCTGAGATCTTAAAATCATTGCAAAGAAAGATACCCAGCAAGGAAAATATGTTAATTTCATAGCATATCACAGCTTTCATACATAATACGAAATCTACTATGATTGCTTCTGTCCCAAGATTGATGAGATTTGACGCTTTCGTAATTGTTTTTTTCTTTTCACTTTTACTCCTTTTGATTGACAGTTGACGTTACTTACGTCCCATGTAATTAATGAATCTACGTAAATCGAAGAAATTATTGCCCAGAAACAAGACAGGAAAAATTAAGGAAAATTGCAGCTTAATTTCTCAAAATTTCAGTGGTTTTTTTTATACTCTGTCACATGCCCACACCCCACTCTTTTGTCCTTTGCATCGCACATCCAATCTCCATTAAACCCAACAGCCAAAAAGGTTCTCTAGCAAGCTAACCAGAGACGAGAAACTACCTTTGTCTTTCGTGCATGAGTGTGCATTTGCATGCCCATCACCTCCTATTTGTTTCTAACCCTAGCGGAGAAACATGGTCCCCCTAATCCCTGTAATAAACCCTTTTGCTGCTTTTCTTTTTCTTTGTTTTAAAGAATCAGAACCCTTTGAAAAAAAATAATTTTTTACACAACTGTTTTATTATTGCTTGAACAGAGTTCATTAAATCTGTGTGTAGTTATGCGTCGCCTTATGGTTATGGGCAGCAGAAAGACAAAATTACAAACAAGATAGGAGTAATTCAATTCGCAACGTGTTAAAAGGGAGGATCTTTTTCGATAAACGAGAAATAAAAAATGTACGGGCTCGGGTGATCTTTTAATTAAATTTGGGAGCAGCAGCCTTCTTTTATTGGACTTTATCTTAAGCTGAGACCATCTTCATAAATTTCCATTACTATATTCTTATGGGGATGTTATTATTATTTTATCATAAATTTCCTTTTTATAGTTTTGCAATTGGGTAACTGCGCTGCGTTACTTTTGAGCAGCAAAGAGGACCCCTATTCTAATGCTTCTGCTGCTCCCTGCAGCTCTATGCTTCATTTACTGCCTCCTCCTAATAAAGATCGAGTCTTTAACCCTTCGTGTTTTTATAGCTTCAATCTCCGTCTCATTTTTACTACGGTTCTTGATTTTTATTCCCTTAGTACAATTCCTCTTCTCAGCCATCTCTGCTTTCTCTTACAAATATCCATATCGCGAACATACTTTTGTACACACGCATTTATATCCATCGAATAGGGCGATTCTTTGTTGCATTCAAGAAAAATTGCTATCTTGAGGTTTTTTCGTGGGCTTAGAACAACTATGGAAAGGCTTATGCGTATGGGTTTTTGCATATTTGTTCTCTGCGTAATTTGTGGGCTCTGCAATGCTCAAGAAGACGAAAGCACACCACTATCAGCTCCGATGATGAAAACGGAACAAGATGCCCTGTATTCGGCCATACAGGGATTCGTGGGGAAATGGTGGAACGGGTCGGATCTTTACCCGGATCCTTGTGGTTGGACTCCTATTCAGGTTAGCGAAGAAAAATAAAAAAGAAAAGAAAATTTCAAATGCTCCAACTTTATCTTCTGTTTTGAGTAAGACATGATTTTCCTCTTCGGCAAGAAGATGCTGTCTCCCTTCTTTCTTTTGCTTCTGAAGAATCTTTTGAGTGAAAAAATGCAATCGGCAATGATCAGAGATTGATCGCCATAAAAAGGTCGAAGCTTTTAGGCATTATCTTGTTTCTGCCGTTTTGTTCTTGACTTATATAGCAGATCAAATTATTCAGAAAATTATTACAGCCTCCTCAGCCTTGTCTTTTTATCATTTTCTGGTAATGGCCACTTTAAAAAGCTTCCCTTTTGCTGCATAAGATTCCATTGGCTATTTCTAACTTTCACTCACTGATCAAAATTGCTCCTTTTCTCACTCACGCTGCATCCACGCAGAGAAAACCCAGTACTTTTTTCCCCTCTCCTTAAAGACAAATAAATAAATACTTTTTCTAATTTACTCATGGTAAAAAAAAAATTAAATCTTTTTTTTCTGTTCTTAAACAGGGAGTTTCATGCGATCTCTTCGATGGCTTATGGTACGTCACCGAGCTCAACATCGGCCCTATCCACGACAACTCCCTCACATGCGCACAAAATGTTCAATTCACCTCCCACATATTCGCGCTAAAACGCCTCAAGACCCTATCTTTCTACAGCTGCTTCTTGTCGCCACGTCATCGCCCCGTCACCATCCCGAGCCGGAACTGGGAAGCCTTGGAAGAAACCCTCGAGTACCTCGAGTTTCGGTCGAACCTGGGCCTGACCGGTACAATCCCAGAGAGTTTCGGGCAGCTCAAGAAACTCAAATCCCTTGTGATAACTCAAAATGGGCTCACCGGTCAGCTACCGAAAACTCTCGGGAACTTAACCGATTTAAAGCGATTAGACCTCTCCGGAAATTCATTCGTAGGGGAAATCCCGTACAGCTTCGGAGGGCTCAGCGGCCTTTTGATCCTCGATGTAAGCAGAAACTCCCTCTCCGGTGATTTACCTCCGTCTATAGGCTCACTAGCTTCGCTTCTCAAGCTCGATCTCAGCTACAACGAGTTAAGAGGCGAAATCCCTTCGGAAATTGGAAATTTAAAGAGCTTAACGCTCTTGGATCTCAGCAGCAACAGATTCTCTGGTGGGCTTTGTAAATCATTCGAAAACATGGCGAAGCTGCAAGAATTGGTCCTCGCGAACAATCCAATCGGGGGAGATATGATGAATCTTGAATGGGAGAAGCTGAGGGAATTAACCGCGTTGGACCTGGCCAATACGAGCCTGACAGGTGGCATCCCTGAGTCAATTGCGGGGTTGAAGGGGTTGAGATTTCTTGGCCTCAGCGACAACAGGTTAACGGGCTTTGCCCCTACTGAGCTCTCGAATTTGGCGAACTTAAGTGCTTTGTATGTCCACGGGAATAATCTTACAGGGGAACTGAGGTTTTCTGAAAGGTTTTACGGTAAGATGGGGAGGCGTTTCGGTGCTTGGGATAATCCGAACCTGTGTTATCATCCCTCGGGATCGGCTTCGAATGTGCCTTTTGGTGTGAAGAGATGTATGGAGGAGACTGTTGTGAGGTATGAGGCCGGTGTTGATTCGAGAAATTTGAATCTTGATGATGCTGTGTCTTTTGCTTCTAAGGGTTTTTGGGTGTCTTTTCTCTGTTTAATACTGGTTTTGTTAGTCTTTTAAGTGGTAGTTTTAAGGTGCTTTTTATCAGATTAGGGGAGGAGAAAAAAAGGGACAAAAAGAACCATCTTTTGTTTAAGTTATTGTAAGAAACTTCAGTTTTGTATCTGTACATGTAATGTAATATGTTACCAGCTCAAGCTTTTAGCCATATAAAGTTGCCATTTTTCGCATGTGAAGTTATTTTTGGAAGAATTTTGAAATTGGTTGTCATAATTTCATGAGGGATTCTCGTTATGCATGTGTATATTGCATATAGTAATAAGGCGGAGGGAAAATGGATCTGAAAAATCATGAATGTGAGTGTGTGGGGCTATCTTTGTTTTAATTCTTTTCAATTGTTTTGAATGCGATGAAAGTGAAATGCCAAAACTTATAATTGCCTGCGGAGTTTTCTTTGGCCTTATCGCTGAGAGTTGAAATCTCTTCGCAGAGAAACACTTATCCCGTAAAATTCAGTACATGCATAATTAGTTATGCAGTTGTGTTGTCTGTTTGTATTATGTATATATATAATATATCTATATTTATATATATGCATGTGGTCCTAATATGATATGAATGAATTTATATGTTTGTGATATTTTGATGATGAAGGTGGTGGACCATTTAAAACGACGGTGTGGGATGAATTTATATTACCATTCGTATTACATTTTAAGATTGGGCTTATTTGGGCCTTAAGGTAACCCAGTAGATAATTGGGCCTCACTATTTATGATTTCTGAGGCCCGTCATTGGCCACATGAAGGGATACTGAAATCCCGCCCCGCCCGGCCCCGCCCGGCTATATCGTTTCTTGAAAAAATTAACTAATAGGAAAATAAAAAAAAGGAAAAGAAAATTTCAACGTTTTTAAGGGATGGCCAAGGGATGATTCTGAAGAATAATATGCAATTTTTTATTTTTGTGAAGTTTCAATATTCGTAATTAGTTGGACCGGAAATGCGTGTGAATGGGATATGAAGATATGAAGGAAGATAAATAAATAACCAACAAAGAGTCGTATGGTCGATGTGTATAAGTAACGATCAAAATTGGTCTTTGCTTGCTGCTGCATTAAAAGAACCGAAAGGAAGCCTTTGGAAGAAGAAAAGACAGAAATTGTCCTTTGAAAATTTAAAAAACTCGACAGAAATAGTACGTAATAAATAGACATATATGCCCCTTATGTGCCCAACACTTCCCTGATACATTCTTGCAAAAAAATGTTTCGTGTTTCAGTAACCGACAAAACTGAGCGGTAACTATCGAATAATAAATCTTTCTTTTGGTCCTTCGATTTACATTAATAGGAATTGATTATCGCATTAAAAAAAAATCCTTAATGGGATGGACCCAAGTTTAGTACATCAATGCGAGAACTTATAGAAAATAATTATTGCAGAAGCACTCATTGAATCGAGAAAAGACCAGACATAATGTATGTGTCTGAATTCAAATGATTCCCAATAAGGGGATACTAAGCTTAAAAATCAAGAAATTACGCGTTAGAAGTCATCAATACATGTCGGATATGTGTGGAAAATTACATCAATTGGATTGCCTCTCGCATGTGTGCATGCTTACACGATTTGATGGAGGCCGTGGCATTTGGCAACATCATTCTTCTTAATCATTTGTCTCTATTTTAATAATAAAAAATATAGAATAATTTCGATAAAAATTCAGAAATAAAACATACCCTTAATAATCGATACAACTATTGACAAATATACCCCACCAACACAAAATCAAAGCCTCTCTTCTCTATCGCTTATGCTACACACTTGTATAACCCCTTCACCACCACCACCTAAAAACACTTAGAACATCAAAGAAACAAAGGGAGAACACACAAATTCAAGATCTTGATAATCTTGAACCTTTAATTAACTCTATTAATTCATAAAAGAAGCAACGCAATAGCAAACAAGAAAATCCCGTATTAATCAAACCCTAAGCAGGTAAACGCTTAGCTCGGGCCCACCATTTCCATCGGGATTCATCATGTAAAAAGCCTCGGAATCTCTATTACCAACGACCCTCTCGAACTTGGCCCTCATGTACATGATCTCTCCGTCTTTTCCGTCACCGGCAGCGGCCACGTGTCCCGACCCGGGAAGTACGCCGGCGCCCATCGAGATCTGCCCTATCGAGTTAAGAACCTTCCACTCCTCGGCGCCGCACTCTCTCTTGATCGCGTAGCCGCATTTCTTGCCGTTGCAGTAAGTCCTCCACAAGGGCTCCTCGAGTAGCTTGTTGTGGGAGCCCTTTTTCTCCGGCTTCTTGTCGCATTCGAGGGCGACTCTTACGAGCCCGGAAGCCATTTCCCTGACGAGGACGCTCGTCGGCGTCGCCAACTCGACGACGAAGGACGGCTCCGCCTTGAAATCGTGCTGGAACGATAGCAGCACGTGTCCCCGTCGGTGGCCGAAGAGGGTGCCGATGACTTTGGTCCCGTGGCTCGATGCGAAGTGGGCCCTCGCTTTGCTCAGGGCGAGGGCTGTTTTGAGCTTGGAGACGGCTAAGAGGGAAAGCTTCTTCCTCGCTTGCTTCGCCGAGTTCTGCTGCGATATGGGGTTCTTTGAGGTAAATTGCAGGTTTTCAGGGTTCGATGAGGACGTAGAAGACGAAGATTTGTTGAGCTTTAGCATCTCTCGCATGTCATCACAATTATTATTATTATTATGATCCTTTGCTGCTTTCTTTTTGTTGTTGAAGTGAAAGTATCTCCTTGAGAAGGAGAGTGAAGGGTCTTGTTGTGGCGTTGTGTTACTAGCCATGATTGCTCTCGTGCTAAAGAGGTTAAAGAACTAAAGCGAAAGAAATAAAATATTATTGCAAAGAGCAGCTGCCTCATTTTCTTTTATAAAAGAGAGAGAGGATTCAAATTCTTTGAGATATGCTTTGTTTTTTTGTTGGTTTTAATTGTATATTTTAATTAATGGGGTTGTGTTAGATTAGATCTCTCTCGTACTTGGAGTTGTGTGTCTTTTTTGTCAAAATCTTGGTTGTGACTGAAGCACTGAGAGTGCTGACAAAAAAGAAAGATGATTCAGTCCCCACCGAACTTAATCATTCAAAGAAAATATGAGACAGAAAAAAAAAAAACAATGAGAATTTTTATTATTACACAGGGAGAGGCACAAGTCGCAGAGAGGAAGAGAAATTGAAGCTGCGTAAGTGTATGTTGGTTTTTTTAGTGAGGTGTCGAGTTCAAGAATCTTTTCCTTATTATTATTATTATTTAATATATAAATAGAATTGAAATATTGGGGCTAATTAGAATGTATATTTACAAAGGAGAGAAAGGGTTTGACTTGACTGAGAAAAGAGCACTCTGCATTGGGAACTGCCGAAGTATAATAAATTAACTGCTTTAATTTAATTGAATAAAATAAATGGCCACCACATTCTTGTTTGGAGTTCCTTTCTTTTTTAATCATCACATTAAGTGCACAATTATTAGTTTTGGAGAAAATTTTGTTTCTTTACAGTATGTGGGCTACAATTAATAGTCTCTGAAGTTTGACCTGTTGAAATTTGAACCTATAATGGATGCCAATAAGACAATTGATGCTTTAGGGCTAATTCCACTCTCGGAATAGATCTTATATATAACTTTTTTAAATATAATATATTTTTATCATTATAATATACTGAGGTCCTCCATTTTAGTAGAAGAGCCAAAATGGTGGCAAATCAACTATTATCGTCAAAAAGTGAAAAAATTGTAAATACATAGAGCCAATAAACGATGCCTTTATGCGGCTAACAATGATTGCATGATTGCTCAGAAGTTGAGATTAAGATATTAATCTCATTGTCCTAAGATATGTTTAAATTAAGAAACGCATTTAAATGCTTCTTACAAATCCATCGATCGACAAGATATTACTGTTCGAAGATCTTAATCAGTGGTAATCAACTGCGTGGATTATTATTTAGATCATATCAAACCGAGAATCTAAAAGTATTTATTTATTATTATTTTTATCTATTTTCGAACAACACTGGAATTCTAACAATTAAATTTAATCTTGCTCGTCCACTTCGTGGAAAGGGAGCGGAACCGTCTTCACTGCTCTAAACTTCCCTGCATTGTTCAGATGTTCATTCTCCAATCTGTCATCACAAGGCCATTAATTCGCAGTTAGATTCATGCTGAGTTTTATTGATATCATTTATATGTAAGAAAGCTCCGATCTTTTTACCGGTAAAAGTTCCATTGTCCTCTTCGGACAACCTCGAGCGCAGCTAAGAACAGAGAGGTTACTCTGTAGTCTATCTTGTCGAAATTGTAATGAAAAACCGTCTGCAGCCACGCTAGTCGGAGGAGAACGTTCAGTCCCTGCATCAAAATCATGGGCTTCGATCAGTTTCAGGTCATGGATTCTGTTGAGTTTTGAACACGCGGGTCAGGTGTTTGATGAAATGCTTGTGAGAGACCAAGCTATGGATACAACTCTGTTTCATGTATTATATTCCAACGAAGAATCAGGGGATGTGAGGAGGCGTATGCACGAAAGTTACCATGGAGACGAAGTATATAAGCTTCTGCCTAATCATGAGCTCATCCCTCAGCCATGGATTCTTGGAATTGAACTGCAGAAGTCCCCAATCCTTCACGAAATCCCAGTAAAGTTGGTATATGGTCGCAGAGCTTGATATGGCCACGACAAGGCAGAGCCTGCCCGCGTTTTTCTCCTTTTCGTACACAACTTTTGCTCCGGCGGCTAACATTGCAGACACGTACTTTCCGAGGTTTATCAGGTGGCTGTTGTGGCCTTCATCGAACCATCTCCTCGCACACTGCAGAAAACATCTCGGTTAGTTTTTTTTTTTTTTGCTACTTCTTGGATTAATCTTTAGCATTTTCACTCGAGTAACAAAAATTGGGTTCTTTCTTCGTATTATTACCTGCATTGCCCTCCAATAGTACGGTAAGAAAGACACCGCATAAGCAAGATCTTTGTAGTAACTTGTCCTGCTGCAGTATTCATAGTCTTGAGTCTTGTAGCTTCCTGTTATGTAGTAACATGCCACGTACTCCAAGTCCCTTAGCATAGGCACCTGATCGTTTATGAATTCAATCCAAATTTAGTCTGTTTTTGGTGTATAAACTATCTGATATATGTATATATAATATATATATGTGATTAATTACCTGGCTGCAAAGCTGATCAGCCATGAAAAAATCGAGCATGAGAACCTTGTACAGCGGTGAAAACACAATCTTTTGCATGACCGAAAGGAAACGGTATCTGCTTGACTTGTATACGATATTCAACGGGCAAACTAGTACTATGATGAATCCCTGAAATCAGTTATATAAGTTGCTGTCATGAAATTAGCTGTATAAATCTCGTGGCAGATTAATTCGTGTAATGATATTTCGAAAATATTTTACCAGGAGGAGAAACCCGGGTATCGATCGAACATTGGAGTAAGAGTAACTTCCTTTGGCCACTAAAGAGAGGTGCACGAACAATATTCCTACAACGGCGGTCATCGATGTGGTGCATATCAAGAAAATATCGCTGGGTTTTAGTTCTTTGGTGGGAGATAGTTCGAATATGAAGCTGTAATTTATTCGCATCTTCCTCCACATGACTATGTTGAGGCCGTAGAGGAGGAAATGCAAGAACATCAGGCTAAACATGCTGCAAATCATCATCAAAATGGATATCGATTTAATTTTATTGTAATTTAGTTAAGGATGATGATGGATTAATTTTATTTTATTTTTTGTTGCTTTGTGCTACTTGCCTAAAAACTGGGAAGACAGTGTCCATGTATATTCCATCTGAGTTACTTCTGTATGTTCCTGTGATGTGTGCCATTATTACATATCCGACGAACAGTGCAAGGAAACACCCCGTGAAGAGACCTGATTTATGGAAGAAGTAATAATCAATTAGTCGTTTTATTTATATTGCAAAAAAAAAAAAAGGCATGTTACATATCTATGATATATTATTATACACTTTCGAGACTATTATACTGACTGACCTTTTTTTTTTTGAGAAAATTTTTTTTGTGTATTAAAGTTCAAATCCTTCGGTCAAATCATATACCATTATGGATGATTTTTGGCCTTTCTTTATGATCCCACTGTCTAAAGAGTGGACCTTCATCTGTTTTACTCTTTGAGGGTTTATTGGTTGATTCAAGGTCACTAGTTGCTGTTTTATACGCTAAATCTGCATCTATTAAATTATATTTTTCTTTAATTATAGAATTATTATTTCAATCAATAACTCACCGATGAAAAACGTGAGGGAATGCGATTCTTTTCGCTGAGTTGGTTTAAGGTACTTCATTGCTTTCCTTTTATCATCTTCGGCAAAATGCTTAGTGAAATGTTCTTCGACCTCATCCGCCAACCTTATTACCTGTCATGTAATGGAACCAGTCAGACATCGACAAGCATATATCTACGGGAGGGCATATGAATAATGGAAATCCATGTAATTAATTATCAGATATATATTGATATACGATAAAAAAAAAATTAAAGCCATATTGCATGCTCACCACCACCACCACTTCCCATTGTCTAAGAATAATCTTTATGATATCATATGTACACAATCATCTTCCAATCACAGAAAACAATCATGCAAACTATATAGTATTGCTTTTCGGCTTAGTGATCATATTTTTTTCTTACCTTGTCCGATGTGTTGAAGTATGATCCCTCAACCACTCGCAAGTATATCGGCAGCACTTGTTTGTTAGTCACCTGAAATTTATCATCACAATAGAATTACCGGTGTAAGAATATTATGCATGTATATGCGTGTGTATATCTATAATATGTCAAACATTCTTCGACCCTCATAAACTTACTTTGTCAAACTTCTTCAGAATTTTGGCGAAAGCAAGCATGTTCAAGGTCCTAAGAGAAAATAAAGTAAATTAAACATTTAATATGAAACTCTCTTAACTATAGAAAGCATTGCAATATATGTATGTATATATGTAAATATACCTATAAGTTTTAAGATATCCTAGTCCTTTGTAGAGTTCAACAAACGCACCCCGAATCATTTTCTCAGCATGACGTAATTTCGTTTTATTGACATGCAATTTATTTCCCTCTACACCGCATTTCTTGGACTGATTATTAGCCAAGTCATCACGAAGCAGGTACGTTATAGCTGAGAATGTCCGAGTGGGATTCGTTAGAGGTATGTGTATCCTCAAATTCTTTCCCTGGTAATTAATAACTCTCCCACATAGTGATTTCATTTTCATTTCATGATCCTTCTTCATAGTACTCGTTGATTTAATCCCGAGCTCATCAGACCCCAAAGACCCCGATGATTCTTCTTCATTCTCGGGTTTTTGATCCATTTCATCCCCCGAATTCGAATTCTCCGTTGCCTGATGCTCAAGGTCTTTATTACAACCCCTATTGGAAACTTCATCTGTTTCATAAAGAACACATTAAAATCATCAGCAAGATTTCATCTTTTGCATGCATGAAACATTATATTATAAATATAATATATATATATATATTGAAATTAATAAAACTACCACAAGATATTATTCCGGGTACTGATTCATCTTCCTCCTTCGAATAAGCTCCTTTAACATTCTGCTGCTGTTTGATTGCAGCTTTTAAGTCTATGAGAATCTCCATTTGCTTCTTCAACGAGTCTCCTCTCTCTAGAAACTCCTTCTCTTTCGTTCGATAAAACTGGTTCACCTTATTGAGCTGATGATCCAAGCATGCAAAGAACTCCACCGCTGCATCGCTGTCAGAAAATTGCTCAAGCAGCTCCGTTTCGTACAGGTCTCCGTTGCTAGCTGAAGCTGCAAGCTTACGATGAACCTAATAAAAAGCAGACGTAAAACTCTTTAATTAACGAACCATGCAACGAAAATATTTAAAAGATAGCATAAAAAATTAGGTCGGAAAGTTAGTACTTGGATGACTTTATGTTCTCTTCTTGGCTTGTGGGCAAGATATTTAAACCTCTTCAGAGAGGAGAAGACAGAAGAAGAATTCTTGGGCTTTTCTTCTTTCTGATAATTGTTTAGGACATGAATTTTCTTGACATCCTTTTTCAGCTGCCAGTAATCAACGAAAGCCTCCTTCCACTCGGGGACGAGTTGGCCCTCGAATTGCTTCGAGAATTTCACCATATTTTATTTTATTTTTTTCGAAAGGGACGAAATTTTTTGTGAAGCGGAGAGTGTTTTCGATGGAGTGATGAACTTCACGCTATTTATGAAGAGAGAATGGAATAATATGATCGATGATTCTCTCGACAGCACATTCTGTTATAATCCATTTGCGTCTTTCAAGATTTATCCTATGCTCATTCCACTTGTTGCTTTGGAACCCGAAAAAAAAGGGAAATAAAATGGAGAAAATTTATCGAGAGACTGCTGCGATCTTCTTTGTATTATTACATGTTTGAAAGGAAATACAAAATGATGGGAATTTTGAGATGAGTAATATGCAGTTAAAATGAGAGGTTTATTGGTTAAATATTTGTAATAACTAAAACAAAGCATGCGTCCACTAATCTGAGGATAAGCCAACGCTTTTAGCAATATGATTTTTCTTCTTTTTTCTTTTCTGCCAATTGGGAAGAGATTATCGTTGTTATAATGTATGGAAGTGCAAAAAATGTTAACTTTATATAAATGTTATTAATGTTAATGAGCTTTATCACTACTATATACGTACATGATAATTGACCGGACAAAAATGAAAGCACGCAAAACCTAATTTACTTGCATTATTTAAGAAATGTTTTTTTAAAAAATAAAAATATGTTATCATATTTGTATAATGTCTGTGATTGAGAGAGAAATCAAAGTCAATCATTATGTTACAACGTGGAAAACCGAAAGCGTTATCTTTTATTTGATGGCTGTCTCAAACATACGTACACAAAAATTCAAATTTTCAATCAGTTACTCCTCTCTCATCCTCGTATTTGTAAGTTGTGACGAAGTTGCGATAACGTGAAATCGATGCATTTATTGAGAATTATTACATTTTTAATGTTGCACATATAATATAATTTATATTTTTTATGATATTTTTGCATAAAAATACTGCTTTTGGTTGCCTAATTACCTTATGGAGGCTGTTATAATTTAGTATATTTCAATAACTAAGAAAGGGGCAAAAATGGGAAAATGTAACGATAAAAAGGGGCCACGAACAAGCCTTTTTTAATTTGAAAAAATAAAATAAACTAATAATAATGAATGAATGTAAAAAAGTTAGAAAATATGGGCTGAGTAGGATGTCATTCGCAATAAAGTGGCGTTTCGTTTGCTTACCCCACACGTATGTAATTATCACATGCAAAAGGAAAATAACAACAACAATAAATTATGATTATTATTATTGTTTTAAAAACGGAAGAATGCTACTTTTGGTCCTTATCTTTGGGGTATGTTTGGGGTACGAGCATTTCCGAGTCCTCAATGTTAAAATTTGTCATATTTAGTTCCAATGTTGTTAATTTTGAACCAATTTAGTTCCACCGTTAATTATTTGCCAATTTGGACGTAATTTCGGGCCCGAATTTTGCGGGACAAAATAATGAGGGATGTGCCAGGCCCGTAATTCCGACCAAATTGATGGATAATTAATTATGAGACAAAACTGGTTCAAAATTGACAACATCGAGGACTAAATGTGGCAAATCGAAATATCGGGACCAAAATTGCCCCATGGATAAACAACTGTGACTAAAAGTGGCTTTATCCCTCTTAAAAACAATAAGAAAAATGACAAAACTTTATTTACGGTATTAAAAAATAAATAGAAAATCGTAGTTTAATGCCACAAAGACAACCTTTATGCGGGAACAGATTACATTGGCACAAGCATGATGCTTCGGACGTACAATAATTCTCAAGCATACGATTCTGGATTGAGAGATTCCTCGCAAATAAATATGGTCTTGTAATTGTTATTGCAATTTGTTAATATCAAAGAAGAATATCCTAATATAATTGCCAAAAATCAACATTATTTAAGAATCAAAATTTCCACGCCTTGAACTTTCATGGCTGATTCATTTTAAGCATATACTTGTAATAATCTCTTGATCATGATTCTGTGTTGATTAATCTAAGCACACACAATTGTGCACAGTGGCCAACATGAAATTCTTTCTAATTAAGTATGTGCTTTGCCTTTGCATCCTTTTTATTTATTTTCATTTAATTCATGTGAGTTTCCGTATCAAGAGCACGTGTGATGTGCAGATATGGTTCTCTTAGAATTGTCAAGAACCACAGAAGGTTAACTAGTTGCTTCCTATTGTCCTTTATTATTAACTATTTATTTCGGACTATATTAGTTCACTAACTATACCAATTTTCGTTTTGGACCACTATGTTTGATAATTGCAAACTCAGATTTTTTACTAAGTAACGTATCTGATTTCTTTTAGGTCACCGATGTATATTAGCAGCCATGATAGCAACCACGTCTGATTTCCGGTGATTTTTGTCGGAAAATTCATCAGTGAACCAAAAGAAATCAAATACGTTACTTAGTGGCTCAAGTTTGCAATTATCAAACTTAGTGAACTCAAAAACACCAAAGTCCTAGTTAGTCACTAGTAATTTGGCCTTTATTCTGTGATAAATGACTTGCTCGATTTTCTTACCACCTTTCCTTCATGAATTCCGTAAGGCCGACTATTGTGGCATTAAATTAGATAAAAGATGGATCTATTGTATATATTTTACTTCTTTTCTTATCTTTTTTTAATTATGACGCATATAGCCATCTTATCAGTAGAGTACTAGACGAAAATATATAAATTTAATCGACCTCCTTTAACGCTGTTTCAACGCGGATTTTGCCTAACTTCAATTATTGGCATTTTAATTTTATATGTATATATGCTCTAGGAATCTCGTATCTCGTACTAAACATTTAGATATGTCACTACAAATTCGACCACCATACTCGAATTATGTACCATCACAATCTTTGCGAATAATGCCAAGATGTATAGAAAGATCATATGTTTTCATAATCATCAGCATTTATTTAAAATGAAATAGATATACCCTTCGAAAAAAATTAATAATAATAGGGATATGTTCTTCGTAACCCACTTTAAAGCAACACGTCTCAAGATTCTTAGCATGCGTGAAACTAAACAGTTACAGTTACATACAACCTTTTGCGTGAAGATTGAACTGAAGGAAGCATCAAGAACTTGATGAGATTTATTAGAAATAAAGAAGAGGAAGAAATGAAGTAAGCTTTAGGAATCTCATATTCATATTTATTTTTAAAAAAAACTACATTTATAACAAATAACGATTTCACGTCCGTGTCTTAATTGGCAATTGCCTATGTAATGAAACACATATAGTCTCTTTTGAAGACTTTAACGTTAGAGAAGCTTCTGAGCCGAACAATTCAATCAAACGACACGAAACATAGCCGTAATCAATCTCACGTAGGTCTTCTTCATTTACGCATCTTGTAATAAAGTCCCTGGAATTAGAAACCTCTCCACCAACACCCCAAAAACTTCCGAAAGAAAGCTCACAATTGCTCAGCATTTCATCCATTACTGAAAACCCTAATTCAAGGGTTTCATCGTCCAAGAATAAACCTTCAACTTCGGACCTCAAAGAGTTTAATACGATGTTGTTATGACTTCTGAAGCTGAGCATGCTTTCCTCTTCGTATAATCTGCTCAATTCTATGTTCACACTGACCTTATTGACTCCTCCTTTTCTCGTAGCCCTCAATTTCTTGACGAAATCTCTGATTTTCCTGATAAATTTCAGAGGAAATTTAAGCAGAAATAAGATGAGGATCTGAAGGATCATGCACTGGCAGCAACAGGTTATTAAAATGCAATCCGCGGCGAGCATGTTACGATCTTCCATGCTTGTCTAAAATAAAGGGTCGTCGATTTTGATATAAATATATATAAAATTTTGGTTGAAACGATCAATTTGTTGGTTAATATAAAATCATTTCTTGTAATCATGGGAAGGGTATATTGATGTGTGAAGCAATGGTGAATAACATTTTGAAAAGCTAAAACAAATGGAACTTAGCCATTACAGAGAGATTATCTGACATTACTTGTTGTGCTGCACATATCTTTATCGTGTCTTTTAGGTTCCTTTTAGCCATTGTTTGTGCCTCAAAACATGCACTTTACTAATTTCAAGTCATAGTTTAACTTAAATCTCACTAAATAATCCACATGGCCACATTTCAAAACTTAATAATGGGAAACAAACTGGGCCTATATAATATTTCGTTCGGCCCAAAAAGTATGGGCCTTTAAGTAGCCCAACGAGATACTTTGACCAGGCGGACACATGACGGCGTCGTTACGAGGTTGGGGTTTATGAGTTCGTTTTTTGCTTTGATGATTTAATTAATTTTCGGGGTAAATGTTGACTTTTCGTACTTTGACTTCAACCTTTGACGTATTTTGACCGTTACCTGTAGACGATGTGATATATATAGCCGTATTTCAAACGTGGATCAGGCCATCTATCTCGTTAACGTTTAATAAAATAAAAAAATGCTGAAAAAGAAACACACACACACACAAACACACTCAATAACGGAGATAATCACCGCAGCCAAGAAACAACAAGTCTGTCAATTATCACGAATGGAAAATTCCATTTAACTATAGTCTTCGTTCTTCGTCAATGGAATAGAAATTCCACGTTTAGTTGTTATTTATAATACGCCTATAAATACGACCCTATCAAGAGAAGAAACAATACATCAAATACTATAACTTCAGACAAAGCAAATAACAATCCCGAAAAGGGTTGAGAGCAAAAAACGATGTTCATTATTTCCAAATTATCAACTATAGCGAACTATATAATTTTCACTTCGTCGCAGTTAAAATTTGCATGGGATCTCATTCTTTACCAATCTCTCTTCCAATCACGTGCGCTCGAGTTGATAAACGATTCGATGAGTTTAAGATGCCACCAACGTGACCGAGAGTCCGAGGAATCCGTGGAATGTTCCATTTGCTTATGCGAGATCGATGATGGTGATGATGATGATGATGATGATGAAGCTCATGGACGGTTGAGATGTGATCATTTATTTCACAGAGTTTGCTTAGACAGGTGGATTATTGAGTATGGACGGATGACGTGTCCGTTGTGCCGGAGTAGTTTGAGGCGGGGTGATGATGATGATGAGGAGGAGCTCAGCCACGAGATGGTGGTGATCAACTTCCGCGAAGCATTGAGATCGATTGGCGACGACGGCGATGAAGATTACTGCACGTGGTGGCTACGCTGAGATCAAAAGCAATAATCGATAACGTGTATTTATTAATTTTTTGGGAAGTTCGATTTGATAGCGTATGTATTATTGCATGTGTATATGACACGTGACGTGTTTTGAATAGTTATTGCAAGATTCTTTATTTGTAGTTTTTCTTTCTTTTTGTTATTATTGTTTTATTCGAGAGACGCTCTTAATGGACGATGCAAGTTTTACGAGGTTGCCGGAAATCACAGCGTAGAACAGAACCTAAAGCTCTTATCAAATCAGTGCGTGCTAAGCAAGTGCGTTATTGAAGTTTAATGAATTTAATATGTATATACATATATAGATATTTTATAGTTTTATCCTATATTTCATTTGACATGACCACACGTGATTGAGCGCTGTACACCATATATGACAAGTCACACCTCTAATAGAATTATAAAATAATTCACGAAGTTGGGATCTATTTAATATATTTCGAATTTTAATTCGAACGCATTTGCATGCAAATTTAAAATGGTGTAACGACAAATAAATGGGTATTTACGATAAGGACAAAAGAAATAATTTAATTCGATATATCATCCCTCCGCTCTCTATATATTTTAGTGATTTGTGAAGGCTTTGCTCTCCAATAAACAAAATATATGATGGATAATATCGGAACTGAATCCCTCTACGTGATTAATCTTCATGCTGTCCACCATCATCATCATCATCTTCAGAATCTGCCCAAGAAAGATCGAAATTTTCTCTACTATTATTTCAAGAATGAAAAGAAAGAAATAAATAAATAAATAGCGGAGAAATTATTACCGGATCGAACATCTTCGCTGACACGTCCGCCCGCTCGAATTTGGTCAACGAGCATCCTCAGCATAAGACCAAACCAGTAAACATGTAAGACGAGCAACGAGAAGAGGAGCGTGTTGAACACGTAGTAATAAAATGCCAATGCACTCGATTTATTATTATTGCCTTCTTCATTGTTAAATACCTGAATCACTTCGTAACTGCAACGACAAAAAAAAAAGAGAACACATTAATTATAATAATACTCGGCTTCAAATAACGAGAGAGAAAATGGAATCAAACCTCGTACTCCTCAGGATCCAAAAGGGGTAATAAATTAAACGGAGAACGAAGAAGAAGAACACGAAAAGAATGAACGAAACGCCCGCGATTGATTCGATCCCGCTGTACTTTGACATCTTCCCAACTTCAAGAAATACGTCCGTCGCGTCGTGGAGGGCTAAAACAACCGATCCTACGCGTGCAAATCTGAGAAAAATGTTACACCGGGATTATAAATCTATTCATGCCCGAATGCGATTAATCATTAAGTCTGTGTTTGGTTTGTGGAAATTAATGGAGAAAAACAAATGAAATGAATAAGTAAATCTAGTTTTTATATTTGGTTGATTGAAAAAATAGCTACGGAAAGAAAAGAAAAGAAACCCTAGTTATAGTTTACACTTAAAACCGAGCAAAACGAAAAAAAAAAATTACTAAAAATCATTTTCTTTTCAATTTTCTTTGTTTCTTCCATCCAAACACTAAATATATATATATATATATTTTAAAACAAAACTTGCCTGAATACGTATGCTAACACGATGAGGAACGAACTCGCAACGTGGTGGCCCATCGAGACAGCGAAATCGGACCGCCTCGTCTCCCAAAACATGAGAGAAAATATCGAGTACGTGTAGAATCCTCCGGTGTACATGAAAAGACCCTTTAACTTCAACCTGTAATAATATTCCAAAGAAAAAAAATAAACTTTCGCGGGAGATTAAATAAAGAATCCCATTGAGGAGTGTTTTTATTTCTTCGATAATTCTTACTTGTACTTCTGATGAGGCCACGTTTGATTTCCAGGGCCTTGCCAGAAAAATTTCGTGTCGGTGAACCAAGGCTCGTTGTAAGTAACGGCGAGCGCCATAGCCTCAGCTGATAGAAAATACACGCATTTCCAGGCGGATTCTTTGAACTTGTTAAGCTTCTTCTTCTGATCCTCTGATTTAGTTTCGGGGACTATTAATCTCCTGCCGTGGTTCTGATGTTTTTACGCTGTTTCTGTTAGGGTCTTCGAAAGTGGATTAGATTTTTTTGATATAAAAAGGTTTCTGAGAATTTATTACCTCGAAGACGAGCCTGTCGAGGAGAAGCCTCGCTAAAGGAAAAAAGAGCGCGAAGAAAGGAAGAAGGAGCAAATCTTCGTACTTGGGATACGATTCCTCGTTCAAATCCATCGAGAAATTGCTGTAATTGTTTCTGTCGATTTTTGTTCTGCAATGGGCATTCGTTATCTATCGGCTTTGGAGTGGAATTTTCCTGAGTTGGAAAAGTGGGAAGCTTGAGTCGTCGTCGTCGTGGGAAATTTCAATTGGATGTATTTCTTAGAACAATAATTGAAGAAAAGTGATCCCATGGCCCATAGCATCATGCATGGTCCATTACTCGGTTTCTATGCAAGTACCTAAGTTTATGCAACCATTATAACTTTAAATAAGCTAAATTTTAATTTTATATATTTTATTATCCCTAATTAGACTGATTTTTTTTCTTATTTAATCGGTGATATTAATTTTCCTTTACCATGATGGTAGGGTTTGTAATTTGTATCCATGAGTGACCTCTTGGTTCCAGCTCTTAAATGACTATTTCAGTAAAAAAAAATTAAATTTAAATGGAGTGAATTTTTATTTAACTTTTATATATTTTACTATAAGATGAGTGGAGGAAAAGTAGAAAATTATCTATCTGTTTCATTGAATGTTTTTGGTGATTTTCTTGAATTTCTAATTAATTGGTATTGATTCAAAATTTCGCTTTTGATGTAAGCCATTTCGGTAGCCAAGACAGGAAATAGATAAATTCTAGGGAAAAAAATTAAGATGAACCCTGCTTGAGTGGAATATATAAGGTTCTAATCAAATAAAATAAAGCTCGCCTTTATTTTTTTTCTTTCCAAATTTCGTTTTTCTTTAAGATGCTTTAATCTCCTCAGCGTTTCCTGGCCATTTCCTCCGTTGACTAACCGACGTTTCGAGTCAAACAAAGACCGCTGGGGAATTTTTTGTGGCGTCTATATCTTATTTGTTTTTATTTATTTGTACTTGCGTATGCACATACAAATTGCCATGTCACATTTCCTTTTAATGATGTCAAAAGGAAATGAAATTGTAATAATGTTTTATTGACTATTATTGTTATCATTATTATTAGTATTATCAAGATTTGTGACGAGTCTAATTATTACATTCATAAAAGTACATTTTATTTCGTCTTTGGTGAAATGGCATGAATCACGAATGCAAACAAAAAAGAACTTATCTATCACTTTATTCCACGAATCGATTTCTATCTTACCAATTCGTTTGATTATTGATTATTAGGCATTTTTCGAATTCTAAAATATAGTACGCGACAAATTCACGTGGACGAAAAGATTAATTTTAACAGAAAATAATTGAGAATAAGTGAAAAATCACAAGCACTTTAATTAGACAAACTAAATAACTGATTTATAATGTTTGACTAATATAAAGTGAATCTTAAATATAAAATTGAAAACTCAAACGTTTACTGCAGAGCGGACTAATCCTTGCATGGACGCCGCATGAATCGGGCAGCCCGACGATTTACTAATGTATATTATATATTATAATAATTATTTTTTAAGGGAATTCCAATAATTATCAAGATCATATAATTTGGTGGGCGAAATGTATCTATCTGGTCAATATTGGTTGACGCCGAAGCAACACAATATTTTCTATTTTCGACAAACATGATAATACACGCTGTGAGGCAGGCAATAACAAATTTTCAAGAACTTCCAACTTTTGATTAGTTTAAGCACAATTTATAATTTAATTACGAATTTATCTAATGATGTAGCAGCCAAATTGAGACACTGCTCCTCCCGTCAAAATAATAATAATAATAATATTCTGGTTAGTGATAATTATCTTTCCGCACTTGGTTTCGGACTTGATTGCGAGGGGTATTCAAAATCCAACACAAATTGAACATGGAAACCACAAAATGTGAAGATTTTAAAATGTAACAGTTACTACTTTTTATTTATTATTTTCAGTTATAGCCACCCATACTAAGTTAGCACATACACCTTGACCAAAAGATTTTTCAATTTTTTATTTTATAATATTTATGATTAGACAAGCTGCACCTACTCTCGTGAGGAATCCACATAATTTAGAAATTAAATATCGTGTCCAACGAATAATTTGAACGGCATAGTCTGCAAGATATATTATAAAAATACTACTTTCTTGTCCTATTCGAATGTAAAAAGTACCCAATATATACGTATTAAAAAAAAATATCTTAAAATAAAAAATATCAGATCCAACCGGCCTTGAGATGGTCTTTCTCGTACTATTAGAATGTTAAAAACAACCAAATTAAAAAATTAAATTTAATGATTCCATATATTAAGACATGTCACAGAAACAATTTCAACTCATGAATGCTCGTCTCCGACAAATTTTCCTGGAAATAATTCAATTTTAGATGTTATGTTATGTTATGATAGCTACATATTAAGAAGCATAATTTAAAAAATATAACTAAACAATGAAGGGCATATTCGTAATTCCATAAATCTATTGCCACCGCGACCACCTAAATCTCCCGTCAAAGAAGTACAGCGATGAAATTGAACCGAAGTTGTGCACTCTTTCTCTTACATGCAGCTTGCTCGAAAATTGATTATTATATATACAAACTATAATCCCCATTTGAGTTGTTGTTCTTGGAGCTCTCATTTCACAGTTCTCTAACTCCTACCGATTCAATTTAATTCATTATTTTTCCCCAAGCAAAAAAAATGAATCCCCTCGCCGTAAAATCTCAACTCGCCGCCACTCCCTTTCCTCTAACGCCACTCCAATCGAACCAAAAGACAATCATTACAATCACCACGAAACACAGCCCAACGTTCTTCAGACCCGCTCTACCGCACTTGTCCCACTTCAATCGCCGCCAAAATCCAATCTACAAGGTTCGCAATGATCAAAGATTTCGTCTTTCTGAGGTTTAAATTTATGGGCCTCCGCTGACTTTTCTAGTTTCATGTGTGGCGATCTCTTACAGGTCGTGAGGAGCTCTCTGAGTAAAAATGAAGTCTTTGATGCTAAAGACGCTGCATTGCTCGTCAACACCAGCATCACCCGCAACCTCGGCGCTTCTCTGAGCTTAGAGCAGGGATTAGATAAGATTAAGGATGCTGTTAAGGAGCTGCGAGATAATCCCCCTAATTGCTCAACTGGGATGTATAGATTTCAGGTATAATCAACTGTTAATCTCTCTCTCTCTCTCTCTGGTGAAGCTAATTTCCTTCTTGATTCTATTACATCGTCGCCGTAGGTTGCCGTCCCTCCGAGTGCGAAGGCACTGAACTGGTTCTGTGCTCAGCCAGAGGAATCCCCTGTTTTCCCTTTATTCTTCCTCTCGAACGAAAAGGAAAACGCGACATATAAATCGCTGTCCCTAGGGAGAAGCAGGGGCGTTTTCGGTATTGGCTCCGCCGTGACGTTTCAGTCGAGCTCTTCCAATGCTTCTTCGACCTCCTCCTTACAGAGGTAAAAAAAAAAAAAAGAAAAAAAAAATCGCGCTCCTTTAGCTGTATTTTTACAGAGTTATTACAGTGTTTTAACCTAAAAAAAACCTCGGCGTATTTCTTTCTCCTGCCCAGATTTATTCCGGCTGAGTCCACATCTTCGAAGGCTTACGGTTTCTTGGATGTTCAAGTGGACACGAACGCGTCCACCGTGAAGGAAGAGAGTGGTTCCTCCTATCTCTTCATTCCCCATGTAAGAAAAAAAAGATCCCACATTTTTTTTGTTGTATTTTGGTTTCGTTTTTGATTGGATGATTCGTCTTTTTTTTCCAACAGATTGAGTTGGATGAAGTTTCTGACATTTCCTTCTTGAGTGCCACGCTGGCGTGGGATGGATCTATCTGCAGCTTCGATGAAGCTCTTAAGACATTCGATCATTCGTTCGAGCAGGTAATAATAATGCGTATATAGCTTCAGTTTCTTTCCTTTTGATTATTTTAAAGATTGTTTTTTTTATGATAATGTTGTCTTGTTTCAGGCAAGAAACTCGTGCGAAAATGGAAGCCCACTGATCAGATCCTCTCTTTCCAAGTTCGAGAATGTCAAGGAACATGCACAGATGGTAAACATATATAGCTGAAAAATTGTTCGAAATAAAAAATTTTCGAAGCTTCAATGTTTTTCTTACAATGTATTATTTTCTTGACAGGTGAGGATAAACTCTCTCTTGATGGACGGTAAAAATCTCCAAGCCAATAAATTGGAAGAGAGCGGCGAATCAGCTTCCTTCGAGCAGTTCTCCGCCAGGCTGTCGCCGACGCTATCGATCGCCAGTAACATGGTATGCTGAGCTGGCGATTGAGAAGAAAAGCTATCAATGATTGTATAATTAAAATAAAATTATCGAATCAAATTTCGTTATTTTTTCAGAAACCGAAAGACGAAGACGACCTCGTAGCGAAGTTCACGCAGGAATGCCACAACATCAACTTGCTGTGGGCTTCCCTCATCGTCGAGGAATGCGTTCGCCTCGGCTTAACGGTAATATTATGACAAACTATCGTAAATCATTTAATTTTTATTTCTCGAATTTATGACTTAAAAAAATATTCTTCTTTTTTTGTTTCGCCAGTATTTCTGCGTAGCACCGGGGTCGCGATCGTCGCCGCTCACAATCGCCGCAGCGAGTCATCCCCTCACGACTTGTACCGCGTGCATCGACGAGCGTTCCCTCGCCTTCCACGCTCTCGGCTACGCCAAAGGCTCCGGAAAACCAGCCGTTGTTATTACATCCTCGGGCACGGCCGTTACTAACCTTATTCCCGCTGTGAGCCTCCTTCCTCATGCATATTCGATATTTTCCCGCTTTATTCATTTAATCCCCCGCGAGCCGCGATATATATGTTGGAGATATTATATATAAATTTAAAATACGACACACGCCGTTCGAGCTTTAGGTTTTAGGTGAAATGGTCATTCAACATGGTATTAGAGCTCAGGGACCGAACATGCGAATCCCCACGACCACCCATTTAAGAAAATTACGCGTCTAAGGCTAAATAAGAAAGAAATCAGCCTAAGCATGAGAGGGCGTGCTGGAAATATAATAGATAAATTTAAAATATGATACACTCCTGTCAAGCTTAAGCTTTTAGGTTAAGTGGTTATTCAAAAATATATAATTCGAATATCCTTTATATATATATATATATAGGTGGTTGAGGCTAGTCAGACTTTTGTTCCCATGCTACTCCTTACCGCCGATCGTCCCACCGAACTAGTCGACGTCGGGGCAAATCAAGCCATAAATCAGGTATGTGCATCTTTTTTTTTGTGTGTGTGTGTTTGTGTTTGTGTGTGTTTTTGAGTAAATGGACTCCGTTAATTTCACAGATCAATCACTTCGGCGTGTACGCGAGGCACTTCTTCAACCTCCCGCCACCGACGGACGAAATCAACGCGAAATACGTCCTTACCGCAATCGACTCCGCGGTCTTTAAGACAACCTCGTCCCCCTCGGGCCCGATACACGTGAACTGCCCGTTCCGCGAGCCCCTCGGTAACTCGAAGAACCCGTGGGACCGCAACTGCCTCCGCGGGCTCGAGAATTGGATGTCGGGCACCGAACCGTACACCAAATACGTCCCCTCGCAGCACTCGCTGACCCACAACCCGATGCGCGAGCACTTGACCGAGGTCTCGAGCCTCATCCAAGGAGCCAAAAACGGGGTCCTTCTCCTCGGCTCGATACACAAGCAAGACGATATGTGGGCCGCTCTCTTATTGGCCAAGCACCTTTCGTGGCCCGTGGTGGTTGATATCCAATCGGGGCTCAGGCTGAGGAGGTATTTATCGTCTTTTCTGGGAAAGAAAGACATCCTCTTCGTAGATCAGCTCGATCAGCTTATGATGTCTGATTCTTTCAAGTCTTGGATCAAAGCTGATGTAATAGTACAGGTATAGTGAAATAAAGTTTTGCTCTTTCCGCTCAAAAAAATCATTTTTTTTAGTGATTGAAAATTGAAAATTCTTATTACTTTTTTTTTAAAAATTTACAGATCGGTAGTAGAGTAACGGGGAGACGCCTTGCTCAGCTGATCGAGCATTGCATGCCGTGCTCTTACATCATGGTTGATGACCATCCGGGTCGCCACGACCCGATGAATATCATGACCCATCGGATCCACAGCAAGATCACGGAGTTCTGCAATAATTTGATCGGCTTGTCAAATCCCGTGTCGAATAATACGTGGAAGGAGTCAATTCGGGGACTAGACATGGCCGTACGTTGACTACCTTAAAATTCTTACAAGCTTTTCTTCTTGTTATTTTCATGCATGATTTATCGGATTCTTGAAATTATTTAATTTTTTTTTTTGCAATTTATAGACTGCGTGGGAGACGTCGTTTCTAATAAATTCGGAGCAATCGCTGACGGAGCCCTACGTGGCGAAGAAAATATTCGAGGCGGTTCGGTGCGGGTCCGCCGTGTTCTACGGGAACAGCATGCCCATTCGAGACGCTGACATGTACGGCTCTCATTGGGTGCAATCCACTCGCAGTGCTTCACTGATGTCTAGCGCCGGCTTAGAGTGCAATTTCATGCACGTCACGAGCAACCGAGGCGCGAGTGGCATCGACGGTCTGATTAGTACCGCTATCGGGTTCGCAGTTGGCGTCAATAAACGCGTAAGTAATGAAATTTATTTGTTTTTATTTATTTTCTTTTGAATTTTGCTCTAAAAAAATGGTTGTTTTCTTTAATGAAAATCAGGTTCTCATGGTGATCGGTGACGTGTCTTTCTTGCACGACACCAACGGGTTGTCTTTGCTGAGGCAGCAGAGGGTTAACCGCAAGCCAATGGTGATCCTCGTGGTTAATAACCGCGGTGGAGCCATTTTTAGTCAGCTCCCGTACGCGAACGCGACCAATAGGAGCGTGATGGACGAGTTTTTCTACACGACTCATAACGTCTCGATACGTAATCTTTGCGAGGCGCACAAGTAAGAAGAAAAAAAAAAGCGCTCCCTTTTTTACGGGATTTCTGCGAGATTTGCGCATTTTTTTAGAATGTTTTTTTATTTTTCTGGGAAAATGGTGTTGTTTTATTGCAGCGTGAAGCATGTGCTCGTTCAGACGAAGAATCAGTTGCAAGATGCGCTTTATAGCTCTCAGAGGGAAGACAACGATTGCGTGGTGGAAGTCGAGAGCAATATAGATCCCAATCTCGCATTTCACAGGTAAATGATCAGTTTTTGCGTGAAAAAAAAAAAAACATCTCAATATTTTTGTTTTTTTTTTTCTTAAATCTCTAACGCTTTTTTTTTTCGCTCAGTACTTTGAAGAATTTCACGCTCCGAGCGTCGAATTACGCTCAGAGTATCCTCTCGAAGCTCGAACCCGCCGAATCCACGTCACAAGATACCGGCAGCAAAATCAGTAAAATGGAATACTCAAAGTACCAGTGAGTTGTTGCATGCCTAACACCGATGATTTTTTTTTTCTTTTTTTGGGGAATAACACCGATAAATTTTTCGAATTTTTTGTTTCGTTACTCACAATTTTTTATTCGCGTAACAGAGTTCAGCTGAATGCTCCTCCTACTTCGGCTTCTAGAAGTTCGAACAGTGGCCCTTCTTACAGGGAAGGCTTTGTCATAAGCGTAGCTCTTGAAGACGGTAGCATTGGATACGGAGAGGTTGGCGTAGGCCGGATTTAAATTCATTTAATTCTCGATCTTTTTTGAAATATTTTTATATATTAATTAGCTTCCATTGGAAAAACAGGTTGCACCTCTCGAAATCCACCGAGAGAACTTGCTCGACGTGGAAGAGCAGCTTCGGTTTCTCATTCAAGCTGTAGAAGGAAACACAATAGACGCCAACTTACCTCTGTTGAAGCACTCGTTTTCTTCGTGGATATGGAACAACCTGGGGATTCCCGTACGTATTTTTTTTTTAACTATTTAATAGCTGCATAAGTTTTATATTTTTAATACACATTTGATAATTATTTCTTCTTGCGATATTACAGCCGAATTCGATCTTCCCTAGCGTGAGATGCGGTCTCGAAATGGCTCTTCTGAGCGCTATCGGGAGTAAATATAACAGCAGTTTATTAGAGATAATTCACCCGGGAAAAGAAGAATCTTCAAAAGAATCTTCTTCTGTTCAAATTTCGGGCCTTATCGACTCTTACGCAAGCCCCGAAGAGACGGCTCTGATCGCATCGAGGCTCGTAGCAGAAGGGTTCAACACCATTAAAATAAAAGTGCGAATTCTATCATCTTTATAGTTAATTTTGCTTCATTTTTGGGAGAAAAAATTGGGCTGATTTAGGCTTTGAATTTGACGTTTATTACAGGTTGCGAGGCGGTCCGATCCCGAGGAAGACATTGCTGTAATAAGACAAGTGAGGAAGAAAGTGGGAGAAAACGTAGTGCTTCGCGCCGACGCAAACAGAAAATGGACTTACGATAAAGCGGTTAAATTCGCTTCCTCCGTCAAAGATTGCAACCTGCAATATATCGAGGTAACAACCTTTCGATTTTTAGATAAATTTTCTTCTTTTTTTTGTTTTGGCTCCTTTTTATCACATTTTTTACGGGATATTTCAGGAGCCCGTTGACAACGAAGAAGACATCGTAAGATTCTGCGAAGAAACTTCCTTACCTGTTGCATTAGACGAAACCGTTAACAAGATCGTGGAAGATCCACTCGAAGCACTCCAAAAGTACCACCACTCGGGGATCGTAGCTTTCGTAAGTATAGAAAAAAGCATCTTTCTCACTACAAAGACATTCTTAAACACTGTATTAATAAAAAAATTTTTTCTCAGGTAATAAAACCAGGTGTCATCGGGGGCTTCGAAAACGCCGCGTTGGTCGCCAGGTGGGCCCAGCAGAACGGGAAAATGGCCGTCGTCAGCGCCGCCTTCGAGAGCTCGCTGGGCTTATCCGCTTACGTTCAGTTCGCGCGATATTTAGACATGCAAAACACGGAAACCCTAAAGCTGATGAAGAAAGAATCTCAGCCATCGAACGTAGTAGCACACGGGCTCGGGACTTACAAGTGGTTCAAGGAGCAAGTGACCACCGAGCCACTACACATCCACCACAACGCACACCACGGAGCCATCGAGGCGAATCCCGCTGATGCCGGTGATTTTCTTCAGAAAGTGAAGATAAATCAACATGCGATCACTAGAAGCTTCAGCCCCGAGCAAGTGAAGGAGTATCAGATAACGGTGGATGCATCTAATGATGCTTCCTTTTCCGTTAATGTCCTTGAAACTGGCGAAGAAAGCACTGATGTAAGAGTTTGTATAAAATCTTGGCTTGAATATCTTACATTGAATGTATGGCTCTTAACCGTTTTCTGTTATTACAGGGAAACACGGTTGTCTTTCTCCACGGGTTCCTAGGAACGGGAGAAGATTGGATCCCGACGATGAAAGCCATGTCGGGATCCACCAAGTGCATTGCTATCGATCTTCCCGGTCATGGAAAAACGAAATTGAATTATCGAGGCAAAAATATATCGGATCGACCCGATTTATCGATGGATGTTATGGTGGACTTATTGGTCAAAATTCTTGGAAAGATCACAACTTCGAAGGTTACGTTGGTAGGCTACTCGATGGGAGCTAGGATTTCTCTGTACACGGCCCTAAAACACAGCGAAAAGGTAATAAAAAAAGATGTTTTAATGTTTTTCTTGTCATAACCGTAGCTTAAACTTGTCATTAAGCATTTGAAAAACGTGGCTCGAATTTCAGGTTGCAAAGGCTGTAATAATATCGGGGAGCCCCGGTTTGGTGGACACCGATGCAAGAGACATTCGTAAGGCTAAGGACGATTTTAGGGCGAGCACGCTCGTGTCGAATGGCTTGAAATTCTTCACGGAGGCGTGGTACGCTGAAGAACTGTGGACGAGGTAATGGATCTCTATATTATTACCCTTCATTTTGGTCTATTTTTTGGTGATTATTAATATATTGATCGATAAACTAATGTGGGATTTTTATTATTATTATTATTATTATTATTATTATTATTACAGTTTGAAAAATCACCCGGGATTCGAACAGATCGCGGCGAAACGCACCGAGCACGAAGATCTGCACACACTTGGCAGAATCTTGTCTGATTTAAGCATCGGGAGGCAACCGTAAGTGTCTCTACGATCCCGAGTTTTAGTTAACTTCAGAATTCGATTGGTAATAATTTTTCTTTTTTTTTTGGGATAACAGATCGTTGTGGGAAGATTTGAAGCAAAACAGGGTCCCGATTCAGATTATCGTAGGCGAAAACGACGCGAAATTCAAGAACATCGCACGCGAAATGCACGCGAGGCTCAAACACGAACACGAAATAGCTGATTCGTCCTCGGAAGTCGTAGAGATTCCTAACGCAGGACACGCTGTTCATATCGAGAATCCATTGCCCGTCATCCCTGCTGTAAGAGAGTTCATCAAAAGAAGGACGAAATAGTCACTTCACAAGCGAAAATATCCAACCGCACGAGTTTTTCTTTCTTTTCTTTTCTTTTCGGCTCTTACCCTTATCCTAGAAAAAACGGTGTAAAATCTCGATTGTTTCGGTGAGAAAATCTCTCACTTGTAATAAAAGAAGAAACAAGAACATTCATATCTGGTAAAAGAAAAAAAACAAGAACATTCATGTGCTTCATGGCAAGCAACAACACAATTTAAAAGGCAAAAACCATGAGGCTCTTTTCTCTACTGTTTGTAACTAATCTTTCTCCCATCTATTCCCACAACCAATACACATCGGCACAGCGGGTTCTTACGAGCCCGTCATAGCCCGAAAACAATGCCTGAACGCAAGAGATTGCTCTGCACTCGTTATTATGGTACATTGAACTGTAAACCGAGCACAAGGGCGTTTCCGTACTTTCCACGGTGCAGAAAGAGTCTCGTGCACTCTCCGTGGTGAAGGAGGATTCGTCCGAGCTCGTGAAGCAGCGCCCGTCAGAGAAATCTGCGTAGTTTCTGCAGATCGCGGGCCCGATGCTGCTGCTCTTGTTTTCTCTAACGAAAACTTTTCTGGTGATGTTAGTATCATATTCTTCTGTGTCTGATTTCTCTAACCTAGTATTATGTATGTTGGAGCCATCGGGTCTCGAAGGGATTTGGATTTCGGGAGAGGTATTCGGGTTGACGGGTCGTTGCCGGGCGGGTTTCGAACCGGTTAGGGCCCGCGGGTGCGATCTGGTAAGAAAACGAACATGATCTTCATGTGATGTAAGAAAAAGTCAGAAGAAAAGGAAAGAAAAGAAAAGAAAGTACCTCATGTAGAAGAGGATGTATGCTCCCTGTGACATCACGCGGCTCGGTTTTACGGGCTTGACCTGAAAAAAACAATGCGAAAACATGAGGGGCCCCTTCGATAATTATCAGACGAGAGAAATATGGGCATTATTGCAATTACCTCGGAATCGTCGGCCTCGAACCAATTTCCCTCCGTGTCTTTTACGTAAGAGATGTAATGACCCGAAGAAGACGAAGAAGCATTCGAAGCATCTAAATGCACGATGACGCCGTAAAGCACGTAAAGTGGAGGCACGTCTTCTTCGGTCCCCGTCGTGTATGGAACCATATCGAGCAATTCAGGGAAAGTTACGTTTTTGTTGTTCTTTCCGTAATTTCCCTGCTTGTAATAAAAAAAAACGTGATAAATACGAAGAATGAAGGTAAAAAAAAATGCTTTTTTTTTCTAAGGGTTTTTAGGGATTCGTACCTGAAACCTCTTTAAGACGATAGTAAGCACGTTCGGAGCTTCTTGGATCTTCAACTGCTTCTGTGCTCGAACGTACGCAGCGCACCTTTTCGATCACAGTAAGTTTTTTTTTTTTTCTTCAGAATCACAAATTTGATTAAAATATTTCTGAGGAAAAAAAAAAGAGATTTATTTGTCAACCTTAAACACCGATACATGTTTTCTCCATCGAGATATTCGAGACTGGTGAATTGTGCTAAGGCGTCCTCCAACGAGTCGACGTGATCTAATATTTCCACCGTGAGGTCCATCATTTTCTCGCGACGCGACGATTCGTGGTTACAGTTCAAACATTTGACCTTGTAAGAAAAAAAAAGCAAAAAAAAAAAAAAAAAAAAGGAAAGACGATTTCATGTAATGGGAAGAAAAAAATCTGCCGGAGGCGTTTTTAAGGGAAAGATTTAGCACCTTCGATTGAAGGCATCCACCGAACATATGCTGTATAAAGGTCGTATCTTGCAGCTTCGGGTCCACGTTTTTCTCTCCACCGAAAGCTTCCAATGATATCGATTGCATGGACGCGACGAGGAGCCTAAGTAGAAAACCGGGTCAAAATTTTTTTTTTTTGAAAAAGAATCACAATCGTAAAGAATTTCGAAAAAGAAAACGGTGGGAAAAAAACCTTAAAAACTCGTGGGCATCTTCTTGGCTTCCGTCGCCGATTTGGGAATTGAGGCTTCTAATGTGGGTGAGAATATTTGCAGGGGACAAAGGATCCCCTCGTTTTCTGAGAGGCACAACGAGCCGCTCGAGCTCACACATTAGGCACCAGCTTTTGCTGCACCCTGAAATATATTATTACCAAACATCGATGAGCCTTTATTTGGTGTTTTTATGCTATAATAGTTTATTTAAGTATTTTGGAACAATTTAATAAAAATAGTATATAAATCGTGCACATACCAGCTCTGGAATGAGATCGACGGAGAAGATAAACAGTGAGTGGCTTCGTGAAGGTCAAGCACTGCAACACTGCATTCGCATAGCAGCTGCAGCGAAGCAAAATGGTGGAATAAATATTCCGAGAACAAATTCGTGTGAATTTATTTTTTTAAAAAAATCGGTTATTTTTCCTCGGTAAACATCACAAAAGAAAATAGGCTATTCGACCTGTTCCCGCAATTCACAAGGCCTCTCGGTGACAGCGATGCATTCGAAATTTCCATCTGAAAGTAGTTGACGAATTCTTCGTACGGAAAAATCATCTGCAGATTTTCCGATCAGCAAATTTAACATTATTTTAATATAAGAAATTCATTACGTAGTTTGATAACAAACAAGTTGTTTTGTACAAAAAACCAACCTTGAATTTTCTTTGCCTGCTGGTGGAGCCATCTCCCGAGTTCTCCACACGATCTTCTTCTTCAGCTAACTTCTCCGTCTCCATTGTTATGACGGTGCTTGGTTTAGCAACTCCTGCATAAAAAGCATCACCGTAAGAACAAAAAATAAATAAAAATGGGATTCATGTAATAAAAACTCAACAACGCATACTTGATTCATCCGTTTTCTCTGTTGTTTCCAAGGAAATGCTTCCAGAAGACGAATTCTCTTTCTCTACTTTGTCAGCACCACACGGGCCATTGGCATTATGTTCTGTAATGAGAAATCCGTCTTCACTTATCTGCAAGAAATCAAATATAATTTGAGCAACGATGAAATAAAAGATTTTTCTTTCCCATCAAATGTAATAAATATTCATTACTCACATCAGCTTTCATTTCCTCACAATCACTAGGTATTATTGACTTGGTTTCATGAACGGTGCCATCCTCCGTAGATTTCTTATCAGACAAAGAGCTTCTAGAAGCAATAACATCCGCGTCCGTAGCAGCACTTAATGAAAACGGAGTTTCTTGAATGTTACGTTGAAATCCCATTTCAGTGGAGGAAACATTTCTAAAAGATCCTTCAATAGAAACGGGCTTAGGAGATTTTGCCAACATTTGACACTCGTACTTGTGAACCGATCTCCAATGTGAAATCTGACACCTCCCAGAACTAAATAGGCAAAAAAAATATAATAATTCAGACAAATCAAGATCTTCATCTATTTCGGTCATTGCAGCATTCAAACAAGGCTGCCAAATTTTTCTTGCAGTTGGAAATGAAATATATAAATACAAAATATGATACACTCCCTTCAAGCTTAAGCTTTCGGGTGAAGAGCTCATGCCAAGAGGTCAGGGTAACGAATCCTCACGACCACCGATTTAAAGAAAATTACACGTCTAAGGCTAGATAAGACAGAAATCAGCCTAAACATTAAGGGGAGTTTTGGAAAATAAAATATATAAATTAAAAATATGATACAGTCCCTTCAAGCTTTCAGGAGAAGCAGTCATTCAACACTCACCAGTACCGAACAGATTTGCACTGGGAGCAACGAGTGGAGGCTTGACCATAGCAATTCGCACAAGCATGAACCCCACCACTGTTAGGAGGAAGCACCGAGGGCATAACGGTACTTTCCATGAGAGATACATCTACGGTTCGATCGGATTCTTCAGACAGTTGTTGAGCGATGAGTTCTATTCTCTCCTTCGTACGGGAGTTTTCGTTCCATATTCCTAGTAAGAAGTAGGTAACCAGGGGAAGCACGATGAAGAGGATAAAAAGAGAGAGCGTATCGAATTCCCTTGGATTAAACATTCTTCAGCAGAAAAATTCATGACCAGCAACGAGGATAAAGGAGGAGATCTTTGAGACTAACACCGATATTCCCCCTTAGCTGATGCTTCTCACTGGAAAAAAAAAAGAGGTAAAAACTGAAAAGAGAAACAAAAACAGATATTCAAAGCATGAACAAAATAATTACAAAAAGCAATTACATACAAAAAATAGAAGTGATCATGGGATTCATACCAAAATCTAAAAGCTTTCACAGAAAGTTCGTTATGCAACCATGTCACTCTGCCTCTAGATTGGTCCTTTGGATCCATATTTTAGTGTTGCAACAGAAGAAACAAAAAAGGATTCTGTACCGAAAAACTACTACTTTTGACTTTGCGAATCTTTTTTTTTTTTTTGCTTCCTTATCGACAAAAAACCGTTATGTAAATTCTGGTAACGTGTCATTTTATCGCATAACGGCTTGGGAACTTTCTGAATGAATTTGACTTTGAAACAGGGAAATCTGATCATGCACTATCAAGAAAATTGTTTCATTTCAACGGCTTAATTTAGAAATCAACGATAACGAATGTAAGATCATGTAAGCCAAGTTTTGAGCAAAAAGAACCCAAAGAAAGCAACAAATCACATATAGATGGCAAAACTGCTCATCCAATCCCAAATTCTCATTTCATTTCTCTCATTTATCTCAAAAACAAACATAGATTACTAAAAAACACAACTTTTTCAATTCTCTATAAGCAAAATCCCATGCCCAGACAACAAAAATCAATCTTTTTTTGTTTTCAATGAAGGCTAAGTCTTTGCCTACAAAAATCCATAAAAATCAAATCTTTCCCCGCGTCACAGCATTGAAAGGGAATGATAACACCATAAAACCATTTATTCAAGCGGCGATCCCACGAAACAACTCAAAACGAATAAATAAATAAACAAATAAAGAATCATACGGAAATTATACACATCAACGTTCAACCACATAGCACCCCAATGGAAACCAACACTTACAAGAAAAATCAAACCCCAGCTCAGAAACTATCCAAGAGCTTGTCGAGCTTTCGCTCTCATTTCCGTACCTTTTTATTTGGGTTTTTGCGAGTTGTAACTGAAATGAAAGACGCAGCCAAGACTTGCGAGTCACACCATTTCCTCATTCACACTTAATAAAAAGCCTCGTCCGAGTTTCCACCTTCTAATGAATGAGGCCGGGCTGCGTTTTCATGTGAACCCCTCACACGTACACTCCCCTTTGCAGGTACACGTGGCGGGAGATGACTCGTACGGATGTTGGAATCGGTGGGGCCCGCATTCGAAAACTCGGGACTCTGTCTTTCGCCGTTAAAGAATCGAAAGATGTGATTTTTATTTTTCTTTTTCGAGTAAATACACATCTATTTCCAGCCGATATATTTAGGGGATGGCTGTAATAGAATGAATAGAAGCTCACGAGATTGTAATCTTTGATTTCGTCTGAAAGATTTCCTCAATATGAGATTACACGGAGTGATTTTGGAAAGCATTTGATAAGACCCGGCCTGACTTGTGCCGAGTGTTGTGATTTTGTTTTTCCGTATCAGGTAAATACAATTTCATCGTTTAATGAGCAATTTATATTTATTTTAGAATTATTAAAATATGAAAACGAGGGAATATTGTTGAATAAAAAAATTAATTAATGGGATATTAGGACCGAGGAGGAGAGGACAATGGTCAAAACTCAAACGTTGTCTTGTTTAAGATTACGAGATTGAGAGCATCATCACGCCCGCCGTGGTCCCAACAGGTGCTTTTTCGATCCCCTGCCTCTAATTTTTTTTATAATATAAATATAAATATATATATATATAATGATATTTTCTTTTCCAAGTCTGCCGTTATAATGTTATGAGTACGCAATGATACATCATGCGATATCATGAATATTTAAATCCCAATTATGAAGTTAACTCATGTAATCCCATACCATACACGACCAAACCTAGAATTAAAATACTCCGCATCAACAAATATTTAATTTGGTCATAATGTGTGACGATTGTGCCTATCAAATTTTTTTTTCCTAATTGGTTTTTAAATATAGCAATTAAGCTGAAAATATTGCGTTGTCAACTCAACTAATATTTCGATGCAATTCGATTAAAAAAGATCTTTACCTTTTCCCCATCGTCCTTGATACATTTCTTATTTATGACGTCGAAAGGCCATGTACAACTTTCCTCGATTGGGGTATGAATTTACCATCGAGTTTGGTGGAAAGCTTTAAATATTACTGAGATTCTCGTCTCATATTGTCACTATATATATATTATTAAAAGACAAAAAATGAATGAAATAAAATCACTATATATATTATATGCTTCCGTGAGAATGCTAGTTGAAAAATCTCGTGGTCCATGGTGATTTGATTATTCCTATTTTGGTACGGATCGACGTGACCGTACTCAAATGTAAGGGCTCCACCACAAGCGGCGGTGGCCACATCACGACCACCACAGGCAGTTGCCGCCCACCACGTGGCATCCTCCACCGCCACAGCACCTTGCTCCACCGTCAAGTGGCGGCCTCCTATAGTTCCTCAGCCGATAAACGTTGGCCTGCTTCCTGCAGGCGACTTGCCATTTCACCTCCTATGAATTCCTAGGTATCTTTATTAAATGAGTTTGTTCGTATATATTAAATGAAACCGAGGACTATTTATGGGCCATAGTGGGCCTTTGTAATATACAATTATTGAAATAACTCGTGTGGGCTTTATATTTTTGTTTGTGTTTTTTTAAATGAACAAAATCATAAAAATCACATAAAATAGTTTGCTTAAGTGTGCTATATAACTATCTACCGAACTCGATTTCCCGATTTGACAAAAAGGAAAAGTAAGTAAATCATATATCAAAAGTATATTTAGTATTATCGACGCTTAAGAGAACCACGCCCCAACAAAAAAAAAAAGGAAAGAAAAAAGAAAATGAATAAGACATCCAACTAATGCGTGTTTGGGTTATCACAAGATTTTGGGATAGTTAGGCAAATAATTTTAGTAGAGTTAGCACATATTAGGATAAGTCGAAAGCACATCACTTTTATATCATGTTCCAATTCACAATAATGGTCACGGCACTAAATAGTATACATACGTAGTAATTAATTATAAAAATAAATAAATAAACTCGATGTCGAAGCCACTATCAATTTTCTTGTGAGAAAAGTTGGCAAGAATAAATATAAGAAAAGGTCATTTTCGCTCTTTTACGTCTATCGAATCTATTGAAACATTCGTGGTACGCTAATTCTATTTATTGCACAAAACAGCGTAACAAATTTCACGACTAATTCTATTTATGTAATAAAACTTATCAATGATCTATCTATTATTTTTTATCTATATTTTTCGAGTCGAAAGACTATATTATTGTTGACAATCCGCAGATAAAATGTCAAATATTACTTGGACAGAGGGACCATCGAAGTCAAGATTTTTAGCAAAATAATGGACTACTTCATTAACCCTACACTTAACAAAGAGAAAACGATGAAATTAAAAAACTCCATTATGTTGAATAGGAAGTGAATGTGCATTTAAAACACACACAAATTGATATTTATATCACTGCATGGATTATTACCTGTTAAGATCTGAACCACTCCATTATTTAGGTTTGACCAAAAGTTACAATATGTTAAACTATTTGCATGCAGTCTTTTTCTTCTAAAACATGGCTAAGTCATCATATAAACAAGATTCACTTTCGTGCAATAAAGCTCGTATTACTAAAAACCTTTGCAAGAACTCATATAATGATTAGCCATGAGTATTCAAAGATCCAAACGTGCTCTCTCTTACTGATTAAAGCCATAGCACTAATGAAGTCTTTACTTTATATATATTAATGCATATAATTAAAATATAAACAAGTAATAATATGTTTTCTTTTTTTTTTAGAATGAAATTGGTTTGGTTCTTATTTCTTTTGAACTTTCCCGAAAAGAAGAGCCAATGCCAGCGCATGAACCCAATCACACTCTCATATTATTTTATTTTATATTTTTTATATGGTATTTACAATTTATATCTCATAATGTACAAACACTAGTTAATCTAATGGGAAACCTAGAGAAAGGACACGAAACTCCACGTGTTGACGTACGATTTGTTAGTTTCTTGGCTTCTTTATTTTTATTAATATTGGAATGAAATGATGATAAGGAATCAAATCAACGAGCTTTCTATGATATGGTGTTAGGTTGTCCTTGTGCCATCGTCGTTTTCTTCTTTGTTACTATTATTTTCACCGTATTAGATTGTTGTAATTTGTTGTACTCTTTATTTAAAAATTTAATTTATAAATGTAATAGTTACAATTTAGAAATATAAGACTTATTTAGTAAACATCATAAATGCTTAATAGTCCTCCATGTTTATAACGTAACTACTCATGGACGGTGGTATCTATTTATTTAAAAATAAAAACAAAATTGACGTAGTTAGTCGACTTAATTTAAATATATCGTTCTGGATTTGCAGGCAATATTATGTTAAAAAATAATAATGAACGGTAAGACTTATTATGGCGAACGACTTTGGATTTGCTAAAACTCCTAGTAAAACACGACCTAATCAATGCAAATCATTTTAGGCCTTACGAGAACTATAGTATTTAATTTATTTACGGCATTAGCTTATTATATTAGCATACATATTTAGAATTTTTTCTGAAGATTGCAAGTCCCGAGGCCAACTAATAATGACATGAGAAAAAGTAAAAATTGGACAGCCCATCAACAGAGCAATTACTATTAAAAAACACAACTGATAGTTTGATTAATTAAAAAAAAATAGAGGATTTGGATTTGAATTTATATTCTTGTATTCATATTCCGTATAATATTTTATATTAGATAAAAACCTATATTGCAATAAATATTTCGAAAATGAAGAATCCTGTAGATATTTTTTTTCCTATATTAGATTATACATAACTAGAGCCTATAAGTATTGTCCAGACCCTAAAATATATATTAAGGTTCGGTAGATGATTAACGACGATGCCTACGGATTTCATGACAGTAAATCTAATGGTAATAAATATGGCATGCATTTGTTCATTTAGACAATAGAAAAGATAAATCATCAAAAAGTAAAGACAAAGGAAGCTGTAATATCTTATTACGAATGCATGCTTTGATGTACAAAATCATGAACCTTGGGTGTAAAGTTTAGATAACATTATACAACGGTAAGAAAAAAATTATTCAAAAGTACGGTCCTAATAAAATAAACACTGGGAATCAATCGATCACAAGGGTTATTGCTTCTGCTATTAGATAACTAATATGTTCCTCACAACAATGATTTCACGCACTCGACACTTGTGTGGACTTTTTAATGAGGGTAATAACGAGTAAATTAAGGAAGATGAATACTTACTATAATCGCTGTGTGTTGTCTGTAACATTACAGTGACGGTGGTTAGTGGTAAATGACGATCAAAAGAGAGAGAAGAGCTCGTTTTTTCATGCAAAGGCGTGGTATATTTACAACTATAAATGGTGCATCTTTCCTCGTTGGCTTTCTTTTTCATTTCCATCAATTAATCTCCTTCTTAGTCTCCGTTTTCCTCATCAAAACATCATTAACTCTCTCTCTCTCTCTCTCTTTATCTCTAAAGGTCTCGCCTTTGAAGAGAAGTAACTCGTAAGCCCACAAAAATTCTAGAAAACTTACACCTCAAGCTTATGTTTTTCCTGCTAAAGGACCGTTGGAACTACGAAATATTATCTAATCTGAGAATTCCGTATGCATCTGATGTTTCCCAGCACAGTACTTTTAACTGGGTTTTCTTGAATGAGTGTGTGATTTGGTATTTATGAAGCTGAATTAATTTTTCTGCGCCTGTTGACTGAGCTCTTCTTCCAGATTTTCTCGTGGGGGACTTTACTTTTATGGGTCATTGTTGCTTCACATCTTTCTAATTCATTTTTTTTTCTCGAGCATTAATGGCCCCCTTTGGTGTGTCTTAAATGCGTCGACGGTCTGCTAAAATTTCAGCGATTGAGAGCATCGGAAACAGTTTTACGACAGTGCAAAGCAGTCTTTTCATGTCATGTTGGTGTGACATTTCTGTTACATGTTTTTTTTTCCCCTTGGATTCGTTTTAGTCTATCATCTCTATTCAGGTGTGTCATAACATAAAATTGAAGCGAGATTCTGAATCCAAAGAGTGAATGCTTTGACTGTCAAAATAAATCTCACTTGCATATATTATGTGTTATTTCATCTCCGTTTCCATCAAAATTGAGTTAAATTTTCCCTAATAAACTGCTTCTGTTTTCCTCCTTTTCAAGCCCTTTCTTGAACCCTAAAAGAAGAAGAAGAAGAAGCTTATGGAGTTGTGGTAATAAGCCCTTAGCTTGTTTTGTGGTGTGAAGTAAAAGATGGATATCTCTGGTAATGATGATACTAACGTTGACCCACAAAAGGCACCCAACATCATCATGTCTTCGCAATGGCAACTTAACGGTAATAATCTCACTAGTTGTTCATCCATGATTATTAAGGTGCCGAGTTCCAAACTTAACCATGGTTACCTCTAATTTATTCTCCAGCTCCTCCATTGATTGATTCCTTCTGCCCAAATATCTTCGGCCAGGGGCAAAATTTAGGCTTTCACGATGTGAATGCACCGACGAACGATGCGAGCACCTCGAGCAGCTTTGTCCCCGTGAGGACCGACGTTTTTTGGACACCGAATGCAAGCAACGTCTTCTCACCTCATCTTCCCGCTGACTCGGGTTTTATCGAGAGAGCAGCTCGGTTTTCTTGTTTCAACGGAGGGAATCCCGGTGACGTTTTGAGCGGTTTTCACAATATTCCTTATCCTCAGCGATTGCAGGGGTCAAAAGAAGCTTCTTTCGGAGGTGGTAATAACGCATTCGATTCCTTGCCCGGGATTCGAAATCAGAAGCCCGAAGCAGCTTATAACGAGCCCACACAACCCGGTAAGAACGATGATGATGATAAGCACGAGGAAGCCAACGAGAGCGGTGAGAAGGGATTCAATGGCTGCGGTGATGAAGAGGAGATGCAGGGGGAGTCCTCGAGTAAAGGGCGGGAGAAGAATGCTAAGAGGAAGAGGACCGTGCAGGTCTTTTTTTTTTTTTTTTTTACCATGTTGTAGTGAATTGTCTTTGCATTTCTAGTTAACTAACTATCACGGGACTCAATTTTCGTTCTTTTTTTCTTGTTTGTTCAGGAAACGGAACGCGAAGAAGAAAACAGAGGAGCAATGCAGAGGAGATCGATCGAAGCAGCTGATGATAAACAGCAGCAACGGGGGAAGAATTCTAAGGCAGGATCGCAAGGATCGGAGCCACCGAAAGAAGGATATATACACATCAGAGCAAGAAGAGGTCAGGCAACAAACAGCCACAGCCTTGCTGAAAGGGTATTATGCTTATGGATTTTAATGTTGCTGTTTTCAGAAAAAAAAAAAAAAAGCACCTTTTTCGCTTGGGTTCTTAGTTTTATTTGCTTTGGATTTGTTAGGTAAGGAGGGAGAAAATCAGCGAAAGAATGAAGTTTCTTCAGGATCTCGTACCCGGTTGCAGCAAGGTATATAGATATATTTGCATGTAGTGTGAGGAATTAAAGGTGATTATGTTAAAATATGTGGAAACATATCTCGTTTTCGATTAATTACAAGGTTACGGGAAAAGCTGTAATGCTCGATGAGATCATCAACTACGTGCAATCGCTACAGCGGCAAGTCGAGGTAACGATCTTAGCATCCCGAATTATAATTTCATTTCCTGGTATTCAAAGATTGCAGCTTTATGCAAATTCAGCTGATTTTCTATCAATATTATTTACTACATTTTCAGTTCCTATCGATGAAGCTAGCCACCGTAAATCCTCGATTGGACTTTAACCTCGAAACCCTTCTTGCTAAAGACGTAAGAACATAACATGCCCGATGAGTCCCATAATTTTATTTTCTGCTAAAAGGAGTTCGTATAATTTTATTCTCTGTGAAGCAGATGTTGCCACCATCTTCTCTGGCATTTCCTCCAAACATGCACTTACCTTTTCCTCCGTTACTACATCATTCGCAACCCTCGGGAATCGGTGGCTTGTGTAGTAACTCCTCTGAAACGCTGCGTAGACCAAGCAATTTCCTTCCTACGCCATCGGGATTCAAAGAATCTATGTCAAAGGTACGTTTTTTTTTTATTTTTTATCAGTACTATGCTGCATTATCTTTTAATACGTAGCTTCTGATGTAAAAAGGGACACTTTTTTTCGATCTTCTAAAGGTACCAAATGCATGGGAAGATGAGCTTCACAACGTTGTCCACATGGGCTTTGACTCAAGTAGCACTAATCCTCCTCTCAATAGCCAACAAGATTTAAGTGGTACATTGGCTTATAATCATACATAGATCATAAATTTAGTCCCATTTTGATTTATTTATCGTCATTTTTTTTTATTTCTCGCAGGTTCGGTACCGTCAAGCTCCATGAAAGCGGAACATTCCTGATGTAAAAAAGGCGATCGTCGAAAGAAAATTTCACGAATCATTCTTATTTTCTTGTGTCGTTTTTTTTCTTCTTGTGCTCTAATATAGTTCTGTGTATTTTACTCGGTGCAATACATATCTTTCATGACAACCAACAATCCCTTCTTTTAAGGAGACAGTCTTAAAATTGAATGGAATCAAGAATGTGATTAACTTTTCCAAGTTGATTTGCTTAAACCCATTTGTAGGAGGAGCATCGAGCTCTAATCTTGTTGCCTTTTCGTGGCCCCATTAATAATCAAATCACAAGACCCATAATAGCCTTATAGTGTAGGGAGGATATAATCTGCCGAGAAAACAAATAAATGCTGCCAACAAGTACTATTTATTCTTAGTAATAAATATAATAAAAAATAATTACATAGGCCGTTTAACTAACTAATTAACCACCGGTAAATAATTTTTAGGCTTGTGTCTCTTTCTTGCCCTTCGATTAGATCAATCGAACTTTACCCGAAAAATGCTTTGCGGAGGCGATCATAGCGGGTTCTGGTGCCTGAGGAGCTTCGACTTTCGAACTCGAAGGCTTCGTATTCGTACGGTTAAAGCACGATACAATGTATTTGAAAATTGAACTATACGAACCCTCCATCACCTCTATTATCTTCTTAATAGCAATGCTTCTTTCTTACAAATAGAAGAAGTAAATGGTCATATGATATTTATAAGCATTATTTTTTTCTTGGTTAACAAGTTCGGATTATGACATTTTATTGATGTACGTGTGTGATTGGCCGCGTTGTCAATTTCTTTGGCTTTGGCATCAAGAATATGAAATATTTTCTGGATTTTTACACGAGTTTGAAAAGTATTAACTAATAGTGATCGTCCCTCCCTGGAAGATGTTCAACTACTTATGCGCGCTCAAACCATTAATTTTAAGAATTATAAAAAATCTATAATTTAATGAAAAACAACAACACACAAGATGTAACGTTGGCGTAGTTTTCAGTCAATTTTGCTGGTTGCCACGAAATTGCGTTACCGTGAGATGGAGATTTCTACCGAACTCACCGCTCTTAGTCTTGTCCTTTCATTTGGTCCACGATTTTTTTTTTCCTTTCATTTTATTTCGTTTCCTTGTAATAATAGCTGGCTTCATTTAAAAGACATACGAAGTCCTGTCTTAATCTAAGGTCGAATTGACATAGACCGAAGAATATAACTTTAAGGTCACCGTGTCAGCAATAAGACGACAACACTGGTTCAATGCCTTCATCACAGTCAAAATACAAAATACAATACAATTTAGTATTTACACAAACAAAAGGGGATTCATTTCATCGTCCTTCAAGAGTTCATCGTTACAACTTATTTATGAAACAATATTAACTAACAGCAAACGGAAGCCGAAATACCCCCAAAAAAAAAAAATGGGAAAAAATTTGGAAAGAAAAAAAGAGAACGAATATTTACATATAACAGAGTCATCATCTTTCTTACCTAAATACTACAAACCAAGCAAGTCTTGTTCACTAATTTTCTCATCATCAAGCCTCCTCGTGAATGAAACACTCAAAACTGGCAAGAAGTCCCGAGCCTCTGCCTCTGCCTCTGCCCCGAAGCCGAAGACTTGCGCTTGGCAAAAGCATGATAAAGCACCTCGGGAAACTTCTCCAAAAACAGAGCCCACTCCATTTCCCTCATCTCCGCAAGATTCACAAAGCTCACACTCACCGGGAGCTGCTCGTTCGCACTCCTTCTCTGCCCAGAAGACGAACAGCCCATTTCTTGTTTCGCTATTTTCGGGTTTTTCTCGCAGAATCCCGTGGCCTTAAATGATTTTGACCGATCTGAGTTGACCGGGTTTTCGGGTTCAATTTCTTCTCCTTCTTCCTCTTCTTCCTCCTCCTCAATGCTTTCCTCGAGCTTAGGGAGCGGAGAATGAGACACAAACACTTGGGAACCAAACTTAGGAGGAGCATTGTCATCATGATCTTCTATATCGAACTGAAACCCATCAATGTCAGATTCAGACACGGGAGAGAAGGAGATCTCTTCAGACACGAACCTCCTCGCTTCCATGCAGACAACCTCGAGCTCGCTCGGCTCCTCATCGCCGCTCCGAAACTCCCTGCTCATCATCTCACCAATCTCAGCAAGGCAGAGCCCGTGAGCAGCAGCCTCTTTCAGGAACAGAGTGCACACGAACAGCACGCGGAGGCAAGCCTCACGAATCATGGGAAGCTCGGTCCTCAGCATGTCCGAATCCCGGGCAGGGTCGAGGCCTGAAATGTACTCGAGCTCTTCGTCTGAGAACGGGATCGAAGATTGAGGCCAGTGGATCCACTCGAAGAAGGGGTCCTCCAATGTCTCGGGCAGGCAGAGACCGTGGTCGATGGGGACCAGCTCCACCTGCCCGAACTGCCCCACTCCGTCGAGCTTTCTGACCAGGAGATTCCCACCATGCCTGTCCGTGTTGAGGATTCTCACGTCTAGGATTCCTATGCGGTGCACCGCGGTGACGGGGAAGCTCGAGGTCCCGTGGTCGCTGGCATCGAAATCGTGGGGAATGAATTGCTGAAAGGAAGCTATTTTGCTTACGAACTCGTTGCTGTGAGCCTTGTTTCCTCCATTCACACCATCGTTGACATTGAAGATTGAGTGAGTGATCTTTACTAATGCAGTGGGAGGGACATTTGCAAAGTGGTCATAGTCAAGGAGATAAGCAGCCACTTCTCTGAACCCAGTTTCACCGACCCGCACCGAACGTTTCAGACCCGGTTGACCAAGGGCCCTGCCCACGAACCCCTTGGGGTTGTTGGGTGCGAAGGGCTCCTCATCGGTGGGCTTAACGATGGCCACGTTTTCGCCCCTCACGTTCCTGAAGTAGTAAGCTCCTCCGAGCCCCCCGTTGACAAGTACCGGTTCCACACCGTCCCTCATCGCCTTGACGATTTCTTTCGCGAGCTGCTTCGTTTTCAAAAAACGAGGGGAGTGGCCCAAAATCTCGATTGGCCCGCTACGGTCTCGGTGTTGGAGATCTCTTCCCGTGGGTGACAAACAGGGGGTGGAGGAGCTTCTGTGGATAAGATTCCTGGTGAGAAGGAGAGGGGAATCGTTTCTGATGGCGGTGAGATCGTTCTTGAGAATCATATCCCCGAAGGAGAGAGAGCTCTCCTCAATGGGGAAGTTCACGGCCACCTGCAACCTGCGTTTCACTGTGTGTGCATTGTCATTTCTTTCTAATTCCATCCCCAACACGCAGCCCGTTTCGGTCTGCACGAAGACACGTCTCCTCCCGGTTGGTTTTTTCGGTTCGATCCGAGGGGTATTGTGGTAATCTCCGGTCCCGAGCGGGCTCTTGAAGATGGAGACAGCCATTTGTGTCTGAACGGGGCTGTCCCACTTACGGGACATCAAACGGAGGTACTGTTGGTGAGCTATGGTTCCTCCTCTCGCAGATGGCAGATAAAGATGGTGGAACAAGAGAAGATTCCTTTGTCAACTTCACCAAAATCAGCAGCCGACCAAGTTTGAAGATCCAATGCCCTCAAAATCAATGAAACGCTAAAAGACTCAGGGCCACATCGTAGAGAGATTTACTCGGTTGATGCAGGAAGAGAGATCCACGTTTCCTCAACTAAGCCTCAGGCCAGTATCTGAAAGAATTTAAACGAAAAGCTTAACCTAGGGAGAGAAAGATTTTCACTTCTCCAATCGACGAGAAAATCTGAAAAGATTTCCACTTAAAAAGTTCTTAAAGTGAAGACAGAAGCTACTTGCGGAAAAATCAAGATCATCGAAACAAAGTTCTAGGCGACTTCATTAGCGATTATAGAATCAACTACAAACAAACGTTGAGCTGCAAAATTTTAATCATCGATGAGTCGATGACAATTAAATGAAGATGAAATACGAACAATACATTCTTCAAGGAGAAAAGAAAAGATCACAGGTCCTACAAAACTTGATCAATGCCGAACATCACCAGCACATTCAATATAGCAATTCAACATGGATGAGTAAAACCCCTCCTCATGCAGAAAGAGAGAAAAACCATAAAATCAGCCGTCGTATGAGCAAGATCAAAACTCAAATTACCAGATCCGGAAAAAATCCGATACACGCAGCTAACACACACAGCTCAAAGGTTCAACGGCCAGGATTTGATCCGATGCGTATAGTCCCTGACCTCAGCCACCACAAACCCCAAGCTCGATAATAGCCTCTCTCTCTCTCTCTCTCTCTCTCTCTCTCTCTCTCTCTCTCTCTCTCTGTTCCTCGCAGTTCTCTCTCTAGCTATCTCTTCATCTGGATAGGCGTGCATATATACAGATACAGTATAAAATTATTAAATAAATATACATCAAAGAAGTGTTTTCTTCTTTTTTACGAGTTAATCATGTTTTCTTTTCTTTTTTTCTTTTTATCTTCTCACCATCTTCTGTTAAAGGACCTAACCACGGTTAAATACTATTGAGCGGGGTTACACTTGTCTCGTTATGAGAAAGGTCTGGAATGCTGAGATCCACCGTCGATTTCATCCCGGATGCGATCGGAGCCGTTCAAGGACCGCATCAGTGGATTAGGGACTGACGTGTCATGAGTCAAGCTAACCATGCGGGCATTTACTCGTCTCTCTACGTGCGAGGATTCTCTGTACACGTCGTAGATTGGCTATTGACTATATTGGGGGCTGCAATGAATGGACGTAACAGACCTCGTTTTTGCTGAAGTGTCTTTCTATTGGAAAAGGGTAGTTACGACATTTCCGGTACGGTCAAGGGTCAAACAGGTTGGTAGCACACCGGAGTTCACTCGCTAACATAACACGTGCGAGCGATTAGCTTAAGTGGAGAATCACCAACACTTTTAACCCTCCAAAAAAATTAATTCTTTCATGAAAATTATATGGATGAATATTAAATTACAGTTTGGGAAATTAATTGATCTTACGAAAATATAATATTAATTGGAAATTATTTAAAGTGCTCTAATTGAACAAAAAAGAGAAATTCGATCAAAAGGTCCTTAATTAAAAGATGTTGAAAGTGGAAGTGCAATTATTATCGGAATGCTTTAGGGAACATGATCGCATGCACACTTATCAATGAAGGATATCATTCCACTTGGTTTTGATTTTTAAATAACGAATAAAAAAACTTTTAACGTGTCATTTGCAATTCTTTTATGACATTAAATACTTTTTTCATTGCGAATAATTAGTTTTTTTGTTAACTTCTAAAATAGGATCAATTTTAATAATCGTCAAGGGACAGCGATTGATCTAACATTTCACTTACATGGACAATTGAACTTGACTTTCGTGTCTTCTTCACCAATTATAGTAAAAATGACTTAGTTGTCCCACATATAGGCAAGATAATGTTTGATAAATAAGCAATCACTTTCATAAGTCTAAATCAAAATAATTTAATCCCACCCATAAAATATGAAAGCAAAAATCGGACGATTGAGATGCATTATGCATACTATCTATAATAGTATATAATAGTATAGATTATCGCATTGAACATTGAAGCATATATTTTATTTATTAATATAGTAGATAATAGATATCACAACGATCGATGATATTAGTAATCAGTTCATGATATTATAGAGACATCGTTAATCACACAATGACTGATTAAATCAGAGAGAAGCTACTCCAGGATATGATTATTTATATGGTTACGCACATATGTATTTTAACCATTTAATTTCCAATCCCAGCAGTAGATTACAATAACGCGTACACAAATATTATAGCTGCAACGGATAATATATAGTCAACTAGAAGAGAAAGTGCCATGTGATAGCTACTCGTGCAAAGAGTGGATAGACGATGAGGAAAAATCGAAATTATCTTAATTCTTCTGACATTTTATTAGCTCCCATTATCGACTGTCCTAATGTTTTCTTCTCCACGCCCAACTTTGGTCATGTTTTCTGGATAATCGCCTGTCAGAAACCCCAAAAAGTCTATTTGTGTGTGTGTTATTTTTAGTTTAGATGGGCGGTGGTGAAGCACATGGTTTGCACTTTCGAACATTACATTTTTTTCCAATCTGTGTGCTCGTTGCCGTTTTTCGATTCCTTTATTTAATTATTTTTTCTCTTGTAAATATTAGTTTCGTTCATTATGATTCATTGAAATAGACGGCGTCTAAATGAGACATTTTTAGTTTGAACTAGTGAGCGGATACAAGTTATGTGATGATATAATTATTGAGATGCAAAAAATGGTTTTTAATAAGGAATATAGTCCGAAAATGCGAAAGCTATTGTTGTGGACACTGGTAGTCACTCACACTTCATTATATATTTCGATTCGAATTATTATTTTAGCCTCTAAAGTAATGTATGGGGTTGAGCTTCAAACCGCAAGTAAGGTAGACAAGTGTTCGGTTGTGTTTTCATTGCAAGAGATATTTTTAGCTCTGGGATTAGATTATTAATTTTATTTAATATATAGATAGTGGCATCTCTTGCAATAAACGATTCAGCATTGTTTTCTCTGCCGCCACTTGTTCATCTCTCTATACTTCTATATATATTTTGATGCTTTATTTGACTAACCCTAGAAGCTTAGGTGATTACAACCCAAGTTGAGGATATATTAAATATAAATTTTCAAATATGAACGTAAAAATACTTGGGACAACTAAAATAAAACAAAATTAAGCTTGATTTATTATATAAATTTAAAAAATCATTGGCTAATGTTGGGCCTGCTGAACTATACTAATAATGGAAATGAAAACTAAACCATCGAATATCACCAAGCCTCGAATTAATTTTCAAGAACTCAATACATCACCACATGACTATTTCGAAAAGAGAAGTAACAAAAATAAAAAGACCAAAATAAAAAGTGAACAAACCCTAACTCGGATGGCTAAACAAAATTAATTTTCCCCACACCAAGCGTACGGATGTTAGAATTGATAAAACTCACATTCCCAGTAATAGGTATAATACATTGAACATTTGCTTAGTAATTCTAATTTTTTCTTACGTACACCTAAAGGAAGAAAGAGATCAACGAACGATGTACGACATCGTTTTTAAATTAAAATTAAGGACACGTACTTCTATTTTCTTCCTCTGGATTCTCCTATATTATGGAGATGATCAACGAACGTACGGCGAAGAATGTTTCAAGAATAGTTATATATATATATATATATGTGTGTGTGTGTGTGTGTATAGATGCGTAATGCGTTGAACAAAGCGAACAAGTCCTTCATTACACACATAAATCCTTACAGAAAGCATATATTTGCTGAATAAATGCCGGCCACTACACATGCTGCAAGGCATGCAGAGGAGGACGTAATACAACTGTTGTTATTGCTAATTAAAAACCACACCAAATATTTTCGACTATTGTCCCCGTTTCAAAATTGTGTTGACACTTGCATCCATATTATATGCTAATAATTTCAAGGGTCAAATGGGATTTTCTTGTTGTGTATCGGACGTCTTCTTCTCACCCAGTCATAATCCATAGTGTAATAATATTCTGATTTTTGAGGGCTTTGATCACTCCATTCCCTCCATGTCATTCCTCTTGTTGACGCATGCTGCACATTTACTTCCTTTTTATGCACTTTCTTTCCTGGAAAATATAAAAAATATATACATTTAGAGTCATATATAAAGAATGAATTATATTAATCAATACTCAATTAATTAGACAACAATCCCTTTTCGCTTGGGCTGAGAGTTTAACTTGAGCAGCTTATTTCTATTTATGATGCATGCAACGAAGTAATACTTGATAATACACTATATATACAATATATACATATATATAGGGAAAAAGCATTTTACTTGATGAAGCTTCCAATAATTCCTTGCTCAGATTTAGTTCTTTGTTATCAGAAGCACTTTCCACCTGTTAACCAGCACGTCACATTTCACAAACACACACTTCAGTGTGATTAGCTAATAAAAATATTTGTAATGGGAAAAAATATTGTCGATGGGAAATTAACGACAAAGTTGAAACTTCTTACATGAGTTGCATTTAGGTTTTCCCCGATCAGCTTCCTCGGCAACGAAGGCACGAGGGCTTCCTTATCATCAGCTGCTTAGCATCAAGAAACCAGTTTAAATATATGCAAATATTAGTGAAAAGGATATATATATATATATTAATTACAAATGGTTGTTGTTACCTAATCGTAGAAACGATTTGCGTTCATTGACTTGGGCAGAAGATGGTGTATTATAATGCACCAACATAAGTAAGAAAGAGACAGTTGCAGCAATCGCCATACTACGAAGCATTCCCATGGATGATCAGAGATTTTAGTTGTTGATTAATAAATAAACGATGTGATGAACCATGAAATAGCTTTCCTCCACTTGGAATTTATAGTAAGTCTAACTTTATAGAGAGAGGGAGCATACACAAAGCACGAAATTCATATTTTCGAAATGAAAGTACTACAAAGGTGTTTTCGGAAAAAAAAGTACTAGAAAGGTGGAATATATTTTTATTTTTTTTGTATTACATTAAGATTTTAGGATTGCCCGGTTTCCAGTGAAATAAACCGGTTCGAAATTGATCCAACCCGTCTGAATTCTGAGAGTTGGATGTTGGGTTGCCGGTTTGAGATTCCGGGTCGGAGAAGATCCGTATTTGATTATTTTTTTTCAAAGGAAATTTTCACTAACACAACCAATACAGTGATTAATCAAAGAGCCCAAAAATCTATTCTGTAATATTTGATTGACCATCTAGAAAGAAGATTGCTAAAAGAGAAACAAACAACAAAAATCCAAAAAAGACCAACATATATGTAAATAGTTACGTTCATGCGAACGAAAATCGTCATCCGAACCATAAATGCTTGTCATGAATTACACATAATTACTTATAAAATGTAAAAATGAAAAGATATGAAAAAATTGTTGCTGCCCAGGATCGAACTGGAGACCTTCACAGTGTGTAAGACTGACGTGATAACCACTACACCACAGCAACATCGCGCTACATCTTTATAGCATTCTAATTTTCTCACTAACAATGTCAACAAGCAGAGTTAAAGCTACCTCTGAGAAAATAAAAAAAATATTACATCACACTGAAAAACAAAAAGAGTACGGATCTGTCTTCGAGACAATCTTTCTATGATCAGATGACGAAGATCCACCGACCACAGTTGAACTTGTGACGAGCAATGTCCGGCGGCTTTTGAGAAAGAGAAATAGGATTATAAGGTTTATTTTCTTACACTCGCGACATCTTTTGGAGATCTCTTTTCTTTCATTATAAGGTTTTGATGGATTCAGATTTTACAGTTGATATCTGATCAGTGATATCTGCTATTTTGTAGGTTAAGTGGTACACTCGTTTGCATGCATAAAAACATGATTTTTTTGCCAACGTTGTAATACTTCTGATCCTTTTTATTTCTCTAAACAGCACAAGAACACTAATTAGCAGAGGTCATAATCATAATCTTACCACAACCTCCGTGCAAAAAACAGAGTCAGAAAGAATCCGTTTCCCTCTTCCTACTACTCCCCCACCGACGCCTCCGAGATCTCCTCTTTCTCCCATCCTTCTTCGCCTTAGCCTTCTCCTTCAAGTCCCTCTCCCCTCTTCTCTTATACATCTTAAAAGTCATTTGCCTCTCTTCAGCCATTTTCCTCACCTTCTCCGTAATCTCAACAGCAATTTCCCGATTGTACAGCTTCTTCAAGCCCTTCATCAGCTTAGCAAACGTATCCGGCTGAGGCATGACACCACACTCCATCATATCCATGCAGTAAGAGCAAGCCTCCTTCACGTGACCGTTCGAGAACAGAGCATGGATCCAAATCGTCCACGCGTACACGTTGAGTTCGCAGCCTTTATCCACAATAGAGCCCCACACGTCCTTGGCAAGCTGAAGCTTACCTCCTCTCAAGAGGGTGTTCAACAAATCTTTCAAGATACCGTACTGTGGAGAGCTTAACAGCCCCATGTTCACCATTTCTTTGAAGAAATCACAGGCTTCGATCAAGAACCCGTGCTGCAACAGCCCAGAGATTAAGATGATGAATGTATCCACGTTGGGGCTGAGTCCGTTTGCCTCCAGCTCGTTCATGGTCCTCACGCCTTGCTCGGTTTCTCCCAATTTACATGCCAATCGAATGACTATATTGTATAGACTCAAATCGGGGGAGACACCGAATTTCCTCATCTCCTCCATGAGCTCGAGGCACTCCTCTAACTCCTGCTTCTTCTCGTGAGCCAACATGATGTGCATGTATGTCGTTTGGTTCGGGGCTTGGTGGCCACGGAGGATCATGGCGTCTAAAAGCTCGTAGCCCTTTTCGATCTTGCCCCACTTGCAGAAACCGCTTATCAGTGTCGTGTATGTAATGACATCGGGTTTGCAACCGCTGGCTTCCATTTCTTGAAAAACCCTCATGGCCTCTTCCAGTTTCTCCCGAGCACAAAGTGCCTGTATCATGATGGTGTATGAAGTGGCATTGGGGTGACAATTGTTCTTCTTCATCTCCTGCAGGAGATGGAACCCATCAACCATTTTCCCCGAAACTGCGTACCCGTTGAGGAGATTGTTGTAGACAACGATGTCTGGTTCGAAACCGGCTTGCTTCATTTTGACCAAAACGAATTTTGCCTCCATGAGCTTGCCTTCTTTGCACCAGCCATGTAAGAGTGATGTGTAATGTTTTATCGTCGGTTCGAATCTTAAACTCATGTCTTCGAACAGCTGTGCAGCTTCTTTAACGCTGCCGTTCTTACACAAAGCATCCAACAAGCAGCCAAAGACGTATTCGTCAGCTTCGCAGCCATATTTTGGCATCTCGTCTAAAACTTCGATAGCCCTTTTGACCATTCTTGCAGATGCGAACCTCCTCATGAGGATGATGAAGACTTCGGGGGACAAAAGCTGGGGATTTTCTTTCCTCATCTCCTCGATGAGAGCCCAAACAGCTCCGAATTGCCTCATCTTTCCTAATATTTTGATCATGGATCTATAAACATCGTAGCTGTGTCTGTACCCGGGCTGTTTAGATGCCCACACGAAGAATCTGTACCCGATATTCCCAGCATCTCCGCATCGATTGAGCACTCGTTCGGCCAATAACGAGCTCACGACAACACCCGACTCCTGCAAGGCAAGTTCCAACTTTGGGACCCTCGAGTGAAACTTTCTTAGGATTCTGTATATCTTCTCAACGTCGGAGGAAAGCTCATCGTGCCCTTGTGACTGTGAAGAAGATTCTGGTTCGTTCTTCAGGCGAATAAGATTTGGCCAGTCTCTTGATTCATTGAGTGATTTAAATATTCCATGACCATAATTTGGATGATTAGAAATGTGGGAAGCTGTGGATTCAGATGGGATTTTTGGCGATGACTGTAGGTGTGAATTTGTGGTGAAGGTCTTGGGTTTCGAATGGTCATGGAATTGAAACAAGAAGAGAGAGTCCTTTAGAATAGTTTCTAACGAGCACGGAGCTAAATGAACATGGCAACTGATTCTCTTGGTGAAAATTCCCTGCATTTGACTTCACATATCACAGATTAAGATATATGCTTCGTATCAGCATCTCCTTCTTCAATGCCTGGGAACCAGTGTTTGTGATGCAAAACTTGTATTGATTTTCGCCCGGGTTTTCATATCCCTGAAGGTTCACTAGAAACGTTAGAATGCCTTTTACGGATAACAGAATAACACGAGCAAAAAGCAAGACCAGTTTCAAGAACATAGCTTTTTATCAATTGAAGGCAGTGGCAACATTTGCTAATTGCCTACGAAGGTAAGAAATCACAGAAGAGAAATCGAACAGTAACTCCATAGTCATATAATTCTCCAGAAAATAGAAGCACAACCTGTGCACAATTCGCCACATGACAGGCGCAAAGGTGAAAATTTTCACCAAAAAAAAGTGCTGAAATTACACATGAGCTGCAACTAGTTATTCATTGAAGCATTTCATCAAACACAAAGCTTGTCGTTGCCATTGCCATGATTGATCTTGCTTCAGCTAACATAAACGCCGTACTTACCACTAACCCAAATATAAGACTACAGAACAAGACGACCCGAAATTTATCATGCCAGATTCATTCATACATAAACGAAAAATAACAAACAAAAAAAGAAGAAGACAATACCCAATAGGACTGCAGATTCCAGAGTGGGCATATTGAAAGGAATTCGAAAACGTCGAACACTTCAAAGTTTGGCCTTGAATTGATTATTTTTATTGTCAACGAGATAGAAGATCACTACACTGGAAAAACAGATCCTGAAGGAAAGGCCCAAACATTGCTGTAATAAAATTTAGAGAACTTGTCAAGAAATAATCTAAAACTATTAATATCCGACTTTCGATTGGACTTTGTCGACTAATCGATATAATTGGAGCAATGCATTCTTTCTATATCCATCAAGTAATTTAGGTTATTATATATTTTTTTAATTTCTTAAAACATTAAGTACTCTAGGTTAAGAATTTTTTTTTTCTTTCTAAAACATTGATACTTGATTAAACTATATATATTATTATGATGGTAGTGGGAGAAGAAAGAAATTACTAACGGACAGCAGCACGATGCCATATTTATCTCAACGATAAAATGCCTTTGGTGCTCTCAATAATTACCAGCTTGTATATGCATGTATATCATTATCAATTCATAAATTCCTTAATCCGTATATAGTGAGAGCTCCCTTTTAACCCATATAACTCGGTTCATGTAATGAAAAATTATTCTACCATGGTTTCGAAAAAAAAAAATCCTTAATCGAATCCAAACGCCATAATACCAAAATCACCGTGGGTCCCACTTTCCAAACAAATTTGTACTTCGTGTCTACTACACGACACGTCTCCTCACATATATGTCCTTGTAATTTATATATTTGAAAATTAATACTTTATCTATATCCATATGTATAAGTGTTACGAGGAAATTATTGAAGTCTAATTACTCGTTATTCGAACGGTCATGTATTTCTCACTTGTGTTGCGAAATGAGAATCTATTTATCGGAAGTTCGTAACTACAAATATGTTCCAATGAGTCTCCGATTATTTTTATAGTTCTACTTCTAACGCAATATGAATGCGTTGACTCTATATATTTATCGACTACTACAAAACAATTATTCATTTAATTTCCGATGATTTGTATTACTGTTAAATTTAAATGGTTTTAGGACCACCCTACGACGTAGAACTTCGAGAGTTCTTGTTCCAAGGGCGACAAAAGAGTGGTGGTGACATAAGTACCCATCCAAATTGTTTTATTTATTATATATATCAATTTCAATCTTGATTGGTGATAAAATAAAGAGTTTCGCTGTCATTCCCAATCATCTAATGTGCTGGTTCGCGCGGAATCCATTTAATTTCATGTTTCAACCAATACTTGTCATAATAATACATTATAATATTTTGCCAGAAAGGTCAATGCTTATCTACTTGTTTTTGGCGAGCGTGATTTCAAATTAATTTTTTTTATGAAAAAAAAGATGATTATCAATTCAAAATGAATGAATTAGTGAGAACGGCGGCCATATAATAGGATAGATTATAGTTAGAAGAGATTGAAATATTTAATCGTTACATAAAAGTATATACATCGAGGGTCTTAATTCAATTATCTTATTATAGCATTGTTAGATGTTATTATATTTCATTGGTGACTCAACCTTATACGCCATAGTAGGCGACAGAAACATTATTGGATGTGTTTGCAAGACTACATATTAAAAGGTCCCACATATTCGCCAGTCAAGATCTTGATTCGATCTTGTCCATGAATCGATACCATGTTCTTGCATGACCCCTTTATATAAAAATTTATACATGCTCCATTAATATAAAAAAAAAAGGTAATATAATTTCGCTATGGCGTATTGTTAGGGTTGTGTACTTTTATAAGTGGAATGGGTTACACATCGATGCTTTTTAAGAAATCTTTTAAACTTCCTCATCGTTGGTCACATAACTATTTAGGAGTGGGCCCCTAATTAAAATTAATAAAAAGTCATTGATTTTTCTGATTAATACAAGAGATACCATATGCTCTAACACACGTATGTAAATAAAATACCTAAAGAAAACACACATCAAGAATGATTGAATAAAGTTAAACGCGTGACTTGGCGGTGAATGGGGCGTTGTGTGTGACCTTTAACCAAATGCAATAATTATATTTCTTCTTACAAGCACGAACCCAAAAAAGCATTCATTTATTTACTTATTCCCCAAGTTGAATACTCCCATCAAGAGAAAAATCTCTATATTACACACACCCACCCTTTACACACCTTCTCCACTTATTACAAAGGCTCCTCTCGTTAATTCTCTCTCTCTCCTCGCCTGAAAAAAAATCCCATCTTTATTCATATTCAAACATGGGCTTCGTTGATCTTCGCAGCACGGGGCTCGTTCTTGATTTGGGACTCTCCGTGCATGCTAGTTATGATCAGAAGCTTGAAGATCACCACGTGGGCTGTAAATTGATCATATCCGACGGCCACCACCGTCAGCCGCCGGCGTCTCTGACTCTGAGTCTCTCCGCCGATCATCACCGTGAGGCTTGTGCTGTTCTTACGGCGGGCTTTAACGATCGGGTTTCCGGGGAGGATTTAATAAGTGTCGCTAACTCGTCGTCTCTCTCCAACGTGAGCAGCGGCGTCAAGAGGGAGAGAGAGGTGATCGGCGGAGAGGATTTGGAGATCATAGAGACGAATAAGGTTTCATCGCCGTCGTCGAATAAGGTAATGGATGAATTCGACGACGATGGATCCAACGGTCGTAAGAAGCTGAGGCTCACAAAGGCTCAGTCTGCACTTTTGGAGGAGAGTTTCAAGCACCAAAGCACTCTCAATCATGTAAGTGTTTAATTAAATCATTTACGATTAAGGATTGTTATGGATTAATTAATTTTTTTAATTACGTTTATTAGAAACAAAAGCAAGACTTGGCCCGTGACTTGAAACTTAGACCTCGACAGGTTGAAGTTTGGTTCCAGAACAGAAGAGCCAGGTATCTGTATATATCTTTTATTCTTAAATATTTTTAGAAAAAGACTAAATTAATTAAATAATTATTTATTTATAAACGTTTGTTCTTACAGGACTAAGCTTAAGCAAACAGAGGTGGACTACGCGTTGTTGAAGAAATGCTGCGAGACACTAACTGAAGAGAACCGTAGGCTACAAAAGGAGGTACATGAGCTAAAAGCCCTAAAAATAGCACAGTCGCCGCTGTACATGCAGCTACCGGCGGTGGCGACCCTCACCGTGTGCCCCTCTTGCGGCGGATCCGGCGAAGGGGCGGCGAAGGGGTCTTTCACTCTGGGTTTGAAGCCACAGTTCTGCAATCCATTATTCACCAATCGTTCGTCAGCTTGAAGCGTGTGTGTGTGTATATATATATATATATCTATACGACACTATGATATTGATAATATTTATGTGTAAGTCTTAACACCTAACCATCTTTTTGATTGGGTTAAGTGGTTGCAGCATTGATCTAATTGATAGGCAGTATAGATTAATCAGCTTGTTTAAATGGTAATTATTATGTTTAATTGTTTTGTAGTGTTATTAAGTCGTTGTCTAAGATATATTTATAGTGAAAATACTACTACTGTTTTTTATTGTCGCGAATGATATTTCGTGTTTGAAAGAAATATTTATTGCCAAAGTAGAAGGCAATCAATATCATCGAATGAGAGAAAAATTATTGCGTGTTTGAAAAATTATTGTTCATGAATCATGATATTCATGATATATTGAAAGCTGTAGTTGTCATCCATTCATGTAGGCTATTATTGTCCTAGTATTATTATCTACAGCTCTTTCTTCGGATAAAATTAGATTCATTATGTCGAAGGTATAATTAAAAAAATAAATGATATTCGTATCCATTAACGTAAGATTATTATTTTTATGTACGACTGTATTGCGCGAGATGTCTATAATCGTCATTATCTGTATAATAGAAGTATAGTATGATTATCGTGTCTGCTAATTACGGGAAGTAAGAGAGACACATGATCAGTGGGGCCAAGAAGAGAGAGACGTATCGATGAAGAAAAGAATGGTCAAAATTAAACTAATAATTTAGAAATTGTGTTGACAAATGTTTTATTATTACAAAATTGTATTAATTAGTCTTGAATTGACGAGGGGAGTGATGCCCACGTGAAATGCTTAGTTTAAGGGAGTCCGGTGGGTCACGCGCCACGTGATGTTCCCCTGCTCCGCATTTACGCTTTCATCAATCATGTATCGACTAATGTTCAATAATAATAATAATACTTATAATATTTCATCAATCAATGATTATTTTTAAGTCCCCCCACTTATAATTCAACTTAAATATCCAATTTTGTGAGTACACGTGGTGTGGTACTCCATCTTTAAATCTTAATTTCGTTCGTGTGTTAGGTCGGTGAGATCATTATTCTTAATTTATGACTTGTAAAAAGTGATTTTTTTATTTTTCATCGTTATAATTGTTTTGAAAAATGAAAGTTGAACTTTGGGAGTTCTCTAGATAGCAAAGGTATATGATTCGTTTATCTTCATCCGCAAAAAGTTGAGAATAATATTTATTTTAAAGTTACAATCCCCAAAACATATACATGGGGACAACAGCTTATGATTCGTAATGCTATTGTCTCCCTAATTTTATGCTTACCATTATAAGGCCGACAACATTATAATGTAAATCCAAAATCGACCTAACGCAATACTTCAATTTAGCTTTTTCAAAATTTCTTCGTTATCCGAATATATAATCTGAAGATATCATGACTGATTGGAGTCATTCATAATAAAATACATGTCTGAACTTGGTCGGAGATACACATCAAAATATTCAGAATATAACACGTATGAAAATAAGATCAGAGCTAACAAAACATATCTGGATTGTTATATATCTTAATCGTGCGCCAACTTAATTTTCTTTTCAAATAAATCGTAAAAAAGATTTTGGAAAGGTGGACATATTGGCTTTGCGAATTGGGATAGATCTCCAATCCGCAAAAAGCGCATGAAAAATAATAAATACCTAGCTGAACTAATAACTATAATATTTAAAATCAATATAATGAATAAAATTATATGTAGGGTAAACGTGACAACCACTTGGGCCAAGGCCCAGTTAACACGTAACTTGGGCCTATACGCAAAAAAAAAAGGTACGTAATTCCTTTATTGCACAAAAACACAACATAAAACTATCACAAGCTTCCTCTCATCAATCCAATAAAAAGAACAAAATACAAAAAAAAAAAAACTCACCGCAAACATTCGTTAGTGCTGAGACCACTGAATACTCTTCAAATCAATCCCATCTTTATACATCTCATACAATGGGCTCATCTCCCTAAGCTTCTCCACCTGCTTCACCGTCAACTCCACCGCCAAATCAATCTCCTCCTCCGTCGTGAACCTCCCTATCCCATACCTGATCGACGTGTGAGCCATGTCCTCGTCCACTCCCAAAGCCCTTAACACGTACGACGGCTCCAAGCTCGCGCTCGTACAAGCACTGCCACTCGACACCGCCACCTCCTTCAACCCCATCAGCAAGCTCTCTCCTTCTACGAACGCAAAAGAAAGATTCATGTTCCCATGGTACCTTTGAGTTTCGCTGCCATTAACCACCACGCCCTCAAGCTTTTCCCGGATCCCCTTTAGGAGCCTATCGCTCAGCGTCTTGATCCTTTGCCCATCGTACGACATCTCCTTCATCGCGAGTTCACAGGCGGCTCCAAATCCAACGACTAGTGGAGTGGGCACCGTTCCACTGCGGATGCCTCGTTCTTGGCCGCCGCCGTTCATCTGCGGCTCGACCCTGATCCTCGGCCTGCGCTTCATGTACAGCCCGCCGACGCCTTTGGGTCCGTAGATTTTGTGGCCGCTCAACGACATCAAGCTCACGTTCATCTTCTCCACGTCGATTGGCACTTTCCCCAGCGCTTGAGCTGCGTCGGTGTGGAAGGGCACGTTCTTCTCCTTGCAGATTCTCCCGATCTCCTCCATGGGCTGAATCACGCCGATCTCGTTGTTCACCATCATCACGGAGACCAATCCGGTGTCTTCCCTGATCGCGTCCTTCAATTCGCCCAAATCGACGAGCCCATCGGATTTCACGGGGAGATAAGTCACGTCGAAGCCCTCCTGCTGCAGATGCCGGCAGGAATCGAGCACGCACTTGTGCTCCGTCTGCGTCGTCACGACGTGGCGCCTCTTGTCCCTGTAGAAGTGCATCGCCCCCTTGACGGAGATGTTGTTGGACTCCGTGGCTCCCGAGGTGAAGATGATCTCCTTGGGAGACGCGTTGATCAGCGACGCCACCTGGCCGCGCGCCTGCTCGACGGCGTCCTCCGATTCCCAGCCGTAGAGGTGCGTGCGCGAGTGCGGGTTCCCGAAGCGAGAGAGGTAGTAAGGGAGCATCGCGTCGAGCACGCGCGGGTCCACGGGGGTCGTGGCCTGCATGTCGAGGTAGAGAGGGCGGCCGGAGATTCGAACGCCCTTAACGGTGGTGAAAGCTTCGGAGGACAGGGCTTGGGGTTCCACCGCCGCCGCCGCAGCGGTGGAAAGACGGCGGCTCGTGATGCGGCGTACGGTTGATAGGAGTCTCGAAGCCATTTGATTTAGCTGGGGTTTTGAGGTTTCCACTTCAGCTTCCCCCAAATTGATTTTAGGGGAAGAGATAGGCGGTGGTGAATGGATCGAATCGAACCGATCCAAAATCGGGTGGATCTGGATAAATCTGGACCGTTGACATTGATCGTAATCTGAAGGTTTAACGATGGACACGTAGCCAAGCGCAATTCCAGAATTTTTGTACTTGGTTAGTCTGAAAAAGTGAAAGTCGCTCGCGGCCCATTAAGGAATGAAAAGGCTTTAATACATTTTAAAGCGCAGCCCAATAAGGAAAATCTGCAAAGCCACTTCCCATAGTCAAAAGGCAGTCCAACTTTTTCTAGGTACCATTATCGACATCTTCAAGTCTTCAACACACACTACTTATCCACAAACCAAAACCAAATCACAGCCGTTCAAATGCAAAAAGATCCTGCGGCGGAGATCTATCACCACCACTAGTCGACTCCAAGCTCGAGGAAGGAAACCAAATCCCTCGCCGCACCATCCTCATCGCCGCTCTGCTTCGGAATCTCCGACAGCATCTGCGCGACCTCTCTCATCGTGGGACGCTTCGCCGCCTGCTCCTCGACGCACAGCATCGCCACGTGGAACACGTGGATAACCTCGCGCAAGGGAATCGTCGACAGCCTCGGGTCCATAATCTTCACCACCAGTAATCTAACGATGTTTCTGTGCCTGATTCTTCCCAAGGTTTGTATCTCCGCGTTGAACCCGTGATCGTGGGATGAGCCACCGCGGCTCATCGCGGGCAATCTTTTTACAGCAACTCGTTCCCCGTTGGGCATGGTCCCTTTGTACACGGTGCCAGCACCGCCTTTACCGATGATGTTGTCTTCTTTCAGACAGGCCAACACGTCCTCGCACGTGAACTCCAGTCTCTGGAAAGCAGTGAGCTTCCAAGAGCGGGCCGGGCCCGCTCTCTTCAAGGCCCGGGCTTTAATAATTGCAGCCACAGCGAACAATATCGAGCAAACGAGCAACACTAACACGAGCAATAGCTTCGTGGAAGGAGACATTGCCTTCTTCTTGTGGTGCATGACGGGCCCGGAAGACGACAAACCCTCCTTACAGGGCCCGATGTAGGGTCCACAGAGGTTCGGGTTTCCCAAGAACGACGTGTAGTTGAAGTAACTGAACTGACCGGTGCCGGGAACTAAACCAGACAAGTTATTGTAAGAGAAATCTATGGATGTGAGGCTCTGCATAGTAGCAACCGATGAAGGGATGGTACCTTCTAGAAGATTCCTCGATAAATTTAAGTAGTTCAAGATTCTCATGTTAGTGATCTCAATGGGAATTCCGCCGGAGAACCGATTCCTGCTGAGGTCCACGAATGTTAGAAGCTTGCATTCGCTGATCTCGGGAGTAATCTCCCCAGAAAACACGTTGTTGCTTAGGTCCAACTTCGAAAGCTGCTGCAGTTTCCCGATTTTGCTTGGAATCAAGCCCGAAAACTTATTCCTGTCGAGCAAAAGCTTCTGCAGGCCCGTAAAATTCCCGATTCCATCGGGCAGCGGACCCGAAAAATTGTTGTTGGAGAGATTAATCTGCCCGAGGCTCATCGGCGAAGCATTATTCGTATCGGGGAAGCCACCGGAGAGCAAATTGTTTTGAAGCTCAATCTGGGTCAGATTCGGCAGACCCAATAACCCGTTTGGGATCGACCCTTTTAAGAAATTATCGCTCATTCGAACCCTAGTTAAAGAAATGCACCTGCCTAAAGAATCTGGGATTTGGCCTAAAAGAAAGCTCGCAAGAATTATCAGAGTTCGAAGCTTATTACCGCTGCACAAACCAGAAGGTAAAGTACCAGTCAACTTGTTAGAACTCAAGTCTACTTCCTGCAGATTCCCATTCATCCCCAAACTCCTCGGAACAATCCCAGTGAAATTATTCTCCCACAATTGCAGCACTTGCAGTTGAGGCAATGCACCGATGAACTCAGGTATCGAACCAGTTAATCTGTTTCGAAAGAGATTCAAAAGGGTAAGATTTTTCAGCGCAGAAAAGTACTGTGGAATCTCACCAGAGAACAAGTTGTTGGAGAGATCCAAGGACTTTAGGCTCTTCAAATTGCTGATCTCGGGAGCGTAGGAATAATCCTTGTGATTCACTTTCCTTAATTAGTTTAGGCTTAGTTTAGGAGAATATACTTAACTTATGAGGTGATTGTGTTTTCCTTATTAGTTTAGGCTAAATTAGTGGCCTGATTATAGGCATTTATTAGTTTCCATGCAAACTTCTATTTAAGCATGGGAAGAAGCCGGCAGTGCATCACCTGAAGACATTCGGCTGCATTGAAGTGAAGCAGGGCGCGAGGGGGATCTCGCTGAGCCAGGGCGCTTACGCCGGCAAGATCCTGGAGAAGAGCGGCATGTCAGGGTGTAACCCCTGTCACGTGCCTATGGAACCGCGCTTGAAGTTGAGCAAGCTCAGCACAGAGCCGCCGGTCGATGCGACGGCGTACAGGAGCGTCGTTGGGAGCTTAAGGTATTTGGTCAACACTCGCCCTGATCTAGCGTTTGCGGTTGGCTATGTGAGTCGGTTCCTGGAAGATTCACGCGAGGATCACCTCGCAGCTGTGAAGCGCATCCTGCGCTATGTGGCCGGGACCCAAGATTGAGGACTCTGGTTCGACAGGAGGGAGAAGGAGGAGCCTTATCTGACAGGCTTCAGCGACAGTGATTACGCCGGGGATGTTGATGCAAGTAAAAGCACAACTGGCGTGACTTTCTTCCTCAGTGGCAGCCCGATCACCTGGCAATCCATGAAGCAGAAGGTGGTGGCTCAGTCCAGCTGTGAGGCAGAGTATATAGCAGCTGCTAACGCTGCTTGTCAAGCATTGTGGCTCGCTCGTGTGTTGTCTGAGGTGCAGGGAACAGCAGCAAGAGCACCAATGCTGAGGGTGGACAATAAGTCCGCCATTGCTTTGATCAAGAATCCAGTACTCCATGGACAGAGTAAGCACATTCGAGTGAAATATCACTTCGTCCGGGAGGCTGCAGAAGAAGGCTTGATTGATGTAGAGTTCATCATAAGCGAGGATCAGCTGGGCGACATTCTGACGAAGCCGCTTGGAAGGACCAAGTTTCATGAGCTACGGGGTAAGATCGGCCTAATCGACATCAACGGTGGACACAAGGCTTAGGAGGAGATTGTAGGAATAATCCTTGTGATTCACTTTCCTTAATTAGTTTAGGCTTAGTTTAGGAGAATATACTTAACTTATGAGGTGATTGTGTTTTCCTTATTAGTTTAGGCTAAATTAGTGGCCTGATTATAGGCATTTATTAGTTTCCATGCAAACTTCTATTTAAGCAGTAAAAAGACTACAGAAAAGTCAGTCGATTTCAGCTGCACCAAAACAAGATCGTGTTCACTGTGTTCGCGTGAGTTTTTCCGACTGGGAGTGAGCTCTCCCTCGAGGCCATTCACCTGAAGAAACAGTGAGTCCAAATTCTGCAAATTCCCAATCTCCGCCGGAATCTCGCCGGTAAGTCCACAGTTCGCCGCGTCGAGCCTCACCAGCGTCGTTAAATTCCCAATCTCCCTAGGTATCCCACCGGTAAACGTGTTGTAGTACCCAACGTAAAGCTCTCTCAGTCGCGTCAAGTTAGCGAGCTCCTTCGGTATCTCGCCGGTCAACTCGTTACCGGACACGGCTAGGTATTCCAGGTGAGGGAAAGTCCCAAACTCCGGCGGAATCGCGCCGCTGAAGTAATTGCCGCCTAAGTGCAAATGTACGAGGTTTCGCAGCAGATAAGCTCGAGAGGGAAACGGTCCCGTGCGGTTGTTGTTGTACAGATCGAGGAATCGGAGGTCGCGGAGGCGGTACAGCTGTATCGGAAACGTGAGGTTGAAGACGTTGTTGGAGAGGTTCAGGTACCGAAGCGTGACGAGGTCGGATATCTGCGGCGGGATTGGGCCGGAGAGGCCGAGGCTTGAGAGGTCGAGGGAGGTCACGTGACGACGCTGTGGGTCGCACGTGACTCCGGGCCACGTGCAGTGACTGGTGGTGGGCGTTCCACGTGGCCAGCGACGCCTGAGGGTCGACCGAGATGGAGGCTTTGATGGTTAGGAGGATTTGACGCTGGTCGGTGACCCTCGCCGCCGCCACGTCGGACCAGATGAGGAGGAGGAGGAGGAGGGAGAGGAAGCGCATTGTCTCTGAGCTGAGAGCACTGAACGGTGAACAGTGAATAAATGCAGATTATTGTTGTAAAAGTAATATTATACTTTACAAGGGAGCTTAGTGTAAATAAATGACAATTTAACTTTTAAGACACTAACTGCACTGCACGTCTGCACGTATACCGTAATTTTTTTTTTGTATTATTATATAAAAAAGTTTTGAAGTTGAATTGTATTGTAGGGCTCAATAGTCTTTGTTTTTGTTATTATACTGTGTCGAAAATTGTGCCGCTGATAGTCGCCGGCCGGTACTATCACGAAAATCTTGAAAGTGACGGTGTTACTTGTTTGCATCTCACCCGTTACATTACAGATTTGAGAGGCATAATTTAATTTTAAATATATATTTGCATCAAAGGAATAAAAAGCATTCGTCAACAATTACATTAAAATACACAGTCGATGGTGCTCTAACAAATTACTTATTATTTATTATTTAAAATTTTAGCTGGTATTATAATTTAAAATTTAATTGCGGGGTGATGTATAATAACATGGAATCAAACTTGCACTTAGTCTATAATATAATTAGTTTCAATTAAAAAGGTATATTATATTACACTAATATGGAATCAAAATTAAGCATGCATTAACGAGGGTAATCGTTAAATAACTAATAAGTCCTTCTCGAGAGACAGCAAACTTCACGTTTTCTACACATCAAATCTGCAAAAGGGTAACGTCATGGGCCAAAGTGCATATTCAACGGTTGCTTTCATGTTTATGGGTCTACTCAACCATTAATAGGGGGGACACTTATATAGCTTCATTCATTAATTTAGATTTGTTTCGGCATGGGATGTGCAGTAAGTATAGCAGAGTTCATTGAATTCGACAAGAAATAATTTGTTATTATTATCGATGAATAATACGAGTACAAAATAATTAATTAAGGTACGTGTTTCATGCAGATAGATACCTAACTCCACTATCTGTCCTACCAAACACATGCATAGACAACTTAGTTTGGTTGGGTCGTCGTCGTCAGAAAGAATAAATAATGACTGAATTATTACATGCAATTCGATTTTCAATAATTCGACTAATCCAATCACAAAAAAATTATTGATTATGTATTTAGATGCATGCTATGGCGCCAAAGATGGTGCTGGAGTGACGACGGGAACGATATATTACCTCGTTTTAATATTTATCAAAATCAAGATTGATAATTCTTTCAAAAAAATAATAAAAAAATTCATGAATTGATAGCGTACGACACGTGCCTCTCCCTCTTATTACATGTAAGCATCTAAGATAATAAAAGCCCATCATTGTCTCGTTTGGATACGAACGAGTAGTCGTCAATGCGTATTTATTTTTTACCACACACTTGCACAGAAAACCCTCGATTTAATTTATTGCACTTACACGCCACTTAATAATAATAATAATAATTCCACATCGAATTATTACCTCACTTCGTTCTTTCACAATACTTATTATATTGAACGCAATCATTAAGAAAGTTTTCAATACGCAAAGAAAATTAGCAATATCGTCGCTTAGAGGACCCCGCGCAATCTTCCCACGACTTCACTCATTGTAAAGTCGAAATCCGTCTCCATCTACACAAAAATTTAATTAACGTGTAAAACGAATTATTAGTTTAAAATGATTAAATAATAAAGCATGCAAAAACTTAAAGCTTATTCTTACAACAACAACAACATGCCACGTGTTTACTTACCTCTGCGATGATGGTAACGTCGACGGCGATGTCTCCAAAGGTGGTGGCGTTTATGCTGGCGACGCTCAGCCTAAGCTTCTCCACCTCGCCGAGCAGCTTCACCATGACGCCCGCAACCTTATGGCATTGGATTCTCAGCAGGATTTGGCTGTTGCACAGCCTTGCTTCGATTTCCGGCAGAGCTTTCTCCTCCCCGCTGCAGCTCCGACCTCCGCCGGCGCCGGAACCGTCGTCGTCTTCCAACGTGGCCCTCGATTTCTTGACAAGGACGAACGATTCCACGGTGTGCTTCGCCGCCTGTTCCTCCAATGTCTTCACCTTTTCTTGGAGCTGTTTCAAGTACTGTATTGCGTCGCTCAGCACAGAAGTTTTATCCATCTGTAATAACAATAAAAATATGCTAATTATATTACAAAAAAGGGTTTTTTTTAATTACTTAAAAAAAACGTAGTAAGTATTATTACTACCGTACCTTCTTCAAACCAGGTACCATGGTGGAAAGTGCTAGAAACTTCTGGCTGAGCTGCTCCCGGCGCTTCCTCTCGGCGATGATGTGGTCGTAGTTCTGCGACGGAAGCCTCACGCGGCTGTTCTTCTTCTTCACCTCGACGCACATCAGCTTCTCCCCGGCGGCGACGTTATTACCGTCGCTGCTCTTCGGGCCCAGAGAGGAGCTGTCCTGAAACCTCAAAACCTCGGAGACGAAGGCCTCTTCGTCTGGGTTCAAATCCCTCGACTTCACCAGATTATTACCGCCGCTGCTCTTCCTCTTAGCGCCGCCGGGGCCCGAGTTCCCGTTCTCGAAGTTGAGTATTATCGGAGTGGAAGAGGCGCAGGTGACGACGGTGTTTATTACCTCCGGCGCCGACGTCGGGGAGAGGTTCAGGCGGCTCGAGTCGTAATCGTTCGGCCTCTTGAGTAGCTTGCTGGGTGGTTGGTGGTGGCCGTCGAGCTCTTCGCCGACGTGGTAGTCGTCCATGAGAAGGAGCTCGGTGAGGTCCTCCGCGCACAAGGAGCTTATCGAGTCGGTGCTGGGAATGTTCATCAGCGTCGTCGTCGTCGGCGTGTTGTTGGCGGCTTCTTCCGTTAAGCAGCTTTCGAAGTCCTGCCGGTGCCATTGCACTACGGTTATTATTACATTACACGTAAAAATATTTAACTTTGTCTTTTAGTTTTTGTTATTTATTGTGGTGGTGATATTAATTAGTGTCCTTTTTTTTGCGTAAAACCAACCTAGCCGAGATACAACCAAAGAACAAAAAAAATCGAATTGTCGTGTAAGTATTCATCCTTTGCAATCTTCTCCTTGTGGTTAAAAAACAAAATGGATAATAACGATAATATAATGATAACAACAATAATATTAATTTGGCGGATGGTTACGTATTTGAAGAAGGGAAGGAGAGTCTCACCATGTCAACGAACCATGAATCAACCGCCGTGCAGTCCATAGTTGCAACAGTGATATTTTTTATGAATCGCCTGATAAATTAATTACTCCACTGTGACATGGAAAAATAATAATACACGCATATATCAGTAAAATTATAAACATAACAAATATATGTTTTTGTAGTGGATAAGCATGCAATAAAAAGGGGTTGTTTCGTTTAAACTTGAAATACAGTGAAGAAAGAGCAAAAGGGCACCTTGTGTAGTTACGCAAACCTTGGAGCTCTATTGCAATGAAATGGGGAAGCATTTTTCCATATTTATATAGGATTTTGTTTTTTGTTAAAAGAAAAGGATACGTCGATGCGGTGAAATTTAATTTTTGTTTTTTTTAAGTATGGGATACTGATAATATTTTTCGAAAAAAAAAATAATACTGATAAGATATCTGTGGCTACCGTTACCACTTCGAATCTTTGGTGTCGTGGGAGAACAGAACATTAATTAATTACCACGTTGTTGTTTTTTTTTTTTGTTACGGATGATAAATTATTGAACTAATTATTGTACCAAGTCAGACTGTTTAGCGTTGGAGTTGTCAAATACGCATTAAATTATTTTATACGTATTAGCAAACAAGTGGACCTTAAACCGGGATTTAAATCTTTTTGAAGGAAGGTGATATGTTTTGAATTATTTCGATTTGATTGTTATCGTAAAATATATTATAATTATATACAGGTGCTCTATATACATATATATAATTAAAGATCAAAATGTACTAGACTAGAGTATCATCTTCGCAGATCGCATAGATATAACATGTAATCTATGTTTAATCATCGGTTAATTAAGTTGTCAGAAAATAAAACCTTTTAGTCCAGCGTGATATGCTGCATGTTAATCCAAGTGATATTTCATCAAAAAATGAATTAATAATAGATGGTTCACTAATTAAAAAATTGAACGAAAAGTATCAATTCAAAGTATTGTCTGACCTTTTACGGGTAATTATTAATTAGTCGTACGTATTAAATATTCTGAATTAAATGACTAGCATTAAGTGCTTATCAGAAAACTAATAAAAAAGTATTTTCTAACCCTTACGTGGTATATCAATATCACCATAGTAAGTACAAAAGCCCTCGGGCAGTCATAACTACTCTATATATATATTCATATATTTAAAATCAATTAATAGTTGTGCTCTATTATTGCCCAGTGAAATATATCTCGATATAGTGTAGTATTATCCTGCTTATTTATAAATTCGAAAGTTGGATTTGTGATACACGTGATGGTTAAATATTATTTATAAAAAATAGTATGATTTTCGAAGTTGTAATTAGAACTTAAAATGTGGATAAAATCAGAAAAATATCACTTTTAAATATTTCAATCACGCACATTTAAGTCGTGCATCACTGGCCGTTAGATTTTTATGCGAATATTTTAAATTTCTATATAATACGCCATAAGAAAAAATAACAACTTGTTGAAATTCATTCCCATAAATGATGTATATAAGAGAAATCTCCTACACCCTAATCACAAGTTGACAGACAAATTTAGGAATATAATTTATTTCGGCACGTGCTATAAATTATAACTCTACCTACCCATCTACCTCCAAATCACATGCTGTAACGGCCCGGAGACAAAGTTTTCGGCGAATTTATAAAAGTCGAATTTGAATTTCATTATTTGTTAGTTTCATATGTGCCATAATTTAAATTTTTATAAAATAATAATGAAGCGCTTATGGCTTTCGTTATAAATATATATAAATGTAATGCTAGACTCCACATTTATATTTTTTGTATTATTGGCTATCGACATTAAGCCTTCTTGAGAAACCTATATACACCTAAAAAGTTGAAAGGGAATGCATACGTTATATATATGTGCCAACTGGCAAGTATGGTAAAGTGTTCTTTATTTCTTTTAGTACCATTCTTTTTCCCTATTCCTTCACTAGGCCTACAGTGTCTCCGCAGCAATAATGTAACGCAATCTCATAGAATAAAAAATAAAAAATTTATCAAAAACACACAGACACACTACAAATGTTTAAAAGCTCCCAGTTGTCAGTATCTTTGTTGACCCTAATTATTCGAAGATAAACAAATACAAACGACAAGCGACTGCATCTATATATTTGACACAAAAAACAGATTTTTTGAATTCATTATATCTAACAAAGCGGTAATATATTTTGTATTTAATATGAGATGCTAAAACTCGTATAGGTTCAAAAGAAATCAAATGAGTAACAAAATATTATTTATTTATTTATTTAAAAAAAATGATATTTTCATATATCAATTAGACAAATTTTTTTGAACAATAAGCAAAATCGCTAAAGAATAGGAAGAAATCACAAAAAAAAAAATATGAAAAAAATGATATTTTCATATATCAATTAGACAAATTTTTTTGAATAATAAGCAAAATCGCTAAAGAATAGGAAGAAATCACAAAAAAAAAATATGAAAAATTATTTAGTTAATGCACGCATATGCACATATATTTTTTTGTTTTATTTAAAAATATTTTCACTTTGTTCGAGTTTGGGCTTTTGGTTCAAATTGCAGATAGCTTATTGAGCTTTGGCATAGATAATGCAAAAACTTCAAATGTATATGGAATGAGATTTAATCCACATATCGATAAATATGGTAAAGCTGTTAAAGTATTCATAGAGGCACAATGTTCCATTTTGAACACTATTTTATAATTAATATTAACTCGTTAATTAAATATTAAATAATATATGTATTTAAAGATTGTCCTTCTTCTCTATACAATCCAAAACCTCTCGCTTATATTATATCATCAATTTCGTATTAAAACAAGTATTATGATACAAAAATTGATGACATATCCAACACATTATGTATATATATTAGTGCTACTATTCAAAAACATCATAAGTTTTCTTTTTCTGTCGACTCGAATGGTCGTAGCAAGAATAATATTGGTATATAAAAAACTGAATCAAAGTATAATTAATTTGCAACAAAGACTGTAATGAAAATTATGTCTAGTAATTGATGAGATATCCAACATTTTATATCTATGCACATACTATTTAACGAGTATTGAGGAATATTACATCCATGAACAATGTATATAATAACTATTATCATTATTTAAAAAAACAACCTATTATCAAAATGAAATCTAATACTGTTGTTGGATTCGCTAGGCCGCTCGGGGCGATGCGCAGCGGAAAATTTAATTCGATAAAACATTTTTATCGTATAAATGCAACCCCGCCGGTTCATCTAGCGAGTACACGGATCGGCACCATTTTAAAATCACGTACGTTGTACGAATTTCACACTGTTAGGGTTTTGGAATATACCTATTCCTTAGCCTCTTTAGCGATGAGTGAGGGGGAATCAATTCCCGGTATGTAGCTACCACCGTCTTCGTACGTTCGTCGTAGGTATCACCGATCTCGCACACTCGTCGTAGGGATCCAAATGTCTCCCCTCTAATCGAGTCCACCGTTTTGGATTACGACACCGGAATTATCTCTTCGCTAGTAGAGACAAGCCCGCTGATTAAATCGATACACCAGAAAGGAAATAGCAAGAACTTTTCTTGTACAATTGGCACACGTCGAAAAGTGAGATGTTTGGGATGATGATGAGTCTTGTCAACTTTTCTCCTTTTCTACTTTTCTACTTTTTGTCAACTTTTTCTCCTCTTCACAACTATTCTTCTCGTATGATTTCATTATACTATATACATACATATATGAAACCTTTTTGCATAGCTTAGTAGAAACGGCTCCACTAATTGGAATTAAATTCCATTTACTTCCATTTACTTGTCTTGATCAAAACGGTTTTGAAGATTAATTAGCATTATTATTTTTTTTAAATCAATATTTAAAGACGTTAGAAACGTTTTCTTCTAATTAGTCAAAGCATTAAACATGTGCCTTTATGGGCTTTAATTTAAATTTTAAACTCCAATTTAAAATCCAACAATTAATTAGGCAATTCTAATTAATTACCAAATTAATATATAAGCCCAAACAATCAATCTCAATTGATTATTTCATTTCCTTAATTAAATAATCAAAATTATCTAATCATATATTTAATTCAACAATTGAATTAAGTCCAATCAAAATATTGGAAATATCAATTTTGTACTGTCATTCTCCGAAAGTTTGTGTGACCCTTTTAGGTTCACGATTAACACTAGTAGTGGGTTTACAACTTATTGTAATTAACTGAATTAACTCTTTAATCTCTAGTACCCACAAATCACGGGAACACCTAGCAAGTAGCGTGATCACCTAGCGTTAAGTGAAATAGCGAGTAAACCTTTTTCAATTGTGAGTGCATACATGTAAAATCCTTTCGACATCTAATTTCCCGATCAGACCTTGGGCATGGAATTATATGTCGAAACTCAATTGGTCTAATAACTATGATTTCATTTCAAGTTTAAATGATTCATTTATGAATCTCAATTCATCATGCATTGGCCAAGGACTTTGAATCATAAACTATGAAAAACATAGGAAATTCACTTATTCTAATATAAGTGTTGAATTCTATGTTGGCCACAGATAAATCTCCATACACACTAATACAATACCCAACATATCCCTTTTGTGATTATCTAGTAATCAAAAGATATATCAAAGTAAAGCATAATATGCACAAGACTACTATCGTGCCTCAAGTCAGAGGATTAGTCATGTACTATCGCAACATGAAAATTCTTATTCGACATAAAAGTTTCCAGTTAAGAATTTTCAGCGGGTCAGGTTCAATGAACTTGTTCCCAAACAAGCATCTGCATATATGCATTTGCGTCAACACGCTAACGTTAACGGAACATAACATTCTTGTGTCACAAGCATGCATCATATACACAAGTCTTTCCGGGTTATTCAATGTCATGTCTTGAAATACCCATCGACTTGGAACTTTATTTAAGATCACAGCCTAAGACATATTCCATAATCGCCATCATATGCGCAACCATGTCCCTCAGCTTACAATGATCTAAGGACTTTATCATAAGTGCAAATAATTAAATTAATGCATGCACAAAAGATAAAGATAATGCCTTTTATTAGATATATTTCCAATAAATTGTCTTTACAAGTAGAAAATATCCAACCAAGTTGGAACGCTGGGCATTCTACTCTAACAATCTCCCACTTGCCCTAGTTCCAATTGCCCATATATCTCAGGCCTATCTTCTCGAGATGTCCATCAAAGACCTTTTGTGATAAGGGCTTAGTCAAGGGGTCTGCTACATTTTCTGCTGAAGTGACTCGATCCACAACGACGTCGCCTCTACCAATGATCTCTCTAATCAGGTGGTATCGCCTCATGATGTGTTTGGATCTTTGATGAGATCTCGGCTCTTTCGCTTGCGCTATAGCTCCGTTGTTGTCACAATATATCATTATTGGATCAACAACTGACGGGACTACACCCAACCCTTGGATGAAGTTCCGCATCCAAACAGCCTCTTTTGCCGCATCTGATGCTGCAATATATTCAGCCTCGGTAGTAGAGTCTGCAGTCGTCTCTTGTTTGGAACTTTTCCAACTAACTGCACCTCCATTCAAGGTAAATATGTATCCGGACATAGATTTTGAGTCATCTTTATCGGACTGAAAACTAGAGTCAGTAAATCCTTCTAGTTTCAGTTCTCCACCACCATATATCAAAAAGACATCCTTAGTCCTTCTCAAGTACTTCAGGATCGTCTTAACGGCTTTCCAGTGTTCATCCCCTGGATTAGATTGATATCTGCTCGTGACGCTCAGAGCATGGGCCACGTCAGGCCTAGTACATAGCATTGCATACATAATGCTACCAATAGCCGATGCATAAGGTATCCGAGCCATTCTTTCCCTTTCTTCAGGCGTCTTAGGAGACATAGCCTTAGAAAGTGAAACACCATGACCCATGGGAAGGTATCCACGCTTGGATTCCTCCATGCTAAACCTCTTTAGCACCTTGTCTATGTACATTGACTGGGAAAGTCCGATCATCTTTCGTGATCTATCTCTATAGATCTTTATCCCTAAGATAAAAGATGCTTCTCCCAAGTCTTTCATGGAGAACTGTTTAGATAACCAAGTCCGTGTTGACTGCAACATTCCTACATCATTCCCGATGAGTAGAATATCATCAACATAGAGCACGATAAATGCCACTGCATTTCCACTGACCTTCTTATAAACATACGGTTCATCCGGGTTTTTATGAAAATCAAACACTTTGATCGTTTCATCAAATCGGATGTTCCAACTCCTTGAAGCTTGTTTCAGTCCATAAATAGACCGCTGGAGTTTACAAACCATTTGTTCGCTCCCACTGGATATGAAACCTTCTGGCTGTTTCATGTAAATCTCCTCCTTAATGTTGCCATTAAGAAAGGCAGTCTTCACATCCATTTGCCATATCTCGTAGTCATAATACGCAGCCATGGCAATCAGAATCCGAATGGATTTAAGCATTGCAACTGGTGAAAAAGTTTCCTCATAATCAACACCTTGCTTTTGAGTGTAACCTTTTGCAACCAGACGCGCTTTAAAAGTACTCACTTCTCCATCAACTCCAAGCTTACGCTTGTAGACCCACTTACAGCCAATCGGTACACTACCATGTGGTGGGTCCACCAAGGTCCATACCTTGTTCGAGTACATGGAGTCCATCTCGGACTGCATTGCTTCTCGCCATTTATTCGAGTCAATGTCAGACATTGCCTCTTCATAGCTCGTTGGATCACTATCCAAAAGGAGTCCTCTTCTTTGTTCTCTAACAATAGGTTCAGCCTCTCAGGCGCCCTTGAAACCCTAATGGATTTTCGAAGAGGTTGTGCCTCAGACGGTCCGGGCTCAACTGGTGTATTATTTGTGACAACGTGTGGGATGCTTTGTGGCTCAAGTTCTTCATTAAGTTCTACAGCCCCGCCACTATTTTCAGAAATGAACTCTTCTTCTAAAAAAGTAGCGTTCCTCGAAACAAACACCTTTTGTTCGGAGGGATCGTAGAAATAGTATCCCACAGACTCTCTTGGATACCCCACAAATTTACATAAAATGGACCTCATATCCAATTTATCTCCCACTTGCTGCTTCACGTAAGCAGCACAACCCCACACTTTGAGATATTTGTAAGAAGGTGTCTTACCACACCACATCTCATAGGGTGTACTTGGGACGGCTTTACTTGGCACTCTATTCACTATATGTGCCGCCGTTTCTAAGGCATAGCCCCAGAATGAAAGAGGTAAGCTAGTGAAACTCGTCATTGATCGAACCATGTCAAGCAGGGTCCGATTCCGTCGCTCGGAAACTCCATTAAGTTGCGGAGTACCAGGAGGAGTCCACTGTGAGAGAATCCCGTTCTCTTTCAGATAATCTAGAAATTCAGTGGTCAAGTACTCACCTCCTCGATCAGATCGAAGGGTCTTTATGCTACGACCACTTTGTTTCTCTACTTCGCTTCTAAATTCTTTGAACTTTTCAAAGGCTTCAGATTTATACCTCATAAGGTATACATAACCATACCTAGAGAAATCGTCGGTAAATGTTATGAAGTAGTGATAGTTCCCTCTCGCACTAACACTTAGTGGTCCACAAACGTCTGTATGAATCAAATCCAACAGACCTTTGGCTCGCTCCACTTTACCAGAAAATGGTGACTTGGTCATTTTCCCTTTAAGACATGACTCACATGTAGGCAACTTATCCTCTCCCCTAAGGTCGAGTTTTTGCCCAAGCTTGTGAATTCTTTTCTCAGAGTATGACCCAATCTAGCATGCCAAAGAGTGAAAGAACTATTATTATCTAATTTTCTTTTATTTTGTTGAATTGCTAGAATAGGACTTTCAGGTGTAATGGTGTATAAACAATTCGTCAAACAACCGGAATAGATAAAAGTATTATCCTTGAAAATGGAACATTTTCCACTCTCAATTATAAACTTAAAACCTTCTCTATCCAAAACGGGAATAGAGATAATATTACGAATAATATCCGGAACATAAAGACAATTGTTCAAACATAAACGAACACCATTATTTAAAGATAGATAAACAGTCCCTATAGCTACTGCAGCAACTCTTGCTCCATTGCCCATCCTAAGGACCGTTTCCTTGCTGTCTAGCTTCCTGCTTCTTGCCATCATCTGTACATCATTACAGATATGTGAGCCACAACCGGTATCTAATACCCAAGAAGCATCGTTAACTGATAAGTTAACTTCAACAAAATACATACCTGAACGTTTCAGGCTCGCAAGATATTCCTTGCAGTTCCTCTTCCAATGCCCCGTTTTGCCACAATGAAAACACTTGTGCTCGGCCTGAGAATTAACCTTCTGCTTTCCTTTGCCCTTAGCCTCGTTGCCCTTTGGCTTCTTGTTGGGCTTGGCGGGAACCTTTCCCTTCCACTTTCTTTTCGTAGAAGTAGACCCAACAAGAAGCATCGGCTTATCCTTCTTAATAGTGGATTCAGCAGTCTTTAACATGTTCACCAACTCGGGGAGAGTAGTCTCCATGGAGTGCATGTTAAAGTTAACAACGAAGCTGTCGAATGAGGGAGGCAGAGATTGCAAGACAAGGTCCACAAGGAGCTCATTATCCATAACGACTCCAAGGGACGTAAGCTTTTCGATGAGGCCTATCATCTTCAGCCCATGGTCTTGGACTGAAGAGCCCTCAGTCATACGGCACCTGAAAAGCTCTTTAGATATCTGATATTCATTTGCCTATTTCTCTCACCATACAACTCTTGTAGGTGGAAAGAATCTCTTTTGCACTATCAAATGCCTCATGCTGACTCTGCAGCTCATTCGACATAGATGCTAGCATGTAGCACCGAGCCTGGAGATTGTCATCACTATGACGAAGATATTCCCCATACGCTTCTGACGTCACATCATCAGGAGCAGTAGGAGGGGCTAAGGTAAGCACATATTCCCTCTTTTCAGATTGAAGGACAATCTTGAGGTTTCTCAGCCAATCAACAAAATTTGGGCCAGTCAACTTGTTTTGCTCAAGGATATTTGCAATTGGATTTTTAGCCATTCTAGTAGACAAATCTACAAAAAATAAACGAAGCAGAAAATGAACAAACTGTAAAAATATATCGATTTAATATAAGGTCTTTTATATTAAATTGCTCCCACTATTTTATTTAAACCCCAAAAATATTTTGAAAATCTTATTTTCATAGTAGGCTTGAAGTCCTATAAAAATAATCCACACCTCAATTTTATGAGCCCATGAAAAATTTAAATTGGTAGTCACCTCTTTGACAATTGTATCGACATACAACCTTCAAGATTATTTTGCCTCACGTTTCCTATATACCTCAATTTTATGAGCCCATATAGGACTAAGTGTCAAATTAAACCCATCAAACCTTCGTGTAAATGAAGCATCAAATACGTCCCACGACTCGTGGCCAACGCAAAGACGCGTCCACCTCACGAGCATCTATATGTTTGGTAGAGATCACGGCTTTCCGCACAAGATCACTCCACGACTCATGGTCAGTAACCAAGCACGGTAGCATCGTCATGTCATCTACCTTTGATGGAAGGCATGGAATAATAGGTCTCTACCTATTTTTATCCATTTTAATTTGATATGGAACTTAATAAAATAAGTCCCTTTAAAGTTTCACAAACTTAGGGTTTCTTTTAAAGACCTCATCAACTATATGTAATATTCATCATATGAAGAGCAAGCAATATTAAATCTAACATGCATCCTATACAAAAAATGATGGAATAAATCATGGCCAAATAAAAACATGCTAAAATATTCATCATATGAATAAAAACACATAAAATTCAAAATATTCATCATATGAATTTTGAAACACATAAATTCACTAATTTGCATGTAGATAATTTGAAATGAAAACAGATTTTTCATTTGCTAAAATCAGAAAAGACCGCATAAATGAAAGTCGTGGTTTCAAAACACATATTCTCTTATCATTTGCTATACACGCATTTGGTTACCTTAACCAACAATTTGGATATCCTAAGTCACTCAAACGTATATAACTTCAGCAAACATAAAATATAATATATTTATATCATCATGAGACATAATCTCATACATGCTGTAACAAGAATTAAAATATTAATTATTGTATCATCATGGACAGAAAACGTTTTTCCTTCTTGTGGTAAAAACAAATTATTTCATGTATCAACATGAATATATAGCACAAAGAAATCCATGGCTAAAAACCAACACGTTCAATGCATTAAAAATCGATTTTTTTTTTAATTCGATAAAACACTTTCATCGTACACAAACAAAAACACCATCTAACTATTAAACATGTTTATCACATAAACATCAACGACGCAAAATCTGATTTTAAAAGATGCTCAAACACGTGGCTCTGATACCACTGTTGGATTCGCTAGGCCGCTCGGGGCGATGCGCAGCGGAAAATTTAATTCGATAAAACATTTTTATCGTATAAATGCAACCCCGCCGGTTCATCTAGCGAGTACACGGATCGGCACCATTTTAAAATCACGTACGTTGTACGAATTTCACACTGTTAGGGTTTTGGAATATACCTATTCCTTAGCCTCTTTAGCGATGAGTGAGGGGGAATCAATTCCCGGTATGTAGCTACCACCGTCTTCGTACGTTCGTCGTAGGTATCACCGATCTCGCACACTCGTCGTAGGGATCCAAATGTCTCCCCTCTAATCGAGTCCACCGTTTTGGATTACGACACCGGAATTATCTCTTCGCTAGTAGAGACAAGCCCGCTGATTAAATCGATACACCAGAAAGGAAATAGCAAGAACTTTTCTTGTACAATTGGCACACGTCGAAAAGTGAGATGTTTGGGATGATGATGAGTCTTGTCAACTTTTCTCCTTTTCTACTTTTCTACTTTTCTACTTTTTGTCAACTTTTTCTCCTCTTCACAACTATTCTTCTCGTATGATTTCATTATATTATATACATACATATATGAAAACTTTTTGCATAGCTTAGTAGAAACGGCTCCACTAATTGGAATTAAATTCCATTTACTTCCATTTACTTGTCTTGATCAAAACGGTTTTGAAGATTAATTAGCATTATTATTATTTTTTAAATCAATATTTAAAGATCGTTAGAAACGTTTTCTTCTAATTAGTCAAAGCATTAAACATGTGCCTTTATGGGCTTTAATTTAAATTTTAAACTCCAATTTAAAATCCAACAATTAATTAGGCAATTCTAATTAATTACCAAATTAATATATAAGCCCAAACAATCAATCTCAATTGATTATTTCATTTCCTTAATTAAATAATCAAAATTATCTAATCATATATTTAATTCAACAATTGAATTAAGTCCAATCAAAATATTGGAAATATCAATTTTGTACTGTCATTCTCCGAAAGTTTGTGTGACCCTTTTAGGTTCACGATTAACACTAGTAGTGGGTTTACAACTTATTGTAATTAACTGAATTAACTCTTTAATCTCTAGTACCCACAAATCACGGGAACACCTAGCAAGTAGCGTGATCACCTAGCGTTAAGTGAAATAGCGAGTAAACCTTTTTCAATTGTGAGTGCATACATGTAAAATCCTTTCGACATCTAATTTCCCGATCAGACCTTGGGCATGGAATTATATGTCGAAACTCAATTGGTCTAATAACTATGATTTCATTTCAAGTTTAAATGATTCATTTATGAATCTCAATTCATCATGCTTGGCCAAGGACTTTGAATCATAAACTATGAAAAACATAGGAAATTCACTTATTCTAATATAAGTGTTGAATTCTATGTTGGCCACAGATAAATCTCCATACACACTAATACAATACCCAACATATCCCTTTTGTGATTATCTAGTAATCAAAAGATATATCAAAGTAAAGCATAATATGCACAAGACTACTATCGTGCCTCAAGTCAGAGGATTAGTCATGTACTATCGCAACATGAAAATTCTTATTCGACATAAAAGTTTCCAGTTAAGAATTTTCAGCGGGTCAGGTTCAATGAACTTGTTCCCAAACAAGCATCTGCATATATGCATTTGCGTCAACACGCTAACGTTAACGGAACATAACATTCTTGTCTCACAAGCATGCATCATATACACAAGTCTTTCCGGGTTATTCAATGTCCTGTCTTGAAATACCCATCGACTTGGAACTTTATTTAAGATCACAGCCTAAGACATATTCCATAATCGCCATCATATGCGCAACCATGTCCCTCAGCTTACAATGATCTAAGGACTTTATCATAAGTGCAAATAATTAAATTAATGCATGCACAAAAGATAAAGATAATGCCTTTTATTAGATATATTTCCAATAAATTGTCTTTACAAGTAGAAAATATCCAACCAAGTTGGAACGCTGGGCATTCTACTCTAACAATCTCCCACTTGCCCTAGTTCCAATTGCCCATATATCTCAGGCCCATCTTCTCGAGATGTCCATCAAAGACCTTTTGTGATAAGGGCTTAGTCAAGGGGTCTGCTACATTTTCTGCTGAAGTGACTCGATCCACAACGACGTCGCCTCTACCAATGATCTCTCTAATCAGGTGGTATCGCCTCATGATGTGTTTGGATCTTTGATGAGATCTCGGCTCTTTCGCTTGCGCTATAGCTCCGTTGTTGTCACAATATATCATTATTGGATCAACAACTGACGGGACTACACCCAACCCTTGGATGAAGTTCCGCATCCAAACAGCCTCTTTTGCCGCATCTGATGCTGCAATATATTCAGCCTCGGTAGTAGAGTCTGCAGTCGTCTCTTGTTTGGAACTTTTCCAACTAACTGCACCTCCATTCAAGGTAAATATGTATCCGGACATAGATTTTGAGTCATCTTTATCGGACTGAAAACTAGAGTCAGTAAATCCTTCTAGTTTCAGTTCTCCACCACCATATATCAAAAAGACATCCTTAGTCCTTCTCAAGTACTTCAGGATCGTCTTAACGGCTTTCCAGTGTTCATCCCCTGGATTAGATTGATATCTGCTCGTGACGCTCAGAGCATGGGCCACGTCAGGCCTAGTACATAGCATTGCATACATAATGCTACCAATAGCCGATGCATAAGGTATCCGAGCCATTCTTTCCCTTTCTTCAGGCGTCTTAGGAGACATAGCCTTAGAAAGTGAAACACCATGACCCATGGGAAGGTATCCACGCTTGGATTCCTCCATGCTAAACCTCTTTAGCACCTTGTCTATGTACATTGACTGGGAAAGTCCGATCATCTTTCGTGATCTATCTCTATAGATCTTTATCCCTAAGATAAAAGATGCTTCTCCCAAGTCTTTCATGGAGAACTGTTTAGATAACCAAGTCCGTGTTGACTGCAACATTCCTACATCATTCCCGATGAGTAGAATATCATCAACATAGAGCACGATAAATGCCACTGCATTTCCACTGACCTTCTTATAAACACACGGTTCATCCGGGTTTTTATGAAAATCAAACACTTTGATCGTTTCATCAAATCGGATGTTCCAACTCCTTGAAGCTTGTTTCAGTCCATAAATAGACCGCTGGAGTTTACAAACCATTTGTTCGCTCCCACTGGATATGAAACCTTCTGGCTGTTTCATGTAAATCTCCTCCTTAATGTTGCCATTAAGAAAGGCAGTCTTCACATCCATTTGCCATATCTCGTAGTCATAATACGCAGCCATGGCAATCAGAATCCGAATGGATTTAAGCATTGCAACTGGTGAAAAAGTTTCCTCATAATCAACACCTTGCTTTTGAGTGTAACCTTTTGCAACCAGACGCGCTTTAAAAGTACTCACTTCTCCATCAACTCCAAGCTTACGCTTGTAGACCCACTTACAGCCAATCGGTACACTACCATGTGGTGGGTCCACCAAGGTCCATACCTTGTTCGAGTACATGGAGTCCATCTCGGACTGCATTGCTTCTCGCCATTTATTCGAGTCAATGTCAGACATTGCCTCTTCATAGCTCGTTGGATCACTATCCAAAAGGAGTCCCTCTTCTTTGTTCTCTAACAATAGGTTCAGCCTCTCAGGCGCCCTTGAAACCCTAATGGATTTTCGAAGAGGTTGTGCCTCAGACGGTCCGGGCTCAACTGGTGTATTATTTGTGACAACGTGTGGGATGCTTTGTGGCTCAAGTTCTTCATTAAGTTCTACAGCCCGCCACTATTTTCAGAAATGAACTCTTCTTCTAAAAAGTAGCGTTCCTCGAAACAAACACCTTTTGTTCGGAGGGATCGTAGAAATAGTATCCCACAGACTCTCTTGGATACCCCACAAATTTACATAAAATGGACCTCATATCCAATTTATCTCCCACTTGCTGCTTCACGTAAGCAGCACAACCCCACACTTTGAGATATTTGTAAGAAGGTGTCTTACCACACCACATCTCATAGGGTGTACTTGGGACGGCTTTACTTGGCACTCTATTCACTATATGTGCCGCCGTTTCTAAGGCATAGCCCCAGAATGAAAGAGGTAAGCTAGTGAAACTCGTCATTGATCGAACCATGTCAAGCAGGGTCCGATTCCGTCGCTCGGAAACTCCATTAAGTTGCGGAGTACCAGGAGGAGTCCACTGTGAGAGAATCCCGTTCTCTTTCAGATAATCTAGAAATTCAGTGGTCAAGTACTCACCTCCTCGATCAGATCGAAGGGTCTTTATGCTACGACCACTTTGTTTCTCTACTTCGCTTCTAAATTCTTTGAACTTTTCAAAGGCTTCAGATTTATACCTCATAAGGTATACATAACCATACCTAGAGAAATCGTCAGTAAATGTTATGAAGTAGTGATAGTTCCCTCTCGCACTAACACTTAGTGGTCCACAAACGTCTGTATGAATCAAATCCAACAGACCTTTGGCTCGCTCCACTTTACCAGAAAATGGTGACTTGGTCATTTTCCCTTTAAGACATGACTCACATGTAGGCAACTTATCCTCTCCCCTAAGGTCGAGTTTTTGCCCAAGCTTGTGAATTCTTTTCTCAGAGGTATGACCCAATCTAGCATGCCAAAGAGTGAAAGAACTATTATTATCTAATTTTCTTTTATTTTGTTGAATTGCTAGAATAGGACTTTCAGGTGTAATGGTGTATAAACAATTCGTCAAACAACCGGAATAGATAAAAGTATTATCCTTGAAAATGGAACATTTTCCACTCTCAATTATAAACTTAAAACCTTCTCTATCCAAAACGGGAATAGAGATAATATTACGAATAATATCCGGAACATAAAGACAATTGTTCAAACATAAACGAACACCATTATTTAAAGATAGATAAACAGTCCATATAGCTACTGCAGCAACTCTTGCTCCATTGCCCATCCTAAGGACCGTTTCCTTGCTGTCTAGTTTCCTGCTTCTTGCCATCATCTGTACATCATTACAGATATGTGAGCCACAACCGGTATCTAATACCCAAGAAGCATCGTTAACTGATAAGTTAACTTCAACAAAATACATACCTGAACGTTTCAGGCTCGCAAGATATTCCTTGCAGTTCCTCTTCCAATGCCCCGTTTTGCCACAATGAAAACACTTGTGCTCGGCCTGAGAATTAACCTTCTGCTTTCCTTTGCCCTTAGCCTCGTTGCCCTTTGGCTTCTTGTTGGGCTTGGCGGGAACCTTTCCCTTCCACTTTCTTTTCGTAGAAGTAGACCCAACAAGAAGCATCGGCTTATCCTTCTTAATAGTGGATTCAGCAGTCTTTAACATGTTCACCAACTCGGGGAGAGTAGTCTCCATGGAGTGCATGTTAAAGTTAACAACGAAGCTGTCGAATGAGGGAGGCAGAGATTGCAAGACAAGGTCCACAAGGAGCTCATTATCCATAACGACTCCAAGGGACGTAAGCTTTTCGATGAGGCCTATCATCTTCAGCCCATGGTCTTGGACTGAAGAGCCCTCAGTCATACGGCACCTGAAAAGCTCTTTAGATATCTGATATTTCATTTGCCTATTTCTCTCACCATACAACTCTTGTAGGTGGAAAAGAATCTCTTTTGCACTATCAAATGCCTCATGCTGACTCTGCAGCTCATTCGACATAGATGCTAGCATGTAGCACCGAGCCTGGAGATTGTCATCACTATGACGAAGATATTCCCCATACGCTTCTGACGTCACATCATCAGGAGCAGTAGGAGGGGCTAAGGTAAGCACATATTCCCTCTTTTCAGATTGAAGGACAATCTTGAGGTTTCTCAGCCAATCAACAAAATTTGGGCCAGTCAACTTGTTTTGCTCAAGGATATTTGCAATTGGATTTTTAGCCATTCTAGTAGACAAATCTACAAAAAAATAAACGAAGCAGAAAATGAACAAACTGTAAAAAATATATCGATTTAATATAAGGTCTTTTATATTAAATTGCTCCCACTATTTTATTTAAACCCCAAAAATATTTTGAAAATCTTATTTTCATAGTAGGCTTGAAGTCCTATAAAAATAATCCACACCTCAATTTTATGAGCCCATGAAAAATTTAAATTGGTAGTCACCTCTTTGACAATTGTATCGACATACAACCTTCAAGATTATTTTGCCTCACGTTTCCTATATACCTCAATTTTATGAGCCCATATAGGACTAAGTGTCAAATTAAACCCATCAAACCTTCGTGTAAATGAAGCATCAAATACGTCCCACGACTCGTGGCCAACGCAAAGACGCGTCCACCTCACGAGCATCTATATGTTTGGTAGAGATCACGGCTTTCCGCACAAGATCACTCCACGACTCATGGTCAGTAACCAAGCACGGTAGCATCGTCATGTCATCTACCTTTGATGGAAGGCATGGAATAATAGGTCTCTACCTATTTTTATCCATTTTAATTTGATATGGAACTTAATAAAATAAGTCCCTTTAAAGTTTCACAAACTTAGGGTTTCTTTTAAAGACCTCATCAACTATATGTAATATTCATCATATGAAGAGCAAGCAATATTAAATCTAACATGCATCCTATACAAAAAATGATGGAATAAATCATGGCCAAATAAAAACATGCTAAAATATTCATCATATGAATAAAAACACATAAAATTCAAAATATTCATCATATGAATTTTGAAACACATAAATTCACTAATTTGCATGTAGATAATTTGAAATGAAAACAGATTTTTCATTTGCTAAAATCAGAAAAGACCGCATAAATGAAAGTCGTGGTTTCAAAACACATATTCTCTTATCATTTGCTATACACGCATTTGGTTACCTTAACCAACAATTTGGATATCCTAAGTCACTCAAACGTATATAACTTCAGCAAACATAAAATATAATATATTTATATCATCATGAGACATAATCTCATACATGCTGTAACAAGAATTAAAATATTAATTATTGTATCATCATGGACAGAAAACGTTTTTCCTTCTTGTGGTAAAAACAAATTATTTCATGTATCAACATGAAATATATAGCACAAAGAAATCCATGGCTAAAAACCAACACGTTCAATGCATTAAAAATCGATTTTTTTTTTAATTCGATAAAACACTTTCATCGTACACAAACAAAAACACCATCTAACTATTAAACATGTTTATCACATAAACATCAACGACGCAAAATCTGATTTTAAAAGATGCTCAAACACGTGGCTCTGATACCACTGTTGGATTCGCTAGGCCGCTCGGGGCGATGCGCAGCGGAAAATTTAATTCGATAAAACATTTTTATCGTATAAATGCAACCCCGCCGGTTCATCTAGCGAGTACACGGATCGGCACCATTTTAAAATCACGTACGTTGTACGAATTTCACACTGTTAGGGTTTTGGAATATACCTATTCCTTAGCCTCTTTAGCGATGAGTGAGGGGGAATCAATTCCCGGTATGTAGCTACCACCGTCTTCGTACGTTCGTCGTAGGTATCACCGATCTCGCACACTCGTCGTAGGGATCCAAATGTCTCCCCTCTAATCGAGTCCACCGTTTTGGATTACGACACCGGAATTATCTCTTCGCTAGTAGAGACAAGCCCGCTGATTAAATCGATACACCAGAAAGGAAATAGCAAGAACTTTTCTTGTACAATTGGCACACGTCGAAAAGTGAGATGTTTGGGATGATGATGAGTCTTGTCAACTTTTCTCCTTTTCTACTTTTCTACTTTTCTACTTTTTGTCAACTTTTTCTCCTCTTCACAACTATTCTTCTCGTATGATTTCATTATATTATATACATACATATATGAAAACTTTTTGCATAGCTTAGTAGAAACGGCTCCACTAATTGGAATTAAATTCCATTTACTTCCATTTACTTGTCTTGATCAAAACGGTTTTGAAGATTAATTAGCATTATTATTATTTTTTAAATCAATATTTAAAGATCGTTAGAAACGTTTTCTTCTAATTAGTCAAAGCATTAAACATGTGCCTTTATGGGCTTTAATTTAAATTTTAAACTCCAATTTAAAATCCAACAATTAATTAGGCAATTCTAATTAATTACCAAATTAATATATAAGCCCAAACAATCAATCTCAATTGATTATTTCATTTCCTTAATTAAATAATCAAAATTATCTAATCATATATTTAATTCAACAATTGAATTAAGTCCAATCAAAATATTGGAAATATCAATTTTGTACTGTCATTCTCCGAAAGTTTGTGTGACCCTTTTAGGTTCACGATTAACACTAGTAGTGGGTTTACAACTTATTGTAATTAACTGAATTAACTCTTTAATCTCTAGTACCCACAAATCACGGGAACACCTAGCAAGTAGCGTGATCACCTAGCGTTAAGTGAAATAGCGAGTAAACTTTTTTCAATTGTGAGTGCATACATGTAAAATCCTTTCGACGTCTAATTTCCCGATCAGACCTTGGGCATGGAATTATATGTCGAAACTTAATTGGTCTAATAACTATGATTTCATTTCAAGTTTAAATGATTCATTTATGAATCTCAATTCATCATGCCTTGGCCAAGGACTTTGAATCATAAACTATGAAAAACATAGGAAATTCACTTATTCTAATATAAGTGTTGAATTCTATGTTGGCCACAGATAAATCTCCATACACACTAATACAATACCCAACATATCCCTTTTGTGATTATCTATTAATCAAAAGATATATCAAAGTAAAGCATAATATGCACAAGACTACTATCGTGCCTCAAGTCAGAGGATTAGTCATGTACTATCGTAACATGAAAATTCTTATTCGACATAAAAGTTTCCAGTTAAGAATTTTCAGCGGGTCAGGTTCAATGAACTTGTTCCCAAACAAGCATCTGCATATATGCATTTGCGTCAACACGCTAACGTTAACGGAACATAACATTCTTGTCTCACAAGCATGCATCATAAACACAAGTCTTTCCGGGTTATTCAATGTCCTGTCTTGAAATACCCATCGACTTGGAACTTTATTTAAGATCACAGCCTAAGACATATTCCATAATCGCCATCATATGCGCAACCATGTCCCTCAGCTTACAATGATCTAAGGACTTTATCATAAGTGCAAATAATTAAATTAATGCATGCACAAAAGATAAAGATAATGCCTTTTATTAGATATATTTCCAATAAATTGTCTTTACATGTAGAAAATATCCAACCAAGTTGGAACGCTGGGCATTCTACTCTAACAATGAGGCCAATCCCGACTTCCTCCGTGCATGCGATTGCGCGGTTCTTCTGCATCAAGAAAGCGTAAAGTATAATCTCTCTCACTCTCTTTCTCTTTCCCTCTCTCTCTCTCTCTCTCTATCTCTCTCTCTCTTTCACGCACACACACACTATTTTACATATCGGGGAACAATGCTTTGTGGCACAGCATGGGGGCCGTGGGGATGATGTATGCGTGCTCCGAGATTGAGAAGGCTTGTAAGGGAGAAGACAAGGAGATGTAAGAATAATGATAACCAAAGCTTGACATGTAATAATGAATCTTGGATTTTATCTCTCTCGTTTGATTTAAATGTGTGTCTCTTTCGCCCTTGAACGTAGTTGCAAAGAAGCATTGGTACGAGCAAAAAGAAACTATTCGATGCTGCGACCAAGGCTTGATCAAGTTATAAAGGTACATCACACTTGATGATGATATCTTTATTCGAAATATATATAGATTATGGTATTGATCGAGTGAATTTTTTGTATTTCAGTTAGAGAGGACTGTAATGGAATGCGAAGATGCTGTTAATGAAGAAAGGTCTTCTTCCATGACCTAGACAACAACATAACCTCTTGTTTAAAATTCTTCATTTGTAATGGAATAATATTAATATAAGCTTTCTTTATTTTTCGAAATCACATGTAATACTAATTAATCAAACTAAAATAGGAAATAGACTCGTTGCACATCAGATGAAAATTCAATTTAATCTCAAGTTATCCAGTTTAAGCCCAATGCAAAAGCCCAAAACAAAATAACTGCTGGCGAAAGCCCAACTACAAGGCCCGAAACAAATAACCTTTTTTTTTTTTTCTAAATTCCTTTCAGATGATGAAAGATAGACACTTACTTGCCTTGGTGTGAGCTCCAGGATTGTAATGAACTGCGGAGGTGATGTTAGAAAGAGAAGATCTGTGAAAAGGAAGGAGTTTGCTGGAATATTCTAGGAACGGGTCGGATCTGATGAGAACCCATCCGGAAAATCCGACCATTGCTTCGTTTCTTGTTTGGGCTCAATAGGAAGGGGGGTATTTCTATCTTTTGGGCCCACGGAGCCCATTATCACCCTTCGTACTATATTCTGTATGTACTAATAATTATGTGACATTTAAATATGATTGATCATGCCGACCTTTGGAATTAGTCTAAATACTGTCACGTGAATAAAGCCGAAAGCAGAATTTTCAACGAGACGGAGTTAGGTAAGATATCATCATATTTGTGATATGGTATGGTCGGACCGGAACACATACAATAGATATTATAAATAATTAAGAACGTCTTAAATAAAATAAATAAAATAGTGGAAACATGACAGTGAATCTTGATTGGAAACAGTTGTCATCAATTTCATAGATTAAAAAATAACATTGAAGGTTGACTATTGGTCGTCTTTGGACTTCCACGTGGGCCATCGTTCGGACCGCAAAGCATTTGGTCTCAATTCCAACATTTTTCACATTTAATATTACTCGTGTTTGGAAGATTAATTGAATTACATAACAAAATCACTTTGACACAAAATTGTCTTACAAATGAAACTGCCTTCCCAACATGTCACATGTTGAGTAAAGATCAAAAGCTACTAATATTCCCGTCTCAATTATAGTATTGGGGTGTCACATGCATGTGTGCGTATAGAATATTAATTTTAACAATTTGCTCTTTACCATAGAAATGAAAAGACAAGTCAAGCAGGGTTTTACTTCAATTTTTTTTTTCTCAAAAGGTTTTACTTCAATTCATTAGCATGTATTTATACATGAGCTGTTATCTATATTGCTTCCTCGTCAATCTCTACGAAGCTCTCTCTCTCTCGTTAAAAAAATGAGATTTAGCTTTAACATATCATTCTCTCCTATTTTTTTCCTTGTATTGATACTAATCTCATCCAAATATTCATATGCAAGAAAGCTCGCAGCCGACGAAGGTAAAGAAGATATGTAATTGTTAATCTTTATTTTACTATACGATTTATTTGAGGTAAAACTTATCATATGCACACCAAAATATATATGTAGGTGTGAGCAACATCAGCAGCAACGAATACGAGGCAAAGATGGGATCTTTTGATGTAAGAGATCTTTCATCCTCGATAGAAAATATGATTTATGAAAAAAATATCGTAATTATTTTATTATTGTAATAATATTTGTCGATATTTGACAGAACGTGATGGGATTAGAAGAGTGTATAAATGAAGATGAAGAATGCTTAAGGAGAAGGTTTATGGTAGAAGCTCACTTGGACTACATATACACTCAGCAACATAAGCCTTGAGAAATAAATATATATTGATACTAAGGCGCTGCTGCTGGTTTACTTAGGAAAGACTTAATTATCAAAATTAATATTTATCTTCTCCGTATTGTTTCTAAGTAGTGAAACATCCTGCTGTGCCCCTTGTATTTACATTGCTAAATATGTATATATATATATATAAATTACATCAAAGCAATGTTAATATCTTTACATATTAGAACAATATATTTAGTATTCGAATGTGATTAAAATACTTATCTTAATTGTCAAAAAAAAAAAATCAAGTCCAATTTTCAATTGTGCTTATTGGGCTTGGGCTTCATAGAAACAAATATAACATTGGTGGAACTTGAAGAAGTACAACAAGCCGAAGCACATATCACGTACAACCCTCCACAGCACGCCTTATCCCATCGTTAACCTCAAGGTCAAGGGCTTAAACACAGACTCGAAAACCTCCAATTCTCTTATCACTCTTCTCACCTTATCTTTTCTTACCATCCATCTTCTTCTCAACGCTCCACGAACCCACAGTCCCCAGTTATGTCGAACGAAGAAAACATCGACGAAGTGCCTACCAATGAGGACTCAGATGACAATGACCTCGCTCTCATGGACTCAAGCTCCTCCTCCTCCTCCTCCTCTTCTTCTTCTTCTTCTTCTTCTTCTTCGTCCTCCTCGGATTCGGACTCGGAGTCGGACTCCTCAGAAGAAGAAGACGGCGAGCCCATCTCCTACGCCCGAACCGGCACAAAAAACCGAACCCAGCAGCCCAAACCGAACTCGGATTCGGAGAACACGCCCGAGGCCAACATCCGAAGTTTTATGAAAATCCTCAGATCGAAACGTCGTCTCCGGGAGGAAGAGGAGGAGCTCGAAGACGTGCAATACGACGAGGACCTTTTCAATTTCCCCAAAGACCCAGAAAACTGGCGGGAGGAGGATTTGAAGGAGCTGTGGGCCGATGCTCCGCTTCCGATGACGAAGCCCGGGTGGGATCCGAATTGGGTCGATGAAGAAGAAATTGATATCATCGCCGAGGAGATTAGGGAGGGAAGGGACCCACCGATTGCTCCCTTTTACGTTCCGTACAGGAAGCCTTATCCGGTTATACCCGATAATCATTACGACATTTCGAACCCGAAGGCTGTTGTGGAGGAATTGGATAGGATTGAGGAGTTCTTGAAATGGGTTAGCTATATCTTTCCCGATGGGAGCACGTAAGTGTTGTGTAATCCATTGTTTGCTTTAGTTGGCTTCTCTTTTGTCTCGTGGTTGTGTAATAAGTTTCAGCTTGCTATTATTCAGCATCAACGAAGGCACAATTGTATGTTGTCAAATTGTTTGTGTGTTTGGGGTTTCTGCTCTCAGCAAGAGTTGCTATGTCCTCTTCATGAATGTAATTCAGTGACTGATAAAAAATGTTTCACTGAAGGTATGAAGGCACTGTGTGGGATGATTTGGCTCATGGGAAAGGTGTCTTTGTTGCTGAGCACGGGCTTGTCAGGTTTAATTTTTGCAAACTTTCACATTATATTTTATTGTAGATGATTCTTGTAAATATGCTCATGGATATCTGCTTATTTATAGATATCTCTTGTACAGTTGTAACCATGATTTGCTACCGATTGAGTCTTTTGCAGGTATGAAGGTGAATGGCTGCAAAATAACATGGAAGGTCATGGAGTTGTTGAAGTGGATATTCCTACGGCTCAACCCATCCCAGGTTCCAAGTATGTGTATCAAATAAAATGGATTCCTTACAACATATCCAATTGCTAAAAATTGTTGATATTTCTGCATTTTAAACTCCTCAATAATGATTTTTTTTTTTCCTACAGGCTTGAAGCGAAGATGCGGGCTGAGGGAAAGATAATTACTAGAGACTTTATGACCCCCGAAGATAGGGAGTGGCTGGAAATGGATATTGAAGACAGCTTGCATTTTGCTGATGGAGAGTTCGAAATCCCCTTTTATGAAAACGAAGAATGGGTCCGACAGTTTGGAAAAAAACCGTAAGTTCTATGATACAGTGATTTGTTGACAATTTCAGTAACCATCTTTTTATGTATGTTAACTGGAAGAAATTTCACATTTTTATAACGTAAATATTTTCTACGTATGTTAAGTGCTGTTTATAGTTAAATATTGTAGTGTAATACTACATGTGTTAGTTATGTTGTTTAAGGTTATTTTTCTTATGTCAGAGAGAAAGGGCGTTATCGGTATGCTGGTCAGTGGAAACACGCAAGAATGCATGGCTGTGGTGTGTATGAAGTCAATGAACGCACAACATTCGTAAGATTTTTTTTCTAGGCTTAATGTTGTCCCAGATATTGCAATGAGAAATCTAGTAGCACCGTGGTAGCAATTTAATCAACACGGGCATGTTAATAGATTAAGTAGAAACATTAAAAAAGTTGTCTTTATAACACGGAAGAATAAGATATAAAGAGGACTAATACATTATTTCCATAACCGTATCATACATAAAAACTTAATTTTTCGATATTTAGCCTGCCCCTTGTGTTTAATTTGAGCAGGGAAGATTCTACTTTGGTGAACTTATGGAGGATACAGCTGGTTGTGATGCAGAAGTGTGCGCGGTTGTTAAAGATTTACATATATGCCTCATTTAATTAAATTAATAATCTTGTAATAAAATCTGAACAGTTTATTATAACAGCTGCACGCAGGTATAGCTGAAGTCGCCGCTGCAAAGTCCCGCATGTTCATTAACAAACCCGATGGAAGTATGTTTCACACTGCATTCTTTTCATTTCTTTTCGATCGATTATTTATTTCCTGAATTGAAAACTTCCCTAAAGAATTAGTTGCTCTTATTGTAATAATCTTACATGTCACCGTGTAGTGGTGAGAGAAGACAGAGGCCCATATTCCGATCCACAGCATCCCTACATGTACGAGGAAGACGACGTGTGGATGGCTCCGGGCTTCATCAACCAATTCTACGAAGTGGGAGAAAAATTCCCCGCCATAATAAGACACGAGATCACCGATTTTTATTACAAGATTGTCTTTTTTTTTTTTGAAGGGTTATTACAAAAATCTTGTCTTTTCAGGTTCCGGATTATTGGAAGATGTATGTCCACGAGGTCGATCAAGAACGCGAGATGTGGCTAAACTCGTTCTACAAAGCTCCCCTCCGTTTGCCCATGCCCGCCGAACTCGAATACTGGTGGGCCAAAGGTGCGTGTAATAACTAACGGGTCCAGTTCGAATCTTCCTTTATGTGCCCCCATTTCGGTAAGATAAGAAGAAAAAAAATCAAAACTTTTGTGGGATTTTTCGGCTGTTTCTTGATCAGATGAAGAACCCGAATTCGTGCTCATCAACAAAGAACCAGAGCCCGATCCCGAGGATCCATCGAAGCTCATATACACCGAAGATCCCCTCATCCTCCACACTCGAACGGGGAGAGTAATAAATTACGTGGACGATGAAGAACATGGAATCAGGCTATTTTGGCAGCCACAAGCGAACGGGGATGAAGAAATCGATCCAGAGAAAGCTGAGCTCTTACCGCTCGGGTTCGAAGAGTTTTATGGACGGGAAATGATTGTCAGAAAACTGAGCTTGTGGGTTCGGTTCGTGCAGGCCCTGGAAAATAAAGTCCGGCCCGTCCTCGATAATATAGGGAAATGGACCGAGGAGAAGAGGAAAGCTAGCGAGGCTAGAAAGGAGATGTTAAGGAAAGAAATGGAGTTGATCGATGCTGAGCTGTCATTGAAGGAGGCCATCGAGGACTTGGACGAGGAGTTGAAGATTCTGCAGAAAGAAGAGGAAACGAAGGTAGAAGAAGACGTCGAAATTTCTGACCCGGAAACGAAATCCCGGGTCGAGAAAACTACTCCGGGAGCTGAAGAGGAAGATGGTGATGAAGAAGATGAAGAGGATAACGATGACAACACACCTTCGAGTTTCGGGGTGATCGAAGACTCTAATAAATCTGGGAAATCTCCTCCATTTGCAGCATCTTCAATATCTTTTCCGAGTTCTTCGAACATTGTTTCACTGGTAACTTTTAGCTGATTTTATTTCGTTTGCAACTACTACCAACGTTCATTTTTATTATTCTTATTATTATTTTTGTTAGGTTCCAACGGAGTTGCGGGATTCGCTACAAAGATGGAAACCGAAGAAAGATCAAAAGCAATCTTCTTCTTACCAGATTCTTGAATCACCTGCGTGTAATGTTGTTAGCTTTCGTCGCTCGTTTGGTGGTAAGAATTTGACACTGAGATGTGCGAAGCAAGTGCGTTGCATCAAACCTGTAATAGCTGCCAAGTCGAGGCCGACGAATTATTTCGAAAAGCTTTGACGAAACTTTCTTTGCATTTTTAGTGCCTGCGGATTTATGAATGAAATGTTCGATTTGAGGTTGTAAGAGGCGTTTTGTGTTGTAAGACTCTTTTGCAATGTCGTCTTTGTGTGATTTGGAATAATGTGTGTTGATTGGTCTATCATTTACGATTATTGTAATCTTTTTAATCTGAGTTTGATGAACATTTATTTTTAAGTAATAGCTGATGCTTACTTATTTCTTTTTCCTATATGTATTGGAGGTTTTAGAATTTATCCAAATTTTAAACTGCAACATTTAGTTTAAATATTCGTACGTTGCTGCAATTTTGATATTTATTGTGTTAAGTTTGTTATCCTAATAATTAGGTGTCCTACTAGCAAACCCAAAAAAATAAAATTAAGCAAATTGATTATAGTATTAGTTAAGTTTGTGAATATCCACAATGGTCAAATACAAAGCCTTTGTGAGTATTAATAGAAGAAAATAGGAAGTCGCTAGTAATTAGGAATCAAAAGATTTATATTATTGCTAAAAGGATAAAACAGTAAAATATCCAATTTCGTAAAACCCTAGCTGATGCTAGAGAACAAAGCGGCCTTGGGCTGGGGATGCCTCATCTATAAAAGCCCTCTAAAACCCCGAAGACTTTCACGCCTCCTTCACCATTCCGAAAATATATATAGAGAAAAGATTTCAACAGACGAAAAGCATATAAAGAATGGAGTTTTGGGGTGAGTTTGTCTCCTGTGTTGGTTGAATTGCATGATGCTTTTGTATTTGGTTTGAAGGTCTACGTTTTTTTGTATTCCTTTTTATCTTAGGTGAAGATATTTGTGCGATTTGTGTTATTGATTTTGTGTTCTTCTTCTGGATTGATGGGTATAGTATTTGACCTGTGAAGATTGTTTATTTTTCAATTTTCTTGGTGAAATTGCATTCCTTCCTATTCTGTTTTAGCGCCCCCGCCCTATGATTGCGTGGAATATTTTCTCATAGCTCTTTGCTCGCGTGTATATTTTAGGCTTTTTTTCCCTCTCGTTCTTTGTGATTTCAGGCGTTGAGGTCAAAGCTGGAAAGCCACTTAAAGTTAAACCTGAATTGGGAAAACTTGTTCACATCTCCAATGTAAGACCTTTCTTTTGGTATCATGACGATTTATGTTCTTCTTATCCTACTATGTTTTTACTCCTCCATGTCCTTTGCATTGCAGGCAGCACTTAGTGAGGTTAAGGATGTGAAGGGGCCCAAGAATGTGCCTCTTAGGCTTAAAATCGGTGATGAAAAATTCGTCATAGGAACACTCTCTGCAGAAGATAGGCCACAAGTGATGTTCGATCTAGTGTTCGAGAAAGAATTCGAACTCTCCCATGATTGGAAGAATGGAAGTGTCCACTTTGTTGGCTATCTTGCTGATGAGCCATCTTCGGGTACATATCACATTGAATTTCTTTGCTTATTTTGTGCTTAAATTCGATGATTACACACACATTTCAGTTTTCTTTCCTTCCTATTCATCCTTGTACATATGACTATATGGCAAGCTAAACACTCTGCAAGGTGCCACTAGTGACTAATTTCACGAGTCATATCACATAATAAATATATGTGTAGAATGATTTCATGAAAGAATTGTCTTATATTTATGGGATTCGTTACATAATTGTCTTTTTCTATGGTACGTGTTGGATTGCGATTTCTGGAGCTAATGCAATTGTTCTTGTGTAATCTTCAATCTTTTCAGACGACGAAGGTTTCCCTAGTGAGTCGGAGGATGTGTCCGAGGATGAGCTTGTGGGCGCGAAAGAAAACGGTTAATACTATTTTTCATTCTTTTAAATCTTGGGACGTGTCGTCATTGTAGCCTATAAATGTTAAATTTTAGAAGCTCACTGTTATATAATGCTAAAATTTGTCAGGAGATAAAAAGCCCGCCAAGCTCGCTGCACCTGCTGCTGCTAAAGGGGCAAAAGAGGATTCTGATTCTTCTGATGATGATGATGAAATGGGAACGGAAGAAGATGATTCCAGTGATCTCTCTGGAGATGTATGGTTTCAGCTTTCATCTACTTGTCTTTTGTTCAAGTTTTTCGTGTCTATTAATGTCCACCCATATCTCAACATTTTCTTTCAGGACTCTGATGATGACATGAGTGATAGCAGTGATGAAGAAGAAACTCCCAAGGTGTGCATCATCCTTGCTTTTTCTCCTTAACAATTGTTACTTTCTATCACAATCTTTACAGGCAAAACACGTGTGTAATAACACAACGTGGTGGCATTGATGCTTTTTCTTTCTTTTACGTAATGAAGAAGGTGGAGCAATCGAAGAAAAGGCCAGCTGAAACTGCACAGCATACTACTCCCCCTGTTGCCAAGAAAGCTAAAGCAGCAGCAACAGCAGCTACTCCTGATAAGTCTACTGGTATGTTTCTCATCTCTTACATCATCGAATAATCAAAAGCTAAAGTCATAGTCAGCACAGATTTTTAAGTAGAGTTGTTGCTTCTTTTTGTAGGCAATAAAAAGGGTCCTCAGCAACCTCATGTTGCTACGCCTTTCCCCTCAAAGGCTGCTGCGGGTGGTAGTAAGAACAAGCCTCAGTTTTTCAAGGGGAAGCGTGGAGGCAAATGAAGTTAAGGCATTTATTTACCTTCATTTATATCGCCGTATTCTTTATCAGTTCTCGGTCTGAGTTTTCTAGTTGAATGATTGGTTTTTGGGATTGTTAATGATTGCTATTGATGATTACTCATGGATGGATTTAGTAGTAGGAATCAAGAGTTCTTAAAACTCGGTTTCATTTCGGATGTAATCGTTCATGAATTCTAAGAGATATTATAAGTTTTATTTAAAAGCTTTATATTATAGTCCATCTTGAATTCTCTTATAATTTTCCAATGATGATCCATCAATCCACTCAAGACCACCAACTTGAGAAAATACAATGCTCGGTTTCATTTTGGATATAATCTTCATGAACTCTTTAAGAGATTATAACTTTTATTATAGTTTTATATTATAATACATCATGAATTCTTTTTCCAATTATGATCCATCAATCCACTCAAAACACTAACTTGGGAAAATTCAATGTCACACGAGTATAACACAAGTAAACTAGAAGGAAATCAAAAAGAAAACGAACCATATATATGTTTTCTTTCTACACCTGAATAAATATGATTAACATATATCTGTTCTCCTTCTCCAACCTTTTCTTGATCCTATAAAATAAAACACACCCACACCATTATGATCTGCTGTTTTCTTTCTTGCAGCTGTCTTTCCTCTTCAACGTACTACTAAGGGATGATGACGATATATAACATATATATATATATATAAGATATATATATAACTATAATTCGCATTAAGCGCTGGGAACGATGGTGCCCACATATCCAAATCCCGCAATAGTGAATGTAATAACTTGAAGGAAAAGGTATATGAAGTAGTTGTTCTTCCCGTATAGAAAGTCGTAGCATCCGCATACGAACAAGAACACCGCAAACCCCAATTCTTGCAGGTTAATCCTAACAATACATAAACAATTTAGACCATAATAATCCCACACTAATAATAATAATAATAATAATCCAAATATTAATTAAAAAAATTTAGTTTCATTACCTGTCGCCAAGCAACTTAGAAAGAGACCTCCTCGGTGCACCTTTGTAATTACTACTAGCTTTGTTGTTGTTCTTAAGAGCATCTCCGAGCTTCTCTGTGACGACCCACTCGTTGACCCTCTTTGCTTCTAGAAGCCCGATGAAGGTGGCCTTTGTCCTGTGGAAGGACATGACGTTTTCGAACAGGACCCAATAGAACAGCAAGTGAAAGGACCTCGGAGTTCCCACGGAGTTGAGTGCTGTAATGATGCAAGGGATGTAGATGGCTCCCCATTTGGGGACATCCACTTCGGGTACGAGGATTGTGAGGGGGATGACGACGCAGTAGAAGAAGAAGGTGAACATGTGGGCTACGATCTTTCGCACGAAGAAGAAGCTGTAGATTACGTAGAACTTCTTGTACAGCGTCACTTTCTGCAATAACAAGACCATGACGACGACGATGATGATGATGATGATGATGATGATGATGATGATGATGATGATGATGATGATGTAGGTGATCACCACTAAATATGTGGCTATTCTTGATTATAGCTATTAGGCTATTTTTTAAGTCATGCATATTTGGGAAATATGGCGTTTTAAGGACAACTTATTAAAGGGGCGACGATTTTAGGATGACTAGTTTCGAAATTGAAATAATTTGAGGACAATAAGCCCAGAATTAACACGCGTGGATCACAACTGACAATTAATTTTGGGAAAAAGAATACGTAGCGTTGACAAAAAAAAATCGTCATAATCTGTACCTTTAATGAATTGAAGCAATTTGAGGAAGATTAATTCCGAGAACCTAATTTCAGTGCGAAATTAACACGCGTGATGTTGCTCGTGACTATTAAATTTTGAGAAAATTCTGCGTAATATCGAATCCAAATCACCATGTCTGATGCGACATATGACATTTTTCCCAATTGAATTGTTAAGTGCTGCTCATATATGTTAATTCCAGTATGAATTTGGGTTTCGAATAATTGATCCTCAAATTTAGGCCAAACTGCTAATTTAGGTCACTAACTATGTCTCTCGTGTTTTTTGTGTCACTAAGTTTCATAATTGCAAACTTAGGTCACTAAGCAAGCAACGTATCTGATTTTTTTTGGGTCGTTGGTGAATTTTTCCGGCGAAAATCGCCGGAAATCTGACGTGGCCAATGACATGTCAGCAGCCACGTCACCTGTCACGTCGGATTTTCGGTGATTTTCGCCGGAAAATTCACCAGTGATCCAACAGAAATCAGATATGTTACTTAGTGACCTAAGTTTGTAATTATGAAACTTAGTGACCCAAAAAACACGAGAGACATAGTTAGTGACCTAATTTAATAATTTGGCATTTCTTCTATTTCGAAACATATTGTCCTAAAATTTCCACTGATTTACGTGTACTTAAAATGCAACTCTTTCAAATATACTACAAAAATAATTAGTCTTTGTTATAAGTATTATTACTTTACCTTGTTTGTGGCAATGTCGATGACCATTTTTCGGAATAAATTTGCTGGGCCGCAAGACCACCGGTGCTGCTGGAAGCGGAAGGCTTTGAAGGTGCTCGGAAGCTCGCTTTTCACCTGCAAATCGCCCAAGTATAAGAACTTCCACCCTCTCAGCCCGGCGCGGACGGCGAGGTCCATGTCCTCCACCGTCGTCCGATCTTTCCACCCGCCGGCTTCGTTTATCGCCGCGATTCTCCATATTCCACCCGTTCCTGCGTGAATAATAATAATAATAATAATATATTAATTACATTAACATCGATTAATGTTTCGTTAATTAACGTTTTTTTCTTTGATTAATTAAACTCTACGATTATTATTACCGTTGAAGCCGAAGAATGCGTGAGTAGCCGATCCCACTTCTTGCTCGACCGTGAAGTGGTAGTCAAGCGACATCTCTTGCATTCTCGTCAGCAAGCATTCGTTGGCGTTCACTGCGAAATTAAAATTAAAAGATTAAAAATAATTTCTATTAAATTAATAAAATGTATTATTTATCGGTGAAAATTGGGAAAGGACGTTCGTCGGTCCTAATCGTAAGGGTAACTTCGGTAGGAGGACAGAACTGAGACTTCTCTGACACCACGTGAGCCACAGCCAGACAGTAAATGAAGCTTCCACGTCACACTCGTACTATGTTAAATGACTAGGTTGCCCCTAAACGAAGCTCTTAATTACATGTCATCGCCGGTGTAGTGTAAGCATAAGCAACATAACAAGCATAATATCACGTGGCATGCAGTGAATTACGGTTATACCCCTACACGCTATAGCTATCCATGTAATGTGATCGTAAAGGACAAAACTGACCCTGGTGTCCGATAAAAGAGCAAAGATGAATTATGGAGGGAACGTAACGGTTTTTTACTAATATTACCATTATTGCACTTATTTTTATTCCTTTCATTTTGGTCCGCCTAATTATAAAAGGTACCTCGGTAATCGTTTCATATTAGAATAGGTATTTGTATTAAATACTAAACGGCAGTTTCTACATCAAATTAAATGATGTCTTTGTTCTACCAACTCAAGAACGGGTCAACACCATGCGACTAGAGTAGATGGAAAATTGGGTTCCTAATAGCATGTATGAAAAAAGGAATAATCTTAATTAAATTATTTTATTTAGATTAGCTACAACTAACCTCTTGTAAGTGCCGTAGTAGTAGTTAAACACCACTTCGACATTAATTATTAAGACAACATGGAGAAGATGAGCAAGAACTATCAGAAAAAGTAGTTGACTCGGTATTTTCTGCCTTCATACTTGCAATCACACACACATATGTATAGTTGATATATCCTATTAAATAAAATCAATTTTCTTTTTAATAACCAAGATTATATCTTGACGTTTCGTGTCCTAATATGCCGTGATATGCGGTGATTCATTAAATGGTCCTACTACTTTTGTTCTATTATTTTTCAAAACTCTTCATTTATTTATGGGTCCCCAACTATCCCCCCGAGACGTGCAACAACAAGTCCCTCCGACAATATTTAAAAAAAAAACCCACGAATTTTAAATAATACTAAGCATTTGGCCCCACACATTCATCGCAATCTAACCACGATGCCTTGATCATTATGGAAAATTAACTTTTTTGTTCGCGACCATTAATGAGACCACCGACGCTTTGTTGCTTACTATTGCATTAGTGAATAAAATGTGGTAGGTAATAAACATATAAAGAACAAGAAATTAGAATAATACTTACCGAATCTCCAACGTGCTTGAACGAGGGCAATGTCCGGGTTATGGATCAAGAAAGGAATGGATCGTCTCAAGAAATCGGGTTCGGGTCGAAAATCCGCATCGAATATCACAACGTACTCGCATTCCTTGATGTAATCGTGCTTTAATCCTTCCTTAAGCGCACCCGCTTTATAGCCTCCTCTTGTTTCTCTTACTTGGTATCTTATATTCACCCCTTTGCTTGCCCATCTTAAGCACTCTCTCTCAACCATGTCCTAATTTTTTTAGATTAAAAAAACAAAATTCACATATATAATTAATGAAGGCTTAGGCTTGTAACTGCATGCGAGCATCAATTAAACGAAATCATTAGCGGTAATAAATTATTCTCTCTCTGCTAAGTTGGATGGCTTTTACATCTCAGTTGAAAAGTTGAAAGCTACAAATAAAAATCAATTATTTTTTTTTTCAGATTATTAGATTTTTTTCTTGAATAAATTTATACTTACCTTGACGACAAAGTCCGTAGAATCATCAAGAACTTGAATCACAAGCCTATCAGAAGGCCATGAAAGGTTACAAGCTGCACCAATGGAGATCTTGTAAACCTGCACTCACAAGTTCACAACCCAGAAAAAAAAAATTAATTTTCTCACGTTTTCCTCAAACACGCACACACCCACACGGGTCCGTGTGTGGACAGACACAAAATCAAGAAAACGGAAAGACAAGAGAGACCTCTTTCTCGTTGAACATTGGAATCTGAACAAGCACCATGGGAAAAGCACCGCTGCCCATTTCAAGATCATCTTTCATCGGCTCCCATTTGTATCTTTTTTCGGGTTTTTTCCAGAATAATTTAACGAGAATAATCACAACTCCCATGTAGAGCCTCTCGAGGAAAACCATGATTGACATGGCCAAGCAAATGTAGACGCAAATCCTCAGAAGTGGGACTATCAATGGAGCCTTTATGAGCTCCCATAAAAGACCTAATTGCCCTGAGTAACCCGGTAATGACTCCGGTATGAAGCTTTTACCGGAAACCTCGGCCATCTTTGATTAATTGACGTAATTTGAGAAAAAAGATTGAAGCTTTTTATGGTAAAGAATGTGTTTGATTTAAGCTAAGCAATGCTTCTTCTTTCTTTTTCTATTGCATTGTGATAGAAGAGAGACGGAGAAGCATTGCGCCGTTGTAAGAAGGAAGGCGAAGGGGCTTTGAGAAGATGGAGGAGCAAGTGAGAGTGATGAAGATGAGTTTGGGATTTTGATTAGTTTTATAGTAAATAATTTAGTCAGATTTGTTTCTTTCTAATGACTTTGGTTGGTTGGTTTTATTCATTTTTTTTTTCTTTTTTGTTTGGTCAGCAGAGTACCATAAAGGATGGCTTGTAATATGGTGGTGTTATTTATATAATGATGGCAATCTTGACTAATTGTTTTTGCTTTTATATATAATGTATCGTCTCGATTTCCTTTAATCAAGAATCGAAAGTGCAATCTTTGATGGGATATAATTTATATATATATATATATATATATAATCCAGTAGACTATTATTTTGAGGGGGAAAATCAAAATGTAAATTGATATCTTATTCATTTTTTTTATTGTTTGTCGTTCCTAAATATGATTTAGCAATAATTAATTGAATTATCTAGAAATATCGGAGTGCATTTGAAAAAAAAAATAAAGTCAGGTCTTTGCGAGATTCATGTGAATAAGAGCAAAAAGGATTAAAAAGGAGTTTCTGTGTTGAAAAAATAAATATATATTACATACAATGAAATTATATGTTGTATTTTATCATTCGTTCTGAGTTAGAAACTACAAATATTTATACATTGGAAGAAAGCGGTAATTGCGGAATATATTTTGCTTTTAGTCACATATTAGTGATACAAAGTCTCTTTCAGAGTTTAATTCTAAAAAATATATATTAAAAATAGTAATTATGTTGCTTTTATTGCGCGTGAATTTCAACTAAGAGATATTGCTTTTATTTGATTATAGTCATTCAACTATATGAAATGATAAATAAACCCCAAACAGAGGAATCTTGGAAGTCATTAAGGCGTTACTGCTTGTTAGACATGCAATCATTATCAATTTAATAAAATGCTCTACTTCCGACAAAGTGTCGACTTCTTCTTCCATTTGATTTCTCCTATATTATTTTAATTTCTAACGTATATTAAGATGTGTGCTGATATTTCTCTATACATCCATCGACGATCTGTACTGTGCTGTAGCCTGTAATAAGAATGATACATACATCGTTTGGTCAGTGTCGGCAACTTCCAACTTTATTAATATGCTAACTTAACGATGGGCAATCAATTTATGAATATTATACGTTGCAAAATTATTTATTACAGGAAAGTCCCAAGACAAATCTGATTTTATTGGGTCCCTCTAAATTTTTAGGAAAGGGATTTAAATACTACCGAAGACCACGCCAAGCAGCTTATTATATATATATATTTATATATTATGGGCGAGTTGCATTATATTAATTAAATTATCAATACTAAAGTGTAGAATTACCGACGTTACTGAAAGGGGAGGAACGAGACTCGACTTTTAAAATATATATTTTACGTAAATATAATGATATTGTCTAAGGTCAACACATGCTCAATTGCACGGGGAATGCGTAGTTGTATTTTGAAACATATATAGGATTTGGTCTTCACTAGCTTTATATATTTATCAAAGACTTTCGTATTAAGTCGCCGTGAAATGCGCAAGAAGATGATGAACAAACTCATCATGAATCTGTAGTCGAATTACTGTTCGGAAGCAGCTTATTATATATATATATATATATATATATTTGAGTTGACACCGATTTAATTAGGTTTTGTATTTGGTGAAAAATAGTAGTATGCCACGTGAGGACAACTAGCATGCATGTTAACGGTGCAGAAATAGCACATGCACAATACGCCCTTTTAATTAGCTGACAAAACGATAAACCATAATTCTAACTCGTACGTACATACATACACATGCATGTCCCACATTGTAAACTGGGAATTGATTTTATTTTATTATATTTCAATGAATATCTATCTATCTATAAATATGCTAATAACACCACCCACTCCCACAGTCTCAGATTTGATTTTTATTTGAGGGCTCGTGGGTTTGTTGGTGGCTGGCGTGGCGTCAGCTACCAAGTGGAGTTTCAACACTGGGTGGCTCTTCAATTGCTGAAGGCCCAAGTATGATGAGCCCAAATTGAAGAAAAGATCAACTGAGGCCCAAATACGATCATGAAGAATGTAGCAAAAGCAATACAATACAGAGCTCTCTTAAAATCCAATCCTGAACTGATATTGGAGGGGAAACAGTACAATTGATTTCCATAATAGCAACACACATCTAATATCTATCTGATTTAAAGTGAACAAACCCACGCCGAAATTAAAATATAGTGGAGAAAATAAATTACAAGAATACGAAACAATCTCAGATTTATAAACAAAGCAATACAACGCTCGGAGAAGTAAGACAAAAAAATGGTAAATTGGGTGTAAATTCGGTATAGTGAGATTTAATAAAATAAATATAAAATTACAAATTTATTAAATTTCCTTCATTTAATATACTTTCAACATATACTAATTGGTTTTGTTTCGTTTGATCATTGATGCACGTGCTGAGGTGTCAATTTTATCCTCGTCTCAAAATGTGAAGAAAAGCGTTGCTCAATCTTTTTCCTGTATGACACCCATCGACAGCAACAAAAGAAAACAAGAGGAAAAAGATATAGGAATATATATATATATATATATATATATATACACACACGTTACAAAAATGGCGAAGCATATAAGAACGCTACAATAATACACTGCAATAAGAAAGCTACTACGAAGCTCCTCCGAATCAGCCAAACAGGGTTGTCGTTATTTCCCGAACCGTTGTTGTTTTCGAGTTCGCCCGTGTCAACGAACTCGGTCCTTCCGGAGTTGGATGCCGTCGACACGTTCACCGACGAAGAGCCTAAAACACAGAAAAGATACATACATACATATATACGTTTCTATTACCAATCGTCGCTCGTATTTACTTATCAATCGAACGAATGAGAGCTTACAGTCGTAGTTGGCCCAACCAATCCTTTGCCCGCCCAAATCGTACACCACAATCTTGTCTTTCAGGACAAGATCTGCAATGCAAGAATCAAACACAAACACATTGATTATATGAAAATTGACCTGTATATAAGCTTAGTGGACTACTACTCCATCTACTGCCAATTGGTTTTATAGTGGAATCTCACATGGGTTTATTTGTTGGGCTTTTGGGTATGGGCTGAAGGCGATTTTAAAATCCCAAATACGCTTTCTTACCTCCTAAAATGGTGATCCCTTGACCCGAGATTTTTTGTATGCCGATGCACCACACTGCGGCTCCCCCCTACGTAACAACAAACACATACCGTGGCTTAGTAAAATTTCGTCATTTTTCGATCCTAGTTGTTGTCCTAAGCTGTAATAATGTAATAATGAGGTATACGTTCGAAAGCAATTAGGAAACTGAAGAAACTTACAATGGAGTTCTGCTGCAAAAGGTAATCTTGTGGCCTCAGGACCATCGATGCACCTCCGGCAAAGTTTAAATCAACCGTCGGGAAAATATCCGAGATTCTGAATAAAAAGAAAAAAAGAAAATGTACTGTGATTGTGATGTTGATGCTTATCGAAAAGAATTATGCAACAAAATCCAAAAATCTACGAAAACTAAACCTGTTGGTAGTTAGATAGCATTGGTTTCCCTTCGAAACGAGAGGACGCACGGACTGCGACACGTAATTCGTGATCTGAAGGGAACGGAAGAAAGATTCCAATTAAATTAACCAGAAGGATTGAATTTATTTTTCTTTTTCTTTTTTTTTTTTTGGGAAAAAGAAAAAAGAAATGGAATTGCAAAAAACAGGAAAACTCACTGCTGTAACAAAGGGACCATAGGCTTCTTCTGCAAAGTATGCTAACGTCGTGCCCGAATCGATTATGGTTCCTCGGTTGCTCGATGTTGCAAAGACCGACGAATCGATAGGTAATCTCTGCCCGTTTACGGAAATGCTTTGCAGATTCACATTGTAATGCGGTCTGTGAGAGAGATAGAGAGAGATTAAGACAGCATGTTTTAGACAAACAAGTTCATCAGATAATGAAAATTTCAGACACGGATAAAAGAGGAGCCTTTGAAAAGAAAGAAAGAAAAAAATCATACTGCGAAGGGACGAGAGGAGTAAAAACCATGTTAGGCTCAACGATTTGTCCAAGCACCAATATACCACCGCCCCCACTCTCTCCTCTCAAGCAATGAGAGAACGAATTCGGTGTGATTCCCTGTGAAGAGAGCTGCGAAATTACCGATAAACCATTTTGCCCGAATCCAAATATACCATCTACTGCCCTCTCCGGTTTCGTGAGATCCCCAGATTGTGATGTGCTACAGCTGCAAATAAAAAAAAAAATTAAAAAAAAAAAGAGAGAAAAAAAATGAAATTTTTTAGTAATACCTTACTCACCCGAAGACAACGCCTGCTGAAGAATTTGCAGTCAACGAATTCCCGACAATCGAATCGAGATAAATGTAATCGGATACGTAAAAGCCCGAAGTTCCACTTCCGTCTCCGTACTGAAAAGTGTACCCGCATTGGCTCGTGTCTGAGCAGCCGGAGTCTGAAGACTGAGCACCTAAAGCACACCTTTGGTCTTCACAGGAGATTGGTGAAGCTGTGGATGATCTCGAAGGATCGAAAAATTCGAGATTTATCTGTTGAAATAAAATTTAAATTATGTCATACGATATATATAAATATATATATGTATATATTACGAAAGGGGAATATTTTATCGAACGATGGATGTAATAAATGTACTTGCAGCCCACTTGATGTGGGGCAACCGCTGCACGGGTTGCAGCTGACCCAAAGAACATCGCTCCCGGTATCTATCTGCACGTAGAATTCCTTTGGTGGAGTACCTAATTGAACCCTTGTGAAGTATAACCTGTAAAAGATGGGATTCATTCGATAATAAATTGATTTGTGATGAATTGATACGATAATCACCGTTGCATGAACAAATTGAACTATCGTAATACAATATTCATCAAGAATTGTGAGGGATGTGGAGTGAAGATACAGAGGAATTCTTGAATCTGCTCATTAGAAATAATACCTTCTATCTATGTCGAAAAATTAATGGCTTATGCTATTCAAACATAGAAAATTAACGGATAAAATTCAAGATTTAGCCTTTTTTCATGTTACCTCAGAAAATCGGAGCTTCAACTCGTTCACTCAATTCAGAAGTGTAAAAGGGAAAGGATTATCAAAGGGGGAAACAAAAGAAAAGGAAAACTCAAACCCCTTTTCGGAGGAGAAATTTCAAGAATTCCTCAATTCTCAAACAGGTAAAGGGGAAAAATCAAGTAATTGCCACAAACATCGCCTTGTAAATTTAGAAAAATAAGATCTTTTGCTCATTTATTGAATTCCCACAAATGGAAATCTTCCCAGAAACGCACGATTGCCAAGAAATCAAATGCATTTCCAATCAAACCCACAAAACACGCACAAAATTGAAATATCAGTACCCACCCAACAAGATAAGGATCATATGTGCCCTCAACCGGGAAATCGACGACCCCAGAAACCTGCTGTTGCAATAACCTTCCGTGTCGGACTCGGTCAACGTCCCTGAGTTGACTCACCCCCAAACCATCACGGCGCGCCCTCTCGAGCGTCAATATCACGCCCCTCTCTTCCCCGCCGTACACCACCGCCGACAGCAACAATAACGCCACCACAATCCCAGCTGGCGGCATATTTCAATTTTCCGATTTTTATTTCTGCAATGAAATCGCTCCCCTCGTTTTCTTGTATTCTAAGAAATATATATATGTATGTATGTGTGTGTATCTACAGTACAACGGCTATGTGTCGGTCTTGTATTTCGTGGGGTTATCTGCGTACACATTAGTGTGTGAATTAGCGTGTTGCTGTGCGTGGTTTTTGAGAGAATGCGCGAGGGACAAACAGACTTTTCAACCGAACTTTGATTTTATTCAATAATTAATAAGCTGGATTGTGTAATGTGACTTTATATTTACAGCAGCAACTCAATAGAAATACAGATATTGTACGATATGCACAGACTGTTGTACTTCTCTTGTCTCCTAAAGCATGTCTAACTTTCATCATTATAGATCTAAAAAATATATTGTTATTAGGAGCAAAAGAAAATATATAATAATTTAAAGCAGGCAAAAAACTATTGTTATTATGATTCACATCTTCCAAGTGTAATGTTTTACTGGGGGAAATTATAAAATTAGGTTACTAAGTATCCAAATTTTCGTTTTTGGGTCACTATATTTGATAATTGCAAAAGTAGGTCACTAATTTGTATGTCAAAACAATTTTGGGTCATATTTTCAATTTTAGGTCACTAAATTTATATTTTTCGATTTTGGGTCACTAAATATATACATTTTTCAATTTCGAGTCACTCATTTGGTAACTAACTTTGTAAACATAGTGCCCCAAAAATAAAACTTGTGTACTTAGTGACCCAAAAATAAAACTTGTGCACTTAGTGACCCAAAATCGAAAAAATATATATTTAGTGCACCAAAAATTGAAAACATGACCCAAAATTGTTTTGACATACCGAGTTAGTGACTTACTTTTGCAATTATCAAACATATTGACCCAAAAACGAAAACTTGGATACTTAGTGACCTGATTTGTAATTTTGGCAATTTTCTTGTATATGCTTAGCACAGCATAGAACGAATCTTGTTCGCCTATTTCCCTCTTTGGACATCGCAACTTTTATTAGACTTTAATAATAAAAGAATGGAATGGTTCCCTCAATTATTTCACCAAAGGTTCTTCCATTGCCTTCGTTGCTTGTAAGAAATGGACACAAAGGCAACGTGGGCTCAGCCTTTATAAAGGGGAATGTACCATAGTAACCCGAATGACATTATGCTCGATATTTATATTTATTATATTGTTTTTAGGTATGAGTGTAAGATTGTTTCTAGACTTTATGAGGAAAGTGAAGAAAGCATTTAGTTGATTTTGACCCAAAAGGAGGTGAGACTCATTTTTGAAACATTGGGCACGTCGAGGTAACTTAATCAGGTTGTCTTAGAAGAGTCCAACTAATTGTTAATTAATAAAAAAACCAAAGTTTATATTGCATGAAATTTTCATGTGGAGGTCACGTGTTCGAAATTTACGGAAACGTATATATAAGAGGATTAGTCTTGTTAAATGTCGAAATTATTCCTCAACCAACGGTGAGATTCATATTTCGTTTTCGATACGTGAAAAATGAAAACTGCCTAATTACAATGTAAATAAACCATATATGGAGTTGACGTGTTTGCGACATTTTAAAACCAGACTTTAAATCATGTTAGGGTACTTGTAAACACTTGGATCAAATGATACTTCGGATATATTTTCATCGATAATATAAATTAGCTTTCTAACTGCTCAATGATTGATGCTTACAATTGTAGTTCACTCGTGTCAATAATAAACACAAACCAATGTAAGAAAACAATGACTTGTAAAATCAGCATTTTTATTTCGATTCACGACCACCTGCAAAGAAATAAATAAAAAATGAACGTGAAAATGAAGTTCTAATATAAACCAAAAAAAAAAACGGAACAAAAGAAGAAAAATTCAAGGCGTGGCATAACCTGGCACGAAAAAAATCCAGATTCACCACATCTCTGCTTCCTATGTACAGCAACGTTGTTTTGTTACCCTTCGTGTGTTATAATATTATTGTGTTATTCATATATATATATATATATTATTATTTATTCACTGGATAAAATAGGCTCGGACCGCCTCAATGATCGGGGCTCGACACATCGGACAGTTGCCGCTATCTCGGACCAACTTCACAGCACATTCAGAGCACGTGCACATGTGCCCACACCTATTACATACACACACCAAGCCCCAATATTATTAGTTATTACCACATGAACGAACTATTTAAGTTCAAGAAAACACACACACACACACACAATTATATGCTGTTTTTAACTAAAAATACCTGTATAGCAATGAATTAATCTTCTTCTCCTTACAAAGACAGCAAATTCCTCTCCTCACGTGCTCCCACTGAGATTTCTTTATATACACCTCTTGTTAATAAGATCTTATTTCTATTCAGTGCAGCGGAGACTTCTTGTCGGATGCAGCGTTGCAGCTCTATCTGCATGTGGATGCATGCTTCGAGCAAGCTCTGCATGTGATCCATCCTCTGGTGAAGCACAGCCATGTCCATCCTCAACTCGTTGATTGTCTCCTAAGTTTTAATTTAACAAAAATCAAAAGCCAGTAAGTTAATTAGTATCCCTATTTAAAAAAAAAAACGGGATGCTAGAAACTTACTACTGCTCCCAGTATCCGGTGTGTGTTGGCATGCAGAAAGCTTTCACCACCGTTGAACACATCATCCCAAAGACGATTAGGATCGGTTGTTGAAGGTGGAGGATCGTATTGATTTTCCTCTTCTTGTCCGATTAAGACATGCGAAGAAGAAGAAGAAGAAGGCTCCTCCTCGTAAGAGAAATGAACTTGCCTCTCCACGTGGGATTGTAGCACTTGGTCTAAGCTCTCGCGGAAGCTGCTTCGAAGAAGGCTCGAAACCCGTCTCCTAAATAAAAGATTTATAAACATGTCCTCATATTAAGAAGACAAGTTTCTCAATTCGAAAACCCACGAAAGGAAAAAAAAAAAAAAGAGGAATTATACTCTGTATTACCGGCTTGAAAGTTGCCTAATCTCCGTGCTCTGAGCGGTTTCATCGTCGTCGGGGAAATGATCGTGATGAAACCTAGAAAGAGACACGCCTACGTCCAATGAAGAAGGCACGAGGAGCCAGCTGTCGATGGCCTCTTGCAAATCGTGACCCTGCCAATCTACTCCTTGTGGTTCTTGCTGGACCCTATCGGTTTCATGGTCCAAAGCAGCGTTTGTGGCCTCGGGCATTTCTTGAAATAATTGATTGGCAAAAGTCTCCAGCCAGTTTCCGGGCAAGTCTTCTCCTTCTTCATCTCTGTTATCATCAGTCGAAAACCCAGAACTTTCTTGAGCTTCGGCCTCAGAATCTTGCAACAAATCTGAGTGTGATGAAGCATCTTGGTGTTCAATTTCACTGTTTCTACTGTCAGCATGTTGTGTATCGATGGGTGCTTCTAGTAAGATCACCGCGTTTTCCAACATTAGCTCCTCTCCACTGGGAATGCTTTCGATATCCATAGAAACTTCTTGATCAATTCGCTCGTTGGGGAAAGGAGCCACGGGTTCGATTTCTCGATGACTTTGAGCCCCTGATTCATGGTGGTCTCCACTTTGAGATAAAAGTTCTTGCCCGTGGTCCGCACTCTGAGTTGCTCCGAGGATTGGATTGTCACGAGTTTCCTCAACTGGGCCCGAGCCCGACATACCATTTTCGTTGCTCGGAGAGGAATCAGGCTCCGCGTTGTTCGATGAAGTGGATGCAGAGTTGTCCAATTTGGACAGAAACTCTTCCCTATAATCAAGATGCTATTACAGTGAGAAAGCAGATAAAAAAAATGCAATGAGCAAGCAGATGTGAAAGTTGTTTAACACTACCTGAGATCAGAAACGGACTGTCTTTGCCTCAGAAAATCTAGTTCCGTTGCAGCTGCAGAAGATGGTCTCTTTTCAGTGACGATTATCTCATTTCTGAGGAATCTACCTCGGAGTAGAGCCTACACGTAATAAATGGACAGAGACCACATTAAGAACACATGAGAAAATAGTAATAATAAGTAGCGTTTCACTTGCAATCTTGAAAATCACAAATTGGCAATGCTCTAATATTTTAGTCATTGTGGGTTCATTCTCTATTTCATTAAAAAATCACCTGAATGCGATTGCGATGGGAAAATTCAGACACTTGTTTCTGCTCGGATAAAAGCTGAAGCTCCACTTTTCTTTCACACTGAGCCCTCGATAGAAGATCAACAAGAGTTTGCCGACCACACAGCCTTCGAACGGGCCTTCTTCTTACACGATCCTCTTCATGATGCCTCATCGATCCATCACAAGCCTGCTCGGTCTCAGAATCAGACAAGGCACTGTTAATGTCCTCGTTTTCCATCTCAGAACTAGCAAGATCGTGATGATTCTCGGTGGTGTTGGCATCTTCGGAGATATTACTACACTCGGGATTCGAAGAGTCCCTTTGCTGACTCAGCCTCCTATGAGAAGGACTACTGCTACTAACCGCATGATCGCCTTCGAGCTCCCTCCACATTCGCAAGACTGAAGAAGTACGTGTCGTTGATTCTCCGAAGAAGGGACCAAACGCAGAAACATTTTGCAAGCCCGCAACAGCCATTTCTTTCAAATACTTATTACCACGTTAAATACTTAACATAACCTGAATGGTAATGCCTCTTACGAAAGGTTTAGATGAGCACGAATTGCACAATAAACCATCAACAAAAATGATCTTGATTCATACAACTTAGATCCCATTGGCTTTTTGGGTCCATAATTGACCACCCTTCTCAGTACAACCGGGAAATTAATACCTAAACTTAATCCAATAATGCCTGCAACACAATCATATAAAGTTAACTTCTTGAGGAGACAGAGTTCATAGTATCAAAGTTATGGACATCTATCTATTCAGAAATATACGTGAAAAAGGAAATGAAATCTATGCCATGGTTATAAATTGATAAATATCTAAATACTAAAAAAGGCCCAGACAAAAGGGAAATTGGTGACTGGCAGATCCATATCGCACTACCAATGACAACACATGAAAAAAGGTGAAGCCTATAAAAGTGAAATTCAACTCCTTCAACGCTCTATTTCAATTTCCACAAACAGTTCTATATCATCCATCATTGATTGAAAAGGTCAAAATCGAAGTCAATTCATTTCGACCCAATTCTTCTGTCTACCTAAATATCTAGGCAAAGCTCTATCGTTCATTCTAAAACGACGATCGTGCAAGAACGCAGATAAACAGTACATCGTACAAACGCATACAGTGAGAAAAATGCGAGCAAACACCGATACCGCTATATGTAAAGGAAACCCAAGGGATTACAGAGCAGAGGGCAAAAGTTACCTAACGATCTTCCTACGTTCGAAATGTCAAACAAGAACAAAGACGGTGCTGAAAGAATGCGACTATAAATTAAAGAGAAAAGCAGCAGAGAGTCGACGAAAATGGAGAATAAATGGGTCATAAATATGTACACGGCAAAAATATGAATGTCATTTACAACACATCTACGGAAATTTTGCCGTAACTCTAACGTCAATTTTATATTTTGTTTTTTTTTTTCAAAAATATTTTGTTTTCTCATTTTAGCAAAAAATAATAAAGATATCTTTTCTAAGGACTTACGTGTAATTAAACGAGTGGTCAAAGTTCTCTTCCCTTGAAACTACGTGATTAAGCCTTGTTAGAACTTAGTATCTTGTATCAATTTGTTAGTACAAGTATGTGATAGTGCTATAGTGATTTGTGGTAGGTGACTATATTTTCTTTTTTGATATTCTTTTTTTATTTCGGGGTGATGATTTTCATTCGTGGACCATTTTTCATTTTTTATTTTGGCTTATGTGTGGATATTTTAGACAGCGTGACATATGTAATTCTTATTTCATTTTATTTTATGTGTACATAATTTGTTAAGTCACTTTCATTTCATTGGACCATTGAATAAAAATCATTTCTCTAATAATCCATCGATGATAGTTGATCCGCTTCATGTATTGTTAATTAATGTTACTTACTACTGATCCATTTTTCATGAATTTCTTTTTTGTATATTATAATGCAATGTACCTCCCTTATAAGATCAATGTCATGGTTTGAAATAGTGCTCGTGACTGAAATGGTCGCGAGGAAAAAGTTAAATTTGAATAGCTTTTTGTATTCCGAGATTAATGGCAAAGTCTAATCTATTTCATGAATTTACGCTTCAACTACTCCACTTTATTAGTGTATAAAATAAAAATACTGAAGACATGCCTTTTATATATTTTAATACGTTTACTACTATACATGATCTCAATATACTAAACCAGAAAAGGGTGTCGAAATGAATTATAAGTCACTATGCCTTTTTGGAAATTAATGATTAAATAAATCCACAAGCCACTTTGATGTCTGTGATCTTACAAGCAAAGCCAGTGTTGACGTGCTTTTAAACAAACCTTAGAAACCCCGAAATGATCCTACATCGACTAGCCTGTGATGTGTTTCGTAATCATGTCTTAAGACTTTGCTTTTTCAGCCGTTCTTATAATTGTATATCATTATCATCATTTTCAAAGTGTTTTAGTGACCATTGGTGTCCTTTCATTGCACCACAAGAATGCTATAAAATAAAAATTTTGTAGTCCGTAATAATTCACTGAGTCATTAATTTGAATAATAATTCAAAAATCAATTTGTTTTGAATTTTAATTTTGAAATTCAGATTAAGAGCAACTAACGTGTCATAAGGATATATCAAGTGACCGAGCATATGATATCTCCACATGAAAGTCATGAGTTTCATCGCAGTTGGACTTCTTGACTTATTTGTCTATATTGACTTGTGACGATACATCACACAAATTAGAAGGATTAGACTAATCGAAAATTAAAATATGAGCTACAATTTCAATTTTTATATTATTATATAATATGATTATGATGTGTATTTATTAGTTTTAAGTTTCAACTATAACACAAACGATGTAATTGGTCTAAAGAAATGGGTCACAAGGGGAGTTGGGCTATGATTGAAGGGAAACGCAAAGCCCACAACAATTTTTAGTATAATATCATAGAACGTGGAATTTAATAATTTTTCAGACATATTCCTTTTAATCAGATATTTATGCAGTAATTATCTAAATGAACAACAAGTTATTTATTCAAATGCAAACAAAAATTAAATAATAATTTAATCAAACTTCCGTCCCAATTTATGATAAAGAGGAGCACAGAGGAAATAACTATTCGAGATTTCAAATTTCGAATTGAAAAAAAAAACAAATTAAGAAAGGACTAGCCGTTGTGTCTCCGTAAAAGGAAATGAAAATATTGAAATAAATAGGAAAGGTGTCGAGGGAAGAACAAATCACAATCACTATTGCGTGGTTCTTATTCTCCGATTCTCCCTAAGGTGGTGCATCGTGACTCGCCCCCCCAAAGAGAGACGAAGATTCTGTGTTGAATTAGTAAAGTACGTACTTCTATTTTTCGATTTCACGAACAATTAATTCTTCCTTGCAGGCTTGTTCAGAAGAGTTTAGGATCAAAGGTCGGTTGTGTTAAGCAAAGTGAAAATGGGTGCGATTCAGTATTCGGATAAGTATTTCGATGATACCTTCGAGTACAGGTGCTTTTTATTTCACATTTTTCTGAAAATCTGTCTATATGGAGTGTCGATTTTGAAGTTTGTGTGATTTACAGGCACGTGGTTCTTCCCCCCGAGGTGGCTAAACTGTTGCCTAAGAATCGTCTTCTTTCGGAGGTAATTGCTTAGTTTAGACTTATCATCTGCTAATTATTTGTTGCGATTAGGGTTAGGGTTATTTCGCCCAAATTTATGTCTGTAATCGGTAGTTCTATGTCAGAATATTTTAGGGTTCTTTCCTCTGGTTTCCTATTGTCGTAACGGTGGAGCGAAAAAGTTACACTTTTGTGCCTGAGATATATTGATACATACTGTCATGAGTCAAGGGTGCGTTGAGTGCAAATTTGAATTATTTGTGGTTTTGCATGTCGGCTTTTCGAGTTTGATGAAGGGGATTTCACATGCATTTCTTTTAGATATGTTTTCTGCTTCCCAAGTGATATAAATAATCTTCTTTTCTCTACGTTTCAATTGTTGTGACGGTTGAGTGAAAAAGTTTTACTTTTGTACCATGATGAATCCCGATGTGAGGTTGAACGTAAATTCGAATTATTTGTGGTTTTAAATGTCGGGTTATCGAGTGTGATGAATAGGAATTTCGCACATTTCGATATTCAGGTATGCTTGCTGATTCCCAAATAATTTTGGTTCTTGCAAAAACTATATTTTACAGAACGAGTGGCGTGCAATCGGGGTTCAGCAGAGCCGCGGATGGGTTCACTATGCCGTTCACCGCCCGGAGCCACACATCATGCTTTTTCGAAGGCCACTGAACTACCAGCAGCAACAGCAGGAAACTCAAGCTCACTAGCAGCAGAAAAATGCTCTGCTAATGATTCCCCCACCACATGATGTTCGAATCTCTCTGTCTTCTTCCATGTAGGTAGCTAAGGTAGTATATGCTATATGCTTGTTCTGTTTTGTGTTGGATGTGTGTCGTGTCTTCTATTACCGCATTGTGTGACGATAATACTTGTTTGTCTTTGTTGAAGCTTCTCTTCAACATTTGTCCCTAGTTATTATGTTTTGTCTGTGTTGTGCTTGTGACTAGTATGAAGTTTTTCCTCTGTTATTCACTAATACAAAATTACCAGGTCTACACACTATCATATCTCTTTAACTGATGTTTGAAGAGTTTATTGCAGCAAATGCTGTAATGCAATGATGCTTCTCTATCTATTTTAGGTTCATCTATTACACCTACTATCAGTTTAGTTTCACCATTTCAGAACAAGAAAATACATTTATACTGTTAATTTTCAAGGTTAGAGAATATAAGATGGATATGGGTTGCTTTTGATGGGCCTGAAGCCTATATTAGGCTTATTATTGGGCCCGAAGCCTTTCTTGGGCCGTAATGTCCGACAACCTCTTAATCACGGGGTAATAAATACGACCGAAGAAAAAAACGTTGGACGTGCAAGCAAATGCGTGAGGTGACTGGTGAACAGTTTGGAAAAAAAATAATAATGATAATAAAATAATTAAATTAAATGAACCAATACCATATAATAATGGAGCCAGGCTGGTGCAAAGAGGTGGAAGATTTGGAGATGATATAGCGATTCACATGCTTTGTGGGAACTAGATCCTCTTTTCCACTTTTATGTGTCATTTTACAGAAATATTATTATATTTCCGTCCGTCTAGTGTTAAAACACCCGTAAATAATACTAGATAATAATACTATTATACTAAGAGTGTTTAAATACAAAAAAATTATATAACATTGATCGGAACACAAAAAAATAAATATAATATAAAAAAATATATATCGAATGTTTATCAATATTTTAATTATTTTTTATATGTTTAAACACTCAATATAATAATATATAAGGTATAATATAATTTACGGGTTAACGGTAATGGTATTCTGTTTGTGTCCGTCTCCATATGACAGCTTATCCATTTTAGTCTTTGTCAAAAATGTACTATCTTCTGCGCTGTCTCATCACATCACATCACATGTGAATACCGATTCAATTATGTAACGTGCCTTCCATATTATTGTCATATTTTCCGAGTGCTTATATATTTTAAATTTGCGTGTGTTCATATTTTAAATATCAAGAATCAATAATGGAGTGATTCGCTAAGATATTGGATGAGTGGCTTCTATAAGTTCTACATTTTGAAATGCAAGATGCCAATAGTTAAGAGTAATTAAATAATTATTTATCTTGCAGTTGATCATGCCACGATGCGAGCAGTTTACATGTTCATGCTGACAATTGAAGATCGACAATTGCTATTCTAATATTCCAAGATTTCACCCTCATCGCGTCTTCTAACATTAATCTAACTAAAACTATTGACTTTTGATATCAAGATATATCTTTGATATTTAATGGGGACAAAACAAATTAGATATGTGAAATTTATTGTAGCTACTGCATGTGCCATAACCCACTTCAAACAATTTACCTTTTTCCTTTCTATAGCAGTCCGTTCCAAAAATTTTAAATCGAAATTTGACCCAAGTTGATATGAAGGGACACATTCACCCTCAATTATGCATACCACGTGACGTGGACCTTATTCACTACTCCACGTGTCGGAATTTAAAACACATATTGCTTAGCTGTAAACATGATGGCATTGTCCTTGCCCGACGCTTCGATAGTTGTGCTACACATTTCAATACCCTAATTTTAATTTTTTTTGTCTGTTTTGTTTTTAAAATGGAGATCTATTACAATTTGAAAACAAAATGTCCGACCCGAACGATCCAACCCGCGAGCATCCGAATCAACCGGGTCGGAATCCGAATGAGACCCATGCAGAAACTTTCCCTTTATAAGAGTCTCACAATCTACACGTTAATGCACTCATTTACTTTCTTTTTCTATCAACAAATCTCTCTCCGCCGTCGACCACCACAGTATGCCGGGCCAAGACTCCGCCTACTTCAACGTCCCCCTCCGCAACGTTGCCATCGGCAACCGCGACGAGTTCCGCCAGCCCGGAGCCGTCAAGGCCGCGGTGGCTGAGTTTATCTCGACCCTAGTCTTCGTTTTCGCCGGCTCCGGCTCAGGCATCGCTTACAACAAGATCACCGGAAACGCCCCCACAACCCCATCTGGGCTCGTCGCAGCTGCGATCGCACACGCTTTGGGCCTCTTCGTCGCCGTCGCCATCGGCGCCAATATCTCCGGCGGACACGTGAACCCCGCCGTGACCTTTGGGTTGTTCATCGGCGGCAACATCACGCTCTTCCGCGGGATTCTGTACATTATCGCTCAGCTTCTTGGCTCCGTCGTGGCTTGTCTCTTGCTCTCCTTCACCACCGGTGGATATGTACGAAATCATTTATTTGCTTTTCTCTGTTATATATGTTCGAAATAATTTTATATGTTGAGATTCTCATGGCTTTCACATATACAGGAAATCCCCGCATTTTCTCTGACCGCCGGCGTATCTGTGTGGGCGGCGTTGGTGTTCGAGATAGTGATGACCTTCGGGCTCGTGTACACCGTCTACGCCACCGCCGTCGACCCAAAGAAGGGCGAGATCGGAATCATCGCTCCCATCGCCATTGGCTTCATCGTGGGCGCCAACATCTTGGCCGGCGGCGCTTTCACCGGCGCGGCCATGAACCCGGCGGTCGCGTTCGGACCCGCGTTGGTCAGCTTCACGTGGACCCACCACTGGATCTACTGGGCCGGTCCGATCGTCGGCGGCGGGCTCGCCGGCGTGGTCTATGAGGTGTTCTTTATTAGCCACAGTCACGAGCCACTGACGGGGGAGTTCTGAAAAATCATGTTCATTTGATCTTTGATGGATTCTTACTAATTTGTCTTCACGTTGTTTGTTTTGAATGTATTTTCCTCAATTATGTATTGTCGATGAGTTCCAATAATTGTTTCCCTCGACTCGAGTGCTTCTATTCCATTCCATGTGAAATAAAAACATTTTTCGTGCAATTTTTAGAGATAAAAATTCAAGAATATATATAGAAGCAGCGCACACTCACTCGTGACCACAAAATCCGCTAAATAAATCTCAATGATGGGAGCTTTTTAATTTATGGGTATGTGACGGTTTACATTTGTTCTTGTAATATGTTATTCATTATATCATATTGTAATATGTTTGTTTCATTATATCAGTGACAAATATTAATCTCAATTGAGTTTTTTATGTGTTACAATCAAATTAGTGGAATATCATATTCTAACACAAATTGAATCAATTAAATCTTTGATTGTGACAAATATTAATGTCAATTGATATGTGTCACAATCAGATTAGTGGAATATCATATTGAAACAACAATTCGCACAAGAATACAAACTATAATTTGTGAGTTACGAACCAATAAAATATCATGCTAAGATAATAATGGGGGTCGACATCATGTATATAATTACAGTAATCATGTTCAAAAGGGAGCTGCCATTATTCTTTCTTCCACACATGGTGTGGGGTAATATTATTCCTTCTATCGAGAAAAAATAAAGTATATAACCAGCTAGCAAAGAGACATAAGTTCTATGTATTGTTGTCCTCCACTCCGTGTAGTAAATGGTCATAAAAGTCAGTTAGGTCGGTAGGTACAGCATTATGATGACTTATTGGCCCCCATTCCATCGTGTTAATTATTACTTTTGAGCATCCAATTTAAAAGAAAATTTGCTCAATTTCTACAACGAAAAATTCAAATTATTACAGGATAAAGGAACAACATTTATCAAATGGTGATAAAAACGTGTTTCTTTTATTCATAGCGGCTCATGGAAGGCTATGTAGTGCAAGATGAGTCAAACTCAAACCCTTGATGAAGAAAAGCCGTAGCAATCCATAGCTTCACATCTGCTGTTAGCAATAAGCTGTGGGCATCCATCTTCCATGTTTCTTGGACCTGTTCGAAGATTATTTCTCAAGAATTTACGTTAATTAAATTAAAAAAAAAAAAAAACAAAACAAAAGAGGTTCATTAGAAGGTGAACATACATGAAACGTGAAAGTCAACACGTAATTTTCATCAGAAGCAGCCAAGTTGGAGCTGTGAACGTTGAAGCTGGTGAGGGACTCGAGCGCCCTGTAGATGCAAGAAGCGACGCCTTTCTCCTTGTTGGTCACCACTCTTGCGTAAAACCCTCTTTCCTCCACTTGAAAAACGTCAACCTGATCAATTTTTTCAGCACGGAAAACCCTAAAGATTGCGTTTTTATCTTTGGGTATTTTCTTAAGATTAAAACGAGCTCATGATCGGCTAATTAACCTTGGATATCTTCTTGAAAACTGGATGGGAATTGATTATCGTGGACGATGATGTCGCTTTATTATTACACAGCTTGCTGTTGGCTTCGTAGGACGAGGATGATGATGATGATTCGAGGCCAGCAATCTCAGCTTTGAGCTTCTTTGCCTGCATTTGCAAGTCTTGAACGTAGAGCACCGCATCCCCGATAATCGAAGCTTTATCCATCTGCAGTTAGTCGTAAAAAACTTAGTTCTTGAGACAAAAAATGCTGTAATAAATGCATGAAAACACAAAATTAAAAACTAACCTTGGTGATATTGGGAACCAAAGACCTCAATGCGTAGAGCTTTTCCTTCATTCGACCTCTTCTCTTCCGTTCGGAGATCAACGTTCTTGATCTATCAGTCTTATTATTACTACTCTTCTTTGTCTTCTTCTTTGACATTCTCGTGTCGTTAGTCGTCGTGGTAGTAGCTGAGGATTCTTCACCATCCATTAACGACTCTTCTTCTCCATCATCATCATCTTCATCACCGCCACCATTATTACCATCTTTTTCCTCCTCGTAATTGCTGCCTGCTTGAAACTGCACGTTGAAATCCATAGTATCAAGTGGAAAATGGCTCGTGGGCACGTTGAAATCGAACGTCTCTAACGGGTTCGGTATTTGACCGAAAGGGCCATAATTATCAGCTTGGTGATTATCATCGTAGGTTTTGGCATTTGGGAAACTGATGTTGGCGTCGACGTTTTCTTCGTGGATGATCTCGTCACGGATGAGATTGATAAATTGGTCAAAGTTAGCCTCATCCATGAAATCCAGTGACCCGAAATCACCTTCTACATATTGCTGCTGATCTTGTGGTTCTTTTTCTCGTTGATGGGTTCCCTCGTCCATGTTTAATTTTTAATTTTTTTTTTGAAGTAAATAGTTAGATGGGATAATGTATATTTATATATAGTTCAATAATGTTCGTAACGCAGACATAACTATATATATATATATATATATATAGACGCTTAGATTATTCAATTTGTACAAAGGAAGTTGACAAAATGCGAAGTAGATAGATGTACATTGAACTAGGTCATGTTTGGTCCCCGAGCATCATGCAATAATTAATCTTATTTTCACGAGTTGACCGAAGATGTTAAGATTCTTTTCATTTGATGTAAGAATTGGCCGCGAATATAGGCTTCCTCACAAAACAAGATTAATAATAAAAAGGATGTGAATTGTCTAGTGGTGATTGGTTCCACGCAATTCACACTCTATTAGAAAATTGGTATATATGACACATAATAATTTATAATGTCAATCAGTGGCGCTGACCTTTCCGAAGCATCGAGCTGATGAAGTTGTAATAAACTATATATATTTATATATATATATATATATATATAATTGTCTGCAATGGTGGCAATTAAATTTCTATGTGACGCGTGGTGATTGTGTTGCATAAGTCGATTATCTCACGATAACATGCGTTCGATTTTAGAAGCTTGAGTCGATGCACAGGCTTAGCTCGTGCGCTAAAATAATAAAATTACAATATTGTTGAAGATTGAAGTATTAAGGCAGTAATTAAGAGCAAATTAGGAGCGAAAAGATAATTATAGGATATTAAGTATAAATGTCCCAACGGCTATATTCCAACGGTTAGTTTTTTAATATGTAGCATATATAATGATAGTCCTTGTACAGGAAAAAGATCATCGAAATTCGAGATACAATACAATATCATTATGCAAAATTCAACATTGAGGAAGCGTTTCAGTGACAACCCATTCGATCTGCATCATCAGTAGAAATGCCCCTTTTCGACCGTTCGAAAAGCTCTGAGCCCTTGAGAATGTACGCGTTGCCACACCGTAGCCATTCTTATAGCTCCTGAGGACCCAAATATAACTCGGTTTATAGATAAATAAAGAAGCATTAAAGATTGTGTTTGGAACGAATTAGAAAATAGTGTGGAATAGGAAATCGGAAAAGAAATAATTTTTATAATTTTTTCTATCATTTGAATTTCCTTAGTTTTAAGCATAAACTTAATTAGATTTTCTTTCATTTTTCTTTTCATCGTCTATTTCTTCATTTATTCATTTTCCATTTCATTTTCATTCTTAACTGAATTACACAAACCAAACATACCCTAAAAAATAATGAGAACACTCACGAAACCTTACAAAGAAACGATCTTTACATCCATAACAAGACACACATGAACGTACGACCAAAACCCAGCTGCTAAAAAAGAAAAACGGAACCCAAAATCCAATTTTTTTTAATTTTTTTTTATCCCAGGGATTCTTACAGCAATTTCTGCGTCGTTTGAGCTTCAATTCGAAGGACGCTACAGTGCCTGGAGGATTAGAGAGTTAATCGTAAAGTACACACGTGTTCAGAGGAAATGTAAGAGAACGACTGGTCTTTTAATTTGGGGTAGAAAAGATGTCGATATATGGAATAAATGCAAACATGCTTGAGGCGAGAACTTTGCATATATGATTTACCGTATTTATCTATTTGTTTGTTCGAATTTAATTCTCTGGTCCAAACTCCAAATCTAAACTGTGTATTATGATTGCCCAAGCCAAAGGGAATTTGGATAGAGAATGCCCACAAGAGGCAATCATTATTGTAGTTCTAATTAATTCTCTTTGAAATTCTACTGTTCTGTTCAAACTTATATACAAAATATTATATCATTTGACAAGTGTCCTATGATGTCTTTGTTGTTTGACTTATAGTTTTAAAAAGTCTAAAATAAATCATTGGATAAAAGGATCAAAAGAAAATAAATATTGAAGACACCTTCATATCTCATACATGAAAAATTCCTCATGACAAATTGATCATTAAAACTTGCCATTTTCCTAGATATAAGAACGTTGCAAATACCAAAATTACAAATGGCATTAATAACTAATAAAACCCAAGTAAATAAAAAGGATAAAAAATAAGAAGAAAAAAAAACAAAGAGTCACTGGAGAATAACTCTTCGGTACTTCATCTCTGAACCCGAATCAGACTCATCATTACAGAAAGCTCTCTTCCTAGGATTCATCGAACTACTCACGTTACTCCCATCCACTGAGTCTTGTGCGTTTCGCAGCATATCAATAACACCCGCAGCCACAGTCGGCGGCGGGATCAGGCACGCGTCGACCGGCGGCGGAGGGTTGCGCCACCGCGGCAACGGCCCGGCGAGGAGCAAGTTCTGCAGCAAGGGACCAGCTTGGATCACAGCTTGCAAGAGGCGTCCTTTTTCAGGCAAGGGTTTGTTGATCTTCACTACCACCGGAAACTCTTTCTCCTCACGACCATGACCTCCTAACAACTCCGACGACGACGAGGTGGGCGTAACATGCGGCGACGAGATTATACTAATCTCATCACAGTCCGACGACGACAAGTTGTTATCATTATTACTCAACGGTTTCCCAGCAGAAATTTGTTTCTGGAGTAGTAATGATTTCTCAGCAGAGATTTTCCGGCAACATTCGATGGCTCGATCTCTCTCTTCGACGGCACCTGCGAGCATTTCTTTGAGCAGTGATATCTGCTTGTCCCTTAACGCGAGCTCGCCTTCTGCTTTGCGCCTCATTTCTTCAATCTCCATCACTAGAAGCTCAACGTATCCCTCCTTCAAGAATTAAAAAAAAATAAAAAATCAATAAGCCAAAATTCTAGGGCAATAATAATAAGTTCTTGAAATAAATACCCTTTCTTGCGAGGCCACGCAGTTGCAGCAGCTGAGGAGATTGGCTCTTCGGAGACTACCCATAGGCACTTTTCGAGGGGCTTTTAGAAAGTGGAGATTTTGTAGTGTATGAGGGTTTTTATTGGCTCTTTATATTTATAGACATGAATACGTGGGGACTCAAAAGGTGTGATTAAAGAGATATAGTGTGTGTGTGTGATGTGATGTTATGCTTTTTCTCTCCCTTTTTTGACCGGAGGAGAAAAGGCAAGCAAGGCCATTGACAAGGCTACAATAGCACAAATGTGCGAAAGCCTACGAGTCTAACAAGTGTAACATAACGGAACAAGAAATGTCTGATGAATATTGTAAAATAGGGTTTGTTTGCATTTAACATATTATTATCATCAGCGACAAATGCGGGGATGTTTGAAGTGTGACTCGTCTTCATTCGTTGATGTGATTTGCACCGCTGCTTGTTTTGTGTTGTAGTAAAGTACTCTCACTGTTGGCTGAGCCAAGGCACATGCACACGAAGAGGGGTCCCTTCTTATTACATCATTTGTTCATTTTAAGTGTCTTGATTAACCTAACCTACTTGTAATAATATACTTTGCTCACGTATTAATTTGTGGAAGTTATTGAGATATTAGATCCTTAAAGCGGAATTATGATGCAATGCAATCATAACCGAAATGGGAATCCAAGGCTCTATGGCCTATGGTAATGGGTGAGTTACTTTATTAACGAAAAGCCTTCATCATTAAATGAATCACATACATACAAATATATATATATATATATATATCATTATTTGAAATAGAAATAGGGTTCTTGTAGAATTCGAGAAGTTGCTTGTCTTTCTCTCAGTTGATCGGTTCTACTCGGACATTATTAGTCTTTTTTATGTTCCCTTTTACATATAAAATACACCTGAGACAGAGAGCATATTCTATTTACAAATCATTAACTTTTGTTGTTTTGAGAAGCAGTGGAACTAAGATATTCACCCACCATTAAGACTTGAACGATATTTATAATACACAAACAAGGTAACGGCTCGAGGAATTCCCACCAACATATTATATACTGAAAAGCAAGAAACACATAAAACAAAAGTAGTAATGACCATAATAATAATACAAAGTGATGTTAAAAAGAGTGGAGAACCAATGTTTGTTATATTACAAAAAAGGATAAAGGAACAGTTGCTCTTTAATTGATGAAACACATCATTAACTACTGCATCAAAAAAGTTCACTTGCTTAGGCTTCCTTGAAGAAGATAAGAAGCTTTACTTCGGACCTGCAAATTTTGCAGTAGTGAAGTAACAAAAGGCCCAAGAACAATACCGATGAATAAAAAACAGTCAAGTAATAACAATATAAGGACGATCACCGAATCTTTATTATACTTACAATGGAAGCATAGGGCCTAAGATCTGTGATGGTTATACCACTAGAACAATTTCGAAGAAGAGTCCCCCACAAAACTTGTATTTCTTCTCTGTTATCTTCTATGGCAGAGGAGTCAAATGATAGCCAATTCTCCACAAGGTTCAAGTATATGTACACTCTGAAAAGATCACACTTCTTGTCTTTTATGTTCATAGAACTTAGTAGTAGTCTTAAAATGTCTTCCCCTTCACATTCCTACACATATAGAAAGCATGCTTGTGTGAATGAATGCTGTAAGATTAATAATGATTTCGATGGAAATTTGTAATTTGCATAAGTTTTCTCACATATGAGGAAAGAATGTGATTAACCTTTTCATCGAGACATGTCACGAGGAACTCGAATGCCACTGAGCTTCTCAGCTGCTTGCTACGTGCGTTGGTTCCCTTCACACTCTCCATTACTCTCAGGCAATTAATATCATTAGGCAATCTATGTGAGGACATTAAAGCTGTCAGCAAATTATTGAAAGAATGAAACTTCATCGATTTTAACTTCATTAATGAAAACTCATCTACTATGAAGTGAGGTTTTGTTTTAAGGCCTCTATGAAAAGAAAAGACTGACCTTTGAGCAACAGATTTTGCTACTTGCTTGCAGCTCTCGGGCCATTCTTCATCGCTGAAACAGTTAACCACCGAGAGGATGCTTTCATACAAGATCTTGGACAAGCCCAACAGTTGTCGGTCTAGGAGGAGACATATAAGTGTGTATAACAGTTCCTCTGCTTCTTTCACTGTTAAAGTCCCAATATCATTCCTGCAATAGAAATTAAAGCCAACGTTTTTAACTTTAAAAAAAATTAGCAGATCGAGAAATATAATGATAGAAGAGGAGGTAAGTTTCTGTAAGGCTCTCATGTAATTCTGAACTTCAAGAATTTTAACTGAAAGGTACCTTCTTTGGCTACATACTGAAGCATATTTAATCCAAGAACGTATGTTTTGTGGAGGTCCTGCATTATTGGAATCTATTTGGACAAAAAAAAACAGATCATTGGTTAACCTTTAATATATGATATGAACTCTGAAAATGAATATGAATTCTTACCAGGAGAAACAATATCAGCAACACACAGAGTATTAGCACAACAGTCCACAAGAAACCCGTATGCTTTAAGAGCATCTTTTAGATCTGTAAATTTAGGTAACCAGTCGATTTTGACACTAGCCCACTCACCCTGATCAAGGCCCATAAAAGTAATAAGCATGTGAAGAAATATAAATTGGAAGCAATGAAATTTGCCTTCAGAATGCAAATGACACACGCATACACACAACCTTTGAAGAGAGAATGCTGCACCAAAAATCGCAGGCAGCTTCCATCAATTGCATGTTTGATGAATATAGCACTGGAAAATCACGAGGAGAAGCTAAAAAAAACTAAATGAAAGTTCATTACCAAAGCATGTGTAAACTTAAACTTACTTAGGTTAGAGGTCCAAGTTGCCAAAGATTGTTCAACCGAACTATACGTGCGTACCATGTGCAGCAGCCATCCATGAGTCAATAGACCTTCAAGGATACGATCTCCTACGATAAAATGAAAGGTCGATCGCTGAATGTCAAGGGTCTACTAGGAAAACATTATCAACCCATGAATAAAATATCAAGAGATGCTATATAGTTGTACACCTTTCTCAATGCTTTGATCAACCAGAAAACTGATTTCTGGTCTCATAAGACACTGGAGAAGAAGAGAATTTTCTGGTTCTGAAAATTCTTGCTGCGACAAGTTTCTCTACAATCATAAAGGAGAGAAGAAAATCCAGAACCGTGAGAATGAAGATGCAGTTGATTTCTGCATAATATATCAAACCATATTGAATGGAAATCGAACCTGGTCACCGAAAACCTGAATGCCCCAAAAAGGCACGTCTTCATCGCCATTTATTTGCTTAATCTACAACAGAGATTTTACAACGTCAGGAACACTAATTAACAGATCGTAACATGAAGATCAAAAGCCAGAGACAAACTAAAATGGGAAGGAAATCATACCTGTTTTTCACACTGAACAACACATTTCGACACTCGTGCTTCTGTTGCATCATCCTCCGCATCCTCAGCATCACAGACCTTTCGTGCCTTTCTTTCTCTGTCCTTTTTCTTATCGAGCCTCTTTTGCTCCTTCTCAAAATCCACTAGAAGATCATCCAAGCCTATAAGTTTCTTCCTGTTGTTTTTGGAAAAGATCAGCATTGAACACTTGAGTCTGAACATTTCATGTACACTTCAACTAAGCATGCACAAAACAACATGACAATCAACTAAGCTTCCACAAGATATTGTAAGACTTCACTAGTACTAATTTTACTAGAGTAAGAGGTCATCAATAATAATAATAATAATAAAAAAAGAAATCTTAGTTCCTCATAAAAAGGAAATTTTACGCAGACAGAAGCCAAATACAATATAATTACGAATTTGGCCACTCCAAATAAATCTGAAAAGATAAGGTGCGCTCTTCAAAGAACCGAAATATTATTTTTAAAAAAAAGGACCTTGAAATAATCACTGAGCAAAAAACCTAAATACACAGGCACAAAAAAAAATCATCGAGTCAAAATTACGAGAATATACTTCATAACAGATGATATAGCATATGCAGAAATAATAATTCACACCAAAATCACAAATTCTCTTCCCTTTTTGCTCACTTTTTCTTGCTGATTTGAGGAGAAAACCGAAGAGGGTCTTCGATTTCGAAATCCAAGGGTTCATAATCGCCGGACATCTCCCTCGTCCACACGCCGCCACTGGCTTTAAGGGGATTTTCTCGCTGGCACTGGCTTCACTCACTGAAGAGTTGCCGTGTTGTTCGGTTCAACAAGGCTTTAAAAGACGTGAGCGGCGAGCGCGCCAAAGATGAGATTGATTTGGGTTTTTTTTCCGGCTGTGGGCGGGCTCATCTATTGGGTTGAATTGGGTTCGATTAGCGGTTCCGGGTTGGAAAAGGACAAATGAGCTCAAGACTAATTTTGAAAAAAATTATGCTTATTCAATATTTTTTTAAAGGGTAAATTCCACTATACACGTGATTATAATATAATGCAATTGCAAATTGCAATAAGATCCTGACCATGTTTCTTTTTACATAAAACTACCAAAGTAGACTTCAAATTTTTTAGCCTTGCCAGTAAAATATTATAAATTAAATGCTACTTTCTCTTCGAGTAATAATGACACAAAAATTTTACCCATTTAAGGTGAATACGACGAATATTGTACCTTAAATTCGAGACATTAAGTTCAAGATAAATACCAACAATATGCCTTGAGTTCAACCAGTCACATTACAAGTGAGTTTCACATAATAACCAAACACATGGTACTAAGGTGCATTCCAATATAATCAAATTTGGACATAATTTATCTTTGCGTGTGAATTTGACTAATTTGAACCTCAACGATATTTTAATTAATATAAAAATACAATTAAAAAACAGCCATAAAGAAAAAAAAATGTCACCATCGGCCATGGCCATGTCCTTCACTTCAATCCAACTACTAATAAAAATTACTTGTCGCCACTCTTCGCCGCTTCTTCTTCTTCTTCTTCTTCTTCTTCTTCAACACGAAACTTCCTGTAAATATCGCCCCTGTAAAACTCCCGCGTCCTCGCGACCAAAATCAACGAAACGAGGGCTCCAAAGAACGTAATCGAGCCCAAAATCACGAAAGCCGACCGATAACAACGGCTACCGATGCAAACAAGCTCCTTCACGTCCGATCTCTTCATCCCTCTCCTCGCGAGCTCCCTCAAAGCCTCCTTATCATAAAGCGGCCCCGTGACCTTCACATTCAGCACGTAAGAACCGATGGGGCTCGCAAGCTGCCCGCAGTTGAACAGCGTGGAGTAGTACTTGAGCCCAAAAAGCTCCGAGATGATGGCGAAGATCAGAGGCAGCTGAGCACCGAAGGAGAACCCTATAATGATGGACGCGACGTAAACAGAGCCCGTGAAGGGGAACGCGATGAGTAGCATCCCTATGCAAGAGAGGAGGAGGACCAACGTCATCATTAGGGTCCTCGGGAATTTGTACTTCGTCAGCAGAGTTTCGGATACGAAACCAGAAAAGATTCGGCCGAAATAGTTCCATATGCTGAGGAGGGACACGAATGTCTTTATAGTTTTTGTTGGGTAGCCCAACGATTCTCCGATCTGTCCCAGGTTGTCTACGGCGGTTAGGCTCGAGCCAAGGCCGCAGAAGGTGGCTAGGAAGAGGACGATCATGTCTACGCTCAGCAGGGCTTGTAAGATCGTGTAGTCTTCGCCTCTCTGCGGTGGGCTGAAGACGTCTTTATACCACCGCGTGTTTGCAGATGAAACCGGGTGAGGCGAATCGGGTTGACCCGGTTGTGGGTTCTCGATTTTGACCCGAGGTGTTCGATTTTGACCGTCTTCGTCGGCGGCGGCCGCTGCTAGCGTCTTCTGCTTCTGCCTCCAAACGGCGAGCTCCTCTCTAATGGCTATGAAAAGGGGAACGAAAAGCAGAGCACAGGCGACGGCAGCGCTCGCGGCGTAAGCAGCTTGAGAGAAGGCCACCGCCTTCTCGAGAATCGTCATCGCCATGATGAACAGAGCGAGGACAATCGAAACGTACAGAAACTCGTAGAACACTCCGAGCTCGTTTCCTTGCCTCGAGGCCTTCATCCCTCGGATGGTGTAGACGAAGACCACCGATAGAGCCGCCGGCAACCAGGCGATTAGGAGTACGAGCGCCTTCGAGTCGTTGCCGTACACGGCCAAGTAGATCTGAGTCAAAATCGCGCCGCTGAGCCCGGTGAAGCCCTTCAGCAATCCCAGCATCACGCCGCGGCTCTCCGGGAAGTTCTTCACGGAGGTGACGAGTGCGCCGGTGTTGGCGAAGTTCTGAGAGTTTGCTCCGATGCATATGTAGGCGCACATCTGCCACACCCTGGGCTTCGCGATGCGGCCGGTCACCGACAGCCAGATCATGAAGTAGCCGACGAAGTTCAAGGCGGAGCCGAGGAGGAGGACGAACCACGTCGGAGTTACTTCGGCGATTAAGCCGGATAAAACCCCAACGTTTGCTCCGAAGTCTTTGAAGAACCCTAAGAGGTTGAGCGTCGTTTGGTCGTATCCGAGAGAGGATTTGATCTCTTTGGAGTAGACGCCGAAGAGGTACGTCGCTCCGGCGCCGGCCATTATGAGGAAGGAAGCGAAGAGCGAGAACCAGCGGCCTCTGATGACGTGGACGGCGAAGTTGAGCATGTTGGAGGATCTGGTACTCGCGGAGACCGCCATGGTTTTCCTCTGAGATCCTTTTCCGATTCCTCTCAACGAGAGAGGCGAATCATGTAGCTGTTGATCTTTGATTCATCGGTTTGGTGAAATCTGCTGCTGCTGTGTTGTGTGAGGATGTATTCTTCTCGATGCGAAAGAGATGGGCTGCTTATTTTTGGGGAGCCGTTGAGATTTTATCGCCTTCAAATCTCAGAATTTGGTAATTTTCATGGAATCGGTATCAGCCTTATTATTATTATTATACATCATTTATTTCAAATGGCTGAGGATAACATGTCATAATTGCCACATACAATTAAATGAAATCCGCAAAACGATATTGAGAGTTAGATAACTATGATTATTATATTTTGTTGGGGTTCGATATTTTGTTTATTTATTTATTTTAGAGAAAAACAATTAAGGCAAAAATTGCCCACTTACTAAACCAAAATGGTCCAAAACAAACACCCGTGATGTAGTGGGACTTGGCCACTAGTTGACGTGTTCACACAAGTGCAACATCACCTCATTAATCATTATTACGAGTAAATTTTTTTTTATTTCTTTTCCTTTAATTCACAACTGTTCTTTAATTATTTAAATCGAATATTGTTCAATCATACTTATCATCTCTACTTGAATTATTAGTCTTCGTTAGTCAATGAAAATTGCCGCATGGTGTCCTTTTTCTGGTCTGGATCTTCCTCCATAAATGAGAGTTATATATGCTCTAGTGATTAAGAATATTGCAAAAATTGCATTTAAATATTCCTTTTATCGTTGACTTGTACAGCTCATTCACGACTCACGAGCGATGGATTGTCTTAACGGACTCAATTGTACCATTCACATGTTATGTTCTCCACAAATTGCGATTTTCAGTTTTGAGAAGGATAAATAATTATGTCAAGCTCAAGAATATATGGGCGCACATGATTAATTCATGACTATCAGGTAATATAACTATAATAATAAGGTTGGTGAAACTTTTCTTTTTTATTAATATTCTTTTTTTGGGGCGTAATTTTGGAGATGTGTGCCGCTGCCGCATAATGTATAAAAATGCAATTCCAAGTTGGCAAGTCATTAATAAGTGTTGGGCTACGTATTGGGCTCAAATGGGTAATTCGTAAACGGACCAATGGACTATACCAGGCCCAATTATTAAGTGGACAAAATCGTTTAATGGGCCCTTATATGTAAGGATTTAATATTTACTTTGTAAAAACAGTAGTTTAAAAAATGGTTTGTTAGTTCCTACTCTTTTTTTTTTCCCTTTTCTCCGATTTTGTAATATACTGAGCATTTTTAAAGAAAAAGTAAATGAGAAAGATAATTTTAGAAGCATTGCTTTACGGTTACTATTGTTAGAACTTTCAGTTGCGTCGTAGATTTGAAGATTTTTTTTTATTTATTTCTGCCTTATAAGGAACGTCATCTCCGCACGTCATGTTAAAGCAACGCGAGTTACAAGGTGTGCTATTAATTAATTAATAGTATCCTGCACTGATATTCCAACTCACAATCAATGTCACTATGTGTACATTGAAATATTTTGCTATGTCTAAGCAAAACACAAGTATTTTTAGTATAAATAAAAGATTGATTATATTAGTTAGTTTGAACGCATTAATACGAGTTCATGGTAGAAAATGAAAAGATGAAGAAAAAAGAAGATAAATATATATTAATTAAAAGTGCATGTATTTTAGGTTTGCACGAAATTAAACATTATTTCCTACTATCCCTTTTCTACTTTCCTTACCTAGATCCCACTTACATTTTAATAGTACAAAAATTAATGATTAAACGACGATAGAGTCACGGTTATAATTTTTATACAACTATTCGAGTGATCTTAGCAATTGAGTATTATTTCTTTTAAAAAAAAGAATTATAACATTAGTAAATAAATTAATTAATAGGTAACACTTTCCTTGTTTTTTGTAAATGTAACATAAGTCCTTTAATATATTAACTTATCTCATCGTTCGTTTTGGAGATATGTACTAATTAAATATAGCATAGTTTTAAACGTGTAGTTGGAAAGGAAAAAGAAAAAAGATTAAAATAAAGAAAATATCAACGATGCACGCACGGAATATATGAAAATGTTCGGCTCCTGATTTTTCCACTAACCGTAGATAAATGGCAAATTGCTTCTAATAAGTAGCCAGCAACAACATCGGATCGAATATTATAATATTCCACCATAGAAAGACGCTTCATCTTAGTGTGTCCGTTATTGCAAATCAAGCAAAACAAAATTAAAATTATAAAATATCCACCCCTATTCCCTAAATAATTATTTTAAAATTTGAAAAAAAAAGTTAAAAAAGAAGAATACAAAAAGACCGTTGCAGCCCCCCCCAAAGTTCCCCCCTTCTTTTCCTCTAAATATACGACGCACATACTTAAATTACGTCACCACTTCACCTTCTCAATGCTCTCCCTATATATATGACCACCATTTGATGCACACACAACACATTATTACAAAAAAAAATAATTTAAAAACAAAAAATGGCCTCCTCCACCTTCTCCTTCTCTAACCACTCTCTTTCTGTTATCCTCCTATTGCTCTTACATGTGATGAATCTTGCATCCTCAAGACCATGCGGCGATGGCTTCTCAACCTCTTGTAATTATTCCCCGAAAACTCAGGCAGAAAAAGCAATTAAATCCCTTAATTTATTTCCCAAGCTCGAAGTGAACCGCCATAATAAGAACGAAAAACTCGGCCTCGGGGAATCAAGAATCGTCGAAAAGAGAATCAAGTTCCCAGTTCTCGGAGATTCCGGGGCTTCCGTTCAAGACTTGGGACACCACGCTGGTTATTACAAGCTTCTCCATGCTAAAGATGCAAGGTACAACACATATGTAATGAGCCCTATTCTAGTAATGTGTAATTAAATATTCTAATGATTATTTATTTATTTATTGTTTGTTTGTTGTTTTCTTTTGTTATTCATCGGTTGGTGGTGGTGATACAATCCATTTACTTGCAAGTCACCAGAATCTTTGAAAAGAAATTATACTTAATTTCTCGAGTTGCTTTTGTTTTGTCAATTGTTTAGGTGAAAGGTGGGGCCCATATAACTCTAACAATATTACGACATATATATTTGTAGGATGTTTTATTTCTTCTTCGAGTCGAGGGGCAGCAAAGGAACCGACCCGGTCGTGATATGGCTAACAGGCGGGCCGGGCTGCAGCAGCGAGCTCGCTTTGTTCTACGAAAACGGCCCGTTTCACATCTCCAAAAACTCCTCCTTGTCATGGAATGATTTCGGATGGGATAAGGTTTTTTTATTTTTGTATTATGCTTCTTACAAATATTAGTAGCAGAAAAAAAAAACATATCTTTTTATCCAAATATATTCCTCAGGTATCGAATCTTATTTACGTCGATCAACCGATAGGTACGGGATTTAGCTACACCTCCGATGAAGACGATATCAGGCACGACGAAGAGGGCGTAAGCAACGATCTCTACGATTTCATGCAGGTTGGTAATAAAATTTTTCTCTTTGCTTCTTGTCATAAAACATATTTCTCGAAATCTTAGTTTTGCGTATAAATTCGTAGGCATTTTTTAAAGAGCATCCTCAGTACGCGAAGAACGATTTCTACATCACCGGAGAATCTTACGCCGGTCACTACATACCGGCTTTTGCTTCCCGGGTTAATCAAGGGAACAAAAACAAAGAAGGGATGCATATTAATCTCAAGGTTTTAAAGCCTCATGATGTTTATTATAATTTCTCTGGGTTTTTTTTTTTGTTTCTTGATTTTAATTGTTGAATTTGATTTTTTTTTCTAGGGTTTTGCCATTGGAAATGGGCTCACAAATCCTGAGATACAGTACCAGGCTTACACAGACTATGCTTTGGACATGAAGCTGATTGAGAAATCTGATTACTACACCTTCAACAAGACTGTCTCAGATTGCCAGAAATCCATAAAACTATGTGGTAATAAATAAAGACTACAACACCTCAAAATCCATGGAAATTGCACTACTATCAATTTTTCTTACATAAAATTATATTCTATTAATTTCGTCAGCCGATAAAGGCGGATCCTCCTGCATATCCGCCTTCTCCTTGTGCAACACCATTTTCAACCGAATCGTCGACCTCGCCGGCAGAGTCAACGTAAACCCAGAAACTTGAAAGAAAAAAAAAAAACATTTTTCTTGATGATATACTAATGGGTATTCATCTGTTTTTTTTTTCAGTACTATGATGTAAGAAAAGCTTGCGAAGGGGGCCTCTGCTACGATTTCTCGAGCATGGAGGACTTCCTCAACCTCAAATCGGTGAGGGAAGCCCTCGGGGTCGGGGAAATAGACTTCGTTTCGTGCAGCTCAACCGTATACGAAGCGATGATCACCGATTGGATGAGGAATCTTGAGGTCGAAATCCCGGGGATGTTAGAGGACGGGATCAAAGGGCTCGTATACGCCGGCGAATTCGATCTCATATGCAACTGGCTCGGTAAGAAAAAAAAATGTCTTTTTTTCCCTAAATATACGAAAAGATCAAATTTTTATTGCCGGGATCATTAGGGAATTCGAGGTGGGTCCATGCTATGGAGTGGTCGGGGCAGAAGGAGTTCGTCTCGGCCAAGACCGTGCCGTTCACGGTCGGTGGAGCCGAGGCTGGGCTCGTGAAGGGCCATGGACCGTTGACGTTCCTCAAGGTCCACGACGCGGGCCACATGGTCCCAATGGATCAGCCCAGGGCTTCCCTGGAGATGCTAACCAGGTGGATTCAAGGGAAGCTAATAAAACAAGACAATGGTCACCTCTCACCATTGTAATAATTTATGATCTTAGTAGCTCTATTAGCCATTGTTAAAAAATGGTCTTATGGTGAAATGACTATTATGTAATTGAGACAAAAGTTGATGAGAAAATGATACAATACAACAACAGTTACAGTGTGAAATTTCTTATCAGCCCAATATCCAAACAAGAACCAAGAAATCGAATCGATAAATACCTGGAAATATGTTACATATAATTGCTGTGGAAATTTCTCTCTGTATTTTGTTGAAGAGCTTCGCTGCCCTTGAAGGTCGAATTACTCTCATGAATATGTGACGGTAGAGAAAATGTATCCACATACAACCCGAAATAGGACAACAGCGGTTCGGCCCGGGCTCTATCAATCACCAGCCTCAAGCCCGTGGCTTGCACGCTTGGGAACCGTAGGATCCTTTTGTATCCAACGGTGGAGCCTCTCGTAACCGTTCTCCATGACCCCTTTTCATCATCATACACATCGAGGTGAAATTCAGCAATCCTCTGACCCATTTGAATCGGTTCTTGAAGAAGCAAAACGTTGAAAGCCACCGAATCTTCAAGCAGTACATAAATAGCCCAAACCGACGAATTCTTCTCGGCAGCCCAGTAAGAAAAAATGCCCTCTTCGAGGATTTTTTCTGGGCCGTAACGGGAATTTCTTTTCCCGAGCCCTCTCGTAGTAGTAGCGGAAACATTTGCGTTCTCCGCAAGATTACGGGAAAATATTGCTCTCCTCATTTCTGAGAATTCTTTAAGGACTTGTACGTCTTCTTTTGATATCAGGCCCGAAGAATTTGGGGGCACGTTGAGCAGAAAGAGACAGTTTCTCCCGACGGATTTGTAATAGAGATCGAGGAGTTTCAGGGCGGATTTCGGAGACTCCGATTCGTGCCAGAACCATCCCGGTCTGATCGAGACATCGCACTCCGGTGGGACCCAGTCTTGTCCCGAAGGATCCCCTTGCCCACAGTACCTGTTGAAAATCACAAGCACATTTTTTTCTTACACGTTACGTAACGTCGGGAAAAAAAAAACCCGAAAGAAACGAACCCCGAATCGTTGTCTCCTCCGATTTTCACAGCACTTTGATTGAAAAGGGACCAGCAAGTTTTTCCAGCAACGCCGTCCTCGTCACCGATCCACCTCGTGTCGGGGCCCGCGTCGGAGAATATAACAGCATTGGGCTGAAGCTGATGAATCAGATTAAACCAATCTTCGAAAAAGTACTGCATATCCTTCTCTCCCGTCCCTTTGTTACCGTCGAGCCACACCTCTCTGATCTCACCGTATCTGAACAATCGAATAAAAAATCAGTCTTTTTTTTCCCGAAACGACAGTTTAATATATGAACAAGAATACAGAGCTAAATAGCCCAAGAAGCCCTCTGGATAAAATAAGACATCCAGTAGGGACCGAATTTCTAATACGAGAGAACCCATCACACAAACACTAAAAAAAAAAGGCAGAAATAAAGCTCGAACAAGAAAAACTAAAGGACATGTTACAAATTGAGTCTTAAAGCTCCACAACTATGGCTACTAACGAACAATCAGTCAGCAGACAATTCATGCAATGAATAATCCCAACAGCTCAACTCACAATTCGTTGCTTGAAACATAAAAAAAAGGACAGATTTTTTTGATACCCGGTAAGAAGTTCAGTCATCTGCCCCATATAGTACTCGTTGTAATCGAGAGTCTTCCCGTAGCAAGACTCGTGCCGATCCCAAGGCGAGAGGTAAACCCCCAAATCGACGCCGTATTGTTTAGCGGCATCGGACAAATCCCTCAACACGTCGCCGGTTCCGTTCTTCCAAGGACTTGACTTCACGCTGAAATCGGTGTACTCTGAGGGCCACAGACAAAACCCATCGTGGTGCTTCACAGTGAGTATAACCTTCGAAAAGCCGCCGTCTTTGGCTGTGCGGACCCACTGCGAGGCATTCAACGAAGTGGGGTCGAAGAGTGAAGGGCTTTCGTGGCCCGTGCCCCGCTCCGAGTCCGTGAAGGTGTTGATGCCGAAGTGAAAGAACATGGCCATTTCGGTTAATTGCCATGAAATTTGAGCTGAAGTTGGGATCGGTAGTATAGGGATCGGTGGAGGCGGTGGGTGTGAAGAAGCAAAGATTGCACTGTTGTGCAGTGTGATCGCGATGAGGATTAGTGTTAGGAGATGTTTACAGAGATTTGATTCCGAAAATCTCAGGATTTTACAGATGAGTTTGAGGGACTGTTGACGGTTTAGTGTTCTCTTCATCTCGTTTGGGGCGAGCTTAGCAAGGAGACTTCGAGCCTCCTCTTGGTCTTTTTCTTCTCTACTATCTGTTCCTTTTTTTAGTTCTTTATCAATTAATTTCATTTTTCTCTTATTATTTTATCCATTATTCAGTATCAAATTTTGTTGATGGGCGTTTTTTTCATAATTATTGAATGACAATGGTAACATTGGGAAAATGTTACCTAAATAAAATTGTAATGCACTTTATTGATATTTAGTTTTGAATATTATAATAAAACGGATATTCCGTAATTGTTGTTATTCTAAGCCCTTTAAGAATCTATATATATATATATATATATATATATATATGTATATGTATAATCAATCCTCGTCTCCTCGTTAACCCTGAACTCTTGGGCTAATTTAACAAAAGGGATTAGTTTCCTATAGAATTAAAAAAAAGGGAGCGACTTTTCTTTTTTTAGATAAAAGGGACTCACTTAATTAAATAAGTAATTAATCAATATATCCACTTAATTAATAATATTTTAATAGTTTAAATTAGATTTTCGTTTTTAGGTTATAGAAGGCAGATTTCGTCGCTTTTTTCTTTGTCATTTCTCTTGAAATCATCTTCAAATTAGCACATATCTTACCCGATTTTCTGAAAAATTAATACAAATTCGCATGGGTCTTGAGTTTTCGTTATGATTAAAAGTAGATTTAGGCGAAATAATTGAAAATATTAAAGATACACTCGAAATTGAATAAGATTGACAGACCTATTCGAATTCAAATAAGTCTTATTCGAGTCAAATAAGGCTTACTCGGATTCGAATACGCCTTATTCGAGTTCGAATAAGTCCTATTCGAGTTCGAATAAGCCCTATTCGAGTTCAAATAACCCTATTCGAGTTCGAATAAGTCCTATTCGAGTTCAAATAACCCTATTCGAGTTCAAATAACACTATTCGAGTTCAAATAAACTTTATTAGAACTCGAATAAGTCCATTTGAACTCGGATAAGCGTTATTAGAACCCAAAAGACCATGATTCGAATTCAAATAAGAGTATAATTAATACTTGTAATTTTATGATAATAATATCAAGTCATTAATATCAAATAATAGTCAATGAAATACTATAATTAGTTATGACAATGTTTAATGAAGATGTCTAATGAGTTGGGTAAATGTAATGAAAATTTAAATGAGTTTTGTGTGAGTTGCTATAATGTTACAACTTGTATTTAAGTGAATTACTATAATATGATATCTAAACATGTGCTCTACATGATGACAACTAAAATGAGTTGTGTCAATGTGATATACAAACTTCGATGAACTTATTGAATAATGTTTATTAATTATATTGTGATACACAAAACTTTCATAAGCTTCTTCGTATAATGTTCATCTTGAATCGAGTTTAATCTTTATCTTGAGTTAAAATTGATTATTCGGGTTCGGGTTCAAATAAGCCCTATTCGGGTTCAAATAAGCCCTATTCGGGTTCAAATAAGGTTATTCGGATCCGAATAAGGGTTATTCGAGTTCGAATAAGCGTATTCGAACTCGAATAAGCGTATTCGATCTCGAATAACCTTTATTTGAATAATGTTTATTAATTATATTGTGATACACAAAACTTTCATAAGCTTCTTCGTATAATGTTCATCTTGAATCGAGTTTAATCTTTATCTTGAGTTAAAATTGATTATTCGGGTTCAGGTTCAAATAAGCCCTATTCGGGTTCAAATAAGGTTATTCGGATCCGAATAAGGGTTATTCGAGTTCGAATAAGCATATTCGAACTCGAATAACCTGTATTCGAACTCGAATAACCTTATTCGAACTCGAATAACTCTTATTCGGGTTCAAATAACCCAGATTATTCGAACCCGAATAAAGCTTATTCGAATTCGAATAAGACTTAACTGAAACGACGAATTCATTTAAGTGACTAAACTAATATTAATGACTTTTTACTCGATGGTATTTTTGACTTTTTCCATACAATTCCTCTAGCTTAAATAAAATATGTTTCGATCCCTTTTATCAAAATATACCCAGAGCGGGCTAATTTAACAAAAGGGATTAGTTTCCTATAGAATTAAAAAAAGGGAGCGACTTTTCTTTTTTTAGATAAAAGGGACTCACTTAATTAAATAAGTAATTAATCAATATATCCACTTAATTAATAATATTTTAATAGTTTAAATTAGATTTTCGTTTTTAGGTTATAGAAGGCAGATTTCGTCGCTTTTTTCTTTGTCATTTCTCTTGAAATCATCTTCAAATTAGCACATATCTTACCCGATTTTCTGAAAAATTAATACAAATTCGCATGGGTCTTGAGTTTTCGTTATGATTAAAAGTAGATTTAGGCGAAATAATTGAAAATATTAAAGATACACTCGAAATTGAATAAGATTGACAGACCTATTCGAATTCAAATAAGTCTTATTCGAGTCAAATAAGGCTTACTCGGATTCGAATACGCCTTATTCGAGTTCGAATAAGTCCTATTCGAGTTCGAATAAGCCCTATTCGAGTTCAAATAACCCTATTCGAGTTCGAATAAGTCCTATTCGAGTTCAAATAACCCTATTCGAGTTCAAATAACACTATTCGAGTTCAAATAAACTTTATTAGAACTCGAATAAGTTCATTTGAACTCGGATAAGCGTTATTAGAACCCAAAAGACCATGATTCGAATTCAAATAAGAGTATAATTAATACTTGTAATTTTATGATAATAATATCAAGTCATTAATATCAAATAATAGTCAATGAAATACTATAATTAGTTATGACAATGTTTAATGAAGATGTCTAATGAGTTGGGTAAATGTAATGAAAATTTAAATGAGTTTTGTGTGAGTTGCTATAATGTTACAACTTGTATTTAAGTGAATTACTATAATATGATATCTAAACATGTGCTCTACATGATGACAACTAAAATGAGTTGTGTCAATGTGATATACAAACTTCGATGAACTTATTGAATTATGTTTATTAATTATATTGTGATACACAAAACTTTCATAAGCTTCTTCGTATAATGTTCATCTTGAATCGAGTTTAATCTTTATCTTGAGTTAAAATTGATTATTCGGGTTCGGGTTCAAATAAGCCCTATTCGGGTTCAAATAAGCCCTATTCGGGTTCAAATAAGGTTATTCGGATCCGAATAAGGGTTATTCGAGTTCGAATAAGCGTATTCGAACTCGAATAAGCGTATTCGATCTCGAATCGAGTTTAATCTTTATCTTGAGTTAAAATCTTGATTGATTATTCGGGTTCAGGTTCAAATAAGCCCTATTCGGGTTCAAATAAGGTTATTCGGATCCGAATAAGGGTTATTCGAGTTCGAATAAGCGTATTCGAACTCGAATAACCTGTATTCGAACTCGAATAACCTTATTCGAACTCGAATAACTCTTATTCGGGTTCAAATAACCCAGATTATTCGAACCCGAATAAAGCTTATTCGAATTCGAATAAGACTTAACTGAAACGACGAATTCATTTAAGTGACTAAACTAATATTAATGACTTTTTACTCGATGATATTTTTGACTTTTTCCATACAATTCCTCTAGCTTAAATAAAATATGTTTCGATCCCTTTTATCAAAATATACCCAGAGCGGGCTAATTTAACAAAAGGGATTAGTTTCCTATAGAATTAAAAAAAAGGGAGCGACTTTTCTTTTTTTAGATAAAAGGGACTCACTTAATTAAATAAGTAATTAATCAATATATCCACTTAATTAATAATATTTTAATAGTTTAAATTAGATTTTCGTTTTTAGGTTATAGAAGGCAGATTTCGTCGCTTTTTTCTTTGTCATTTCTCTTGAAATCATCTTCAAATTAGCACATATCTTACCCGATTTTCTGAAAAATTAATACAAATTCGCATGGGTCTTGAGTTTTCGTTATGATTAAAAGTAGATTTAGGCGAAATAATTGAAAATATTAAAGATACACTCGAAATTGAATAAGATTGACAGACCTATTCGAATTCAAATAAGTCTTATTCGAGTCAAATAAGGCTTACTCGGATTCGAATACGCCTTATTCGAGTTCGAATAAGTCCTATTCGAGTTCAAATAACCCTATTCGAGTTCGAATAAGTCCTATTCGAGTTCAAATAACCCTATTCGAGTTCAAATAACACTATTCGAGTTCAAATAAACTTTATTAGAACTCGAATAAGTCCATTTGAACTCGGATAAGCGTTATTAGAACCCAAAAGACCATGATTCGAATTCAAATAAGAGTATAATTAATACTTGTAATTTTATGATAATAATATCAAGTCATTAATATCAAATAATAGTCAATGAAATACTATAATTAGTTATGACAATGTTTAATGAAGATGTCTAATGAGTTGGGTAAATGTAATGAAAATTTAAATGAGTTTTGTGTGAGTTGCTATAATGTTACAACTTGTATTTAAGTGAATTACTATAATATGATATCTAAACATGTGCTCTACATGATGACAACTAAAATGAGTTGTGTCAATGTGATATACAAACTTCGATGAACTTATTGAATAATGTTTATTAATTATATTGTGATACACAAAACTTTCATAAGCTTCTTCGTATAATGTTCATCTTGAATCGAGTTTAATCTTTATCTTGAGTTAAAATTGATTATTCGGGTTCGGGTTCAAATAAGCCCTATTCGGGTTCAAATAAGGTTATTCGGATCCGAATAAGGGTTATTCGAGTTCGAATAAGCATATTCGAACTCGAATAAGCGTATTCGATCTCGAATAACCTTTATTTGAATAATGTTTATTAATTATATTGTGATACACAAAACTTTCATAAGCTTCTTCGTATAATGTTCATCTTGAATCGAGTTTAATCTTTATCTTGAGTTAAAATTGATTATTCGGGTTCAGGTTCAAATAAGCCCTATTCGGGTTCAAATAAGCCCTATTCGGGTTCAAATAAGGTTATTCGGATCCGAATAAGGGTTATTCGAGTTCGAATAAGCGTATTCGAACTCGAATAACCTGTATTCGAACTCGAATAACCTTATTCGAACTCGAATAACTCTTATTCGGGTTCAAATAACCCAGATTATTCGAACCCGAATAAAGCTTATTCGAATTCGAATAAGACTTAACTGAAACGACGAATTCATTTAAGTGACTAAACTAATATTAATGACTTTTTACTCGATGGTATTTTTGACTTTTTCCATACAATTCCTCTAGCTTAAATAAAATATGTTTCGATCTCTTTTATCAAAATATAACCAGAGCTCTTCTCCGTTCGTACGATTCGTCACCGTATTCTCTAAATCTCAGATTACCGACCGACGACAATGAGTCAAGCGGAGTCCTCCGATTCGTAAGTTGAACCCTAATTCTCATCCAGAACCTTAGTTTTCCAATTCTCTACGTTTAGCTGATTGATTTGGATTTTTCGTGTTTTGGGAACAGTAAGGGTGGAAAGAAGGATTTTTCTACTGCGATTTTGGAGAGGAAGAAAGCTGCGAATCGACTTATCGTTGACGAGGCGGTCAACGATGATAACTCCGTCGTTTCTCTTCACCCTGCGACAATGGAAAAGCTCCAAATTTTCCGCGGAGACACTGTTTTGCTTAAGGTTGGGTTTCCTCCTTAGCCCTTCTCGTCTTATTTTTTGAATTATGGGGTTAGGGCGGGCTGGGTTTCATTGAGGCATTTTTATTGTCCTTTTCTTTATGTTGTAATTAGGTGGGATGTGTTGTGGTGGGAGTATTTGGTACTGGATCTGGATGATGTGATGGATTCTTTGAGTTAGTGGTTCTATGTTCACTCTAATTTTTTTCATCTTATGTTACTAGTTGATTTGTTTTGTGATGTTTGTATTAAACTTCGTGTTTTCAGTGCTTTGTTGAAGGTGGTGCTGACTTGTTTTTTGGTTTCACTGTTGCTCTGTTACTGTATTTATTTGATCTTCACCCGTGCAAATATGGTTATTGCATTTTACAGGGCAAGAAGAGAAAGGATACGGTGTGTATTGCTCTTGCCGATGATACGTGCGAAGAGCCAAAGATTAGGATGAACAAGGTTGTCAGGGCAAATTTGAGGGTTCGTCTTGGCGACGTTGTGTCTGTTCACCAGTGCCCAGATGTAAAGTATGGAAAACGCGTGCATGTCTTGCCCTTGGATGATACCATTGAAGGCCTCACTGGAGATCTGTTCGATGCATATCTGAAACGTAAGGCCTTGTCACACATCTTTCATGTTTTTTTTTTATATTTGTTTCAACCCACAATGGTATGTAAATTGTAATGTAAATCGTATTACTCATTATTATCCCTGCAGCTTACTTTCTTGAGGCATATCGCCCCGTGAGGAAAGGGGACCATTTCCTCGTGCGAGGGGGAATGAGGAGTGTGGAGTTCAAAGTTGTAGAGACCGACCCCGGTGAATACTGTGTTATGGCCCCTGATACTGAGATTTTCTGTGAGGGGGAGCCTGTGAGGAGAGAAGATGAAGATAGATTGGATGAGGTTGGGTACGACGATGTCGGTGGTGTTCGTAAGCAGATGGCTCAGATCCGTGAATTGGTGGAGCTGCCACTTAGGCACCCTCAGCTTTTCAAATCCATCGGTGTTAAACCCCCCAAGGGGATCCTTCTCTATGGGCCTCCGGGTTCTGGAAAGACTTTGATTGCAAGAGCCGTTGCTAACGAAACCGGGGCCTTCTTCTTTCTGATAAATGGACCAGAAATCATGTCGAAGCTTGCGGGAGAGAGTGAGAGCAATCTGAGGAAGGCTTTTGAGGAGGCTGAGAAGAACGCACCGTCCATTATTTTCATTGATGAAATAGATTCCATAGCACCCAAGAGAGAGAAGACTAACGGTGAGGTCGAGAGGAGGATAGTTTCTCAGCTTTTGACCCTCATGGACGGGTTGAAATCCCGAGCCCACGTCATCGTTATGGGGGCAACGAACCGTCCTAACAGCATCGACCCGGCTCTTAGAAGGTTCGGTAGGTTCGATAGGGAGATCGACATTGGTGTTCCTGATGAAGTTGGACGCCTTGAGGTTCTTCGTATTCATACCAAGAACATGAAGCTCTCTGAAGATGTAGGCTCTCCTGTTTTGTTAACTTGTTGATGGATACTTCTTTTGATTTGTTGCCGATTCGGGTTTAACTGAGGATACTTTAATGAATTGCAGGTTGATTTGGAGAGAATATCGAAGGACACTCATGGCTATGTCGGTGCTGACCTTGCAGCCCTCTGTACTGAAGCTGCACTACAGTGCATTAGAGAGAAAATGGACGTCATCGATCTTGAGGATGACACCATCGATGCTGAGATTCTTAATTCCATGGCAGTTTCTAATGAACACTTCCACACCGCTCTTGGAACAAGCAATCCTTCGGCCTTGCGGGAGACTGTAAGTGTAGTGTACTTGTGGGGTGACTGTTTCTTTTCTTTCCGTTATATTTAGTAGAATTATTCCTGTTTCCTTTTCTTTTTTTTTTTGTAATATGTACCTTTATATTGTATGATTAACAGGTTGTGGAAGTTCCTAATGTTTCCTGGGAAGATATCGGTGGGCTCGAAAACGTTAAGAGGGAGCTCCAAGAGGTAATTAAATTGTTAAGTTGTGCTCAGTTTGGTTTATCTGACCCTACAGAGTTGGGCATAGTATTTAAAGTTGGTGCTCATTTAACAATTTAAATTTGTTGCTTTTGTTTTATTTTTATCCTTATCAATCCCACAAAAAAAATTGGAGAACATGATCAGCATCCCTTTGGGCATGAGATTCTACTAGGACTTTATTTGCTGACTGATTGTGTTTCTCATAGACTGTTCAATACCCAGTGGAGCATCCTGAGAAGTTTGAGAAATTCGGTATGTCGCCTTCTAAGGGGGTCCTTTTCTACGGCCCGCCCGGGTGCGGGAAGACCCTTCTCGCCAAGGCTATTGCAAACGAGTGCCAAGCCAACTTCATCAGCGTGAAAGGGCCCGAGCTGCTCACGATGTGGTTCGGTGAGAGTGAAGCCAATGTTCGCGAGATCTTCGACAAAGCTAGACAATCTGCTCCGTGTGTCCTCTTCTTCGACGAGCTTGACTCCATTGCTACCCAGGTTTTACTTTACCCCTCCCTATGATCACACAAATAATCCAACTAATAGATATCCTTTTTAAGTTGCTAGTGAAATACAGGAACTTTTTAGTAACATTCATAATCGTAAGGCATTAAAGGGGATCAATTAGGTAAATAGACCCCGCCAGACATAATTTAAACAAAAAATATCCTCCAAGTGTGAAATGACTATTTTACCCTTACTAATTGGACCCCACATAGAAAAACATTCATGTTAAGCGTCCATCGCCAACGGTTAGGTAGTCAGGTATCCAAGCAATAGGTCTCGGGTTCAAATCCTGATTACAACACATCTTTTTCCAGTGGAGGTCCCGTGCTATATATAAGGGGTCCCTTAATAAAGCATAGGATCCCCCTAATGATGTATAGCAGGGAACCTGTGCTATATATGGGTCCCCTGAGTTCGGGAGACCTCTTATATATAGCAAGGGATCCGTGCTGTAGATTGAGTCCCCTGAGTTCAGGGGACCCTTAAACCGTAAAATATAAGGGGTCCCCTGATTCGAGGACTCCTTATATTGACGAGGCTATCATGGAAAATGACGAAAATACCCTTAAAATTGGAGGCCATTGGTCAAGACTAGTTTTTAAAAGTTGACTGGGGTCAAAGGCCGATTTTTAAAGCAACCCCATTAAAGGTTTCTTGGTGTTAATTTCAGAGAGGAAGCAGCGTTGGTGATGCCGGTGGTGCAGCGGATCGAGTCCTCAATCAGCTCCTGACCGAAATGGACGGCATGAACGCGAAGAAGACCGTCTTCATCATCGGTGCGACCAACAGGCCCGACATCATCGACCCCGCCCTTCTCCGTCCGGGCCGGCTTGATCAGCTCATATACATTCCCCTGCCCGATGAGGATTCGCGTCACCAAATCTTCAAAGCTTGCCTCCGAAAATCTCCCTTGTCAAAGGACATCGACCTCCGAGCCCTCGCCAAGTATACACAGGGATTTAGCGGGGCGGATATCACCGAAATATGCCAACGAGCCTGCAAGTACGCCATAAGAGAGAATATTGAGAAGGTATGTTCCATTAACCCCTCCTTTTTGAGCATATCAACTCAATTTTCTTTTACTAATTCCTGATGAATTGCGGTTTCTATGTGCTTGAGCTATAAATTTATGGGTTGTTTTGAAAAATGGCCTTCGGCTCGGTCAACTTTTAAAAACTAGCTTTATTGACCACTTTTTTAGGTCAGTGACCTCCAATTTTAAGGGTATTTTCGTCATTTTCCTTGATAGCCTCCTCGTGAACATAAGAGGATGCCCTGAACAAGGGACCCCTTATATAGCACGGGTCCCCTGTTACTTGACTGACCGACTACCCAACCACGGGACTACACCACACCCTATTATATCTGTTTTTTATATGTGGCCCAATTAGTAAGGGTATAATAGACATTTTGCACATAGAAGTCTATTTTCCTAAAAATCGTTACTGACATGTCGATTTACCTTATTGATCCTAAATTTATTAACTTATAGTACCTATATGCAGGGTTACTTAACTAATGATGTTGCATGTGTATGTCTGTAAATAATTATCAGGACATAGAAAGGGAGAGGAGGAGAAGTGAGAATCCGGATTCCATGGAGGAAGACACCGAAGACGAAGTCTCTGAAATCAAACCGGCCCATTTCGAGGAATCCATGAAGTTTGCACGTAGAAGTGTCAGCGATGCTGACATACGCAAGTACCAAGCTTTTGCTCAAACGCTGCAGCAGTCTCGTGGATTCGGGTCGGAGTTCCGTTTTGCTGAGTCAGCGGGTGCCGGGTCCGACCCGTTTGCGGCCAATCCGGGCGCACCCGATGAGGATGATTTATACAGTTAGTGGCTGGATTTGGGGACGAGCTGTTTTTTTTTTTTTTTCTGCAATTTCTTCTTCATCGCAGGATATTTGATGAAATGAAACAAACCTCTTTTGTCATTATGATTTGGTACCTTACTTTTGCTACGCGATTTTGAAGAGTTGGAGTTGCTTTGCATTATATAATATTGTTATTGTATTTTATCAAAGCTATACATTTTTGCATATGTGATGTATCATCTCTGCCGGTGTAGCCAGGAATTAAATGTCGGCTGAAAATAAATTAAATTGTAAGCTTAAAAAAGGTTAGAATAGAACGAAGTTCAATTTAACACACATAAGGCCACAGGGCAACAGTTGTAGTTATCAAAATTGCAGGGGCATATATGCAATTAGCAAAACAAATGCTCATCTGGATAATGCATCAATAAATATCTATTTTCTTCTTCCTTATGAGTAGTGAATGGGAATATGTTGCTAAGGTTGCCTTCACCTCCGAATGCTGTGGCCTTCAGTTACTGTAAGGTTTCTTGAACTCCTACTTTTTTTTCTTCACATTTCTGACGTTGCTTACGTGAGAATCGGACATAGATAGATAGCTGTTAGCAAGAGGGATTAGTATGTATTTGCTTTATCAATCATGGGTTTTCATTTTTCCATTAATAGAAAAAAGAAAAACTAGCATCCCAATTCTTATACAAGATCTCTGATTTAGGTATGGGGAGTGAGATAAGAGTAACTTGAGGGCCTTCACATGGTTTTCTGTAGCAAAGTTCTTGCAAGCCCTTTTGTCATGCTTTAGAACATTTCAAGTGATGCTCAGTGAGCTTTTTGAAGAACTGATTAAATTTCAGATATTGCTAAAATCTTGAATCATTGGGGGAATGAGTGATGAATGTGACTTTAATCTTTTGATGCTAAAAGATAAAGTAAAGGTATCATACTTTCTTTATCTGTAATCAGCAAATAAGCCAAAAAGACGGAGATTCGATGACCTGAGGATACGTTCTTCACTGCCCGAGACAGCAGCTTCCATTGCAGTTGCTGCAACGATCGTCGGTGCTGCTACTACGTTCCTCGTCAGAAGAACTAAAGAATCACAATCCACTGAGGTATTATCAGAAGAGTTGATATGTGTATAGTTTTTAGTTTTATATATGGGATTAGCAGAAATCTTGTAATAGATAGGCCTCACCCGCAACAAAACCGTGCGAAGCTTGCGGAGGCTCGGGAATTTGCCCCGAGTGCAGAGGCGAAGGGTTCGTGCTCAAGAGGTTGTCCGATGAGAACGCGGAACGGGCCCGCTTGATGTCCAAGAATGCGGCCACTAGATATACAGCTGGGTATTTTGCTTATTTCCATGCTAATATTTATATATATATATATGTGTGTGTCTGTGTGTGATTTTTGAGGTTGTAATAACTAATATGCTTTGTTGTTGCCTCCTTCGATCATCACAGGCTTCCCAAGAAGTGGAGCTACTGCTCCAAATGCTCCTCTGCTAGATCTTGTGTGACATGTGGCGGCAGTGGAAAGATAATTACCAAGAATTAGTTAGTGCTTAATATGTATTTTTGTTCACTGATGTAAAATTTATTCAGCGCAAGAAACTGTTTTTCAATGAGCAAAGGCTTATTTATGGATTCGCCCCATTAATTATTATGTGATAAATCTGAAGCTATTTCATGATGTGGGCTGTGGAGCCTGTATTGAAAGAATTCTCTACCGCTGCGGGATTTTTTTTTTTTTTTGAATGAAAAATAATCAATGTAAAAAAATGGACAAAATATTATTACATTGAGCTATATATATTACTAGGGCATGGCATGTTTGGTTATTTTAGAAATTAGGTAATCGTTGAAAGATGTACTGTGTTGTCTTCTTATGAACTTAGTTCCCATGTGAAGATGTTTTTCATCAGTTATTGAAAAATGAATGGAAAGGTTAGATGCTCTCTCACTTGCCCTAAGATTAACTCAGAAATTAAAACTTTTTTTTTTAATTTATATTATAAATTGAGGTCTCCAATCTAAAACTAATTGGTGATAGGTGGAGTTGTCTCTTGATATATATAGTGGGTTTGAGAGCTTGATTTATTCGATGTGTGACAACACCCACTTAATTATAATCTCAAGAATTTCTATAATGGATTATGTAATTTTAAGATAAGTGGATTATCTTGTCTTATTATATATATCATAAATCATATGAAGCCAAACAACAAAAGACAACTCATTCTCAAGAGAATAAACAACATGAAACAGTTTTAGCAGAGTTCAAGGTTGTTTTTGATAGATAGCACACAGGATTGTGTTTAGGGTTCATTACATTATTTTAACAAATATTTTATTATTGGAAAGACATTTAAAGAAAAATAACGGTTGATCTATCTGTTTCCACCGTCCCACAAGTAAGATCTTGGCCACATGTTCGGACAGCAGTAAGTCACCACTTTCTGGCTTTATGAAGTTGGACCAATTGAAAATAAAAAGTATTATTAAATTAATGCATATTCTTGAATGGCTTTGGAGAAAGAATACGATGGAGTTATGCAACAATAGCTGAGTATGATCTGAATACATGTTTGATGTTGTGGGCCTTGATATAAAAAAACAAAAAATTTAGAAATAAAACCTTGAGTTATGTATAGAAAGGAATACAATTAGTAAATGTACTTCGAAAGCTCCTAGTCCTAATATTGCATATACAATGACTTATTTCCAAAGATTAAATGAAAATAAATAATCAATTCTTTAACCTAGTTGTTTGAAGGGGCCAATCGATGAGAAAAGATTTTGAAAAAATAGAAAAAGAATATTTGAAAACTGAAAGAAGACTACAACACATCAATCAATATGTACGGAAACGGGGTCCTGTGTTCAGGTGGTGTCTTTGTTCTGGAGAATCTAACCCACTTCAGGTAACTTTTTCTTAACTATTTTAATTAATACATTAGTATTACATCAATGACAATCAATTATCTATCTAAATAATTAATTCTGTTATTTTTAAGTTTGTGTGTGTGTGTATATATATATAATATATGCAAGTTATGTGACTGAGCTGCAACGCGGGCAAAGGCAAGTGGTTGGTCGGCGATTGATTTAGCCCTAACTTATTTACCAGCAAGTACGATAATTCATATAGAAGGAAATTATATTACCATTTTTTCATTTATTAATATCAATTTTTTTATGCTCCGCCGTTACATGATTATGCCATATCAACATCCTAAACACTAACAAATTATGCGAAAAAGAAAATAAATTTCAATTCTCAATTACCCTCGGACATATATTTTTCTAGGGTAAGTACTCACTAACACTTTGTTAGGGTTTGGAAAGAGCGATGAATAAAATACAACCGTCTAAGTATATATGGAGCTATTTTTTTTAACAAATTAATGAATAAATATAGAACATCCACATGTGCCTAATGAAACCCACACTACGTATAAAATAAAATATAGCTTAGGCATTTACGATATAATAAATAATTTATTTATATATGTATAATTGGTACATGTATGTGTAGTATATATACCCAAGAACCACAGTCCTCGAGGTATGAGTACCCTAACACTTCCTCACAAGTCACAGTCACACCCTAGAAAACCCTCTCTCTCTCTCTCTCTCGGTGGTTCATCTAAGGCCATTCAGATCTCATTCATGATCACAAATTCACATATACTATCTTGATTACTTTTTTTCCATTTTTTCTCTGGGTCTTAATTCGTATTCAATTGGATCTTCATTTTCTTATTGAACCCGGTTATTGAGAGGCTTTACATCTACAAAATCGGAAGTTTCTAGCGGATGGATCTAAAAAAAGGTCGTTGTTTTCTGGTGTGGCATCATCAAGATTCACAAAAGCAAAGACTTTTTTTTATCAAGAAGGTTAAAGCCATCAATCATCATCTTGTTGTTGAGAATCTTGATGATGCTGCATCGGCAATAAAACGACTGAAGAAGCGGATAGAGATGAGATATTGGTGATTTATTAATTCGGTATATCACATAATATGTTCATCCAGGTATGATTTTAGTCCAACAATTTCGTACATGTGCTCAAGTTTGAGATCTTTCATTATCGTATGTATATATATAGAACTATTTATGCAATATAATTATTAACTTTCCTTTCTTTAATCAGTCCCTTACTTTGTCTGATCAGTTTTTTTTCTGTCAGAGCAGTGAAAGAACTTATCGCTACCGATATATATCCATATAGAGATAGATAGATCTGAGATTATTCTTCTGGGATTATTCCCCTCTGATTTATATATCAGTTTGATTTTTTTTTCCAAACCATTACAAATCTCTCTATTATCTCCATGGCAAAAAAATAGGAATCAGTTACTATTATCATTATTATCAGAATCCAGCGCCAGAAATAGGCGAGCTAAAAGGTTTGCTTTCATGCTTCTGATGCATACTCATCATTTCACAGAAAAATGCTTTTTTTTTTTAAGTAACTTTGAGTTAAGATATGAACCCTGCAACATCTGCAGTTATAGACAAAGATGGAGAGACAAGGAAAATACAAGTCGAGGTAAGGAAACAAATTAATATTTTTTTTATTTCTTGGTATTTGCTTGTGCATATTTAACTAATTCTGGCTTTATCTGGTTTATTTTTAACACATCATTAATTATTGGAAAACTTGTTCATTTAAACAAAGTTTTATAAGCAGTTTTGTTGATTTCTGGGTTCTATGTATGGTACCAACCAACCTATGTAGCCACAATTGTCCATCAATACATTCTTGATCACTGAGTGCATGAATATTTATTTGAGAAGAGTGGCTTTCTTCATGTTAATAGAAACCATCTTCCTCGATTCCTCCAATGAAAATAAATTACAAAAAATCTATGTAAAATATAGAAGCACACTAATTTAAACCCTCGATGCAATATATATCTATATATATGTATATGATTTTAACTAGTCATAATTGTTACTCGTTGATGCTTCTTTCAAATTTCCCTGTATGTTTCGACAACATTAATAAATCACATGCATAAATACGAATGCAGGCTCAACTAACAACATAGCAGACACATTTTTATTGTATATATGTAATACATATGTTACGAACAAACGTCTATACACGTGAATTCTTTAACTTTTAAAAAAACACTAGAAATTATGTATAAAAATTGACGATTTAGAATATTCTATTTAGTTCAGTACCAAGTTGCTTATTACATTACATATAGTGAACTCTCTTGCAGACTGAGATGCCCAGAAACATCAGACACGGGGCATTTATTATTTTTATTAAGCTGTGAATTCCTAATATCCCTAATAAATAAAACCATATGTTTTGCAGACCCTTGATGTTGATTGGGCATTGTGTATTAAGATCTACACTTAAGTTGATGCCTTTTATTTTCTCATCGTACAATGTCTTCATAAGCTATAATTGCAAAGTAAGAAAACAGCAGGGGTCCATGCGCAGGTGGGATGGTCCATGTGTGTGTGTGTGAATTCTTTGGCGATTAGGTAATATAATAGTATGCAATATTTTCTTTAATTTATTAATTTTTTTCTGAAAAACTACAAAATATCTAAATTGCACAAACCATAAAACCTTCAGAAAAATTACAAAAAAAAAAAAAAAAGAGGGAAGATTCTTTTTTTTCTCTTTCAACTTTTGAAAGTTAAAACTACTACTACAAGGACCATTTTTGGCCGTCCCTATCAAGAAAATCTTGAATGGTACAAATAAGATCCCCAAAGACAAAGCCAACTTGTGAGCCCTAAAAGGCTTTTGCTGTATATATCGTACTATACCCACATGAATTTCCATATATTTAGCATCATCATCGCCATCGCCATCATTTATTACACTGTCGAATATAGTACTGTGTGCCTTCGTTTATTACACAATCACCCTCAAAATCAAGACAATGACAAAATGACCCAACCCTTAATAGTTCTCCAAAACAATCTCACGCTCAGTCTCCTAATAGAAACCTTTCCTCATAAAGTAGCATTCTTTGCAATTTGCATCCTCTTTTCAATGTAATAAACGCCATGCATACAACAGAGACGGCATCGGCCAGCTTGTCTATACCAGATTGCATCGCAGCCGTCGATTTCTGATCGAAGGCAAATCTCCTTAGCATTAGCCCTCACCACAAACGTGCTCTTACCAAATCTGTGACCTTATTGCAATTGGTTCGCTTCCCTTCTGTTCCTTTTCGACCCTATAAGAAAATAGAGGCACACGATGAGTCCCAGCAAATAAAGACACACCTCAACAAACAATCAATAGTACAGCAAAAAAACATGAAGAGGAGATATTGATTTCGATTTGGTTACTTTGTTTATGATGGGAAGGTAAAATTGAGGTCGCGGGAGATAGAATTTGCTGACGCCATCACTTGCTGAGGGTTTTCTCGAGCTGGGTTCTTGGAGATTAAGGTTACTGAGGGGAAAAGGTGAGCATTTTTTTGTGGGGACTAAAACCCAGTGAACTAATTAGGGTTTATCCCTAATAATCGAATTCCATAGAATCTGATTGGTAACGTCAAAATATATTATGTAATTCATATCACAAGTATGTGTATATATATATATATATATATAGGATCTTACTTTGGATCGATACAGAAGGGAAAAATACTTGGCCAAACTTCATCAACCAATCACAATGCAATAATGATTATTTAGCTATTTTACTTCATTTTAAAGATAATTACTAATAACAAATTATTACGCTAAACACCTTCAAAGCAAAGCTATTAGTTTTATTTGGACATAATAGTTTCTAGCTTTTTTTTTTCTCTCTCTCTCTTTTTTTTTTCGCTTTACTTAGAAAGGACTTTTTGAAACACATTACTCTTACCAAATTTTGATTACATATACTGAAATAATATATATTTCATAATTAATTTTTTACATTATGTTTGATACGAAAATTAAGTCAAACAACTTTTATTAAAACAGATATTACGTATATAAGTGAAAAAATTCAGAAGAATCATATTATATTTGGTCAAAAAAAAGTAAATTATATCTGATTTCCACCCAACTACACACACACCTCAAACAACAAGAACACTTCCAACACAAGGAACCAAAAATCAAAGCAACAATTGCAAGCTACGCCAAAGAACATCAAAGACTTTACAAAAAAAGAAAAAAAATAAAACAAAAACTTGATTATGTCATCATCATCATCATCATCATCATCGTTATCACTTCATGAGATTGAACTCGAAAGCGATGGTTATAAGTCTCTTGAAAGCCACGTCTCATCTTACGAGCACAATCTAAAAACCTCACCAAACACATCAATACTAAAAACTTCCTCCAACGATCGTTGCTTCGAACGCAAGAAGCTCTGCAGAAGCCATCATCATCAACGTCACTACAGCCTTGACAACCTTAGAATAACATATAACGGAGGATTATGTTTGTCTGAATCTGAACATGAAGACAATCGAAGAGTAGTCTCGGGCTCGGGATGTTTTAGCTTGGCCTTGCCGAGGGCCTTCAACAAATTGAAGCTTTTGCCCCGTTTGTTCTCGTTCATGTCCGATCGGAACGATCTATCCGTTCACATTCCCGTGGATTTCGTAAGCGGTTCCCTCTCATTTTGTTCCTTTTTTATTTCTCCGTTTCCATAGCATGCATTGCGTTCCAAATGCGGATTCAGATATGTTGAGATTATTGTCCCACATCGGGAAATTAACTTCACCCGACTCAGTATATAAATCAAAGAGGTACCTCCTCCTAACACCAATTGGTTTTAGGAAGAAACCATCAATTTAACAAGAATTTTTAATCGTGGTTCGTCGGAACGGCCTTCTCAGACCAAAAAATGACGGTTTACGCTGTCGCGGCTGATTCGACGATATATCGATCGAATCATGACAGTGGCAGTAATGATGGGAATGACGAACACGGTCATCGAATATATTTAGAATTAAATGAGCACATGAATAGTGTCATAGTCTAGGAAAAAAAACAGACAAGGCCCCGGTGGGCCAATGTAATGTAATGGAACTTGATCATCTGTGTCCTTTTGGGCAAACCATGAATACACAATTGCATGAAGATTAAACTTTCGATTTTATAATTTAGTTGTTAAAATTTGTTTTTTTGTAGGTAAAAAGGAAAATGATGGGACAGCAGAAGAAGGAAGAACTGGAAAGAGAGGTAAGAGAATCAAAAAAAGATTTTTATAGATTATTCTCGTTGAATCTCCTTTCCTAAGAATGGCTTGACATTAAATTTCTTCGCATACTATAGACATCTTTTCTCCTTAGATTTCCCAATGCTACAACTTTCCTAATATAGCAACTTAGTTAAAGAACTGTACTTCCCTTGTCTAGTTGCCAGTTCTTGATAGCTCTGTCGCAACTCACACATACGTACAAAAAGCCCATCAGCATAATTTAATAAAAAAGCTCGTTGAGATAAATAATTCGAGAAAAAAATAATCTATATAAACTATGATCCAAAAATTAGGTGTCTGTGCTTCACAAGATGCTGGCTCACGAGCGGAAGGTGCATGAATACCTCGAGGAGCTCCGCAGTCGACGGGACGGCTCGGCCATCGACATTATCCCGAGCTTCTTACCACCTCAGGTAAGCACGGTCGAGTCAACAACAACTTTAACCGTCGTTAAGCCACGGCCTAACCGCGGTTAAGTGATTGCAGATGAGAGAGCTTCTTGCGGAGCTGTCTATGGTGGAGAACGAGATCAAAAGGCTCGAGAGCCAGATCGGTCAGCTCCAAGCCGACGTGCACCGCGAAAGGGAAGCAAAGCACCGCGATAGAGCCGCCGGGGCCTTTGAGACGAATAAGGCGTTGCACTTCATCAACAAGGCCATAAAGGGGGACTACAAGCTCGCCGACTTCAGCTACGGGGACGAGCCCCCGAGCCTGAAGGAGGACGATTCCCGCGAGAAGGTGTCGAAGAGGAGCGGAGTCGTCGTGAAGCCCCCGTCTCCTATGAGAGAAGCCGTTAGGCACCCCACTCCTCGGGTACGGAAAAAAAAAATCAATTTTTTCCTATTATTTTATTTCGGGGAACTGCGGTTCGTTTTCATTGCGGCATTGGCCTGCTGGTCAAGGCTGATGTGAGGTCTCAAGATACTGGAAGGAGCCTAATATCGTGAAAAGCATGTCACACATGAACATATCCTAGAGTGATTTATCTGGTTAACCTAGTTTGCAGTCTATTTTGTCAGCCTGCAGGGTTTTTATTTGATTATAAGGTCAGCATGGCCGGATTTTGATCCGTGCATCATGGTTTATTGCATATGGTCACAAATTTATAGACAAAATTTTAGGCCTAATATCACGAAAATGACGAAATTTTTTGGGTCAATTGATCAGTGTTATCACATCTTGAGGGCCTCTCTTTATTTCAAGAAACGAGGACACAAAATTGTTAAAACGGCCTTAAAGATTTTCCAAATGTTTTCCTTGCAATCTCAGAGGGATCGAACCCTCGGCGGCGCCCCGGCCGAAATCCCGCAGAAAATCCCCGCGACCCCTCTACACGCGGAGGACGAGAGCGTCCACAAGTGGGCCCCGAACAAGCTGTCGGAGAACATAATGAAGTGCCTGATTTTCATCTACGTGAGGCTCCTCCGCACTTCTAAGGTCATGGAGCTGGAGAAATCGGGCCCCATCGCACGGTCCGCGAGCTTCTCCCTGAGCTTCAGAGCCGAGACGGGCTCGGGCACGGGCTCGATGTTTCAGAAGGACTCGAGGCAACAGGACCCTTACGGTATATTCGATTCGGAGGAGTCGGTCCCCAGAGATATCGGACCGTACAAGAACTTGGTTCGGTTCGGTTCGAGCTCCATGGACCTCAAGTGCATTCAGAGCTCGAGCTCGGTCCCTCTCTTTCAGAAATTAAAGTAAGCAATCACAAAATTTACGCATAAAAAATAAATTTCATCTTTATTATTATCATCATTATTGACTTATTAATTTAATCCATATCGTAATATGATAATATATAAAAGGGTTTTAATGGATGGTCTTCGGAAGGTGGATTTGAGGTTTCTAAGTCATCAGCAGAAGCTAGCATTTTGGATCAACATGTACAATGCTTGTATTATGCATGTATGTCCTTTTTATTTTCTTGGTTTTTCATCTTTTCACACACACATAAATATGCATGGTAAATAAATAATCTTTTTCTTACAGGGATTTCTGCAATATGGAGTTCCACATGTAAGTAACCATGAGAACATGCTAGCACTAATCAACAAGGTAATAGTTAATACTGCAAGGTGACAACTTTTTGATGCATATATATATATATATATATATATATCCCAAGTTATATTATTTACTATTTGATGATCAGGCGACGCTGAACATAGCCGGAAACACGATTAATTGTCAGGCGATAGAGCGGTTCATCCTCAGGAATCCAGAAGATTTACTGATCAAAGAGGTAAATATTTGTAGGTGGCTTAATTAAGAACTCCACGTCATCGCTAAATTAAATATGCGATCTTTTCTTTTTCTTTTTTTTTTTCTGGGGATAAGATTCTCAGCAAAGGCGACGACAAGGACAGCAGAGAAATGGTGGTCGGAGAGCTCTACGGGCTCGAGAAGCCCGACCCGAACATAACCTTCGCGTTGTGCTGTGGGACGCGCTCTTCGCCGGCGGTGAAGATATACACGGCGGAAGGCGTGGCGTCGGAGCTGGAGAAATCGAAGCTCGAGTACCTGCAGGCGGCGGTAATCGTGACGAGGGCGAAGAGGATCGCGATTCCCGAGCTCTTGCTGCGTAGTATGAGCGATTTGGCGAGTGACAGAGACGCGCTGATAGAGTGGCTCTGCCATCAGCTGCCGACCGCGGGGACGCTGAGGAAGTCCATTGTTGACTGCTTCAGAGGGAGTAAAGCTGTGGTGGAGAAGACGCCGTACGACTTTGAGTTCCAATACTTGTTGTCCGTGTGAAATTATTATATCATGATGACATGTTGATATTAGAATAGTATTATTTCAAAGAGGATTTTAAATTTGGAAAAATGTAATGAGTAAAGGAACATATTGGTACTTGGTTATGGTTAAAGACGTCTCTTGTTTCTAATTATAATTATTCTGACTTAAATATTCTTTTCGGTTGGTATATTTAGGAAGGGAAGTGGATAAGTTTAAAATTGAAGTAATATGATAACACATATATTATATGTTGTAATTCTAGAATTATATATATCACGATTCAAGCAATGTGAGAACGATAATTATCAAGATTCTGGCATTAATTATCTTTGAATTGTTTTTTTTTTCAACATAATGTACTTCAATTTGAAATATATTGTTATAAAATTGCAAATCTTTAATTTACTTGTCATTATAATATATCCATCACTAAAAAAATAATTAAACCTAATTATTGTGAATGTTTATTTCCATTTTATGGTCAATTAGTATATTTTTTTGGACAATTAATTAATGGATTAAAAGATTTGTTTGACAATAATCTCCATCAAGTATTTGGGGATACTTTCGTCTTTCCGCATTTTTGGCCAATCTCACATTCCGAAAACGCGCACACAGTATCTTTATTTCCGGGTTTACCCTTGGTGACCTTTTGGCAAACCATTTTCCCGTATCCGTCTCTCAATTTCCAATCATTCCTTCTCCAAGCAGCTAAATTTACGCTCCCCATCGAGAATGGTGGGAAATTTACGTTGAATTTAGCGGTAGAAATTCTAAAATCGTGTTCGGACAGAGCTGCTTATGCACGTTGCCTGAGGGAACTGCATCGATCGTAGGGAACCGTAACAGCGGGAAAAAGGCGGGGTTTGCGGGCCCCACCTTTTGTCGATCTTCGGGCCGCAGCTCCTAACGAAGTCTACGAACGCGAGATGTTGGTATTCTCTACCTATATCGACCATTGTGAATATTTCTTCCTTCTGCTTGTATCTTATGTGTTAATCTATGCATTTATTATTGGGTATAGTGGGGTTTATGTCCTCGTAGTGCGCCTTGCTTTTCTAAAGCTTTGGGCTTGTTGTTCCTTATAAAAATGGTTAAATTTGATGTATTGGGTGAATAATAGTTGAGGCCCTCGTTTCAATTTAATGCTGGAATGTACACAATTCAATATGTTCGCATAACGTTTTATAATTGTGGGCTCAGCTCTGCTATTGGTTTCGGATGTTTCATCTTTCTCAATTGTTCTTTTTTCGTTAACCCAATTGTTTTTTGTTTCAGCCAAAGAAGATGGTTGATTTAAAAGTGGGAGCGATCGCGTTGCTTCTTTTGTTTGGTGAGTTTTTGTCTTTGGCTTTTATGAAAGTTATATCTTTCATGTGCTTTTGTCTTTTCTCAATGTATATGGTTGGAATTAGAGGTCTTAGGACATTTTTTGATAAATTGGATTCAACAAATTTTGTTTATATTGCAATTTGCAGTTACTTTTATCACAGAGGGGTCTTGCGAAGATTATGGCTACGAGCAGTGTGAATACAAGGTCAAGAAATGGGCATCCTCTGCAATGGATTCTGAACCTAAAGAGGATAAGCACTCCTTGCGTGACCTGCTATTTTTCCTCCACGTGCCTCGAACAGGAGGACGCACTTATTTTTACTGGTAAAGTTAGCTTATATCTTGCTAAATTATGGAGTTGCACGATCACTGATGCTTTGTGGTCTTTCTTTCTGATTTACGTTTCAGTTTCTTGAAAAAGATGTACTCTGATGCACAGGAGTGCCCACGATCTTATGACAAGTTACGGTTTAATCCAAGGTACTTCACTCCGTCTCTAATCTTATCAAATGTCAAATGTTATGTTTGGTTATTAGCTTGTTATCCATGTGAAAGGTTTCTATAGACATTTTTTATAATGGAATATTTTTTTGTAAAAAAAAAATATGTAGAAAATCGAAGTGTCAGCTGGTTAGTACCCACGACGACTATAGCTTCATGTCTAAACTTTCCAAGGAGAAAACATCTGTGGTGACGATTCTGAGGAACCCCATTGACCGCGTTTTCAGCACTTACGAATTCTCCGTTGAAGTGGCTGCTCGATTCTTGGTTCATCAAAACTTGACATCTGTGGCAAAAATGACGAGAATAGTTCGCTCCCGTCAGAACACGACAGGTGTGAGCACGTTGGCTATTTGGCCCTGGAAATATTTGGTCCCTTGGATCAGAGAAGATTTATTTGCTAGAGTAAGTTCAGCAATTTTTGAATTATTTCAACGTATTGACTGTAATAATGACAATATTATTGTGTGACAGAGGGATGCTAGAAAACTTAGAGGTCAAGCTCATTTAGTGAACGAGAACCCATACGACATGAGCGATGTCTTGATGCCTTTGCATGATTATATTAACGATCCTATTGTTCGGGAGATTGTTCACAACGGGGCCACATTCCAGGTATTCTATTTTCCTCTAAGCTATTCATGTTTTTTCGAAATTTCTAATGGTGATATAGTTGTTAACACTTTCATTAATCTATAACCGAGCAGTTTCTTGACCAATATTCTGCATCTATGGAAATGAAACAAGTTAGCTATGTATTCTTGTAGCAGTGAACAATATTTCCTAAAAATTTGCATTATGGATTACATTTGGAGGGTATGTAATCAAACATCTATGCATCATTATCGGACTTTTTTTACAGTGAATTCTTGTAGACATTTGGTAACCGTGTTTGATTTTCCCCCTCTATGAAATCCTCAGATTTCAGGTCTGACGAACAATTCATTCTCTAAGGAAGCACATGAAGTTCGTCACTGTGTGCTTAAGTATACATCTCTCGGTAAATATGTGCTTGAAGTTGCAAAGGTAACAAAGAGAAGGCCAATGATTTCCTACTCTATAGTTGCTTTTTATATATATTTTTCAGTATTTATGGTTTATTGCAGAAAAGGTTGGACAATATGCTTTACATTGGATTTACTGAGAAACATAAAGAATCAGCTTCCATGTTTGCAAATTTTGTTGGCTCACAAGTGATCTCTCAGCATAGAAAATCAAGCTCCAAGATAGATCTTGGTGGTGTTAATTCTTCAGGTACTGATTTTAAGCTTTATTATTATTATTTCCCAACAGTTATCTGTTACAGCGCATTTTATCTCTTATATAAGCATGAATATTTATCGATTCGACACGTAAATAAAACGAGTAGAAGTATTCATTTTTTTCTTGACCATTATGTCATGCTATTGCTGCAGAGCAGAGTTCCTTGCATCCTGATGCAAAATCAAATGCTCACAATCTTGTAAGAAGCTGTCTTTTTTCGTTCTTTCATTTAAGTGATTTTTCTGTTTCCAACAAAAATCTTCTTGACTAAGCTTTTGATTTTTATTACAACTAAACGACAGGGCAACAACACGGATCAGAAGGTGGAAACAGTCCGATCAACTTCACTCGCAAATGTTTGCTGATGAAATTTTTATAGATTTTGTCTGTCATTCCTTTTATATTTAATCTCATATACCCTTAATTTTTTTTCTTCTCATTTCGCAGTTGACCGTTCCAAAGCTGATGGAAACATACGAAACATGCGTTACGAACCTAAGAAAAACGCAAGCAGAACGGCGTGTGAATTCCCTGAAGCACATTTCTCCTGCAAACTTTACCAAAGAGGTGTAAATAAATTCTCTTTTAGATTAATTTCTCGTGAGAATCTTATGTTTTATTAATGCTCTTACTATTTTACAGTCACGTCGCCGAGTTCCCGAGGCTATTATACAGGAAATAGCATCTCTCAACAACCTCGACATGGAGCTTTATAATTACGCTCAAAACATCTTCCTGCAGCAGCAATCTCACGTCTTGAACCGCATGATCTCTAATCCCGTAAGTAATTGTCTGAAAATTTAACCACTAATTGTGTCTGAAAATTTTGAATACTAATTGTGGCTTAATTGTGTAATCTACGAAAATTTTTAGGAAAGCTCGGTGACGACAATTTCCGAGAGGGCATCATATGCGAACATTTACTCTGTTCCTTCATGGAGGATGTTGTCAATGGCCTTCATCACAAGTGTGCTGCTGCTGATCTTTGTTTTTCTCTTTGTCAATGCAAGAAGAAGAACATCATCATCATCCTCATCTAAAGTTAAATTATGACACAACAGATGTAAGTGGATAAGATTAAGATAAGATAGAACAATCTTTTTAAGAGTAACAAACGTTGTTCAGTAATGTAATGTTCCCACAACGATGAACTGCCATTTTTGTCCAAGAACAGAAAAGAAGAAAACCCAACTAAAAACAAAAATAATTTACTCAAAACCACAAAAACCATTATTGAAAACAAAACATCCCAACAAAAATAAACAAAATATTAAATACTTCCAAATTCTTCTTATTCCAAGACCGCAACCTCTTGATCGACCCTCCAATAATTTGCATCGTTGAACTCGTTCATTGCATCACCGTCACCACCGGAATCTTCCTCTTTCTCGGGTTTCTTCGTAGGCGACCTCTTCAATGGCCCTGCTTCTCCAACAATCCCTTCCTTGATAGCAAATTCCATAGCTTTCTCTGTTCCCTCAATCTCCACCCCGACGAATTCAACGTCCTCTTCGAACAAAGAGGGCACAACAGCAACGGTTTTCTGATTCGAGCTCAAACCCTCGCTAGAATTCGAAGAAACATTTGTTTCACTCGAACCTTGCTCAACAGAACCCTCAATGCTCGGGTCCTCGAAAGGGTTCACACTGGACCCGCCCACTTGAAATTCGGATGGTTCGCCCCATTCGACCCATTCGGGCACGGGTCGCTCCTCAAAAGGATTCCCGTTGTCCTCTGTCCCGAAACGGAAGAAGCCCACATTGTTAGATGGACCCGTCTTTTCGTTAGTGAGCCCGTTAAAGAGGGGAGAAGTTTTAGCATCGGCGAATTCGTCTTCTTCTCCGACCATTACCTCATCGTCGTCGTCATCGCTGCTGTCGTTACCGCCGCCGTTTAAGTTGATGTCTTCCATTACATCGGTGGGTGAAGAGCTCATCATTGGTGCATCTTCACTGGCCTTATTATCCTCTTGGAATGCAAACCAGTTGGAGTTTGTGAATAAACTGCTGCAACAAAAAAAGAGAAGAGATTTAATGATGTGATGCCACATGCAATGTAACAAGATTCTGCAAACGACCTTAAAAAGCCAGTAATGAATCTTTCTCCATCACATATATTGACTTCTATAGCTTATTAAACATGTTTTCGAAATTTCCACAACTTTTAACTGTGAGTCACCAGGCATATGCATATATATCTATAACAGTAACTGCATAGTAGTCACCACAAACATTATAAATGTAAAATAACACTCACCTCCCTTCGCTATCACCCAACCGCAGGGACGAAATTACAACTTCAGCAGATTCATCGTCAAAGTAGGCATCCTAGAAATAAAACTGTTTTTCAGCCACCCGCGTGGTTGATTGAATAATTCGTAAAAAGAAAGCAGTCATAATCCATGATTGCATCGTGATTTCTTGCTTGAAGTCTGATAATAGATGAACATCTGCACAAATATGTATTACTGAGAAAACAGAATGGATGTTACCTCATTATCATGCTCCAGTGATTCTTGACCCTGCAACAAAGAGCAAATTTGTAAGTATGCCTTGACGACAGTACAGACGGGAGAAAACATCACATTGGAACAAAATTTCCCCGCCTTCAGTTGAAAATAAAATTTACCTCCGCTCCATCATTCTCATATATTGTATATCTAAATGCTTGGCTAAAATTATTCACCAAGGCCGCAACATCGTAATCCCTGTCCTGTGTGTCTTCATCATCACTATCTCTGTTTCTGTCTTGCAATGTGGTTGGCCGACTACAAAGGAGTCATTTTCAGTATCATAGTTAAAACATAGACAAGTTTACGTAAAGGGGAAATGCACCAAACATAAATGGCACAACACAACCATACAGACGAGCATTTGAAAGCAACAAAACCTAAGATTTATTCTTCATCATTTTCGGCATTGCACATCTAGAACTTCAAAGTAAACAATATCAACAGCGTTCAACATGCAAAAGGCTCCAAGCGCAGCACTGTACGCAACACAAAAAAGGAAAAAGAGAAAAAAAAAAGAGGAACATACCCACAAGCCCATCGATACACGTTCTCTAAAGTGTTGCGCTTCTGTAAGACGGTGTTCATCCACTCATTCCATTCAATATTTTCCTGAAGAGCACAAAAAAAATGGTTTCATCAACAATCAACAACAGAGATAAATACATCCTGTTCTGGCAGCGAAAATTTCTTCCTTAACCTATATGTAACACGACCAACTAAATTTTCACGTACAAGTTAACAAGAGAATATTAAACCTCTCACTAACCTGCAAGTGTATTTGGACGCGATCGTAAGTGTTACCCAGCAGGATTAATTTGTTAGCTATCCGTGTCAAGTGACCGAAGTATCCAGCTCGAGGAGCCTTTCCCCCAGATGTCGGCATAACTGGCTGAATCATGTAAATTAATTGCATCAAATATTGGCTAAAACTCATGCTCGAGGAACTTCAAGAATATATAAGAGATTAATGCTAACAGATAATCTATTCGTCGTTTGAAAAAAATAGTTTCAAAATGATGGAGAGATTGGAAATAACTTAATTATATACCTGACTGATTTCACCAGAAAGCAAAGGAGTTTTGTCAGCTTGGATAATTTTCCCAACCAAGTTACAATCACCGACCAGATGATCAATAATAACACCATTTTCGCTTTCTAAGCATGAATATATGATACTCTCCACATGATGATGTAACGCATTATTGTATGGATACCTGCACCAGATAACAATGTCATTTGAGATAGTACTAGTTTCTGTCACTAAATTCATTCAAAAAAATCACATCTTTAACTGTGGAGCAATAACCAGTAACATATATGCAAACAAAAAAGAAAACATACTCAAAAAATAGATCAAGGACTCTTTGAATAGTCCCTGAGTCGACCATTTCCTTTTCTGCCATCTCATTTCTGGTTTTGAGCAGCACCGCAAGGAATTCTACAATCTGTGGTTATTTGAAACAATAACAATAATAAGCAAAATGAAAAAATAAGAGTTAGTGTGTATTCTAAAGATATAGAGGAGAGAAGCACAGCTAAAGTATGTGTAACAAATAAAGTAAAGCAACAAAGACAATGCGCATACCAACAATTAACAGAAAATTGCCTAACCTTTAAACGATGTTTACCAAGAGGTGGCCTTAATTCACCATATGATGTTGGCAAAACCTTCTCGTCCGATGAAACATTCAAAAGCATCAGCAGCTCTCCTGCAGAATATATCATGAATTTAGACAAATTCACTCACTGATTAGCATGGCACTAACAGTCTCTGGCATGTAATGGAGTTTCATACACACGTTGACTTCTGAAAGAGTGCATTATTGGTAAAGGAATGGATCTTCGTGGATCCAGTAAAGAAATACAAACACTCAGCGAGTGCACAAGAGTTGATTTTGAAGGAGAGTCTTCAAGCGCATGGCCAAATATCCTTTCCACAAAACTGTTCAGAGAGAAACAATAAGTGAAAGTGAAATATCTTTTACAATATATCACGCTTGAAAGGGTTCCAGAGTTGAAATTATTCCACCAAATCTTTGATACCTTGAACTACAAAGCTTAGTGGCCAGAGGAGAAGGTGCATTCCTAGTTATAGCAGACAATGTTTCTGCAGCATTGGCATGTACTTCAGGAGGATTCTGAAAAAACAAAACATGCAACATTTTAGATAAACAAAACTATCACTGGGCCACAAGTTGAAGTGTCTGTTCAGTGACCGTTACCCTAATACATATATATGGAGAAAGCCATCATATGTGAGGCCACATAGAACCTAATATACATATTTGAAAAATAAACTACAATACCCCGAAAATGGAACAAAGCAAGAAGAGAAAATTGAACTTTTCACAACAAAAGATGCTAGAGTATGGAAATGAATTTAGAAATTATCGCAAAAATGATTCTAACGGCTAACGCACAGATATAGAAAACAGATCCACTCAGAGAGCACAAGCAATTGCTGGAATAAAACAACCTAAACTGACATATACAGTAAACAAACCATGAACTAGGCCAGACTAAATGGCGCGTGCATATGCTCTTTCAAATTCCAGATTCAGTACAAATAATGTATTGGTGTGAATGGCACCAAGCCAAAAGATTCCCACTAAGAAAGCTTGTAATTTTTTCTTACCGAGGAGTTCAGCTTATCCACAATCATTTCTAACAAGCTGCTATCAGCCAACCACTGCATTACGTCCAAGGAATTGGAGTAAAGATGGTCATCAGCACCGACAAGCCGCACTAACACCTGAGAACAAAGAAAACTAATAAAATCAGAGTGCTATGTCCTAGAAACAATAAATCGAGCTACTCGAGCTCGCATAATATGACATTCAAAGAACAGCTGGAGGCCAAAAGCAAAAGGAAATCACCTCCATAATCGACGTGACACCAATCAAATCAACCATCTGTTTGAAAATATCTTCATGCGCCTGCATTAAAAGGATATCAGTAAATTATCCTCAACATTACAGAAGCAGCGCAAAAGTTTGTTTTATATTTAATTTTGACCCTCAATTGGGTGCAAAGTTTCTGGAAAGATACATTTACAAACTTCATTTGCGAACAAAGTAAATAAAAATTTATTTTTCATTTGTTCCAGAAATAGCATGGGGAAAACAACTTGACAAGATCCCTACCCAGCCACTTCGGCAAATCCACCAATTTAATCATGTTAAAGAGAAGCATAGTACACAGGCTATCTAAGATTGGAAACATAAATTCTTGACTCTTATTCAATAAGCAATTAACACTCACAGAACTACCACACTGGATTTCTGAAGGTTACTAGAACAGTATCAATTCAGATGACCAGAAGAGTCAAACTAAGCAGATTTCATAGTCCAGTACAAATGATGTCTGGAAAATCTATTCTAACAAGGTGGGGGGAGAAAAAAAAGTTACGGGTATAGGGATACGAATCAGGAAGAGACAACTATAGAAGGCAAAAAGTTGAGTTCATGAATGCAGCTTCAAGAATATATCAGCAATCACCTTGACATAATTCATCAGTGGCAAAGTCTTCCGCAGCATTAAGCATATAATTACCTACATTAAAACATAAACAATCAGATAAGATATCAAGTTATTGGCACACTAGATGTCAAAGCAATCCATCCGGACCTTACTGAAATAGCCAGCCAATGGTGCACTATGATGACGGTCTGGCTCCAAGAAAGAAAAGAGCAGATTCATAAGCTGCAATTACAGTAAAGAATTCTTTCAGCTATCGTATCAGTTGATCATGCTATTTTCCATATAATAAATTTCAGTCTCACCTCCTCTTCCTCCACCAAAGACTTCAAAATTACATCAATCTCACAAGTGAAGATTTCACATGCTATGAACGGAAACCTGTATTCAGAAGGGATTTGACTTTTGAAACAGGACGGAAACTCAAGAAAACCCAAATATGAGCAACTTTTTAATTGTCATACGGATATATTAGGGATTCTTGAAAAAAATAATATAGAGGTGGAGGCTTAAGAAGCAAAATACAAATAAACTTATTGCAGATAAACTCACTTGAAGGTTCGTTTGCTATCTGCATCCTCTGGGGCCTCCTCAACAATATATCGGAGGAGCTGCTCAACCTGAGCTCTGTCCCGCAAACTGCAACCAAAGAAGTTAAGTATGAACACTAAGAAACATTAATTTATTATTCAGTTGGAATGGCTGTGATCTCTGTCTGGATTTGTAGCTACATATGGGAAATTAACATAAGCATATTGAAAAATGCAATGGTATACAAATTTATGAGACGGCTGTTTAATGCTTTGCATTCTTGGATTATCTCTTCTTCATCCAAAAGCTCTTCCAGTGTAAAGTCTTCCTTGTCTAGCACAGAGTCAACCTGAAGCCACAAATACAAAGAATAATTTACGAGTGAGAATTAGAAAAAATTCTGAATTATATAATAAACGCATCGACAAAGATAGTTCAAATAACCAAAAAAAAATATTCAGATAAAATAAGTTGTATATGAACTCAATAGATACATTAGACAAGGGTCGAGGCTTACAATGTCTATTACGATGATGGACCTAAAAGAAACCCATGATGAAAACATTGCAACGACTTGTTATTTTTAAGCATATATGTACTTTTTCCATGAATATGCACTTATATTCGATGTTTTGTGAGAAGATATGCAATTACTTTACTAGCAAATGTTAGCTAACAGCATAAACTACCAGACCTTAGCGGAGCAAAATTCGACAAATGGAGCATGAATTACATCCAACAATGGCAATAAATTGTAACGAAACACACTGCCCAACAACAATTGATATGCCAAAAACAAAAAGGCAACGGACAAAATCACTGAAGCGGCATAACCCATAATTTCCCAACACAAATACGATATCAATATACAACTAAAGTACTAGCATACTTAAGAATATTAACTCCAGATTTGGATAATAATATAGCGATAACTACGCTCATAAACTACTTCGCAAATCACGCGACTCTAAGGACGAATTACTTCACAACACCGACAAAAATAAGCCAGTCGCGTTGACCCACCGGAGACGAGGCCGAAAGAGACGGAAGCTTCCAGAACATATTGTCCACGGAGCAGATAACACAAGTGCACTACTTGGACGAATTCCCGAGAAGAATCAAGCTCGGGAAAGCTGCACGAGATTTTACCCAGCAACAGAACCCCTAAAATCCCAAACTAATTACGAGAAATATTGCAGGCGGATGCTTGAGATGAGAGTTCGGCTAATAATTTCGAATAGAAGGGAAACCCTAATTTAGTAAGATCGAAAATGGGGAGATGGAAGTCGCAAAGATCGAAGAGCGGCGTCCTTAGAGATCTTTCGCCTATGTTTATTTTTAATTTATTTTCTATATCTACTCCTTTTTTATATATATAAATCTAAATTTGTTGTTGACGAAATATTGGAATAATAATCGTTCGTCGACAGATTTCAAATCAGATAATTTCCACTCCAAATATATAAATTAATTGTGAGAAATTATTTTTCAAAGAATAGATTATATTAGTACCCGGGCTTTCTTTTTAGGGTTCAAATAGACTCGGGACCTCGACTATCTTAATAAACACTGGGACATTTCACATGGTCTTACTCTTCGAATTGTGCGGCGCAAACTCATTAGTCGATTAGGTGGGATACGTCTGAACAAAAAATGCATATATTAAGTAGTTTGTTGTAAACTAATTGCAATTTTCCACAACAATTTTTTTTCAAAACGATAATTAAATGCATAAACAAATACACAAACCTAAACATTTCATTAAATAATCTCTACCGAGAGACAGTAATTTCCAAAACAACAATTGGATCATAATTTGTAGCACAGAACAGAACATATCAGATTTATCTCACAACCTTCGTAGTGACGACACGGACGAGCAACTCCAACTCTCGGCTTTCCCCGACGCGCACGAACTCGCAGACGCACATGTCGTCCCGTTTTATGCCGTTGGCGATGCACATACCGTTCCACCCCCGCTTCAACACAGTCCGTCCGTCTTTCCACGCACGGGCCGTCGTCTGCCATTTGCATCCGTTCGCGTCGACGAGGTTGAGCTTCTTCGGTATTACAAGCTCGTACCGCTCTATAACCTCTCGGGGAATCTTCTGCATCGAAGACCGTATAGATCATTAAACAGTGTAGGGATTTCTATACGACATGGGATAATTCAACTCACAGACTCAATTAATATATCAAAGATACAACTTCAACAATCGCCAGTTAATTTATAATAAACTGAGCAAGAAGAACAATCTTTACTTAATTACCAGCTCGTTCGGCCGGTTTTCGTTTCTCGTTCTCGGCACGAAGAAGGGATTTTTCGGACGAGGAGCTAGCCCGCGTCGGAAGATTTCTTCGCCGTAGTAATCGTGAGGGATTTTCGGTTTCCCAACTCCCCCTGAGGCTATAAAACAATTCAATCCATCAAATTTTATTGCAAAAAATGTGGGAAATGGACAAAAATGACAACTTTTTAGGCCCTTGCACTTTTTCCTTCTGCTGCCGCCTGTTGCCTTGGTTTCCTCCTCCTCATCATCATCATCATCATCACTACTAATTATGAATATTGATGCTCCCACGGCTTTCTTTTCGAACCCGCTCAACATACAATACAGCCTGAAATCGAACAAGTTAACAGCAGTTCGATGGAACACGAAAATGTCCCCGGGCACGACGGAGTTATCTCGGTACAGCTGAGGCCAGCCTCTGCCGAAGAGCCACTGATCTCCGTCTCTGGCCACCTCCACTTTCCATGTATTTCCGTACGGATCCCTTAACACCACCTTTTTGCTGGGAACATCTTGCATCTGAGGACCATAAGCTACAGGAATTTTCTGACAAATTTAAAAAAAAAAAAAAAAAAAAAAACTGAAGATTATTACAAAAACTTTTCTACATCCCATTTGCATCTAACTACGAATCATCTGTCAATTGAAAGAGGAAATTAATTAATTAATTAACCAGATCATCTTGGCCAGTTGCAGGCGTGTAGAAAGCTAATGGCCGCTTGTTCATGTTTAATTTCAGAAACAATCAGATCTTCTGCAAGTGCGAACACGAAGCTGAGGAATTAATAAACGGTCTGAAAAGCAAAAGAGGCAACGGCAACTGAAAGAAAACTTACCTTAACTTCTTTTTTTTCCTGAGATTCTCCCGCTGCTGGTTGAAGAAGAAGGCTCTCATAGACTACCGAATGAGATATTTGTGTATTGAACTGAGGTTTTTCAATTAATTACCTTCATGGGATCGCCTCGTGCACCAAAAATGTGTCTTTCTTCTGAGATATGAAACCCTTGCTTGCAGCGATTGTTAGCCCATTTAATCATCTTGTTTATATGATAATTAAAGAAATTAGTTGCCATCGACGTCGTGCATGCAAAAATGGTTCGTATGACTATTTTCGTGCCCTGAGCTCTGAATAAGCCCTTTTTGTAATTAGGGTATATATGTATTTTTGGGACCCTTGAGTGTAGTGTAGCGTATGTAGAGAGAGGTCACGAGAAGATGAGTTGTCACAGTGAAAATGACATTCTTTATTACAGTAAACATTGTGGTGATGGAGCTTTAGCCATCATCTCCGTGCAGCTTTAGAAGCGTTTAATTGTGTACTATCTCCTTTCTTCTATAGTGAATCTTTTGCACCAACGGAGGAAGAAGAAGGTTTTTTTTACTTAGTCATTTTGTTCAAGAAGAAGCCAAACTGTTTTTTTTTTTCGCCTTCGAATATATAAATCAATCCTAGTTAAATCGAACCCCCAAAAAAAAATTGAATGAATAAATTATGGGGTTGAATAAATAAGTAACAGATTTATAAATAAATGCGCATGATCGTAGTTATAGTTCAGATCCAATTTAATATTTTTTTAAATCGACCATCTTGTATGTGAATATACTAAAACTCGATAATTTAATAAGCTATCTCAGATAATATTTTTAGACGGTCCAAACTCGGGATACGTTTCTAAATTAATAATTTGCTAGAACTATAAACAATATTTTATAATAATTTCTACAACCCATGTAAAATATAAATTATCGTATAGTACGTACTATAACATAAATGATTTAGAAGATTTTTAGAAAGTGATTCAATTTTATTTTATTTTTTGGTTTAAATCGCTTTCACATTGCATCTATGTCTAATAAGGTGGAATATTGTTCATTTAATTATTTATGCAGCTACGTAGTGTGATAACTAAGTCTAAGTTTGAAATGTGTTTGTAAATTAATTATGTCATTATAAATTATAAATATTAATCCATATATCTTAATAATTATTAATTTATATGTTAATTAATAAATTTGGGTGTTTCTTATAGTTTCTTCCCGTGTATAGAGTTTCTCCTTCGTATAATCGTAAAGCCCCAAAGTCTCGCTCAGAATCCCCTCCCCTCCCGGTGATCTAATACCACTAGCCATTGCCTTTCACGATGCGCCGCCGTTTCACAATCTTCGCGGTCCCATTAACACTGTTTACCTTAATCTTCGTGCTGAGCTCGAGTCAAAGAAATTCCGCTCGAGCCGAAGTCATAACCTTAACAACCGAAACTTTTAGCGATAAGGTGCGGTTCTGTTTATCTTTGCTGCGTATGTATGTAAATCCTTTTATGCTCATGTCGTGGTGTGAGCGGTGATCTGTTGGTAATTATAGCGTTATTGAGCTGGTAATTAGTCACTTTTGTTAGCGTGATTGGAGATTTTAGTTCGGTGTCGGTGGGTTTCATAATTTGAGGTGTTTGCTTGATTTTACTTTTTGTTTTTTCTAAGGAATATCTCATTTGTAATCTGTTAATCTTAGCTAAGCCTAGAAAAGAAGAATTTGAGGATGAATGATAACCGTAAACTGGTGTTATGTTTGTAATTTTTTGCCGTTCTACTGGAGATTTTACTGTGGGGCATGGCGTTTTAACAGGTTCAGGAGAAGGATACAGCATGGTTTGTGAAGTTTTGTGTCCCTTGGTGCAAGCACTGGTAATTGTAGCACATATACTTCCTATCTGTGTTTTATGTGAAGCTTAAATCGTGTGATATTAATGGAACTTTTATTGCAGTAAGAATTTGGGGACGTTGTGGGACGATCTGGGGAAGGAGATTGAAGGTGAGGATGAGATTGAGGTTGGAGAAGTTGACTGTGGCACGAATAAACCAGTGTGTTCCAAAGTAGATATTCATTCATATCCCACTTTCAAGGTATTCTACAACGGAGAGGAGGTCGCAAAGTACCAAGGTGATGATTCGTTATTTCTTCCTCTGTCTTGAAAATTTAAAGCTGCTTTCACGTTCCAACAGTTTATTTGAAATCTTTTTCCAATAATACATTTGTGATTTGACCATGATTGTGAGAAATCGATATCAAACTATTTTCTCTTATATTTTGGTTTCTGATTGCCTTTATCACTTTTTTCTCTGATTGTTGCCTGATTCTTCTGAGATTGATAGCTTCTATTTCTAATCTTATTAGTTCCATAACTAACTTGCGTATTTATTCGCCAAAAAAATAATGTAGTTGTAAAGTTCTCATGAGGGTTGAAACTCTCTTCTCACTTGTTACAAATGCATGTGTCCATTGTTTAAACTGATTTTGAGAATAGGCCATCTCTTGCATTCGATTCTTTTCGAAGAACAAAATTTTCCGTATTTGTCAGTAACCTTTTGATGAAATTTCCTGCATTTGTCTGTTTCTCGTTTGTTCTCTTTGCTTGGGGGTTAATCTCTATTTGGTGTTAATACAGACTTTTCTATCTTTACTTGCAATTAAAAGAGCACCTATCGGAATAGAAAATAAATTTACCAATAAGAAAAGCTTTTTCTCGTTGTTCACATTCTCACGACTCTCTGAAGTTAATCAAGAAAACATTATAATCCTTGGATTTGATATTTTTTTCTGTAATAATAACCAGGAGCAAGAGACGTTGAATCACTGAAAACATTTGTTCTAGAAGAGACGGCAAAGGCAGCTGCCAAAGCCGAACAAGATAATGACGGCGAGTTGTAACCTCTCAAGTCATCCATGAGCTGCAGCAGTTATCATCCTTCCTTGCATATCTTGTTCTTCAGTAGTTATATGACTTCTTTGATCTTTGTTCTTACAGTCTGCTGCAATGTGGAATATTTCATTTCATTTGTTTTACTCATCATGTAAGACCCACTACTGTTTTTGGGGTGTCCCTATAATCAGAATTTTGTCTTAGTTGACAGTTATTATACATCTTATATATTGAGAATCTTATTTTTTTGAAAGAAAGAAAATTGATTTTTACTTGCCCGTTAATTAGCATCGGCTTTAGAAATAAAATACCCTCGAACTAAACGAAGGAAGAATCCGTAACTGAGGAAAAGAATCCATCGCTCAGTGTGTTCTTTGAGGTTCTAACACCATCTTCTTTAGTTATACCAATAAGTCATTCATCTATCAAAGGTTTTATTTCGATATTGTGTTACTAAAACTTTATGGTGGACTTTTCTGTGGTTTTAAATTTTAATGGACCAAAACTGAATAGGATATTACATTGGTATCGAAAGTGTAATTAAATGAAGGTGCTGCTCAATAGTTCATTATATAATATAAACTATTTGCAAAGTATGAGATTAACATTATATTAATCAATGTTCAATTTTATATTCCACACTCAGAATCTCATATTTGAGATTTTGTTCTGTTGCAGTAATCCAGAAAATCTACCATGAAATTGGCGCGGGGCCTCATCACTTGACCACATAGAAACAAGTGACCACCCAATTATCATTCCAATAATCCTTTAATTATTCCCACCAATATTTTAATAATCTCCAGAGATCTCTATGACAATGTGAGACGATCATGACAGAATATCTGCTAGTTTACGAGAATCCAGATAGTTCAGACATGGCGATATTAAAAAAAAAACATATAGAAATAAAATGAAATCACATTGGCAAAATAACTTAGATCAAACCAATATCCCCCTCTAATTAATTAATTACTTTAAATTAAAACAAGTCACAACAACATAAGACCATAATTACCACGAAACAAAAGAAGAAGAAAAAACTATCTTGTAATAACTCCTTGATTAATCATCAGCCTCCTCTTGATCCCATGTTGTTGCCCTAAAACAACATAGTTTTCTTGTTTTTCTTACATTAAAGGGCTGTTCAAAAGTCCCTGCCAGTTGTTATTCGATCCTCCGATCCCATTATTCCAAGCAAGCGAAGGCTGAGCGTTTCCAACGTCTCCATCGCCGCCATTAATCTGCCATGGAAATCCCCACAAAACCCTACTTTCCTCGTTCGATCTCCCACCGATCTCCTCCTTCAACGTTGCAACGGCCATCGAAGCCACACCGATACCGTACTCATGGTGATCAGTATCTTGAACAGTAGTCCCCATCATCGCTCCACTGTTTTCAGCACCAAAGAGATGATAATCGTGACCGTTCATTCCCACGACCAAAGATCCGTACAGGTTACTACCGTGAGCCTGCTGATGATGATGGCCGTGAAGAAACCCACCTTCGCCGCCACTCCCCAAATCATCGAAAAGCCCCAGAGAAGTGTTAACATGATGATGACTATTCATTCCAAGAACCTCATGAGGATTATTATTATTATTATTATTATTAGCCCACGTGGCCGCCAAGTGATGATCGTTACTATCAAACCCCAGTGGGTTTTGCTTGTGGAGCCTCGCGATTGCAAGGCTGAGGTCGCTGCACGAGCCGTGATGATGATGATCGTACGGTGACGAAGAGAAAGGGATCAAAGGGCTGGGATTCATCATCATCGTCTGGTCCTGCTGGCTTATTCTGATCTTGGCCGTCGAAGAAGTGGTGGAGGAGGAGGACGACGAATTATTAGGGGTCGACGACCTCTTGTTCTTTCGGCAGCCTCCGCCCACCGGAACGTTCCGTAGGGTTCCGCCCTTGGTCCAGTACCTCCGGCAGGATTTGCAGAAGTACCTCGGCTGAGAGAGGCTGTAGTTGTTGTAGTAGCAGAATTTCGTGTTCGATGAGTCGCATCGAGGGCATTTCAGGGATTGTTCGTCGGCGGCGGCGGGCCTCGGCTTCTTATAATTATTCTCTTGCTGTTGGGCTGCGCCTCTCGTGCACACGAGCATGCTTTCTAGGGTTTGAGATCCCATCTCCTGATGCACACAACGAGTCAATTTTCAGGGATCAGTGAAAAAAGATTCGATTTTTATGATTGCCCAACTAATTAATGATGAAATAAAAAGCAAAAAAAAATTATATATTTCAGTTATCTAAGAGACGGATCCTGTGATCATGGTGAAACTACACATGGGAAAGCTAACATTAGGGAGGTCATTTACAGAGAGGTGTTCATAGACTAGAGTAGTTATAATAATTGGGCTTTTAAAGAATAATAAAATCTATTACCTGATTTGCACTTGAAGAATCCATCCCATGCACACACAGAAAGGGCTTTCTCTTCTTTAATTTGCTACCTTAATTGTGTCTTAATCACTTAGTTATATATAATCGGATCCCTCTATAACAAGCTGGTGGGACGAGAAAGAGACATAAATTTGTACGGTGGAGAAAACTAGAGAAGGCAAAGTAATTATGGAAGAAGATAGCTCGTGACTGCAAGCTTATGATGCCTATGCATACCTTATTTAAAGAGTAAAGGTTAGGGAGAGAGAGAGAGGGGTTTTGTGTGTTTGTAATGATAACAAGATTGGCACTGGGATGTGTGAATAATGTGTATGTGGGGTTGGGCACGCCAAAGCCAGAACAAAACAATAATAATAATAATAATATATAAATAATAATCATATTAAAATAAAATAGAAAAGCAATATCTCCAATATCTTTCGTCTGGACATTTACATGTGGGTATGTTGAGGTGAGAATGAGATAGAATAGATTGCTTTAGCACACTGAGACGAGAGAGAGAGAGAGATACAGTGATTTTCATTTAGATTTTATTACATTGTGTCAGTGGGTCCCACCAGCGTGGGAAGCCAAAGCTATACGAGAAGCCCCACCTGGGGGGCCCACTTGATACGCAGCGCGCGTATTTCGCTATTGTATGTAACAAAATTTACTAGAGATCCAAAGACCTATAAATTACTTGACGTTGAAATATTATAGGAATTTCATTATTGAATTATAGCAACAGAATGAAAAAAAAATATAGCAATATACATGTTTTTATCATATTCTATTTATTATTTTAAACATTTATTAATTAATCCAATCATTTTAGTTTTACTTAAATTTATATCACTGTTGTTTTATTACAATGAAATGCTGCTCTGTACAGATGCCGCGTTCAACCCTATGTTTTCAGCGGATAATTCAATGAGTGCCTATTTTTAACCTTCATACCCTTTTAATCCTTAGTACTCGTTATGTAATTATTTGTTCTTTTATTATTGTTATTATTATTATTATATCTTTATTAACTATAAGTACGAGATTTATCATTGAAGTGATGACATGTTCCTTTTTTCTTAGTTTTGTTGGGACGCGACAGGTTGTAATAGTTTTGTTCGATGTTGTTTGCTTATGACGCATCGCGTGTTCCCACGGAATTCATTCCAAATTCGACTATATCAAATTTCAGGGTAGTAATTATATTTTACGAAATATAATATAAGATCTGATCATGGTTCAAGGTTTCGATTTCATATTAGAAATTTAGAATAAACCAAATTTTGAAAAGAATTTGAACATGTTTTCAATTGTTTCATATTTGAGACTTAAATATTCATAATATAAATTTAATTAACTATGAGGTTTTTCCAATATCAACTCAATACATATAAATGATTCGTTGTCACTCTCAATTTTTTTTTTCCTTGAAAGCAATATAATGGTACAAAAAGTACATATGGAGGGAATGGCATAGTTCACCTACCCTAAGTTTGACAATAAGGCCCTCATTTGCTAGTAAAATCTCTTCATAATTCACTTTTGTCTATAATTGTTTTATGTGTGTTCCTACACTATAGTCCAAAGTAGTAATAATCTATTCCATTAAAAGTATATTTACTTAATTTTTCTTATCTGTTAAGATAAAACACATGCAATCCACTCAACGCACAATCAGCCAATCAACGATAAAACTTCACTAGGTTCGATTTAATTGCAGCCCTATCTTTGTATCCTTAACCTTTTTCCCCCCACATATCATAATTTCAGCATAAAAACAATGTGAAGTGATACGCAATATATGAATATATGCAGTTAGTTCTATTTTTGATTTTATGATTAGTTACATGCTCTATTGTTTAATTTCGGGGAAGTGGGGAAATGTATATTATTTATATATTTGATTTATATTTTTTCAGTTGTTTTCTGATAAGTGCTTTGATTATATATTTTAAATTACGATGACAAACATTCTTTGGAGCGGTGGGGCTCTCAATGTTACCCAACAAATATTCTTCGAACATGTCATCTTCTGCCAGTGGAACATATCATAAACAAACAATCATTGATTCCACATTTTATTTATTTTTTCTGTAATCTTTCGGGTCTATCCGTTGCATCCCACAAAATTTCAAAAAAAAAAAAAGGTATGCAAAACATAGATATATTTAAATGTAGTACATGGAATATAAGGATGTAAGATCCCGTTTGTGGTGGGGCTCCACCGGTCGACAACGTGGGGACAAAACTGCGATGATGAGTAATCACCATCATCAGTCAAATCAATTGACTGGTCAAGATTATTATTATTTTAGTCAAATAATTAAATTTCCAAAGTGAAAGTTAGGGTTAGGGAAATGTGCCTAGAGAACAACAGTTGCTGCTATGTGTGCAGTGCAGCTGCTATGAAGAAAAGAATCTGCCTTGGAAATTAAAACTCAGAAATACTATTTGAAGCTTCTAAATATTACATTGGGATTGTTTTATAAAATGGACCATAGATAAGATATTATAACAAACAGTCGCATGCAACATTTTTAACAAACTTACTTTGTCTCTACTTGCTATCCGTGTTTACGTCACTACTTAGTTCAATGATTTAATGAAACAGATGCATGGAACTATTAACGAATTTTGGTTTTATCTACTTAATAATTAATTGGCAATATATGTATCTATTTATTGCGTAAGGGTGTAACCCATTCTGATCAACATGCAAGAAAGTTGGATAAAGTTTGAGTTTTTATATAATTCAAATTATAAATATAAATACATGTATCATGTGAATATAATACAAAATTTCATATTTCTACAGAAGTATATATATAGTTCGATTTTGTTATGGAAGGGTGACATATATTGAGGTGGGGTCTAAGTCTTTGATATGTTTTAGGGTTTAGCTACCTTCGCTTATTTCCATAAAGTGGAATGAATTATATTTGGGACCAGCCTTGTCAGATCTTACATGAGAATTCTTGAAACGAATCTAAGTCACGTTGTTATAATTTTAAACAATTGGAGTAGTAATTCAAATATGGCTTTGGGGATAAATGTGAACGAGACTTACAGAATTTTGTAATAAAAAAAGCATGTGCGTTCCCACGATGGCTTTGGAGATAACTTCCTTAAATTAGGGGTCTATTATTTCCTTAATCAACGTCAATTTTTTTGTCGGCGAGTGCCTCTTTGTGTAATAAATTTATATATGTCAAAGAATAAAAAGGTTTTCTTTTTGTTGATTTAGTTTCGAAAATGAGGCAAGTGAATACGAACAAACAAAACCACCGTAAGTACGAAGAAAAAAACAAGTAGGGAAACGCGGGCCCACATCGAGTGACCGTACACGTGGCGTTCAATGTGACGACTGATTCAGTCTTACGAGGCGGGCAAGGACGCTGTCGAAATCATTACACGTCATCGGTGCTATAATGGTGGGACCCGCAAAATTGTCCCTGCATTTGTCTCCGATGTGAAGCAAGGAATATTGCGCCCTCTCTCTACAGTGGGCCTAATTATAACTTATCAATGGCTCTTGATTAATTACACCGTTTTATATACATTTGGATTACAAATCATCATATGCCTACTATATGATAATAATAAAACTATAAGTATAGATAGTGAACGACCTCAATAATTCTGATGAAATTGACACGACGACTCGTGTCGTTTCATTTCCATCATGGTCCAACAGTATGTGATGTTCCATGACCTTCTATTGTAAGTAACAATAAAAAAATAGGTAAGTGGATAATTTTTTTATTTTAATAAGAAATCGTTGGGTGAGCAGAAAATGGGGGTCAATAAGGCTGTTTTATATAGGGACAAGACAAGGAGGTTTTTATGATTTCATAACAGTCTGATTTTTATAACACAACTCCGTTAAATTCCAAATTGGATACTAAGTTTTGTCCTCATCTCTCCGAATCATTTGAATCTGTTACTACTATGGTAACAGATTGAATGAATACCAACTAAAATATACGATGACACACCCTTAAACTTGTCTTGTTTATTAAAAGGTGGAGTTTTATCAAAAAAATGATTAAAAAGTTACCATCTCTTTAAAACCCTCCAATGCACTCTGAAAAAAGAAAAACAATCTTCGTCCATTGATGGATTTTGTGGGAGGTGCTCTTCTCTCATTATCTGCGTGTTTCATTTGGTTGATTTTTTTTTTCTTTAGGTTGATGGACGAGTTTCGAGTTTGTGGGAGTTGCTAGTGCCGAAAGAGACAAAATTTTGAAGTTAAAGATAAAACATAGTGAAGAGTGCTGTAGGTGTGGACTTAATAATCATTTTAATAGAGTATTCTTTAATTATTTTGTTCAAATTATTGATCTTTTTTTCTGTCGTTTTTCTTTTTCGAGTGAGATTGTGAGTTTCTCCCTTGAGAACGGTCTTTCCTTTGGATGATCCTTGTTACCATACGGATATTTTGAGCTCCTTAAAACCATTTGTAAATTTATCTTGTAATGAAACTATTGTTTGAAAAAGAAAAATCATAAAATTGATTGATTATATGCTTGTTTATTAATAACTTGGGATGGGCTTGTACAATAAAGCCCATTGAGGATGCGGGCTTCTAACTTATCGGAATGGTTACCAAAGGTATTATTTTTGTTAAATTAATTAAAAAACGTGCTTGAAAAAAAATGAATTCGACTCATGGTCATCGAACGAGAAAAAAAGAATGTAATTGGAGAGTCACTATTATCCCAAATATGTAAAGATGCATTTATATTCATTTAATGCTCATTCTATATTAATGTTAGAAAAACTCAACTACTTTGACCGAATCTGAAGATATCGCATTAAATAAGCCAACAGCTCGAGAGCAGTAGACAGACAGTAAATTTTCTAATGCAGAATTGAGATTTGCGGCGGAAATAAAGGAATAATAATCTGACCGTGTTATAGAAAAACTAGAAAAAAGATATATATTTATGTATATATATAGAAGAAGTGCACAATTAAGTACCTTCAATATTGAGTCAAAAAATAATAATAAAACCCCTAAAATATGGATCAAATATATTCATTTTTTGTTTTATACTTTTCGGATTAGTGTACATGGACAACTAAAAATTGTAGATATTTCCTAAAACAAGCTTTCACAGTTGCGTTTCTTTCCTTTGACCGAGCCACGCAAGACAGATATGCAAAATTGCAGACCGTACTAAATAATATGCTAAATTGCAATTTACCCCCAAAACGGTCATGAAAATTGAAGGTACATTCACATTCTCCATCACTCCCTAAGTAAACCTCCTCATCCCTCACACGGAAAACTCACATTCGGATCCAGTTATCCAGATCTCTGGAAATGAAGGGTTGACTGAACATATGATACCGAAAAAGATAATTGGAGAAGTTGAATTTGCTGTGGTGATCGTAGTGAATTGAGTATTTCGGCGGTTGATGGAAAATGGCGTTCATAGAGAGATTGCCGGAGATGGATCTGATGCGTTCCGAGAAGATGACGCTCGTGCAGCTGATTATTCCCGTGGAGTCAGCTCACCGAGCTATTTCATACCTCGGACAACTCGGTGTTATTCAATTCCGTGATGTGAGCTATTTTTGGATCTTTCATTCATAGTTCTAAATATGCACCTATGTACGTGCGTGGTTCTTGTGTGATTCTTGTGAGTTATTTGATCGGGAGCGATAGTGGTGGCTGGGATGCGCGAATTTGACGAGTTTGTTAGGTTGAAGTGTGGTGGAGCTGCTATTGCTTATTGAATGTTTGTTACTGAATGCACTTCACTGTTAACTTCGTAATTGAAGTGTTTTATTTCATGATCACTAGGGATGATGCTGTCCGTTGATGTAACGAGACTGAGACTGATATGGTGACTGGGAATTTGTTCTACTTATAGTGAGGGTGATGGGTATCTCTGTCCATATTGGGTATTTGATGATATCTCCACGTAGAAATAGTTGTGAGTGGAATGAGTGGAGTACTTGATTGGGGGATTTTTGGTTTTTTCATTATTGAGCAATGGTCCACGAAGACACGTTTTGCGTAGGACGATGGTTATTTTTCTTTTGTTCTCGGTCGGGTTTTAAAACAGTTGAGACATTTACAGTTGGAATATCGTTGGTTGCAATGTTCTCTAGTTGCTGGACTATAGAGTAGCATTTAATAGGATTTTGACGTGTTAAGGTTTATCGACACGTTCGATATTTACCTCAAGTTTCCTCATAGCTAATTCTGTTGTTCAACATTCCAACCAATTTGATACCTTGAAGTTTTGAGTTTTTCTAATTAATAATCAACGACACGCTATGTGCATTTGGATGACAGTTAAATGATGATAAGAGCCCGTTCCAGCGAACATTTGTTAGCCAGGTATTGTCCAAACATCCATTTCTTGTTCGTCTTCCGATGATCATTTCCTTGAAGCTTGTTTGGGAATATTTGGGCAAAACGAGTACACAGTAATTCTATTTTTTTCTATGGAGATTCAGATTCTGAGTGACTTGTGAAGCCTGTAGCACTACATTTTGCATCAGTTTTATTCATCTTCGTAGATAGGTGCCTTAATCCTGAGAGTAGTCTACTTGATAGCTGGGTTGCTATACTATGGAGATTGACGGATTAGATAATTTCCATGTCATTCGTGCACTATTGTTGAGTATCTTGAAAGCTGAAGTGACCTTTCCTTAGACTTCACATTTTGTTTGTTACGTAATAAATTACCACAGGTCAAAAGATGTGCTGAGATGTCCCGAAAGCTACGGTTTATTAAAGAGCAGATTCATAAAGCAGGATTAATGCCATCTCCTAACCCTGCTTCTCAATCTGATATTGAGTTGGAAAGATTGGAGGTCAATAATTACCTCATTGATGCCCCCCACCTCTCCCTCCCTCTCACTGTTTTTTTTTTTTCTTTTGGTGTTTTCCGTTATATCTTAAGTATTATCTTTTCCAACGCAGATCCAACTGGCTGACCATGAACATGAACTAATTGAAATGAATGCCAATAGTGAGAAACTGCAGCAAACATACAATGAGCTGCTTGAGTTCAAGATGGTGCTACAGAAGGTGCAAAGTATAGATGTAACTAATCTCTTTTATAGGATTAAGTCCAAAAGAAAATATTCTCAGGATATCAAGTCAAAATATGAGTTTCCAGGATTGTAGAGTTCTCTCAAGGATAACATAATGTTTTGAAAACTTATGTTGAACGCTCTATTAAAAAATAAAACATATGGAAGTTCAGGTTTTCTGATATCAGCAGTTGTATACTTTCCATAAAGAACTGTATATAATCATTAGCTACATGCAGCCTGGCAACACTTTCTTCTTAATTCAACGCTTTTTGGAGGCTATTTCATATGTATGAATTTTGCTGAATTGACTTCAGGCAGGCGAGTTCCTTTCATCAAGCGGCAGACATGAAGAAAGCCAGGAAACCGAATTAGATGAAAATGTCCACACCAATGGTGATTATGCGGATACATCGTCATTGCTTGAACAGGTGACAAATGATTGAAATCCTACGTGTTGACATCTTTCATAATTTATGAATAATTGCCAACTGTATATTCAGGTTGGTTTCTAATTTTCAGGAGATGCAACCCGGACCATCTAATCAGTCAGGTGTGAGATTTATAAGTGGTGTTATCTGCAAATCCAAAGTTCAGAGATTTCAGAGGATGTTATTTCGCACAACAAGAGGCAACATGTTCTTCAACCAGGCACCTGCCGATGATCAGATATTGGATCCTGTGTCAAATGAAATGGTATCATTCTGCTTGAAGTTTTTGATAGACAAACCTCATTAAAATATAAGTTAACGAGAATTTTATCCTCATATCAAATAGAACCAAATGAAATCTTGAACTTTAGTGAACAGACGTTTCAGCTGATACTCCTACTGATGACTGATCAAGGAGTCTTACTGAATGAGAGTTTTGCATTTGCAGGTAGAAAAAATAGTTTTTGTTGTATTCTTCTCAGGGGAGCAGGCAAGGACAAAAATCCTGAAAATTTGTCAAGCATTTGGAGCAAACTGTTATCCAGTGCCTGAAGACATTATCAAACGAAGGCAAATGACACGTGAAGTATGTTTCTGTCCGGTGGTTTTGTTTTCTGTAGTAATAATGTATTGAAACACACATATGTTTTGTTGAATCTTGTTAATTGGACAGAAAGAAGTCTACTCCATGCATAATTAAGATGTTGGTACATAATTCGTCCTTTTAGGTCTTGTTCTTACCAGATGGGCAAGATTAGAAATTGTGTGTTACCACCATATAATTTGCTACCAAGTCTAGTGTGTTAACATATATGGAAAACCATATAGTTATTAACCCCAATTATCCACAATGTTTCATGATGCTCCAGAAATTGACAAGTGCCGTAATTGAAATCTGATCTGCAGTTGTTGTATTATTTTCTTTCTGGTACTTTTCTATTTTTTCAACTTTTATTCTATCTCAGCGAATATGAAACTTCTCGTCCTTTTCATCCAGGTTTTATCGCGCTTATCTGAGTTGGAAACAACCTTAGAAGCTGGTCTGCGTCACCGGGATAAGGCTCTTACAGCTATTGGGTTTCACATTACAAATTGGATGAATATGGTTGGCGTGTAGTTTTTTGACTTGTGTAAATTGAGTAACCCAAATCCGCAATCATGCGTAAGGAACTCAGTTCGTTTCATGAATGTTTTTTGCTAGGTGAGAAGGGAGAAGGCTGTGTTTGACACCCTAAATATGCTGAATTTTGATGTCACAAAAAAATGCCTGGTTGGTGAGGGGTGGTCCCCGGTGTTTGCAAAGCTTAAGGTACTTTTCTTACCAAGTAAGGCTATATTACATTGCAGTTATATATCAATTTGACTGAAGGGGGATAAAAATGTTCAACATTGCAGATTCAAGAAGCTTTGCAACGTGCAACATATGATAGTAACTCACAAGTTGGTATTATATTTCATGAGATGGATACAATTGAGTCTCCTCCAACCTACTTCAGAACCAGCAATTTCACAAATGCATACCAAGAAATTGTTGATGCATATGGGTTAGTCGGTAACTCTTTAAGTAATCTTTGAATATACTCAGCGCAATCCCAGATTATTTTGTTCATGCTTTCTATTTCTTGGCCACACAAATACTTTGTATAGCAGGCCTGCGTGAAAATTTAGTTGCAGTCATCGGTTTAATCGAGTCCTAGAGTGATTTGGATCCGGACTGATTGGTATTATCTTTGATTTCCTGCTAACCTCTGTATGTGCTAAACCTATTTCCACAGTATTGCTAAGTACCAGGAGGCAAACCCTGCAGTTTATGCGATCATTACATTTCCGTTTCTTTTTGCTGTGATGTTTGGGGACTGGGGACATGGAATATGCTTACTGTTGGGAGCATTATTCCTCATCGCGCGTGAGAAAAAGCTTTCTTCACAGGTTAGCTATCTCATCTTAAGAACTGACATTTTGCTTTAGGTACTTAAATTTGCAGGCGACATGACATATTCTTATTACTCTGTTTATGTACTTTAAAATTTCCATGAATGGATTATTTACATTATCGATCTCTTTATTTTTTATTGCTAATTAGTTGTTGAATTGTGTTGTGAAAATGAATGAGTATTTGAGATGAGCTAACTTTCATGAGCATATTATTAAAGATGGTCATGCTGAATTTGGAATTTTGACTATAATATATGTTTCTTTTGTTTTTTTGTACTTAGATTTTTTGTTATCAAATGTTCACTGTTTTCAGAAACTGGGAAGCTTCATGGAGATGCTATTTGGAGGGCGATATGTCCTCCTCTTAATGGCTCTCTTCTCAATTTACTGTGGGTTGATATACAATGAATTCTTCTCGGTTCCTTTTGACGTATTTAATTCTGCGTACAAATGCCGAGATGCCACATGCAGGTAGGTATTTGATAGCTTCTACTATGTTCTATATTAACGAAGAGTAACATGCCAAAAGAAAATGCTGACTGCGAATATTTTGATTAGATAGAAATAATTGAAAAAGTGCAGTAACATGATTTGAAACTAAAAATATGGACCTTCGAATGTTATTGACTCAAGATTTTGCTTTCATCCATGATTTAGTTCACAACTCAGTTCTATCTTTGCTGAACAGGTTCATGATTTGTCAAATTGTATGATCTCCAATATCTATAAAATGAAGAAAAAAAACACTATTTTTGTCTATCTGAAGCTAGCGTCTGGAGTTTCCATTGCCTTCAATGTACTGTCAACTTTTTTTTTTTTTTATGTTACAATCGCCTGTCCTAATTTAAACTGCAAGCACAACTCAACCATACATGTAACACCATACAAAGTAGGCTTTCTCTACGCTCATCATGAAATATTTATTGCTGGAAATCTAAATTAGGTAACTGAAACTTGTCTCCTTATTGTTTGAGGTCTCAGTTATGATTTTATTCCAGTAGATTTAACAGCACTATTTGTTACACATTACTGATAATTTGTCATTTATTATTCCGTGATGGCTTGTTTTTTACATTAACTTAAAATTAATTCTATAATTTACACCTCCTTTCCTTTCTCACTTCAACAGTGATGCCCGCACTGTTGGTTTGGTCAAGTATGGAGCTACATATCCATTTGGTGTGGACCCAAAATGGCGTGGAAGCCGTTCGGAGTTGCCTTTCTTGAACTCCCTTAAGATGAAGATGTCTATACTGTTTGGTATCACACAGATGAACCTTGGAATTATCTTAAGTTACTTCAATGCAAGATACTTCAGCAGCTCAATCGATATCAAGTACGTTGTTATCTCTCCTCCAATTTCCCGCAATTTATAAATTCTTTGGCTCCTCTCACCTTTTACTCCATATATCTAGGTATCAGTTTTTGCCACAGATGATCTTCCTCAGCAGTCTCTTTGGATATCTTTCTCTTCTCATTATCATCAAATGGTGTACTGGTTCTCAAGCCGATCTCTATCATGTCATGATTTATATGTTTTTGAGCCCTTTCGAGGATTTGGGAGAAAATCAGCTGTTCAGGGGTCAGGGAATACTTCAGGCATGACAACATTCACAAATCTTATAGCAATTCTCTCATTCTGCGAAACCGTGTGATCACAAATAAATTGATCACCAAAACATTTTTACAGATTGTATTGCTTCTTCTGGCGGTTGTTGCTGTCCCATGGATGCTCTTTCCCAAGCCCTTTATATTGAAGAGAATTCACAGCGAGGTATCTTCAACAATTTCTCCGTCTCTCTCAAAATTTCCTCCATCGTACGGAACCAGCATGTTTTGATTGAAAGGTCCGTCAAAGGCAGGCATTACGATTTCCTACAATGCTGTCTTCTTTATGGTGATACATGTTAAAACTCTTTATAGTAAAAAAAGAAACTGATTTTCTTTTTATGGAACTAAATCTACTGTGAGAGTAACTAACTCTGCTTTTATTTGTGCAAACCCAAGAGATTTCAAGGCCGTACGTACGGTTTTCTTGGAACATCCAATATGTATAACGATGAGGAACCCGATTCTGCGAGAATCGCCCACTACGAAGATTTCAATTTTAGCGAGGTTTTCGTTCATCAAATGATACATTCCATTGAATTTGTACTCGGGGCAGTTTCCAACACTGCCTCGTATCTCCGTCTCTGGGCACTGAGGTAAGAGCCCGTTGTCCCACATGAAATAAGGTTACATATTCGACGCCAACGTGGCAAATTTCATCTAGTAATATCCTCTTTTTTTTTTCCATATCTATGACAGCTTGGCTCACTCGGAGTTATCTACTGTTTTCTACGAAAAGGTCCTTCTCCTAGCGTGGGGGTAAGGTTTCATACTTGTCTATATATTTGTTGATGATCATCAGAAAATTAAATACATGTTTTCATACTATATGTGGCATGTTAGATTTATAAAAATTAATGAATACATGTTGATTAATGCATGCAGGTACAACAATGTTTTCGTACGGATAATTGGCTTGGCGGTTTTTGCTTTCGCAACGGCGTTTATACTGCTAATGATGGAAACTCTGAGCGCTTTCCTACACGCTCTGCGTCTCCATTGGGTCGAATTCCAAAATAAATTCTACAGTGGCGATGGTTACAAGTTTAAGCCCTTTTCCTTTGCTGTATTAACTGATGAAGAAGAAGTTTAGGTGCTAATTGACTCTCTGCTCTGCAACCTCTTGTAACTATTCTCTCCCTTGTTCTTCCTTTTTTTTTTTTTTCTATAGGAACTTTCCTATCTGTGCACAATATCTCCTATAATATTGCTATCATTATTTCATTATAGATTAGATGTTCATTATATTTTTTGTAAGCCTGACGTAAGCTTTTCATGTTTTCGGATATTCTAATTCTTACCTTACCTCCCGTGGAAGAATAATCAGTCCAATTTCATGTCATAAAATAGAAAAATCAAAGCAACCTCGGTCTTACTAAACTATTTTTTTTCCTCGAAAGAGTTTTTTTCATTAGTCAAAATGAATTTACAAGGGCCTCAAGGCAGTAAGATTCCTCTGGTTACATTATCCATAGGAATATATGTAGCTCTGGTTACATTATCCATAGGAATATATGTAGCTTTTATTCGGACAACACAAACCGAATTAAAAAGAAAAACAAGATCCAAAAAAAAAAAAAAAAAGTTTAAGAAAGAGGATCCTACTACCATAAACTCATAATAGACTAAACTCCATCAAGTACAGATAAATACAATACATTTAAATTCCATCAGCATCTTTTGCATCATCATCTTTGTACTTGTAAAACGCAGCACACACAACGTAGTAAGCAAAATTCAGCCCCACCAAAGCACAGCAAAGCCAGTAAACATTATCCAGCCTCCCCTCGTCGATGTCATCGGGCAGCCACCCGGTGACCCTCTGAACCGCATCGATCACCGCGTTGCTCGCGTAGAAAGCGATCCCTATAAACATCGCGACGGCAGCCGTCGACGTGATCTTCAGAGCTTCCGGAAACTCCCGGTAATAAAACGCCACCTGTCCCGGGAAGTGAAACGCCTCCCCCATTCCCGCGATCGCCAGCGGCGGCACGAGCCAGAAGACCGAAACGGGGCCCGCGACCCGGCCCGCCGGGTCGTGGGCCGCCTCCAGCCTCTTCCGCTCCACGAGGGCCGAGAGGGCCATGCTGAGTACGGTGAGGGCGTGGCCGATCCCGATTCGCCTCAGGGGGGCGAGGGGCGTTTTCGTCATTTTCTCGTACAGGGGGAATAGGAGGCGGTCGACGACGAGTATGAAGGTGCAGGTGGAGATGAGTATGAAGACGGGGATCGTGCCGGCGGGGATCTTGACCCGCGGGCCCATGCGGCGGTCCATGGCTAGGGCTTGGATCACGGACATGCTGAGCTGGATGGCTAACGGGATGCAGAGGAGCAAACCGGTGGACCACAGCGGGAGGATTTTTACGAGGCTCTTGAGGTCTTCTACTTGACGAACCGTGCAAACGGTCCACGGACCCGCGATCTTGTTGGCCGCCGTAGGGTGGTCGGATTTTGAGTCTTTCTCCGTTTCAAGCAGCGCCGCTCGATTCAAGAACCTAACGACGTGTATTTTCGAATTTAATGTTTCATTAACGAGATTTAGCTATTCAGATTTGTTAAAAATTGAGGGTTTTCCATCATAAAACCAGTTGGTGATAGGTGGAGAGACAGAGCCGGGTGAAGTTGGTTTTTCGATATGGGACAAATAATCCAAAACAATCCCTTTCACGTGTGGCACGATCCACATCCTAACACGCAGATATATCAAATTGGGTGGCTGTGAGTGAAAAAAAAAATAAAAAATCCCAAATCACAAAAATAACACTATAGAACCGCGATAGCAACTAACCTGAGGAAACGCGTACTTCTCACGACACCGTGGTCATCACCGTCATGGAAGTAATAATCTTCGTGTTTGTCCGAAAGACTCATCCTTCTCTTACGAAAAGACGCGACGATCACCCGAGCCAGGCTCGTGAAGGGGCTCCCCATCGGCTTGACCCGGCGGTAGAACCGGGTCCCGGAAAGGAAAACGGCTAGGCCGACCACGTTAGCCGCCGCGCAGAGGCTAAAGCCGAGAGCCCAGCTAAGGTTATCTTCTACGTACACAATGGCGGTGGAGCTCACGATGGAGGCCGAATACATGGTGAAGATGTACCAATTGAAGAAGGTCCCTTGGTGCTTCGGGCTGTCGAATTGGTCCGCCCCGAAGGGAGCGACGGTGAAGCGGGTCCCGGCGTTCCCGAGGGACGCCAAGGCTAATCCCAGGTATAACACTCCGAGCTGGAGATGCGACGGATGTTCGCACGACGACGACGATCCGTTGTGATTGTTGCATGCTTGAGGCCTCAGGCGATCGGCGGACGCCGTTAAGACGAGAATACCCACGCCCTGCATGCAAAAATAAAAGAATTTTGTGGATGGTCGAGATATTTGTGCATGTGAGGAAACTGATAAAATATATATAAATTTAAAATATGAAACAGATTCATTCGAGCTTAAGCTTTTTCAGGTGAAGTTGTCATTCAACATGTCTATCAGCCGAGGTCTAGAGGTCATGGTACGAATCTTTACGACTATCCGTTAAATTAAAATTCCACGTCTTTCGATAGATAAGAAGAAATCAGCCTAGAGGTAGGCGGCGCGGTGGGAATAAAATATATAAATTTAAAATAGGTCAAATTATTAAATTAGGTCACTAACTATGCCTCTCGTGTTTTTTGGGTCACTAAGTTTCATAACTGCAAATATAGGTCACTAAGTAACGTATCTGATTTCTTTTGGGTCACTTGTGAATTTTCCGGCAAAAATCGTCGGAAATCCGACGTGGACGATGATGACCTACAAACGAAAACATGTATAGTTAGTGACCTAATTTAATAATTTGACCTTTAAAATATGATACAATGCTCTTAAGTTTAAACTTTTAGCTGAAGCGATTATTCAACATTGTATCAGTGCTCATGTCGAGATGTCAGGGGTTCGAACTATCACATATTTCCATTAAATTCCACGTTTATGGCTAGATAAGAATAAATCAGCTTACACGTGAGGGGCGTGTTGTAAATATAAATTTAAAATATAATACGCTCCATTTTTAATATTTTTTTTTACGTGAAGTAGTAAATCAACAACGGTTATATTATTAATTACCAGAAGAGAGATGAGAGACGAGAACCAGATGACGGAGAAGCACCCGAAGAAGGAGTCGGCTAATACGGCTCCGACGATGGGGAGCATTGTGATGCTTCCGTTGACGAAGTTGTAGGCCTTTGCGGCGCTTATGCTCTTCACGTTGTACTCTTCGATTAAGTAAACTATCAAATTCGATATCCATCCTCCGGCGCTCAGCGATAACCCCGCCATCGTCCCTTTTTTGAAAAAAAAAATCAAATAAAAATTCGATTATTCAATTAAGATTATTATACCCTTCTTACGACGGACAGGGACAATCAAGAACTCAAACGTAACTAAAACGCATACACACACAGAAAGTATAATGAAGTTGCCGGAAAATAAAATAATACCTATCATTAAGGGAAATGTGATCCACCCTCCTCGAGTCCTCCCACGAGACGACGGTTCTTGCTGTCGTTTTGCTTCATTTATTACTACAGCGGCTTCTGAGCTCTCCATGATGTACTAAAACAGCTTATTTAACTAATGGAGATTTATTACAATTTCCTAGAGGGAATAGTTTGGTTAGGAGAATCAATTATTGTCGTATGCGACGTAACTAGTCTTACATTATGTGTGTGTGTGTATATATATATATATATATATATAATCGCTATATGGATATTTCCAGATTGTAAAGTCAGCATTGTGCTGCTGCTTGTGATAATAAAGTAATACAACATGTTGGTGTTGTAATCATCATTGCTCGAGAGAAAAGAGTGAGCCTTGACTATTACTTATATGTTGATAAGGCTTCGTGGAAACTAATAAAGTATAATGGGTCTATTGAAAGAGACCCTTTTGTATTAAAAAAAAGGGAAATCTTGAGGATCCTGATTTTCATGAAGATGGACAAGGAGGAAAGCAATAATTGTTGGAGGGCACTGTTGTGTTGGGTGACCAATTTGAATGATCGATAATTCACGCACGAGCTTATATAGATAAATGGATTGGGGTTATCTTTTCTTGGAATTGAAAGTGATGTTTCTCCTAATTTATTGAATTTAGGAAAAAAAATTATAATATATATCTATATATATGTGAGTGTGTGTATGTGAATGTGAATGTGAATGTATGTATTGCATCAAGCTAAATATCCAAGCATGGAGAATAAGATAAGTGGCTTCAAAGCAAGAATTTGCCATAACCTTTGAATCGTGAAAGTTAAGTCATGATATATATTTATATTTATATTTATATTTACGTGCGGAAGTCAGAAGTGAAAAAGCAGAAGTTGAAGTATATCAAAACTGAAAACGTATGGTTGGAATTTCATTCATTTTGGCTTTTCATTTTTTATACTCGCAAAACTTCTTGAAATGGATCAAAGACATCAGATGCTCACTATAAGGTATGAAAATAAAAATCCTTCTTTATTACTGCTATTTCTTAGAATAATAGTTACGTAGGGGTCGGCATTTTCATTTATATAAAAAAATAAACTTTAACATTGATGGTCATAACTCAACAATTCTTGAAACAAGGCATCAGATGCTCCTTAAATGATAAAAGATTAAATCCTTCACCCTTATAATATTCTTGATTAAAAAACAAAAGAAAACACATAGCATATTATTACACATGGCGTCATTACCTCGCAAAAAACAAACAAATAATGGATGCCCCCACTAGACAAAATAATGGTAAAGCAGCTCATCAAATCACCCATCATACATTATTCAACAACCACACTACTAAATAATAAAAGAAAAAAAGAAAAGTTTATAAATATGTGAACTCTTAATACAGCCAATCTTATCTTCATAATCTGCGGCTTACAACGTTTTTCATTTAGTTCTTACAATCAATTAAGCATACTCCGGATTTAATTCCAAGGCTTCACTGTATATCATGTCCTTAATCTGTTCCTCCGTGAGACTCTGCTGCTCGAAATCGAAAGCAAACGGCTTCGGACACACAGGCTCGTCCGCTGCATCGTGCAATCTCGCCAGATAAGGATGTTCCAAAGCCGCATCCACTGCGAAAACAAGAAAATAAAAACCCAACCTTTAAAATTAATTCTTACATCCTTACATCCCACAAAAAAAAAGAAGAAGAAAATAACTAACATATACCCGTGATTCTATTGGCCGGATTTATGGTCAGCATCTTATCGATCAAATCAACGGCCAAAGGATTCACATGAGGGAAAGCCCTCGCAAGATTCTGCCGAGGATACCTCGGAAGCTGCCTCAAGTATCTCCTCGCATCCTCGTTCCTACTAAAATCAAGGTCCGACTCCGTAGGAGTCCCAAGAAGCTACACACACACACACACAAAAAGATTTTTCCCCCGTAAATCACAACCGAAAACAGCAAAATCTATGATGCCCACAAGCAGCAAACGATACAAACTTAATTCTTATTACTACCTCGATCAACAAGTGCATCTGATGTACGTGGTCCCTCCCCGGGAAGAGGGGCTTTCTGTTCATGAGCTCCATGAAAATGCAGCCCACCGACCACATATCGATAGCAGCGGTGTACTCCGACGAATTCAGCAGCAGCTCGGGGGCTCTGTACCACCTCGTCACCACGTACTCCGTCATGAACTCGTTCTCCGAGCTGGGCCTCGCGAGCCCGAAATCACATATCTTTAGGTCGCAGCTGGCGTTCAATAGGAGGTTGCTCGGCTTCAGATCGCGGTGGATGATTCCCGCGGAGTGTATGTATTTGAGCCCTCGGAGGATTTGGTACAGAAAGTACTGAAAAAAAAGTCCCGTCGTTTTTTTTTTCCGTTAGCTTCTTGTAGATTGAATTAGCTTATTACAGACATGTTTCAAGGTTTTTTTTTTCTTTTATCGTATACTACCTGGCAGTGCTCCTCGGATAGTGCTTGATTGGATCGGATTATCTGATGGAGATCGGTGTCCATGAGTTCGGTGGCGATGTACACGTCGGTGAATTCCCTTCTCAGAGGAGGAGGAATCACGTCTTTAATCGCAATCACCTGCGTGGAAATACGACGACGATGATCATCATTAAGGTTGTAATGAAATTTCTGGAAAAGATGAATCAGAGAGACCAAATACGAACGTTTTCATGGTCTAAGTGACGAAGAAGCTTGATCTCTCTAAGGGTCCTTTTAGCGTCCATGTAGTTGTCGAAGGCGTTCGCTATTTTCTTCACCGCCACCATTCCGTTGGCCTTCGTGTCCATAATCGAGCTGTCCAAATTCGAAATTGAAACGCCCAGAAAATCAGATCCCTAACAGTCAACGGCAGAAAATCAAATTCACAAAAATTTAGGGCTTTTCTCTTACCATACTATGCCGTAAGCGCCGCGGCCAATAGGCATTATCGGAGGCCTGTACTTGTTCGTGACCTCGAACAAGTTGTCGAAAATGTTGTACTGTATGTACTGTCCGCCGTGAGTCGCCGTCGCCGGAAAATCAGGGTAATGACCGCCGCTGCCTGCCACGTCAGCCATCCTTCAGTGTAACTGCTCAAATCGCGATTGATCGTGCTTAATACGTAGTAAAACTGGATCAAAGTGTTGTAAATGAGTTCATGTGCCTGTATCTATATTTATATACACATTGTGTGAGTGTGAATTGAAAGAAAATATTAATAATTAATTAATTTGGTAGGGTGTGAGGAAAGACGAAGGTAGTGAGGAAGAAAACGCGCTTGTATGACTACAATAAAAAAAGGTGGACTAATGGATAATATATATATATATTTAATTTTTTTTTTAGTTTCGTAGCCGCCGGTGATCAACGGCTGAGATTCGGTCTTGTGTTAGAATCGGACGTGAGGAAAAGGGTATAGTTATTATGTACTTGTCTGGTTTGGTCAACTATTATGGTCTTGGTGTTTTTTATCTTTTACCTTTTCTGCGCATGAATTGTAACAAGTCAAAGATGGAAAAAGTTGAGCCGAGGTGAGGTGAGATAGCACGTTTATTACACGCTAATTAGTTATAATAATATGTAAATTAATTGAAGCAGATAAAATTAATAAAAGCTAATTAAAAGGTTATACGAGTTTGGGGATTTTGTAATAATTACTACAACATAATCAATCAGTTATGGAAATAGTTGACCTGTTCATCCGTCAACTTGCTCCCACTGTTCATCCAAGTTGTTAGTCAAAGTCAAGTGCTGCTAGGGTTTGGTTACTTGTGTTTTATTATATTGCAAAAGCCTCGGTGACAGTAGTACAATATAAATTGGGCATCAGAAGCAATTATTTCATCATTTTGTGTAAGAAATATTCAAATCCAACAGAGAAATCAAAGGATGGAAGGGAAAATTCCGGCATATATCGCTCATGCTTCGGCAAACCTGAAAGTCAAATATGTCCCAAAAAGTCAATGACCCTTACATAGAAGCAGTTCGACTCTAAGACTAGTTGGCAATAGATATTGGAGTATGTCTACAAACTTATATACATATATATGTTCACATAATTGCTTCAACAAACTTATTATTTATCATGCTCTCTCTATCTCTATAAATAAAAGCTGTGAGACTTTTGGTGGTCTTACCCCAACTCAGAGAGCTTCATGTGACCCTCCGCATAATCAGCAAAGAAGGCATCCTCATCCTGTTTCAAAAGAGTTTGATTAAGCTGTCTTTCTGTCCATAACTGCATAGCATTGCAGCTACTAATGAAGTAAACACACTCACACACACACACACGTACAACAGCATATTTCTCAACAAGTGGGCGGAATACGGGGTCATTCACAAGAGCCTTGTCTGATGGCAATTGCAAAAGCCCTTCTTTCTCTCCGGTCAGAAGCTCCCTGGAGAGAAAGAGAGAGAGTTAATTCAATGGATGTAAACTAATATTCATCATCGGGTAGGGGATGGGGAATATCTGTCTATCTATCTATGTCTTACGTGAAGAAAGAGTTGTCGAAGATGAGAGGAGTAGATGTCCATGGACCGTCAAATCCCGAGCGGTCCTTATGGCACCTTCCCTGTCCATGTAAAATAGATTTTTATAATTCCTTATATACTACATATTATTACAGTGTTATTGTAATTTAAAACACAACGCAAACACTAACCAAGGTGTGGCCACCAGAGAGGGCAACGATATCCCGATCAGTGAGGCCCATATGCTTAACAAAGACATCCCTCAGGTGGTCAGGCCCTAGAAAAGGCAGCAGCACAGCATTACCAGATTAAAAAGGGGAGAGAAAAAAAGAAAAGTATCATTGACCGTTCCATAGTTGTCACAAGAAAACCCACCCTTGGTAGCATCAGGTAGGCGACCTTCAAGTGGAGGCTCATCTTTGTCCTAAACACCATCAAAGTACTTCTCTTTATGACTATGCAGAGACAAAGGTTTCACATACGAAATTGCAATATCAATTTGTCACATGTACCTTTCGGCCAGGGTGGAATGGAACATCGGGTCCTCCCGTGACCTCGACAGCAACAACACCAGCCAACTGCGACGTGACCGAGCACAGAAAACATTCGATCATACGTATACCTTTCAGTGATGAGATGTCATGGACTTTGAGAAGAGAAAATAACCTGATAAAAGTCAGCATGGGAAAGGATGGGGAATTGCTCCCTAATGGGGTCCAAGAGACTCAGAGCAATGTGAATGCCATTGTTGGCAGCATGTCCCTGCTCGTCCTTAAATCTCATCGTCCCAAAAGGACCTCCGGTCTTGGTGGCTTGATCGAATGTGCCAGCCGAGTGCCACCTAATAAATGCACCCGCCACCACTTAATTATTTTCACAAGTAAATTCAAAGGAGAAAAACAATGAACATGTTTGCCAATCAATTCTTAGTAGTGGTAATATGGTGTGTTGAGATTCTAATCCCACATCGGGTCATCTAAATGCTCAAACCCACTTAATATATCAAGATCAACTTCACCTCCCACAAATTGGTTTTAGGATGAAGCGTTCGATTTCTAATATAGCGCAACACAACCAAAACCCACATCGAACTTATAGCATAGCAGGCACTTGCAGTAATTAGCTAGGCAATCGATTCTTCAGAAAGAAAAAGGTTACATTTCGGGATGTGGAAATGGACCTTATCTGTGTCTGCAACAGTTCATTTGAAATTTTAACGATATAAACAAAAATGCTGCAAAAGCAGAAACTGGGAATTCACGATGTGCACTTAGTAAGATTGAGAGCAAATGAGAGCCATATTTTAGTATTATAGATGAACGAAATGTTATGACATGAATCATGCAGCCAAAATCAACGACCTAAATGGTGGGAATTGCTACATCGTTGCTTGATGTATCCGGCACTATTCTAAGATCTAAATCCATCCTCGTTATTCAATTAAAATCAAATTGAATAAACAATGTTCCAGCAGATCATATCATAGCAATCTCAGATCAATACGAGAACTGCCAATAAAGTATTACTCCACAAGATACATTACATCTCCAAAAAATTTATAATATTCTTATAGATCTTACGCTAGGCGAAGCATGATGGGAGCACAACCCTTCTCCGCGATGTGACCTCTCAATTTCCTCCTACATTTCTCGATCGCCTTCAAATACTCCTCGCTGACTGTTGGATAGTTCTTCACCATTTTCCCGGCTTCCCTACAGTAACAAATTCATCACATCTCATCAAATCGAGCTCATAAACAATAATTTCATTAACGGATTACGAATGTTCGGACTCCGATCGCAGAAGCGAAAGCAGCTGGTAACCTAGCATAAACGTGTTAGTACGTACCCTTAGCGAGAGTGTGGAGATCACAAGCAATGCAATTAACGTAAATGAGCTCCCTCTATATATATGTAGGGGAGAGAGTGCGGCCGTTGGATGGCAAATGATCGCACGGTTGTTATTTGGTCTTGAGCAATTCATGCGTGGGAGTGTACGACGAAGGGAAGGGTGGGCGTGGCGTGGCAGGGGCCTCTCTCTAAAAAATAGGATTTGGACATTTTCTCACCTCGTGAATGACTCTTTTGTCCTCGTCGAGTGGATCTTGCGGGTTTAATTATATTATATAAGTTATAAATAAATTAAATCTTGGGTATTTAAAATAAAATATATTTGAAATTATTTTGGATTGAATAGCATTCTAAAAGATCCATCCCGTTTTCATGCCATTTCCTGTACATTTGAAACGTTCTTTACGCACAGTTTCATGAGATTTTCTCACTCAGAAAAAAGAGAAATATTGCTTTGTGATATTTAAACAATTAATTAAATGTCAAGCCCGAAACTCAACCAAATAAATCCTTCTCTTTTCCAAGACTCTAGTACAAGCTCGCGACTAACAAGATTATTCTACCATCATATATATATATATATATGGCACAATATATAACATGATGATCAACTAATGTCTTCAAGATCAGAAAGTTAAAACCTGCTTCGGTTGACTTCCTAGCTTTCCACATGACTTGTCCAACGCAGTGGTGAACTGATCAAAGGGCACTAGCTCCATGCTGTAATCACCAAACAACACACTCATGAAACATCCATTACTAGGGGAGAGAGGGAGAGAGAGGAGAGAGAGAGAGAGAGAGAGAGAGGGAGGGAGGGAGATGGTGCTCGTACTCGTATTTGAGTTCACCGCTACGAGTAAGATTCAAGAGGTAATCTATCAAAACCCGGCACTCTTCTGCTTTTTCGCTACTCATCCATTGTTGCAACCAGAAACCTCTCAAGGATATATCCTTCGAGCACATAGAAAGTGAACAAATCACGAGAGGATTATCGAAATGATAGCCATGGTACTTACCCGGATGACACTACACACAAGAATGGAATTTTCATGGTTCCTAACATGGTAGATTACCTTGAATATAAAAGCTGAAGTGGGGACCGTAATGGGTTTCTTTGACATCCCACCGTATGTAACCATAGTTCCACCTTGCCTGGTAAAATGGACACTTATCAATGAAGCTATTAAGAAAAATGGACTGAAGAAGAAGAAGAAGACATCTCTCACTTTAAGAACTTGAGAACCAGAGAAGCAGCATTTCCTCCAATGCAGTTGAATCCTAAGGCTGGTTCGGGTATGTCTACCTATGAGTTTTAAGAGAAAGCTCACTGATAATAGGATTAAAAAGGAAATGAGAATCAAATCGAATGATCAACAATCATTGATATTGTGCAGGAAAACAACTACCAGAAGGTTCTTGACGTTTTTCACTTGCGGCTGTCCCTCGGTAAACACTTCATCTGCTCCAAGATTCTTAAGCTTTTGTTTTGCTTCATCAGATCCGGGCCTGAGAGATCATCATCATAAAATACTTACAATCCGAGAAAGCTGACTAAATAAAAATCTTTTCAGACTAAAGCTCCCAACTAGCAGATGAGGCTCACTACTCTATGGGCTTATAAGAGGTACACCTGTCTCTGATTATGTTAACAGAGGATATGCCTCGAACACGTGCCAGCTGGATGATACACTGCCCAACAATACTCGTGGCACCGTTCTGAACAATGGAATCTCCTATTACATGTAACAATATCCTAAATTTAGGAGACGAAGGATAAGGAACTTGAATGACAATATTCTCCGAGCAATGAATGGCACCTGATTTTAGATCCACAAAGCCCTCGAGCATTTTCAAGGCAGTCAAAGGATTTACGGTTATAGTAGCAGCGTACTCCATAGGGGTGCCTTTATCGATTTTATGCCATACGTTTTGCTCTTTCACAACATACGTCTGCCATGTACCTGTTAGAGATAAATGGGCACTTAGAAATCAAACCAAGCTACTCAATACTTGGATTGAGCTCGTTTGCTAAAAGCTCATTTGAGGTCAATTGATGAAAATTCAAATATGAGGGGTTTTATACCAAATATGAGGTTCATATTGAGATTGCCTCGATTATAAAAACATAGAATGTTAAAGCAATTTCAAAGATGAAGTGTACCTGAAGAAGGTGGGGAAGGTATAACCCAATCACCAGGTGCGAGTCCCTTCACAGAAGAGCCCACGGAGAAGACCTCTCCTACGCCCTCGTATCCCCCAACGGCTGGCACCTGTGGCCTCACCGGATACACACCTGCAATAGTACATCTAGTTCCTGAATCATCAAAAATCGATGAAAGGAGAGGCTAATCATCTATGTGCCTGTACAAGTTTATTGATGGATTGACCTTGGATTCTATTGATGTCTGAAGGATTTATAGGAGCGGCAAGCATTTTGACGCAGACGTCGTCGTCTTTCATGTTTACCGGAGGTAATTCCTTTACTTTGCAGACGGATTCTGGATCTCCGTGCTCTTCGTACACAACGGCCTTCGACGCCGGAGACCACAGCGCTCTGACGGCGGTGCTCCGTCCACGAAACGGTGAATGTGGCGGTGGTGTCAGCTTTACACTACCACGTAGGTGAACGAGTCTTGCGATTGCCATTGTAGCTATCGCCTACCGACGGCGATCGGAACTTGATCGACGATGAAAGTCCGATACTTCACTTCAACTTCGCAGACGAGCTTCGAGAACTAATCGAGTGGTTTTACTCTCATTTTTATTATTTATTTTTTATTTTTTTCAAATTATAATATATGCAGGACAAATAAATTCTTAATTTTAGGCCCGTGGGTAGAATTGGGCTATTCGGTTCGACCCGAAATTGCCTACCCAGTTATAATTTCTTAGTATCCCTACCCAATCCAATGGAAAAGCAACTTAATTCGAAATCCTAAACCCACTCAACTAACCAACTGAAAAATTTATATATTTCTATTATGTTCAATTATTTTTTACAAATTAAAGGTCAATTAGCAATCCAACATACACAAGCCGACAAATATTTTCTTTTCATGTTTGTAACATTTTTTTTTGTCTTGTTTGAAAAGTCAAGTACCAAAGGTTTCTTCTGTCAAACGCCAAAATGTGAGAACACCAAACTCAAACATCAAATCATCCGTACACTTCCCAAGTTTGTGTAAGGCTCACCAAATAAAGATCTTGTTGTCTACGCACATTATATTATCATTATAATATTCTCGCTCTAATTATTGTATTATTATTATTTTCAACTGTCCTCTGAAATCCCAGTGCTGCAACATTTTCAATGAGGAGAATGATAGATGCATGCTCACACACAGACACGCACTGACTTGTCTAATGGATTTTAGTAGAAAAACGAGATACTGAATTGTCCATGTTCATCACACCCACACATTAGAAGGTATATTTGATGTTAAATGACAAATAAATTAAAAAATATAACTCTACTGCAGTGTCCACAATCTTATACGCAAACGCCCATTTTTTATTATTATAATCTATCTAGATAGAAAAATCGACCCGTGCTGAAACTATTGGACAATCCACAACATTTCAAAGCTTTTTCCAACAGATTCATATACAAAAAGGATCTCTCAGAAAACGAAGGCTACATGAATAATATATGTATATATATATATATATATATATATATGTAGCTAATTAAAGCTGGTGCAGCTAGTCACTAGAGAGCTTAGGCATATGAATGTCAACACAGAGACACACACATGCTACGTACACTATTACAAATACTAAGGACAAATAAAGAGGACGACACCGAAATAACTGCAGGTAACAACATGGCAACAACACAGCACCAAAGGATAGTAAAGATGATGTAAGTGATGATCGTGAAATAGTATTTAAGTTAGGAACTTGATTCCTTTATATTCTGTTGATGGAGTGAGAGGGAAGAGTTCTAGGGTTTTCAAGAGGGGCCTGTCTTCGTCGTTATTGCAAGAGGACGACGATGCATGGAGGGCGGTGGGTCCCATATCCTTGTAAGAATCATTATCACGTCGTCCACATCCTGCGATTGTGTTGAAGCAATCAATTTGACGATCTGTCGAGCTCCATGTTAAACCTGATGCATGGCCCTCTTCTTCAATAGCTGCAGTGTACTGCAAAACGAGAAAGAAGTAAGGAATATATAAGGAAAATTTGATTATATTTATTAGGATTTGAGGTGTACTTTATAAGGATATTACTGTTTAATCTCATGGATATCTAATCACATTCAATTTTATTTTCAGACATGGCCCATAAAATATTCTGATTCTATATACTCGCTCTTCTATTCCTACGTACGATTAATATACCAAAGAAACCCTAAAAGCCCTATACCCACGCAGCAATAATGGACGATGAAAAATTAAGAATAACGAATCTTACAGCTCGTCAGTTAATTAAATCTAGTAACAGATTAGCAAAACTTATATTAAACCATCATCGTTCATTGTCGTTCAATTAACACTTAGTAGTTTCTGTTTATGTGATAGAAAATTGACCATTGAAGCCACGAGAGTACACATGAAAGACTATCCAGGGTGTAAACGGTTAATGATAAAAGCTGATGTCATTAATGACATGAGCAGTCAACCTCAGTCCTAATTCAGTCACAACATACACAGTTCCCATATAATGCATACGATATACATTTCTTACTTAAAAGTTTACACTCACCTTCTTATTCAGTTCCACATGCATATGAAATAATTTCTTCTTGAAAAAAGAAAAGAAAAGAGAAACTACCATTGGATGTGGGAAGTGAAGATAATTCTCTGCAGCTTGATTGTAATACGCGGGGAGTTCGTTGAAAGAGTAATTCACATAATTATTATAACTATGATATTGATACTGCGCCGCCGCCGCCTCCTCCTCCTGTTGGTGGTGGTGAAAGTAATGCATTTGCTGGTGATGATGTTGCAGTTTCTTCCTAATCTTTTGCCTATCCCTCGCCTTGTGATTCTGAAACCAGTAAAAGACGTTCTTGCCCTGAATCTTGCCGTAGAGAGAGAGGTGTGAGGTGATCTTCTGTATCTGAGAGGAGCTCGGAGTCTTCAGTCCTCGGCGGTAGAGCTCCTCCAGTACCATCAATTGCTCCGGCGATGGACACCACCGACGAGTTATCATAGTATTACTATTATCGGTAGTAGAAGGGGACATTATTATGGTTACTGCTAATCACGGTAGTAGCTATAAGCTTTATGAGTTGATGTAGTTTTCCTTATTGTTCTCTTTTTGAAGTGGTTGGTATCTTGCTTCGTGGAAAGGGTACGAATATATAGTGAGATTTGACACCGAGAGAGAGAGAGAGAGAGGTTTTATTACAGGTAGTATTTGACTGTATAAGATTGTCCGGTTATAGCATAGCAGGCATATTTACCTAAATGGGCCACTGCTCGAGCCCAATAATAACGTTATGGGCCCAATATTAATATCTAGTGTGTGAGTGTATTAAATAATTTACCAATATATATATTTATTATATATATATATATATAATTTTGTTACACCACATCAAAGTTGACCTGAGGCAGATTAGACAGTTCTTGAATGTTGACTTTTGAAACCAAAAAGCCTATTTTTCAGCAGCAACATTGGCTTCTTTGTGCTCTTCTAGGAGTAAAATGCACGAGTGAAAACGACTATAGTGCTCGGAATTACCTTATCTTAGCACTTTGTATCACTTATTTCATTTCATAATGTTTCTTTCTAGATTCCATATTTCCAACACAGCACCAATGTATTTTTGTTGAATATTTATTTTTCATTGTTTGACCAATAGTCTAATCATTTTTAATTGGTTCAAGTAAAGTCAAAATGTTATGTAAAAGACCACGCTACAATATTTGAACTACTTGCTTTTATTTTTATATTATTTATTCAACTTTCGGCTATAGATATGTTTTGAAATCGCAAGTTCTACAACTTTGGGCCCACTTTGTGTCATATCGACAGTTCCGATAGATTTTCATTCATATGAAAGGACATCTCTGTACGAAATACGATGCATGAATACATTTTGTGTTTAACAAATCCATTTATATCAATATAATTATTTTTTTACCGGTAAATTAATATAGTCAAGCCATATAAAACAAGTCCTAGTTATTATTATTATTATATAAAAATCATTTACTATATCGTGCGCATACTAATTCAAGTTTTAGGTCGGTACTTTCCATCAACATTGAGCTTTAATTGACCTATGAATTGGTTAAATTCCGTTACTTTAAATATACATACAATAATGATTTACAACATATGATGTAAACTTTAACTAAAATATAATTAGACCCAATAACACATTAGCAAGAAAGATAAGTGATGAGAAGTCGAGCATATTCTGTTTTATGAGGCAACCTTGAAGTCAAAAGAGCGTTGACATTTTTTTTTCATTTCCTAATAAAAATACCGAATTTTCTACTACGCCAAACATTCTTTTCTTCCCTAAGCCAACACGGCATTTTGGTTTTGAGGTAAACTTTTGTGCTATTTATGCGGAGAAAATGCAGTTGGCTTTTTCCACCAATAATAATTGTGATTATATCATTCACTAATATCGATAGTTGTAATAATAATGTGTCACTCTTAGAAGTCAGTTCCATTAATGAAAAGAACGAGGCCCATCAAATCAAATTGATAGTGTTCACTATTTTTTTTTCAAGGAGTCGATTGCATTTGACAAAATATGAACCTAAGCCCGTTTTTTGTTAATTACTAGTTGATATAGCAACCCGACCCGCCATTTTGAACTGTTTATTCTCTAACCGGGTTACTGATGATGATTGAGTAAAGATTTTTAGTATACATAACTAGTTTATTATGCATTCGACTTATGAATAATCGATGCGTCTCAAAACCTAGTAATATCTACTAGAGAGACAACAAAAACATATGGGCTCTAGTAGCAAATAATTCTTCGATATTATTGAGATTGGCCTATATCTAGTGGCAAAGGCTGATGCCTCGATAATTATGAGGGAGATGTCACATAATTGATTCTTCATCTAACATTTCATTGACTGAATAAGTGACACATGGATCTGTTGTATTAGTTTGGTTGAACACAATTGACGTGATTAACAGGCTATTGCACTGATCTCGGAGCCCCCCGATACCCAAAAAAAAAACCGCGATTGCCCTAAAGACCGATCGATGCAAGAAATAGAAATGCGTTCATATTGCATGCAACTCAGCAATCTTGTGGTCGTTTACCAACGAGAAAACGAAACGTATTGGGTGTTAATAGTTACGTCAATTTTATTTTATGCATTGACCTCTTTCTTTTGGACGTAAAGGTCACAAGAGTTATGATTTAGAGAAACTACAATATATATATGGCTATATGTATACGTACAATTGTGTATAGACTTAGTGAAGTGATTGATATGAGGGATTCTTGAGGACCTACACAACACAACGCACAATCAATGAGCAATCTCAAGGGGTCCCCATCTCTACACACACATATATTTATATATATATATATATATTACCTTTTGTTCCATGTTTTTTATCAAAATATTTTAAAAATATGATTTCTGTTCTTGAAAGAAATTATAAGCTTTCAACTGGAAAAAATCTTATTTCAGTCTTTCCTCCTCAAACTAGTTTCCAAATGGAAAAAGAAAATGAAATTAGGTTTTTTAATGCTTTTCAAAAATTATTTGAAAACGATACACTTTCTATTACTATTAATCATATTAATAGTCTTTTAAAGCAACAAAATTATACTAATATGTATGTTATTGTTTTAGGAGAACAAATTTCTTTATTAAAGAAAAATATTGAGGAAATTTCGTCCTCAGTAAAAGACATAAAAAAATTTTTATTAAAAGAAAAAAATAAGATTGAACTGGTAGATATTGCGTCTCCCAGTATTCAACCTCCTCCTGAAGTTACAGATTTTAAATTAAAATCTATTTCTCATATTGAGAAACTTCTTGAAGAAAAATTTCAACATCTTAAGCTTAATACATTAAGCGAAGAATTTGAAGATCGTTTAGAAAATTCAGATAATCTTCAACATACATTTAATCAAGAAATTAATAAACTTAAGCATACAAAATATGCTGATAGGCCAACCCAAAGTAAATATTACTATCCTAGGCCTACTCCCCAAGATATCTTGTTCGAAGAACAAGAATTCATGCTCAACAATTCGTATAATGGTAGATGCATATACGAATGGAATCTTGATGGTTATACCGAAAGACAAATTTATAATATGATACATAGAATGCTTATAGTGTTTCTTTTAATTCACTATCAATTTCAAGATTATTAATCTTCTTTTTGGTCCAGCAAGTACTTGCTTTATGACCAATTTTTCCGCACTTTCGGCAGACAATAGGAGGAAATTTATTCCTGTATTGAAAATTATTTTCCTTAGAGAATTTTTGCTCTCTTCTTTTAGATTTTCTAAATTTTCTTTTTTCGTATTGCTTAGGAGAATATTTTTTAGTTTTATGTTCTATATATACATATATCGTGGTCATCACTATGCGTGCTGCATATATTAGATTCGTTTTGCTTTTTCTAGACGAGGATTTTATTCGAGTCAACTATTCATAATTGATGGAAAGCTTATTAAGTAGTGTTTTAATTGTTCTTGAATAATACAAGGGTACTATATATGATGTAACCTTAGGGGTTTTTATGATCCTTGTATATAAAATGATGGTAATAATATAACGAATTTCACAAGGCACAACTAATTACATGGTTTTGTACTGAGTAGGATAGTCCCAAACGTCAATGATGATTATTCAAACACTAATCATCAAGCCTAACCTTGCTAATAAATGATTAAATACTGTCATATATAATTAATATGCCTCCCCACATGGGTCACCATAAAATTTATACGTAGTTTCTTGCCAATTTTATTTTTTTTTTACAAAAAACTTAGTGGTGGGGACATTTTTATACGATTTTATTTTCCTCTCCAAATTGCAAGTTGAGTTCTCTCACGAGGATACATACTAATTGCAGTTGCAGACATAAAGAAAACGAAAAGGAGACCATAACTCATTCATAGGACCACATCAAAATATCTCGAAAATAAAAAATAATATTGAAATCCAATCTCAAATGCTCAAAGAAAAATCCAATGCTCTGTGAGAATTGATCAGTCTGCTTCAGTTCGATATTCTCTTGTCTGAATTAATAATCAACGGCTGCATGTATTGAATGTTGATTAAAATTTAAATAAACTTTCAAAAATGAAACGTGAATTTTGAGTTTAACATCGAATTCTACAATAAAAATGCAATCTTTCTGAGACACACACACACACACACAAAATAGGTAGTGCCGAGTGTCAAAAGAAACATTAGGAGCAAGTCAACTAACAAGAATCAATGACGTCATTTTACACGTCACGCACCAGCATGCTATTGCCCTTTAAGAAGACTGCAAATGCACATGCATTCATCATCAATTCAAGCTCAATCAAAACTTCCCATTTCACTTCCCACACAAAAAATTCAACACATTAATAAAATTCTTGAAAAAAAAGAAAAGAAAATCTAAGATGTTCGGAGACAACCAATTCACTTACAGCAACGGCGACGACCGCTGTTATTACATGATCTCTAATTCTTCTTCGTCACCAACTCAACAAAAACTTTCACAGAATCCTCCACAACCACCGCCGGTGGCCATTCCCAGCACCACGGAGCATTTTGACCCGTTATTTGCATTGGGTTCATCTGATCCGATCAATAATAGTATCATCGGATATTCTTACACTGACAGCTATGGAGGCTCTCCTCCTTCAATAACTAGCTACATGCAGGGAACATATGAGCCGTGTAATAATTATTATAGTAATAATGGCAGCAATAACGTATTATTCCAGAGGAGCATAAGTAGCCACTCGCTGATGATTCATCGTCCCAACAGCTCATCAGATATGTATTCATCGTCTCCACGAGGAGGATGCTTCGAAGCAGAAGCAAGTTCAGTTAGAAAAGTTCTCAGCACCGGGGACTTGCAGGTTTTGTAATTTCCTTTCATTTTTTTTTATCAGTTTCTTTCATTACAAATTGAGTTAGTTCGTGTGTGTGTGTGTGATGAAACAGCAGAAGCAAAGATCGAATAGCCCGTTATCGAACGAACGAAGCATCATAGAGAGCATGAGCAGAGCGAGCCCGTATAGTCCGGAGGAGAAGAAGGAAAGGATTGAGAGATACAGAAGCAAGAGAAACCTAAGGAACTTCAACAAGAAGATCAAGGTTTTTTAATGAAATACTATATTAATATTATTATTATTTTAAATGGGAGCTACATATATATATATATATATATATTCATGTGTGTTCTTATTTTCTTTTTCTTGGAGGATCACAGTATGAATGCAGGAAGACTCTAGCGGACAGTAGACCGCGAATTAGAGGAAGGTTTGCAAGGAACGATGAGATCATAATCGAAGAAGATCAAAATATGATTCATAATAATAATAATAATAATCAGATATGGGATCAAACAGTGGTTGATGAAGAGGAGGAAGAAGAAGCATATGATGACAATTGGATTAATCTTCTTCACGCCTTCTCATCGGCCAACACAATGCTGCCTTGATATATTATATGAAACCAATTATATAATTAGAAGAGCTTTCAAGATATTTTAGTACGTGTATGTTTTCCTCGAAGCTCTTATATTAAATCGTTAATCTTCAATCAGCAGCAGCTTATATATGCATGCATGCAGCATTTGGAAAACTTAATCAAGAAACCAGTCTTGTTTCCTTACATGCATCGTTGTAATAATACATATATAAAACAACGCATCTCTCCAACAACATAGACCTTATTATGATTAGGGTTTTCTGTCATCATTTCCATTGATTTGATCGTTAAGTTTTTATGGCTGTGATTTTGTTTACAAACTGATTATTTTATGTCCGTACCAAGAATTGGTTATCGATTAAAGGCTAACGGGATTTAAGTCCGCCACAGAGAGCTCAACAGCGTTCAATGCAAAAATCAACGTTGTATTAAAATGAAGTAAATGTGGCGATAGCTTTTTAATCATTCTATTGAAAGATTTGTGGGATATATGTGAAGAGACTTAGTAGTGTATAGTGCTGCTGCAGTGGAAATATAGAGGCTAAAGGCATTGCATAGCCTAACCTAGACAGGACATTACAAGTTAATGGAAACAGGTAGGAAATAATTCGATTGAGATCGTGCCGTTATATATATTTTATTTCATATAATATAAATAAAAACCCAACCATCGCAATCATGTTTCCGTTTATTATATAAAACGAAGCTATTAAATAGAAACCTAAGCTTTTCAACTATTAATCTCTCTCTTTGTGAAAGCGTATGTTTTTGCTTTAGGAGCCATGAAGCATTTTTTTAATTTAATTTAACATGCAAAAGATACAAATTGGACGACATTCTTTATACCAATCATGGGGGAATGTCATGTTACTCTAATCATTAGATTCAGCAATTAACATATAAACAAAATAAAATCACCGAACTGAATCAGAATCTGAATCTCTCGCCTTTATTTTATTCAGTTTTTTTCTCGGCTACTATACTAGCACGGCCTGCCGGTAGTTAGTGTCGGCCGTTTGTGGCCTAATTGTCACCTCTCCTCAAAAGAAAACGATAAATAGACAATTTAAACGAAATAATAAACTATGATTAAAAGCCCAATACCATTAACAGGAGATTTGCTTTTTGACTATTTTTTGTCTGTATTTCTCGCATATTACACAAATACTATGAATTCGAACATAATCTTTCACTCGTCGAGCGAATGAAGTGCCTAGGTAAAATTATGTTAACAAGATCCTTAATAAGTTTCTTAGCAATGACACAAAGCTCTTCAATAGAATCTATGGATACTTTCTGGACGCAATATTTTTTTTTTTTAAGTTGACCCACAAAGTTGGATCCAACTCAACTTAGCCATAATGAAATCCTATGACTAAGGAGACCCTATTAATATCATGTTTTTTTTCCTTATATGGAAGAATAAATTATAAAACAATGTCCCCCCATCACATGGGAAGCATTAAGCTTTGAAAATGGAGACACTCCTTAATATTAAAAGGGTGTTTACGGCGGCTTAATCATTCCTTCAACATAAAAAAACAGTAACGTAGTTGCATTGAATAGTGGTCATGAAGAGGCATATTCTCAGATGATACCAATAGCCACAAGCATATCACAGGCCTGATAAAACCAAGACAATCGTGAAGTATTAATATTCTATTGATTGATCACAGTCAAAAGTTCTCCAAGTTCTAGCAGTGCCACACAATTTTGATTCTTATAGATGTCGTTTCACATGCAACTGCAAGCCATTAAAACAATAATCTCCCAGAACCCAAAAATAGCACTGCATGATAAATAATGAAAGCTAATAGCTGCAAGATTGAATGAAACAAAGAGTAATAACCTTAAAGTATTGTTTAGAGAATTTCACTTCCGAGCCTTTCTCTTAAAATGTGTTGGACTCAAGAGACGCTTGAACGGAAACAAGAGAGTTGAATTTCGTCTTCTTTTTCCTCTTCCTGCAAGTGATTACAATAAAGTTCTAAATCAGCGGGGTGTGTTATAAAAGGCGTTTTCCCAGCTGGGAAAGACTACTCAGACATCATATGCCAACAAATCATGCAAAAGTTATAGACAAAGGAAGAGAAAAAAATATACCTGCTCGTGATTTACTGAGGTCTCTATACTCAATTATAGAATCTTCTGAAACCACGGCACATAAATTCGTTACCGAACATGAAAGGTCTTCAGTTGAAATTGAGCCATGTAATGTCATAGATCCCTCTGTCATTCCTTGACAAAGTGCTCTGTCCAAGTACGAACTCTGCGCAGATCCATCAAATGATGACAGGGTCAACTTTTCATTTCTTTCACAGTCAAGTTTGTCTGAAGTTTGGTCACTTGCACCAATTTCCTCACCACATGCATAAAATTCACTTCTATTTTCCCCACTGGATGGTTTAAATGGCACAGCAGATAAATTAGATTTCTCCAATGCTTGGTAAGGCTCTTTTCTACTCTCAGTGTCAGCATTTTCTTCAACTCGATCCCTCACGGCACTTTCCCGTGTGCACATGCCTAAATTGCAACTATTGTCAACATAAGACCCATCCTGATTCGCAACAGATAAACCGGATTTATTCAAGGGACAACGAGAAAGTTCTACCGAAGTATGATCATCGTGAATAATTCCAGCATTTTCATCAGCTAAAGCTATCTGTGATTGGATTCCTTCAATACGAGTAGTTGAGGGAACGGAATTTGCTTCCAATAATTGATCTGTTTTTTCATCTGAAATGGACTCTGATTGTTTGTGATTACTCTTGGTATCTGCGTGGCAAGGCTCACAAATAGTATTCTCAAAACCCAACACTTGAGGCCCAGTCTTTAGACTGTCAACGCAAGCCTCAACCCCTTGAGTAACAGGCATTGGGTCATCTAAGATCTTATCATTTCTTGATTTATTACCAACTACGTCGAGTTCTCGCAAAGGACTGCCACGTTGCTCTACGTTTTCTTCACAAGCTGCATCAGCCTCGTCAATATCCATAGTTGAAGGCTCAAGGTGGTCAACATGAGGTGAATCCAAATCTTGCTTAGCCAGAGATATTAGATCCTTGATTTGAAAACCATGCACTGGCAAACCATTCAGTGCCGAAGTGAAGTTGATGGGCTTAACGGCTTTAGCTGCTACGTTGTTTGCCTCTGCGAAAGACTTCTCCATCTCATCTAACAGCAAATCTCCTTCACCACTAGATATAGGATCCCATTTAAGCCATTCCTCGAATGGAGATTGCTCGGGATCAATTTGTTTACTAGATGGAATTTCTTCTATTTTTATGACCTCCTTGTAGAATTGTCTTTTTCTTAATGCACCAGTAAGGAGAGAACTAAAAAAAATAAGAAGAAGAACATTGTGTCATTTTGATAAGACAACAGTCAATGCATGACACAAAGGAAATGTAGGTTGGGTTACCGGCAATTTTTTGAAATAGCTGCTCTAGCACGTTCCAAAGGAAGCCCAAGTAGATGGACTAAGTTCGCAATGTCTTTTGGTCCTCTAAGTTCAGTTACAGTAGGAGCAGCACTAGATAAAATCAGATTCCTCCCTTTAGTCCAATCAACAAGCAACTGTAAGCTTCAGACGTTAGTATCCTATAGAGCAAGTACCTCTAGATGAAAATAGTATCAAATCTGGTATGTCCTTGCACGTGTTTTCCAAGTCAAGCGTTATGAGTAGTAATTTATTTAGAACATATGAATTATTTGAAAAGGTCCAACAAATGGAGCATAAATAAATTCCTATCTAAACTCTAGACGGCCATTTTATTTCCAAGGCATTAAGACAGGATGCACACAAACTCACACCAGACACTGCCGACCTTTTTCAAAGAATTGACACAGTAGACAGATATATTAACGTTTGTTATGTCATTGAAATAGAGGTGGGCAAGTATGTTAAATAACGTTGTCATGGCCTTCAGATAAAACTAGTTTGCATTAATAATTCAATGATTTACCACACAGCTGTATTCGGGAGAATCAGATACATCACCTAAGCGATTCAAATGGTCTCATAAAAATACGGAAAACTCATAAACATGCAATCATAAAGAATACAAGAACAATATACTCACCTTACAATTGGACATCATTTGTCGCCTTGATTGTTGATCACTGATCAGGCCAAAGTATGCGATCTCGAAAAAAACCCCACGCTGTCTTCAACAATGAGGATATAAATATCAAAACCATCTAAAAGGCTACAGTTCATGCATTTGAATATCGTTAACTATAACAATAGTGAAACGTAATCCGTACATCAAATCGCCAAGAAAATGACATTACAGAATCAAGCAATTATCACATTTTTCTACTAGGCATACTCCTTCAGTAACAACACGCAATAATCTTGCCAAAGTTGTGTTTGGTGTTATGAAGATATTAGCTTTCATGTTCCCAAAGAAAAAAACTTGATTGGGTCCAACATCGTGACCAACCAGAGAAGCAAAAGCCATCGCCAAAAACAAAGGAAGACCAAAACCGATTGCATATAATGACTACTAAGAACAACAGATAGAACAAGTAAACAGAGGAAGCAGAATCTAGAACAAACCTTAATGGCGGCGGTAACCATGGGTTGCTTAAGCCTAAAAGGCAACTTCTCCGAAAAATCAATAGCTATCAAATCCACCTACATTATTCGACATAAAATTCAGTTCCATCAATATACAAAACTTAACTTCTTCCCGAACACACACATCAATTCAAGGTGCAAATTTTTACACCCTCAATATTTCATCCAGAAAGACACGGAACAAATAGAACGGTGGTTATAACCAAAAACGGAAAAAAAAAATAGTCAGACCTCAGCACTCTGACAAGACTGGTCAAAAGCATTCTGATTCATCGGCCTAACAGCGACAAAGTCGTAACTCTTCAGCACCGGATTCCCCGCATTAAGCGCCGAGACCTGAGACGGAGAATCCACCATCACCGTCAACCGCGTGTACTGCCTGAACGGCGCAGTAACCGGAACGTTCAGCAGCTTACGGTGGAACTTAACGGCGTCAAAAAACGAGGAAGACGAAGGCTTGATTTTCGAAATCGGAAACAGCGTGGTCGCACAGCGCTGGGAGTCCGACATAACGCCTTTGATCGTGCGGTTGTAGGCTACTCCAGTGTACCCTATTTCCATTGCTTTCAGTGCGAGCTTGAGGCGCTTAGCTTGGAGAGAGCGTTTGTCGGTGACGTGGCGGTCCGATTCATGGTAGGGAATGTTCAGGTCGAAGAAGCCCATGGCTTAAGCTGATGGAGCGGTAAAGGGATTACGATCGTAGTTTATGTAGGGTTTTCCCAACAACAGTCTACAATACAACCTAAATTGAATTCCAATTTTACCGTTCTTTTTATTTTGTTTATTTATTTTAATATGAAAACTACAAAATTTTTCTTTTTTTTCGGAGGAATAAGATTTTTCTTTTTGAGATACTTAAATACACTTATTAAAACGTAATTATAATTTAATATATGAAATATTTTATATATTATAGATATTAGAGCCCAACTTCATAAAATACTATTTCATTTTATAGATGGAGTTCATAAGCTTACTCATCATACATTTAAGATAGAGAATAATAGAAAAATATAATAACTTTCAATCAGTCGAAATATCGTAAAAATTAATAACTTTCAAAACCAAGCTCAACCAGATTTGAATTCCAATGTTCATCGAGTATTTTAAACGATGAAGAACACCAAATCCATAGCAAGAAAATGTATATAAAATAAATCCCACTTAAATAGAACTTGAAAAATTCTAAAATTTCAAGCAAATGACCAAACTAGCCCCAAATCCATAGAGAGAGCATTATTGTTTGGCACGTAAGATGCTAGTTAGATAAACAATGGAGGCCACCAACAAGAAGAAGAAGAGTCTCACAAATTGCGCTTCTTCAATCCCAAACCTAAAAGAAAAATCTCTTCATTCACTCACCCTTCTGCTTCAACGACCTGTCAGCTCTGGACCTCTCCAACCTATTCTTCAACCTACCCACAAACTTAAGGACCTCATCGATCAATATCACCGGAAAAGCCACAGCCACCACGAGCAGCCACTCGTTCACACTCAACGGCACGATCCCGAATATCCGGGCAAGGAAAGGCACGTAGAGTATCAAGAAATGCAGCCCGAAAGAGACTGACATGGCCACGAGCAGCCACGGGTTGACCCACGGGGGCATGGACAGGAGGCTCCCGTCCTCCGATAGGGCGTTGAGGGAATTGAACATCTCGATGGCCACCAACACGGAGAGGGAGAGGGTGGTGGCCTTTATTTTCCCTGAGTGGAAGTATTGACACGGGTCCTCCTCGAAGGTGATCAGCTGGTCCCCGGCTGTGAAGGGGGAGGCGGTGAAGTTGTGCCAAGTAGGGCACTGGCCCCAGTTGGCCAGCTGCGAGTAGGTGACGAGGCTGTGCCCGTCTTGCACGAGGTCGATCCCGAGGAAAGATGAACGCGTGTACCAGATGATGAATACGCCTACCGTTGCGAGCCCCACGTAGGATCCAATCACCTGCATCAATGGTTTAAAATAGTTGGGAATTATAGTGGTGTTCTTTTTCTCCCCCGGTTAAATATGAAGGTTCTGTGTTTGTGGGGTGTAGTAGTCTTAGAATTTTGCAACTGATGTGGGGGGGAAATATCTCAAAATGACTCACAGTTATGGTATGGTGTTACGCCGAATATGTTTGCCCAAATATTGGGCCATGCTCTAGTGGACAAACGGCATGATAAATTTTATAAGGCTTAGTTATATTTTTAGTTTGGTATATTAGAGGGGGTGGCGTTTTAAGGACACTTAAGTTAATGGTCAATTTTAGTCCTGGAAGTATCAAAATTGAAGCAAATTAAGGACAATTAACCCGGAAACCTAATTTTAGCCCGGAATGTGGCGCCGGAGATGCTAGTTTGGACTAGATTTATTTTCTTGTTCCTCCGAGTTAACTACCCCAAAATTGCTTCAATTTTTTAATACTGGCAAGACTAAAATTGTTACCATTAGCTTAAGTGTCCCTAAAACACCATCCCCTCTAATATACAGGACGAAAAATATAATTAAGCCATTTTATAATTTAATCTTAAATAGCTTGTTAACCAAGCTGGTTTAATTTTTCCAACTAACCCGGGGTCCCTATTACCCCATCATAGTTGAGTAGATGTACAACTCCTCGAAAAAGTCTAATTTTTTTTTAGGATAACTTATTTTTTTCGGATAAGATTTAAAGATCATGTGAGGAATCCTACTATAAGATGTAAGTAGAAATGAAATAGCAACCCTGGATTTGACAGGTCATGCACGTGGCAAAGATATTTTGAAAATAAATAAGCATGTACCAAATAACGGAAGAGAATCCACGGGCTGATCAATGAGTCGTCGCTTTTCCTGGGAAGCTTCTTCATTATATCCTTGTCGGGCGGATTAAATCCCAAAGCGGTCGCTGGTGGTCCATCGGTTACCAGGTTAACCCAAAGAAGCTGCACCGGGATCAGACCTTCAGGGATGCCTATGGCTGCTGTTAAAAAGATGGAGGCCACCTCACCAATGTTTGAGGATATCATGTACCTGCAACAATATACATGATCAAAATCTCAAAATGAGCTCTAAGCATTACAGAAAACATAGAAAATATATGTGGTTAGTTGTGATGATTAATAACCTGATGAAGGCTTTCATGTTGTTGTAGATGGATCGTCCTTCACCAATTGCTGCCACAATTGTGCTGAAATTATCATCTGCTAAAACCATGTCAGAGGCTTCCTTCGCAACCTAGAAAAAATTGTTAAAAAGCAATCTATCACTTGACCGCATAACAGTACACTTTTGTAATAAACAACCAAAAAAACCAAGCAGCACGAGTATATCATGAAATGAGAGACCATGAGATTATGAAGAAAGACCTATTGTACAGTATCGACGCTGCAGAAATCCCACTTAATTACTTACCTCAGTGCCCGTGATTCCCATAGCAATCCCTATATCAGCTAATTTCAGGGCAGGGGCATCATTCACTCCATCGCCAGTCATTGCCACCACTTCACCCATTTCCTTAAGCAATCTCACGATTTCTTGCTTATGCCTCGGTTCAGCCCTCGAAAACAGCAGACCACCACCTTTTTCTAAGTGCTTTGTTTTGTCACGACTTGATAGTTCCATGAATTCTTTTCCCGTTAGACTCCTTGGGCGGATATTTTCGTGGTGCCCAAAGACGCCGATTTCGCGACAGATTGCTTCAGCAGTATCTTTGTTGTCTCCGGTTATTACCATGACTCTGATGCCAGCTGTTCTGCAGTCCTCAATTGCTTGAGGAACTTCCTTCCGAGGAGGGTCCTTCAACAATCCAAGAAAACCCATAGATTTATATTAACATTCTGTTGCTAATATCATATGAAAGTTGATACTCCATAAAAAAAAAAGTCAACTTACTCTCAAACCAACTAAGCCAACGAAAACCAGTTTGCTCTCAATCAACGGATAGTTTGCTTGATTTAGTAAGAGTTCATGAGCAGGGTGATCTTCATCGCCATCATATGAAGCAAACTCCGGAAGATCCTCCTTGTATGCGAAGCCTAGGACTCGTAAGGCAGTAGTTGACATTTCGCTGAGGCTTTTCAGTATATCTTTCATGAAACTTTCGTCCAGCTGTGTTATCGAGCCGTCTTGCAGTTGCACGAAGGAGCTTCTCTCTAGCAAAGACTCAACTGCACCCTGCATGAAGCACCGGTCTTGATTTCGCAAGAACTGTGACTATCAATTGCATGCTAAGTTTGATGACGGAAAAAGATAATACCTTTACAAATAGAGACTTCTTCCCAGTACTGGAATTCACTATCACTCCCATTGATTTTCTGTCACGATCAAACTCAAGAGTGGCAATCCGCTGTTCAATTTTGTTCCATGCGTGGGAGCACCCTGGATATGCTATTAATCAGTATACAAACCCCACTGAATCCAGAAATATAATCAAAGGAATGAGGACGTACTCAAAACACCATCATACGCAGATGATGAGTCCAAGCCTAACTCTTCGGGAAGGCCCATTTTCTCAACCAGAACCTGAAAAAAAGTTCATATCATTAGTATGGTCTTCAATGAACATTCTGTCCCAAAATCTTATATTAAGTCAAATTTGGCTGAAACTTATGCAGTAAATTGAAATAATACTTCCCCATCCACTGATTCATCAGGCAACTAGAAACACAGGTAATCACAGAAAAAAATCTGGTAAAAATACCATCAAACTTCACCTTAAGTGCAGCTTCAGTTGGCATTCCATTAGCAATGTAGTGCCCAGATTTGTCTTGCCCGGTCTTCTCAACGTCTGCATCATTACATATGGCAGCAACCTTTGCGATCATTTGAAGGTTAGAATCCAGCCGACCCTCTGGCCAATTTTCAATTTTCCCATCAAAAGGATCATAAGTAGTCCCTTGCACTTGGAATGATCGAACACGATTTGACTCAGAACCCATAGCAACGAGCTTAGACACTGCCATCTGATTAGTAGTTAGTGTACCGGTCTTATCCGAGCAAATTACAGTAGTGCATCCAAGGGTTTCAACGCTGGGCAGCTTGCGAACAAGTGCATTTTTAGCAGCCATTTTTCTCGTGCCGAGTGCCAAGCACGTTGTAATAACCGCGGGTAAACCCTCTGGTATAGCAGCAACTGCCAACGCCACAGCAATCTCAAAGTAGTAAGTACACTTCTCGAAAGAAAACTTGAAGTTCCTTGGCCATCCATCAACAAACTCCCACGAAAGAAAGTATTTCACATTAATCAGCCAAACCAAAGCGCATATAACTCCAATTATGGCAGTCAAAGCCTCTCCAAACTCATTCAACTTCTTCTTTAAAGGAGTATTGTCTTCGCTCTGCGAGGCTTCGTGAATCTGAGAGTGAACCTTCCCGATTTCTGTGTTCATCCCAGTTTGAGTCACCAAACAGATGCCATGTCCATTCACGACCGTAGTTCCAGCAAAAGCCATGCACTTCTTCCCTTGAATATCGACATCCTCTGCAACAGCCTTGGTAGTCTTGCTTACTGCTTCACTCTCCCCGGTCAGGGAGCCCTGTTCAACACGAAGGGTTGAGCTGATCAAACTCAAGACCCTCATATCAGCCGGAACCTTATCTCCAACTCTCAGCTCCACGATATCCCCAGGAACGAGCTCCTTTGCTGGCAAATTAGATATCTTTTTACCCTCGCGAACAACGCTAGCGTGCTCCGATTGAATCTCTTTCAGGGCGTCCAATGCTTTCTCCGCGTTGTTCTCTTGCCAAACCCCAACAATGGCATTCACGATTAATATCAGGAATATCACCAACGGTTCGACAAAGGCAGTGATCTCCATCTCCCCACCTTCATCTCCATCATACCAGGCCAATACAAATGAAACCACAGCAGCCACTAACAAAATCCTAACTAATGTATCATTGAATTGGTCCAGAATCAACTTAAGAATTGATGGGCCCTCGTGCTTCTCCAGCTCGTTGAACCCGTAGAGCTGCCTCCTCTTTTCCACCTCATCGGTCGACAACCCATACTCTCTCCTCACGCCATACTTCTCCTCGCACTCTTTCCCATCTTTACACCATGCCGAATAATAATCCCCTTGGGCCTCCTTGTCGCCACCAACATTTTCACTCGTACCATGATTTTGCCCTCCTTTGCCCATCGGTTTGAATCAGATATAACAAAAAAATTAACCAAGATGAACGGATGAAAGAAGATTATCTCACCTGCAACGAAAAAAAGAAGGATGAAGAATAAATGCAAATACAATTCATCATCAGACGATCTAGGAAACGAAACAACCGTTACGAAGAAAGAAGAAACTGCGATCATACGAATCAAAACAGCAACAAAGAACACTCACTCACCAACTCAACCTGTGTCAATCGGCTGATCCAATCGACTGAATATTGTGTCTCTGTATCACAAGCACAGACGACGAAACAGGTAGGGTTCGCAAATACTCCCCCTAGCAACAGATTAAGGGCTAATCAATCATGAAGAGTTCTCTACCAATGAGGGAATAATAAAAAAAAAGGTTCCGAGATCTGCTTTTTATCGTCACACGACGTCGACAACGAACAAACAGAAAACGCCAAGAAGCTTCGTCGCACTCCCACTATTTCGAGAATTCAGTTATTTATATTGTATTGATTTATTTATTTATTTCCCCTCTTTTTCATTTTGGGGGAATTTCGTTTTATTTTTTGTCGATACAAATTGAATTATTACGTGAAAAAAAAAACGAAAAAATCTAATATAAGAAAAAGATCGCTATAAAATAGCACGTCGTCACGCTGACGTCATTAAATACATAGCATATTCTTAATATCCAACTCCTCGTGCTTCTATATAATATAAATAATTGATAGAGAAATGTTAATTAAATCAACAATACAAGATCGAGATAGACATCTATAGCATCAGCAGCTTGTAAAGCGCAAACCCTCCTTGATGGCACCCGGGCATTTTAAACGTAATGCCTTCGACTTCTCTCTGATGACACACCACACACAATGAAAGTGGGTAAAAAATAATTATCGGGGTCAAATAGAAAACTTTTTACATGCTTAAACACCGTAATTCTTTCGGGGTCAAAAAAAGAAAACTTTTACAATGTATGTAATAGATACTCACAGCTGACATAGGATATAGCCTGGTTGATTCATAGCTGTCTTGAGCACTGACATATAGCTCTTGAATTTTGTCCGAGTGAAGGCTGCATTTCATGTAGAAGAAGGCTGTTGGTCTCACATTCAACGCCCTCTGTGATACTCCGATAAAGACCGGCTCGCTCTGCATATACGGAGGAGACATATTAACTTAAAGAATAAAAATGCTATCAAGCAATAATTGTGTTGGAAATAAAATATATGAGCTTAAAAAAAGATACACTCCCTTCAAGTTTGAGCTTTTAGGTGTAGTGGTCTGTTGTCATCAACATGATATTAGAGATCAAGGGCCAAAGAGGTCTTGGTACGTAATCCTCATGACCAACCATTTGAGAAAATTTTACTATAAGGCTAGATAATAGAAAAATCAGCCTAGAGCGTGTTGGAAATAAAATATATGAAGTTAAAATATGATATTCCCTTCAAGCTTAAGCTTTTAGGTGTATTGGTCATCAACAAATTGATCTATGACCGATAAAAAAGGATTAATATGCTTACAAGTGCATCAGCAGGAACTCCAACCTCTTCAACTACTTCACGAATTATGCTTGCAAACATTTCTTGAGAAACCTTTTTGTTGACCGCTTGGTGCGTTGATTCATCGACGACGTGGCTAGTGAGACCAACTTCTTGTGGCTGCCAACAGTTACAGCATACAAAGTATTGCTTCATTCCTACATGCTAAATTTTCCACCGTAATCTTTCCAAATGAATGATTGAAGACAAAAGACATCGAAAAACTGAAGCAAATTACGGGAATTCCCGATGTGTTACCTCAGGGTGCCCACCGGGGAAAACATAGTGCCCAGGAAATTCACCAACGTTAGCACTTCTTTGCAGAACGATTATTTTTTCGTCAGCTGTTTCAACAATCGCACCGTTTCCAAGAGGATTAGCTGTATGCTGACATCTTCGACAATCATCTACGTAAAGAAAAAAAAAACTGAATCGTAAGTAAGTGAATCATACTGAGAGTTTGCTCGTAATTAACTATTTAGACAGCTTTAAAGCATATTACGGATAACAATTAGCAGGACATCGGGTAATATGCAGAACTTACCTTCAGAAGGAACAAGAAATTTTTCCCAAATGGGACTCAGATTGGTCCCGATGAATGTTCTGATCAAGAAGAACATACACGATGTCAAAGTACGACCTTTAACACCATAACCACACAATAAAAAATCACAGACAATCACTTTAAAGTTCTTCCACAGATAACTTTATAAAGACATTTACGCGTGTGTGCCTGTACAGAGAGAGGGAGAGGGAGAGATAGAGATGGAAAACCTATAATCTGTCAAGCCAAGGTGAAGGCAAACATCAGCTTCCTGAGATGAAGCAGGCTCGGCAGATAAGGCATGCCCTCCATACTGCGAATTTTATGATACATTTAAGCTACTGACTGAAAAGAACAATTTGAAATTGGGAAACCTTGAAAACCACGCAGATCAAAAAGCTATTTTACAGATACTAATTGATCTTCCTCTCTTATTAGTGAACTGAATAGATACAAGCATCATCTAAAGCCAACCTTCGTAATCCACGAGAGAAGTAATATCACGTAAATAATCGACATACCCTGAACTTGAGCCCATTGAACAGAGAAGGGTTTTTCTGAATCCCTTGCTCCCATATCTAACAAAAAAAAACATAAATTCGTAGTAATCAACTTGATTATCATCGAGCAAATGCAAGACCACTAAAAGAGCTCATAATTCTAAAATCAAACCTCTGAAACGGAATCCTCCAATGCGGCATCGGGATGCGGAATACGATCGTAGCGCCGATCGAACACCACTGAGAGCTGGAAATTGCATTAAATGATAGCAAATATCAGACTCATAAACGTAAAATTTTACAATTTCAAATAGAGAAAAGTAGCAGCGTTGGGTTCATTTGCGGACCTGAGATGAAGATAGAGGAGAAGGACACGAGATCAGGAGATTGAAAGCGGGACGATCACAATCCGACGAGTCCATCGCCGCTGCTTCCTCTTTCAGAGCATCGGCATCGGGATATTTTGATAAAAGGGATCGAAACATATTTTATTTAAGATGGAGGGATTGTATAGAAAAAGTCAAAAATACCCTCGAGTAAAAAGTCATTAATATTAGTTTAGTCACTTAAATGAATTCGTCGTTTCAGTTATGTCTTATTCGAATTCGAATAAGCTTTATTCGGGTTCGAATAAGATTTATTCGATTTCGAATAACCCTTATTCGAGTTCGAATAATCTGGGTTATTTGAACCCGAATAAGAGTTATTCGAGTTCGAATAAAGGTTATTCGAGTTCGAATACGCTTATTCGAACTCGAATAACCCTTATTCGGATCCGAATAACCTTATTTGAACCCGAATAGGGCTTATTTGAACCCGAATAGGGCTTATTTGAACCCGAACCCGAATAATCAATTTTAACTCAAGATAAAGATTAAACTCGATTCAAGATGAATATTATACAAACAAGCTTATGAAAGTTTTGTGTATCACAATATAATTAATAAACATTATTCAATAAGTTCATCGAAGTTTGTTATTCGGATCCGAATAACCTTATTTGAACCCGAATAAGGCTTATTTGAACCCGAATAGGGCTTATTTGAACCCGAATAGGGCTTATTTGAACCCGAACCCGAATAATCAATTTTAACTCAAGATAAATATTAAACTCGATTCAAGATGAACATTATACGAAGAAGCTTATGAAAGTTTTGTGTATCACAATATAATTAATAAACATTATTCAATAAGTTCATCGAAGTTTGTATATCACATTGACACAACTCATTTTAGTTGTCATCATGTAGAGCACATGTTTAGATATCATATTATAGTAATTCACTTAAATACAAGTTGTAACATTATAGCAACTCACACAAAACTCATTTAAATTTTCATTACATTTACCCAACTCATTAGACATCTTCATTAAACATTGTCATAACTAATTATAGTATTTCATTGACTATTATTTGATATTAATGACTTGATATTATTATCATAAAATTACAAGTATTAATTATACTCTTATTTGAATTCGAATCATGGTCTTTTGGGTTCTAATAACGCTTATCCGAGTTCAAATGGACTTATTCGAGTTCAAATGGACTTATTCGAGTTCTAATAAGGTTTATTTGAACTCGAATAGGGTTATTTGAACTCGAATAGGGTTATTTGAACTCGAATAGGGTTATTTGAACTCGAATAGGACTTATTCGAACTCGAATAGGGTTATTCGAACTCGAATAGGACCTATTCGAACTCGAATAAGGCGTATTCGAATCTGAATAAGCCTTATTTGAACTCGAATAAGACTTATTCGAATTCGAATAGGTCTGTCAATCTTATTCGATTTCGAGTGTATCTTTAATATTTTCAATTATTTCGCCTAAATCTACCTTTAATCACAACGAAAACTCAAGACCCATGCGAATTTGTATTAATTTTTCAGAAAATCGGGTAAGATATGTGCTAATTTGAAGATGATTTTAAGAGAAATGACGAAGAAAAAGCGACGAAATCTGCATTCTAAAACCTAAAAAACGAAAATATAATTTTAAACTATTAAAATATTATTAATTAAATGAATATATTGATTAATTACTTATTTAACTAAGTGAGTCCCTCTTATTGAATTGAAAAAGTCAAGCTCCCTCTTTTTTAATTTCCTTCCTTTTCACTCCCTTTCTTTAAATTATCCCCATCGGCATCGCATCATACACGAACTATCAATGTCTCGAAGCTAGGGGTAAAAACGTAAATACGTACCTTTTCTATTTCCTTATTTTCAACGTAGTCCATTCTATTAAATCAGTTGCAAACTACACCCCCAAGACTATCATATATATTCTCAATTGAGAAATTCGGGAAAATGGAAACTGGCGTTTGGTTAATTATTTTTTTAATAATGTATATTTAGCCGAATGACTATAAAAACGCATAAGTATGATAATTTTAGAATAATTACTTTAGAAATTGATTTAAGGATAATTAATGATACAAATTTAATTTTAGGCTGAAATCAACACATCAGGGTTAATTCGGGAAAATTATACGTGGTATCGAGATAAATTGCTCTAAATCATCATGTCTTTGAAAATAAGTTTACATCGATCTCAAATTACCAATTAAAAAAATTATAGTCACTCCCAATAAGAATGGAATACTAAAAAAAATAATTAATCCTATACTATATGAGCATATGAGAATCCATACATACCAATCAAAGAATCGAAAACAATGCAAAGGAGAACACATGATCGCCTTCTCTTGTCTGAATCTCATTCATCTCAAGAAACATATAATCTCCTCAACAAGCTCCTCAAAAATGGCATCTTCAACCTCAAGCGCCTTCACCTCACACTCCACCTGCAGATTCATCCACCTACAATCGTTCTCCAAATCCCGAGCCACAACTCGATCCAACGTTCGTTCTTCTCGATCCCCCATCAGGGACCCGACCCCCTTTAAGACCTCCTCGACGATACGGTCCCCTCTCGGGAACGGACGGACACGGCAGTTTTTGGACAAGGCCTTGGGATAGTAAGGTAACGAGACATCGTAAATCTCAACCAGCTTCTCGTTGACCAAATCGAACAACATTTGATGGTGCCAATAGAAATCTTCTGGAAAGTCTTTTTCTCTGCGAGGGTAGTAATGGTCTTCGAGGAGTTCTTCGTGTAATCTCGGGCTTAACGGTTGATCGTACGAGTGCCACGTTCTCTCTTGAGAATCTAATGCGATCCCCGAGCGATCGAGGAGTTGCCTCGTGTAGCTCAAGTCTGAGTTTTTATCGTCCTTCGTGAGGGATTCTTTGTTGTCTGCTTCTTGGCTGACGATGGATTCGTTTGATACGTGTACGAATCCTGGAAAAAATACATGAAAATGAAATCAAACTCGAATTCGGTGTAGTGTTGTAAAAAATTTATATTAATGATGTAAAAATGGAAGCTACCTTCAGTAATAATCTGAAGATCTTTATCATGAGACATGTCCGAATTGTCTGAAGTTTTGGCCTTTTCAACTCCATCTTCGTCATCATCTTCTTCTTCTTCGTGTGGTGTTCTTACAACACCTTCTGTAATAAACAATTCGTTCACACCCTCGTTCGAATTTTGGAGACTGTTTGCTTCGTTCATGGCTGCATCTTCTTCCTCCTCGATTTTTTTAGAAAATTCATCGCGAATAACCTCGAAATTCACCAAAGAGTAGTACGAATCGATGCTAGACGTAGAACGCAGCCTCCTAAAATACGTAGGGACGTGATTTTCAGGTTCTCTTCCCCCCAATCTCAAGCTCTTCGATTTGCCCAGCTCGGGCCCGTTCGAAAAACTCTTCTGGTAAAGATTCGTATACTTATCCAACGATTCCTTCAACGAAGAACTCCGCATATGAGTACTCTTTATATTGTCATTATTACACAGTCCTGCAAGATTTTCAGCAGGTCCTTGTACTAGTTTGTCTTCTTCTTTCGAAAACTTCGACCAAACCTCGATCTTCTTGTCCTCGAGCTTAACGGGCCTGAGTTTTCTCCTCTGCGCAGGAAAAGATCTCGACTTTCCGAATTTTGCAGAGAAATTAGCAAGTGCTTCGTCATCATCTTGAAGGTGCTTTATCAGCAGGCCTTTGTCTACTTTAAATATCTCCATGAAATCAGATTTTCTTGCAGATGGGATTTCTTTATTGCTATCGGGTAAGAGTATGATTCGTTTTTTCCCGAGCCCGCCGCCCTCTGAGTCCCCGAGGTGGTGTATGGAGTACGTTCTACGCAAATCGGGCTTCGAGGGCAGCTTTTCTCCGACGATCAGTGCTTTTATACGGGCTCTTAGGGATCTCTTCTTGCGGGAACGAGGCCTTCGATTGCTCTGATTACACGTTGGAGAGAAATTTCAAGAAAAGCTCTTCTTACCACACACACACACACACTGAATGTGTTTTTAGAAGATCCTATTAAATAAAACTTACAGGGAGTGGATTTTCCTTTTCTTCCAGAAGATTTTGTACTTCCATGACTTCATCGCCTGCAGATAATCGATGAAGAACGTAAATCCGAGCTCGGCCCTACGCAGAAATACGCATTTTTCGCTAGTAAAAATATCAAAATCCTTACGCTTAGGACTCGTGTGGTTGCTCTGTTTCTGGTGATCTTTGATCATCTTCCTTCGATTAGGTCGCCAGTGATGGTAGTTGAGAGCTTGGAGTAATCCCCAAACGAAGCCTCGGTGTTTATCATGGCCTGTGCTGCTATGATGATCGAAAGGAGCTTCGTGCTTGATCGAATATTGTTTTCCCATCTCGATCGATCTCCACAAACCTGCTACAAGAAACACGGTCATGTACATGTATATACATATGTGTGTGTGTGTAGATAAACACCAAAAAAGATTTCGAATTGAGAAAGAATCAAAGGGTTAAAAGATTAGAGTCATGTAACACTTTTACATACCTGTCTATGCTTAATATCTCAGCTACTGCAGAAAATTTTGAAGTTGAGAATTTTGAAGAAGAAATAGAAGATGGGGAAAGCTGGTAATAAAATACCTCAACTCTCTCTTGGACTGTATATTATTGGACAGCGACCACAAAGACAAAGTCTTCTTTCTCGTCTAGTTCAACAAGTTTGGGGTCAACGGTCGTTATTTCCGCATTTTTTTCTGGTTCTAGAAATTTTTTTGATTGACTCGTATTTTTTTATCCCAAGTACAGGAAATCTTATTTGACGTCTTTGAAAATTATTTAATAAAGTCATCAATTACAAAACGTTTTGGACTTGAAAGGTTTAGGATTTCTAAATTAGTTCTATATAGACTTGGTCATAAATAAATACCTGAGGATTGAATTAGTTTCTGCTTTTAAGGTCCATTGTTCTTACACAGCCAACCATAATATATACATATATATATATATATATAGGTTCAAAGACTTTGCTACAATTGGGGGAGAAAAAAATCAATGTATAAGTCATAGTTTTACAATGGATGAAACAAAGATGCACTCAATTTCATACTCATCAATGGAATAAATAAAGAACCCTATATTCAAGAATCGAAACATACCCATTGCTCCACCTTTTTGTTCACCTCATTCCCAAAAAAGAAAATAACAACAAAACAAAAAAAAAGAATTAATCACAATTCGCAAGAAACACAGTGCAAATCATCATCATCACCACCACCATCATCAATCACCTCTACTACAAAAGCAAGAATCCTCCTCCTATACACAGACTCAACAAGACCCTCAAAACGGAGAATTCAACGCGATGCATCACCGCCGGTGATCTCACATCCATCATCCCCGGAGGATCAGCAGTTAGATGGCTGCCACCTGGCCCACCGTAAGGAGGCAAAGCTGGGGCCACAACATCCGCAGTCGCCGGTGGAGTATAGTTAGTAGTACTAACCTGAATCGGATTTCTCCCAAAGAACTCCTTAGGCAGCAGAACCTTTGAAACGCCGAAGATGGAAACTGGATTCTGATCGAAGACTGTTTGCGTCACGGTGGCCACCACCACGCCGGTGTCTATTGCCACCGAGCCGTTGACCTTCGTTATGTTGACTGTAAAACTCCCTGCGACGTTTTGCTCGGTGGCGAGCGTGGGGTAAATGGGGTTCACGATGTCCTCTAAAGAGCCCAAAGGGTAGTAGGAGTGGAGGACGTGGGACTTCAACACGGTGGCTTTTCTGTCGGCGGGCAAGGACTGGAATCTGCCGGAAGAGGGCAGATCTGCGAAGGCAGCGTCGGTGGGGACGAAGATCGTGATTCCGGCGCCGGCTTCGTCGGCCTCGAACTCGGACACCACTCCCGAGGCCGCGAGCATCGACGCGGCGACGTTGAAGTCGTGGCCGTCGATTAGGGCTCGGGTGATGTTGAGCCCCGGAGGCGGACGAGTTTCCGACGCGGTGAGGTCGTCGAGGTTGGGAGGTAACAGGAGGGCGTCGATCACCAGGACGCGGATCTTCCCTGGCGACGGATCTCCGACGGCGTCGTCGAGGAGAGTGGCGTTGGAGATCGGAGACCGGAAGGTGACACTGTAGGTTTCCGAGTCGGTGGTGACGTTGACGGGAGTGGACGGCAGCAGGGTGGGGAAGACGGCTCCGGCTGAGGGGAGTCGGCGAAGGTCGGCGGAGGAGAGGTACTGGGTGATGACGTGGAGGCGGAGGAGGTCGGGAGAGTTGGTACGGGGTGGCCGGAGGAGGGAATTGGGGACGGCGAGGAGGGTGAGGGAGGAGGAACGGATGGCGATGTCGGAGGAGACGCCGGTTTCCGTGAGGAGGGCGTTGAATCGGGAGAGGTTAGTGAAGGGGAGAAGGAGATCGGTGATGTTGACGCCGACGCCGATGGATAGTGTGGTGAGGAAGACGATGACGTGGAAGAGTAAATAAAGGAGTCGGTGAGGGGTAGATTTGGTAATTAACACCTCAGGCCTGAAACTGGTGATGGCCATTTTTTCTGGGGGTTTGTTCTGTGGTGTGTTTATGGAGGAGAGTGATGAGGAGTGAGAACTGATGCTGATAGAGAGGAGGAGATTTTTTATTTATTTTTATTTCTTATTTTTTTCTCTTTTCCTAAATTAATAGACATTTTTGATAAATTATAAAATATTCTTAAAAACACACAAATCACAATCGAATTGCCACCTTAGCTATTTTGTCTTTGTTAGTTATTATCTCGTGGGCACTTTTGGTCGGATTATTAAAATTGGAACAACTTATAATCTCCATCAGACAGACTGTAATTTGGTTGGAAAATAAATGGATATATTTTTAAACTTCATTTTTAATAAAAGAAAAATCAACTTTTCGTACGTTTTTATTGAAATTAGAGTAAGATCTTTGCTAAAACCGCTTAACTAATTGGTGGAAGAAAATAAAGAATGATTTATAAAAAATATTCCCAAACAATTCATAGAAAATTATAAGCCACATTGAGTAATAAGTACAATGATTCTGTAGAAACAAATGACAAGGAAATTCTCCATATCGAAGTCCAAACCAAGTGTAGGGATTTTTTAGATGGACTATTTAGGCCCTCAGATAAAGTGAACTTTATTATGCGCCAGAAGAAAAAGGCTCTAAATTTCCAACTTTGAGTTAATATCTAATATTTAAATAATCAAACCACCACATTTGAGATAAACATGGTGATGGCCAAAAAAATGTTGTTTTCATTTGGGCTGGTTGTGTTACCATTGGGCCTCTACTCTAGTGTTTGGCCCATTTAATCCTTTCTTAAGGTCTCTAAAATTAATGATTTGCCTTTGCTTTGCATGCACAAAAAATTTTAATACAACGTAAATTTTACACACCAAGACATCGACAATAAATCGATAAAAAAACAAAGACATCGATGATAAACAAAACTATATATATATATATATATAATATATATAGATATAGAACTGGATGTTATAGTTGTCGGACTGTGAAGTTGGTTGAGAAGACGAGTAAAGAGGCTTATTCATTACGAAAAGGCAATTTGATGCCAGCAAATGAAAAGAGACAAGAAGTCGTTGCGCATTTAATTATTATTTTATAAGTCTTATAAAGTTGTAAAGTCTCTGTTCTTCTCTGCCGCACTGCACGACAAACAAAACATAAAGAAATAATAAAAATGGTTAATTAGGTATTTGTCCCAAATACAAATTTCCATTATTCATTGATATATTTTCTTTTCGGGGAAAGTTAATAATAATATGTGTTGAAACCCGAAAAAAATCATTGATATATTATCACTATTTTTTATTATCGTTAATTTATTTTACTCATGTCGATCGTCGCATTATACACAAACCTTAATACAAAAAGAAAAACAGAAAAAATTAAGTCGGCAACTAAAAATGAAAAGCGAACGAGAATCTCTACCGTTTCAATTTAATTTCGATAATTATCAACGAAATACAAATGCCCACACTAAAAATGTCAATCTCCTTTTAACAAGCTGAATGAATTCCTTATGTTAATTAAATGTTCGCTTCAACTTGAAATATTTACATAAATGTTATCCTATCGTTATTCAACCAACTTGGTGCCTCTTGGCTATGGTGGACCAATTAATATTTATTATGGCTATATACATATACATTTCGAACGAACTATTAAGCCGCCTAATAAATGACAACACATGCGTGGTCTTAGGAGCAATGGGACCGATATCGATTGCCAATTTGTGTGAACACGATGGCAACATTTTTGTCTTGCTCGTATGCTAACACATGGCCTAAATTCAAAGAAAAATTGCAATGTAATTGAAAAAGCCTTTCATGCATTTAATTTCGATGGGTACGTTTAATAGCTCTGTGTGACTTCATGCGTGGCTCTTGAACGTAGCAAACGGCTAAATTTCTGCAAGAAAATAGCACCGCATAAACCGGCTGTCTTCAAAGCTAATTATATCATCCCGACATAAAAAAAAAAAAAAAAATCGAACGTAATTTTGTGTCACAATGGCTAAGAATAGAATTGTGTGATATATGTAAGTGGTTTTATTTTGTCATATTCTCTTTGAATTCTCCACCCTTCGATTCGATTTCTTTATTTCTCCGCATGTGTGATTCCAATCCGATCGATGTCTTCAAGATGGAATATTTAAATTTGATATAATCTCATTTAATCCTTCTCTTCTTATATTGGGTGGATCCATTCATGACTTGACTTGACACGTATTGATATGTAATGTAGGTACATTTAAGCATATGTGAAAATTAAAGTCGTTTATGCAAATATATATATATATATATATATATATTGTTCAAGAAAAAGATTTTGATCACGTTTTAGGTTGATTTTGTTCCCGACATCTTTGGAAGTTGTGTTGTTTCGTCGATTATTGACTCTGTGGGAACTTTAATGAGATTAGGTTAAAAGTCGTCGTTGACCTACTCAATTAATTATCAAACCCTAATAAGATTAACTGCATGGTAATAACATATGGCCGGCAAGATGCCATAGATCCCTATCCGTATATTTAAATAAAATAGTCCATTATTGATTCTGCGTATATATATCGAGAGATTAAACGTTTATTTACGTCCGAACAACGTAAATGCATGACATCCGCAGCACATGAAGTCAAGATGCCATCTATATATATCATATGCATTAAACTAATGGATGTTAGCTATTTAAACACCCTATTAATAAACAAATTTGGATAAGCGTAAATAACAGCCAAGAGAGCTCTTTATTTATGATAAATGTAAGTTATATATAAGTGAAGCGTTATCGACTCTTTGAAATTTGTGCGCAATTATGCCTACCTCACTTGTAACGGACGACAAATAAAACAACTATTTTAAATGAAAAAAAAAAACATCGTTACTTAAGGAGACATATGGCACCACGAACTTACAAATTGATCTTTGAAGCTTCCGAATAAAAATCGATGCTGGGATTTACCTAAAAAAATTAATTTTTCCTTGGGTCGATAGTTGACTAAAACTAGGATTGAATATAGGTTAAAGTAATGATATTTCTTCGTAGGCCCCACAATACAATGAAAACATAAAGTTTAAATTTGACAGTCAACAAAACAACCGACCGTGTCTGAAAACTAAAACCATGTCAAGTCAATAAACTAATTAAAAGCAAAGGCTAAATGACAATAATGCCCTCACAAAAACAATTCATGAAAGATGGATGGGCCCTCGTTTCATCTTTTTGTTAATAATCTACGATCCCCCACCATCCACGTCACGTATATTATAACATAATACACATTCTTTTTCGTTTATTATGTAAGTAAACCTAGAAAACCACACAATAAACTAACAAAAAAACGAAATATAGATGTTAGTGGAGGTGTGATGACATAATGAACTTTTTAAACGTTTTGCATTGTTTATGAGGTCTACCCAGTGAGTTCTACAAAGTGTTATAAAAAAGTCTTATAAATTGGGTGCTAAATAACTTTCATGTCTAAGCTTCATCATCTAATTGAGAACCGATAATTAGTTCAAACCGTACAAATTATAAATGAAACTCCAAAGAGAGCTAAAACGAGTGTGTTTTTCAACCCATGTAAACATATATTCCTATCTCTACAAAGGAAGTGCATAAGACAAACAATAATCTAATCTAATATTCCAAGTAAAATAATCCCGAAAAGGTTATTAACTCTCAAGATCCCCTGCCAAGAAAAATAAGATAATATTTCCAGAAATCCTTGCAAGTAAAGTACTTCCAAGTTCCATGTCCCTGTTTTCCATATATTCCTCATCTTCTATTCTTTACTTTTCCCAACCTCATTAATACGAACAAAAAAAAATAACCGCATGATGAAATCAATGAATCGTATTTATTCTTATTATTTTCCTTCTCATTAATTCCCGCCCACAAATAAATAAAAATGCAAACTTTTAAGAAGTTTCTTTGTGTCATCAATCCATCGTTCACCTTCTCGTTCCTTTCCACAAATAACTTGTCAACTGTGTGGAGTGAGAGGGACATTTTGGGAAATTAAATATCTAAGTGAAAGCTATGCATATATCTTCTTACATCATCTAATTATCATTCTCTCTCTCTCTCTCTCTCTCGAGAGTTTTTCCTGTGCAAATAAGAGAGTAGACTTTGATCATTCTCTCTCGCATTCAAATCCAAACTTCATTATAACACAGAAAAAGCCAAACACCGAACCAAAGAAGCATAAACGAAAGAACACGAACCATCACCTTCTTCATTCAGTTCATATCCAACATAAAGGGAATATATATACATACATACATATCCTATATACATATTCTTGAAGAACAACCCCCACAAAAACCAACACCGTAGAGATTCCATCTTCGGACGGCTCTGTTTCAGCGACTCGAAGGAAAACCATGTCTTCAAGGTAATGAAAATTATCCAGATTTTGCTCGTCCCATCATCGACAAAATAAAAAATAAAAAAAATCGAATCTTGACTCGCCCCACTTAAATTCGCATCTCCGGAGCTCAAAGGGCATCCTCCGATTTCATCGAAACCGATTCAGAAAAGATGCGATCTTGTCCGAGCACCATCCAGCAAACCCTAACCCCAGAATCATCAACGATCCTCAACCAATCAATCCACCGAGGCGGCGCGTCGCAACCACGGACAGACCACGCCCCTCCACGTGGCGGCAACCCTCCTGTCTTCGCCGTCCGGTTTCCTGCGCCAGTGCATATTTATCTGTTTGGGATATTTTTCGCAGAGGAACAATGTTAATCTTTCGAAGCAAAGGGCTCAAGAACTGCTGCAGAAGAAATGGAGGGACACGTGCATGCACTTACACCCTAGTTTTCACCAAAACGCTCGGCCCGATCGGAGAACGGGCCCGGGCCCGTTCGGCCCGAGCTCGCTCCTCTCACGCCCATCTCTTTCACCCGGGCTGCTACATACACGCAAAAAACCCGTTCATCACTTGACCGCACCGAAACCCATCGGCGAAGCCATTCAGTTGAACACCACGAGCCCCAACAGCCCCCTATCGAGCCCGGTGAGAACCGACCTCGTCCTCGGAAGCAGAGCCACCGAGCCCGTCTCCTCCAAAGATCTCCTCAGCTGCATCTCTCACGAGCCCCTGCAACACGCCAAGCTACTGCTCGATAAAATGTCTGACACGGACGCGTACAAGAAACTCCTCAGGGGCCTCATGGAGAACGCGTGGTGGCAAGCCGAGGCCGCCTCCGCGTTGGCCTCCGCCGTGACCCGGTGCCGGCTCGGCGAAGCCAAGCTCCGCGGCGGCGGCTCGACGTGTGGCTCCTGTTTGCGGGCCCGGACCGGGTCGGCAAGAGGAAGATGGTGTCGGTCCTAGCGGACCAAATCTGCGGGTCCCGCCCGATAACGATATCCCTCGGGCCGGTCCGAAAGGACAACAAGGAGGCCCGCGGTAAGACCGCGATCGACCGCATCGCCGACGCCGTGAGGAGAAACCCGTCCTCGGTGATCGTGTTGGAGGACATCTACGAGGCGGATTCGCTCGTTTGAGGAGGGATAAAGCGGGCCGTGGAGAGGGGGAGGCTCACGGATTCCCACGGACGCGAAGTGGGCCTCGGGAACGCGGTGTTTATAGCCACCGGAGATTTTTCACCGGCTAATAATAATAATAATCCCGAGGGACGGTTCCTCGATGAGGAGAAGGTGGCTTCCGTAGCCGGCGGGAGCTGGCAATTGGGGTTGATCGTGAGGGAAACGGAGGGCAAATTCGTCAATTGACGACGACGGGAGACACCGTAGGTCGAGGACGGGCTCGGGCCTCTCGTTGGACCTCAATCTCGCGTTAGCAACAAGATGATGATCGCGGTGAAATCTCGTCCGTCGATGGCTCGGTGGTGTCTGTCCCCGAGGACCTTCTCGCCAGCGTGGACGATTCGATCGTGTTCAAGCCGGTGGATGCGGGCTTCGTGCGAGGGGAGATTAGGAAGACCGTGTCGGCTAGGTTTTCGTCGGTCGTGGAGGATGCTGACGTGGCAATTGAAGTGGGGGACGACGTGTTGGAGAAGATCATAGGGGGGCTGTGGCACGATCGGACGAGCCTTGGAGAATGGGTCGATGGGGTTCTGTCGCCGGGATTTGAGGAGCTGAAGCCTCGTTTGCCGGCGGGCGACAGGAGCGGCGGGTCGGTTGGTTGTGGAGACGGATACGAGCAGCCGGGGAAAAAATTCGGGGAAGAATTCGGCGTGGTTGCCGAGTACCATTTTGGTGTAAAGAGGATTAATTAATTTTTTTTTTCGTTTTCGTTGTTCAATCAAACATGCATATTGTTTTATTCGTGCTAAGTATACGGGTAATGATGATGTAATAATTGAGGAGGGCATTCCTCGTGCTAAGTTCTTTTTACTTAATTTTCAAGAATTATTATCGCCTTCTTGTTTTTCACTTCTATTGTTTCATTCAAGTAATTTTTAATCGTTCACAAAAATTCAGTAGCCTCTCTATGCATTTAAATATATTTTTATTATTTACAATGGTCATACTTCCAAAAATCAATATAACTCTTCAATTTATGCAACGTGAGGGAAATTGCATCTCTTACCCAAGACATTATTAGTTGGGGGACTAAACAATAAAATATATATTGATAGGGACTACAATGAAATTACATTTCGACCATACTCATCAATGTTATTGACCCAGCAACTAAACAAGTTGTGCCTTCTAATTCCTAACGAGTTCCGTCACCGTCGCCGTCGCCGTCGCCGTTACCGTTAACTATATACCAGTATAATCTCCAATCCTTGGACTCGTCTCTAACCATTCGACAGTTCTTGCAGGGATTATAATTCTTTCTCGTGAAGATCGTCCCCTATTGATTTGGTGGTTGATTCTTCAGGCGAAGGGGTAAAAATTTACGAGTGCCTGCTTTATTAATTTCTATTTTTTCTATTTTTTCCTCATATAATACATCCTTCCGTCATCGTTGATTTCACGGATTCGATCCCCTTGAACGCATCTAGTTAACTTTTGCGATTTTTTCACAGGCGCACCTACTGGTTCCGATGTCGAAGATCGGGTCTATTTCGGAGACGATGAGTACCGATGGGAATCTACAGTGACGTCACGTGTTTGAGGCTCTGTTCAAAGGTTCAATTGCTCTGCCGATTTTTTCGTGGGGCTACTGAAATTCGCGATTGCTTGAGCATAAACCCCCAATTTTTTCTACCTTCCAACAAAAAACATGGGGGAAGATTTGATGACGAGCCTAACTATAGAGAACTATCATCCATCGACGTTTCTATCCATGGATTCAATCGCTAACTGCCACGATGACGATTCGGTCCCCGATATGAACAGACAGGCTATTCTCTCGGGTCCTCCCGATATCAACCTCCCGTTGTCGGTGGAGCGAAGTCCTCCCCCTCAGACATGGAATCACGAATTCGACATGCTCGATGTCGGGCTCGGTCCACAAATCAACGATTCAGACAAGCTCCTCGACCTTCCCAAGATCGGTAAGAAATGTGCAAAGAAGTTGGATAGCGTGTGGGGTGCTTGGTTCTTCTTCAGCTTCTACTTCAAACCGGTCCTGAAGGAGAAATCGAAGGCCATAGTTTTGGACGGGAACGGGATTTCTGGGTTCGAGAAATCAGATCTGCAGCTCGATGTGTTCCTCGTGCAGCACGACATGGAGAACATCTACATGTGGGTTTTCAAGGAGAGGCCCGAAAACGCACTCGGGAAGATGCAGCTTCGAAGCTACATGAACGGGCACTCTCGACAGGGCCAGCGTCCCTTTCCTTTCAGCCCCGATAAGGGATTCGTTCGGTCCCACAAGATGCAAAGGAAACACTACAGGGGGCTCTCGAATCCACAATGCATACACGGGATCGAGCTCGTTTCAACACCGAGCCTTGTAGGGCTCGATGAGGAGGACCAGAAGAGATGGGTTGAATTGACCGGTAGAGAGCTTAACTTCTGCATCCCGCCCGAGGCAAAGGACTTCGGTTCTTGGAGGAACCTTCCCAACACCGATTTCGAGCTCGAGAGGCCAATCCCGTCCGTCAAAAGCTGCCTCCCGGGGAAGAAATTGCTCAACGGGTCGGGATTAAACTTATCATCGAACCCTGTAATGAATGGGAACGGAGTAGATCTCTCATCTGCTCCAAACAAGAAGAGGAAAGATCCCTTCCCACACGCGAATGAAGAAGAGTGTTTTCTTCAAGATCACGAATTTCACCACCCTATAGAGCCTCCATGGCTGAGCGAGTTTAGTGGGGTGATGAGGAACGTTTATGGCCCCGTAACCGCAGCTAAGACCATATACGAAGACGAAGAGGGCTACCTCATACTCGTTACGTTGCCTTTTTCTGATCCCGAGAGTGTTAAAGTTCACTGGTGGAACACTATTTCACACGGGGTGGTGAAGATTTCTTCAGAGAGCACCACGTGTAAGCCGATTATTCAGAGGAACGACCGTATTTATAAGCTCACCGATCCAAATCCCGAGCACTGCCCACCTGGCGAATTCGTGAGGGAAATTCCTCTGCCCACGAGGATCCCCGACGATGCGAAGCTGGAGGCTTATTTCGACAAGAGTGGGACGGTCCTCGAGATCAAGGTGCCTAAGCATCGCGTGGGGCCTGAGGAGCACGAGGTCACCGTTTCCCTTCGTCCCCCGGCCAACGAATTCGTGTTTTCGTGAACGCGTTTTGGGGTGGTATTATATACTAATTTATTCGAAGATTGTGTTGAATTGGTAGTTGATTTTTATGGATCTTATTTATATGTATCATCTTCTGATTTGGTTAATGTAGATTTGTTAGATGGTGAAATTCTTCTTATGGCTAGAAATCTTCCGTTATGTGCCATGCGATTGGTTGTGAAGCAGATTTTTAGGGATCAAATTGCCTTTTACTGCCGGTTACTCAACTCCGTTGGATTTTTGACACGTCATGACAAAGTAAATTTAGATTTTCGATGATGCGTCGAAAACCAACGGAATTGATTTGATTTTCCACTTGGGTAGAATAGAATAAATCCTGGCTTAGTCACTGCTCGTTTTGCACGTTGAGAACACTATCAACTTTTATTATGGGGCTCTATAAAGCATGGATCAAATATGAATTACAAAAAGCATTGCTTGCGAAAAAAAATACGCGTTCTTCTATTTTATTGTTCGTGCACAAATTAAAGACGCAAATGAAATAAAACTTAAACACAGAATTTACAAAGATGAAAAGGAAGAGAGCAAAATAGATGGGAGCGAGAAGCTTGCGGTCAATGTAGGGAGAAAATCGTTCTCTGCTTTGGAATGAAAAAGGCACGATACATTCTATTGTTTGATTGGGAAATTAAATACAAAATACCTAACTTGAGTTGGCCCAAGAAAAAGGCCCAAGAAAAGGCCCAAAAGCCATTTCCCTGTGGAGAATGGACTATTGGCCACTTGGATTGATAAATTCAAACTAGTACCACGTGCACGCCCCATGTGTGTAAATAAAAAATTAATTGATTCGAATTTATTTATATATTCTTCAACAATAGTGGGTTGTTATGTTTTATAATAATTTTTGTTATTAATTTAGTTATTCCTCAACCGTATTTTCTATCGTGTTTTAGTTATTTTATTTTTCGCATTTTTTAATTTCAGAAAAAATCTGATTGGTTAATTATGATACATTAAATTGCAGTTTTTAAGTGATGCTTACGCAGAGTAAGAGAGTATAGATCGTTACACACATAAAATTAACAATTAGTCAAGGACTCCTACTTTGAAAACGATTATACTTATAGTGCCCCATAAGTTTTTATTACATGCTTTGTATGGACCCCGAGTTACATTCTTTTTGTTTTGATAAGATAAGATATATTGTGGATGGGATTTCTGCCATTACACACATGCAAGTGGCCACAACGACTTCAATTTCTGCCCATCACATCTAATCTTGATGAGGCCACAAACATTCGCTGACATTCATTGATGCGACACCTATGAATATGTGTGCGCGCGCGCGCTTAATCTATTACTGCGGATACATATGGTATTTAATTTAATTAATGTTAAGTGGATTTACTTTCTATTATCTTTCCGAATATATATTATCCCATACACATAATGAAAGCACTAGGGGTTAAGGGAGTTATTACAAGGGAGAAGTCACGAGCTTGAACTTTCTCTATCCTTCCAAGTACATCTTATTAAAGTACAATAATGATAATGAAATGAAAGGAAAATAGAAAAATAAAAAATAAATACACAAACTCCAAATGAGCATTTTCTTCCTCAAAAATTACTAAACGAGAAGTTACTCCACGAACATTTGCTTTTTCCTTTTTTTTTTTCATTGGCTTAGGCGTTTGCCACTCTCGAAGGGCTGCTGTTCTAATTGTGGAATTCGAATTAGATACATATTCATACATTGGAAATTAAAGGCAAAGTCCAAAAAGAAATAGAAAGCCCTCTCGTTTAGTTAGATTATTCAAACTCAGAGCGTTGGAGTTAGGTGTCACGTTGAAATATATATCTATATTATTAATATCTATTTCCACTATTTGCTAGTAAAACAAAAGTATTGCGCCATGCAAGTTGGCGCAAAAGAGAGATGCATGCACGTACGTCATCAAAGTTGGAGGGTTTCATTTTCCAAAGATACATATCTCAAACGCCGTATTTGTCAAATACATACTCGTTGTTCTTTAGTTTTATTTAGTTATCTAATTGATCGTTAAATTTAAAGATAAAAAATATATTTACAAAATATGAAGTTTCATATTCACCATATGATAAAGATAGAAAAATATGAACGGTCGATATCGCTTACTAAAGTTAAATAATGTATCAAATTAAATTTGGTTCCACCGCTTATATAAAAAATATATAGTTTATTTAGCATATTATTTCATTAATGGGCTAACGCCACCATACGTCACGTCGCCATTCTCTCCTGTACTTCACTATCAACGAGACTATGACTACCAATACACTAAATATTATACTTATTACACGAGGAAAGAAAGATATTCCATTGATGTGAATCATATACTATTCACTCCCCACTATATATATCACTGGATCTCAGTTCTTCCCCATATTCGTATATATCTGAGAGATCCGAGAGAGAGAGAGAGAGAGAGAGAGAGAGAATGGTGATGGAGAAGGAGAAGAAGTGAGAAAGGGAGCATGGAGTGAAGAAGAAGATGTTCAGCTAGTGTTGTACGTACGTGAAGTTATTTGGTGATCGGAGATATGGGATTTCGTAGCCAAAGTATCACGATAAATACGGTAACAGGTTTTTTGTTAATTAATTTTTCTAATTTTTATTTTATTTCTTTAATATTTTTTTATATATTCTCTTATTACGACCCTATTGCAATTTGCAGAGGTGGTCGAAGATTGCTAGAAAACTACCGGACCGCACCGACAACGAGATAAAGAACTACTCGAGGACTTACACGAGGAAGAAGAAGAAAGCTTCTGCCGTCGTCATCGTGACGTCATCTCATCCTCCTCCTCCTCGTCGTCGTCGTCTGAATCCGACAACAACAACTACCCTACCTTCTCGGAGATGAACGGCGGCGACTGCATGCGCTTTTACGACACAGCAGCAGGCGGAAAGACCCTCACGCCTTCTTCTCCTGCCGCCGACGAACAGAAGAAAGAGACGGGTCTCGACGAAGAAGATGATAGCTCGTCGAAGGTATATTGTTGTTATTCCATGGACGAAATATGGAAGGACATCGAGCTATCAAAAGGCGGAGATTTCAACCGACGATGATGACGGCGGCGAGGATGCCGCCTTCTCCCATCTGGGATTTCAACCGGCCTTTATTGACCCCGACGCCGACGACGACTCGCTGTGGTGCATGGACGACGGCGACGAATAAGAAAAAAAACATCGGCTCATTAATGTCGTAATCATAAATTACAATATGCATCCCTTTGTCGTTGTTTATGTATTATTTATTTATGACGTGTCTTCTTTGTCGCTTGCGAGTTAATTGCATGCTCCACTTACTCGGTTGATGTAATCTTATTTTGGGATCTGTATATATATATCTGATTGCGTTCATAGCGTTGTTACATATTCCTTCATCAACTATGAACGAAAATATCATGTCAAGCTTGGGATAAATAAGTAGTGATTACATATACATATATAATATAAATAATAAATAAATATATATATATATATATATATGTGTGTGTGTGTGTGTGTGTTATGTTTGCTCTGGAGAAAAACACGTTGTTCATTCGATTATGAAAGAAATATAGTATTATAGTATGAGACTCCTTTTTGGACTTCGGTAAAAAAAAAAAGTAACTTTCATGGATGACATTAGATACAAGGAGTAATAATATATTACATCGTGCGTGACAACGATGTATTATTATTGAATAGAGAACAAGGATAAGAATGGGACTGGAATTTTGTTTTTTATATAATTATTTCAGATGATGATGAATGTAAGTTGGGGAAAGAGAAGAGACAGGACCTTCGCGAAAAGTAGTGGTCTCCTTTTCGGCCTAATATAGTAATAAAAATCAAATTATACTTTAAATACATATAAATATATAAAAAGGGTGAAACTGAAATTCTCGCGATCGTAGGGACTATTTCCGCAATTTTTCAATCGAACGACGTGTCCATAGGAACAAATAACTATTAGATCGAAAAAAAGATGCCCCACTCACCACCGCTCCTCGTACCTAACACCGTGTATTAACTCCAAGCTCTTCTTTCTATAAAGAACAACTCGCATTTGTTCAATTTTAAGCCATTTAGTTTCCACCCTTAAAAAAAAAAAGAAAAAGAAAAGAGATGGACACAATCCTCGCCACCCTCTACACCGCCGTGCTCCTCCTCTCCGCCGCCTTCTTCCTCCTCCTCCTCCTCCGCCGCAGTGGACCTCCGTCCCCTCCCGGCCCCCTCTCCCTCCCCGTAATCGGCCACCTCCACCTCCTCGGGCCGAGGCTCCACCACACGTTCCACGAATTCTCCGTCAGGTACGGGCCGCTGATACAGCTGAAGCTGGGGTCGATCCCGTGCGTGGTGGCGTCGACGCCGGAGCTGGCGAGGGAATTCCTGAAGACGAACGAGCTCGTGTTCTCCTCACGGAAGCACTCCACCGCCATCGACATTGTCACCTACGACTCTTCCTTCGCCTTCTCTCCGTACGGTCCCTACTGGAAGTACATCAAGAAGCTTTGCACCTACGAGCTCCTCGGCGCGAGGAACATCGGCCACTTTCAGCCCATTAGGAACCTCGAAGTCAGGTCCTTTCTCCAGCTTCTCATGCACAAGAGCTCCAATGGTAACCAACCACAATTTAATTACCTATTATTACATCCTTCATTCAACTAAAACAATGGCACCTAACTACCAAACCAAATTGAGTGTTACGTTCTAAAAATAGAAATATTTCTTTATTGAGTTCAGTCAAAATTAATTTCTTAACAGACCATCCACTATTCAAAACTTTACTTACACAGTGAACATTTCGGCCAGGTAGGCATTAATTCAAACAAGCAAGATAACACGCAGATCAAACCCGATCTGATGTCATATGTTGAATGTCCACTTGTCTCATATTTTAATTTATATAATTTATTTTCTCGCCGTTCACATGCCCTTGAGGAATCCATCATAAAATCTCGATTGCTAACATGGAAACAGATATCTCTGATTTATATACTGAGTTAAGTGAAATTTAATTTTCCGATATGGGATAAATAATATCAGCACGTTAATTTCTTCTGCTTTGTAATTAATAACGCAGGGGAGACTGTGAACGTGACGGACGAGCTCGTGAGGCTTACGAGCAATGTGATATCACACATGATGCTTAGCATAAGGTGCTCGGAGGACGAAGGGGATGCGGAGACGGCGAGGACGGTGATACGCGAGGTGACGCAGATATTCGGGGAGTTCGACGTTTCGGACATCATATGGTTATGTAAGAGATTCGATCTTCAGGGGATAAGGAAGAGGTCCGAGGATATCCAGAGGAGGTACGATGCTTTGCTCGAGAAGATCATCGGCGACAGGGAGAGGACGAGGCGGCTGAATGGTGGTGGTGAGGCGGCGGAAGCTAAAGATTTTCTTGATATGCTTCTTGATGTGATGGAGAGTGGGAACACTGAAGTCAACTTCACTAGGGAACATCTCAAGGCTTTAATTCTGGTGAGAATTAAATGATATACAAATAATTTATTACAGCTTCATTTATGTTTTTAGGTATGTAAGGGAGTAGCATCTTAAAGTACATTTTGGTGGGGATGACAATTTAAGCACCATAGTTTTCGAAATTGGAGTCGTTGGAAAGACAGTTGTAAAATTATATTTTAAAAGTGAAGTAATTTGGATAAAGTGTGAAAACAATTTGGGGATAACTAAATTTCGAAATTCAATGCATTAATTTTTATGAATTGCTTTAAGTTTGAAATTTATTATTCTAAAATTGCAATGTTTATTTCAGATGTTTTAAAATTTCTTAAATTTTAAAATTTATTTCACAGAATTGCAATCTTTAAATATAATGTGTTGTTACAACACCACTAAATTAAATGGCAAAAAAATAAATAATTAACCATATTATTATTAGTAGTAGTAGTTACATGTGGCTTCATTTATTGTTGGAGTTAATATTGTCGGTCGAGTAGATGGATGGTCATTTTCCTACACCATCGAATTAAACACACACACGCATCTCTTTCTTCCGCCTAGGATTTCTTCACCGCCGGCACGGACACAACCGCCATAGCCACCGAGTGGGCCATAGCGGAGCTCATCAACAACCCGAAGGTCCTAAAGAAAGCCCAAGACGAAATAACCCGAGCCATCGGAACCCATAGGCTCGTGCAGGAATCCGACGCGGCGAGCCTCCCCTACCTCCAAGCCGTCATCAAGGAGACCTTCCGCCTGCACCCGCCGATCCCAATGCTCTCCCGCAAGTCCGTCGCCGACTGCACCGTCGGCGGCTACAAGATCCAAGCCAAGAGCCTCCTTTTCGTGAACATATGGTCCATGGGCCGAAACCCTAACTACTGGGAGAACCCCATGGAGTTCAGGCCCGAGAGGTTCCTTGAGAAGGAGCGCGAGTCCGTCGACGTCAAGGGGCAGCACTTCGAGCTCCTTCCGTTCGGTACGGGTCGCCGGGGCTGCCCCGGGATGCTGCTGGCTATAAACGAGCTCGTCAGCATCATAGGGACAATGGTTCAGTGCTTCGACTGGGAGCTCGCCGGCGATGGGTCGGGCAAGGTGGATATGTCGGAGCGGGCCGGGTTGACGGCTCCGAGGGCGAAGGATCTGTTCTGTCGGTTGTATCCTCGGGTCGACCCGGTCACCGTTTCGGGTCACGCGTGAATTTTGTTTATTTGTTTATGTATGTTTGCTTTGGTGTTGTATTTTCAGTTTTGTCTTGTTGGTTAATGTTTTAAATTTGTAGGTTAAATTGTGGTTTCGTTGTGGCGTCCGTGTACAATAAAGGCTGAGTTTGATCCCGATTTTATTTGTTTGATAAAAATATTGAGATGGTTTTGTCCCACAAATAAATATAATAAATAGTAAGGGCTAAATTGAAATTAAACGCAATTACAAGGGCGTACGATGAAAATAAGAGTGCCTGAGGAAGGCATGAGACGATAAGGCACTTGTGGCGACCTCATGACCAAGCGACCTCGTTCAATCCTCTTCACAAACAAAACTCTCCGAAAAACATTAGATAACGCGCATCACAGCAACATCGCACGCATAAAATCTACAGAGAATAGCGGAGAACAAAGAAAGAAAGAAAATTTTCAAGAAAATGGCTTCCCTAAACGTGTTCTTCCCCACCGCAACGCCCGTCGTCGCCTCGCCGCAGAGGAGAACAGCAGCATCTTTCAAAACCTTCGCCACGGCTGCGAAATCCTCAGGCGGAGGCGGGAGCGAAGAGAAGAGCTTTCTTGATTTCATACTCGGAAGCTTGACGAAAGAGGATCAGTTCTACGAGACCGACCCGATATTGAAGAAGGTTGACGACGGTAAGAGCGGCGGCGGCACCACCACGATCAGTAAGAAGGCGGGTTCTGCTTCATCGCAGCCTAAGAAGAAAGAAGGCGGCGGCGGTTTTGCTGGGCTTGGTGGCCTCTTTGCAAAGAAATAGTTGAGTTTTGTGTCCCTCTTGATTTATGAAATTATAAATTATATATGGATGTAATGCATTTGTTTTTACATTTAATTGAATTGGGCTGATGTATCAATTTCTCATATCATGTCTCTTGCTTTGTTTTCGTTTAAATCGGCCCTAGAAAATTGCGTATTTAGATGGAAAGAATCAAAAGATGACACTCAGAAACAGAGCAAAATCAAGAAAAGAAACTCCGCATTAAAGCAGATATGAAATCAAACTTTATTTTTAAACACATAAAAACGTCGGAGCCGAAGACGAGTCTGCGGTATCTGTAAATGTTAAATACGATGCTATTTTGGGCTCGGAAGCATTATTCAGCTATAATAAATAATCTCCCCTTCAATGTCAAGAACCTCAAACCCTAATTCATTTCTTGCGCTCTTAGATCTGTAATCTCGTGATGGGTTCCAGGCGGTCAGATTTCGGAGACGGAGCTAGTCCAGGGTTAGTCGCCTCTATTTCTTTCTTTCTTAGCCAAAGATGCTACATTAGGTATGTAGTGCGTTGCTTTTACTTTTTATGAATCAATTTTCTTCCTGTAAGTACCTGTGGATGTCCATCACTCTTGATAGAGGCTGAGAGTCTATCGAATAATTGATTCTAATATTCTGTGAAAATTCTTTGTGTGTGCACGCGAAACTTACAGATTTGGTTGCTGCTACTTTGGCTGATTCTTGGTTGTTAATGTCACAGATCAATTTGTCAAGTACTTTGCCAATTTCTAGTTTCTTGTTCTTTGAGAGGGTAGTGAGCATTTGTACAGAAAGGTATTTTTTTTGTCAATAATTTGATTGTTTTTAATATTTTTTTATCATAATAGCAATAACGGGAATAACACACATTTTGGTCCACAATGTTTGCCTTATGAACCAATTTAGTCCCCGATGTTTCAGTATTGGACCAATTTAGTATTCGATGTTTCGAAAATGAACCAATTTGGTCCTAATTTGACAGAAACCGTCAATTTTACGAAAAATCATTAATTGTGAGACACATGACACGCTGTGATGATGCCACATGTCGATTTTTTGTTATAATTAACGGTTTCCGTCCAATTGGGACCAAATTGGTTCATTTCCGAAACATGAATGGTCCAATTAAAATATTAGGAATTAAATTGGTTAATTAGTTTTATCCCTAGTCTTTAATATGACCTCAATTTCAATGCCTTCAAACTGACTTATAACGGCATTATTTCTTTTAATAGTGACAGCGTAAAGGATTGGGAATGTCAACGTAACATCAATCATTATTGCAACGATAGGTAAGTTAGGCTTCTTATCTTAAAGCGCCCCTTTCTTCAATCTGATTTATAACCGCATTATTTTATTTTAATAGTGACGGCGTAAAGGATTGGGAATTTCAACGTAGCAGCAACCATTATTGCAGCGATATGTAAGTTAGGGTTCTTATTTAAAAGCGCTCCTTTGAGCGAAACAATTAAGCGTAGTCTCAATTTTCTAGTAAATCTTTGTTTTCAACGTTTGCTAGTTAATTTCTTGACCTTCAAGAAGTGGAACAGCAATGACGATACTGTAATAAGGGTAATGATAATGGAGATTTTGGACAGAAGATTAATTATCGGCATTGATCGCCTTCGAACGACGATTCCATATATGATTAATAAGCAAAAGGTGCTGTAATAATTGTCGATGACCGAGTCATCTCTTTAATTACCAAGTTAATCATATCTCTCGTTGTTCTTAATACGGCCATATTATATGATAATAATATTTACTTCGTTTTGTTTTTGGTTGCAGAAAGTGCCGTTCCTCAGCGATGATTTGCAGTAGAGTCGGTGAAGGGACGGTTAAGTACAAGTGCGGCTAGAACCTATCCGTTTGATAGGAAAAAGCTCATTTTGTTTTATTAGTCACTATTTTTTTCAAATTGTTTATAAATATCAAATAAAAAAACGTAAATAATTAACGAAGACAATTCAATCTTTTTTCAAAAAAAAAAAAAAAATCTTTAAATGATATATTTCATAAATCAAAGAATTTCCAACGGTAAAAAATTGCCAAACAGAAAAATAAAAAGGAAAGTAAATAATTTTGAAAAGGCCAACGGGATAATGATAAAAGGGGAAAGGTCAAAAGGCCAACGGGATAATTATAAAAGTGGAAAGGAAAAAACCCTAGAGAAATTATGAATCGCCCTCGCTGCTGTGTTCTCTATCGACGAGTTCCGTGATTTGGGATCCCTTACACGATCACTTCTCTCAGTTTAGAAGCGGGTCTGTGAATTGGCGTAGGCTTCGCCGCCTCTGTTACGGTGGTTCGTCCTTCTCCGATCTGCCCGACGAGTCTGAGAGTCCATGAGAGTCGTTCTGTTTACCGGAAAAGACTCAGAATGCTTGTGAACGGGTATGTGTTGCTTAGCTTCCGTTAATATCTTCAAATTATCTGCAACGGGTTAATCGATTGTGTGCTGAAACAGTGAAAAGTATAATCAGATTGAATTATAAAGTATTGGGTCGTTGAGAGACCGTGAAATATGTATTAATTGAGAATAATGGTTGACTTATTCTGTCATGGTTAGCAAAAGCACTATGTATGACTTAGAATTTTGGTGATCAGTGCTTACTTTTTGGTGTAACTCTACTCAGATGTTCTCTGTAAAGCGGTGCTGGATGTGCTAACATAAATGATACTATATGCTTTATAAAATTTGTGTCTGAAGCTTATAAATATGCCATCCATGGTGAGCAAAAGTTCCGTCCCCACTGTCCCGATTAATGAGATCGAAAACTTCTAAATGTGCCGCTGAGGGTGGTGAGAAAAAGTCCCAGCTCGACTGTCCCGAATAATTAGGTCTAAAGCTTCTAAATATGCCACCATTGGTGAGCAAAAGTCCCCCCGAGAGGGTGTGAGCGAAATTACTGTCCCCGACTGTCCCGAATAATGAGGTATAAAACTTCTAAATATGCCATGTAAGCGTGAGCAAAAGTCCCGACTATCCCGAATCGTGGAATGTAAAGCTTCTAAATATGCCACCGTGGGTGTGGGCAAATGTCATGTCCCGATTGTCCCGAATAATGAGGACTAAAGCTTCTAAATATGCTACCATTGGTGAGCAACAAGACCCGTCCCGATTGTTCCGTATAATTAGCTATAAAGCTTCGAAATATGCCACTGAAGGTGTGAGCAAATATTTCGTCCCGATTGTCCCGAATAATGATGTATAAATCTTCTAAATATGCTACCATTGGTGAGCAAAAAGTCCCGTCCCGATTGTTCCGTATAATGAGCTATAAAGCTTCGAAATATGCCACTGAAGGTGTGAGCAAATATTTCGTCCCGATTGTCCCGAATAATGATGTATAAATCTTCTAAATATGCTACCATTGGTGAGCAAAAAGTCCCGTCCCGATTGTTCCGAATAATGAGGTCTAAACCTTCTAAATATGCCGCTGAAGGTGTGAGCTAATATTTCGTCCCGATTGTCCCGAATAATGAGGTTTAAAGCTTCCTAAATTTGCCACCAATGGTGAAGGAAAAGTCCCGTCCCCATTGTCCCGAATAATGAGGTCTAAACCTTCTAAATATGCCACCGTGGGTGTGAGCAAAATTTATGTCCCGACTGTCCCGAATAATGAGGTTTAAAACTTCCTAAATTTGCCACCAATGGTGAAGCAAAAGTCCCGTCCCGATTGTCCCGAATAATAAGGTCTAGAATTTCCTAAGCAATGGTGAGCAAAAGTCCCATCGAGAGGGTGTGAGCGAAATTGCCGTCCCCGACTGTCCCGAATAATGAGGTATTATAACCGATGGTGAGCAAAAATCCCATCGAGAGGGTGTGAGCGAAATTACTGTCCCGAATAATGAGGTCTAAAGCCTCTAAGTATGCCATAGAAGGTGAGAGGAAAAGTCTCGTCCCGACTGTCCAGAAAATGGCATTTAAAGTTCCTAAATATGCCACCAATGGTGTGAGCAAAAACGTCTCGTCCCGACTGTACCAAATAATGAGGTATAAAGCTTCTAAATTTTCCACCTATGGCGAGCAAAAGTCCCATCATGACTGTCCCGAATAATGAGATCTAAAGCATCTAAATATGCCACCGAGGTTGTGAGGAAAAGTCCCATCTCGTCTGTCCCGAATAATGAGATCTAAAACTTAAATAAGCCGCCACTTAGGGTGTGAGCAAAAGTCTCCCCCCTTAGTGAGCAAAACTCCCTCCCGACTGGTCCCGAATAATGAGATCCAAAGCTTCTAAATGTGGCACCGAGGTTGTGAGCAAAAGTCCCCTATTAACTTTTCCGAATAATGAGGTCTAAAACTTCAAAATGTGCCACTAAGGGTGTAACAAAAGTCCCCTTCCCTCCCGAAATTCCCGCATAATGAGGTCTAAAACTTCTATATATGCCACTAAGAGTTTGAGCAAAAGTCCCCTCACAAATTCCCGAATAAATAAGCTCTAAAACTTCTAAATATGCCACCGATGGTGTGAGCGAAAGTTGTATCCCGACTGTCATGAATAATGAGGTCTTCTAAATATGCCGCCAAGGGCAAAAGTCCTGTCCCGTTCCGACTGTCCCAAATAATAAGGTCTAAACCTTCTAAATATGCCACCGTGGGTGTGAGCAAAAGTTCACTCCCGACTGTCCTGAATAATGAAGTCTAAAGCTTCCTAAATTTGCCACCAATGGTGAATCATAAGTCCCGTCCCTACTGTCTCGAATAATGAGTTCTAGAGAAGATTCTAAATGTGCCACCGGTAGTGAAGCAAAAATCCCGTCCCGATTGTCCGATAATGAGGTCTAAAGATTCTAACCAATGGTGAGCAAAAGTCCTATCGAGGGTGTGTGCGAAATTCCCATCCCGAATAATGAGGTCTAAAGCCTCTAAGTATGCCATCGAGGGTGTGAGGAAAAGTCATATCCTGGCTGTCCTGAAATGCCGCTGAGGTGTGAGGAAAGTCACATCCCTATTGTCTCGAATAATGGGGTCTAAAAGCTTCTAAATATGCCGCCAATGGTGAAGCAAAAGTCCCGTCCGTTGAAAAAAACAATTATTGGGTGCAGAATGATTGAGAAACCATATTAAGGCCAAGCATTAAGCAAGACAAATGGTTACAATCATTGGGAATACAACTTAGCAGTGAGCTGTTGATGCAACTATATAGCAGGTTTCGAACTTAGGACACTAATGACAACATAGTGATCCTTTGCATATCGAAATATGCCGCTGAAAGTGTGAGCAAATATTTCGTCCCGATTGTCCCGAATAATGATGTGTAAATCTTCTAAATATGCTACCAATGGTGTGCAACAAGTCCCCTCCCGATTGTTCCGAATAATGAGGTCTAAACCTTCTAAATATGCCACCGTGGGTGTGAGCAAAATTTATGTCCCGACTGTCCCGAATAATGAGGTCTAAAGCTTCCTAAATTTGCCACCAATGGTGAAGCAAAAGTCCCGTCCCGATTGTCCCGAATAATGAGGTCTAGAATATTCTAAACAATGGTGAGCAAAAGTCCCATCGAGAGGGTGTGAGCGAAATTGCCGTCCCCGACTGTCCCGAATAATGAGGTCTAAAGCTCCATAATTCAATGGTGAAGCAAAAGTCCCGTCCCGATTGTCCCGAATAATGAGGTATTATAACCGATGGTGAGCAAAAATCCCATCGAGAGGGTGTGAGCGAACTTACTGTCCCGAATAATGAGGTATAAAGCCTCTAAATATGCCACGTGGGTGTGAGCAAAAGTCCCGTCCCGTCCCGATTGTCCCGAATAATGAGGATTCTAACGAATGGTGAGCAAAAGTCCCATCGAGGGTTTGTGCGAAATTCCCATCCCGAATAATGAGGTCTAAAGCCTCTAAGTATGCCATCGAGGGTGTGAGGAATTCCCGGCTGTCCTGAAATGCCGATGAGGTGTGAGGAAAGTCACATCCCTATTGTCTCGAATAATGGGGTCCTAGAGCTTCTAAATATGCCACCAAATAGTGAAGCAAAAGTCCCGTCCGTAAAAAAAAACAATTATTGGGTGCAGAATGATTGAGAAACCATATTAGGCCAAGCATTAACCAAGACAAATGGTTACAATCATTGGGAATACAACTTAGCAGTGAGCTGTTGATGCAACTATAGCTGTTGATGCAACTATATAGCAGGTTCCGAACTTAGTACACTAATGACAACAGAGTGATCCTCTGCATAACGGTAAGATGCATAACCAAGACCAATGGTTAAAATCATTGGGAATACAACTTAGCAGTGAGCTGTTGATGCAACTATATAGCAGGTTCCGAACTTAGTACACTAATGACAACAGAGTGATCCTTTGCATAACGGTAAGCTTGTTCAACAGTTACGCTTGCCTTTTTTTTAATGTCTTTTTGTTGTTCTAGTAGTGTATATTCTTAGGGTACATGATACTTTTGCTCACTTGTAGTCTCCGGCAAATAAAATGAATCATGCATGCGTATAATTGAGCCAGATCATTTATTTTTTATATTTTGAGTTATGTATCATCGCAGTATCTGGTAGAATACAAGGTGGCATCGATCATGTGATGCAACGTATTTGCCGTTGTCCAAACCGTGGATAAAACCCTTTGCTCCCCTATAAAGATTCTAATTTTATGTTGTTGAGTTTGTAGAGGGTAAGTTATCCTCTATTTTTTTTTTTGTATATTATTACCCAACAACTATTTTTCTTGCCAGGAAATCATTCGGCATCACAGGGACAAGGTCAACCAACCGATCAATCAGTACACTAACAACTCGATACCATGGTAGCTCCTCAACGGTCTAAATTATCTTCGCGGGTGGTTTACTTATTATAACCTGGGATTTTACCTCTATACTACTGCTATAACTTGATTCAGCTTCATTTTGATAAATTCTTTCTGGTAATGATGGTGTGTGATTTTCAGATGGGCTTATAATCTTCAATGATTTATTGTTAGTTTTTGTAAATGATCTGCTATATGTATTTTTTGGTCATTATCATTGAAGTCTTACATTTATGATAATTTCATGCAGTAATTGGATTATCCACCATGATCTCAAACTCAAACACCATCAAATACATTGGTAAATTCCTTACTTTCATTCCGCTACTCTGTTCTATATTTAAATGAAATAGTTGGGAAGACAGAACATTTTGATGTTTTGATCTTGGGTGTTGCTCTGTGGTTACTGATGTGAAAATTCTTTGAGGAATTGGAGAAAAATGTTTTCATGCATCTTTGCATATTGTTTACTGCATCACCGGTAGACTCTTTAATTTCTTAATTGCAGGTTATGGTTACCATACATATGGTGTATCGTGCTCCCGAGTTGCTCCTTGGATCGAAACATGATTGATACTAGAGTTGTTGGTAAGTGTTTATGGCACTTCATTGTTGTTTCCATCCTTAGTAACGGTTAAAACAAACCATATTATTTCAAATTTTTTTGTAGCACCACGTGCATATATAGTCCTCGTGGTTATGTATATTAGTTGCCTAACTAATTTGCCAATATTTATGCACTTGTGGGCAGTTGGCCGTATCTTACCGAACTTGTGACTTGGAAGCCTCTTCCATGGTAAATCATATATTCTAAGGTAATTTGCCAAACAGTAAACCATATATTCTTTTTAAACTCTATGTTCGTAGTGTATATATATTTTTATTGCCGATATCTTGTCCTCTGCATAAAGGCATTTGGCATGTGTTTTTATTTTATAATATGCTCTTCTTTCTAGACTTAACATTGTAGGTCCATATTTCCACCAAAAATCCGGCAGACGACCTCCTCTCCGAGATTCTTGAGTATGTGTCTACCACTTATTTGTAAAGGTTTTTTATTTTGGTTATTATTATGCTATCTTATATATGTTGGGAATCTTGATGCTTGGTTGCTTAAATTGTTTATGATCTGGAGATTTGTAAGCACGGCAAGTTGCTGAATTTGTTCCTTGTTGGCTCGATGATTTTGCTACATCGTCAACCATTTGCTGCAGGTATGATCCCATGAAAAGAATAACAGCCACTCGAGCCCTCGAGCATGAGTATATAACCATTATTGCATTTCTTTTCTTCCCGTTTATAAATCGAGAGGTTGAAAAAAAATTGCCTTTTCCATATGCTTTGACTTTGTGTGTTTGTGTGTATAGGACTCGTGCACACTTGTCTTTAGATGAATATCATGGGCTTACAGTTTATTCGACGTTGCCATTTCATTACCGTTCGAAGGATGTGGTGACCCAAGTCGTGGCCGGTAGCGGCTCTCTCCCGAACTGACTCTCGCGGACAAAGGTTTTCATAGCTTTTTTTGTTGAATGTGGTTTTGAATATTCTCATGATGTGTATGTAAATAAATAAAATACCCTAGGCGGGGATTTTACTTATATCAGTGCTTTTTCTTTTCTTTGAAGGTGACGACGACGTTGGACCCTTATTGTTGATGCTCTGCATATAATGCACGATTGGAAATTTTTGCATCGCCCCGTGTTTGACCAAGGTGATCTCTCTCTCTCTCTCTCTCCCCTCCCTCTCTCAACCCTCTCCCCCTTCCTCCCCCTCCCTCCCTCCCCTCCCTGACAATGGAAGTGTTGCGGTGTTCTGCAACTTACTCACGCAGAAATCACCGTGCTTGTGAGCGGGTATGTCATCGAGTTGTGAGCAGAAGTCTCGTCCATACTGTCCCGAATAATATGAGGTCTAAAACTTCTAAATATGTCTCGACTGCCATCGAGGTTCTGAGCAAAAGTCCGGTCCCAAATAATGAGGTCTAAGACTTCTGCTGCCGAGGGTGTGAGCAAAATCCGAGTAAAGAGGTCCAAAGCTTCTAAGTATGCCATCGAGGGCTTGAGGAAAAGTCCCGCCCCGACCGCCCCAGATAATGGGATCTAAAACTTGTAAATGTGCCACTGAGGGTGATGAGCAAAAGTTGCGTCCCGTTTGTCCCGAATAGTGAGGTCTAAAGCTTCTAAATATGCCACCAATGGTGAGCAAAAATAACATCGAGGGTGCGAGCGAAATTCCCGTCCCGACTGTCCTGAATAATGAGGTAAACCTTGTAAATATGCCACGTGAGTGTGAGAAAAGTTTCGTCCAGATTGTCCCTAATAATGGGGTCTAAAGACTTCTAAATCTTCTACCAATGGTGAACCAAAGGTCCCGTCTTGACTGTCCCGAAAATGAGGTTTAGATAAGATTCTAAATGTGCCACCAATGTTGAAGCAAAAGTTCCGTCCCGATTGTCCCGAATAATGAGGTCTAAAAGATTCTAAACGATGGTGAGGAAAAGTCACATCGAGAGGGTGTGAGCGAAATTGTCGTCCCCGACTGTCCCGAATAATGAGGTCTAAAGCTTCCTAAATATGCCACCACCATTGGTGAGCAAAAGTCCCGCCGAGAGGGTGTGAGCGAAATTCTCGTCCCTACTGTCCTGAATAATGAGGTATAGAGCTTCTAAATAGTAAATATGCCACGTGAGCGTGAGCTTCTAAATCTTCTAAATATGTTACCATTGGTGAGCAACAAGTCCCCCGATTGTTCCGTATAATGAGTTATAAAGCTTCGAAATATGCCTTTGAAAGTGTGAGCAAATATTTCGTCCCGATTGTCCCGAATAATGATGTGTAAATCTTCTAAATATGCTACCAATGGTGTGCAACAAGTCCCGTCCTGATTGTTCCGAATAATGAGGTCTAAACCTTCTAAATATGTCACCGTGGGTGTGAGCAAAATTTATGTCTCGACTGTCCCAAATAATGAGGCTAAATTTGCCACCAATGGTGAAGCAAAAGTCCCGTCCCGATTGTCCCGAATAATGAGGTGTTATAACGGTGATAAAAAATCCCATTGAGAGGGGTGTGAGCGAAATTACTGCCCCCGATGTCCCGAATAATGAGGTATAAAGCCTCTAAATATGCCCACATGGGTGTGAGTAAAAGTCACGTCCCGATTGTCCCGAATAATGAGGATTCTAACCAATGGTTAGCAAAAGTCCCATCGAGAGGGTGTGAGCGAAATTACTGTCCCGAATAATGAGGTCTAAAGCCTCTAAGTAAGCCATTGAGGGTGAGAGGAAAAGTCCCGTCCCGACTGTCCAGAAAATGGCATTTAAAGATCCTAAATATATGCCACCAATGGTGTGAGAAAAAACGTCTCGTCCCGACTGTACCAAATAATGAGGTATAAAGCTTCTACCTATGGCGAGCAAAAGTCCCATCATGACTGTCCCGAATAATGAGATCTAAAACTTAAATAAGCCGCCACTTAGGGTGTGAGCAAAAGTCCCCCCTTAGTGAGCAAAACTCCCTCCCGACTGGTCCCGAATAATGAGATCCAAAGCTTCTAAATGTGGCACCGAGGTTGTGAGCAAAAGTCCCCTATTAACTGTTCCGAATAATGAGGTCTAAAACTTCTAAATGTGCCACTAAGGTCCTACGGAATAAAGAAGAAAGCCAGAAGCCCGTTTGTCTGCTTGGCTAGTCAAACAAAAGTCCCCTTCCCTCCCGAAATTCCCGCATAATGAGGTCTAAATATGTCTCGACTGCCATCAAGGTTGTGAGCGAAAGTCCCGTCCCGAACAATGAGGTCTAAGACTTGTAAATGTGCTGCCGAGGGTGTGAGCAAAATCTGAATAATGAGGTCCAAAACTTCTAAGTATTCCATCGAGGGCTTGAGGAAAAGTCCCGTCCCGACCGCCCCGAATAATGGGATCTAAAACTTGTAAATGTGCCACTGAGGGTGTTGAGCAAAACTTGCATCCCGTTTGTCCTGAATAGTGAGGTCTAAAGCTTCTAAATATGCCACCAATGGTGAGCAAGAATCACATCGAGGGTGCGAGCGAAATTACCGTCCCGACTGTCATGATATAATGAGGTAAACCTTGTAAATATGCCACGTGAGTGTGATCAAAAGTTTCGTCCAGATTGTCCTTAATAATGGGATCTAAAGACTACTTCTAAACATGCTACCAATGGTGAAGCAAAGGTCCCGTCCCGACTGTCCCGAAAATGAGGTCTAAATAAGATTCTAAATGTGCTGCCACCAATGCTGAAGCAAAAGTCCCGTCCCCGATTGTCCCGAATAATGAGGTCTAAAAAGATTCTAAATGATGGTGAGCAAAGGTCCCATCGAGAGGGTGTGAGCGAAATTGTCGTCCCCGACTGTCCCGAATAATAAGGTCTAAAGCTTCCTAAATAGGCCACCAATGGTGTGGCAAAAGTTCCGTCCCGATTGTCCCGAATAATGAGGATTGTAACCAATTGGTGAGCAAAAGTCCCACCGAGGGTGTGAGCGAAATTCATTTCCCCAACTGCCCCAAATAATGAGGTCTAAAGCCTCTAAGTATGCCATGTGGGTGTGAGCAAAAGTTCTTGTCCGACTATCCCGAATGATGAGGATTAAAGCTTCTATATAGGCCACACCAATGGTGAAGCAAAAGCCTCGTCCCAAATTGTTCCAAATAATGAGGATTCTAACCGATGGTGAGAAAAAGTACCATCGAGGGTGTGGGTGAAATTCATGTCCCGAATAATGAGGTCTAAAGCCTCTTAATTATGCCATCGAGGGTGTGAGGAAAAGTCATGTCCTGACTCCTGAAAATGGGATCCAAAGTTTCTAAATATGCCACTGATGGTGTGAGCAAAAAAGTCTCGTCCCGAATAATGATTGACACTGAGCAAGTTAGCTGATGGAAATATGATTGACATGGCTGGTGCCCACGTGAGCGTTCTTTCTTATGGAGACTACGGTGGTCGGTGGTGGTGAATTTGGTTTCCGTGGAGAGGGGTACGGTGGTGGTGGTTATTAGAGCTGAAAGTTTGGGCCTAAGTCCATGACCCGGGCCGGCCCGCCCGGAAAAAATTCGGGTTTGGGCCGTAAATTTAGGAGCTCGAAAAGTGACCGGGCCATGGCCATTTGGCCCGGCCCACGATGACCCGACGGGTCAGTTTTATTTTTTATATTCATTTATTTTTATGTTTAACATTTATAAATTTGAATATTAGAGGAAAAAAAATATTTTTACATACAATATTTTCAAAATTATGTATATATATTATTTTATATAATATTCGGTAAGAATTATATTTTATAATGAATAATTAAAATAATTTTTAAAATTTAAAATTAGTAAATAAATAAAAAATCGGGCCGAATGGGCTAGGGACGAGCTGGTCCGGTCCGTATATAAACAGGCTAGGACCAAGATTCTACCGGCCCGACCCGGCCCATCAAATTTTCAGCTCTAGTGGTTATGGCGGGCCCGGTGGTGGTGGTGGATGTGGTAGGCAGCTATAGTGGCAGATACCATCCTTACGCGAGGTAGATGAATGTTGAGTAGATTTTCGAAGCTTTAGCGAGGAGGTGACCCTCTCTAGAAGAAAGATTAGAAGAATCCATGGTTTGCTTTCATTTGCGTTACTGGTTTGTTTCTTCAATTAGGGGTTGATGGATTATTAGATTCTTGTTGAGATAAGGAATGGTGTTTTGATTTAGATTTTTTTTGTCAAGAGTTTTCTACTGAAGTTCGAATATAGAAAATATATATCATTGGGCAAGTAAACGGTATGTGTACTCATTGATCCGTTGCTTCAATCGCTGACATTTCATCTTTGGTGCTGCAAAGGTTGGTTCTCTCTCTCTCTCTACCTTTGACGATGTTCAAGTTCCCACTTCTCTGTCTTTGTAAGAATAATATCTACATCTCTATATAAGTTTCATTTGATATTAGTCGGAAATTCCATGGAAATGCTAGAAAGTAGTACCACCGTTAGGGGGTAAGCCGTCTCTGTCTTAATGTGTGGTTGCTTATTCTATTTCATACGGTGATTGTATTCTGCTGCAGACAATATCGTAATTAAGAAAGGATTAAATAAAGCAAATGTAATTAACTAAGAAAATCTAATGTAGATGGAAAATTATTTTTATATAGTGAAAAACTATATTTAACATCCAGTGCACACGTGCCATCCATTTCAAGATACTAATTTTAGAATGTAATCGGGCAAAAATTATAGTTATATTTACAACGGCGGCAGAGTTTAAACTATTAGATGGATGATTTGGTAGGAAATTTTGGGTACGAAAGCGAAAAGTGTGTTTAAAACTACACTACAGTTGCATTCTTTAGGCGAACATAGACCACATATTCGGCCATGTACATAAGTGGTGACGGTTGTGTCGGAACTTGCCATTAGTAAAAAGCTAAAAAGTTCGGGCATCATCGTCGGAGTTTTTCTTGCTGGATGATCCATTTTCAGTCATGGCTCTATGTTCCTCTTACTCATTGTTCGATCTCAAGTTCCTGAACAAGCAATCGACGCGAATCTCTTCTTTCAAATCCCACGAGCGAAGAAGCCATGTAACCTCGGATTCTGCTAGAAGAGAGCCTCTGCGCCTTCGTTCTCGTAGCCGTTCATCCTCGTTCAATGATGTCACGCTGCGAATGCCATTTAAAGATCATGCCTCGAAGTCAAATTACGGATTAGTTAGGGTAAACGCTCTTCTTTCGATTAGGTCTCCTGGGCTTTGGAGATTGTTCTAGAAGCTACTTTTACTGATGGGTGAAGTTTTAATTGCTGAAAGGTTGAAGCTTCTTCTTCAGCAGAAGACAAGCCGTCGTTGGATCTTGAAGAGGCGGGAGAAGAGGGTTTTTCATGGAAATCTGTTATATTGCCGTAATAAGTGAATCAATTCTTAAAATTGTTCCTTTACTGCCGACTTTTTTGCTGATATTTTGTTTCCCTTTTTTCTGATATTCATAGTAACTGATTTACATTATTCTTAGATTTCTATTCCCTGCACTTGGTGGTTTGTTGTTCGGGTATGATATCGGTGCAACCTCAGGAGCCACGATCTCACTGCAGGTACATTTCTTGAGATTATTTTGTCCCACATCGGGAAACTAATTTCACCAGACTCAATATACAATTCAAAGAGACGTATCATCCTATTATCAATTTTAGGATTGAGCCCTCTATTTAACAACTTTCCCATTTCACACTTGAGAGAGAATCTTCTTCCAATTTGCCATTTTTACTAATGATGTTGTTTTGCAGTCCCCAGAGCTCAGTGGCACAGATTGGTTTAACCTTTCAGCTGTTCAACTTGGTCTAGTGGTAATTTTTCAACTAAAAAACTATCATTATCATCTGTTAAAATGGAATTTATCTCACTGGCTTTAACCGTCTATTCGCATGATTAAGGTAAGCGGTTCACTTTATGGAGCTCTTCTCGGTTCTATCATCGTCTTCCCCTTTGCCGATTTCCTCGGTAATTGCTTCTTACACGAGATGTAATATTTTCCAACAAATTATTACGCATTTCAAGCATATTGTTCGATAAATGCGGTGTAGGTAGGAGGAGAGAGCTCATCATTGCCTCCCTCTTTTATCTCTCCGGTGGTTTGCTGTCTGCTTTTGCTCCTGATCTCGGGTTTCTCTTGCTAGCCCGTCTTTTATACGGTCTGGGTATCGGCATGGTATGATCCTAAAATTTTATATTCTCGATTTAATTTTACCGGTAATTCACCGGTTGATCAGTATCTTGATAGGCAATGCACGCAGCCCCACTTTACATAGCGGAGACCTCTCCTTCTAAAGTCCGTGGGACTCTAATATCACTCAAGGAGCTCTTCATCGTTCTCGGAATATTAGTAATGTTTTTTTTTTTCTCAATGCTGTTTCCATTTTCAAAGATTTTGGTCTTGAATGATTTAAAAATGATTATTTTTTATGCAGTTGGGTTATTTTGCGGGTAGTTTCGAGATAAATACCGTTGGAGGCTGGCGTTACATGCTCGGGTTCAGTGCACCAATTGCATTACTCATGGGCTTGGGCATGTGGAGCCTTCCACCTTCTCCTCGGTGGCTCCTTCTAAGGGCTATTCAGGGTAAGGCTTCGTTAGAGGACTACAAAGAGAAGGCTGTGACCACATTGAGAATGCTAAGGGGCTTGCCCGATGATGACGGGAAATCTGAAAAGGAAATCGAGGACACACTTGTATCCTTAAAAACTGCGATAACTGAGAATGAATCAGATGGAAGCTTCCTCGAAGTTTTTCAGGGGCCAAGCCTTAAAGCCTTCATCATTGGTGGTGGGTTGGTTCTTTTTCAGCAGGTAGAGTCTTGATTTCTTCAGATTCATTTAAATTCCTTTTAACTTTATCTTCCCGATTTCGATTTTCTGATGAGTTGCCCGTGATGGTTATGCTGTTATCAGATTACGGGGCAGCCAAGTGTTCTATACTATGCGGGTCCCATTCTTCAGGTATTTCATCTTCCATTTCTTACATTTTTTTGGTCTTCCATTATTCCATTCGTTTACCGTTTGATCTTTCGGTATAATATCATATTTTTCCCGTATTTTCTTTTCTTGAAAGAGTGCCGGCTTCGCTGCAGCTGCTGATGCCACGAAACTTTCGGTAGTTATTGGCGTATTCAAGGTACTTTTAACTGTGAAGAGGAAAAAGCACAATTCGAATCATTTCTCATACGAGAACGTTCGATTTCTCCCACAATGCAATAAAATCCAATCTTTTTCTCCTCTCAAGCTGCTTATGACTGGAGTTGCGGTCCTCAAAGTTGACGATCTCGGTAGGAGGCCTCTGTTGATCGGTGGTGTCGGTGGCCTTGTAAGTAGCCTCATAGCTCTATATTTTCTTGGCCTCTATCAATCATCACTTGAGCTTTTTATCATTCGTACGTTAACTTCCATCGTTTCAATGGCAACAGGCTTTCTCTCTGCTGCTGCTTTCAGCCTACTACAAGTTCCTCGGAGACTTCCCCTTTTTGGCTGTAATCGCTCTGCTGCTTTACGTCGGTTGCTACCAGGTAAATTACATTCGATCCACTTTCTATCTATTCATAGGCTGTATTCTTGCATAACTATTTATTTCTGGGAAATAATTTCATAGACAAAAAAATTACCAATTTCCAGATATCATTTGGACCGATTAGTTGGCTTATGGTGTCTGAGATATTCCCGCTGGGGACGAGAGGGAAGGGTATTAGCCTTGCGGTGCTCACAAACTTTGGTTCAAACGCTTTGGTGACTTTTGCCTTCTCCCCATTGAAGGTATAACCTTTTCCTTCATATCTCTTCTGCTCCACATTACAACATTGATGAGCTTGTTGGCTTTTTTACAAATTAAATAAATGCAGGAGTTGCTTGGAGCAGAGAATCTTTTCCTTCTGTTTGGTGCAATTGCTGTTGTTGCCCTCGTTTTTGTTGTACTCAAAGTTCCCGAGACCAAAGGCTTAAGCTTGGAAGAGATCGAATCCAAGATCTTGAAGTGACATTGTGTAAATCTTGTGTAAATCTCTGTAATAAATTCATGTTGAATGAACATTCTAGTAAGTTCTACATATGTAATAAACAATGCAGAAGCTGAGAAGATTCTGTGTACAATGTAAGTTCTTTCGATTGTTCTTATAACAAACTGTTCTTACATCATAATCAAACAGTAGTAAACTCGTTAAAATCACAGACAACAACAACCAACAGAGAAACACAATCCCACAATTAACATAATCATTCGTTTGATCATTGATTGTTATACTTGCTGCTACTCCCCGACCAATAGCTCTTCTGCTGATGATGATTATGGTGATTGTAAGTATGAAATCCATGGCCGTTCGATGACATCATCATCTGCATCATCTGAGGATGATGATGATGATAAGGCATGGGAATAGGCATGCCCCCGTGGTTGTTACTGTTGGTGTTGTTATTACCGCCGTTGGATGAGTCAGCGACGCTGCTCTGCTGTGGGGGCCCATCGTCGTCGTCGGAGTAACCCTGCCGCCTCATGTAGAGCCTGTACTTCTGTAGGTGGCTGGCGACGTTCTCCCTGGTGAGGCCGTCGACGTTCATCATCTGCATAATCGTCTTGGGCACGGCGTTCTTCAGCCCGAGGTACGCCACCACCTCGATGAACCGCTTGTGGAGCTCCGGCGTCCACACAAGCCTCGCCTTCTTCGACGAGCTCTTTCCCCCCGCCGCCGTCGACTGGTCTTCCTCGTCCTCGTCCTCGTCCACGTCGTTGGCCCTGCGGGCCTTCTTTGGATCCGGATCTGGGTCGGGGTTGTTGGTGGAGCAGAGGGAGGACACGGTTGACTGGGAGGCGCGGTGGACGTCTACGGCCGTCTTTAGAGGCTCCGGCGAGATTTTGAAAGCCGACGCGAGCTCCGGTGGGAGTAGCGACTGGGTCAGCGGCGTTAGGTCGTCGTCGCCGGGGAGACCGTCCTCCCACTCGGTGACGGCCTCATCGGATCCGACTTCTTCCCCCATATCGGATCGGAAATCACCAGTAAATCATCAGTAACTCAGCTTCGGATGTTGAAACGGAGATTTTTTTTTTTCGGATTGTTGGAGAAAAAACAGAGGATAAAGTCTGCGAGAAGAAAGGCGGTGCTGTAGTGTGTGGAATAGAAAAAAAGGTAATAAAGTGCAATAATATCTATTACACAAAGACTGCCACGCTGGACTTTTTCTAGGAAGATATTTTTGTTAGAGAATCATTACGAAATATCTCATTGCTTCTCTCTTTATCTTTATCTAGGGGAAATATTCGGCATTTGTAATTAAAAAAATATATAAAAAAAATCACCTTAATGTCAAACAAAGTAAATTGGGGTGTTTGTAATATTTTGACATATTTTAGGGGCGGAAAGTGTTTGTAGAATCCATGTCCCACTTTAGTGTGCTATTTTTTGTACCACTTTATAAAAGTATCATTATATTTCGTCCCGATCAGTATTAAAACTTCCGTAAATTATATTACACCTTAAATACTATATTACCGAGTGCTTAAACACACAAAAAAATATTAAAACATTGATAAGCACTCGCTATATATTTTTTTGTGTTATATTTTTTTTTGTGTTCCAATCAATGTTATGTAATTTTTTGTGTGTTTAAGCACTCAATATAATAGTATTTATTGTGTAATATTATTTACGGTTGTTTTAACACTGGTAGCACGGAATTTAATGATATTTCTTGACATAAAAAGTGACATATAGAATTGCTACAGAAGATTCGGTGCGGATTCGGACATACATATACGATCTTATCGTCTACTTCGTTGGATTCCAATGGTTCCTTTTATTTTATTTATTTATCTTTCATTTTTCATAAATAAAATATTATTAAGAAATATGAACTGGCGAATATTAAGAAAAAAAATAAAGAAAAAATGACCACTTGAGGTAATTCCCAATGTCGATATCATCGTCGTCGTCTACCCTTTTATCGCCATCTCCGCTGTCACTGAAACTCATCCCTATAACCGTATCATCTCCACCATCGTCGTCGGCCAAGCGCCGTTCATCGTATTCTTCGTCGCCACCGGGCCGCCTTGCTTCATCGAAGAGGTTCCACAATCTAAACTTACTAACGCACGGTCCCAAAATTGCTGAAAAATGGAAACTTTACTCTGCTGGTCATGAGACTTTCTGGATTTCTGAAGCTGAAGAAGTCGTACCCACCGCTGCCGACGGCGGCGGCGGCGGCGGCGTGTTCATCTCCGCTCTCTTCTTCGCCGCCTTCGTGGGATTATCCGTTCTTACCATAGGGGTGAGTGCCTCCTCCGTTTTAATTCTCAGATTTGTATCAACGATTCCTATTTACCGATTCAATCTCTCAAGCCCTAAGTTAACAAATTGGGTCTCTGTGATTATTCAATCGACAGGTTATCTACTTGGGGGTAACGGATTTCTTGCAGAAGAGGGAACGAGAGAGGTTCGAGAAGGAAGAGGCTGCTAAGAAGAAGAAATCCAGCAAAAAAACCAAGGTTAGGGCACGGGCTAGATCCGGCCCGAGGGGCTTCGGGCAAAAGATCGAAGAAGAAGACGACGACGACGAAATAATCGATTGATTGATTTTATCGATTTCCCATTTCTTGGTTAGGAATTCACACTATGGATCATAGAACCATGCCTGAGATTTCTTGATAATAATCACAACTTCGAATCTTTACATGATTTCTTGAGACCTTGAGATGCAACAAATTCAGAGAAGCAAAAGGCCACCCATTTGTACAATGTCTTAAAAAAAAAAAAAAACCAACCTCAGCCATTTATGTTATATTACAACCTCAGAGACAATGTCTCCCTCAGCCTTCTCTTCACTCTCTATTATGTATAATAATATAAACTTGCTTAAAAAAAGGCTACGAAATGTACACAGACACTTTGTTTCCTCTACTAGCCTCAGGTTAGCTGTACAAACTCTTATTTCCTTTCCTACGAAGAGGGTCCCTTTCCTCCGTCTAAGCGGGATTCGAGGACTGTGCAGCCACAGCCACAGCCTCAGCCATCATCCTCCTCTCTGCAAAACAAAAATGGGGACTGAATTGTTAACTGACCTTTTTTAGGGGGCTGTTGTTGTAATAACAGATCTCAAGGTTAGAAGATTGAGATGTGATAAAATACCTCCGGCAGCTACGAGCTTCTCCACGCGAGCCACAATGTGTTTGCCGAAAGTGTACTTCTTCAGGGCGTTTAGGTGAACTTTGATTCTTGAGAGGATCAGCTCCCGCTGCTGATCGCTGCACGTCTCGAGAACTTTCTGCACCACGTAATTTGCAAATTGATCCTTCATCATAGCCTGTTGAGGAAAAAAAAACAAACAAGACGCGGTTGAACGTTAATTTTTGGACGAGAATATATATTCTAACATGCATCGATCGATGCAACAAACAGGGGATAATTATTGTTTTGGTCATGTATATTAGTAGGGATGGTGGCGTTATAAATGAAATCTGACGAAAATAAGTTTCAGAATAGGACCAATTTGAGGACAACCTATATTAAAGGTTGCATCTTTAGGACACTAAAGTTTCAAAATTGAAGAAAATCAACGCCAGCGATTTTGAAAATTACTATCCTCAAATTGAATTTTGAAACGTATTGTCCTCAAATTTCTTTACTTTGGAAACTTAGCGTCTTCAAATTGCAACATTCAATTTTGAGGGTCATCAAATTGCTTCAATTTCGAAACTTATTTTCCTAAACTTGACGTCCCTAAATTTAGCTGTCCGTAAAATGCAGGACTAAAAAACAATTAATCCCAACAAACGGATACAGAAAGAAAAAGAACCTGAAGAGGCTCGTTCTCATCGGTAGTTCCGAGCATCTCATAAGCATTTTTCAACCACGTTCGATGCAAACTTCTGCTGACTCATCTGCACGACGTTTCCAGCTAATTCTCGAATTATCGTAGACCGTTCGTGAGGCTTTCCGTGTTCTAACACATGCTGCAACAACAATACAATAATACATCACTAACTTAAAAACCTTAATTCGGTTGTTCTTATTACAACATTTGCATCACAGTTAACAAACCTGAACGACATAATTCCCGTACTGATCCCGTGCCAACATGCTTATGGAGCTCAGAATCTCTTCCATGACTTTTCTCTGCGTGTTTTCGTCTTTGCAATGCTCCAAAACTCGCTGGGATTATTATATAAATAAACGATACGCTTACAATGAAAATGCTGAAAAAAAAAAGGGAGAAAAATGAGCTTATTATCGAACCTGCATCACGCGGCAGCCATATGGATGAGTGGATAGGGTCACAACGTTGCCGAAAAACGTTGTAATAATGAACTGAATATTTTCCTCGGGAACGCATTCGATGCATTTCTGAATTACGTGATTTCCGTTCTGATCGCGCACGCAGCGTATGACGTGCCCGTCTAATTCTTTCACCATTCTTATTTTCTGGTCCACGTCGACGACTTCGATTGCCTTAAAAAACGGGAGACAAGTCATCATTAAAAAAGGTAATAACACACTCGAAGTGCAAAAATTGAAGCTTTATAGTTAGTTAGTTAGTTACCTTCTGTATCACTCGGCAACCGTACATTTGAAGGCTTAAATTGAGTACGTGATCGAAGAGCTCCTCTGCTAATTCTCTTCGTTGAGACTTCATTCCGTGCTCGAAAAACTGGAAGCCCACGATGTTAGAAACACGTGATAACACATTCAAAGTGGGCCGGAAAAAAACAATCATAGTCTCAAGTATCAAGTACCTTTTGAATAACATAATTACCGAATACATCCGTCATTAAAGTTAGAACTTGAGGAAATATTTCCTGGAAAACCATGTTCTTCTCCTCGGTTGTGGCTGTTTCGAGCTTCTGCTGAATGAATCTGCTACCGTATTGGTCCGCACTAATCGACGATCACAAAGATTCAGATACTAAAAATCAACACTAAAACGGTCAAGAAAAAAGGGGCAGAGGCTCCACAAAGCATACCTGAACTCAACAACGTGACCAGCAATCTCTAGAAGCTCAAAACACCTAGTCTTGTTTCCCTTGAACTCTTCGAGCAGAGAAGAACCGAAACCACCACAGTCCATGTTGTTATATGGCCCAATGACACCATTTCTCATTCCACCATGGATCCTCATGTTGAAGCCACTGCTGTGCCTCATAGGACCACTGGATGAATTTGGAATAACATGATTAGTCAAAGGACTACCGGGATACGAAAACCCGAGCCCAAACGCGGGGTTCGCATAGTACCCGTGTGGGATCGAAGAACCCATCTTTCCAAGATAGGATTTTTGAAACGGGTCAGTGTAGGAATTTCCCATATAGTTCCTTTCAAGAGAAGGATCGTTAAGAGCTGCCATTTGTGCAGCACTGTATTCAGCTGATTTCAAGTACTGCATATACACGGGATCAACGTAAGAAGCCTGCATCGCATTGCCAGCGATTTGATTCCCCATTCTTGAGTCCATTGCAGACATAGCCATTGCTGAAGCATTCTCAAACAGAGGTGGCATGTTTGACACGCCGAGCTGACCCGAAATCGGGCTCATTGGGTAGCCACCGAATGCTTGATTCAAATATGAATTGGGACCATCCAAATGCTGATACTGGGAAACACCCCCACCATTCGTATAGGAGGAGCCTTTGAGGTACGAGTTTTTTGACGGGGCAACATTTTTCTGCATCTCTCCTCGGAGGGAAGGGCCCATCTTCCCCAACTGAGGAACAGAAGACATATTGAACTTCCCCATCTCGTGTTTGATCATGAACTCTTGAGGGATGGTGTTGCTCTGAGCTCCTTGGGTGCTAAAAATATAATTTTTATGGCCATTGGTGTCTTCTTCAATTCGAGAAGACAAATTGTTCTCCTCAGTTATGAGGCCATTTGAGTGAGGAGGCACACCGTTGAAGGAAATTGGGCTCTTAATGTTTCGTTTCTCTGCATTTGTTTTCCTGTTTCCTCCAATAGGAGTAGGACAAGGACTTGGGGCTCGAGCAATTGGATCGGGAGTTGAACTTCGTGACAGCGATGCACCTAAAGCTGCAGCGTAAGAATACGACGATGCAGCTGATGACCCACTTTGCTGAGGATTAAATGAATTGTGAATGTCGTGGGCTAAGTTCGATGAAGAGAGCTCGCGGGCTAGACCAGCGAGCTCGAGCTCGGCTGGGCCCGAGCCGGTGGGGTTCTCGTCGTAAGCATTTCGGCTAGCCGGGCGAGATAAATGTCCTAACACCAGAGCCGCACGGCTCAAGTCCTCCTGTAATAAATTGAACTGCAAATTAGTAGCCAGTTTGAAACTTGTAGAAAACACTCACTTAAATGACAAAACATCATGACACAACATAATGATCAACAAGCAAAACAATAAAGGATGAAAGATTCATAAGGTAAAATGCAAACGGGTATGGGACGAATTTGGCGTGACAATCTATCAGATGCAACACAATTGGATTTATAAGATAGTTGACACCCCAAAGCAATATGTTGGAAATAAAATATATAAATTTAAAACTATGACACGTTCGCTTCAAGCTTAAGCTTTTAGGTGAAGTGGTCATTCAACATGGTATCAGAACTCAGGGCTAAGAGGTCACATGGGCACGAATCCTCAAGACACCCATTTAAGGAAATTACACGTCTAAGGCTTGGTAAGAAATAAATCAGCCTAACCGTGAGGGAACATGTTGGAAATAAAAAATATAAATTTAAAGTTATGATACACTCTATTCAAACTTAAGCTTTTAGGTGAACTGCTCATTCAACACAATCTAGCGATAGCGAAAGGCAAACATGTACAACAACATTCCAACACTGAATGTCTCAATTATGCAGATAAATCAAATGGAACATAAAGTTGCAAAAGATAGTAACTTGAAGATGCAATTAATTCCTGTACAACAAAATAGTAAATAAAACCGCCGCAACGAACATGCATATAGTAACGGAGCCTGTTCTGATAAAAAGTGGGAAAATTCTAAAAAAAGAAAAAGTGAATTTTGGAACATGAAGGCCACATAAACAAGTAGAAGGCTCGCCACTTTAAGGAACATTCTTTAAGCACACAAGACAATTAATCACCTGAAATATCTCTGCAAGGCTCTTTTGTTTGCTACCGAGCCCCAATCCATGCAAACCAATGAGCCCATCACCTCCCCACTCCGAGCCCCGAACTTTCTCCTTCTCATCCTCGTTTTCTTGCTTCTTAGAACTGAAACCCGGTGGCATCGAGAAAATCGATCTCCCTCCGTTATTACCACCACCGTCTTCCTTATTCACCTTCCTCCTATCTCCGATAGCAGAGCTTCCTCCATGTAACCTCTGCGCATAACGCCACTCCTCCCTCGAAAAAAGGGGAGGAGGCAACCTAGGATTGAGGTTCACGTTCGCGTTGTAATAAGACAGGTACGCGGGATCGGACCTGAGCTCTTCCTCTGATGAGAGTCCATTTACATTCTTGTTTCTTGCAAACTCAGCAAAGGCTGAGCTACCACCGGTTAAACCATGGTTAAAGAGCTCACCAACTGCGGTTAGAGAACCCTCAATTGTGGGCGGGGCGGATCCGCTCCTGTACAAATTCAACTCTTTCTCGAGATCATCAGCCTCGGGTCTCCTCTGTTCACGCAGCAATAAGCCTAACTCTCCGTAGTCATCTCCGAAGGGGCTTTCGTTGTTACCAACAATCGGTCTCGTGCTCAATTTAGACATCATATTAATCACACGCACGCACCGGCTCTACGGCCTCAATAAACAACACGTATGAAAAACGAATGAAGAGTAATAAAATCGGATAGATTAAAATTCGAAGCTTTATGCTATACCCAGAAAAAAAAAATCTAACCTTTTTGACAATTCAAGGTAATTACAGCATCCAAACGACGTGATCGGTAACAAATTACGAGCCCAGTTTTTTTTTACAGCGGACTGACCAATCGGAAACCATAAAAAGTAATCGCCATGCCACTTCACAGAGAAATTTTGAATGCTCTGATAAATTAAAAAAAAAATGGGAAAAATTAAGTGTCGAGAGCTGAACTGAGCACTGGGTTTGATTGATTCACGCTGTGCGAAAGCTATGAAGACTGTAAGAAAAAAAAAAAAAAAACGGCCGTCACGAGCTGTAACTATACAGGCGAAAGATCAATCTGGCGGCTAATCACCACGCTTAGGGTTTTGTTGTAAGAACGGAACCTACTACTACTCTATACATGGCAAGAGAGAGATGGTTGAAGGATTAAATACAACCCATTGGATTTTCATTTACATTCTTGTATTCATTTTTGCTTTTCTGTAAACTTTGTTCCAGACAGATTTTTATTTTTATTGCGGCAAATGGATATATTCATTCGGCTTAATAATAGGAAAACTGTCTTGACCAGGTGATAAATAATTATTAAAACATCAGATATAAGAAAAGGTTTTATCAATCTTAATTTAAAAAAAAAAAGGTTATATCCTTCGATGGGTGAAGCAGCTCAACTTCATCGAATTTTCGACACAGTAGTAGAAAATTTGAATTTCTTTATGATGTGTCGAAAATCCAATGTTTTTCGATATGAATTGGATAGAATAAATCTAAAAAATAATATTAATCCGCCATTCTCATATGATGAGTATTATGTCTAAATGATTTTGATAGCTCTACATTAGAAAAAACACATTTTCATGGTTTCATAGACTTTTATATGTTGCTTTTATAATTTAAACTGAAGTAGATTCGTGGACATGCCATCACTTTAGCCGTCTTCTCAGCTTCGTTATCCCTCTCCGACGAGATTTCTAAGAAATTCATCATTCGGTATCTCGTTCGCTCATATGTGATAAATGATAATTCTTAGAAATTAATAATTGGATTTCTGAATAATTCAATTATCATTTAAACGAAGATCTTGAGTTCTTCGATCGATCATGTAGCAACGATCGTTTGTTCGATTCCACTACAGTGAATGAGACGATTCTGAATTCAAACAGGATTAATCGCTCTCGAACCATTTATCATCTTCCGAGCCACACAAACATGGATACTCATGGAATTTTAACTCAGAGATTTTACTAACTCCACAAACAATATATTTTTTCTATGAGGAATAATTTATGAGCGACACGTTGGAGAGCTCGAAACTGTGCGTAAACGTGCCGTGGCGTTCATTATGAAGAGACCCAATCTTGTCCCTACATCAAGATCTTCCGTGCGTCTACGAGTTTCGTCTTTATCCTTTTCGAATCATTTTTTTTATTCTGGTAAAATGATATTCGCTTTTAATAAATTTAAAAACGAAAACGAAAATTGAAAATTCTGACAATGGGTTTCGCAGAATAATAGCCCAAACACATCGGGCCCGAAATCCAAACGAACGGGTCGGGCCTTAGGGTGGCTTTACTGGATCGGGCTTGTTAGTTGTTATACTCGGCACACATTTTGTACGGACACAGCTGAGCTGACGTTTCGAATGATCGTGAACTGTTTGTTGTAATGTCGATGAGCAAACACCAATGTTTCGCCATCCTCTCCAAGATAATGAAGTCCCCGCCGTTGAAAGCTCTCTCGCTGTTCACATCCACGGCCGGGGAAGAAGACATTCATCACACGAACCAGTCCGTGTCGTTGGTCTTCTTCCACCTTCTTTCCTACGGCATGCTCGCTCACGCTGAATCTCTCGTAATGAATATGGTATCGGGCAAGATTAAATCACCACTGTTTACGCTGTCTTCGCTTATCTCTTGTATGACGAGCAACTGTGAGAAATGCAGCGGTGCTGCACTCGTTTACGAGACGATCATCAACGCTCTATTGAAAGCTCGGTTGCATGCCGAGCACGCCTCCGAGCTGTTCGATGAAATGATTGAAACGGGGCTTATTCCAAAGTCGAATACTTTGAACGAATTTTTGAAGTTTTTCGTAGAAAGTGGCGATCTTGGAGCGGCTTGGTTGTTTTTTGAGAAGAATAAGGGGAGAGTTGCTGTGGATGCATATACGTTTGGGATTTTAATCAAGGGTTCTAGTGCTAAGGGGGATTTAGAGAGAGGCTTCAAGGCTCTGGATGAAATGTGTGACACCGGTTTGAGTCCCAACGTTGTGGTTTACACTACTTTGATCGATGGTTGCTGTAAGAAGGGTGAGGTGGAAAGGGCGAAACGGTTGTTTAATGAAATGGAGGAGACGGGTTTGGTACCAAATCAGTATACTTACACCGTCTTGATAAACGGGTTCTTCAGAAAAGGTATGAAGAAAGAAGGTTTCGAGCTATACGAGAAGATGAAGAGCAGAGGGTCTTCCCCCGACTTGCATACTTATAACACCGTTCTAAATTTATACTGCAAGGATGGAGAAATGGGCAAAGCATTTAGCCTTTTCAATGAAATTCGATTGGCTGGAATCGCGTGTAATGTTGTTACGTACAATATTTTGATAGAGGGATTCTGTCGAAAGAGAAGAGTGGGAGAAGCTTGTAAGTTAATGGATGAGATGAAGAGGGATCGTTTGGCCCCGAGTATAATTACGTACAACACGTTGATTGATGCACATTGCTGTGCTGGTATGTTCTATAAGGCTTTGAACTTGTTTCAGGAACTCAAATCTATTGGTCTATCACCTACTGTTGTTACTTACAATGTCTTGATCGCGGGATGTTCAAGAACCGAAAATCCAACACTGGTTTTGGATTTTGTTCGTGACATGGAAGAAAGAGGCATATCTCCTTCAAAAGTAACATACACAATACTCATCGATTGTTTCGCTCGAAATAACAACATGGATAAAGCGATTCAGCTTCTTTCGAGCATGAGGAGTGCAAATATCGTCCCTGATGTTCACACTTACGGTGCCTTGATCAACGGTTGGTGTAATCAGGCGAATATGAAAGAAGCATCTAAATTGTTCAAAAACACGGGAGATGTGGATCTTGAACCCAATGATGTCATATACAACACCATGGTACATGGATATTGCAGAGAGGGTAGTTCTTACAAAGCCCTGAAATTGTTGAGGGAAATGTCTGAGAAGGAGATGAGGCCAAATGCAGCTAGCTATAACATGACGGTTCAACTCCTTTGGGGTGATGGGAAATTTGAAGAAGCTGAGAAGCTGCTTTGTGATATGATAAAATCTGGTTTAAGACCTTCCAATACCATCTTTGATGTGATGTACAAACAAGCTGACTATATTATATAGGTTTGCAACAAAGGATTATCTTCAAAGGGAAAATCAGAAGAGTACGTGTATTTAAAACAGAAGATCTCCGATACATCTTGGTAAGCTCATTTCCATGCAAGCATGTTCTTTGTTGCGGTGTTCTTTATCTTTCTCTATCGTTGCATAAGAATTGTATTCAGTCTGATTTCAGGCCCAGTGAATGGTGAATCCCTCATGTTTGAAACAGACACTTCGTCACTGAATCAAGAAACCTTAAAAGTGTGGTAAGAAGATTCATTTTAACTTTGATATGGTTTAATACACGTGCATTTAAGAATAAATTTCTTGAACTTGTTAGGCCTATATCGCGTAAAAAGACAAGTTTTTTCAAACTTCATAGAGAAGAAAAGGGGCAGGACCTTGATCAAAGAAGCCTTTATCGGAATTTCAGTTCACTGAGATCAACATGACAGAAACTACACCAAAAAACAGGGTATGTATTCATGTCTTATTGAACTTTCCAAATTAAGTGTGCTGTCTTCTCATTAAGTTTGAAATACTAAATCAATCTCAATATATGTTTTACAAATACAATCATCTTTGGAAAGGTAGACACTGTTTACACCAAGTTTTGATCTTGGCATTCAACCTTAGATCTAGAAAAAATGATTGTTGGTATTCACTTGTTCCCTTTGATTAAATCACTGTTAAATTTTGAAGAAAGAAAAAAGAAAAAAAAAGGATAATTTTTACCCCTTTAGCACTAAGATCATAGCTAGGCTCATTCGAACCTGTTGAGTGTACATTCTTTCTGTATTCTTCGAGGGTCAAATTACATAATATGATATGCCCCTAGAAAATACAATGATGAATTTGTTGTCATCACGTGAAAAAAGGTACTGTTTCATGTTCCTTTCCTGTAAATATGGTTAATTTAAAGAATTCATTGTGAGGTAACTTCAACGTGCTTTGACCTCATTCTCTTACATGATATAACTCCTCGGGACTTGTGAAAAGATTCCCGTTTCCCTTCTCAAAGTTGCAGTGCAGCAAGTTACACACATCACATGAACACTACTGCTACTGAAAAAAGGAATCAATCTTTCATCAAGAAAAACAGAAAATAAAAATAAGGTTAACAGAAAAATAGCCTATGCATTATTACAGAAAATAGCATTTTGTCATACGCTATCTGGGTTTTGTTGTATGTTGGGTTTTTTCATCATCTTCTTTATGTAGAATTTCAGTGCTGACTTCACTTCAAATTCCGAGATGGCCCAAAAATACGATCAAATTTCTCATTTCATCAATGGATATATATATTCTGTGTATGAAAAAAAAAGTACAGATTTCAAACTAAAAACAACAATATCTCTATGTCATGAATCTCTATCATCTTTTTTCCAGCCAAGAAGCATAGTGATGCAGCGCTTGACGATGTAGAACTTGGCCCTCTGTTCTTTAGCCATGCTGCTGCATTTGCGGGTGAACTCTGCACACTTTTGTGACGAGCTTCTCGAGAGATTGTGAGGCTTGTGATTATTATTAATATGAGTTGAATGATTAGTAGCGTTGCTCCTCTGTGATGAGCTCCTCGATAAGTTGAAGGAACTGTTCCTCGAGAAGCTCTTCAATGGATTCTTTGTCGATGAGCTTCTTGGTAGTAATGACGACGATGGCTTCTTGTTGTATGGTGAGTAATTATGGCCTTCTTTGCAAAGCTTCCATTTCTCATCCATGTAATACTCCATCTTCAAATTCTCTCTCTATAAGCTACCTTTTGTGTCTCTGTGTGTGTTGTGTAAGTAAGAGTAGAGTGAGAGAGGGAGATGGGAAATGTGGTGTGTGAGGGAAGTATTTATTTATAGTGTTTAAGAGATGTTGTTGAATATATTTTATTAAATATAGAAACTTTTTTTTTTTTGAAAAATATGGATGTGGGAAGTTACCATTCTCAACTATTTATTTAGTTTATATGTATAAAAAATAAAGGGACATGAGAGGTGGTGGTGAGGTGAGGGTGTTGACGACTGTTGGGTTGATGCAGCATTGCATGTGGATGATTGAGTAATATGGTCAGAAGTTTGCTGTTAATTATATAATATGAATTGCTATTTTAATATGATGGATCTATAGTAGTACTCCAATAAATTTTCTAAATAACGATGAATCATAGTTTTATAAGTTCATTAATATATAATTTATGTTAGATTTGATTTGACCGTCTCGTGATCGCTCTTATTTGATTTATGTATACATATTTCATCTTCTATTCTATATATATATATATATATATATATATATATATATACTCGAATAGTACCATAGTAAATGTATGTCATGTATGTATTATATATATATATACTCGAATAGTACCATAGTAAATGTATGTGCATACATACATTATTAGATTAAAACCATAATAAACTAGATCGAGACAAAAGTGATTTTGGAGTTCCACGAGGGGAATTTATTGGAGATGCAACTATTTTCCTATATACGGTGTTCCATAAATTGCTCTGATGATAAAGCGAGGCTGCCTAATTTCTATAAAATTAAGATGAAATTAAATGCAGTAAATACGTACGTGGGGAAATGTGGAAAAGTTTGGTAACGCCATGGCCATGGCATGTGGTCGGTGTTCACTTGTCGGCATGTAATTTTTTTAGATTTGTTCTCCTGCAAATTAAAGTTTCAAAATATCCACACTTGTATTTATTAAATAGTTATGATGAGAAATAAATATATATAGTCAAAGCGTTCCGAGGTTTATAATTTGCATATACTATAAATTTATATATAGATATATATATATATATATATATATTAAAATGGCAATTAGGAATCGTTGACCATATAATTTCATTTTGACCAGTCAGCGACCAGTCGGAATAAACAATAAATACATTCATTAAATAGTACATTTATTTACACATGCAACCTGGAAAATTAGAATTCGTTCACACGTAGTTTGACTGTTTTTTCTTTGCCTTCTTTATTACATAACACTCAACACATACATCAATCGAACAATTCATACCGGATCCAATGTTGATACGTTAAAAAAAAAAAGTACTAATTTATTTCGATGCTAATTAACAATTGTACTCCATACATAATTTAATGCATTTATAAAAATTGGCGAAATCATGTCTTGTACTAAATTCAATGATCTTAGGTAACTTCACACAAATTTAATTTTGTAATCGGCCCAAGCCCAATTTCAAAACCACAACATCATTATTCCATTATCATTAATTAAAATTCCCATTAGAGAAAACCATTCGGTGCCGTTGAAAAATGAAAATACATGTAATTTTTCTACTATTGTAGATTATCACCTACAGAAGCAAATACATACAAAAAACTCACTAGGAAAAAGGATATTATACATACATATATATATATATATTTATATACAATACTTAGCAAGATACACGATGAGTTAATTACTTAAGCAAAACAGTAATCCTGAGGCCTCTTAATAAAAATCTGCTCGAGATCATCAGGCGGGTAAAAGTACTTGCCGTTCGCCGGCGGCGAAGTCCTCTTGCTCGGACTCAGAAGGAGCGGCTTCTTCCTCGGCGGCGGAGGCGGCGCTAGCTTCGGAGGAATGCCAGCTCGCTCCGGCGTACGGCAGCACCAGTATCCATCTTCTTCTTCGACTGCCCGATCGTTGAAACCGACCTCCATAACCACATCACCGACCATCGCCGACATCGTTGGAAAAAAAGAAAAAAAAATTCGAAGCGATCAAATTATTTTTCTGAACGTGTGTTGATAATGCCGCAGTGCTTGTAATTGTAGCGGAGTAATAAATTGAATGTAATCCCAGAGAAATCAATAAAGTAATATAAAATATTATACATCGCGAGGCTCCCGGAAGGTGCTATAGATGTGTGGCGAAGGTGCGTGCCACGTGGCAACTAGGGGTGGGTCTGGCGGTCCACGCGGTGGTTCGAGGAGAGCTGGGCGGCGACGTGGGATGGTTCGTGGCCGTACGATGTTGGGTAACTTTTTGGCGGGGGATGTTTTATTTGAGCTCGAAATTGAAGCACTTGGATTACATTGGGCCAACTAATAGCCCATACATAAATATAAGCTCATATGGGCCCTGCGTTGGCCCATTCATGGCCCAAACCACAGTTACGGAAAAACTCAGGCAAAAATAAATTACCAAAAATATTTGAAATATATTTTTGTGGAAAAGTAAAACCGAAATAGGCAAAATCAGTGTACGAAAATATCTTTCGGTCCTCTCCTCTCCTCTGGGCATCTGCAGCTAGCAAACGCCAAACGCATTCAACCATTGTCTTTGAAACCATCTCTCTTCGTTTACTTTTTATTATATTTGTTTTCACCCATCGATTTCCCTCTGTTGTTCGGAATTCGCAATTTTCAGTTCATTTGATATCGCCCACAGATTTCTTTCGAACTCGTTTGTAGATCAAACATTTTTTATTTTCCTGACCTGGTACGGATTTCGTGAGCTGGAAGAATGATTTTTTCGAGAATTGGGAGTTCGCTGTCTCGTTCTTCTCGCTTCGGGGTATGCTTCTTTAGTATCTCTTCCATTTTTGTGCATTTTTGTTTGTTCATTGATGTTAGTGGGAGTTTTTTTTTTAATGTGAACTTTTAGCAAATTAGTTTTGTTTGCTGTTGGAATTTGCAGAACTCGAATGGAGGAATTAATAAAGGGAGGCTCTTGTCGTGGAATAAGGAAGCCTTTGGAGCTGGGAATGCTAATAGCTTGAATAAGGATTTCGTCAATCATTTTGATGGAAAGTTTGGGTTCGTAAGGGGTTATTTTACTGCTCTTGGAGCAAAGGGAGGATCTAAATCTGTAGCTTATTTATCGGATTTCCGCAATTTTCTTGCTAATCAAAGAACTAGTCGATTATTCTCAAGTAAAGCACCGAAGAAGAGAAGTAAGAGCCTGTTTTGTTTCCTACTTTGGTCTGTGTTTTTAGTCGTTTCTTGACTTAATGAGTTCACTTAATGAATTCTGATAGATTATGAAAATTATTATCCGAAAGAGAAGAAGGAAGTGCCAAAACAGAACGGGCAGAAATCGGGCTCTAAAGGTTCGTGCCAGCTATATAATTTGGTTTTTAAGCTTTTATTGCGCTTGATGACATTTCGTTAAGTTGGTTGGAAATAATAATGAGTTGAACTTTTAACGAATGATACAGTTCGTAAGAACTCAATTGGTTTTACAGCTGATGTATTGGAATTTAGTAGGAGAGATATCTGGCTATGTTCATGAAATCATGAGTAATTTCTTTTTTTTCCTTGCACTTCAATGGTTTCTTAGCCCAATCGATTCCTCGCATATCGCGTAAATCATCTGAACAGTGCGTTGCTGCATAGCTCATTATTTAGAGAATAGGAAGAGCTAGTTGTTACTTGGTTCTTATGTTTTACTCTTATCAAGTCAATATTTAAGTGACACAATAGTTCCAAATAATTTTGGCTATAGTTTATTATATTTTATCTTGCCAGAGGAGGGGAAAACAGAAAACGGTGAACCTTCTATTGAGAGCCTACTAGGTATGAAGAAGAAACTGGAGAATCATATGGTAGGAACTTTGGTGGTGCTTACCATGCTTCTTTTAGCGCTGACGCCTACATCTCATGAAGAGAGACAGGTCACCACCGTTCTTTGTGATTTGATTAATAGCTTAAAATCTTTGTTTAGTTGTCTATTGTTCATTTTCTGAAAAGTAGAGCTTTATTGATAGTTGAATCCTGTTGTGTTTTGAATACCATATCATCAACTTGATTATCTTACAGTTTCCACATGAATCCATTATACAAATGTTAGAATTGATGACATGAAATGCTGTTTACTGCCCGGGTATCTTGTTGAGTTATGTTAAGTCTATCAAGTTATGTTAGAATTAATACATGAATCAAGATTTGATTGAAAACTGGTTTCTTCATTTTTTTCAACATGTGTTTGATGCCATTTAATGGATTACATTGCAGATTAGTTTCCAGGAGTTCAAGAACAAGCTTCTCGAACCCGGCTTAGTCGATCATATAGTTGTTTCTAATAAATCAGTTGCTAAAGTATACGTGAGAAGCTCACCACTGAATCAAATCAGCAACGAATCCATGGAAGAACCCGATTTTCTACAGCCCACAAGTGACATCTCAGCGGAAGACAAACACAGCCAGTATAAATTTTACTTCAATATTGGGAGCGTTGATACTTTTGAAGACAAGCTTGACGAAGCCCAAGAGGCATTGGGGATCGATCCCCATGATTATGTACCCGTTACGTACGTGTCTGAAATGGCTTGGTTCCACGAGCTGATGAGATTTGCTCCAACTCTCTTGTTGTTGGGATCTCTCCTCTTCATGGGCCGGAGAATGCAAAGTGGTTTCGGGGTAGGAGGTAACAGTGGAAAGGGCGGGCGCGGGATATTCAACATTGGAAAAGCACCCATCACCAAGGTAGACAAGAACGCAAAAGACAAGGTTAGTCTTCTGTACAATTTCTTCAATCCTGTTTTTGGCCTTGTCTTTCATAAAGATAAGGATTAATTATTTTTTTAATTCTGTAATTTAAGGGGTGTGACGTTATATGGATAAATAATTTAGGATTTTGGCGTTTTACGGACAGTAACTTTCAAAATTACGCAATTTTGGAACATTATATGCCCGGAAACCTAGATTTTATCCCAAATGCTTAATTTTGAAAGTAGCTGTTCGTATAATGTCACCCCTAAATTTTCTGAAACCCTAGATTATACGCCTGAACCCTAGAATTTTTGCAAAATCTAGGTTTCTGGCGTATAAAGTCCCAAAATTGCTTAATTTTGAAAGTTATTGTCCGTATAATGAAACCCTTAAACTATTTGTCCCTATAACGCCACACCCCATAAACTATAGGACTAAAAAATTAATTTATTTAAAATAATGAATCAAGGACTTGGATTACCAAGTCTTGGGATCCTACAAATGCGTGCCCTTTCCGTTTTTCCAGGTTTATTTCAAAGATGTCGCGGGATGCGACGAAGCAAAGCAAGAGATAATGGAGTTCGTCCACTTCCTAAAGAACCCGAAGAAATACGAGGAATTGGGAGCCAAAATCCCCAAAGGCGCCCTTTTGGTGGGACCACCCGGTACCGGCAAAACCCTCCTAGCAAAAGCAACCGCGGGCGAATCCGGCGTGCCCTTCTTGAGCATCTCCGGCTCCGATTTCATCGAAATGTTCGTCGGCGTCGGGCCCTCGAGGGTTCGAAGCTTGTTTCAAGAGGCGAGGCAATGTGCACCGAGCATAGTCTTCATAGACGAGATCGACGCCATCGGTCGAGCCCGAGGGCGCGGTGGTTTCTCGGGATCGAACGATGAACGCGAGAGCACGCTCAATCAACTGCTCGTTGAAATGGATGGATTCGGTACCACATCGGGCGTTGTTGTTCTTGCGGGGACCAACAGGGCTGATATTTTAGACAAAGCCCTGTTGAGGCCCGGTAGATTCGATCGCCAGATCAGCATCGATAAACCCGATATCAAGGGACGGGAACAAATCTTTCAGATTTACTTGAAGAAGCTTAAGCTCGATCACGAGCCCTCCTATTACTCCCAGAGGCTCGCAGCTTTGACTCCCGGTTTTGCCGGTGCTGACATAGCAAATGTGTGTAATGAAGCAGCTTTGATAGCTGCAAGAGGGGAGAAAACACTGGTGGATATGGAGCACTTTGATTCAGCCATAGATAGGATCATCGGAGGTCTTGAGAAGAAAAACAGGGTGGGTTAATTTTTTTGTTCGAATGAGGAGCCTCTTTTCCTTTTTTAATCGCGTTGATTGATTGTGTTCTTCTCTCTGTTTTTTTCTTGAAAAGGTTATAAGTAAACTTGAACGAAGAACCGTGGCGTACCACGAATCGGGCCATGCAGTGGCGGGGTGGTTCCTCGAACACGCTGAACCGTTGCTGAAGGTGACCATCGTGCCTCGTGGAACCGCAGCACTCGGGTTCGCACAGTACGTTCCTAACGAGAATCTTCTATTGATGAAAGAGCAGCTTCTTGACATGACTTGTATGACCCTCGGAGGCCGTGCTGCTGAACAGGTAACATCACTTTCAGTTTCCTAGTACAGTAGAAACTCTATAAATTAATACACTTGGCATTACTAAAATTATTAATTAAACGAGTTATTAATTAATATATACATTAATAATTACGAATTTATATTAATTAATTTTTTGTTAATTTATGATGAAATAACCAAATTACATACATCTTCAAACTCCCACACCTGTGTACAAAATATCAAATGAAGGGTCAATTTGAAAGGTCCCTTCAATCTTCTACCTTATTAGAGACCGGATTCAACGTTAAATTGATTTAAACAAAAAAAATTGAGTCATTTTTCAAGAAGCCTTCAGAAATCATTCATGTAATAGTATGTGTATTATATAAGGAAGTATTAATTTATATTTTTATATGGGGTCTATAGAAAGTAGCAAAAATGTATTCTTCTAATTTTAGCGAATTATTAAGTTAGCACCCTATCCCCGAGCCGGGACCGTAAAAAAATATTATCTTAGAGTTTATTAATTAATTCAATATTAATTAATCGAGTTGTTGTATTATGCATTCACCGAAAGACTGTACCTTTATCGCGTACTAATTCTTCAGGTCTTGCTGGGAAAAATATCAACGGGAGCTCAAAACGATCTCGAGAAAGTGACCAAGATGACGTATGCACAGGTGGCGATCTACGGGTTCAGCGAAAAGGTGGGTCTCCTCTCTTTCCCCCAGCGGGAAGACGGGTACGAGATGACGAAGCCCTACAGCAGCAAAACAGCTGCCATCATAGACACGGAAGTGAGGGAATGGGTCACTAAAGCTTTCGATCGAACCCTAAAACTGGTGGAGGAGCACAAGGAGCAAGTGGCTCAAATAGCTGAGATGCTGCTGGAGAAAGAAACCCTTCACCAAGAGGATTTGGTTCGGGTCCTCGGGGAAAGGCCTTTTAAGCAGAGTGAGGTGACTAATTATGACAGATTCAAGCATGGTTTTGAGGTTGATGAAGGAGAAAAGAGTGGGCAGCAGCGGACGGCGGAGGATGGTGGTGATAGGGGTGGTGGCTCCTCTTCGCCTTTAGTGCCCGAGCCCGTCCCCACGTGAAAGGAGGACGCATCTTTGTACTATCCGTGCCGGTAAAGAGAAAAATTGTGGTGAACTCTTCAATCTTGAATTGAAACAGATAATTTAAAAGTAGGGAGGGAAGTTGCTTGAATTTTTTCCTGTTTTTTTTTAACTTGTTGATTGCTTCTTATCTTATACTAACTTGGATTTGAATAAAAATTGGTTTAATTTTTTGGTTGTACCGTATATTTGTAGTTGGGATAGTGGCATTTTAATGACGCCTAAATAAAGCGTGACCATTTTAGGACATTAAACCGAAGCAATTTGAGACATGGACCCTGAAAGTTTAATTTCAGCCTGAAATTACTCATGATTAATAGGGGAAAGGCATATGCAGTGTTAGGAAAAAATTTGATCCGGTTAGCATTTTTGACGTATTGAAGCAATTTGAGGACAATTAACGTCGCAAAACCTAATGTCAGTGCGGAATTATTTCACGTTAGGTCTAACGACAATTAATTTGCTGGAAAATTCTACGTGGTATCGAAAAAAATTGATTCAAATTAGTGCGGTTCACGTGTGTTACTTCGGACTTAAATTAAGTTTGTAGTGCTAATTATCCACAAATTGTTTCGATTTCGAAACATATTGTCCTATAATTGCCAGCTTTATTTAATTGAGCCCTCGAATGGCACTCTACCAAATATACCGAACTAAGGGTGTGTTTGGTTGGAGGTATTAAGAGGGATTAGGAGGGTTAGTATTAGTTAAAGGGGTGTTTGGTTAGATGGTTTATTTAAAGGGGAGGTTTAATTAATACCTTCTTAATACCCCTATAAGGTATTATTTAAAGCAATCCCCACCCTTCCCTTTAGTTAATCCCACACATTTTGGACAAAATTATCCTTTTACTTTAAATTTTATTTGTTTATTTTATTCTTTTTTATATTTCTCCCTCCCCCTCTCTCTCTCTCGTCTTCCCCGTGTCTCTCCCTTCTCTCTCTCTCCTCTCTCTCTCTCTCTCTCCTCTCCCTCTCCCCCCCCCCCCCTCTCTCTCTCCCTCTCTCTCTCCCTCTCCCCCCTCTCTCGCTCTCTCGTCTTCCCTCTCTCTCTTTTTCTTCTGTCTCCTAATATCGTATTTTTTAAATGAAGGGGTAAAATTGTAATTTTATTTATTTAAACCTAATATCATCTAAATCCATATACCAAACATATTGGACATCATTACTTAATCACATCAACCAAACATCCAAAAAAAACTAATACCCCCATTAAATAAACTTAACTTAAACTAATATCATCTAAACTAATCCCTCCAACCAAACGGACTCTAAAAGAATAATTAAGCCACAAAAATAAAAATTAGATTAATGAGGAGGAAAATGACAACATTATATATGACTTTTTTTTTTCCATCATGCGTACTATTACATGTTTCATGTGCGTATGATTAAATGTTAGCATCTTTTACCTTCTCATTTTAATGCACCGATGATTGGAAAGAAAACGTGAAGATATATCACTTCCATCGTTTTTATTACATAGTAATTAAGTGTATCGTGCCATCATCGCCCCAAGTCCTTCAAACTTCTCCATGATATTCAGCTCTTTCAACGTTTGAGCTACCCCCATAAGTCGAATTTAATTTTTCCTAATTAAATATATTTATTGCTGAATTCGTTATATCGTTTTGACTTTTTTGGTAATTTCACAAATTAATGCCCTCAGTAAAAACATTCAACTTTACCCTCCTTGAATACTGAAATCATAATTATGGAAAATAATAAAATCCCATTAATAACCAACCCTCCACCTACATGCAAACGACCCATTTATGGCCCCGCCTTCATATATAAAACCAAGGCCCACAATTAGAAAAGTAGTAAGAACATCAAAATATTTATTTCTATTCTCATACTCACTGTAAATCTTAGCTCTAAAGCATCTCGAAAAGAAATGATAACCGTACTTCACCTCCTCCTTCTCTTGCTGCTCACCGAAGTCGGTAACGGATCTTTCCCTCCGAAAGCCTTCGATGTCCTCAAATACGGCGCCGTTTCAGATGGCAAAACAGACAATGCACAGGTGAAAAAAAAATCGATTCTTTTTTGCTTCTTTCTTCTTCTTCTTCTTCTTCTTCTTCTTCTTCTTCTTCTTCTTCTTCTTCTTCTTCCATTTACTTCGATAGAGAGAGCTCAATTTTTTTTATCTGTTATTTTTAAGGCGTTTCTAAGGGCATGGAAAGATGCTTGTGCTTACCGAGGAAGGAGCAGATTATTTATCCCCAAGGGAACCTTCGTTGTGGGCTCCGCCTCGTTTGAAGGAGAGTGCAAAGGCTCTGTGGACTTCATCTTAAAAGGGACTTTGAAGGCTACGGCGGATCCAAGAACGATGTTCACTGATATGTGGATTGCTTTTCGATATCTGAAGCAGCTGACGTTGAAAGGTGGCGGCGTTTTTGATGGGCAGGGACACGTGGCTTGGCCTTACAACGACTGTCAGAAGAATTCTCACTGCAGAATTCTTCCCACTGTGAGTTAATTTTATGTGATTTTACCGGAGATTAAACGTGTTTTTTTTGCTTTTTTTCTTTTATGTTTTCTTGTGTTCTTTGTGTTGCTACGTTAAAACATGTGATGGGCTCAAGACAATTTTTTGTTTGGACATTGGATTGAGTTTGTGTTTTTGGTGGTTTGGTGGGGAAGATTCTTTCTTTCTTGGCATTTATGTTTTCCTTTTTGTTAAATTCAATTGTGTTTTCGGGTGGAATTGTCGTTACCCGGGTTGTCCCACGGGGGGCGCGGGTTGAGTGCGACATTCTTACTTATCAAAATGTGTAGTAATTTCTGATTATGTGAATGGTGGATGCCTATAATTTGCCGTTTTCGCAATGATTCGGTGATATCATTGTCGAATCTGAGACAGGGTTTAGGATTTCGCCTATCTTTTGGGACTTTTTTTGATATTTTTATTGTATTTTAGGCCGGATTTTGGGATTTTTGGCCTTTTTTTCACAATGATTTTGTGAAATTTTTATGGTATTTTAGAACCATGCATGTGTAAAAAATGTGTTTTTTGATATGTTGTGACTACTTTTAAGATCATGCATAATTGATATTGAAGCTCATGCACTAATACATCAAAGTTGGATTTGTATTTCAATTGCTGACTGAATAAATAATTCCTTGAATTACTATACTTGTATATTATGACGTCATAATCATTCGGATTTTACAATTATTAATCATTTTTTCTTATATTCTTCTAAAGACGCTGAGATTTGACTTCGTCAACCACTCCCGAATCGAGCACATCCGATCAATCAACAGCAAGAACTCGCACATCAACGTCTTCTCCAGCAACAACCTCACGATCTCCAACGTCCGATTGTCGGCTCCGGCCACCAGCCCAAACACCGACGGGATCCGAATCGGAAACTCCGACGGCATCACCATCACCCGCTCCGTCATCTCCACCGGAGACGACTGCGTGTCCATGATCGCCGGCAGCAAGAACGTCGACATCTCCGACGTCACCTGCGGACCCGGCCACGGGATCAGCATCGGCAGCCTCGGTCGGAGCCACCAGCAGGAGAGCGTGAGAGGCGTCCACGTCAGGAACTGCACCTTCGTCGGCACCGACAACGGCGTGAGGATCAAGACGTGGTCTCCTTCCTCGTACGGAATGGCCTCCGACATCACCTTCCAGGATCTGCAGATGGTGAATCCGAGGAATCCAATCGTCATCGACCAGCTCTACTGCCCTGCGAATAGCTGCTCGACGGAGGTAATTAAAACGAAAATCCCCAATTTCAAAATCCGTCGAAACCCTAAAATCAATTGCTCGCTGTCTCTTATCACCGTTGCTGCTTTGACAGGGTAATTCGAAGTCCGACGTGCAGATAAGCGACGTGACGTTCAAGAACATCTACGGCACGTCGAGCACCAAGGTTGCGGTGAACCTGCGTTGCAGCGGATCCAAGCCTTGTAAGAACGTGAAGCTCATAAACATTGTGTTGAGGTACAATGGAACCGGCGGCGAAGCCACCTCCTCGTGCTCTCACGTCATGGGCTCGTCGTACGGGAAGCAAATCCCCGGCGGGTGTTTGTAGTCGGCAAAATAGCCGTCGTTGCTCTCTATAACTTTTGTTTTTATTTTTCTTTAAATTGCAAATGTGGCGCCATGTGAGGATCCCACATCATGTTTTATTTCTGATCCATCTTTGAAAGAACTCTTCGGTTATTTTTATGATTTCTTTGACTTCAAATCTCGAGCGGCCCAATATATTAAACTTTGCGGCCCACTTGTCAAATATCGTAGTTAATACTCCGCTTTTCTTGGTGTTGACCGAAGATTTTTCATGAAGGTTCTGTTATGGCAACCAACTAAAATAGGCCACGTGTAAACATAGAGTATTACAGTCGTCTCCTTTTGGAAGCTGCCCTTTCGCTTTCGGCCTTCACACGTTCAAAAAAAGGCCACCTTTGTTCAAATCCCAACGCCAGTTTCCTTCCATCATAAATTACTCTATTTAAGACCCTTCGATTCCACATTAATAGCTCCCCTTCTACATCTCTCTCTCTCTCTCTCTCTCAGTTTCATTCTCAACGCCGGAGTCTACTTATTCTTTCGCATCCTGTTTTTATTATTCGAAGATCTGGTAATTTCATTCGTTTTTTTCTTTATGTTGCTAACATGGGCCTTATCTCCATTATTACAGTGGATGTGTACTTGGTTTTGTGTTCTGGGTTGGAAGCATAAAGGATTTCTTACACGTTTACGTTGATGTGTGGCAAAGCTTTTCCGATTTGAGCCCGCAGTTAATTTTTAGTTCTTGATTATCTTCTTACTTCTGTTTATTTTATTGCCTCCATAGATGACTAGGAACTGTTGTTGTCAAGAAGTTCATCCAAATAAAATTAGTCTAATGTAGAGAATAATAAGCATATAAAGATCCAATTTTTAGTCTAGCATTGTCCGTGTACCTTTACGATATTGATATATGCAGCCCATATTTGAATAATCTTACAATGTCCCCTCTTTAATCAATCAGTAATGATCTGCTGGCTTTATTCTCAGTATTTAGGCTTTTTATCAATTCAATCAACAATGGAGAACAAAGATTCCTATCAGCAAGTCATGGAACCGAAATACGAGTGCCTTCTGTTCGGTAAATGCACTTGTTGTAATCGAAAAAGAAATCGAACACCGTGGAACTTATGTGCTGATGTTTATCATCATTTTTCATCCGTTTCTCTCATTCTTAGATGTTGATGATACGCTTTACCCCCTGAGCTCCGGTATATCAGTTGAATGCACCAAGAACATCATAGGTAAAGCAAAACAACTACGGTCTCTCGTATGATTTGTACAGCATTTTCTGTAAAAACACGGTCCTTAGATTCCATCGTATCTGTTATTATTTTTGCAGAATACATGACTAGCAAGCTCGGTATAGACGAGGAAAAGGCTCCTGTGATGTGTGTTGATCTGTACAAGAAACATGGGACAACTATGGCTGGTCTCAAGGTACACTAATTTCTTGGTATATAAGTTGCTGATAATTGGTTTATTCTAATTTCTATATGTTAAACGATGATCCCTTTTCCCCGTCACGTTTCAGGCTGTTGGCTACAGCTTCGATTACGATGATTACCATAGGTATACCATAACATTCTTATTCCGAGGCTTGATAGTTTAATTGGGATTTCCTCTTAATCATGTCTTCTGTTATGTTACATAGCTTTGTTCATGGAAGATTGCCTTACGAGTGGCTGAAGACCGATCACACACTGAGGAACATTCTCCACAGCTTGCCTATTCGAAAAGTTGTACGTTTTTCAATCCCTTTTGCACCAAGAAACTCGATAAATTCCTGCTTATCTTAGGGTTTGTCAAGAAAAGATTCGATTTCATTGCGTATATGTGTATATATTTAAACAGATTTTCTCAAACGGGAATGAAGCCCACGTGGCCAAAGTTCTGAGCAGGCTCGGGCTCGAGGACTGCTTCGACGATATCATCTCCTTCGAAACTTTGAACCCCAATGATTCGACTGGAGGTGAGTGAGTGTACTATTACTAACTTTCATCTATGTTTAGTACATTACATCTATACATCAATGCGTATATATATTGAAATGTTGCAGAGTCCACGAGGGGAGAAATCGTTTGCAAGCCCCATGAAGATGCATTTGCACAAGCTTTTAAGATAGCTGATATTAATCCTAGGAAGACGGTGAGAAAAAAAAATAAAAAATTGCTGTACTACTAACCGCATTATTTGAATCTTTTTATCTGATTTTGCATGCGATATGATTCTTTTTTCTACCAGATATTCTTTGACGATTCGATCCGCAACCTGCAAACGGCTAAGAAATTGGGACTACAGACCGTTTGGGTTAGTTTCTGCGTTTGAATATGATTCTTCGATTTTAAGCCCGAAAATTTCCTTTTTTTAAATCTATATTTTGAGTGTAATAATAATAATAATAATAATAATCCAACTATATGATCTTTGCGTTCAACAAAATAGGTGGGATCAGCAAATAGAGCACAAGGAGTAGATTATGCTTTGGAATCCATTCACAACATGAAGGAAGCATTGCCTGAGATTTGGGATCAGAAAACCTCTGAGATTCACTTCTCCGGAGAATCTGCTGCTGCTGCTATTGAGACTTATGTCAGGGCTTAACTCAATTCTAACAAACTATCATTTGTGTACTTTCTTGATCTTTTAATTGGGACATCATCATTGAGATCAACTAAAATGTACTTGGATTTGTATGATATAATAATATTTAGGTAAATTCCGCTAGAACCCCACGTGGTTATATTATATAATGAAGTGCATGTTACTACTACCTTACGATTTAGTTATTAAGCGAAAACTCCATTATAGTTTCTTAAACATAGCACTGTATTCTGCAAATGGACTCGTAACGTGATTGGATTAGACTCCCTCGTCGAACAAGAGGTCTCAAAAATTAATTTTGGATAAATGTTACTCCCTTGTCACACAAAAGGGTTGAAAATTAATTTGAAGCTTGAGTTCGGTATACTGAGAGTTCAAACAATTACACAACACGGGTCCTGAATTCAATGCTGACTGAAAAATATTACTTTTTTAGAAACAGGACGGGATTTTGCTTAATAACCAAACTATTTCACCGTAACTACTTGACTAAATGGGGTGTAGCGAAATTTACATTAATATTCAAACTATAGTTCGATTCTCCAAATTACATGAGAGACACTAACACAATATATCCGACAATGCACCATAAATCTAACAATACACACATATATATATATATATGTATAATATGATTCTTACATTTGATTGAGATTCATCATCAATCACATGACATAAACAACTTACTTATTTCGCAGGCCTCCAACACGAAATCGCATTAGTGACGCGCCCCCTCCACCCTTGCAGGAGCCACTTGCCGTCTTCGTCCACCAAGAAATCCTTGTGGTACTCCCTCTTCACCTTCCCCCTCACATAACCCACGATCTCCGGGTCGAGATCCACCTGCCCGAACCCGGCCCGCAAGCACCTCGCCTGCCACTGCTTGTACGTCTCCGGCCGATCGATCCTCTCCGTCCCCTCGCACGCCACCACGTTCATCACCTCCTTGCCAAGCACCTCCTCCTCGTACAGCTTCCTCGACGGCTCCTCCCTCTCCACGGCGGCGTCCATCATCTCGAACAAGGCGGAGTAGTGGAACAGCGCCTCCCTAAACCTAGAGACGAAGAACGGCGCGTTGTAGGTCCCGTTCACGGCCCCCAAAATCATCAGATCTGGATTTATTCTCCCGATTAGGCCCATCACGGCGTCCCTGGGGCTGTTCGCCACCACCACCGACTCGTCCAGCAAGCCGTGGAGGCGGTACAGCGAGTTCACCACCACCGTCTCCTCCTTCCCCAGCCGGAGGTCTTCTAACCTAATCGTGTCCCATTTCTGTGCAATCGCGTGGTACTCGAAGGGCACGCCGAATCTCCTGCAGTACTTGGCCAGGCGCCGACCCGTGTCCTCGACCCGCTCCGCGGGTCGAAACCCGCTCTGAGGAAATTCGATTCCCGTGATTCGGAGCTTCGGGGGCCCGCCGGGCCTCTTTGACAGGATCTGTATCAAACACGGCCACTGGAAGCCGTAGAAGATTCCAAAATCGACGATGTGTAGGGTTCCGACGTCGGAGGCCAATTTCTTGATCGTACGATTCGCAAGCAAGTGCGACATCTTTCGAAAGGGGCAAGCGGTGATGAAAGTCTCGTACCCTTTTAAGATCTCCGCCGCTGAGATTTTCGGAGAGATGAAGTAAGATCCCGTCGCCGTGCCGTCCACGCGCGTCTGCAGCGCGTTGGCCATGTAATGAGCGAGCCTCTCCGTACCGTCCCCCTGAGGAGAAGAGTGCTTCCTCACGCGGGATAAGAGGTCGCTGAAGGCCCTGCGATCGTAGCTCGAAAGCGCCTGCGCGCACTGTATCAAAAGGGTTCGGAGATCGACCACTTCTTTGACCGGCGGATGAAGCCTTTGTCCTCCGGCCTTGGGCCTTCCCCTGCCGCTCGATCCCGTGGCTCTCGAGGGTTTCTTCTCCGCTGCTAATTTAGGACAATATTGTACGGAAAACTCCGTGTTCGAACACAGCAAAACCTTATCGTACATCTCGATCGATAAGTCTTCGATGTTGTTGGTGGCCGAGTGCTTATTGCTGCTTTGACCTTCTATGTACTCGTTGCTCTCATCTTCTTCTTCTTCTTCTTCTTCTTGCCTTTGCCGGTGTTTCTTCTCTCGGGAACTGCTTTGACCAACGAAGCCCAGATCCGAATTTACAGAGCAGAGCACTGAAGGGCTGGGGACGAGGAAACAAGATTCTAAGCCCTCGAAGCCACAGCAAGGAGATTCATCACAAGAGCTTTGGTCGACGTTGTTCGTAAGAACGTCGTACAGTGATTTCTCGGTGGCTTGTAGGGCGAGGCAATCGTTGAGCATGCAAGGTTTGTTGCTTAAGTCTTCTTCTTCTTCCATGAGCATCTCCGCTATGTACTTGAAGATTGCATTTGAATGATCGTTGGAATCCGAACTAGAAGGAGATTTATCGGCTGGGGACGATGGGGATTCGCTTGTTGTAAGAACAGAGGAGGCGCTAGAGACTACGTTTTCTGACAAGGAAGGCTCGGTGACAGCAGACGACGACGTTTCGTGGCTGGGAACGGAGTTTTCATCGGCGACTTTTGGGCTCTGATGATTGTAGTTAATAAAAGCATCGGGCTTTTGTTCGGGGAAGAGCTGATTCGAATGGAGATTCAGCTTCGTCGGAGCTAAATACGTCTGAATCAGAGTGTTCATCTTTCAAGCTCAAAGCCCAATTAAGGAAAATTCCTGATTATCCCCAGAAATGAAACACACGCACGGAAAAAAAAAAAAAGAAAAAATAATTAAAATAAAATGAAACTGGGGTTTCTCGTAGAGACGAGGAAATGAGGAAACAGGAAAGAAGATATTTTTATTACCTACCTTCTTCAAGAGGGCGTGAATCTGGACAGTGTCTGAACAAATGTAGAAAGTAACGAAAGAGGATAACTTTTGAATAAATCTTGGAAAGAAATTAAGTTTGATTGACTTTTCAAAGGCGAAGCTCACTTCGAAGCTGACGAGCATAGTCTTTGTTATTATATAAGGGGGAAAAACCAAGAAGGAACGTTCGAGGAAGCAGCCGTAAACATACAAATATTTCATACGTGTTGGTGCATGATGTCTCAATCATCTCTCTTTGTGCCGGTCAAATGTTGATAGTCTTTGAATTTGGAAAAAAAAAAAGAAAAGGGTAATCTTTAAAGAGATGGGTTGAATTAGATGATTCATGAATCTTTCCTCCTTAGGTGTTGCTGTCTTAGTTTCGTCGAAGTGCTTATGTCGGAAAAAAGGTTGAATTTTTAGGAGTTCTGTTGTAAATTATTGCTATTATTATGTTCAGCTTAATGACCTAAGGGTTATTAAAATAATGAAGAAATATATAATTTCAAAATCCCGTTACATGTCATGACGATACTGATAGAGAAACGTTTAGAAGTTTTGAACATAAATTAAATAATGAAATGGGTAGAGCATGTATTGATTAATGATTAACCGGTTACCGGCGGTAAAGGTTCCGAGCGTAACCTCCAAGCTTCTAGTAGCATTGACTAGTCAACCACATATGGAATCATTTACAACAAAAAATAATAATTTGATAGTATGACCTTCGAAAGAAACAAGAAGCACCAACACATCAGATTTTAATGCTTTTCAATTCAATGACGTGAATGAATATAAAAAAGAAAATGGATTTTCTAAATAAAGCTAGTAATGGTGGTTTAACTTTTAACTTTGTAGTAATAATTATAGATAATCACGTACCAGACAAAATAAAGTGCGAAATGAAATGTAAGATACTTGTGTTTCTTTTTGGTTCTGTGCTGCACTAATTAAGGTAAAAAACATAATTCAATTACAAAACTTATACACATCAAACAGTGTACACCGCTAACAAAGGCAAAGCCATTTATTTAAGTTCTACCAAACAAATCTAAGTAGAATTAGGCCATTTTTGCTTCATACATTAGATAGATCTTACTACAAAAACATCTAAGAACCCACACTGGAGAACAGCAGCTTGTAAGAGAAGAGATGAATCATCTTCTTGCAATGTGGTGCCTAAGAAACCTCTTGATCACCTGAAGAAAGGGAAAAAAGAATTGTAAACTGATAATAGCTACTGAGGAAAGCTGTTAATAGAGGAAAAGTGAGCCCTCAAATTCAAATTCCATGGAAAAAAAAAAATCAGATCTTTTCTGTTAGAAACCATTATGATATGCCTCAATACATGATTGTCATGTAAGAAGAACCAAGAAAATAGAATGAATAATAACCTTTTCCCCGTCTCCTACGAAGGCACCCAACACGAGCTAGCACAAAGAATCCGCCCTTTCCAGCCCTGCAAAACCCAGTTTCCATCTTCATCAAACATGAAATCTCTGTGATAACCCGATTCCACTTTATGCCTCAGCTTCTTCATGATCTCTCGGTTCAACATTAAGGGCTTAAACCCGGCCCGAACGTGTCGAACGTGCCACTGCTTGTACGTTTCGGGCCTCTCAATCCTCTCCGTTCCCTCACAAGCAATCACGTTTATTACCTCCCGTCCGTAAAAATCCTGCTCGAAATTCATCCTCTGTTCGTTCTCCCGTGGAATATTAGCATCGAACATGTCAAACAGAGCCAAGTAGTGAAACAGAGCCTCCCTAAAACGCGTGACGAAGAATGGTGTGCTGTAAGATCCATTGGTAACTGCGTTCACGAATATATCGGGCTTTAGCCCTCGAATCAGCTTCAAAAGCCCGTCCCTCGGGCTATCAACAGAGACCGTCTCATCGAGCATTCTACTGAATCTGAAGAAACAGTTCACAGCAAGAAATTCCCCCTCTCTAATATTTAAATCCTCCGCGTTGATCTTTTCCCAGTTTTGTGAGGCAATTGCACGGTACTCGAAAGGGACGCCGAAACGCTCGCAGTACTTCGATAAACGAACTCCCGTCTCTTCTATGCTCTGAGCGGGCCTGAAGCCCGTTTGTGGAAACTCGATTCCCGTGATGCGGAGCTTCGGGGGCCCATTGGGCCTATCGGAGAGGAGTTGGATGAGGATAGGCCATTGAAACCCATAGAGGATACCGAAATCTATTACATGAATGGTGGTGGCTTCAGAGGCTAACAGTCCAATCATCTTGTTTGCGAATAAAATGGACAGTTTTTTGAAAGGAGAAGCCATTACATAAACCTGGTAAGCCTTAAGCTTCTCGCCAGCTGTCATCTTCCGGTGGGAGAGGGATGCGTAGAGTTCGCTTCCGGTGCCACCTAAGCGTGCCTGGAGACCAGCAGCAAACACGTGGGCCAATCTTTGGTAGACATCACCTGTGGGAGACGAGTGTTCTTTGATCTGTTTTAGCTGTTCGTAGGCCGTTCGACGGTCATCGACAGCCACCGACTGGGCACAGCTGATTAAAAGGGTATTGAGATCTACACATTTCGCTGTGGTTTCCTTTTTCTTACCAAGATTCTTCGCTCCATTGGGCACGTTTTGCTGTCTGATTTCGTGGGCTGCAGTTTCTTTCACTACAGTAGCACTTCTTTTGTCTCCTTTGGCATCACAGAGAAGGAGTTTGTCCATTAATTCAGACAATTCGATGTCTTCAACATAGGCAGCAGATTGCTTGCTCCTTCTCTCCAACTCCTCGGTGTCCCCATTTTCGGGGTATTGGTGCTTTCTTCCCTTCGATCCATTACCAGATTGATCAAGCTCATCCTTTTCTACCTTTATTCCTTCTGATTTTGGAGGCAAATCGTACTTATCGAGATCGATAACGAGTAAATTGTTCGCGGGGAGAAATCTACTCGCCTCCTCCATCCCTCTCTTGAACTGCAAGATCGAATCGGTATCGTTGAAGAAGCTGTGGAGCACCGCAGCATTGCTCTCAAAGGGATTTGCATGGACAGTGAAATTACCATCAAAACCATTACCACTGCCCGATGATGATTGAGGGGTACCCTGATGAAGATGATGATGATCAGCAGAAATATCCTGCAAAGGAATATTATTGTTCTTGTTTTTTTCTCCAGGATCATCAATCCATCGAAAATCAAAGCCACCATCAACACCATTGCTGCTGTTTGTTGTGTTATCACTGAAGCTCCCAAGAAAACTTTCTGGGCTATTCGAGCTTAGATCTCCATAGTAAAGAGTGTTATTATTATAGGGAGAAGGTGGATACTTTTGGCCTATTACTTCATACAAAGATTTCTCTGCATTTCTAAGGGCGAGAGGATCGTGGAACATACTTGGCTTCTCTTCCATGTCCTCTTCGACCAATATTTGATTTAGGAATTTTAGGACAGGATCGGAATCTTGATCGTCCGGAGATTCTGTCTCGAAGCTCATGTTCGTTGATGGAGTGAAGTTATCGAGGCTAGGGCTTAAAGGAAAGGAGGGGATATCGAGGACACCGAGATCTGAAAACCCGTGGCTGATCCCATTGGTATTTAGGGTTTGAGGCTCATCTCCGTGCAGTTCGAATTCGTTGGTCATAGCTGACATGTCACTGAATCGAGGATCCATTGCAGCTACTGCCTCAAATTCCTGATAACATAAGGTGCTCAGCTTCTATAAAGAAAACAAACCACAAACGGATCAGACAATTTTCCTAGGTAGTAAGCATAAGCAACTCAGATGCTACGCCAAGCAGAAGGGCATCGAAGAAACATAGCAAGCTTGGATCAGACTATATGCAGCCAAAGACTATAATCTCGTCTTGATTATCAATTTCTGAGAAAAACAGTCTCAATTCTTAAACAAAAATCACGACCTTAAGATAGAAAATGATAGAAAATGACAACCTTAACGAGGAGTTTTGAGCACAGCAACGGCTAAACTCGTTCTTAACTTGATAAAGCGAATCAAGCGGAAGAACAGAGCAAAACCGAAGCTAATCAAGGACATCCATAAGGAAAACAACAATCAATCAACTTGGAAATTCTCGATTCATTACCTCTGTTAGTTCAAACTGAGGAGATACTTCAACGGCTAATTCACTGATGTGCGATTTGTGCATCAAACGTTCATGATTTCAATTGACATGCTTCTCTTTATCATCGCCAGAAATGAGAGGTTTCAGAGCGGTAGTGATATTTAAAGAGTACCCATTCGAGGTGATGTGCAAATTTATTAAAGATACTTTGACTCTTTCATAATTTCATTATTACCTCAGCCGCCCCCAACGTTTTACCCTGGAGAAGAGTTCAAATATTTTACAGTATAATCAGGTCTCAATACTTTATTTGGTTTGATTAAATGGGGTAAAAGTATAATAATGTAACGAATTGGGACTTTTTTCATATTAACAAATATTATTGGGGTAATAAATGCAATCATTGTAACTAGCTTGATATCCAAGGTGGAGGACACGAGACAGCTTCCTGGAAGCATGGTGACGGCACTGTGCGTGAGAGTAATGGTCAAAAGTCAAAATCTTTATATTGTCATCAAATAATGTAATATACTTCGATATATGTAATAAGCAATACAGTATGATATTGATTAGGTTGAAATAAGTGGCTCAATTCGATCCGATTACAAATAATATTTTTTAACAATAATCATAATTTGACGTCTGTCACTTCCTCACTTCAAAATAATTGTTTTTTTTTTTTAAATGTATGTAGTTTATATTACCCAAAACAACACTAAATGTAGTTTGCTCAAATAAAATCAATTCAAACAATTAATAATGGGAAAGTCAGTTTATAATATGTAACACAACATGACAATGAGTCAGCAAGGCAAAAAGCTCTTATTCTCCCCACCCAAATTACAACACTACAAAGTAAAAAATCTACCAAAAACAAAAGCAAAATAAAAATTACATAAACTGAATACATATAAAAAAGAAAAAAACCTCCCTTGCACGCCTCCTTACACAATACATTTTATACACATTTAGATTTACCAAATTTATTAACAGATACCACCACTAAGGAGCCTGCTAAATTTCTTTAAACAACCTTCAAAGAAGGAGGCAAGTATCAGGGTGTGACTTAAGCTGCTGCTGCTTTGCTTGTTGATGGTACCAATAAGCTTGAGCAGCCAAAACTCGGTCCAACAGTTTTTGAGGCACGGGCTCGCCACGCCTTTGCTGCGGCGAGATTCTCGCAGTGTGCACCAATGTTTTCCACTTATAATACTTTAATTTTTCTGGATTTTAGGATATTTTTGTTTGCCTTAAAACTCACCAATGTGAGTGGTCAACCAATGAACACAAACGGTTTTACTAAACATAGCATAAATGTTCTCTTTTTATCCTAGATATGAAATTCATATTTAGAGGAAACATCTATAAATAAATATAGTACATCAATTTAGTAGTATTACTATTTCTAACCAATAATAGATAACTAGTAGTTTATGCACACACATATATATAATATTATTTAATATTTTGAGTTATTTGTAATTTTAATAGATGAAAATTATTATTTAAAATTTAATTATATATTATTTTTAGGCATTTTAAAGATTAGAAATTAATTTGTGAGGATATAATTATAATAAATCTAAAAGTTGAATGGTATTTATAATTACTCAAATCAAAATAAATAATGGTAAAACAGTTTATTCAACAACCAAGATATGATTCATATAAGCTTGTATTTTTTTCATTATTATTAACTGATAATAGTTATATATTAGACACAATAATTTATAAGAATAAAAATCAAATAAGGGGTGAAGATTAATTATTTTGCAAGAATGAATTTAGTTCCCGAATATCCAAGATCTCAGAATAAAATAGACCAATTATTTATGTATTGTTCTGTTGTGTGTTTTATCTTTATTATTATTTTGCAGTCCTATTATCGCCTTTTTCTCATCCCTTTTAGAACAAGCCAAACCACTTCTATGTGGAGGATGGGCTTAAAACTTTAAACCTGGTTCCATTTATTTCTCTCATAATTTCTTTATATAGAATTAATTAATATATATATATATATATCTGGAGCTGCGTGTATCATCAGTTTCGCTTGCGCAGCAAGGTGCCCGATCTAGGTATTTTCATATGTTTTCTTTTATCTATTGATTTTTTACCATTATCTCATGTTCGATGATCAAATTCATGATTTTTTGATCAATCGCATGCTGGATTAATCGGAATCGAGTGCTGAATTTGATTGTTTTAGCTCCTTGTGTTTAATTTTATCTTTTCCGCGAACGAAGAAGGGTTTCTGTTAGTCAAGGAACCGATTGTTATTAATTCAGATTGAGATTTCCATCTCCAGGAGCCTTACCTTGGAAACTAGTGGCTATGTTTTCCCCCCTCCAGATATCCGGATAACGGTTTCTCTTATTTAGATTCAAAGGTTTGGTTTTTGTTGCAATTTGGGCTTTGCACATTATGTTTCATTTATAACTAGGGATATAATTGAGTCAGGTTTCACCCCGGCGGAGCGGAAAACGCTTCGAGTTCGAACTCGTTTTCATGTTCCAGCTCAAATTTATATGGTCGAGCCTGAGCTCGTTCCAATTATGGGTCTAGTGAGCTCGAGCTTTGCAAAAAAAATTAATAATATAGTCTAAAGCAAAAGGCCAAAGAAGACTTGACCAGCCTCAATTTTGCTGTGATCGAGGTTTTATTGAGCTTGCTAAATTTGTGCGAGTCACACTCTTATTTGTGACCACCGGCCTGGAAGTGGCCTGTAAGAGATGAGAGGGAAAAGAAGGCTATTACTGCTGATAGAAATCTTCAGCAAATGAAGTTGCTGAGGCCGAAAAATAAAAATCTGCTTCTTTTGTAGTGTCTATGGAGGAACCTAGTGGAGATGCTCGACTAGAAGATAAAGCAGAGATTAGTACCGATGAAGCTGGAAATGAGAAACATGAAAGAAGTCATGGGGTAGATGATGACGGCAAGGAAGAGCAAATAGAAATAGCCACTGATGAGGCTATAAATGATGAAGGCTACGGAGGGGACTATAAAATTGAAATAGTGACTCGTGAGACTATAAATGTAGTCGAAGGAATTAATGACAAAGAAGGTGGGAAGGGAACACGAGTAGTCAATACTGACAATGCCATGATGGCAACAGAAGTGAATGGTGATGATGATTTGGAAGAATCAGATCCAAGTCTGGAGATTTCTGGTTCTGAATATGGCGAAGAAAAAGGCTCTGAAAATGACGAAGCTTATGAGAATACGGTTGAAGGTGAGGAAGATGTTGAGGAAGATGACGAGCCAGTGGAAGAAGATTTTGATGATGAAGATATCAGCGAAGAGGAAGCATCGGAAGAAAGTGATGCTGGAAATGATGCTCAAGGAGAGGCAAACACTGTGGAACGAGTTGGTGAGGAAGGAAGTGGCCAAGATCCTAAGGAGGTGAAAGTAAAATTGAAGGAGTCCTCCAACAAATCTAGTAAAAGGAGCAAAGGGGTGGCAGATAAGTCAATGAAACTCAAGCCTTTGGATAATCCAGAACCCTCTGGTAATATAAAGGGAAAGAGAAAAGTGAAGAGCATGGGGATGATTTTCTTCTGCAATTCGAAGACAAAAAAGGACTGCTTCAAGTATAGAGTTTTCGGGCTGCCAGAGGGCAAGAAAGATACCGTAGATAAGATATACAAAGGAATGCGAATATTTTTATATAATGTCGATTCAAAGTTGATGTACGGGATCTACAAAGCTGCAGGACCTGGAGGTTATAACATCGAACCAAAGGCTTTCAAATCGCAGTTTCCCTGTCAGGTTGGGTTACGATTTGCACAAAGTTTATGTTGCATATCCCTTCTTTTTTACGTGTGGGTAGTGAAACGTTTTGTATCATGAAGATTCTAGCACGTGTTAAGCTGATAGGAAACATTTTTCTCCAAGAGAAGGTTACAGATAAGAAATGAGAAATGCGTGTCTACTCCAGTACATGGCAGCATTATGTAAACATGTGTGTTAGCATTAGGTAAACATGTGTGAAAGCTGAACATTTCTTTTTGCCTGACAACAAATCCAAGGAATATATTTAGGTTTGCTTACTGTAAGTGTATGTTGGTAAATTTTCGGACATGCTTATAGTTAAAGCTGGCTATTCTATTCTACCAGGTGCGATACACCGTTCTTGACGATTGCTCGCCGTTACCCGAGGAAAAGTTCAAAAGGGTGATCAAGAAAAACTACTACACAAGAAACAAATTCGACTGCAAGCTGAATTCTTTGCAGGTATAAAAAAAATCTTGGCTCCACGTTCGGTTTATAAGTGTTTGTGATATCATTCGATCATGTCATATCGTCTCCATTCACAGGTCAAGCAACTATGCAAGTTATTCATCGAATCAAGAAAGGAGCTCGGGCGAACAAAGCCAGTAAGAGGAGGACCCAAAGCAGCAGCAAAACCCCGCCCCTCCTCGACCCACGAAAGAACCCGAATGGAGCGACCCGTCAGCAGGAGGCGAACCGCCCCGTGGGCCGAACCGGATTACCACGACCGCCCTCGTAAGCGTGCAAGGGAGATCCTAAGCCCTCGTCCTCCTCCGCCAGCTGTTCCTTACTCCGATCCTTACAGGCGGGAAATCTTTCCCCATCGCGATAGGACCCACCGAGAGGACCGCGACCCACCTCGTCCACGACGTGGCCACCATTACAGAGACGAGCGGGCCCCACTACTAGAGGATCGAGAGCCCTTGCTAATCAGTCGCGATTCTTCTTACAGGGTTGCCCGTGAACCCTACCTAGACAGTTACAGAGTTGCAAGAGATTCATACTTGGAAACTCACGATCCTTACAAGGAAAGAAGAGACCCGTATTTGGAACCTCACGATCCCTACAAGGTAAGAAGAGGAGATCCGTATATGGAGCCCCTGGTCGACTCGTATAGGGACAGGCGGGTCGCACCGTCGTATTTGGGAACGGGTCGGTTGGATCCGTACGTGGATCCTTACGGGTCGTTGTACGAGAGGGATGCTTATAGAGACGGTGGTGGAAGGGCTGAGTACCGAGGTATCTATGGAGGGGGAGAAACGTTCGATCGCGTGGACCCGAGGCCGTTGAGCGTGGCGAGCAGCAGCAGGCCACGGCTCGAAATCGGGCAGCAGCAGCAGCAGCAGCTCGTTTCGCCCCGAGAACGGCCACCGCTGTACTCGGAGGCTCTGTATTCGCTCTCTCGGGCTCCCTTGGCTCGTGACTATCGCTTATAAAAGGTCTGTTTTTAGTTGCTGCTTTGTGATGCAATAAATTAGAACATAAATAACGATTTTATGAGTTGTCCTGATGAATCTCTATGAAAAGTTGGTATTTATGCTTCATTCCTTTACATTCTGAAATGGGCTTTTAAGTTGATGTGTAAGGATATTCTGGTTATTGTGTGGTTTTATTTATTTTAATGTCACCATTATATATATTGCTAGCAAACCCGTGACTCCTCAGTCAGAAAAGAACTATTGCCTAATTCTGATAGGCTGTTGTTGGTGCTCAGAATAATAATACTAGTATTATTTCCTGAAGATAATAACATGGTGGCATGAAAACAGAAATCTGGTGTTCCCCCGTAAATGCAAAAAAGGAGAATTCCCCTTTTTAAATTCATTCTCAAATACTGTTCTGACGGTGGAGAAGAAAGGCAACTCTTTTTTATTTTAATTATCACAGGATAATAAATCTTAATCTGAGACCAAAAAGAAAAAGAAATCCTACGAAAAGAGCCAAAAGATCGATCCAAAGAATAGATTGATACCCACGTGAAGAACAACCCTTCACATGCATACATAACACAAACAAAAAAGCCTTACTACAAAGTCAAGAATTCTCCCTCTCTCTCTCTCTCTCTCTCTCTCTCTCTCTCTCTCCATGGCCTCAACTCACTTCATCGTCATCTATCTCCTTCTCCTCCTCTACTCGAGCAGCATCACGGCCACAGCAGTAGTCTTGGTGGGCCTGAAAAACCACCACAGGCAAAGCAATGCCCACAACAGGAGGCCAATGCTCCAAGCAAATCAAAGCTCCTCTTGCTCCCTCTTCTTGGGGAGTTGGGTTCGAGACGAAACGTACCAATCCTACCCGTACAACTGCCCCCTAATCGACCCGGAGTTCAACTGCCTCATGTACGGAAGACCCGACACCGATTACCTCAAGTACCGGTGGCAGCCCGCAAATTGCCAGATTCCCAGGTAATAATAAATACTCTCTCTTCTGCCTTAATTTTTTGCATGAGCCTCGAGTTCTTACAGCTACACAACAGATTCAACGGGGTCGAGTTTCTAACGAGGATGAGAGGAAAGAGTGTGATGTTCGTCGGAGATTCTCTCGGAAGAAACCAGTGGGAGTCCCTAATCTGTATGGTTTCTGCTGGGCTCCCTTCGTCTTCTCCCACGCAGATCAGCAGAGGAGACCCTCTCTCCACTTTTAGATTCTTGGTACTAAATAATAATCCCATTATATTCATATATAGTATAATCAATCCCATTGAACTTTACTATATATATTTATGACAGGAATATGGAGTATCGGTGTCTTTCTACAGGGCTCCATACTTGGTGGACATAGATTCTTACCAAGGAAAGAGAGTCCTAAAGCTCGACGACATAAGGGGAAATGCAAACGCATGGAATGGTGTCGATGTTCTTTCCTTCAACACAGGTCATTGGTGGAGTCATAAAGGATCCCTTCAAGGGTAGGTAACTGACTAATCAAGCAAGAAATATTTAGACCAATTCGTTTACATAAAGATTGGATTTTTTTTTACTCCAAATTGCAGATGGGATTATATGGAAGCAGGAGGCTCTTTCTATCAGGATATGGACAGATTAGTGGCTCTTGAAAGAGGGCTGAGGACGTGGGCCAATTGGGTAGATTCAAACGTTGACCCTGCGAAGACGAGAGTGTTTTTTCAGGGAATTTCTCCTACTCACTACAAGTAAGTCTCTCTTAAATCTCCTCCACTCCACCGTTGATTTATTACCATTTATCTTTTTCTACTCTTGCATGTATGTGTGTGTAAGTAATAGAGTGTTACGGTGCCTGTCTCTATCTGTCTGAATTATTGCATAGTTGCCAGCTTATTGTAGTGTAGCAACTCCCTTTGTCCTTTTGGCTTTTGAATGAAAGCAGAGGCAAGTGGGATCTTTTTTATATTACAATTGTCCATATTATTGAGTTGGAATTAGCTGTATTTCATCAGGCGCCCATTGTTGACTGACTGATAGATACCTAAAAAAAAAAAGTACACATCTAAGCTTTTGAACTCAGAACTCGAGCTCTACTCTATATTGGGCTGATTGAGTTCTTGCATATCATCATGAGTATTTACGAACGCCAAATTTGAGTTCTTGCATCAACATGGCATGGTAATAAAAGGATTCAGAAATTGTAACCCTATTCACGGAGTTTCATGGGATATTGCTCAAATTTTGAGTCTTTTTTTCTTTCTTTGACACAATATATATATATATATACATGTATGTTGTCGGTTACTGTTGAATAGAGTCATCAGTCAGTTTTTTCTTACTGTCGGCAACATGAATGCACCAGAAATTACACGGCAATTTTTGCTTCGTCACGATTTTCCCTCTCTCTTTTTTTTTTTTGGAAAAATCTGACTACAGTCACGGTTGCAAATTAGGCCAACGGATTTAATTATACTAGTTTAAATCCATGTGTGACAGACTCATCAATCGAACCCTCTACTTCGTAATCTTTGATTCCTTAAGTTGTGATCTCATCGATCTTGTCATTATTTTAATTTAGTATCCAGGTCCCGTTAGGAAAAACGATCCAATTTTTTTATAGTATCACTTCATCGTTCTGCAATAACAATATACTGTAAGTTTGTAACACAAAAAAATTACGTCTGCAGTTTAAAACGTTCAGGTCCATATGTCTAAGGGTGCGTTTGGTATGCGGAATATGCGTGTCGAAAGTACGACTGGAAAAACTAAGTTAGCGCATCGAACAATTGTACTTCACGCTTCGACCGTTGTACCCCTACGACTTTCCTTTTCTTTTCCTCGCCGAATTCCACAAACCATACGTACCCTAAGCTTTACGAAAATCGAGTCCTTGGAACAATATATATATTTTTTTCTGACAGGGCACGAACACTACTACCGTATAATGAGATCTAATCAACTTTTTACCGTTATTTTTTGCAGCCCGAGCGATTGGAACTCGGGAGCGGCGTCGTCCGCGTCCAAGACCTGCTACGGGGAGACGACGCCGTCGAGCAGCGGCGGCGCCGCCGCAAGTGCGTATCCGGACCAGATGAGGGCGATCGAGGATGTCCTAACGTCGATGAACGTACCTCCGTTCTTGCTCGACATAACGTACCTTTCCTCCATGAGGAAGGACGCGCACCCCTCCATATACAGCGGGGACCTCACGCAGCAGCAGAGGGCTAACCCTGACCGCTCCGCCGACTGCAGCCACTGGTGCCTGCCCGGGCTGCCCGACACCTGGAACCAGCTCTTCTACAATGCCCTCTTCTACTTCAATTAGTTAGTTTGTTTAGTTAGTAATAGTACTGACGATGAGTTGAGTTATTACAACATACGTAGGAAGGAACTGAGCTACATACACTTTTTCAATATATTTTACGGTGATCATTTTAACGTTGCAATTGCTGTTGTGTATGTATGTAAAGTGGTTTTATCTTCTATGGAAGTGCATTAGTTATCAATAGAGCCAAACACAAACTGTCTCTAAAAAAAATATTACCTTTACCCGCTTCCTATCATGTTAGATTGTTTAAAAAGTAACTTTTTTTTGTTTTTTTTTCTCATAGGTATCAACGCAATGGCATCGCGGTCCCCACACTACGATTAAGCTCATGAAGGAACGAATCTGAACTTCATTGTCGGTTATGAAACGACTCTGACTTCCAAGTAGATTCGAATCGGTGACGGTGTAAATCCGCTTTCTAATCACTATACATTTGTTTGTTTGTTTTTTTTTTTTTTTAAAAAGAAGCAACTTGGGTCCGAGATTAATACAAGAGTAAGATGAGATAACCAAATCAAAGAATGCAAAAAAATCTGATTTTGATTCGTGGGGCACGTGATAATTGGACAGATAGATCATGAGGGTAAGTAAGTGAAAAATGAATGAGCTTGTTTTCTATTATATAAATAAAGAGGAACCTGAACCTTTTTTTTTACCTGACTTTTTTGCTGGTAGCTTTAATATATTAACGAGAAGCGCGGCGGAGGAGAGAAAAGGAGACGGCGGCAATGGATTGCATCTACAGAGACCCAAAAGCCCCCATTGAAGCCAGAGTCAAAGACCTCGTCACTCGCATGACTCTCCAAGAGAAGATCGGCCAAATGACACAGATCGAACGCAGCGTCACCACTACTTCAGTCATCGGAGACAGATTCATAGGTATCATCGTCATTACATCATCGGAGGTCCCCCCCCTTGACCGAATAATTGTTCAGATTCAACCGAAAAAAAAAAGGAAACTAATATTTGGCTGCTCAGGTAGCGTGCTGAGTGGCGGCGGGAGCAAACCGTTCGACAGCGCTCGGTCCTCCGATTGGGCGGACATGATCGACGGGTTTCAGAAGGCGGCGCTGGAGACCCGCCTCGGGATTCCGATCATCTACGGCGTGGATGCGGTGCACGGTAATAACAATGTCTGCGGGGCTACAATCTTCCCCCACAACATTGGCCTCGGAGCTACAAGGTTCTGCTACAACATGTCTCTTAGATCTTACTTCTTTCGATGCTTTAATGGCGTGGAATCTAATTGTGTACCCACTATAGAGACGGTGATTTGGTGCGAAAGATTGGGGAGGCGACGGCTCTTGAAGTCAGGGCAAGTGGAGCTCAGTATGCTTTTGCTCCTTGTGTTGCTGTAAGTGGTTATCACACTTAAATTTTTTTCGGGGTTTTTATGTTAAGTAAATGCAAGATCAAACGGTTAAAAAACGTTCTTCTCTTTTAGGTCGGTAGGGATCCGAGGTGGGGAAGGTTTTACGAGAGCTACAGCGAGGACACAGATGTTGTCCGAAAGATGACATCACTCGTCACGGGATTGCAGGGGCAGCCCCCCGAAGATCATCCTCATGGCTACCCTTTCGTGGCCGGAAGGTAACAAAATGCTTTCTGTTCTGTTCGCCAATGAGGCTTTAGCATAGTGGTCAAGTTGAGGCTCTCAAGGTTTTTGGAGGGGAGGTCTCGGGGGGTCGAATTTCACTGGCTACCAAATACTTTGAGTGAGCTTGTCACACATGGACAGTGGTTGCCCTGGTTGGCATATTTTGCAGGCTGGTGCACCAGCCTCGGGTTTACTTGGTCCAAAGGCCACAAAAAAAAAAAAAGCTTTATGTTCTCAGTTAAGTTGAGGGTTCCTTCCTAAAACCAATTGGTGTTAGGAGGAGGGGCCTCTTTGATTTATATATTGAGTCGGGTGAAGTTAATTTCCCGATGTGGGACAATAATCTCAACATTCTCCAATATTTCTAATGTAATGAGATCTTTGTTGGTTCATCGATTTGCTCTTCCAGAAAAAGTGTTATTACATCGGCGAAGCACTACGTAGGAGACGGGGGAACCGAAAACGGTGTGAACGAAGGGAACACTGTAATATCCTATGATGACTTGGAGAGGATCCACATGGCTCCTTACCTCGATTGCATATCCCGTGGGGTTTGTACCGTGATGGCATCATACTCGAGCTGGAACGGGAGCAAGCTTCACTCCAATCGTTTCCTTATTACACAAGTCCTCAAGGATAAGCTGGGATTCAAGGTAATAATTTAAGCCGACCCGCAAAAAAATATTTTACTGTCTCATGTAATTGTGTTCTTCTCATTCTTTTGTTCTTGTTGTTGTTCAGGGATTTGTCATTTCGGATTGGGAGGCACTAGACAGGCTCTACATCCCTAATGGATCCAATTACCGGCAAAGCATCCTCCAATGCGTGAATGCAGGAATCGACATGGTGGAGATTTTTATTTATCTCATGCAATGAATGCAGCTGCCTTTTTTTTTTTTTATTCTTCTCTCTTCTTCTTACATGTCTGAATCTTCTTGAAGGTGATGGTTCCTTTTAAATTCGAATTGTTTCTGGAAGAATTCCAGTCCCTCGTGGAGTCGGGTGAGATACCGATGGAGCGGATCGACGACGCTGTAGGGAGGATCTTAAGGGTCAAATTCGTCTCTGGAGTTTTCGAGCATCCCCTTACTGATCGGTCTCTGCTAGACATCGTCGGTTGTAAGGTACTTTTCGTGTCTTCTTACTAGAAAAAGGCACCATTTTCTCTGAACTTTCGGGACCTAGAATTTAATGTAAGATCACAGATGCTACATTTTGTTCACAATCTCTCTCAGGCACACAGAGAATTAGCAAGGGAAGCTGTTCGAAAGTCTCTTGTCCTGTTGAAAAACGGTAAGGATCCTAAGAAACCTTTGCTTCCTTTAGACAAGAAGGGGGGCAAGAGGATCCTCATTGCGGGGGCACACGCCGATGACCTCGGGTATCAGTGCGGTGGATGGACGATAACATGGGAGGGAACAACCGGTCGAATAACTGAAGGTAATAATCCCGAGAAGATTATATTTGTTTTTTTTTTTTTTTGCTGGCACAGAGTATCCCCACTCAAGTAGCTATGGGAAGAAACTAGATCCCTTGGAATTTTCACTCATCACCTAACACGATAGTCAAAGTCACTAGTGGAATTCGAGCCTGAGAACTCAAGGGACAAGAAGATTATGTCTGCTTAGATAGAGATTTTTTTGAGATTATGCATGCGTCCCACATTGAGAATTTCTTTCTTTCTTTCTTTCTTTCTTTTGCAGGCAATACTATTTTAGACGCGATCAAAGAAGTCGTCGGAGATCAGACGGAGGTCATCTACGAGCGAAACCCTTCTCCCGAAACTATTTCCCGACGAGATTTCTCCTACGCGATCGTAGCCATCGGCGAAGCTCCGTACGTAGAGACCGGCGGCGACGACCCCCACCTCAAGATTCCCTTCGGCAGTGATGAGCTGGCGATCTCGGTCGCCGAAAAATCCCGACTTTATTAATTTTGATCACGGGGAGGCCTCTGACTCTTGAGCCCCGGCTCTTGGAGAAAATCGATGCTCTTGTCGTGGCTTGGCTCCCCGGGACTGAAGGGAGGGGAATCACCGACGTGATTTACGGTGATTACGGGTTCTGCGGGAAGCTTCCGGTGACTTGGTTCACAAGCGTCGACGAGCTGCCCGTGCACGCCGGGGAGAATTCGTCTAATGCTCTGTTTCCGTTCGGTTTCGGGCTGACGTGTTGAGGAGCTCGTTTTAGATCCCGAGGAGGTTCTTTTTTTCTTCTATTCTTGGAAACCAGAGGGACTCTATTGGCTGGTTACCCACTTGTATTGTTTTAAGGAATGAAAAGCTACCGTTTGAGGGAAGAAAAAAAAAATAAACATATATGGATGTAGTGTGCTTAGTATAATAAAATTTTTAAGTTGTGAAACAATGGTTTAAGAAGACCACAGCTAAGTCACAAGAGTAGCAATTATAAAACACAGCCGACAGCTATTGCATAGGACCAGCGTCTTCTTTACTCGAACTATACTGAGAAAGAAAGAAAATTGCATCGAGTAGTGCTATCTAACAACTGAGCTGAAACGATAGCAAAGGTAGTAGCAGAGTTGTTAGTGTTTTGTTACCTATTCATGTGTGCAAGTAATTTGCTGCCATCATAAGTTCCAAGGTGAGCTCGGGTTCAATGTAGAACTCAGTCTCCTTGCCGCTGCGAGATAATGAATCAGGGGCATAGAGGGTTATGGGATCGAGGTGTCGAAAATTATTATCATAAAGAGGGATTATTTCAATCTGGATTAAGCTAATACATGTAAAGGGCCTAATTGAAGCAACATCAAAACGGTGGCAATAACGTTTACTCAGCACATCTACATGGCACTAACAATACATTCCCATGCCAATCATACATCCATGAGCTACTTGTAGGCACGCAGTGGAAACGAAAATTAATCGGTTAATCACCTACAGTCTGATGGATAAATGTATGACTTTGTATGCAATATTTACAGAATCCCTAGACTTTGCTCCCATCAAACATATGCATATTACAGATACAAGATAAAGAACACAGAAGAAAGGAAACAAGAACACAAGATATATATCAGTGAAATAAAGCAAGAGAAATAACCTGGCATATTGAAGAGACCAATAGAAATACTGGCAGATCTTTTCTAGGATGGTGGTGCTTATCTCAGGAAATGTCACTTTTCCTTGTTCCGCTTCAGAAAAGCCTCCTAAAATAAACAATAAAACAAAGATTGAAATTGAATTCACAAAATTAAAGCTGATCACTGAACGAAGACTCACAAATGTTGATTACAAAACAAATGAGAAACAAAAGGACGTCGATTTCATCACTGAAAAACGCCAAACGTAACCCTAGAGCTTCGATATCTGGCGAAATCAGACGCTTAGACATCTCCAACAATCACGAAACAGAAAGAGAACGATCAATACACCTTATTAACATTTAATCACATAAAGAAACTTCGACGGAGCTGATTACCAGGAGACGTGAGCATGTTGCGAATGGTCTGAGAGACCATAGCAGCTTTCTTGTCGATCACGAATTCGAAACCTTCCGCGCTAACCAATGTAACCATATCATCCTTCTTCATCTTCGTCCCCAAACACGATTGATGAGACTTTTCGATGATTAATTCAATCGCTCGATACGAGACAAAAAAAGTATCACCACTGATCTCAGCTCGCCGATGAGCTCAGAAGAAAAAAAGAAACGGGTTTTGTTCTTGAAAATCTCCTTGGATAAAGACCAAAATAGCCTTGATGATAAAAATAACTCAAAATTTATCTTAAAGCACGTGTAATAGGAAGGAATATATCGTTTGACCTAAGACTCCTCAATTTTTACCAATACAATCTATTTTTGTAAATCGTTGAATGTAAATATTTGCGTTTATAATCTAACAGCCATGGATACATATATATATATATATATATGTATACATAGTTTTAATTATTAAAATCAAGACGAACAAAAAACATCCATAGTTGAAGCATCAAAAGCAAGCAGTTCATAAACATGCATAGAAACACAGAAGTCCAACAACAGAGATAAAAGATGAAAGCAAACAAAACAAATATAAAAACATAGCAAAGCAAAGCAAAGCAAAGAAGAAGAATCCCTTCTTCTTCTTCGAACAGCCACCGCATCTCTTTCAAGCAGCAGTTTCACGAGGACCATCTTCAACGGTATCTTTGTTTATCTCCTCCATGTTCAGAAACTGGTCAACGTCGATCATCGCTTCATCATCGACTTCTTCTTCGTCCTTACTCCCCTCAACGATCTGTTTCAGCCTGCGAATCTCTTCCCTGATCTTCGCAGTCTCCACTGCCAACAAAACCAGCATAATATAATAATAATTAGATTTTTCTTTATTGATGGAGAAAGATATATATATAATATTATGTGATTTATATATATTACGTACTCTCGGAGATCTTTGCTTCTTGGGAACGGATGTCGAGTAACTCTCGCAGGGAAGCATTTTGCTCCTGGAGAATTTTGTTCCTCTCAACGTACCTCTCGATTTCTTGACTGAGGCGAGGAATCAGCTCCTGCCATTATTTTATTGCCCACGTCAGCAATAAACACACACACACACACTCCCGAGGAAGAAGACAACACTATTCCAAAGACATATATATATACACACACGTGCATAAAGCTAGGGTTTTTTTTTTTGTACCTGAAGCTCCGTCAACTGGCTCTCCATGATTGCGACATGAATGTTCCTCGATGTTCTCGATCTCTGAGCAGAGAGCCTGTTGGAGATTGTCCTGAAAAGATGAAAACATTAGAAACTGATGGAACTAATTAAGATATATATGTAAGAAACTCAAACTTCGAGAACCCGTTATTAAGGCGCCATAGACCATACATATATACATGCAAGAAAACCCTAAAATTTCAAAAATTCCTCCAGGCACAATATATTATTACCTCCGAATCTTCTTCGAGTCAGCATCTTCCGGGTCCGAGCCGTCAACGAACCGAGCCCCATGTCGGTCAAGAGTGTGGGCTGCTCTACGAGCAGCAGACGATGGAAGGGCCACCACAATACAAGGGGCAGTAGCTGCAGGCACCTCAACAACGTTGCTGCTGCTGTTGATTTCTTGCTGTGGTGGCTCAGACTTCGCACTTACCTTTGCGTTGCTTGAACTGTTTTCAGAGGGCATCAATTCTTCGGAGAGCCCTACAACATCAGCGGCAGCGTTCTTCAATCCTTCCTCCATTTCTCAGATTCACACGGTATATATGATTGATTTTCTAGCAAAACAACACAGAGACATATATAATCAGAAGATGGAAACCTCAAAGAAAGGAAGAGAAGAGGAAGAAGAAGAAGAAGAAGAAGAAGAAGATGGCTGATGTAAGAGAGGGAATCAAACCTCGGAACTCAGTGCAGCCGGTGTGAGACCGAAGAGCCTAAGGCAGCCCGTATATATATAGGAAGATGTATGTATGTATGTATATTGAGAACAAAAAATGAAAGATGTGTTGGTGGAAATGTTAGACACAGACAGCTAAAGATTTGTCTCCTTGTGTATAAATTCGTCTTTTGTTTGTAGAAAATTTAAAGTTTTTGGAAGGCAGTTACTACTCAACATATACTCACCCTGAATTAGGTGGAAGCCATTGTTCTTATGTATCATAAATGGCCTCTCATTACAACCTGATGCAGATGAAGCTTTGAGAATGATATATTCCTGAGTGAAGTAAGTGACACTTGTAATAAATAACAAAGGGGATTCATTGATGTTGTATGATTACACAGAGGCAGCTATAGTATTAATCCATAAATGAATGTATTATGACAATATTTACAGCCAAGGATTTTACTTTTTCTGGTACATCTTTTTTTCCTGTGAAGTTATGAATGTGATATCCGAATGCTGCGTCTATCATACGCGCGCCGATAGATTCTTACGATTTCCATAAAAACCGATATTACCCGATCAGCCTTTTGCTGCAACGGTAATAAGAACGTTGGAGAACCTTTCGTCGTGTCCTAGAAAAAATAAAATCATTCGGTTCGTTATATTCAAATTCTTTAGGTAGGGTTTTGATAGACGATGTGGCAGCGGAAAGCAACAAAATCGAACTTCTCTTTTTTCGATTGATCGTTTAGAGATTCGGTTTCATATGATTGGCGATCTATCACAATCCTCAATCCTTGAATCGTACACACAACGTCACACATAATGGCGATCGAATGTAGGTGTTTACATGCCATAATAGTATCTTTTTTCTAACCTAAACTTGCAAGAAGCATATTTTTTAACCTAAACTTGCATGGATTTTTTATTTTTTTTTTGTTTAAAAACGTAGCCTTTGGACCAAGTAAACCACGGGGCATTGCTTTCAAATTAGGCCAACCAGGTAAACGTGACTACTCTAAGCCGCCTCATTGGCAACTTGTAAGATTAGTACGTATTAATACAACGCATGTCTTAGGTTTGATGTAGTAGAAGCTTATTAATTTTGTCACCTCTAAATTGATTCAACGACAATTTGAAAATAAATGGTTTTGTGAGAATATATACGCATTCTTATTTTAAAAAATAAAATAAAATAATCCGACCATTGATCTTCTCAATGGTCAAATATTATCACCACCCGTGAGCACATATATATAAACAAGCTTTCTCTCCTCCAACGCCTCGTCCGATCAGCTTTTTTCTCTCCATCTCATCATCTGCTCATAACAAAAATTCCATATTATGGAAAAATGCAAGAAAGCTTCGGATCATAAAAATAATTCGAAAAACAAAAACGACGCGAGGAGGCTGCATAAACACGCACCGCCGCCTCTCCAGCCCAAGAAGATCAACACGAAGAAACTGACGACCTCCGATGAAGAAGAAACGTTCGATCTCAACGCCATTCCGTTGCTGTCCCCGCTGGCAATTTCGCCGGGAACCCTAATGGCCGCCGCCGACGACGGTGGAGAGAGGCGGCGGCAGAGGGAGGAGGGCGGTGGAGGACCGGTGGTGGTGGAGCCACCTGGTGCGGGGAATAAAGGGTGGAGGCATCCGGCCCTCGGTGCGATGATCGAGCCTAATAATAATATTTCGGGGTTTGGTGATTTATTGTTCAAGACACAATGCATGCTTCTCAAATAATCTTTCTTTCTTTTCCTTGGTTGATCTCTTTCGCATGTGCCTATATATTCATGTAATGAAAATCATTATGCGATGTCATTTATATGGGGCTCGGTGTTGTTTGTTGCCTGCTATTAACTTATTTGCGAAAGATAATGTGGTTATTCTGTTTAATTTGTGTTGCATTTATGCATACTCGTGTAAGTAAATCGCTAACAAGAATTGAAGATGTGTAGAAGATGTAATTAGCTTGGAGAAGGAAATAGTGATTTAGTGCAACTTCAATATTATTATTACACTAGTCGAGATTTTTCATAGTTTCAAAGTCCATCTTCTGCATATGAACTTCGACTGCAAAACGGAGCTCTGTATGTACATGAGATATCGACGCACGGTCTAAACATATATATTGAGAGAGGGAGAGAGATGGAGAGAGATGAGAGAGATGGGAGGGAGATGTAATGTAATGTGAAATAATAAAACATGTAATCCATGGTTTTGATCTTCATAAAGCACCGGGTCCATTTCAGCATTTTCTCCAGACAAAACTCAGAAGTCAAATTCACCAGTTGCCTGTAGGAAAACGACTCATTATTAGAGTTCAACTTCAACTTGCAGGAAAAAAAGGACTCAGGTTACCAACAGTTTAAGAAGATGAACAAGAAGAATCACCATTTGCAGTTGCTCCTTACATGGTGAAAATTGGATTATATATTTGATTATTTTCAGACTGAAAAAGGGAGGCATTCATAGGATAAGATAAAATTCAAAAACACACCTTGTTGAGCAGAATATCTTTATCGTTAACATGCATGATGCCATTCTTCAAGGTGCATTTCCACCTGCTCTTGGTCCGGGTCACCTAGATATATAATATTCATTCAACAATATCAGCAAAATACAAAATACACCAAGGAAATGAGTTGATGATAAGTACATGAAGAGAAACAAACTATAAATGATGGGTTCGTATTTAATAAGTTGTACCTTGTCAAACTGTGCTAGGACCAAATGAGTTGTGTTTAGATCCTCCTCCTCAGACAAATCATCTGCCTCAATGTCATCGTTTTCATTCAGAGGTTCATCGTCATCGTCATCAACCGTATCCATCTGAGCAGCAGCAGGCGTTGCAGCTTGCATCTCTGGAAAAACAAAATGTTAATTATTATGAAATTGGACAAAAACATTGCATTACATGAAAATATTTTCTAGGATTACCGTTTGGCATCGGTGTATTTGCGATATTATAGTCTTCATTCACAGCTCCTTGGTAGTTGTATATCTTGCGGGTCAAGTTATGAAATAAATAGTGCATCATCTTTAAATAAAATGGAAAATTGAAAATGCAATGGGAGGTGATCCAGGAATAATTGAAGATAAAAGAGTTGAGGTGATTTTTGCCCTCTTTCGGCGGCTGCAATATGATGTAAATGCATCATCCCATTGGGAATCAATATTTACAGAAAGAATAAAAATAAATCATAGCGAAAAGTTTGCAGCACATTTTCTAATATGTACTATGGAGATTCCCCATCTCTTTAAAGCATCCTCTATTATACCCTATTGCTATATTATCGGTAATCCGTTTCAGATTTTCTTGTGAGTTACTTCTCACTGACGAACTCTGCTACACAATCAGCTCAGGTCCACAGGTTAAATTGGTGATGACAAAATTAATTGGTTCTCTTCCTCTTCAAACTGATCAAATCATGAAAAGAGAAGTTTAAATGCTTTGGTGCATAAAAAGGTGTCGTTAGCCCATTATTCCCCGGGCGAACAGGCCCATACATTCACTGGAAGCATGCTTCATTGAAAAGCAATAAACAAAATCCTAGCAACATATATGCTCTTTGCCTTTAATAGGGAGCAAAACTTACATTGAGAGTAGAAAGAGCATCATCGTATGGATCAGGAATGGGACCATCTGACTGGGGAATCTTTGTTGCATGTAATTCTCCTTGAGAAACTTGTCCATGAGAATAAAGAAAATTTGTGAAGGTACCATGAGAAACATCGGCGTTCTTGGACGAATAGAAATCTGCAATCACATCCTAATTTTTTAATTGCATATTAAGCATACATACTAGTTTTTTCTTTATAATACCTGATGATCAGGGAAAACTTAAGAGAAAGGAACGCGCTAAACATCCAAACGAGGAGCCAAAGGATACAGAATGAAATTACAAGAAGTATTATGTCAAAAAGGCTATAGATAAAAATTCAAGTATATATATCCAGAAAAAAGATAACATGAGGATCAAGAAAAGATACTTCAGTATTTATCATGCCTTTGGAACTAAAACTTAACTAGCAATCTTTATTAACTGCTCCAGATTTTACAAAGAAATAACCTAGATCCGTTTTTCTAAAATCATGCATTCAAAGGTAACAAAAACTTCAGGTTTGCAGCTCAGAATTAATATTATACCTTCAGTTCATCCGTAATTACATCCCCAGCTCCATCTTGCTGAGGAATGTATCCGCCACCAGGGTGTTTTTGAGGGAATTCTTCACGTTTTCGTTTTCCCGATGAAGCCATGAAAAAGTCCTTCATTTATATTTTCAGTTCAGTTTCTATACACATTTCTTACTACTAGAGCAGGCACTAATGAATACGGAGGTGTAAAATAGCATTCTCCTTGAAATTAGACACTTAAATCAATCATCTCTTTCCATTATATTACACAATATTCAAATATGGAACAAAGCGAAATACGAAATGGAAAAGTTTAACTAGAGAATTCAATCAAGCATAGCGCGTTTAAGTCGTTATCGTTAAACAAACATAACATTCGTTAAAATCCACTTTTTTCCATTGGTAACTGGAGCTGCCAAAGAAACCAAAATGACCTACAAAGAGAATCATCTCTTCTATCGCTCCTGAACTTCGTTATCATATCAACCTCTACAAACCATAACAAAACAAATTACCTGAGTTGTAGGTTGACGAGGGGCGCCCCTCTCACTCTCTTGCGAGCCACCATAACCTTCAAGAAGAGAAAGGAGATAAATTAAGGAATATCACCAGATCCTACCTTTATTCAGATGCTATTACTCTTAATAGTTCGATTGAAACTGTTAGAAATGCTCTCCATGGGGACTCCTGATTATTTTACCCACCAACATTCACATCAAGCGCAGGCCCTTGGATTAACCAAACCGAAGGCGGAAGCTGCAGGATTCAAATCAGTTTTCCATTTTTAATGCCGGCCAAAAACAGAAGCTAATGAAGCCTTATCTTATGGAAGAGAACCATCATACGTATGATTAACTTAACTGGAATGCGAATATGAATCATTACTGAGATAAATGGAAGAAACAAAATAGGAAGGCATGAAACTATAGATACCATGAATTGGCTTGGTTTTCGATGCCCAGCTTTTGCATTCTCAGAAGCACCTACATTGTTGTTTGCTGACGCATACTCGTTAGGAGTCAGCAGGGTCCCACCAGTTTGAATGTTGTACAATGAACCATTATCACTTCCAGGAGTCTGAGGAGCCACTCCAGTCAATGGAGTTTGCAAAGGTGTCTGCAATGGAGTCTACACAATCACAAATGCAAGGGTTATCGATATAAAATAATATTCACGTTAACCTTACATTCTAATAATTGAATAGAAAAGAGAGAAACTCACCGGTGGAAAGAGTAAATCAGCAGTAGGAGTTTCATACTCATCTCCTTCGTACGGAACGTTAAGATCATGCAAAGGATTTGGAGTCATACCACTGCCCGCAATAGCATTTTCAATACCGGACCTGTCTATCTTTCCCACAATGGCTCCGGCTTGCATCATCTTCATCTCCCACAACTGTACATATCCAACACAATACAATATTGCCTCAGTTTACCAGATATATTCAACAACTACAAAATCAAAAGCTTCGCAAGAAAATGGTGGACATAACAGTCTATAAGCAACGGAGAGTAGTGCTTTATTCTATAGGTAACGCTCTCTTTTCAAATTATATTTTCCCTTTCTTCCTTCAAAATCATTCTTTGAAATATAAGCCCAACCAGTCATCCACCCAACAACTACCACAGATTCAAACATTTCTCTGAAATTGTAAGCCCAACCAAATATTCGTAATCCAACAACTGAACTGGATATAAATAGATGAATTAGATAAATCTTTTGCATCAACGGCCACAACAGTTCCTAAAACCCTATTTAATCCAAACGAAAAAAAAAAATCATTACGCCTTGGAGCTCATTCAGTACGCCTTCACCTGGTCCACCGTTGCCGATGAATTCATCGCGGACCTTGTTGATAACATCCTCGATGACATGGACGTAGACATTGCTAGTAGAAGATGCCGCCATTTTCGCAGGTTCTCAACAAAAACGGAAAAGAAAAAGTACAGAAATCAGTGAATTACTGATGAATTTCTGCGTAGATTTGAGAGCGAAGATGCTTTTTGAGAGAGAAAAAAATGAGAAATGTACGAACCGCGAAGAGACAGATGTGCAAGAGAAGAGGCGGAACAGAGAAATCAAATAGATGGGAATATAAATAGGTTTGCATCCGTTTACGTTTTGACTACGCGCTTGAGGAGATCTGATAATACACACACACACATATATATATATAATATTTAATTCTGAGGATGATTGTAAACTTGCGTCATGACATCATTATTTTTCATTAAAATGTAATGCTATAATGACATCATAATTTTAAGAAAAATTACGGTACTATGTGCTGTTTAAGGCTTTTGCAGCTGATCCTCGAAATTATTTTGAACTCCAAACGTATTTAAACCTTTTCTAATTAATTAAGTGCTCAAACTATTTTCTAACTCCGATCGGTACATTTGTATCTAAAGCCTTGTTGATACAGCTGAAAAAATATAGCTCATCTTGTTGTTTATCAGGGCCTTGTTGTCTCTTTGAGATTGACAGAAAGTTAATTCATTTTTCAAGTAAATAACCGTCGGTTCCTTTGCGAGCTCAGATTCGACTTCATTTTTAGTCCTCAGCACAATCAAACAACCTCGTCTGAGGTAAGAACAAGAATAAGGGCACGACACAAAGCAGTTGGGTCGTAATTGAAATAACCCAAAATATCAGTTTATAGTACGTAAAATTGGATCTGGTGAACTGAACGAACCCATTTATTGCAAATGACAATAGCTAAAAAAATGTAAACAATAGCTCTCTATGAATAAACCGCTGTGTTCTCCTCTCTCTATTTGTGTACAATCAATTTGAAGCTCGCCAGAAATTTCCAGACAGAATCAGAAACAACATGGAAATTTGTCTGCCAAATTCATGAAAGATAACAACAAGGTGTTACCGGTATTTCGCTGATTTAAGTTTCCACGGCGTTGTTGTTGTTGCCTTCGTTGAACTCTTGAAAGAACGTTTTAGCAGCTTCGTAAGTGGACCAGCAAATCGCAGCTGCAGGGGCATGGAATAGCATTCTCGGCATCCAGCCTCTCATGAGACCTCTGTAACCGTCTTTCTTTACTATCATACGAAGTACATCTCCGATCGAACCGCTTACGAATCTATCGCATCCACATACACCCTGCACAAAGAAGCTCATACTGGTAACTAACAGGTTCTTTAAGAGAGTGGCCTTTGAGCAAGTCAATTTTTAATAAATATCCTCCTTGACAGTTCTTTTTAGTCAATCACCTTAATTTTAAGGGTACTTTTTCTCTTTAGAATTGTGCTGAGAACCCACAGTGGGTTTTCTGTCCTCACGGGTTCTCAGCAATATAAAGGGTTCTCAGCTCCAATTTTGAGCTGAGAAACCAGTATTAAGCTGAGAACAGTGGGTTCTCTGCACCAGGTGGGTTCTCATCACCAAAATTGGAGCTGAGAATCCACCGTAAAATAAATTCCTCTACGACATTACCTACTACATAGATATATGTTATATGATGGAACCAAAAACTCAATCCTTTATCTTGTTTTTATACCTGACACTGCAACTGAGTCTTCACCACATCAAGCGGCGTCGTGGAAAAAGCTGCCAAAGCCCCGGCGGCGGCACCAGCCGTTGCATGAACCACCAGCCCCTCCTCTCCTATGCTTTCCGGCGACCAAATCCCCACCAGACCTCTCTTCGCTGCCTCGTAGGTTGCAAAATGAATGGCTGTAAAAGGAGCATTCATAACCACAGTAGTTCTATACGATGCATAGAAAGCCCCTGCCCCTTCGTCCCTCAAAACCCTCTTCACACAATCCCAAACATTCTTATAAGGACTACTGCTCAACTGAAGCCTCTGCTTCACCATATCCATGGGAGTCAACACAGCGTCGCTCGCTACAGTAGCACAAACCCCAGAAGCCGCATGAGCAAAATGGTTATCAGGGTCTCCATGAGAAAGATTCTTCTTGCATAGTTCGTAAACGGAGAAATAAACCGCGTGGGCAGGGCCCGCACCGATTCCCATAGCTGCGATGCCACGGTAGAGGCCCTTTGCTCCGTCCGTTTTGAGGATTGAACTAAGGGCTTGCTTAACGGACGCCGATTTAATTGGGCACGAACCTAGGGCTTGCATCTGGGTCTTGATTGTGTCGACCGGGAACATCGCCATGTGTTCAACCATGCCGGCGATTGAACCGGCGACCATGAATTGGTGGAATTTGAGTCCGTCGTGGTCGGCGGCGGCGGCGATTTCGGGATTGTAATCCGGTTGTGGCTGGGTCATGGGGATTATGTGGTCTGAGTTTTTGAATTTCGGTGGAGCGTTGGTTGCCATTTGAAGTGGATTCGCGATACAATTGTTCGATTATGTTGGTGCGCTCAGGTGGCTGTGGCTTCCATAAACAGGAATTCTATTTCAGGTTTACGCAAAATTGGGGAAATTGGTGGGATGATGGAGAGTTAATAAAATTGGGGCGGGAGAGACGTGGGAAATTTCGAGCTAGGGTTCTAAGGAGGATTTTCTGACTTTTCAACGCGCGAGGTCTTGATATCTCAATCGTAATACTTCAGTTTATAGGGGTCATAAGTGTAATTACAAATAAACTATAGTAAGGGGGCTATTACTGCAATTTACCATCTTCACTAATAAAATTGATTTGCTTTTTCTGCAGCTTCGTCGACTCAATCGATATAGCTGATCAGCAAAGATGGATCCCCAAAGCCAAGGAGAGGATAAAAACAGCGACATTAAGCTGATGAAACTCACAATAAAATTCATGGGTCGTAATATACCCGTTGAAGTCGACGCAAATTCAACCGTTAGAGAGCTCAAATCCCTCTTACAAACCCTAACAGATGTTCTTCCTCGTGGCCAAAAGCTCATCTTCAAAGGTTCCTTCTTTACGTTAATCTGTTAGGATTTTGCTTCGTCTTGGTTTTTTATGACAGATACTGTTCATGGATTAATTTCTTTGAGCTCGAATTTCAGGTAAAGTCCTTGCCGACGACGATGCGAGTTTGCGGTCACTGGAGATTGGTGATGGGTCCAAGGTTATGCTCTTGGCTTCGCAGGGTCTTCATCAAGGGGTATGTTTGTGTTGCTCATTTGCATTGCATTTACTGATTAGTATGATTGTGGATTGTGTAATGCTTTTCTTACGTGTTCCTAGGACGATCCGTCGAAGAAGAAGCCCACTGCTTTGACTAGTAAGAAGATGGTGCCCGATTCCACAAAATTGAAGAAAACAGAGCCTCCCATCACAAAAAGTAGATTTGAGCGGTGGAAAGCCACCGGTGTGATAGCGTTATCTGATAACGGTCTTACGGTACATCTGTTTACTTTGAGTAGAATAGTTGAGATTTAGACATGCTTTAGTGTTCATTCTTACATGAAAATATTCCTATCACTGTGTGTATGTCCTAGCCAGATTCAGTATATTTGCATTGTATCTTAATAACTTAATTATAAATAAGCATTAGTTTCTTTGATCTTTCACTATCGTGTTGAGAAATCTCGCTCGTATATGTGTTGATGTGGTGCAAGATTATACCTGAAGAAGTGTGGACGTGTGCACCTGATGCTAGAGTTCTCGATTTAACCCACAATGCAGTGCTTGAGATCCCAGCAGCCGTGGGAAGATTAAGTGGCATAAGGGTAGGTACAGAAGATTTCGTCTACTCTTGCTTACAAATCTCTAGATGAATTAATATATCACACCCATGAACTTTTTAAACAAAAAAAAATAAAAATTCTACTGTTTGAGCAGAAATTGCTTCTTGATGGCAATAATTTACCAGACAATTCCATTGATTGGGAAGGGATAACATCTCTCAAGTTTCTGGAGGTTCTATCACTCAACCAAAATAAGTAATTTTTCTTTTTTTTTTGCACTCCCACTGATTCTTTTTTTCCGGTTATTAGTTACGAAAAGAAAATTTATATTAAATTTGTATTTGTATTGTTCTAATTCTTGTGTATGGTCCTCCAGCATTACAGCTCTGCCTTCTAAACTAGGCACTTTGACATGCCTGAAACAGCTTCAAATAGGAAACAACAAATTAACATCCATCCCTAGTGAGATCGGTTTTCTTACAGCACTTCAGGTCTTCAAAGCCCATAACAACAGGTAGTAGAGTACCCAAAAAATGTAATTTAATATCTTTTATTCCTCAATCTTTTACAACGCAATTGTAATTAACATCTCATTGAACCTTTTTAATTTATAACTGACATATACTGCTTATTCCAGGTTAAAAGCTATTCCTACGACAATAGGGCAATGTGTTTCTCTAGTTGAAGTATGATCCCTTTCTTCTCTATCTTTTTCATTGTTGCATGAAATCTTGATTTTGGGATCAATGGATTCCTTAGCAATGCCCAATCATGATAATTTGCTGCAGGTTGACCTTTCACGTAATCTCCTAACCGAATTGCCAGACACGATTGGCAACCTTAAACAGTTGAAGGTTGGTCATTTTTGTACGTGCTGTTTTTCTTGAATTTCTCATTTGTTCCCGAGAAATCCCGCTGTTGATAATTGTTCTTCGTCTCTGAACTGCTACAAATAAATTACAGGCATTATATCTCAGTAATAACGGGCTGAAATCCCTTCCCAACACCCTATTCAAGATGTGCTTGGAGCTTTCGATTCTTGATCTTCATTGCACGGAAATAACAATGGATCTTCTCCGTCAGGTGTGTGAAAATTCGAAGATGTTCGAATTTTGATATTCTCGGGTTTTCTTTGGTGTTAATATCTCTCGTGTAATAGTTTGAAGGATGGGAAAGTTTCGACAGGCGACGCAGAGACAAGCATCAGAAGCAGCTGGATTTTCGAGTTGCTAAGTTTGATGAAGGTGCTGACAAGAACTGGTAAGAAGAGGCTTCTCTCTCTTTTTTTGTTTTTTTTTTTTTAAGTCACTGCTTGGTATTTGGTGTAAGAAAACAATGGCTGGCCGGAATAGACATTATTATTATACGTTGCGGAGTGTTTTATTTTTTCCATTGTGAAGTTAATATAAAGTTTTTGCCTTTGTGTGGTGATCTAAAGTACAATAGGAACTTGAAATTAATATTTAATTATTTAATAAATTTTCTAAGATAATTGTTGGCCGGTCATGGTCTTATATTAATAGTAAGCTAAAATTAATAGTTCGATAAAGTTTTTCTTATAATTTTTCTAAATTATGCTATACACTAATACACGAATGATTGGGTAAAGCTGTTGTGAAAAGTTAATTGTTTTTCAAGGTTTGAATAGTGTTTATAATAGTTAATGGTAGAATAATTAAATAAAAAATAGTAATATAATAATTGTTATTTATCAATTAATTAATAATTCCTTTAAATAATACGTATTAATTCACAAAGTTTATTACATACATATATTAACCAGTATAACCCATCAACATTAGCTATCATCATTAATTAAAAGTAAAATTAAAGTATTAAATAAGATGAAATTGTTTGATTAATTGCCAACTAGATGTAGTGCGATTAAAAAATTCAAGTATTCGATTACGTACCTGCTGAATTTGCCGTCTATTTTTAATGTGAATTGTATTTGCAATTTGGCGTTTTCTCGCGTAGGTTACGTCGTAATGGTAATTATTTCTCGTAATCGTGGCGCGGAGCCCACAAGCGCGAACCATCAGCGGACGCCACCTATGGCTTCTTGTTCATACTTGTTTCACCGTGATTCATCGTTGAATCGAGAAGGATCTTCCTCAAATGCCGACTATCTCCTACCTTCATTTACGCCACCGATCGTTCCGAGAGCTCATGTGTGCGAAAATCACGAAAAGAATTGACTTAGAAAGGTAACCAAATCGCAGTTCGTTGTTAATCTAGTTTTTAGGGCATGCTGCTGATCGCACCGCGTGCGTTATGATTTTCCGTTGGAGACCTTATATTTGAAATTGAGTTTCTTCTAGGGTTTTACTTCTGATCACTTTTTTCCTTGTACTGTACCTTCATTACGTGGGTTAGGGTGAGGGTTTTACATCGATCGTTTGTTTAGGAAATATCGGTTTAGTAGTGTTTTTTTTTTTAGTGCTAAAAAAATAGCTTCCTTTTTTGTAGTATTAATCTTGAACGAGTTTGTTTTCTTTTGTTCTTTTTTTCTGGATGCGAGTGGGCATATAAGGTAAGGGAGAGGTTCCTGTGGCCATGGTTGAGCCCAAAAGCTTCAAAAGCGACACCTGTTTCCTTCTAAAAGATTCAGATATTTCTTCGCACCTCAAATATGGATCATAGAGGTACCAACGTGTTGATGCAGAGATACGAATTAGGTAGGTTGTTAGGTCAGGGAACATTTGCAAAAGTCTACCATGCTCGAAACATCGAAACAGGCCAAAGCGTGGCCATAAAAGTGATAGAAAAGGACAAAGTCTTCAAGGAAGGAGCCGTACATCAAATCAAGAGGGAGATATCCATCATGAGAATCGTGAGGCACCCTTACATCATCAACCTCTACGAGGTCATGGCCACGAAGACCAAGATCTACTTCGTGATGGAGTACGCAAAAGGAGGAGAGCTCTTCAACAAGGTGGCCAGGAGGAGGCTGAAAGAAGAATTTGCCCTCAAATACTTCCACCAGCTGATAGATGCCGTCGAGTTCTGCCACAGCAGGGGCGTGTACCACCGCGATTTGAAGCCCGAGAACATACTTTTGGACGAAAACAACAACCTGAAAGTTTCTGATTTTGGGCTGAGTGCTCTTTCGGAGTCGAAGCACAGAGACGGGAGGCTCCACACCGTTTGTGGGACCCCTGCTTACGTTGCACCTGAAGTGATAAACAGAAAGGGGTATGATGGTGACAAAGCTGATATTTGGTCTTGTGGGGTGATTTTGTACGTGTTGTTGGCTGGTTACCTTCCGTTTCAAGACCCTAATTTGATGGAGATGTATAGGAAGATTGGGAAATCGGAGCTCAGGTTCCCTTCTTGGGTTAAGGCTGATGCAAGGAGGCTAATCTTTAGGATGCTCGATCCTCACCCGAGTACTAGGATTACCATTGCGAAGATTAAGGAAAACTCCTGGTACAAAAAGGGATTGAGCCCAGAGAATTTAGAACCCACCACACATGAAAGTGGTGGTAGCAGTAGTAGTAAATTGGAGACGGAGAGACAAGAAGAATCCTCCTCAAGCTCGAGGCCTTCGAACTTGAACGCATTCGACATAATTTCCTTGTCAGAAGGATTCGATCTCTCCGGGTTGTTCGAGGACAGCCCGTGTTGGAAGAAAGAACACAGGTTCATTTCTTGGAAACCTGCGGGTGCCATAATTTCGAAGCTTGAAGAAGCAGCTAAGCTTTCGGGGCTGAAGATAAGCAAGAAGGAGGCGGGCATGTTTAGGTTCGAGGGGACGAACGAGGGCAGAAAGGGGATTTTGTCTGTGGATGCTGAGGTTTTCGAGCTCGCACCGGATTATCACTTGGTGGAGATGAAGAAGACGAACGGGGATACGCTGGAGTATCAGCATATGTTCAACGAGGGCATGAGGCCTTGTCTTCAAGACATCGTTTGGGCTTGGCAAGACGAGCCCGAGCCCGAGCCCGAACCCGAGCCCGAGCCGGAGGATGAAGAGGAAGATGAACGGGAATAAGACAAGAGCAGAGGCTGTTTGTGCAGGGATTAGACAGAGCCTTTGCTAGAACTTCATGTTGCCTGTTTAAGATGTTGCTTTGATAACGACAGAGCTAATTCGCTAATGCCAGAGCAGATTTTTGTGCAATGGCAATATTAACCTTCTATGTTCAGTTCGGTTTCGTTATCTTACCATGCGGGGTGGTATAATGTATGTATGCCATTTGTATGTGTGTCTTGGTAATAAAAATTTTACTGTTTTGTCCTGAAAAGAAAATATAGATAATGGCTTGATTGTAATGTGCATTTTTTATATATTTAATAATATATGCTGCACAACGTATACGTTTGGCTACCATAGATGATACAATAAGTAGACGATAATTTTAATTTTACATAAAACGTAAAATATATAGAAATCCTAGAGTTGGCTGCTTGTCGCTTTCCTTGTGTATGGAGAGTTTTTGTAGCTCCTAAAATAAAATAAAAAAAATTAGTTAATTGATTAAGCAGCATCGAGAAATCACGGAGAGGAGGAATATAATTTATTCATATATGCTCATGTCACTTGAACTTGATTTGTGGATGTTAATTAAAGTACGACTTTCTTTAGCCTAAAAAAAATAATTATCCCTTTTAATTTGGACCCACAAGGATGTCAATTATTATCAATGTTGTACAATATTGATTAAATATATTCCCAGTTAGACCCTAGTAGTAGTGCAGCAATATCATTGGTTTATCAAATAAAAACAATAGCTTGTACCAAGAAAATCATATTGACTTTGTGTCCTCCTCCATTAATTGTCTCCTTGAACAGCTTCACAAGAAAATCAAAAGTTTCATTGCATATCTATCCAAAGAAGAAGCCGAGAACATATTGCTTCATGTTATTACATGAAGTTATTACATGAATGAGATCCCCACTAAAACCCAGAGGATATTTCTCCTATGTATATAACTGCTTTTTGCTCATAATTACCTTAAATACATATTCACATATATATATCATATAATCTAGTGGACATAAATCTCTGTTAAATACCAAGAAATAAGAAGCATTCATAGCTTAAATGCAATCGATAAAATCGTTATACGACTCTCCAAGCTCGACAGCCATGGCCGGCCACGGACCACCTACGAACCATCTCCACCGTCATTAGCGGCGGCTTCAGAAGCAGAAGAAGAAGCCGCCGCCGGCGACGGCGAAGAATTAGAAGGCCTTTTCCGCTTCTTCTTCTCGTAAGGGATCCCTCGAGCCTTAGCTTGGCTCTCCCTAACCTCCCTCAGATATATCCTCACCGCCTTGTTCCCAAACGGGTTCGACTCCGGCTTTCCTCCGTCCTCCTCGAAGGCGGCCCTCAGCCGCCCCACCAAGGCGTCCAAGCTGCCCCACGCCTGCTTCAACGGGCATCCGCACGGCGCGGGCGGGTCGGGAAGGCCGAATCCGGGGCAGCCCGGCGCGTGCACCTTGGTCTTTCCGAACTGGTCGAGGTACTTCATGAACTCGATCACGTGGGCCCCGCTGCACCGCGCCAGCGTCAGCGGCGGCTTGTGGTTCCTCAGGTACTGCTGGAAGGTGTTCCAGTCCCGGCGCTTCTGGGACTCGTAGCGGCTCGGCGTCGGCGGCTCCGATGGTTCCATTTGGTGTTAAACAGAAATTATTAATTAAGAATATGTTGACTTAGAAACAGACAGCTGAAGTGAATTCATGTGTTGTAAGAGAGATTGCGTGGGGGATTTATTTATCTGAATAGGTTGATCATCGATGGTGGAAGACTCTATGGTTTAATATATATGTATGAAAAAAAAAAAAGTAAAAAGTGACACAGTACGTATGCAGAGAGAGATGGCTAATAGAGGAGTCGATGGGACGTGAGAGAAAGGAAGAAGACGTGATAGGGAGAATTGAGTGGGACTTTTCCTTTTTTTTTCCTTTTTTATTTAATGTTGGATAAATTATGCGGTACCACATGCGCTTACACGTAAATGCATATCGCTATCATATGTTTTTTTTATTGCGTAAAACTTTCCTGTGCTTGTCTAAAACATAACACAGTATCTTTAGTGTTGTTTAAAACTTAGCACAATATCCCATGTGTTGTTGAAAACTCAGTATCGTATCCCCTGTGTTTTTTAAAACATAACATTGTACTCCCAATTATTATATGAAAATAACAAGGAAGAGATTTCTACGCTATCTCCGAAATATATCCGAAATATATGTATTTTTATGCTAATTTTTCATAACACCGAGTGATGAGTTATATGCTATTTACCTTTAATTTTGATATATTTTGAATAATTATAAATGAACGTCTTCATTCATAAAAAAATACTATATAATTTTAATGAATTTATTTAATTATATTTGATTTGATTAGAGATGATTTCACGTGGGCGTGGGGCCTTCCTTTGAAAATATTTGATTTTTGGAATTTACCTTAGTTTTCACTATTCTAACACATGACAATTGACGCCCCCTTCAATTTGCTGGCTGCTGCTACCTATTTTATGTGCAATACAATAGTGTACCTGCAATTTTAAATACAGATATTATTATTATTATTTAATTAATTAACTAAAAGAGCTTTATCAAATTCAAATATTCAATCTCACATTCGCGGATCGAATTTGGAATTAGGGTTCAAGGCAAAGGCAACCCCTATGGACATTGATCCTGACATTTCCAATTGGATTGTCGAATACCTCCTCTCGCAACCCTTGGAAGAGCGCACGTTGGGTTCACTGCTCGCGGCTTTTCCCCTCAAGAGTGATAATCTGAAGCTCCAGCGGCTCCTGCTTTTGAAGAAGCTGGAGCTCGAAGCCTCGAGACGCAATTCCTCTTCGGAGACCACGCTGCCGTTGCTGGAACGCCTCGAGGAGGTGCTGTTTCGTGCAGGGGAAGATGTTTTAGACAGCATGAAGCGTGCCTACTGTGCCGTTGCGGTGCGATGCACTGTGAAGCATTTGTTGAGGGAAGATGTGGACGATTCTGTCAGGAAGTTTGGGTTTTTCGAGGCTGTGAGGAGGATTTGGAGGCGTAGAATTGGAAGAATGGAGAAGGAGTTTGCTGAAAACGGATGTCTTTTGTCGGAGGAGTTGTTGTTTTGGAAGGACGATATTGATGCTGCCTTGTGGGAGGATAGTGTTTGCGAGAGAGTCGTTGAGAAGAGTCGAGAAATCGATGCAGATGGCATAGTTGGTGTGTATGTTAAAGAAGAGAGGGCGAGAATGGGGCCTTCGTTCTTGGAAATGGTGGCTGAGAAAGCAATGAATGATGGAGCTTTGCAGGGGATACTTGGGATGGGTAACGATGAGCTAGATCAACAAAAGGAAGGAGCTGTGGATCTTGGTGGTGTTAGGGATGCCGATAATGGCAACAATGGGAAAGGTATATGTGCTTTTATGGGCGTGTAGTTGATGAAGCTTGTTCTATAGTATTGTCGTATAATTGAAGGGTTTGTGGTGTCAAACTCTTTTTTTTATTTATCAATGGTATTTGTTTGACTTTTCAAGTGAATCGTGACACAGATGTTGAATCTGCCACGTGGCATAGTCGACTCAGTTATTGTTTCTTGGACTGTGAAGACTTTTTGTAGCTAGAATAAATTGCAGTACTTGAACCTGAGAATGGATCATATTTTAGCATAGATTGATTGTGAATTGCCACATTCCACGGCTGTGATCCTACTTCTCAGCCCCATGAAGCAACCATGAATTCCTTATAGTTTTTGATACATGACTCGACATTGTAGTTAATTCCTGGATTATTGAATGACGAGGATCTGGGTCTGTTAGGTGACATTATATTTTTTATGTTTTCTGGCTTTCATGTTTGGATAGTAAGAAATTTTTGGTTGCATTTATTTGCTCATTTCATGTTACCTTTCAAAAACTTGTACGTGACTTTGGTTGGCCTTGTTCGACAGGCGTGCAGAAGGAGAATAGCCCAAAAAGAAAGTCCACATGTTTCAAACGACACAGAGGGCTTAAAATTTCTGATAACGATGAAATGCCAGCTGGACCATCAAAGGTTCATTACAATTTACCAGATAGTGCAGAAGTTGATAAAGTTAAGGAGGCTCTTGTTTCCAGTACTCTGGAACTCAGAGCCGTTGTGAAGGATCCCCTACATAGTGCTCTGCGTTTTGCTGAAACGGTCGCAGCAACGGCTAGGCAAACTCAGAATAACGATCCCGCGGGGGAGGCTCGTGTTGAACCCGACACGTTCATTGTGGATAAAGCTGGAGTTGTTCAATCATCTGTTTCCCAGAAAAATCTGATGGAAAGAAACCATTCTGCGCGAACTCATGAGGTTGTAAGCCTTACATTTTCATACTACGTATAGCCTTAGTTATTAAGTGTCATTTGAGTGCATCTTGTGGTTCCCACTATACGTTTCTTTTGTGCTCAGAACTGTCTTATTCCTATCACGGTGTTATTACCTTGACAATAGCCTTATACTTCTTGGATCCCATTTATGCCATAGCATGTGTTACAATTTTTTTGTTGTGCTTGAAGAGACCATGCTTGTAAGGAACTTGCAACCCGAAAGTATTGGGCAGCACTGGTAGTTTAGCATTTTTGTTTGCTTTTATGTGCAGTGCCTTAGCCTTTATGGTTATTTGTGTTGTTGGCAGTGGGATGACTCAATTGAAGAGTCAGAGGATGAAGGAAAGCTTCACTTACCGAGCCCAACAAGGTTACGAGTTTCTCCACTGAAGAAGTATGAAGCTAAAGATTTCCATAGGAGGAGGAAACGCAAGGCATGGAGCAATTTGGAAGAAGACGCTTTGCGGGATGGGGTGCAAAAGTACGTAATTTTGCATTTCCTGAGCTCAATTATTTTTCAGTCTCAAATCACACTTTTCACATTATCCATTTCCTCTTCTATTATTACATCGTTATACATGTCCCTCTTGTCTGAGTCTTTCTAGTTTTCTTTTTTAAGGTATGGAATGGGAAACTGGAAGCTCATTTTAACTAAGAACAAGGACATCTTTGTAGATCGAACTGATGTAAGTATATATAAATATGTTTTCTTTTATTTCTTTTTTATTTTTTTATTTCTTGCGTTCGTTATAGTAGGTTCTTTAATCACTTATGTAGGTTGATTTGAAGGACAAGTGGAGAAATCTGAACCGCTATGGAGAGCTCTGGTAAATTTTGGAATTCAGTATTTCGTATTTGCAGAATAGCAGAATTTCATGGTGCTTTTCTTCCGTAGTTGTATGTATGTATTATAGAGACGTGCTCGCTGGGTTAAATGTTCCGATGGGGGGAAGTGTGTTGTGTATTGTTACTGCACAAGTGTAAATGACTATTTTTCTCTATAAATAGATTGTCTTTATTTATCTAGCAACTAAAATGGATTAAGTAATGGCACGGAGATAATGTCACGCCCGGCCCGGGTCGAGGGAGCTATGGTTTCTCACTGAACGAAAGGCTTTGATATCAACTCATATAACACAAAAGTTGTAAGAGAAACGCACACGCCTTCTGTGAGGATAATGTGCGTGCTGAAATATATGTATTTTCTTTCTTTCTAAGTTGTTGATATCTTTGTTGACCAGAAGATTGCAATTTTTCGATATATGCTTGAGCTACTACATATATTGTAAAACCTCATGTGAAATGAAAATCTACATTTTTTTGAGTTGTCTCTTTTGCGTTATTTGAGTTTATGTCAAAGTCTTGCATTTATTGAGAAACGGAGTGTTTGTCGCCAGCCAGGGTGTGACATATATATCAAGAAAACATACCAACAAAATAAAAATGGAAAACATAACATTGCTGCGACCTCACCTCAAAAGGTATTTCATATACTCATTACCAAACAGTACGCTGAAACATAATATAGCACGAAATAGATCGCTAATTCCATTACATCATCGTCATCATCATGTGCCTGCCTTTCTACGGCCCACTCTTGCCACGAAACCAGCTTTGATCTGTGCTACAGATCTCCCAGAACCACACTACACAAACACACACAATTCATCAAGATCAGTAACTAAAAACAAAACAGAACCATGGAAGACAAAATGAGTAACACTAGGAAAATGTACAAAGCAGAAAATTATAGGGGTCGGGAAGAAACCGAAAAAAAACAATTATCCTCATGGCCTCAGAAATTACTTTGCTTTCGTTCAAGAAAATTAATCAGACAATGTAGGCAATAAACTCAATCATCACTGGCCAAGTACATTGACATCAATAGCGTCACTTTGGAAAACTAGTGGTTGAAAAATCGGAAACGCGTTGAATTTGAAAAAGAATCTTGATAAGAGAACAATGAACATAGAAGTGGAAGAGAATAGTATCACCTTCTCGCATCTGAGGAAAAAGAGACGGTTCTCCTTGGAGAGGATGGTGTCAGGACTTTTGCATCCATTGCATATGACATATTCATCTGCAAAATCAGAAAATACAATATTTGTAAGATATAGCTGCAATCACATATCTTATAAATTAGAGGGCAAGCTTGTCAACATACTGATATAACGTCTAAGAATTCCTTCGAAGTTTTTGGGGGCAAATCTCCCCTTGACCACCAATCTTTGTTGTCCATCGAGAGATCCACTTGTTCCCATCTCAGCAAGCAAGAAGGTCATCACATGCTCAGGTTGTCTATGCATGCTGTGAAAAAATGAAAGAGATGATCCCATGAAAGGTTTTCTGAAAATGAAACTTCATTAACTCATATGATCCATTGTAAAGATAAGCCTACGTTTTGCAGAGATCCATGAAATTAACAAAAACGGTTTTCTTGGTTCCTTCACGAAGAACTTGAGGAGGTCTCATGACTGTCCTTCGCCGATCTCCAGCAAGTTCGGGATTATTCTCACGGAGTATGTTGAACACCCGTCCAAGAAGCTGTACCAGAAAACAATTAACAATGAGTAACAATCAGAAATCCAAATCCATCACTATTGTTTGTCCCCTGTTCAACACATTAAGCTGCTTTGCAAATCATATTTGGAGACAATGCAATCAAACCAATCACAATCACAACTACTACCAAAATGATATCAAACTGGCACTGTCAAAATTTAAGGTTTTAAGCAAAAATATCATTCCCCAAGCAGACATAGTTCAGCTGATGAGATCGCTCACCTCCTCGTACTCATAATCCCGATCAGTGCCTTCCCATGGATATTGTTGTTGCAAAACAATTCCTTCGCCATCTTCATCTTCTTCAATTGTTTCTACACTTAAAAACAAAGGCTAATCACATAACCATCGTATTCAAAAGCCGATAAATCGCAAAAATAGGCAAACAGGAATGGGAAAAGTATAAAGATCATATGGAAAACTTACCTTCTGCATTTTCCCCAACATTCTCCTTCTCTTCATTCAGATCACTGAGTCCCTGAATAGTTTTAGTGCACGCATCAGAGAAGTTTCATTTTTTATTTTTCAAAAACGGAAGGGAAGTTGGGTATCAAAGAATTCAAGAAGATATTACTCAGAACCGAAAGAAAAGATAGCGATACAGACCGGTTTCTTCTTTTTCTTTTTCATCCCAGCAAATGAATTTTCAAGACCATCGGAAACTGCACAAACATTTCAGTAACATATAATATGTAGCAAGCAAAATCATAATAGAACCGAGTTAAAAATGATAGGAGGTTTAATCTGAAACCCTAAAACAGCTCTGAATCACAAATGTCAAAGTCCTGCATTGTCATCCTTTAAAAAATTAATAAATTATGTACAGAGGGTTATATAACATCCTTAAAACACCGACTGTCAAGGTACCTGACAAGCTCTCTGTTTTGTCGGCCGGAGAATCAACTGACTCTTCATCAGCTAGATCTTGAGCAACAGGCTTCTTCTTTTTCTTCTTCTTTGTCAGATCAAATGTAGCTACCTGCAACCAAGGATTTTTCAGGATGAGGAAACAAGAACAAATTACTAAGCTTAAGGTCTTCAATGAAAAAGGCAAGACGATACTGTCTCAATGTTGGCATATTTCAGCACATGGAATGGAATAAGAGCTACTTCCAGTTCCAGTTAGATTACTAACCATAATATAAAGGAATTTATACCAATTAAATAACTAACATTCAAAACTCGTCTCAGACAATTATATTGCACGTAGAACTTTGGCGGGCATGATGTCCTAAAACTAAGCTTAAATTTAAATATCAAAGACACAAATATATCTTAATATAACTGCATAAATACAAGTTTCATTGAGAAACATAGATTGATGTTTCATTAAGTACGAATTGCACTGAAAGTGTCATTTGTATGCCATGTGTTACATATTTGAAAGAAATTATCACACAAAATGATTCATGAATGAAAGGGTTACCAAATACACCTTACACAAGAACACGCATAAACGTTACTTTTTAAGTACCTCTCCGATGTCATCTTTCACCTCCTCCTGCACCTCGTTATTGTTTCCTTCATCTGCCATTGTTGTAGTTAGATCTGCATCAAAAGACCAATGAAAATTAATCATACAAATAAGAGAACCCTAGCGTTCGCTCAGGCGAAGCTATCCGACAGAGCATAAACTTCGTTCCAATGAGATCCTAAAAACCAGCAAAACAACGCGAGAAAACTATATCAACGACGAGATTTCATAAACGAAACAAAAGATTACCAAATCAACGCTCAAGTTGCAACATATACAAACCTAACGAAATAAATTAAAAAGAAAAAAGCATAGGGCATTTCAATACTCCAAATAACTAAAAAGATGAACTCAGCTGCAATTGAAACATCGATTAACAGAAATCCAGCTGGGAGTGAAAAAGGAAAAACATTACCTCGTAACGCCTCCGGCCGAGAATACAATCGATGCGCTTCACCTTCACCCTTCTTGTGTCGTGCGGCTCTCTTATCAGTACAAGGGCTGCTGTATATATGAGTAGCGGGCCGAAGTTTTATTTTACAACTGAACAATATTATGATGGATAAACATGGACTTTATCGAGCCATATCCAACAAAGTAAACGGGCCGTAATGTAGCTAGCTAGTAGCTTCATTGGTTTCATTGTGGCTTCGATGGGCTCAATTTAATTGGGCTTCATAAGGGCTCTATTAAAAATGGACTACGACATAGCCCAGTAAATTGTTTCCCTTCCCCTCTGGGCTTTCCCTTCGCGATTTGGTTTGAGTGAGTGACATGACAGGCAAATATGTGATTATTGTTATTATTTTAATAAATAATACTAATAAAGAAAAGGAGATATTGTATGAGGGCTAAAAGCTAGCATCACTATAAATCCCATGAGTGTCTTATGAGTTAGGTTTTGGAGTGAAGTGAACTCAGCTGCCTTTTGGTATCGATGGGAGATCTCTGTTTTTTGAATCAATGTGTTTTTCCTGTTGTATGATTATTTCGTTAAACATCACTAAATTATTTGAATTCCGTTTCATTTGTTGATCGACAAGGGTTGAGGTAATTAGAAACTAATATTTCTATATATCAGCTTGTACCACAAGTGTTAAATTTTTCGTAGGATGGCTGACCGTATAAGCTTGATGAGTTCCTTCCTAAAATCAATTTGGTGATAGGTGGATCAGCCTATCAAGCTTATATACCGGTTAATTTTTCTCATCGTAATCAACGTATGACATTTGGCCACAACATTTGATATTCTTCAATGGGAAGATAGATCTATTCTTCCGTGAATCCGTATTTACATGAGCCTTGAAAAATGTTTTTTTGATGCTCTTTTATGAATTTGTTCCTCAAACTCCTCACAAAAAAAAAAAATGGATCAAGAAGATATATTCTCTCAACATTACCACGGGAAATAATCCTCAACATCCTATCAAGAATCCCAATCAAATCAGTGTTCACCTGAAAATGCGTGTGCAAATCATGGCTCAACCTCCTCATTACTCGAGAGTTTTCCCGGTGCCACCCCTCCAACTCGGCCCCGGGAATGCTTATCCGCCACGTCAACTATACATCTCCCCACGACACCGAATTCACACTCTTCGAGCTTCAAGATCCCCCCGGGATCGAACGCCACGAGCTTTATCACGGAGCCGCTCTAAAACTTGCAATCCCTCATCCAGTTCCCGATTTCCTGCTAGCTCAGTTCCGCGGTTCCGCTAACGGTTTGCTTTTGCTGAACAACTCATATCTCGATCGTGACGGTTACTACGTGTGCAACCCCATCACGCACGAGTCCATCAAGCTTCGAACCCTGAAGGGATTTCGCGTGATGGAGTATCCAATTGTGGGTTTGGTGTGAGCAGACTGAGCAATCGGTACAAGGTTGTAAGGATTTGGCACGATCGCGTAACGAATCCCGATACAGGTTTGCTATTGAGCATTCCAAAGTCTGTTTGGCAAGTTTACACTCTTGGTGAGGAAGGATCGTGGAGAAGCACTGCTACACCGAACGAGATGTTGTTAGACTATCACAGGTATTCCTTTGCCCAGATTTTGGATGGGAATCTTTATTGGTTTGCCGTATATCTCAAGGAATCTCTCTGGATTGTTCGTTTCGATCTCGAGAACGAGCTTTTACGAAATTCCCGGGTCCGGTTGTGGAATCAGAATGGTATGCGAAGGTGCTAGGAGTTTTAAGGGATCGCCTGTGCTTGTGTTGCAATTTTTCTTACGAGAGCGACATCATCGTCGTATATTTGATGGACGATTGCGGGGATGAGAAGAAATATTGGAACAAAGAATACGTTATGAGCAAAAGCCCTGAATTTGCACGTAAGTTGCACGATCGTCGCCTTTCTGCTGTGAAAGCTTTCGGAGACGGCGGTGATGTGTTGATGATGTGGGAAGATTATTTCATGTCCTGTTATTGTAGCACGAATAAGACCTTGGCGGTAGTCGACATGTACCGTCCCGACGGGTTTTCTTTCGTTTCTAGAAGGTCCTATTCCGATGCATATAATTGCTCCGACGCGATATTATACGCCCGGAGCTTTATTTCGATGAAGGATTTCGAGACCGAGAATGTGAAGACGTCGAAGTTCGTCTGCTGCATGAGTGGGCTTTGAGGTAACGGTCTTTTTTTCGAGCTTTTTTCGTATCGATGGAGAGATCCTCGCGTTCCTCCTCCTAACCGATCGTGATGATCTCTTGTTTTGAACCGCTGTGTGTTTTTTGGAGAAATAATAAAATTAGGTCACTAAGTATCCAAGTTTTCGTTTTTGAGTCACTGTGTTTGATAATTGCAAAAGTATGTCACTAACTTTGTATGTCAAAACAATTTTGGATCATATTTTCAATTTTAGGTCACTAAGTTTATATTTTTCGATTTTGTATCACTAAGTATATACATTTTTCAATTTCGGGTCACTCATTTGGTAACTAATTTTGTAAACATAATGACCCAAAAATGAAACATGTATACTTAGTGATCCAAAATCGAAAAAATATATACTTAGTGACCTAAAATTGAAAACATGACCCAAAATTATTTTGACATACAAAGTTAGTGACCTACTTTTGTAAATATCAAACACAGTGATCCAAAAACGAAAACTTGAATACTTAGTGTTACCTAATTTTATAATTTTGACCGTTATTTTTCGTGCGTGATCTTGAGGCCCTACTTTGCAAATGTCGTGATTGAGACCAAGTGCTTCGAGGATGTTAAGGATGGAGAGATCTTCGAGAAAGATGGAGCACGTGTCTCTCTTGCTTCAGTTAAGTAAGCACGAACGAAGCTTTAAGGAGTTGGTGGGCAATTAATATCGGAAATGAATTATGATTTGACTGTAATGTATTTTGACCAATATAATAGAGAGCTGGGGACGTTATTATTTTCTGACATTAACAATCTAAGTCTTACCTTACCTTACCTTTTTCTTCAACCTCACCTGTAAGAGGAAATAATATTAAAAATTAGTGATTTAATTTCATACGTGAGTTTCCCAATATAGCCTTGCTGTGCGTTCTCTCGGATTTAATATCATGTGAGTTTCCCAATATAGCCTTGTCGTGCGTTCTCTCTCTCGATGAATGACCAATTGCGTGTGGAGACCGCGTTTGCTTTGTTTTCTTGGTCTCCGTAATGCAAACAACAATGTTGAAAATAAAAATATGATTTTTACTGGCCTTACACTGACTCCACACGCATATATTATAGAATTTCGGTTTATTATGTGAATCGTATTCATTTATACAATGAAAAATTAAAATAAAATAAAAGGGTCCGACATTATTCGATTACTGTAATCTCAGATAAATTTGAAAGTAATTGATAATCAAATTAGCTTTCCATAATAAAATTTGAGGTAGATTTTCATAATTGAACCAATGGAAAGAGGGCTACTTTTCTCGAAGATTGTAGGTATAAATGAATATATATACATATAATATATTTTATAGAAAGTTATAAATAAAAAGCTACAGCCTACATACAAGAGTACTTTAAAGAACTAAATATATTTCTGCTTCGTTCTTGGATACTTCTTCCTCTTCGCGAAATTCCTATTTCCGTCTTTTTTCTCTTTGACGCCAAACGCTTCGCTCCCTATAACTTGAGATCCATTTTACTCTCTTCTCGCAAATCAATGGCCCATCGTTTCCATTACATTCTCATACCTTCGAAACCAATCTGAAACAATCTAACAATATCTAACCCATTATTGCCATCGGACTCACAAAAATAAAGAACAAATCTCGAAATCCCATCATGTGGAGGACTCAAAGCTTGAATCTTTTGCGAAGGGCCGTTAGCAACAAGAATGCGACTGCCTTGCGCCCGTTTTCGACAGCCCTAATCAATCGATCTCCCTTCACGAGATCGCCGAGCCCATCGCCGTTTCATCACTTTTACTATCTCTGCACCTCGGCGGGGGACGACAGGGAGCGAAGCGGCGAGGTGAAAACGCCGGAGACCATGAGCTACGCGGAGGCCAAGAGGATGATGAGGCTCGTGAACGTCGAGGCCCTCAAGAATAAGCTGGGCATGGAGAGCAAAGAAGTGATTCCCTACGACGAGCTCCTCAGGGCCTGCCGAAGCGTCGGCGTCGCTAAGACCGACGACGAAGCTTCGGCGTTCGCGAGGATCCTCGACGAGGCCGGCGTCGTTCTTCTGTTCAGGGATAAAGTCTATCTCCACCCCGATAAGGTAAAATTCATTGCGCTTCGATTCTTTTTTTTTTTTTCGCTACGTGGAACGATTTGAGGGGTCGGACTCCGCTCAAATCAACTGAAAAATTGTCCCCAAAAAAAAATATAGAAACCGAATAGAAAACGAAGGATTTGGAGCATAAATCTGACATCTTTAGCCCGTGAACGCCTTTAATTTCAGTGATTTTCTTCCTTTACGCGAGCTTTTGACTATTTCGTGGCAATTACTAAGTGGAAATGGTTGAATTGAATACATTCTTTGTCAAAAGTGGCATCTTTTCGATTCGGTGGGGGGCAAAAGAGCTCAGTTTTTTTTCTGGAATTTTAAGGAAAACTCAGTTTCCTTTTGTTGGGTTTCAAACAAAAATCCAATTCGATTAAGTTAAATAAATAGAACCTACTTATAAGTTATAAGCACGTGGGCCACTCACTCTATTGGCAATTTGTTGAGATTATTGTCCCTTATCGGGAAATTAACTTCACCCGACTCAATATATAAATCAAAGAGGCCCCTCCTCCTAATACCAATTGATTTTAGGAAGGAACCCTCAATTTAACACAATTCATTTTAAAGTGAAACCACACGGGCTTACCAGTTTGAGCTAAGTGAAAATTTTATTCCCAACACCTTTATTGTCTATGGATGTAAGAAAAAGTTAGTAGGGGCTAAAGCTCTTGCTTTATTTCAGGTAGTTGACCTCGTTCGCAAAGCCGTCCCACTCGCCCTCTTACCCGAGGACGACCCTCGAAAGGACGAGCTCAGACAGCTCCAGAAGACGAAGGAGGAGATCGACATGGTGGCCCACAAACAGGTCCGCCGGATATTGTGGGCCGGGCTCGGGTTCGCGGTGGTGCAAGTGGGCCTCTTCTTTCGGCTGACCTTCTGGGAATTTTCATGGGACGTGATGGAGCCCATCGCCTTCTTCACCACCACCACGGGACTCATCGTGGGCTACGCGTACTTCATGATCACCTCGAGGGACCCCACATACCAAGACCTGCTGAAGAGGCTCTTCCTTTCGAGGCAGAGGAAGCTCATGAGGAGGAGGAACTTCGACGTCCACAGGTTCGTAGAGCTGCAGAAGCAGTGCAAGCTCGAGGTGGAGTCGTGTGCCTCCATCAAGAGGAGGGTCGGGGTCGAGGTCGAGCCCGAGGATCTCCTTCATGGCCACTAATGGCTCGGGATTTTCTCTTTTTTTTTTTTGGAGGGGCCGATTTTTTGGTGTTGAATGGACTAAATGCTCCTGCTATTCTTTGGAGTGATTGACAGCTTAATGTTGTTGTAGAAGAAAGACATATAGAGAGGAATTTAACAGGCTAAATGATGTTTCTTGTCTTTGTTAAAGACTTTTAATGGCCATTTCATGCTAAAGCTAATCATACTATGATATTTCATTTTCTTCTTGGCTGTTGTTTTGTTTTGTTAAGGGCAGACACTGTCAATTTGTAGCTGACGATGAAGATGATTATCAAACGTATAATGTAGTATTTGTATTTCAGTTAATAATTTTTCATTTGTGTAAATATATTAATTATTAGGGTCTGATGCCGTCAAAAACTTAATTTTTGGGGAAATATTGCATAGTTAAAGAGTTTGGGATTGGAAATGTAAATTTCTCAAGGGTTCGAGAATTACACCTTTCCGCCTCTTTTTTTTTTTTTTTTTGTAGTTAATTCACTATATCTACTCACTCGTCTGATGAACTGCTGAAGCTGAGAAGTCTAAACACAAAATCGAGGTGGTAAATTTATGTGCCGCTTTGCTGTTGTAATTTTTTTTTCTGCTACTATTATTTTGCAAATCACGCGTAGTCGTAGCTTGCTGATGCTAAAATTTTATCGAATTGCTTGCTGATGTTCCTGCAAGTTTAACTATCTTATATGGCATTATCTATTTGGAATATGTAAGTTTTCGTTTATGATCCTCGTCAGTAGCGGATTGCTTGTCGATTCTATTTTTTTGTCCAAATGTTGGAGGATCTGCTTTGTGGCCTCTGTTGTAATTTGTGACCAAATTGAAATTGAGTGGTCAGTGTTCTGTAGACGGTGATGATTCATGGAAAGCTGTGTCATAGAAACTATGTGTGTTCCCTAAGTCTTTGCAATAGTATGTTTTCGTTATGGATTAAGTCTAGAAACCCTTTAGAAACTACTCGGTGTTTTCTGAGCTTACAGCTAATGAATTTATGTGAAAAACACTTCTAATGCCGTATCCCGTATTCAGCAGCACATCGATGAGGTCAGATGAGTAAGGTTATGGGAAAGCATCAATGAAAAGTGGCATCTCTTTGTTTCACCTTTATTCATTTGGATGTATCGATTAATGACCGTTTACAGATGAGACGATCTGCAGTTTTATTGTTCTCTCCGACATTAATTTATTGTGTCAAAAAACATATTATCTAATGAGTAATTTTTTGTTGTTATGCAGCTGCATCAAAAGATGGCTCGTCCAATTTACGAATCACTTCTAAGATCCAAAACCAGTAGCATTTTCCGTTTACCTAATTCCTTCTCGGCACCGACGGTCAATTACTACCTCAAGTCATTCGTAAGATTTCCGACTGGCAAGAGAAGCAGTTGTAGAATAGCTCTTCAATTTCACTCAAGGTGTTATCATCGTTGCAACTACTCGAATTACGCGTCTCCTTCACGTCTTCATAATTCCCATAACAAAGGCTTCATTAGAACGTGCTCGGGCAAAGTTGATGCGATTTCCTCTAACGCGGATTCTTCCTCTTCAAGTAGTAGTAATGCTACTGTTACTGAAATCCTTGGTGGGAGAGATTATCTGTTAATGCCTGATGAAAAACTGATGAGTCAGTGTGAGATGGGCACTTTCAAGGCATCTGGTCCCGGGGGACAGCACCGCAATAAGCGTGAGACCGCCGTGCGTCTTAAGCATCTTCCAACAGGCATAATAGCTCAGGTTCACTCACTTAACTAGTATTTCTATTTACACGTATTCCCTTTCCCTTTTTTTGTTACTTTATGTCTGAATCAGACAGGCATCGGAAGATAGATCACAACATAAAAATCGAGCATCGGCCCTAGCTCGACTGCGCACGCTTCTAGCTCTTAAAGGTGTGAAGTTTGTTTCTTTCCAACTTTTTATACTCATTGCTTTGCAGAATGTTGTCGATGTTCATTTCCAAGCAAAGTTTCGATCTATTGTTGATACTCTTTGCTTCTGATGTAGTAAGGAACAGTATTGATCTCGAAACGTATACGCCTCCTACCGAACTTTTGCAAATTCTTCCCGCCAAGGCCACTGTGAGGGGATCGGATAAAGGACCTCAGATTGGGCCAAATAACCCAAAGTTCATCATGGTTTATTTTATCCTACTGAACCATTATGTCACCTTGTAAAATTCAACATAATGATGTTGTGACCTTCCTTTTTGGGATATTCAGGGAATGCAAGCTTTGCTTGATTTGATATTTGCTGTAGAGGGTTCTGTCTCAGATGCTGCGAAGAAATTGGGGTTCGTTTGGTTAAAACTTTAGAGAGCTATCTGTTTGCAAATGCTATTAGCTACTGAATAACTAACCTTTGCGAAAGGGCAAACGCTTCCTTACAGGATGAGCACTGGAGCGTTATCGAGATTGATTTTATCTGACGATTCTCTTCGAATGGCGGTGAATGAGTTCAGGGTGTCTAAGGTGCCCTGCGATTGTTAACTCCTTTAGTTGTACTCGTTAACATGGTACTTCTGTTTCATTATGTCAATTGCTGGTGATCTTATGAAAGCACCATTGGTATTTGGTTTTAATGGTTATCATTATAATGTTATGCATTTATTTTGTTATTCTATGTTATTAACTCTCTCCCTCTCTCTCTCTCTCTATATGTGCTCAGGGTATGAAGCCCCTCAAGTAATACTATCACAGGAGGTAATAAATGTTTTCAGGTAAGATTTGCTCTAAAATCAGTGATGATTCTAACCAATTTTATTGATGCAGGGTTAAAAATCCCTTAGCTTGCTGGGATTTATAGCTGCTAAGATCACAGAGGCCACACCGTATTTGGAATGGAATTAACCAGAGATTGTCGCTATTCATTGAACAACTCAACTCAGCAAAGATGATTGATTTGCATGTAATGGGATATTATTGTTGAGCTGAAACTATTGGAGTAGTTGATCAGTTGCCAAGAAAAAGCTTTTTAACTAGAAAAAAAAAAAAAAGGCTTTAGCTAGCAGTACAACAGAAGAGAGTTCTTTTTAAATTTTGCCCCGTTGGAAATCACGATAAGAAGAAATGTTCAGACAAAGAAAGATTATATTTTTTTTTATGGGTTATCACTCTATATACTCGTATGATGCGGTTGCCTGTGCAATATGCAATGGCGAGTAGCAATTTAGTCAATTTGCATCGCACGTTGTACATTTTTGAACTTCGGAAGAGGAAAGGACGAGAAAACCCATTATTATTACATCACGCAATGAATTAATAAATAAATAGTTAAATAATTTAACTTCGAACTGTTGAATTAATTTGAAGTAGGTAGAGCGTTTGGGGAAAAATAAAGTTAATTTGAAGAGAGGGTTTTGCAGGAACGTCTCGTTTATTTCCGACTCTCGTCTTCTAATCAGAAGCAGGTATATCGTAATTGTAACAACATATACCGATATTTCCCTTTTTCCGTGATCAACATATTTGAGTTTCTTCGATGTTTGAAATACAGATTAAAGCAGAAGCGTGTAGAAATTTTGGGTTTTTTTCTTCCTAAGTTCTTGAGCTCAATATAATTGCTACGTAACTGAGTTTGCAATCTAGGGCTGACGTTTTATTCCCTTTTCTTTTCTTTATTGTCTTCTCAGCTCTCTTCTCTGTCTCGAGTTCCTGTGGAGGATTCATTCAAGTGGAAATGGATCCCATGTCAAATTCTTTTGCGTTGCTCGAATTGGTTGATGCTGAAGACTCTGCGGGGCAGAGTTCCACCGCAAGTTTGTACCTTTTTTATTTGCTTCTGCTGCTATCCACATCGTACTTGTTTCTTTATTGCTCTAAGCTAAAACCTTAATAAATTCTATTTTTGCAGGTAAAGAAACACATGGTGAACCGTCTTCTGAAACTATCCCAGAAAATAGTAACGGCTCTATTGAAACAACTACACTGATAACCGGAGAGTATAAGATGCCACTAGTGTGGATTGACTTGGAAATGACAGGTGGGATACCTTTTTTTTTTGCCCACTTTTCGAACTTTAGTTTCGTATTTGAAGAACTGTGATTCTTGCAAGGTATGTATGCTGTGGAACTTTTTCTACTTGCAAACATGCTCGAAATAAATTTTGATGTATTCCATTTTCTCCGAGGAATCTCTCTACTCGTGTGTCCTAATGATCACCTTGGACCCGTTTTTCTCTTTTCCACTCTTGTAGGTTTGGATGTTGAAACTGATAGGATTCTGGAAATTGCTTGTGTGGTTACAGATGGAAACTTAACCAAATCCATTGAGGTATTTGCTTGGCTTCTTCCTTTCATATTTATCAATTAGGTCATGATTCACTCTCCCTACATACGTTATTAAAATTTTCTCCACCTTTTACAGGGTCCCGATTTGGTCATTCATCAGTCAAAGGAGTGCCTCGATAAAATGGGTGAATGGTGTCAACAGCATCATTCAGAAAGCGGTAAGAGGGCTTTGTACGTTGTTGTCTTTGTGGATTTATTACATTTTGTTTACTTCTTTCGCAGTTTCATTTCTTGCAATAAGTGTTTTTTTATCCGTATTACTGAGAAAAGATTGAAATTTTTTATGTAGGATTGACACAGAGGGTTCTTCAAAGCACAATAACCGAAGAAGAAGCTGAAAAACAGGTAATTTTTTTGAACCATAATCTTTGTCAGGTGACAATGAATTATATTTGCTTCTCAGTGTTTATCCTTCTTGTCTCAATATAGGTTGTTGAGTTTGTCAAGAAACACGTAGGCGCCTATAAATCTCTAATTGCAGGAAATTCTGTCTATATGGATCTTCTATTTATAAGGGTATGCAAATTTTATGTTCTTCGATGATAGTCTATACAATACCTTTCACTGTTTCCAGCATACATAAGATTAGGCCATCATAGTATAATTTTCTAATTATATAATTCATGTCACAGAGATATATGCCGGTTTTGGCATCCCTTTTCTCGCACATAATCGTAGATGTAAGCAGCATCAAGGCACTATGTATCCGTTGGTACCCAAAAGGTGTGACAATTATGTCTAAAAAACTGAATAAAAATATCCTTATCTAGTTATGCTTTTTGTGATATGTTTTGCTATTATCTTTCCACAGACAGAAAAAAGGCCCCTCAAAAGGAAAACAAGCACAGGGCCATGGATGATATCAAGGAAAGCATAGCAGAACTTAAATTCTACAAGGAGAATATATTCAAAGCAAGATCAAAGAAATGAGAGGTTGCATTTGATGTCACTGTGCTTTATTATGGTAGATATGTGCTTGATCACAGAATCATTTCATCTATTTTGGAAATCCAGATGTCACATGATCACAAATGTCATGTGGGAATCTTTCAAGGTATCTATTTGAAAATACTGAATATTTCATTGCGCGTAGAATTGGGAAAATGGTGTTGCATTGTCACTCAAGGTGAGCTTTTGCTGCCACCATTGATGGTCTCGTGCACGGCAGAGAAGTCGAGGTCACCCAATCCCATGCTTCGTGCCTTCTTGAATGCCTTAAAACAGTAAGCAAAAAGAAAATTATGTTGATTTAAGTAAAAACAAAATCGTTATCAAATACATAAATTTGCAGCCAATCCCATAAATTTTGTATGATTTCAACCTCATTAGCAGCAGCAGCCACAGGCATTGAAACTGAGTTTTCATCACCAAGGGCAAGAGCCAATCTCATATCCTTTTGCTGATGTTTCAAAGGAAATGCAGGCGAATAACTGCTGTTGATCATCGAAGGCCCCTTTAGCTTGAACATTGGATTAGCTATTGCACCGAGATCCTGCAAAGAAAAGAGTTTATTAGCATCTAAAAGGAGAAATATGGGCAAGTGTTTTGTGTACTGCAAGAGTTTTTTGAGGGCTAAACATCATAATTGATTGTCTCACCAGTACATCAAGAAGTGTTTGGGGGCTTAGTCCACTTTTGTCTGCCAACACAAGTCCCTCGGAGAATGCATTCATCATACTGCAAAAAGTCCCAAGAAATTACTCCAGGAATTCAATGCCACGTACTGCAGTGCTTTAAGAAGTTACCTGCCCATTATCATGTTTACAACAAGCTTCATTTTAGCTCCATTTCCAACTTCGCCGAGGTAAAACGATTTCTTTCCCAGTACAGAAAAGGCAGGCAACACTTCTTCATATAATGCCTGAAAGGGAAAGTTGAGTAATTCGATTGTAAAGCAAAGAACAACATATGAATGATTAATCTTCATAAGACAGTGTTTTGTTACATCAAAGCATAAAGTCAAAATGCATAAAAGCTCTCACTTTATCACCAGCAGCAAGTATTACTAGTTGACCATCCTCGGCAGGTTTTTTACTGCCCGAAACCGGAGCTTCAAGGAAATGACCACCTTTCGAAGAGATTGCCTGTAATATCAGAAAACATTTGATATCGAGATGCCAATTTCACGCTCAAATACGTCTATGAAGAAAAGTTAAGAAAGATAGAGATTTTTCTCGTACTAAACCTCGCTGATCTTTATGGAAGTCTCAGGATCAACGGTTGACATGTCAATGTAACTTTTTCCGGGAACCATTTGTTCAAGAACTCCACCTTTGTCGAAAACAACCTAATTCAATAATTGTTCAGTCGATAATGCTCAAATATTATAAAATGGATCCAACGGTTAACATTTTCAAGTCTTAACTGACCGATAAAGCTGCAGCGGGATCGGACAACATAGCAATGGTGTATTTGCATTTCCTAATTACATCTGCAGGAGATTCTCCTACGGTTGCCCCGTGCTCCACCAACTCGTCACACTACAAGCAAGCGAATTCTTTATTTAATTTTTTTCTTTTGAGCTCAAAGCATTGTCCTAATGATTCGAGATCGAACTCACTAAACACGGAGAACGAAACACGAAAAACAGTGTTTGCAAGACAACAAGACTACAAGCATGTGAGAAATCGGTATTATCAGCAGATTACAGTCATACATGGACACTAAGCATTTGTAAGCCACAGGAAGACTACGACAAAATTATTCAATTCCATAAAGAAGTATTAAGTAAAACATACGCAAGGAATCTGAAGGCCTAATCAGAGTTAGCAGAGGAAAGTAATACCAACTGAAGAAAATGAGAATATATCAATTTTAATCGGCAGAGAAACGCCATAATGATGAATTTTTTGTTTCTTTTACCCGTGAGAGAGTGCGATTCCAAACAGTGAGCTTGAATCCATGCTTAAGCAAGTTCATCGACATGGCCTTTCCCATTATGCCCAATCCCAAGAACCCAATCTCCTCCATTTTCTCTGCTCTCTCCGTTTCAGTATTACGACTGATTAATGGAGGCTGAATCCAAGCGACTGTTTCACCAATTAAACTATCCCAAACACATTTTTAACATAAAAATACTATCATCACCACTCACCATCCAGTAGACAACAAACAATCTCCAACTTTTTTATAAAAAAAATATTTAATTTGGTAATTCCTGTGGCCTTGGTTTTGGGGGCCGTATTGGCTCGTGTTGATTGGCTAAGACTTTCCCTAATTGGCCCAATAAGGCTTTGCCACGTGGGCAAGCTTTCTTTGTCAAGGTCCTTCGATATTGGAGGATAGATAATGTACGTTTACCAAAGCGCCGCCTCATAATATGTGGGCTAAGGCCCAATTATCAATTTGGGTTCGTAGTAAAAAGAAATAAATGGAATAACACAATATATATAATATAGTTCATGTCCAGAAAATAATCTGTTTCAATCTTCAACACAAATACAAGAACAGCACACAACAACAATTCGTGAACTTCTTGAGAAACATTAAAACAGGAAAAACAGCATTCATAAAACAACACAATAATTCAGATGATTTTCTTCTGCACTGATAAAGGTGACAATCAAGCGTTTGCATTTTGCATCGCCTGTCGAAGTTGGCTCATGAAATCTCTCTCCGGTTGGGTAGGTGCTGCAGCAGCAGATTGCATCATCTGAAGGGAAAAAAGAAAGAAAAAAAAAAGGACGAAAAACGAAGGCTCGATATTTAGAAAGGAACACTTGAGAAAAGAAACGTATCTTCTGCTTCGTCCATTGAATGTCTCATCATTTCGTTTATTTTTATGAGCAATGAGAAGAAAATAATGGTCAACGGAAAAATAAAAAATGTAGTCTACCAGATGTGGAAGCATCGGTCGACCCCATGCTGATGCACTCTTAGGCACATACATGACCGGCCTCTCTGGTAAGTAAAGACAGCTTAGTAATATAAATTCAACGTTAGAGAAAAACTCAACTGCACTACATTTAAATGCAAACAATAATGTATGCGTGTGTCTCTGAAACTTACTCTGCTTGCTAAATCCTTAATAGCAGTATGTTCAGTCAAGGATAAAAAAAAAGAGAGGTCTAACAATACGATTATTTGAAATAATAATGGCATCAAGACTCCAAATGTGTTAAGTGTGATTTATACGTAAGTGCAATGTATATGAAACACCACGAATGGAACCAAACAACTGAGAGGATTAAAAACTCAAGGTGAATGAGTTCTCGGGCTTACCTATAGAATCTTCAGGCAAACTGTTGTATGCATTCATTGCAGCTGCCCAACCTAAACAAAGTAATACAGGCATGAGCATGACATTGCCGACCCTCTTCTTTAAAAGCAAAATAGAGCGATGAAAAACTCAAGTTAATCAACAGAAATATTTATGCAGCATGAATATGACAAATAACAAGCAATGAATATGTTGTCTGAAAACAACTTTTAACTGGATCCATATCTAATACTTTCCTGAACCACTGCATTAGAGGCCTTTGAGAGGTTTGGAATATTGAAATAGTTGCCACGTAGTTTTGGATTGAAACAACTGTTTCCTAATAATGATAGCAGTTTCTAATGATACCCTTATCGCCATGCGTAAGGTAAATGCATCTATTTACAAAATATATATATATATCCCAGAAGATTTCTTTTAGCAAGCATCTCAAGATCGAGAAAAATAAAAGTGAACAATACATACGGTTGCTCATGAGCTGCGAGGCTTCACTATTGGAACACCCGTGTACCGCTATTAACTTGGAACGGCTTCCATAAAAATCAGCACTGGTTTTCTCTCCTTCACTGCCATAGCTGTTTGCCCGTTCTAATTTATCTGTGTAATCAAACGATAAAGACATAACAACAATCAAGAAACATATGTCAGCAACAGCATCTTTAGATTATGAATCCTATCAGCTCCAATTGTGAATAGTATACACAATTTTAGTTAAAATCATCTTAAAACGCCCCTTTCACAAATATAACTTCCGTGTCTCACATGTGGAATAGCATCGAGAAGAAAATGATGTATCATGCCATAATATCCATTTCTCATCGAGAAACATGAGAGAAAGCCAAAGCTACCACAAGCGTATAGCCAACAAAAAGGGAACAATTACGGCTAAAAGCTATGAGACCTCAAATTCAAATCGCATATTCCAAAAGCACAAGCAAAAAAAGACCGATTAAGCGTAAGACCTTTAAAAACTAACCTCCTCCAGATTTGCGCCTGCCATGTGACCGATTCCTGCTTTCGACACAATCAACCCTAGTTCAGAAATTTCTCCCGAAGACTAAAATTGAAAAGAGAAGCAGACTTTAAATACCGATTGAGTTTATTTTCGTACCTCTGATTGGGAGGAGTGTAGCGTTTGACGATGGGAACGGAATCGGAGCTACGGTTCTCCAGCATCCTCGATTGCAATGTTTTACCACCACCGCTGCTTCGCTACTTGTTCCCTTACAGAATCTCGTGACCCAAGCACAACTATTCAGATCCGCATAGTCGAGTTCCAAAGGCGCCGATAGCTTCACCTGTGTCGCGTTGCCGCAGCTGAAAGAGAGAGAGAGAGGTTTGAGGGTATAATTTTCTACCTTTGAAAATAGTAAGGACCAAATTGAATATTATCTTGTAACACAAGGATATTTTACAAAATTCACGAAACTTTAATTTTGTACGCCATTTTGTGGTTGCCATTGATTGTATTTTCTTCAGATTAAAAAGGACGATCCTCTTCGAAAATATTAATTAAATAAGGCCGATCAATCATAAGTAACAATCTAACATATTTAACTGGTCATTTATAAGTCAAATCTACATACTTAAGACGAAAGTCAATCGGTCATAAAAGGAGGGCAGATTTTTATAAAACGGTAGCGTTTAACGCACCAGAAGGGTAAAATCGTCAATTGAAGTCAAGGGCCACCGAGCTTTCTCGGTAGTTTCAACGAGAAAATTGAGGATAAGAAACGCGTTCTCAAATTTCAGCTGACTTATCTCCTCTCTCTCTTTCTCTCTCTCTCTCAACTATGGAGAACAGCCCAAACCCATCAGGTATGTACGAACAAGGCTGAATCTATGAATTATTTTCTTGATTTTGTTAGCATGTGAGATAGCTGAATCGTTGAATTCAGGCTTGACCTAGCTAATCTTCAATTTTCTAGCTGAATCCATAAATTCACCATCATCAATGACCTAGCTGAATCTCTCTCTCTCTCGGTTTGTCGTTTGATCTTGCTGAGTTCGTCCGACTTAATTCGTCCTGGCAAGATGATTGAAAACCTAGGATGTTGGTTTGATGCCTATAAAAGTTGCTTATTTGTCTTAATCGTATGCCTGTAGACAAAAAAACATTATGTTTCCGTCTGTTCCAAAAATTTCTGGTTTATGAAAGATGAAAATTATCTGTATATGTAGGCTCTTTCTTCCTTTTTCCACCTCCACCTTCCTTTTTCATCGTCTCCTGAGCTTAATTGTATACAATACAGAGATGCCTGAGCTATTGTTGCAGGTAGTAGTGCTCCCCCGAAACCATGGGAAAGGGCCGGTTCATCTTCCGGGCCCGCAGCACCTTTCAGGCCACCATCTGCCGGTAATACAAGCGAAGTGGTCGAAGCATCGGGAACCGCCCAACCCGGTGAAGTCGTCACAACGGCCAACGCGTCCACCGCGAACACTAATGCCCTCGGGAGGCCATTACCTTCGAGGCCGTGGGAGAATCAGACTTATGGCAGCTCGTACGGCGGAGGTACGTAGGCAAGCATTTTATCCGAGAACATTTTGTGCTGTCAATGAGGTCGTGGCCGAGTGGTCAAGGCTGAGGCCTCAAGAATTATATGGATGAGAGCTCAAAGATCGATTCTCTCTGCCAACATTTCCTTGAGTGAGCCTGTTACACATAGACCTTGGACTAATGTTGGGAATTAATTTTGCCTTTAGCCCAAATCCAGAAGCCCAACCTACAAGCCCATCGGGTTCGTCTCTTAAATCAATTGGCAATAGAGGAAGTATCCCACAAGCTTGTTAGCAGCTCCAAACTTATTGTCTAACCGATGTGGGACTTGGATTTGATACCAAGAACTAGTGTGGTTGAACCGGTTGGTGTGTTTTGCAGGCTATTGCACTGACCCGGGGTTTACTTGGTCTCTCTTTTCCAGGGTTCCCCGGGTCGACCAAAAAAAATATATTTTGTGTGCTAGTTCATCTTTGTTTGCAACTGTTCTTGACACGATGCTCTCTTTCTTGTTTTGCTTTTCGTTCTTATTCAGGATACGGTTCGAGTATGTATAACACGGGATACGGCTCGGGAATGTACGGTTCGTCGTACGGCGGGCTCGGCGGGTCGTACGGTTCCGGGATGTACGGGAATAGTATGTATAGAGGAGGTTACGGTGGTGGGCTATACGGAAGTGGCATGTACGGCGGAGGAGGAATGTACGGTGGCGGCGTTGGAGGCATGATGGGAGGCTACGGCATGGGCATGGGACCCGGTGGACCCTACGGTGAGCAGGATCCAAACAACCCCTATGGCCCGCCAACTTCTCCCCCGGGTTTTTGGATCTCTTTGATGCGAGTGGTAAGTTTAGTATCAATTTCTTTTGTCCTCATTTCTAATGTTTTGTGGCCTCTGATTAGGATAAGAACAGCAATTGCCACGTAATGTAACGTTTTTTTTTTGTGTCTGAAATCTGCAGATGCAAGGCGTTGTGAATTTCTTCGGTCGTGTTGCGATGCTGATAGACCAAAATACACAGGCATTCCACATGTTTACCATGGCCCTTTTGCAGGTACCTATGTTTCCCTTTGCTCTCATTACATCGAATCATTGATTAATGACTACAAACTCATTACATTTTCCACCGTTTGTTGTTAACTTTGTCTTCTTCTCCGATTTTTCAGTTGTTCGATAGATCGGGGATGTTATACGGGGAGCTAGCTAGATTTGTGCTGAGGCTATTAGGAGTCAAGACGAAGCCCAAGAAAGTTGCTCCTCCTGGATTCGATGGGCTCCCCGGGCCACAAAATGGACCCGGAAATCGCGTAGAGGGGCCCAAGAACGCACAAGGCGGTGGTGCTTGGGACGGCGTGTGGGGCAATAAATGAAGAACACGATCAAAAGAGGAAGTGTTGAAGTGCAATACAAAGATGGTACCAAGAACTTGATCGTGTTGCTTGTAGTATCATGCATGTATGTTGAGGAATCATAAACCAACCAAATAATGGTTTGCTGCTACTGCTGTTTCCGTATATGTATGTCTTGATATAAATTATAATACAATGCCATTCATTTGTTTTAATGGTTTATGTTCTCTGATTTAATTCGAACAAAACAAGCCAGCTTGAAGGACTCAACAGTATGAACACGAATTCGAGACAAGCTAATCCTTAAAAACTGACAAGAAAACTTGACATCGGACGCAGCAGAAATTTAAGGAATGGTTTTCTGTTTACACATTTGATTTACTAAGAAATTTCAATCCATGGTCTTCAATTATCATCATCATTCTCGGGGTCGAAATCCTTCACTTTCACATCGGCATCTTCTCCATACTGAATACAGTTGTCGATTTGGGACAAAATGTATTGTATGCTGCACAAAAGCATGACAACGATAATGATAAGGCGTATTCTGGTAATTGAATCTACATAATAACTCATAATGTCTGAAATGATATGAAAGGAGGTAACATTTTGTACCTCCTGTCCTTCCTCAAATCGAGAGGCAAGAAGCTCACCATGCTGTACTGATCCACCTGGTGCAAACATGGAATCTTAGAACCATCATTACATAAAACAAAATAAAAAAAGTAACTGAAAAATCAGAAGAAACTGACCAATTCGATTAAACATTTATTAAGCTTTGCAAACTGAGGGGCCATCCTCTGATTCAGCTCTGCCAGCAGCGTCCGTGGCTCAGGATCAAGGTAGCTACGGGGACAAACAAGAACCAGAAATCATTTGAAAGAATATATAGGCAACTATTGCCCAGGTAGAGAAATTTCACTCCTAAGAAGATAAAATCAGATTTTTAAAGCCACACTCACTTCTCCATATCCTTCTTGTTGGTGACGAGGTCCATTTTGGAGAGGATGTTGACGTGGGGTAATTCCAGCTGAACCATAGCAGAGAGTGAAGCCATGCAACCACTGATGAACTTCGTCACATCTGTTATGAACTGATGGACAAAGAATACAGAGGTTGAATGATAATAGTAATGGTGGTAGAGTAGAGTATTTTATATAAAGTATGTTATGTTATGTTACCTGGGAATCGAGCAAGTACACAGCGCAGACATTGAAATTTTTACGCCTTAAGTGCTCCACGAAGTTTTTAAGCACGGGTACATGGGAGAAGAGCTCTATTTGGCCTGGTTATTCATTTGAGCTCAAATCATTGTGATTTCCATTTGAAAAGAAGATACAAAAACTAGCAAAGAGGGTATAAAAAAATCAAATTAAATACGGCTGTGAGCGGAACTATAAATGATTAGGAACCAATTAACCTTATGTTTTGCAAAAAATACCCTTTAATTTAAGTTGTGCCATTAAAGTAGAAACCACTAATAAAACAATCTAACTGAACCAAGACAATGAAGGGACAATCAATAGCTTTGCATACCTGGGCAGTCAAAAACTAAATAATCATCATCCAAGTAATTTTCCAACTCCTCATTGAGCCAATCGTCCAAATTTTCCTCCAGGTGCCTGACGACTAGTTAAGGTTGTAACACCACACAACAATATAACGAACCAATATCATCATATATTCCAAAACATTAAGTGTCTATTAATGACTTCATTGAGAGCAAACGGCAACATATGAACAAGCACTAATGCAAAGGATACTCCATACAATACATGAGGCCACCATTTGGACCCAAGTTAAGTTCCTCCATAACATCCTCCAGAGAAATGAGCTCTCGAATATCTGGAAAAAGGAACACTCATTACAGTGGCAACGCAAGGAATCTGTTAATATTAGGGAATATTAATAAAATAGTCCACAAAACTCACCCATGGCAACGGGATAATTGAAATTCTCTGCAGCGGGATCCAAATTTACTATGTGAATCGATCGGCCAACAGTTTCACAGTGCTGGTACAAGCTCGAGCAATATGTAGACTGTGAGAATCACACAAACCAACGACAATTCTCAGGTTCACACAAAACGAAGTAAACAAAAGGTACCGAAGTTAAAAATTAGTTGGTGCGACATCATCAGCTAGGAAGCAAATAACGTTAAAAACAATAAAAGAAAAAAAATACGAACTATTTGATTAATAACCTTTCCACTGCCCGCAGGGCCAATGACCAATTGTGCATAGCCCATGATGAATTTAATTTCTCTGATTTCCTTCTTCGTGTATGTTTCAAAAGATTCTCAAACAGTTGACCGGAAATTCTTCGCGTTACAAGAGGCTCTGAAGAGTCCAAGCAACGGCCGCAAGGAAGAGCCGAATCGAGAAGCAAAAGAGGCGCGAGCCACTGAAGGAGACGCGGGAGATACGGTGGCGGGTTATGACAGTGACGACGGCGCGGCAAATAGGTGGTGGAGCTGGAATGCAAGGGTTACTCGGCTGTTTATAATGGGCTTTTCTATTTGTGTTGATTTCTTCTTTTTTATTCCTATTTCTTTATTAACGTATTAAATATTTATTCATATAAATTACACTGGGCCAACGATGTATTAATAGGCCCTATCATCGGCCTATAAACCGGCCCAAATGGTATCATGTAACACATTATTACAAAAATCCTCTTACATAAAAAATTATTTTCCCATAATCACACATTTTTAAATCCTTCGTTGTACTATATAATAGTTTTATTTTTTGGTGTTCCATCTATTTGAGTATATCAAAAATAAATTAATGGTGGTAATTATAGTACAATACGTTTTTAAATTAAAGTAAATTTGGGGATAATTAACTCTGAAAAAAATATTTTCGCCAATTAACACACGTCAGCCACAAAGTGACAAATAATTTAGGAAAAAATTTTATTTAACGTTAAAAATATTTGGTCCAACTCATTATCTTCACAAATTGAAGCATTTTGACGATAGCTAAACTTGGAAACTTAATATCAACCCGAAATTAACATATGTGACGTGCACGTGACAATTAATTTGGGAAAAAAATCATATGTGACATCCGAAAAAATTCAGTCCTAACCACCACGTCCGACGCCAGCTTTTTCACCAATTTTATTGTTAAGTGCTGCTTATGACGGTAGGTTTTTAGCGTTATTAATTACTTCAATTTTCTTAAATTTATCACTAGTTAATTTTATTGTATTTTAGATTGACACTACTCTAAATGTGAGAAAAAAAGTAATTAAGCGCTTGTCCAGTCAAGCACTCCTATACTCTTTTATAGGGCCCATACATTTTATATTGATTTACTTATGCATCCATATATATTACGTTTGATATTTACATAAAATATTAATGCAGAAACTTATCTGCATTAAAGTTCTTTGTCTCACTCATTCATGCATTCGGACAAAAATAATAAAATATGGAAAAAGGGCGGAGAATATGCAATCCGGTGAAAAGCAAAATCCAATCTTTTGTAAAAGAAGAAAGGTGATGTAGTGCGGGCGCATTTAAACCAACTGCTGTTTAGAGTAGACATCATAATTATTTAACGAAAATACTCGACTCATTATGAGGTCCCAATTACCGTTATAAATGCTATAATTAGATAATAAACAAAAAAATATAGAAAATGGGGAAAAGGTTTAGCATTTAAGGTCACAATGTAATTTTAAATATTTAATTTACATAATGACCTAAGGTATTGATTTCTTTTCATATCTATGCGTAGCCTGAATTTTCTTCAGGATGGGAATGACTATTTTTTTTAAGATATATTAGGTCAAATAATCAATTCACCTAAAAGGTAGTTTTGCAATAAAATAACGTTGTATTAGAGTGGACTATAATGAAGAGCAGGCGAGGTCCTACAATGCCTTATAATAACAGTTTTGGTGGTGTGTAATGCTTGATTATCATTTCCAATAGTCTCTATTAATTATATATAGATATATTTAATATGATTCTTATATTTGATGTACTTTGGTTTATCTATTTTTTCTTATTATGTAAATATGTTATTTGTAGGGGCCAATTTATACAATGCTCATTGGATTTTGTATAATGAATTCATGATTGATCGGTCACGACCCCACTAGTAATTATTTAATGTTCTTTTTATATTTTTATCCAACTACTCATGACAATGATACATATTGATATATGTATTAATACACTTCGTTGGTAATTGTGCAATATACATAATATATATTAAAGACAAGAGCACAAAACAGAAGCATTTTACGAAGGAATACTCAGATCTAAATATGCTTCGTTCCCGTTTTTATTTAAGCTTCTTGAATTTCCATATTTTATTAAGTCGTGGGGATTAATCATTTGATATTATATAAATTATATATATATCGTTAACGCGTAACATGTGCCGATCCTCGTGTTTTTGTCTTGATCGGTGTATAAAACGATGCAAGGTTAATATTGTAAATTAACCCAAGTGGATATTAATAAATAGTGTCGGTGCAAAAAATGATTTGTTTTATTTATTTATTCATTTTACATTATATACGTTCAACTCATCGTCTCGTATCGGGCCGACATCGATTTAAATTTATCTAGTACTTGTCTTGTCTGGTATTTCATATATTAAAACAAAATAATGTATTTTTCTAGTATAATTCCTGGTTTTGATATAACATCGATTCAGATGTATTTTTCTCCAGAAAAGGAAAAGGGAAACCGAATTACAAATATACCCTCGGCCAGCAGAATATTAGCTGGATGCAATGCCATGCAGAAGCATGTTAAAGCAGTTTTATTTTATTCCCATCATTATAATAATAAAAATAACATAAATAAAGAAAATTACAATAATACTTATAATCAAAAAGGAAATTACAATAATAATGCTAATAATGAAAAAAGAAATGTACAATGATAATGCATCCTACTACTTACTGCCAGGACAGAATCATTTAATTTCTTTACCACCAATAATTTTCAATCCCCATTTCATCTCTTTCTCACCTCTCTCTCTCTCTCTCTGATCAGTGTGTGAACTGTGAGAAGTGTTCACATTCACACACGCACAGAGCCAATCTCGCCAGGAAGAGACAATGTCAACCACCGCCGTGCTCCTCCTCCTCCTTCTCCACACCGCCTCCGCAGCACAGAACCGCCGCATTCTTCACGAGCCGTTCTTCCCTCTGTACTCATCACCCCCCGCCCAACCCCTACCCCCACCCCAACGCCGCCGACTCCCAAGTACCCATTTTCCACCGCCACACCCGACAACAGCACCGGAAACTCTCCGTTTTTCCCGTTCTACCCCTCCCCACCGCCGCCGCCGCCGCCGCCCTCGACTCCCTCCACGTTTGCCTCATTCCCGGCCAACATCTCCTCTCTCACGCTCCCGCAGTCGTCGAAGTCCAAGCCCTCGTCGAAGCTCGTCATCGTCGCAGTCGCAGCCGTGATCGCAGCGGTGGCCGTCGTCTCCCTCGCTGCTTTCCTCCATTTCCGCAACAAGCGGCGCAGATCCAACAACCGGTCACCTCCTTTCAAATCTACGCCGGGATCCTCCACCACCAACAGCACTACTACTTCACACGCGCCACCACCTGCCACAAACCACCGCGTAAACAGCCACGTCCCCAAGCTACAGAGACCGTCTCAAACCAGCTCGGAGTTTCTGTATCTGGGCACTTTGGTCAATTCACATGCGCCGCTGGTTTCCCACAAGAACAACAACAGCAGCAACGCCCGAAACGCCTCTTCGAGCAATAACAACACTGGATCGCCGGAGCTGAGGCCTCTTCCGCCTCTAAGCGGCCCACAGAAGAGTAACTTGAGCTATCGGAATGCTGACGTGGCGCAGATCAGTAGAGACGACGATGACGATGAGGAGTTCTACTCTCCGAAAGGGTCGCGAGGGACCAGCACGATTGCGACGGGATCGGCCTCGGGAAGAGATTTTACCGCCGTTGGGGTCCGCAACGTCAATGGATCTTCGTCTACTTACTCGTCTTCGCCGTCAGGTTCCCTGGAGAGGTCAGTTTCATTGAGCCTCTCGCCGGAGCATAGCTCGAGCTCGAGAAATTCGATTCCCAAATCCCCAGATTTGATCGAACTTCAACATTTAGCTCCACTTGAAGGTGACCCGCAATACGTTGATTCGTTCAATAGAGAATCCTCTTCTTCACCATTATTTCCATCTCCTTCTCCACCGAGCTCATCAGAGAGGTACTCCGCGAGAATGAGCCAAGAATCTTCATCACCTAAACTTTTTAGGGTTTGGGATGATGAATTGGGAGATTCACTTTCGAATTTGCATTCTCAAGTGCAAGTGGGCTGCTTAATCCACGAAAACCTCCCTCAAAGCTCAGTGGAGAGATTTCCTACAATCACTAGCCAAAAATCTTCATCTCCGAGGATTTCTGATGTTTCTGATCACAATGTGGACGATTCCCATTCGAACATGAATTCTTCAACCCAAATCAGTAGCCCCCAGATGCATCACTGCGTGGATGTTGCTCCACCGCCGCCGCCGCCGCCTCCACCGCCTCCACGTCAGCAGCCAAGGAAAACGTGGGATAGCCCAAAAACTCCTACTCCACATGCAAAGAAGCCTGCTGTGGCACCTCCATCTTTGGTTAAGCCCTTTGGGGCTGTTGCTATGGATTCTTCAACACTAATTTCTCCAATGAAGTTGCCTTCCAATGACGAGTCTAATGTTGGATCTCACATGGAGGAAATGGAGAAATCAGCCGAAGAAGCTGTGGATTCAAACAAGGAGGAATTGGATAACGATTTGAAGCCAAAGCTGAAGCCACTGCATTGGGATAAAGTGAGGGCAAACTCAGATAAAGAGATGGTTTGGGACCAACTCAAGTGCAGTTCTTTTAAGTAAGTTCAATGTTGAATAAATACTACAATACTTCATTCGATAAATCTTGACGTATGACTGTAGTTGCTGATTGTGTTGATGGGATTGTGTTCATTGAAGGTTGAATGAAGAGATGATTGAGACCCTGTTCGTTGTGAATAAACCGAATCCAAAACCAAGCCCGAAGGAAGCGATGAGGTGGCAGGTTCTTCCCTCGCCCAGTGGAGACAACATTAATAAGGTTCTTGATCCAAAGAAATCCCAGAACATTGCCATCTTACTGAGGGCTCTCAATGTCACCATCGAGGAAGTCTGCGACGGCCTTTTAGAAGGTAAAATGCTGATATCTCACTGGCATTTCTATAATTTCAAGAATTTTTTGAGTGCATCTAATGTATTCGTTTGTAATGTTAATAGCCCGAAAAAAAAGACACAATTTTGTCTGCTTATTCAATTGTCAGGAAATACGGATACACTGAGCACGGACCTTCTCGAGAGCTTGTTGAAGATGGCACCAACCAAAGAAGAAGAACGCAAGCTGAAAGAGCATAAAGAAGATTCTCCTGTAAAGCTCGGTGCTGCAGAGAGATTCTTGAAGGCTGTTCTCGATGTGCCTCACGCGTTCAAAAGATTAGAGGCGATGCTCTACGTATCCAATTTCGAATCCGAGGTTGAGTACCTGAAGAAGTCATTTGTGACCTTAGAGGTAACACTTCGGTAACCATAACTCAATTTCTAAATGTAGCCTTGAATACATTTTCCTCAAGACAAAAAAAATGAGGTTTTTATGCGAACAAACAGGCAGCTTGCGAGGAACTAAGAACCAGCAGAATGTTCCTGAAGCTTCTAGAAGCAGTACTCAAAACCGGGAACCGAATGAATGTTGGAACAAACCGCGGAGATGCACAAGCTTTCAAGCTCGACACGCTTTTAAAGCTCGTGGATGTGAAGGGAGCCGATGGGAAAACAACTCTCTTACACTTCGTGGTCCAAGAAATCATTAGAACAGAGGGTGCTCGAATGTCTGAAAACTCAAACTCTGCCTTAAACGATGAAGCCAAATGCAGGAAAATAGGACTTCAAGTTGTTTCTGGGCTGAGCAATGAGCTCTCAAACGTTAAAAAAGCTGCTACAATGGACGCAGAAGTACTCAGCAGTGACATCTCCGAACTCTCCAATGGGATCAAGAAAATAATTGATGCAATAAAACTGACAGAAGAGCACAGCCCTTCAGATGAAAGTGGGAGCTCGAGGTTTTCTGAGTCTATGAACGGTTTCTTGAAAAGGGCCGAAGAGGAACTCATCAAAATCCAAGCACAGGAAAGCGTTGCTTCCTCTTTAGTGAAGGAAGTCACTGAATATTTCCATGGAAACTCGACCAAAGAAGAGGCTCATCCTTTTAGGATCTTCTTGGTGGTGAGAGATTTTCTCGGGATTTTGGATCGGGTTTGTAAGGAGGTGGGGATGATCAACGAACGAACGGTGGTGAGCTCTGCGAGTAAATTTCCGGTTCCTGTGAACCCTTTGCTGCAGCAGGTTTCCGGTGGATTTTTCAGTAGGCCGCAGTTTACTGCGTTTAAGGACGACGAGCGCTGATGTTAAATGGTTTTGATAGGCGGTGTTGAGGTTTCCTTTTTATTGTAATATTTTGTATTTAAATATGTTGCATAGTTGGAGAATTATAAAAGATTTTGAAATATTATCGGCCTTTATATATCTTGTATACAAATCTTATGAAGCAATAGTACTTTATTGTAAACAAACGATATATATGAGGGTCAAGTTGATATTAACCGACAGCTTGTGTGGTTTAAACGTGGAATTGTTTCTAGTTCCCAAATCAAAGCTCATCAGCTGCTTAACACTAGGGCTACTACTGAGCTCTGAATCAAATTTTGATTTGAATACGTTCTGCTGTATCAATCGTGAGTTCTCATCTTTTTAACGGCGTCGTTGCGATGGTGGTTTATCGGGATGGTACTCTTTCTTCAACGGAGTTCTACGTCGCCGCTCGTAATTTTTCCGAGCAATGGTCAAAATTCAACTCCTGTTTTCCTCAATGGTCATGGATTGCCTCCTCAAAGCAACCTTGGAAGGATGCACGTCTCCACCCTGTATTTATTATTTAATCGATACAGCTTAAACTGTTTCTTATGTTGGATTTGGTGTTTGATGATCTTATATTCTTTTTTTTTTTTCTTCTATGAACTTTTTTCAGGAAGAAGGATTCTTATCCATGGAGAGGGTGGTAATTCGCAGTTTATCTGAGGTGGGTCTTTGTAATACTAATGTTTTGAGATCATTATATTTGTCAATTAAGGAATATGATATTAAAAAAACTGAGCTTCTGAGTTTCTTCGGGGTCTTCTTGTTTGCAGGTAGATCATGGCCAAGCCTGTGAATCAGACACCGAAGAATGCAACAGCACTGAGATAGTCGAGTTACCTGATACTGCCACACTTGTAAGCCTACATTTTTCTTCTCAAGGTTTCTAAAATGTTGAAACACCATACATAGCTCTGGTTTCCAGAGTCCTTAGCTGCTGTACAACACAATTCTCTGATGCAATAATATGTCCTCAAATGTTTATTGTCAAATTCTTTCCCGATAGGCTCGAGATAATGGTCCTGAAGAACACTTGTATGACTTCCATGTTGTTTATTCTGCATCATATATGGTCCCGATGCTGTATTTTCGTGCTTACCGCAGTGGTAAGATAGTTTCATCTTTCATTAGCTTTTATTGTAATGCAACTTCTTAAAAGACAACATACTTAACTATCGTAGCCAATGTCTGCAGATGGCCAACCTCTTCCATTAGACGATATTGAAAAGGATATCCCTATCAGCTCCGTGCAGCAATTAGCTACATCAAAGTGGACATTTATGACTCAGGAGGTTAGTTTCTTGCAATTCACAGCCATCTTCTCTTTCTTTGTAATAACTAATAACACAGAAATCAATACTTTGATGTTATGTTGCTAAAAAACAATGCAGGATCATCCTCATTTGAACAGGCCATGGTACACATTACATCCCTGTGGGACAAGTGAGTGGATGAAGCTACTTTCAAGCAACGAAGCTGATGATTCGAGGATACCGATCGATAATTATCTGATTTCATGGTTTTCTGTGGTTGGCCAAGTCTTTGGTATCAAAATGCCTTTCGATATGCTGCTTCTTGATGGTTTACGTAAGCTTGTATCGTAAATTGTCTTGAATTTCCCAAATTCATACATACATACATGAAAGGCCACATTTTTCGAACTCAATCCCCTCACTTACTTAACATAGTAAGGCAAATCAAGAACGTACAGCAAGAAGTAAGCCCATATGACACCGGAGATGCCACCGAAGAAGAACCCGCCCGTGAACTTGGCCCACCCGTCCGCGGTCTGGAGCTGATCGGGCGCCTTCTTCCTTCCCGTGAGGGTCAGCGAGGGTGCGGTCGAGGGCTCTCCTTCCTTGAACGAGGCGATCCCGTAGATCGTGAGGCAAATGCTGAGTATCACCACCAGTCCCCCGGCTGCTAACGAGCCGGCACCGCCCGCGTATGGGGTGTTCCTGAGCGGACCCGTCTTGACGAAGGGGCCCACGAGGAGGAGCCCGTGGGCTAGCCCCACCTCGATCCCTCGGAGCAGCGGGTTCACGGCGGTTCGGTAGGCCGGGAGGTTCGAGAGGTACCATGCGATCAAGGGGCTCGAGGTGACCGGAGTTTCTAGGCTTCCGATGAACGGGTCTCCGTTGATTGGCTGAATCACTTGGTATGTTGGCTGCAAGAGAGTGTATTGTGTGCGTAAAATATGCCCATTTATTTATTACTCAGTTGTCTGTGAATGCTTTTGGTAAAAGGTAATTTTATTACCTTCTCGGACTGGACAGCTCTGACTGTGAAGGAAGAGCTTCTTCTGTTGGAAGGAAAAGCCTTCAATGGTGCGCCGGAGATGCCCTTCGGCGTCAGAAGTGCTCCGCTTTTGAATGAAGAAGCAAGCACGTTGCTCTTGAGAAGTTGAGTCGCCATTGTCGAAGCCATTGCGGAGTTTCTTGGACTTGGGAGTGTGTTGTAAGAATCAAAGAAAATAATAAAGAAGTGTGAGGGGGTGTAGATAATATCTTTTGCAGATGAGTTTGTGGTTCTCAGAGAGAGGATTTTCTCGGCATGCATGGCTCTCATTGGCTGAACTCGAGTACATGATCTTATCCCTTATCCTTTTAGTTGATTTTTATTTTTTTTTTCTTTTTTTCTTCCAATTTATATTGTTTTGTGTTTTTATTTTTTTTTCTGTTCGGACATATCAACTCAATCGGCGATGAACTTGTCCCATACTCTTCGTGTTTGAGTAATCGTCGGGGCCAGTTGAAAATGAGAATGTCTCTATTTCTCATCCAATATCAATAGTCAAAGTTCAAATAATATGTTTCATTTGATTCTTTACTAGAACATTTTTTTTTAGATCCATTATATATAGCACAATACCTTTTTTAAAAGAAGGATGGTATCGTGTAGAGTGACAAAAATACTCTTAAAATTTAAGGATACCTACTTAAAAGTTTGGTCAATAAGATTTTTTAAAAAATTTGTAAGAATAATGATACCATGTAAAATATGATAACACGCTTAACTATAACGCTATTAAAGGTGTGGTCAACAAAATCATTTTTTTGGAAAAACATTATAGGGTCGAACTTTTTTTTTTTAAAAAAAAAGAGGGGACGTTTCTATCATATCAGCCTATAATTTCGAAGAAATTCACATCACTAAATCTCAATTTGTTAAAGCGTTCAAGCGACATTTGACATACAAGTTCTTATTTTTTTCATTTCCAAATTGTCCTTTTAGAACGATATAAAAATGGCCCCAAAATTTTGTGTCTCGAGCTCAGCCCGTTTTCGCCTTCTTCTGTTCTCCGACTTCGTCGGCCGCGCATATCGCTCTCCAGCAACGGACGATAACAACGGCGGGTATCAAAAGCCACCAGAAATTGGCGAAGCAATAGTACATGTAATAATAATAATCGCTCGCCGCAAAGTTATCTCCGTCCAAAATAGCCGTTACGTAATAGACGACGGTTCCGTAGAATTGCCCCAAAGAAATCGCCAGCTGAAGAACGTACCTATACGACTTCTTCGCCGCTATAGCATACCTGGAAAAAAATAGTTGCCCATAGTCGGCGAGAAATTATAATAATCATAATAATAAAGAATAAAGAATAAAAATAATAATAATTTTGAATCGTACACTGCGAGAAGACAAGCGGGCCCCCCGAGAACGGCCGTGATTCCCTCAACGGCGACAACAGCAGAATCGCGGCCGACGTATCTCGAATCCCCTTTGCCGTATTCTTTCCCTGTTGCGCATCATTATACACGTTTCGATATGTTTTTCATATATTTATAGTGGCAAAATTATAAAATTAGGTCACTAAGTATAACAGTTTTCGTTTTTGGGCCATTATGTTTGATAATTGTAAAAATAGGTAACGAACTTTGTATGTCTTAATAAAATTGGGTCACAGATCAATTTTAAGGCCAAAATCGTCGGAAACTCGACGTCAGCCACGTAAGATTTTCGGCGACTTTGGCAGAAAAATTGATCCGTGATCACTTTTAGGACATATAAAGTTGGCGACCTATATGTCTTTGTAATTATCAAACATTATGACCCTAAAACGAGAACTGATATACTTAGTGACTCATTTTTATAATTTTGTCTTCCATACTTCTAGTGTATGAAATTAGGCGAAGAAACTCACAAACTTCTGCAAGATAACCGGGATTTTCCAGCTTGTAGAAATCCGGCGTGAAGACGAAATATCCTTCGAGGAATATGTGCGTGAGGCCCGTGAATATCCACCAACACATGAGCGCTCTATCGCCTTTCGACGCCTTGCGGAGAAATCCTATGTCATATTGCACCAAGATTTCATATTTTAAATTAAATGAATAATATATTTTCGTATGAACATAAGTAAATAAGTTACCGGAGAAAATCCACGTGAAGGCGACGGCAATCAGCGAAGCGACGCCATATACACCGACGATGGTTGATTGTGGAAGGAGAATAGGCACAAAACCGGGCAATTTCATTTCTCTTGGAGCATAAGGGTGATCGATAATATCGCCTTGTGTTGCCATTTTTCAGGTATCTACACAGAGCAACACAGCTTAGAAATCATGAAAATTAAGAATCAAAACCCTCAAAATCCCATAAAGAAAAAAAAAAAAGGAGGAAGAATTTATCTTTACACTAAACGCCATTAATCGACATTAGAGAAAGAAATTAGGAAATGATTACAGATTGTTCTTATGGAGTCGGTTGAAATTGGAGCCTCCCCACAAATAAAAAAGACTTCTTTTTTTTTTTTTGCAAACCGTTAGTGCTGCGAGGTCGTGTTTTATATAGACGTGAGCTTTCCTCTTTTCCTATAAGTGGTCGAAGCCAATGAGAGTGGAGATCTACGCACGCAATTTCCATTTCGAATTATATTCTTTTGAGAAAATAATATTCTACGCTCGTCTGCACGTTTTCTTGAATCTTGTTGTCATTGTAATGTAACTTTCGTTTATTAGTGTTTGAATTTAATCTATACAATACAAAAAACCTATAACTTCTACCTATAGATTTCCATTGTAAATATCGTGGTTTTGTTTAATAACATCGATCTTTATCTACAAATGCATAGAAAATGCCTCCGAAAAAGAACACGTCGTCAATGAGGGATGAATCCAACTAGGGAGGACACAAGCGGATTTAGTAAATTGGAAATTCAAGCGGACAACCTTTTTCTTCGGTCTTTATTTATGTAAATAAGAGCTGCGGACGTTAAGTACGTAATACATATATCGCATATGTTTTAGTACTTGCACGTACGTAATTGGAAAAAATACCAATCTTCTCTTATTCGAGTAAGCAAGAAATATTTTTTTCTTTATCAATTATCGATATTTTTTTTAGTAATATTCTTGTATCTCTCGTTTTATATTTGATTTTATTTTACGTTTTGCCAAGTTTTTGGGGTCTTTTTTGCTCGGATAAATCGAATCGTGTTTACATCTCCTTTCATCAAAGAAAGACGAAGAAATCATCGTACACAAATTCTTCGTGCAGTGGTTGAAGCAAATGCTATAATCAATGACTGAAGAACAAGCCAATCCCGAAGCAATTACCGAGCCATGCGTAGGCATGGAATTTGGTTCGGAAGAGGATGCAAGAAAACTCTTCACCTCGTACGGACAAAAGATTGGCTTTGCCGTACAAGCCATGCAACCTAATTATTCCGAGGCTGATGAAGAAACTCTTATTCTACATTGTATAGGAATCAGCTGTAATAACTATAAGAAAATTAGCTCATCTCCCAACCTCGAAACCGAAAAAGGCCCTGAAATAGAGAAAACGTCACCAATCCCGTGTTCAAGGGAGCAGTGTACTGCGGCGGTACTGCTTAAGCTGGACAAAAATGGGAAGAAGTGGATAGTTACGAAGTTTTTTAAGGATCATAATCATCCTCTATTACCTTCTACATCTCCTACGTATAAGGATTTGCTGGTAATAAATATATGCATGTTATCATATATTGCAGTGAAACGAAAGGCGATTCGATGCTAAATGAAATGAAGACATTGTTGGTTTTTATAGGATGGAAAGTACAGGAAGATCCAAGGGCTTGCTGAAGAACTGAACAGGCAAGAAGCAATTGCAGCAGCTTATCGAGAGAGGCTTATCAATCTTCTAGCAGATGTAGAGAAGCAGCAAGGTGATCATCTGTCTTCCAAAGTGTTAGCAGTGGTGCAAAGTGTCAAAAAAGCAGAAGCAGAAGCAGTTACTACATGTGTCAGGGACAAGCAGTAATTGATACAAGAAGCAGCAGGTTGTTAGAATATAAGATAATGTCTTCTTTTTTTTTAACGAAAATTTTTTATCGATGTTTTAATTGATCATCTTCGTTACAGAAACTGAAGAGAAAGTGGGATTGGTTCAGATCGGGATCGAATAGGTTACCACGTAAAGATTGACTACTATATCTTAAATGAGAAAACCAAGTTTTTATTCATTAACCTAATGGAGTAAGCATAATTTATTACACGGCAAGAAAGTATATTGCTCCTTGTTTGAAGCCTTATGTGAGGTGAAAAGCCATCAGAATATACTGTGAAACAGAAGCAGCTTCAACTGTGAAATAAATATATTATAAAGCAAAAGAGAATTCGTTTACCTTTTCCTACCAAAGATAGCAAAGTTGCCTCCAAAGATAACGAAGAGATCTTAGGCAATCTCTTTCTTTTTCGATTCTTTCTCAAGCGATCAAGCAAAAAAAAATCCAAACAATCCAAGAAACATAACCGTATACATAATCCCAAATCCCCAATATACTGTACACAACAAACGGTATATGTCTACTGCTTGTAAGGTAAACTCGTGTTTGATAATTTGTAAAACCACCTATTTTTGTATAATAAGAACGTTTCCAAATCCCCATATATACTGGATAAACACATACTACAGTGTATATTTAATATATATATATATATATATATATATATATATATGTGTGTGTGTGTGTGTGTGCGCGTGTGGTCACTGGTGAGATCGATCAAGAACACTTTCCATAACCTGTATGTGGGCTTTGAGGGTAATCATATAATGAGCCGTTTCTGACAATAATCTGCATAATTCCATCCCCTCGCCACCGGGCACAAGCCTTCGGAGCTGATCCTCCTGTGTAATACCCATTATACCCTTTCTAGGGTTTCTCCTCTGGATTATTACACGAGGAGGAGGACGCCGAGTGGTTCTGCTTTTCCTAGCTAAATAGCGGTCGAGGGTTCGGTTCTTGATCCTTCTAAGCAAAGCCCGGGACCAAGCCCGTTTAGGGCCGATCGAGAAAGCCATGGATGAGTAAGCAGCAGCTTTGATGAGGTGGCATCTCTTTCTTTTATAACCAGTCGTTGACTGAGATTTGGTGGGTCTTGTTTGGTTTATCTTCTTCATGGCTTGAAGAAAATTAACTGCTAACCTATTCCTCAGGGAGCTAGGGCTTGTGGGTTGTTCCTTGAGATCCGTTATCTTCATCGTGGAAATCGAAAAGGAGGTTCGATGAACGAAGGGAAATGAAAATTAGGGTTTCTTATTTTTATTTGATGTTATAGAGAAGCCCTTTGGGGGAGAAGATCCTGTGTTTTCTGACACAAGGGGACCTATAGCTCCTCTCTGAACTGAACCAGACTTCTGACACAAGATCTCTATATAAGAAATTAAAGAGAGAGAGAGAGAGAGGGTGGAATTGTCAAAGAAACGAACGTGCAACGAAATGAAGATAAGGGAATAATATAATTAATTAGTAGGAGAGATTGAAAATGGGCGGTGAGAAGACGAGTACTTTAGGAATTGGATTGATTTAGAATTGATTCGAAAATGTATTTTGTCTTGCGTTACGTATATTAAGCTTGCTAGTCATAATGTTAAATCAAATAATTTCAAAGAAAAAGCATTCTATTCTATATATAAGAGCCTATCCAATCTATGGATTTTATTACACATGTATAAAAGCAATGAAAGTATAAGGAAGGCTATCATAATCGTGTATACAATTTCATATATATATATATATATGTATCAATTGTAATTGAACTTTCATTTTCACGATTTTCGGTTTTAGAATTGAAAAGAGAGTTGTGTGGGGTTAGATAAAGAGCCAACCACCATATGATCGCACATGGTTCCATTACCACCCACTTGAATGAATGGTGGGCCATCTCTATTTTTCTTCCTTAGGAGTCTATTATTGCATTTTTTTTTTATTTTAGTTTAGACTACTTTTTGTGTATTTCATCATACTAATATATATTCTAGTAGGTTTTCTTTTTGGCCGTTACGCAAATGGAACGACCAATGAGAGAGGGCTCGTGACGGCCACCTTGATAGGTAGGCGGTTGAGGCCGAAAAGTATACATGTATATTTATATGTAATTCAAATGTTGTTAAGACATAATTAGTTATCATATATAGTAGGAGATTATTTATATTTCTTCATATATATAATGATACGGGTGGATTTACATTATAATTATCTCTCACCGTCAATAATAATGAAATGTTCTCAATCAGTGTCAAAAAGTAAAGAGTCGGGTGGTTCGATGATGTTGATTAAGGGTTGGTTCTAATACATATATTCTTGCTTAATTGACAATTAATGGTTCTATTATAAAATATATCGTTGCTTTATTAACAAATAATCTTCACTTAATCCTTATCTTTTGTCTACGGCTAATGATTAGTCTTGACTTTATAGCGTGTTCAAGTTTGAAATTACCTTGGGATTAGATTAGGATGTCATATGTATGTTTCCTCAAGCAAGAATTAATATTTGTTTTTCAAGAGAAATGATGATCATGAATAACTGGATATGTTATTTAACACTCTTTGATAGAATGATTAGTTAATATTTTAACATGCCATTTGTAAACCGATAGCGAATAATATGAATTTGACCTCTATATATTACATCGACTGAGGACCACCAGCCATGCTTAAAGTGGAGGTTTAATTCATAATTTATTTTTTCTTATTCTGACTATATTGAGATAAGGCGTCCGAACTTTCAAACGTCGAACAAAATATGATTTTGTACCGTAACATAATTATATATATAATATATATATATATGTATGTATTTTAAAAAATCTTAACCAATCCAAGATTAACTGTAGTTTGAAGATTTGCATATAATAGAGTGTAGATTGTTAAATTATTCTTTAGCCCTTAGGCCTTAGGTGTAATAATTCTTTTTCTACATATTTAACATCTTCCATATGACCAGTATTAAGGGGAATTGTTGCTGCCTGATAAAATGCAAGAAAGGATCGATGCGATCAAAATCGAGTCACATCAGCCATCGCATTGAAATTGAAATGAAGATATAATTAATACATGTTTTGCCGACATTATAAAAAATAAAATCTGTCATCGAATACATGCGAGTATATTGATTCCTATCCATTTCGTTTGACAAGAATATTTTGCTCATTAGATGGTTACCACTTTGATGTTTATATTTTGATTAATGATTCTATAATTTCCAAGACCACTACAAAAATCAAGGATGTGGTCACACACACACACACACATCTCTCATACACACACACACATGCAATGCAACCGTCTCTGTATATTAAAAAAGCATAGGAAAAGCATTTCTTTGGTAAATAATATAATTCCTATAAGTATAATAAATCGAAACACATCCAATCAAGACGCACGCTTGGATAGAGGAACATGGTAGGTCCTTTTTTATTTTTGTTGTTATATAAATACATCGTCGCAAGTATGACTCCTCAGCTACTCTCGTATAATATACATCACAAGTAATAATAATTCACATTCATGCATGAATTGCATTGCATGGCTCCATCAATTAATTAGTTAACAACTATTTCTTTTTAGGACCACTCACAGATTGGCTTGTGACTCAGCGACAGTTGTAATAATCCTTAATTTATAAGGTGTAAGAGTACTTAACATAAAATAATAAATAAATAAAATGAATTATTAGGGATGGGTCATTAGGCAGAAGTTATGGCATATAAAAGAGTTTCGCGGCTGCTTTCACACGATTATGGTATGGTGAAATCAATATATTGACGGATATATTTAAATTTTGAATTTATAATATGCAGAAAAGGAAAAACCCAGCCCATTTCATGTATGTAACGGGCTGTCAATTAAAATGAAAAGCCCGCATAAATTTAATATTTATATATCTATTTATTATGTAAAGCAAACGCGGAAGGTGTATGTATCAACTTTGATTTCATTATGGCATTACAATTTTGTCCTTCATATTTTTATTTATTTCCATTATCTCTTCACAAAATCAATTTTCCTTTTACAATTAATAAATATTTAAGATTGAAATTTCATCTATCAAAATCTTAAATTATTATTTTTAAATATAAAAGAAGTATATATATTTAATGTATTAGAGGACACGTGTGAGCGTGCAAAAAATAGTAGTATATATTAGTCTCTCCTAAGAAAACTCGGCAAGGTAAGTCTCTCCTAATTATCGAAACGACTGCATATTGAGATATTCTAAGAATATGATTTATTTGAAATCACGAATACATCGTATACCATGTATTTATTTCTCTATTTGCTGAATAAATTTAAAAAAAAAAGATATATTAAAGCCATCGGGCCATAGCAATATAAGCCATTTGCGCAGCACAAGCCACACAAGATTCCACGGAATTGATTAGAAAACGCTCTAAAACATGGCATGGAAGAGATTTTGGTTCCTTTTGTCGTCAGAGTTATACAGTTCTAGCTTCTTAATTTAATTTTTTTCTGCCGTGGTATTTATTATTTCAATATATTTTCATATTTAATCAACTGATATCGATATGCATCAAAGGCCGACAGCCGCCGGAGAACTGCCACCACAAGTGGTGGCACAGCCACCGCCACAACCTCTAGCAGAGCCCATCAAACCGGTGGTGGAAATATATTAACGACGACGAAGATTTCGAAGTCTACTCCCCGACGAAGGAGAGGCATGTCTGAAGAGAATATTAGAATGTAAAGGCAACTTATTTCTATATATTTTATTTAAATAACTAAAAAAAAAAACATTATGACCGTTAGTTAACGTAGGTTCTGTTTGGTCAAACATTAACTGCGTCATCACTACAACTAACAAGCCTAAAGCCTACAATACAACATCAGTCAACGGACTAGATTTGATTTAGTTGGACTGTACGATGATGAGTTAAAGGTCAGCTGTAGAGTGTCTTCTTAGCTTATAGCTTGTGTTGTGTACGTTACATAACATTTAATTATAATCGGTCACTCTTCACGTATTACAAGAAATATTTCCCGGGATTTAATGAGGGGTAAATCTAATTTCTTTTTTCAATTCATTTTTTTTAATAATGTCCCACAACTAGTAGTAACGTTATCGATCTGATTTGATTTCGGTCTCCAACTCAGTCCATATTTGATTTATGCAGAATTAAGTGGGAGCGGGTGAGTTACAATGGCGTGTCCAATTATCAAAAAAAAAAAACTTGTAATTATTTCATTCGTAATCTATTGGGAAAAGGTTTAAAATCTCCTATTTAATGTGTTATTTTTTATAGTATTTTATAAAATTAATAAATAAGCAATATATATGTGAAACAGACGAAATTCAAACATGATAATTATAATGATATTCTTATAAATGGTTATCTGTGCGTAAGAAGTAGTATTGCCCAACCTGCCGGTTACGGTTAACCGGCGGTTGCCGGTTGGTCGGAACGACCAACCGGCCGCAACCGGCCGGAGACGGATGCCGGTTGGCCGTCTCCGGTTGCCGGTTGACCAACCGGCGGTTGGTCAAACCGCCGGTTGACGTGAATCCGGCGGTTACCAACCGCCGGATTTTCAATTTTTATTATTTTTTTGAATTTATAGTGTATATTTCGATAGTTTTCGACTTTTCGGGACACAATTATGTTTTTTCAGTATATAACAAGGGTTTCGATTTTAAAATATTAATCATCATAAATTAATTTCATTACAAAAAAATGAAGTTACATTTACAATTAAAATTTACAAAGTTGAAAATACAAAGTAAGAAAAAAAAAATTTATTCGTTGTTCGTTGAATACTTGAATCGCAATCGCCATTTGCCAATGCCAGTCGATAATCGGTTTCTGAAAAAAAAAATATACAAAAGAAGTTAGTTAGATAATATTTTTTTGTACAATCGCCATTAAAAGTGAAATTAAATACACATTAAGGTCTTATCTTTTTCGGACTTTGTCGTTGGCTTGGATGTCGTCACGCGAGCGATTTCTTGGAGACGTTAGCTGAAAAATAAGATTGTATGTGTAACTTGTAAGTAATTATTTAAAAATATAAAATAAAAAAATTAATACAATGAGATTAGTATTAAAATTTAAGGACTTATCTTTTTTCGAGCTTGATCCTTTCGCCATTTTCGGATATTCTCAATGCTCTCTACTCTTAGTCGTCGCCGCCATTGCCGCCACCACCACTAGAACCGGTACCGGTGGTGTCGTCGAATACGTCGTCGTCCGAATCGGTATTCGTGGCGTCTTGTGTCCGATGTTCGGCTCTCGTCCAATCATCGAGAAGGCATTGGTATTCGACGTTTTCTACCGTCAACCTCGAACGCCTTTCACTTAACGTTAAGCCGCCCATGCTAAAAGCTTGTTCAACCGCGACGGTTGAAATTGGGACGGCAAAGATTTCCCTAGCGATCTTCGCCAACGTTGGATACGTTGGCGACATCTTCGACCACCATCGGAGGACGTTGAACTGATCTTCATCCTCGTCGAACTCAAAAGTGGTCGACAAGTAGTTTTCTAACTCTATGAACGGGTTCGTCGACCTTTGACGTTTGCTCGTGTTGAGGAGGTTGTAGTAGGAGGCTAAACGATCACTACCGCTAGCACTACTACTACTAGTGGATTGACCCGAACTCGATCGAGTTGGGTCTTGGCCACTATCGGTCTTATACGCTCTAAAGACTGCCTTTAGAGCGTCATACCCTACATTTCTAACTTGAATGTGGTAGCCATCGGGGAGGACACTAGAATTAGCCGCTATGGACTGGTAGTATAATCCTAGAAAATTATCGGTCCCCTCTACGCGTAATCTGGGGTCTAATATCTTCGCAATGATGAAGATATCGGGTAGATCCCAAAAGTACTTCAGCCATTTAGCTTTCATGGCTAAAACGGCCGGACCCGCAATCTCGTCATTTACAAACCCGTTTAGAATGCATGCGACTTTAACGCAATGATCTAATGCCAAGATAGATGTCGAGTAATATATTCCCGACATCTCCCTCGTGGCATCGTGAAATACTTGAAGTATTTCACATATGCCGTTGCATCCGTCCCACATCGTAGGATGTAATGCTACCCCGTATTCGGGGTTTTCGTCGTAGAAATCGCTCAAGGTGTGGCGATATTCGTACGACGTATCCAACATCTTGTAGGTGGAATTCCACCTGTTGGGTACATCTAAGGTGAACTTCTTGGGCGTAATTCCCAAACTTTTACAATGACGCTTCCACTTCTTCAGTACAGAAGAGTGGCGCATCATGTAACTGATTGCCGTTCGTATAGGCGTAACGTGTGCCTTTAGATGCGTGAGTGCGTCCTGAACACATAGGTTAAGTATGTGGCAGAAGCACCGCACATGAAAGAATCGACCGCCAAACGACGGTCGACAATACTTAATCAAATCGTCAATGCTCGCGTTATTAGCGCTAGCATTAAGTGCGATGTTTTGAGTTGTGTGTGCTGTGTCAAATTCCCTATACGCAATTAAGCGTTTCTGTACTTGCCAAGAGTCATCAATCCAATGGCATGTAACGCCCATGTAATGATGATCTTGCCAGTGATCGCTCCATATGTCGGAGGCAATGGACACTTTACACTCTAAATTTCCTAATTGATCTACTAACTCGCTCCATATGTCGGAGGCAATTGCAAGTTGTTTGCGCGCAACGTCTTCGTTGTACATGAACAAAGACGTCGGACTCGCACTGGGTCCTTGTCCGGTAGCGGACGAACCCGTACCCGTAGCCCCGTGCATTTGACTTTGACTTTGACTAATTCCTATCTTAGTAGGATGTTTTGAGCGGATATGGCCGGTAAAATTGCCATATCCGCCCCCCTTCCTAAAAGGGTACTCCTTACCACAATAATTACATATAACTCTAAAAATATCTTTATTTTCGGTCGGTACCTTCTTGAAGGGTACCGCGAAAATATCCGAGCGTAGGGCGGCGGCGGCGGCCCGTGTTTGGGTGTCGGTCGGCGGCGTCGGCGTCGGCATCGGAATTTCTTCCGTTTGGTCCCGTTGCGTGTTGCTTTGCGTTCCATCCATGTCCGAGCCGAGTACGTCACTTAGGTCGAGCATAATTTCGGGGGAGTCGTCATATTGGTAGTAGTCATCTTGCGGTGAACTACCAACAATCTGTTTCCCCCTAGATATCGAACTCGATCCTCGACGACGGCTATCCATATCTAAAATAAAAGGTTAGAATAAACGTTCGATAAAAAAAAAGTGTAAACTTACGAAAAAAGAGGCGAGTGAAATTTGGAGCGCCGTGTAGTAGAGGCGGGGATTGATGAGCGTAGTAACGCCGGGCGGGGAATGAGGGACTAGTATTTTAATTAGTTTATTTTTAGTTCGTGGACTACAACTAGACTGAGAATTACGCGTTTTGAGAGTGAATAATTGAGAGAAAGAGATAGAATTGAGTTGTGATTTTTTGAAGAGGGGTGGAGGGTATTTATAATTTTTTTTTTAGGGACTAGCATTGCAACCGCCGGTTGGAACGGCTATTTTTTTATTTTTTTTTTCTAACGGTTACTTTTTTTAATTTTTTTTTTATTATATATCTATTTATATTTATATATTAAATATTCTAATATATATATATATAGCCGGAAACCGCCGGTTGTCAACCGGCGGTTTGCGGTTTGGGAAAATCCCAAACCGCCCGGAACCGGCCACCCGCAGTTGCCGGATACGGTTGGCCGGTCGGAGCCGCCGGTTCCGATTGGTTTTGGGCAACTCTAGTAAGAAGTGGTAGCTGTCGATGTGGTTACTATTTATGAACAGTAATTTGTGGTAAAGAATGGCTGAGCTTTTCAGTTGCTTTTGAAGTCGCGATTCAATGTTGACTAAGTATGGTCACTTTTCTTTAAATCTTTTAAGATTTCCAAAACATTTCAGAGCATGGCACAATCTACCAAGCTACTCTTTAAATTATAATGATATTAATATTATTATTAATAATAATATATTCGAATCCCGTGAGAGTGACAATACAATGAGAGAAAAATAATTCCAAACTGATTGCTCATTAAACCGATTCATATACTTTACACTGTTGAACCAGACTGCAACCCTTTTATTACATTTTTTATTATTATGTTGGATGAATAAGTTAATTTATTATCTAAACATTGGAATATACAATTAAATAAGGGACAAAACAAGGCTAAGTAATGAATCCTCCTGATTAAAGTGATCCGAATTTATTTCCCCTTGTTAAAAAAGTCTGAGCAAACCATGCACAACTTCTGCCCACACCATTTAATTCCCTGTTTTTCCTGTCTTTTTTTATTATTATTGAATAAATATCAAATACATACAAGTTTTTTTGGCTCCTATCACATTACCACGGGGTCCCACTATTGTCGTTTTACGAAGTTCTATACAAATAGGTTATATTGTCTAAGGAATGTGAATATAATTAATATTAGACTTGATGAAAATTACAATTTGAGTATTCCTAAATTATATATAGTAATTTAATGAGAGTAAATCAGAAGCAATTTGAGCACATTAATTTTCAAAATTATAGTATTAATTTTCAAAATTTTAGCATGAATTGTCCTTATGCTTGATTAAATTCAGCAAAATTATCATCTAAAAATTTTCACCGCTAATTTAGATGTCCTTAAAATAAGGATACAACAAAAACAATTAACCCATAATTATTATACATAAGTTGCCACGTCCCTTTCTAAACTTCTGTAACTTTTTTACTCCTTTTGATCGTAACTTTTCCAACACACCACCACGAAAACACTCAGAGAAACACACACAAAATCCGTTTACCATCTTTTCTTTCACTCTCATTCATCCTCTCCTCTCCCCATCCCCATCCCCTGTCTCAATATAAATCCTTCGAGGGGTCAATTCCCTCCCACATCTTCAAACACTTCTCTCACTTCAACAATGGATGTAAGCAACTTACTCACACGCACACGCACACGCACACGCACACACCGTTAACTCTCGTCCTTTTTTCAACATTTTCTTGATTTCTACGAAAAACCCAACTTTATTTGCAGGAGTTTTACTTGTGGAGGGGCCATCACGTGCCTGCATTTGGGAGCTGGGATTACTACAACGACGACGTTTTCACGCAGTGCTTCGAGTCCTACAATAAGCCACGTGACTTGTACGATAATAATGATTACGTCATCAAAGCTCCTTCTATGATCGTTGTTCCGAGGCGAAGGGTAATTAAGATTCTGCTGCCTTCCGCTGAATCATTTATTTTTGACTGTGATTTATGTCTTCGAACCTCTTTGGATTTTGCAGGGTAAGTTCGTAGGATGTAATGATGATGATGTGTACGGACGCCGTCATCCTCGTACTAATACTGTAGTAGCGAAAGGCCACGGCAAAGATTTCTTGGTTGTGTGTGGTGGTTATGAGGACGCTGCAGCCAAAAGAAGCAGCCCTTATGCCGCCGTGAAGTCGTCGTCGAAGGCGGCGGCGACGAGAGGGAAGCCGCCGAAGGCCGTGGACGAAGACTTGTACGAGATTTCGCCTCCCCTCCTACGCCGAGTACAGTCCAAAAGGGTAATGTCTCTCTCTCTCTCTGTCTGTCTTGTCTTTGAAGACGTTATTACATTCATTATCTTCTTTCTCATGAGGCATAGTAAAATCTTTTCTGTTTATTACTATTTTGTGATGTGAACGACGTGAATGCAGTAACGTACTATGAAAGAACTACAGTACAAAGTATGAATTAATATATATATATATATATATATGTATGTATATGATGCTCGTGAAGTCGTGGTCAGTCTTGAAAAATTCCACATTCCACTGTGTTTTTTTCGTTCAGTAGGGCCCACTCTGCAACTATTATCGCTTTTGTGTTCTTCGTCTCCTTCCCCCATATGATCTACCATCATATATTATGTTTCCAGAAAAGCATAAAAAAGAACTTTATCTTTAATTATCTTGTTTAGTTTAGTAAGTTTAATACCTAATTTAACTGATGTGATGATGTTTTGCAGAAGAAGAAAGCATGGGGTTTGTTTTCCGGCTGCTTAAAGCCTTCGTGCCTGCGTTGAATGTTGATCGAATCGAGATATATAACAAGATCTTTATTATCTGTATAATGTATTTCTGCTGGTTTTGGATGTAAGAATTAATGTGATGTTATAACAGCCGTACGATGTATCGTGTTGTATGATTTTTTTTGTCGCAATTTTATTTTTATTATTAACCTAAGACTTGAATTTTCAGTGTATTATTCCCTTACTAGCCGGGTGATTTTTAGGCCATTTATTAGCCAATCTTCACAATAACAAGAAAACCACCATCACCACTGTTTATTTAATCCAATATTAGCTGTTCAATTTTAATCAAGAGTTATTTATGCATAATGCTCAATTACAAGGTAATACAACTCTTATCTGCAATTAACTCGTGGACCATGAAGAATAACGTTGTCTCCATAAATGCAGCTGAATGAAGGCCACTGAATCGTCGTACGTTATGATTTAGGAGTGTAATAATGGGCTATTATTAATCCTTTAAGAAAATTCTGAGGCACACTTAAAGAATTGGGCTTTCCACAAAAATGCATGCAACATTAAGCTCACTGATAAAAATTAAAATCTTACACTAACTGAGGTAGTTGTGGCATCCATCTACACAATTAAAAACATCACCGGACCAGATAGATCGAACGGGACCATTTTGCACTTTGAATGTGTTGTCTGTCCCCCATTACACTATAAATATTTATTAACTCAATGTTAAAGGAAATCGAATGATAAGATCAATTCTATACTATCCTTTGTGCTATTCTATTAAATTAATTAATTGAATATTATTTAATTGTACTACGAAGTCCATGCCTATAAATAATGTACGATCTAAAGTCCACCAATATACACATATATATAATTCATAAATATCCGCCTCCGAAAATTCATTTCTTTTTTTTTTTCGTTGGCAAGAAAGAATCGAAAAAAGGTAAAAATGCCTAACCTGTAAATGTCATCAACATTCACTCACATGAATTATCAAGTGGTGAGTGAAGCTTTTATACAAAGCTTTATGATTTTCTCCTTGTAAAATGGTGGGATTATTGTATGAATAATGTGGCGATTGAGCTATTTACCAAAACCTAAACGTGAGATACTCGAGAAATGAATACAAAAGTGAGGTGTCGATAATTCCCTAAATACACGCAGCAACAAGGCAACATATATCTTGCTGGCTTGCATCGCCATCTAATCTCTTCTATATTTACTTCATTTTTCTCCTTAAAGAAAAAATATTTCTCTTACCTTAATTTATTACTTGTTGGATGCATCGAAAAAATCCAACTACTCTCCCACCATCTCATACTCTTGGCTCCACATCACTCCCTCCTCCTCCTCCTCCTCCTCCAACTCCTTCATAAGTGAATCAAATCCTCTGTTTTCCTCTGTTCTTCACTAGATCACACAATTCTCAACTGGGTTTTTCATTCATTTTCTGCTCTTCTATTGCCCAACCATAAACGTGAAAAAAGATACGATCTTTATTGGTTTCGCGACTTGATTGCTTTTACAATCTCTTCATAGCCTTAGTTCCTCTGTTTTTTGAAGTAAAAGCTTGATTCTTGATGACGAGCTCGCCGGGCCCGGAGAGGAGCCCGGAAAACACGGGGGCAGATAGCGGGCTGAAGAGAGGCCCGTGGACGGCTTCTGAAGACGCGATCTTATCGGAATACGTTCAGAGGAACGGAGAAGGAAACTGGAATGCAATTCACAAGCACACCGAGCTGGCCCGTTGCGGTAAGAGCTGTCGCCTGAGGTGGACCAATCACCTCAAGCCCGATCTCAAGAAAGGGGCCTTTAGCCAAGAGGAGGAGCAAATCGTTGTCCAAATGCAGGCCCGATTAGGCAACAAATGGGCCCGCATGGCTGCTGAGGTCTCCCTCTCCCTCCCTCTCTCTCTCTGTTATTTAACTTGCTCCGTTTCTGAAGATTTGATAACCAATTTCTTCATAATGCCCTGTTTTTTCAGTTGCCGGGTCGCACAGATAATGAGATAAAGAACTTCTGGAATACGAGGATGAAGAGGAGGCTCCGCCTGGGGTTACCGATTTACCCACCGGACCTATCCGGGCAGCAACCGATGGAGCCGGTGATCATGAATCTAGCACCTACCGCATCCCCTGTTTTTCCTCTGATTGGCCTAATGCCGCAAGCTCCTTTAACTTCTTACCCAATCAGCGATTCTCTGTTTCCGAATTTGTGCATGCGTTCGTCTGCATTTCAGCAACCCCAGTTTGAGAATCGTGGTTATTCACGTGTGTGCAATAGCCATGAAAACTTCCTTGCTTCGCCTGCATATTATAACAGTAACCAAGCCTCTTCTTCTTGTTCGCTTGCATCGCTTGGTAGTTTGTCTCCTTCGGAGCCAGCTCGGGCTTTGAAGGTAGATCTCCCTTCATTCCAAACTCAACATGGCCCATGGCCGTTTCCGTCGATCGAGGCCGACGGGGTTGCCTCGGTGCGAAATAGTGAATTACTGGATGCGGTGGTAAAGGGTCGAACACCTTGCGGGCATTCGCTGACAACTGCGAAAGCAAAAACAGGGGATTGGTCTCTTTGCGGAAGTTCGCCTCAAGAGGCGGAATGGGATGCTTATTGCCCGCTGATTTCTTCTTCGTCGTCGTTGTTGAGCGGCGGAACGGCGAATTCGTCGGAGCTCGAATATGCGGACTTAAATCCAGGTCCTTTTTGTCCTCCTTTTTGATCCTTGGCTTTTTCTCTTTGCAATTGGCTCTGCTAATAAACTGCAAAAATTTCGTCTTTGAAGGAGAAGCGAGCGGCTTGATGATTACGGAGCAAAGCTGCAGTGATTTGGAGACGATTTATGACAGCATCTTCTTCGAACCTGAGCACTTGCCTTGAATAATCTTTGATGTCTTCGTTGTCCCCAAGGTTGTGTGTGGTTTGACTTCGAACAATTCGTACGGGAGATGTTACCAAGGGAAACGACGTCGTTCGCAGCTCTTATATTTCGTTTTCCATCACTTCATTTTGTATTGTTTATGGCTTTTTTTCTTTCATTTGTGTCTTCCATTCTCACGAGTTTCTCTCTTCCTCTTGTTTCCCTTTCACGTGGTTTCTTTCGATTGGAGTTCGAATTTAAAGGAGTTTATGTCAAAATAATTTTGGTTCATGTTTCAATTTTAAGTCATTAAATATACATTTTTCAATTTCGAATCACTCATTTTATAATTAACCTTGTAAACATAGTGACCTAAAAATAAAATATGCATACTTAGTGACCCAAAATCGACGATGAAATTAATTTTAACATCGGAGCTTAGCATCGGTGATGAAATTGATTTTAACATAATGTCGGTACATGTGCTGCTATCTATTTGAAAGAGTTGTCAAAACCAATTTTGTCTCCTGATTTTCACATTATCTTGGCCATTTGTTGTAATTTAGGTTGTACAATGATTTAAGTTTTGATAGCCTTCAACTCGTTATAATAGAAAGTTATGACAGCTAACATTATTAAGAATATAGATAGACTTTTTTCCACAAGGACCGACGACTCATTGAGTTTATATTTTGAAGTCAACCATAAAATAATTCACCATAGTTTACAACTCCCACCACGATCTCCCATTTCTTAGTTGACTCTGCAATTTATATTCCGGTAATAGCAGCGCTTAATATTCTCTTCCGTCGATCATTATATATAAGTATCAACGTTCTATTCCGTCGATCATTGCAATTATCAACAACAGCCGGAGAGAGAGAGAGAGAGAGATGGCCCCTCGATTAACCGCTGATCGGCTCTTGGAACTGAAGCAAGCCTTCTCCGTGTTCGACGTGGATGGAGATGGTATATGAATACTCTCTTGAGTCCTGACAAACGAGCTCCTAATTTCTATGCAATGCATGTTATATGTTGGTTGTTGCTAACATCATAATCATTTTATTAAGCTTTTCTCGACTTTTCAAGAAACCCTAAACACAAAATAATAAATATTTATTCTGCTTCGGTCGTATAATTTCCACAGGCCGCATCACCGTTAGCGAACTTCGTGTAGTGTTGCGTTCGCTGGGCGAGAACCCCACAGAAGCCGAACTCCGATATATGATCAATGGGACCGATACCGACGGTAACGGTGCTATCGAATTCCCTGAATTCGTCAACCTAATGGCTCGTAAGACCACTGAGGACGACACTGCTGCTAATGTTGAAGAACTCAAAGCAGCTTTTAGGGTTTTCGACAAAGACCAAAACGGATTTATAACAGCAGCTGAAATTCGCCACGTCATGGCTAGTCTCGGTGAGAATCTCACCGATGCGGAGGTCAACGAGATGCTCCGTGAGGCTGACGTGGACGGTGATGGCCAGATCAGTTACGATGAATTCGTCAAGGTCATGATGGCCAAGAACTGAGAATCCCAGTGGCGTTGTTGGGCTTTAATTGATTTTATCTCTGTACCTTTGTTTAATAATTTGGGGTGTTTTGTGCGTTCAATTTTAATATGACTGCTTGTTTTGAAGAAGGATATATAATATGCCATTTCCAGTTCATATTTGTTACTTTTAAACCCACTATCATTAACTTTGAGTTCATATATATTAGGGTTTCCTTAAATGGTTAGGGTTTCTTATTGAGCAATTGTTGCATATCTCTTCTTGAATATGCGGCTAAACATGTACAGAGCGTTACAAAGCATCTGAGTGTTCATATCTCGTGCAACTATTCTGAGACTCTTCGACATTGTATTGCAATACACCGGTGTGAGGTAAGTTTTTCGCGTAAATTCAAATGAAGGCGGAGATTTTGAATATATTGCGCCTAATTTCTCGAGTATTGCGACTAACACGCCAAATTTCGCGACGTGTGTAGCAGGATTTAACGTTAAATCTAAAATGTTCAAAGCCAAGGTTCGTTAAGAAATTTGAAAAAAATTATCGAACTTTGACGCCAATTTACACTATTGCTAAATAATTAAATTTATTTTCAAAAAAAAAAATACCTCTTTAGACCAATTTGAACGCAATTCGACAGTTATTTTCGTACTAATTATATTACAATATAATTTTAATTGCATTGCAAATTTGATTCTGACATTATTTATGCAATATATTTTGTTGTTCTTTGGCTATCCTAAAAAAAATTATTTAGCCAATGATTACAATAATTAACATATGCAATTTTGACTATTTACATTACCCTAAAATATTACACAACTTTTGAACTAGTAAATAATTCACTATTTAATCTTATAACAAGATTTTTCTCTATTTAAACTTTAATAAAATCTCATTCTATCAGATTATTCTATCCATATTCCTTATATCATTGTAGTACAATAATTGTGCTATATATACAATGAGAATTAGCAATACAATACATCAAGCACACGCATTAAGACAGCAAAACAACACACACAATTCTTTCAATATTTTCTATGGATAACAACAACAATAACGACAACAATAATGAAAGAGCATATGTTTGCACTCGTTGCAACATTTCATTTACCTCCTATAATGCGCTCGGAGGTCATATGGCTTGCCATGTGAGAGAAGAGCGAAGGCTGGGTATCCACGTACCAGTCTGGGCACCTTTACTCCAGGGCGTGCCTAATGTTACCAATATGCATCAACAACAGCAGCAACAAGAACAAGCGCAACAGCAGCAGCAACAACAGGCGCAACAACAAGAACAAGCGCAACAACAACAACGAGCGCATTTGTATCGATGCCCAATATGCGACAGAGCGACGATAAATCCTTTCTCCATGGCGGCCCATCGTCGTTTTTGTCAGGGTCCAAGCAGAATAGTGAACCATTTCGACCTCAATGAGGATCTGGAAGAAGAATAGAGGTCCGTAGGTTGATATGGCATTAATTAACTGTCCTAATAATAATAATAATAATAATAATAATAATAATAATATGATGTATAATGATAAAAAATGTCATTGTTGGTTTATTTAGCTTTCCAGTTTCGTTGATGTCATTTGATTTCCGTTATCATTGGTCACTCCGTTGTAATGGATCTTTATGATCAATTTATGTATTTTTTCGAAGTATGTTTTTTCCATTTGTATATACCTTATATGATAATTTATTGCCCCATTTTGTAGTTATATATAATTACTGAAATTATTTAATCATCAGGGTTTAAAACGAAAAAGATGTACGAATTACTACTGCGCCATTTACAAATTACAATTACTCATCTAGAAAAAATATAAATTAGTTCTCATCAAACAAATAACCCAGTGTACTATATACACATTAGATATAGCACTTGATAATATATACATATATGATACACCTTATAGATGTGTATGGTTGATATTTGCGATTTTCTATATGTAACTATTTTACAATCAATTCACAAATCGTCGTATTGGAAAGTATTTTCATGTGCACAATATTGTGTTTCTCTTATTATCCTAAAAATCTAATACACCGTTAAAATGTATCCCAACCATTGTTTTTTGGGCATATTAAAACCTCACGAGCGAAGACCTAAAATATGTAATAACTTAATATTTTGACGCCAATTTCCACAATAATTAGATAATTGGATTTAATTTTGAAATTATCGCTTTAAACATGAATGTAATTCGATTATATTGTCAAACAAATATCACACCAAAAAAAAATTATAACAGTCATTCTTTAAAGGGGGTGATACTAGTTGAATCTCATGCAATTTTTGCAAATTTGATAGTGGCATTATTATTGCATTGCAAATTTGCTATGAATATTCTTCATGCAATATATTTTAGTGTTCCTTGACTATTCCAAAATTTCACTTAGACAATGATTATAATAATTAACATACACAATATTGACTATATGCATTACCCTAAATATTACACAATTTCTTGACCATTTTATTATTCAAAATTTAGTCTTTTTACAACATTTTTCTCTACACATACTTAAGTCATGTCTCATTACATCAGATTTTTGGATTACATTATTGTAATGACTGTTTAGACAACATTAATTCGCTATATATACAACGAGAACTAGCGATACAATACATATCAAGCACACACATTAAGACAATAATAGTGCACAAATCAATTCTTTCAAAAATTTCTATGGAGAACAACAATAACGATAGAGCATATGTTTGCCCCTGTTGCAACAGATCGTTTGCCTCCTATAACGCCCTAGGAGGCCACATGGCTTGCCATGTGAGACAAGAGCGAAGATTGGGTATTTTCATACCAGTTTGGGCTCCGTTGATGCATGGTGTGCCTAATGGCACTATCAATGTGCAGCAGCAACAACAGCAACAACAATTAGCGCAACCGCAAACTCGTTTGCACCGATGCCCAATATGTGACACAACAACAACAACTAATCGTTATTCTATGGCGGCCCACCTTCGCTATTGTGTGGGTCCAAGCAGAATAGTGAACAATTTCGACCTCAACGAAGATCCTCCATAAGAATAGACTTGGCCAAAGGATAGTGGTTGATGATATGGCTCTATTGTCCTAAAATTTGTTGTTGCTTTATTAATCTTTTTTCTTATGTTATCGTTTGATTTCGTTATCATTTTGTAATGGATCCTTACGATAATTTTATGCATTTGTTTTTCGGTACGACTTTCTCAATTATATATCTTATATGACTATTTATCGCGTGGTTTAAGCTATATAGTACTGATAGTTTATTGAGCCTTTTGCAGTTATCTAGAAAAAAATAGAATAATTTCTCATCAAACAAATAAGTCCGGTGATATTACCATGTTACATAAAAAATATCATTCTTAAATAACAATTGAGAAATAAATACTTGACAAATATGTATACATGTGTACTATATACATATAACAACGTGTATAGTTGAGATTTTGATTTTCTATAGGTAAACTATATACTACGTCTATCAATTGAGAGAGATTTGCTATGCGATATTTATTCCACACACTACACGTTTTTTTTATTACATAGACACAATGGTACAATATTATTCGAACGTAAGACTCCAAACTTAAAAGATCGATTACATCAACCCTCAAAGCTCCAAAAGCCCTAATCACTCACGCACTAACTGCATCTTTTTATTGCATGATCATAAACTCCGAATCCGAGAAGCAGAAACCTTGATACCGTTGCAACACGCGCCGGTCAATCGCACTTGGCTTGGGGAAGAACCTGCGGGCCAACACAAGAGATAACACACGCAATATTCGAAGCTCCGCAGCCTTGGTAACACTCCCGTGAATTCCCTTCGGTTCCACCGACCCCGCATTCAACGGCACACGAGGATCCTCTCTGATTACATCCAACGAGACACAGTCCCATGTTTGGAGATTGAGCCTCCACGAGCGAGCCCGTAAGAACAAGGGACGATAGAATAATGAGTGCTAAGGCGCATTGCATGGTTGATTTCGACCCGAGCATGGTTATGTGTGTAATAAGATATATGGTGTGTTAAATTTGTAGAGGGGCGTGCGTTTATATTATATAGGGCTGAGGATCTTGCATCTTTAAGGTTGTCCGTTGTTGTTGCTCCTTTTATGTTTCTGTATGGAGTGCGTGTTGTCAACTTCTACGGGAAAGGTTTGTTGAGGGTTTTCATTTAAATCGCGTGAGGAGGGTGCGAGTTTGGTACTTATTGCCTTCAACCAGCAGCTTCTGTTGTAATAAGCAATGTGGTCATTTTGAACTACGAATTGTTTAATTATCGTAAAATTGTTTAGTCTTTAAAAACATTAAGATTTTCTTTTTATACTGTCTGTCACCTACGTTTTTGCCGTTGATAATTTAATATATTAACCTAAGATAAAATATACGTCTTCTCATCTCTTTCCCCATCCAAAAAACCCCCTTTCTCCCTAACCTAGGACCCATAAATCGTGTCTATATACAAATTCCAGGGATGTGTCTCACCCATCGAATAACTTCCCTCTTATTTTATCGCCGATTGCATAGTTGTTATTAAAATCGAAATTATGATTTTCGTCGATTAGATTGTAAATTTTATTACTTTTATTATTAAAACTATTACATAAATTTGTCCCAAAAGAACCCCTTAACTCGAAACTTTGGGCACTTGAATTTGTTCGAGCGCGGACAAAACCTCGGACATGAGAGGGCGATCTCGGGGATCGGCGTGAAGGCACCTCAACGCTATAGAAGCGGCAGATTGCGCTCCCTTCTTCGAGTACTGACCGCCGAGCCTCGAATCCATAATCCTCAAAACTTTTCTGCTATCTCGCAAAAAAGGCTCCGCCCAATCCACCAACGTGGCGTCGACGCATCCCATGCTCTTGTCTCCCGTCACTCGTTTACCCGACAAAAGCTCGAGCAGCACCACTCCGAAGCTGTACACGTCGCTCTTCGGCGTCAGGTGGCCCGAGGACAGGTATTCCGGCGCGGCGTAGCCTTGCGTGCCCACGACGCGGGTCGACACGTGCGTCTTGTCTCCTCTCGGGCCTTCTCTGGCGAGCCCGAAGTCAGAAAGTTTCGCGTTGAATTCCTATATAATTTGAAAATAAAATATATAAATTTAAAATATTATACATTTACTTCAAATTTATACTTTTAGCTGAAGTGATCATTACACATACGAGATCAGGTATATAGAGCAAATATAGAAAACACGTGCAATACCGCGTAAAAATAGAAAATGTGCGCGCATACATGCGTGTGTATATATATACACACTTACCGCGTCGAGAAGCACATTAGACGCTTTCAAGTCTCTGTAAATGATGTTTGCGTCTAAACTATGCAAGAAAGATAAGCCTCTCGCGATATCTGTCGCTATACGCATCCTTCTCGACCAGGGCATGAGCAGTGCGCCTTCTGCGAAAAAAATAAAAAAAAAAGTGCGAAGAGGTTATAACGGTTAGCGCTCGACTCAAGGAATGACTATAAGCTGGCTTCCCTTTTTCGGATTTAGGGTTTTTGTATCGTCTGGATAATTAATTATATATTTGTACGGGAAAAGAAAAAACCGTTAGTTACTTCATTTCGTTTCCGAAGAACTCACTCGGAAAAAGATGATTGTCTAAGCTCCCTTTCGGCATGAACTCGTACACTAGAAGCTCGTCGTCTGATTCCGAGCAATACCCTATTAGCTTCACGAGATTCTGGTGTCTCAATGTGGACAAGAATTTAACCTCTGCCTGTCACAAATTGTTACCAAACATAATCAAAACAGCAAAAATATAGAAGAAAAAAAAAAGAATTGATTCGATATATACTTACAAGCCATTCCCTGTGACCTTGACGGCTCTGAGCCTTAAGCTTCTTAACAGCCACCACCGTACCATTGCCCGGTCTACTTGGAGTGAGAGTTGTTTCGTTGATCCATCCTTTAAATACACAGCCAAATCCGCCTTCTCCGAGAAAAGCCTCCGATCGGAAGTTTCTAGTCGCGTTCTTGAGATCGTTGAGGGTGAAAGCTTTGAGGTCTCTCGATAAATTATTATTAAATGATGATAAGGTGCTTGATTGTTGGTTATGATCCAAGGGTTTGTTTAAACCCTTATCTCCATCTGAAAGAAACAAAGAATCTAGATTTGATCACAATGTTCTTACAGTTAACTGTTTCTGATATGTTATTTCGATAGAGCACAGATTTATGTGTAATGAAATGAAATATGAAATAAAAAGACACATTTATTCTATAGATTTACGAGTGAGGATGTGTACCCACGAACTGTCCAGAAGAAGCATGAGCGAGCTTTGCAGATCTTCCCAAGCAAATTCCCATACTGCTGCAATTCTAAAGCTTAGACCTTTAGAACTATTAACTATATGGAAAATATATATATATATATATATATACATATATTATGGAGAATGATGAAGGCAAATGAAACTTTTCAATATTATTTATTCTTGAATTCAACGTTAATAATAGGAAAATGAGGAAATACGGGGTTACTAAAATATACAGTCAACGGTCAACAAAATCTTCATTAAAACATATATGAAAGGACTACCATTTTGAAACTCTAGTTTTTCAACTGTGCGTGGGCCCTTAATATGTTGTCTCAAGGGGGAGGACGAGATTAACTACACCATTTTAACGTTACGTTTGACTAAAATTTAAATTCTTGATTTTAGTTTGACTATATCCATATTTTGTAACAATATGGAAGGAAGAAAAGGGTGATAAGGAAAAAATGTCAATACATGATTTTGACTAACCAATATTATTAGTTGACTGTGACATAGAGCAACTTCTGTAATCTTGGATTCTTGTAATAAAATACCCAGAAATATATTTTAGTAAGTAGAAGATTCTTGTGAAATGATATGTTTCTAGATCAACTAAGACTGGAGAATTGGAGGCTTAGTTGAAATTTGGATACTTAAATTAACTACACATACGCCATTTAAACCAATCCAAATTTCTTTCTCCAGTCTTAGTTGATCTAGAAACATATCATTTTCACGTATATCCTAATATATAATTGAAGACTAATCTAAGTATCTATCACCTGCATTGTTTTTATATTTATTCCATGTGTTACTATGTATGTGGAAGAAAAAAAAAACAATTTTATAAATAAAGTAACGGCTACAACGAATATGTGTAAATTAATAATTTTATATACTATCTATTAAGAGCGATGGATGGTATAAATTGCCAATTTTGTTTGTAAATTTTATTGTTGTTTCATCATTCTTTTTATAATTTATTTTAATATGAATAGTTTACTTTTGCTCTCTCAATTTGGTGTGCGTATTCAAAATTAATTTGTGAGATGTGACTATAATAAATTAAAATTTGAGAAACACATTGGTAATTATTCATACTAAAATAAATTATAAAAAAACAGTCAAATAGTAATAAAATTTACACACTAAAATGACAATTTATAGATATTCACACACTCTTAATAAATAGAATAGACAATCCATATCACATCGTCACAAATCAAATTTTTTAAAAATAATATTTCATCTAATAAATATTATAAAATTACAAATAACTCAAGGCACACACAGAAACATGAAAAAAGAGAAGAAAATCAGATCGAGGCAACTGTAATAAGGCCGGAAAAAAAAAAACTAACAGAATAAAAAGAAATTGCATTCACAGCACAAAATCAACTTCAAGAAGACGACCGATCATCAGGACCAGCGAGAGAAATCTGTCGCCATCGAAATGATAGCCATATTAATTCACAGATTACGAGAAATTAAAACCATTTTCGAGATTTCGAGGCTTACGTTGCAGTCGAAGGCAAATCTTCGAGCCAGCATTATAGCTGCGTTTCTTTCTCTTTCGGTTTCGAACGCGAGGATAAACGAAAGCGCTTCTTTGGCCCGCCAGTAAAACGACTGGGATGCTGCGTTTCCGCCGCCTCTGACTCCACAAAGCTGCGAATTAACAATAAAAATTGAATCTTTGAGTTAAATGATCACTTCACCTAAAAGCTTTAACTTGAAGGAAATGCATCATATATTTAAATTTATATATTTTATTTATTTCCAACACGTCTCCCCTCAAGTCTAGGCTGATTTTTTTCTTATTCAGCTGCTTCAGACGAGGAATTTTTCTTAACTGGGTACCCATGACCTTTTGGCCTGGCTCTGATAACATGTTGAATAACCACTAGCTACGAAAATTCAACATCGAATTTTGGTATCTACTTAATACTTTATTTTTGGACAATTAACCTCGTGGAGTTACAACTATACCTGCATCGAGTTGGAGTAGTATTCTTTGGCCATCGTTGTTTGCCCTCTGCATAATTTCATCCTCATCTTGCTTACGTGCAGCACGTGGATCGATTGAGATGTATAATCGACTCCGTTCATCTGGATGATCACAACCTGCAACAGTACGGGAATTTTATTACACAATTGTCGTTGTAATGATCATGTGATCCAACATCAAATTCAGATCTCGACGAATACATTAAACTCAGTCTCGTGTCTCCTAACCAATGCTTCGACGTAGTTTCCCAATCCCGGAGCTGAAACCGAAATGAAATGATTAGCCCTGAGAAAAAAATTTGAACTTTCTGCATAATAGACACAAAAGGATATAAAAAGGTAATAACCGACATGGATCGATTGGTGAAGAGGTTGTAAGAGTTATCGTCTGGCCATCTACTGAAATGTCTGCTTGAAGTATTCTTCCGACATCGGATGGCTCGGGAGCATATATAGGCTTCGTGGCCCCTTGTACAAGCAAATAATTACAATTTAACATCAAAACCGTTAAATTATTAAATTTAAAGCATATCTTGCACAAAAACCTGATATAAGCTCCTTATTCCCAGCCTCGGGAGTCGAATGGTACCATTGAAACGTACATTCAGAGAGTTTGGGGGCAGCATTGTGGCATCTACGTATGCACAAATATGAACCCAGAGACAATGCACCGTCTAAGTCGTACGAAAGGGGTGAGTTTCCCTTGCCCTTCTTGCTCATTGCCAGCTGGAATAAAATAATTGTGGGATTTTAAATTGTAGATACAAAAGCTTATGTAAGAAATATATGTGAAATTTTAAGACGGAAACCTCCTTCTGAAGCTGCAATGAACGCTTTGACTTTTCGGCCAGTTGAATCCTTAACGCCTTAAGTTCGTGTTCCATGTCCATGACCTGCAAAAAAGACGATCCAAAAAGGATGTACGTGGTGATAACAACCATCAATTGAATTGAATCATCAATTTATCTCCAAAAAAAAAAGAAAATGGTGGCAGTATCTTCATTGTGAATAGATCCAAGGGTGTTGATGTAATTACCCTACTGGGTTGATGCAACATTTTGATCCGTCTAGCCTCGTGAACCTCCTTCATCAATTGGTCCAAGTCCTTGTAGACGGAAGGAGAACGTAATGAATAGAGAAAATGCAGGACCGGAGATTTAATAGAATTATTACGTAATAAAGATATTCATGAATCTCCTAATGTAATAATAGAAAAAAATCTGGATATATTTATTACCTGCTTTCCAGAAGCTCGCGACACGCGTTCATGTTCCTGAAGGGCTTCTTCCACTCTCTGAACGGCCGCCCTAGCGTTCTCGATTTCAGACCGTGCGAAAGCTCGTTCCTCATCGACGAGTCTTTTGGCATCCTCAGACGCCTGCAAGAGAGAATATAGTTTTAAGACAAACAGGAATTTCTACGCGGTACAAGCATTAGCTACAGCACGTGTTTTCTGCTAAAGAGTAACTAACACTCTGTTTGGTGCACGGAATTTGTGCGTGGAAAAGACGAATGAAAACAATGTCAGTGTATCTTTATTTATTTTCAACAGCGGAATCTTTATACCAAACGCAGCCTAAATGCTCATGAGATGTTATGTACTGATGATACCCTTGCGGAATTTCCTCTCGATGCAGCCTTTATTCGATAAATTATCAAAACAGCACAATCTGATAAAAAGATTTCCTCTCGATATAGAGATTAAATCCTTCGATTATCCACGTCAATTTCTGAAGCTTATCCTCGATAAAATATAAAATCGAGCGCAACGATTTTTTTACCTGCTTCAGAAACGTAGCGAGCCTTTTCACTTCAGCTTTTTCCTGAATCAGCTCTCCTTCTCTCCGAGTCAACTGAACTGCTAGGGCTTCGACCTGAAAATATCAAGCATATATATATATATATATAATGTAATATTAAGAGAGATCCCTTTGAACAGCTTAGTGAAAAAGTAAAGAGTTTAATAAACAACAATGGCTATAGCTTCTTCAACGTCGTCTTTGTTTTTCCCAGATATACGTCCCCTTAGAGCTTCAAGCGCATCCCTCAGTTTATTAAGAAGCACGTGTTTCTCTAACGAAGCCACCTCTTTGACTCTTGCCTGGAAAAAATAGATAAACAAAGTTTATACATAAAAGGGTACAACTACCAACTGTAACTTCGTCACCAATTTGCGAATCGTTAAATGACCACTCCACATAAACGCTTACGCTTGAAGGGACTGTATCATATCTTAAATTTATAAATTTATTCACCGCGCCCCCTCGTGTCTAAGCTGATTTCTTTTTTTTTTTCTAGCATTAGACGTGTATTTTTCTCAAATTGGGGTCTTGGGATTCAAACCCATTATCTCTTGGCCTCAGCTCTGATACAATGTTAAATGAACACGCCACCTAAAAGCTTAAGCTTGAAGCTAGAATCAATTTTTTTTTTTCAAAATTTATATATTTTACTCCCAGTAATAATACATGTACAAGTCAAGACCAAACCTCATCGGATAACTTTGCAGCAACAGCTAAGCCCTTCTCGAATTTGCTAGTGAGGTCACGCACCGAGAGTCTTTTTTGCCTCTCCAACAACATTGCGGTTTCACGGGCAACCATTGTTTTCATAATAGAAACTTCCGGGTCCTCTTTTACCTCCACGATCTCATTATTAGCCCCAATTTTAAAACTCGGAAAAGGGCTGCAGGAAAACACTACATCTGCGGAAACTGGAGAGACTGCGTCTCTTTGCATCGTGTAGGCAAAGTTGCTTATCCTCGTCATGGTTTTAGTTTTTCCTTGAAGCCATTACCGAAACTTGAAATGTTGGAATTTTGCCTTGATTTCGAAAGATTTTCAAGATGCTGATTCAAAGCTGCAAAATTTTAACTAGAGAACAGCTGACAAATTGTAAGGCGCAGGTAGCATTGGGATTACAGAGCATAACAATGATATGCAAAGAAAAAGATTACAGAATAAGAAAAGGCAAATATTTCAACCCTGCATTGTACTTACTGGGCTACTCCGGCAAATAGTAAATACAAGAAAAAATTCCATAAAAGATATAGAAAATTAAAGCCTTTCATCTTCATAAACTCGCCAGGAATCTCTTAACCGGAATAAAAATTTTAAAAAGAGCAAGAAACATAAGAATCTTGAAAACAGTAGTTGATATTCAGTCCCAAATAAGTATGTAGGAAAATAATCACATAATTTACAGCAAAGATAACATAATGAAACAATTAAGTACTCACAGATCATGTAGATTCAATCGTGAGTCTGATGTTTGGGCCTTAGAAGATGAAGAAAGACGAAGATCGACTCATTTTGAGCAGAGTTTCGAGAACGGAGAGATGAAGCCTACTGGACTGAAAGGTAAAGTTGGTAAAGAAACGGAAAAAATTATATGTATTTGTGGTACTGTTTTTGCTTTCCAGGGAAAAGCGAAAGCCAGAGAGAGAGAGAGAGAGAGAGAGAGGAGAGGACACCACCTAATAATATCCATCCATATTACAGAATTTTTATTTGATTATTTTATGTAATTTCAACTAGGGGCATATTACAGAATTTTTATTTGATTATTTTATGTCATTTTTATTTGATTATTTGATGATTAGATTTGCCTTTCAACTAATCTAAAAATCAATCAATTATCTTTATCGGTACGCCAACCCGACCCTAACCGTTTTATTTTATTACCACATTTTTCTAGTCAGGTCCAAAGAAGCGTTCTTGAGATCTTTATAAAGACTTGAAGAGAAAGACGGATTTCCCTCTTTTTCTCTAATACTACAGAAATTACTCTACAATGGCTGAATCGTCATCGTCGTCTTCATCTTCGTGGTGGTCTACGACGCTATCCGGTAAGTCCGATGGAGAAAAGGAAGAGCTTTTGGACAGAATGTTGACTCGTTTGGCACTTTGCGACGACGGCTCTAAACTCCAGGACTTGCTCGACAAGTTACTTCCGCTGTCGATTGCCACGCTATCGACTCAATCAGCATCTCTTCGCAACAAGGTAAATAATTGTTTAACTCTTCCTATCTGATCAGCTGCTGCCACAGCTGCGGCACTTGGATTGTGCCGAAATTTCTAGCAGAACTTTGGGTAACTTGAGAGCTGAGTGTCGCTAATTTCGTAACTTATTGTGGTGGAGTTTGATTATTTGGATTGGTGGAAAATCTTCTGAATTTCGATTGAATACTGGTTATAAGGACGATTCTTGAAAGTGCTCTGTTGTAGAACTTGTAAATATTTAAGGGCTACGGAACCCTAATGTTGAAAACGTCACTTGTTAATTTTAGGTTTTATTACCACACTGTCTATTTTATAGGAATCTTCTGTCGGATTTCCTGTTTTTGTCTGTATTAGTTGTGTCATCTGTGCACGTTCAATGATTCAAGCTAATGTTTACAAGTAACATTAGGTTATTGAAATCCTGAGCCACGTGAATAAAAGAGTGAAATATCAGCTGGACATCGGTCTTCCGTTGTGGGACCTATGGAACTTGTACGTGGAATCTGGTGCAGCTCCTATGGTCCGAAACTTCTGCATTGTGTATATTGAGATGGCCATCGATCGCGTGCCCAAGGAGGTTTGTTATTTGATATCAGTGTTCTAACATTTTTTTGAGTAAAATGTGGCTTTTTCGTTTGACTTCGGGCGGATACTGTAGGGAAAACGATCAATAGCACCTGCCTTGTTAACGGGGATTTCCAAGCTCCCTCTCCAACACCAGGACATACTACTCAGAATCACTGGAAAGGTAGTAAGCTTCATTTTTGCCTTTTTGTTGTCTGAATATGTTTTTCAATTAGTGTGGCTTTGCTATCTTTTGCAATTTGTTCGTACTTCAAATATCTCACTGAACCATTTGCACATTGGACTAGGACTAAATTCAAGCATCTATGAGCATATTCATCAACTTAGGATAAACATTAAATGTTATTTACCATTTTCTTTGCTGCTCATTCATTTGATGATTGCTGTAAGTTATTGGGGGCGATAAATGGAACTTGGCGGCGATTGGGAATTGGGATAAATGCAAGGATTGCTTCTCCAATTGAATTTAAAGAAATTTGGATGGTCTTAGATGTATTACAAGCTCATGGTTTAATACGGCTGCATTGACAAAAAATCAATTATTTTTATATCTATTTGGATTCTATGTGCAGTTCTTGCCCAATATTCTGTGAGATGGAAATCAATAGGCTTTTGGTTTATAACTGTGAACGTTAAGCTCAAATTGTTTCGAGAAACATGCTTTGAGGAAACTAGGTATTAAGTTGCTGGATTCTAGGAGCTTAAATGCGTTTAGATTTTGTCAGTTTTTCATTTAAAGCCATTTTTTCATGGCTATGTATTTTGCTAGTTTTCTTTTTCTTTTTCTTCTTTCATTTTTCTCTTTCTTTTCTGTGATGGTAATTGATGGTGTTTATTTCGAAGTTAGCAATTTTTAAGCTTTTTAGATTGGACATTTGCTTCTTGGCGAACTTGAAATGACTTCTTTGACTTTGTTCATTTTAGGTGATTGGTGAGTGCCATACATCTGAAGTCGGTGATCAAGTGCTGGAAAAATACAAGAAATTGATAGACTCTAAGGACTGCGAAATATTTCTTGAATTTTGTCTTCAGACAATTCTTTATCATCCATCCTCTCAGAGGTTCATATTTACTTACATCAGTACATAATAACAATAACATGATCTTTGAATTTCTTTTCCCTGAAAAACAAGACGAAGTCTTTTCATTTCAGCACAGCAATTTCAGGCGGGCTTTCAGCCATTCAGTGTGAACGTGTTACTGGAAAACAACCATTGAAAACCGATGTCTTGCGAGATAGAAAGGTAGGCCATGTCGAAGCTCAAAGAGCAACGTACCATTCATTATTCAACCTAAAAGTAATTTGAAATAATTTTCATTTGGTTTTATCATCATCTTACTTTTGGGATTGTCTGTTATTATAGTTAGGAATGTTGAATGTTATTAAAGCTTTGGATCTTCCTGCTGAACTTGTTTATCCCATTTATATTGCTGCTTGCGCTGACAGGTACTCCTACTGATTGCTCTAATTTTTTTCAGTGCATAATAATGGCATGTTCAATGACTACAAATTTATTTTGGTTTATTCTGCATCAGTCATGAATCTGTCACGAAGAAAGGAGAGGAGCTCTTGAAGAAAAATGCTTCTGGCGTTAATTTAGATGATGCGAACTTGATCAGGAAGTTATTTATGTTGTTTAACGGTGTGTGTCAGATATACTTAGCTTTCGGTTAACATTATTCTTTGCAAATACGCTGTTGTTGACATAGTTGTGATTTATGTCATGACATTAGGAACCACTGGCTCTGATAATGTTGCTCCAGAAGCAAAAATCAATCCTGCAAGTGTAGCTTTGAGAGTCAGGCTTATGTCTGTTTTCTGTCGATCGATTAAAGCGGCAAACTGTTTCCCAGCAACCTTACAGTGCATTTTCGGGTGCATTTTTGGTATGAAGTTGGTTGACATTTTTGGGTGCATTTTTATAGCGGCACCACATGTGTACATGTCAAAAGCTCTGATGATTAGTTGGACATATTTGGAATTGGTTCCATGAAAGTGTTTTGCTCAAGTGAAACCAAATGTGTGAAATAATGACCCCACACACAACTTCATGACTTCCTTTGGTTAAAGTTCATCAGGGGCTGACTAATTTAAATATGAGCACTTCTATAATTTCCTCTGAAAATTGGTTGTGATTGTATGAATGGAAATTGCATCATTAAGGTACTTTTCTAATCTGAGGAAATGAATTTGGATTTCAAACTGATGTCGTCTCCTTTTTCAGGAGCGGATGCTACCTCCAGGTTGAAACAATTCGGTATGGAATTTGTTGTTTGGGTCTTCAAACATGTGAGTCGACTGAGGCTTGTTAACTTGCATAGCTTTGTAGTTTGTACCTCTAATACTGTTAAACTACAATATGTCATTTGAATTAATGTTACAGCGTACATGTTTTCATTTTTATATAGTTAGCATACATCAACCAAAGTTGTAAAAAGATATGCTTTTTATGTCTCCACATTTGGTTGTAAGTTAATGAAGTGATGTGACTCAATATATTTCACCATGCTTGTTTTCATCATATATATAGGCTAGAGTGGATCAACTGAAGCTTATGGGTCCCGTTATACTCACTGGAATTCTTAAAACACTTGACAATTTTTCACCGCTGGATTCTGGTCAGTTCCTATATATTTTTTGCACCATCATTGGTTTGAATTTAGTCGGATTTCCTCAACATTTTGTTTTTTTACTCATCATTACTTGTACAGATGCCATTGGTAGAGAGACAAAAACTTTTTGTTATCAATCAATTGGGTTGCTGGCACAACGTATGCCTCAGCTCTTTAGGTAATTGTTATAGAACTGTTAACTTCCATCATTTAGTTATTCTGGTATATTTATATCCGAATGATTATTTTTAATCAAATGGCATGCGAAGGGATAAAACTGATGTGGCTGTTCGGCTCTTTGATGCATTAAAGTTTGAGTCTCCGTATATACGTATGACTGTTCAAGAAGCAACAGCTTCACTTGCCATTGCATATAAGGTTCTCTTTATACTTATAGTTTATGTTATTGGATACATCTATGAAAATTCGATGTGGTAACGATAACAACTTGTTTTGCATATAGGAAGCAACCCCAAAGGTGTTGAAGGATGTGGAGTTGCTCCTGTTGCAGAATTCTCAAGTGGTATATGCATCAATTTGCCTGTTAGATGTTTTAAGTGATATCCTTGGTTATTATTCTTTTTGCTGTTTGTTTCTTGGTTTTTGTTTATATTTATGCCTTTATCTTCTTTTAATGTTCCACAATTTCTGAATCTAACGTGTGATCATATTTATCCTTTATACTCCAAGGAACAAAGTGAAGTACGATTTTGTGCTGTAAGATGGGCAACATCTTTATTTGACCTGAAGCATTGTCCAAGCAGGTATATCTGTATGCTTGCCACAGCAGATGAAAAATTGGACATAAGGTATTACTTCTCAACTGTAACGTCAATTCCTTCTTACAATGACAGTGGTTGGTCTTTGTTTGCACCTTATTGATCCTTGCCATTTGCTTTATGTCCCATAGTGGACATTTTCTGTAAATATGCTTCCACCACCATAAGAAATTAATGATGGTTTATATTCCACAACTTTATCACTCGTACTGCCTATAGAAATAGAAACTTGTAGAGCTGATCCTAACCGTACTTTTCGTGTCATACGGTGAGTGCTAACAAACTTCACAAAAAAAAAAGTCAAACCTCTCATCGTTGGACTTTCTCTTTCTGTGTTGTGTGTATGTCTTTAGAAGGTTTTCTATGGTAAGGTATGATGTAATCACGTCTATTTCTTCTATTTTATAAGCTAATGTAATTCTTTTGATGAGCAGGGAGATGGCTTTGGAAGGTCTGTTTCCCGGTGAAGTGCAGAGAAACTCAATGTGGCAAAGTGTCTCTTACGAATTCCCAAAGCTTTCTGAAATGTTGGGTTACATAATACAACAGCACCCAGCTATCTTAGAATCAAGCGAGATACGAGATACGAGGCTTCTTTTTCCGTCCAAGACCTATGTGGCTATGATCAAATTTTTGTTGAAATGTTTCGAGGCTGAGGTGCCAGAAATCAAAACGAACAAAGATCCTGAGGTTTTAGTTTCATCAGAAAGGTTTTGTTTACTATTGGAACATGCTATGATATTTGAAGGCTCTGTCGAACTGCACGCATTTGCTTCCAGGGCCCTTATAACTCTGGGATCTCATTTTCCCCAGGTTCATCTACTTGACTCACTTAGAGTAACTATATGCCCATGTAAATCTGATTATGCTTGGATTTGGGCTTTGAATATAGTTATAAAAATAATCGTTCTCTTAATTCTTTGTATGAATACAGATGATAGCCTCACGCTATGCCCAGAAACTTTTATGGGTTAAACAGTATTTGAATCATTTGGACTTGGATACGCGTGAGTCAATGGCGCGTCTACTTGGAATTGCTTCTTCTGAACTCTCCATATCTTCTGCTTCTGAACTTCTTGGTGAAATAGTATCTTCAATCGGTGGATCACAGAAATTAAGGTTTCTCTTTTACTTGCTACTTTCACTAATAGACATGCCATTACTATTATTGAAAGTTCTATCTTCTGTATTTTATAGGTTTGAAGCGCAGCAGGGCCTTTTGTGTGCTCTAGGATTTGTTACAGCAAACTGCGTTTTGAGAACTTCCTCTGTAAGCTATTGATTATTTTTCCAACACGTGTTGGGCTATATTTTTTTTGGCAATATATTGCCAGTCAACTTTGTTGCTGAGAAATACTAGTGTGTAGCTCACTCTTTTGTTGTTTTTGCTGCTTATATATATAGAATCAACTCTTGCTATTATACCAATTATAAGCATGCCAGCTCCATTTTTTCATGCATGCCATCTGTTCCAACATTTTCACTGGTTCAAAAACTCGGATTTACCAACTTGATCAACTGGCATTTGTTTTTGTATTTTGGTGATCAAAAACTTGGTGTATTTTGTTATGTTTGATTTTATTGTTTTAGATGATTTCATGTTAACTATTTGTTTACTATTATCAGATATGTTCTCATTTTACATGATGTTTGTCGGCTTTGACAAGTAATATCTGGTATATACTTTTCTGTTTCATCAGATTTCAGATTCGGCGCTTCAAAATGTGTTGAAGTGTTTGGTTGAAATATTCTTTTACTCAGTGCTCTAAACATGATTTAAAAAGATAATAATGGGCTTTGAACAAAAATGCAGTTCCCATCTGGACAATCTTGCATGAAAAATTAAAGAAGCTACTCTCCGGAGACGATACCAAAGCTGTTCAAAAGATTCTTCTTTCACTGGGCCACATGTGTGTGAAAGAAACTTCTTCCCATTTAAATACTGCTCTCGAGCTTATTTTTGGCCTTTGCCGGTCAAAGGTTAGTTAACGATTTTGGACTTCTCGATTCATCATTTTTCATTTTAGAATGTAACTGTAAGTAGTTTTTTCATTTATTATGAATGACATTTAAAATGTCGTTACTTTCGTGGCTGTTTCTAAGGTCGAAGATGTATTATTTGCTGCCGGCGAAGCCCTTTCATTTATGTGGGGTGGCGTTCCCGTCACCACCGATGTGATACTCAGGACTAATTATTCCTCTTTGTCACTGAGTTCTAACTTTTTATTGGGAGACACCGCATCGTCTTTGCCAAGAGAGTCTTTTATGGAATTTCAAAATGATGAAGACTACCATGTTACTGTTAAAGATGCCATCACCAGAAAGCTATTCGATGAGCTGTTGTATAGTAACAGGAAAGAAGAGCGATGTGCTGGCACCGTTTGGCTGCTTTCGCTTACAATATACTGTGGTCATCATGCCACTATACAGAAATTGCTTCCAGACATCCAGGTTTGTTTTTTTTCTTTTTTTTTTTTTGCATAAACGGCAATAAACATATTTTTGAAACTGTAGGTATTGAGTAGTCTTTCAGAAGCTTAAAACGTTGTTGCTCAATGCTCTCTAACAATAGAATTAAAATAGTTTGATCGAGCATGGTCAGTATACATAGGGAGTGCTGTTTTAGAGGATGAGATTGATTTGGATATTTGCTCATGTATGTACAGTCCATTTTAACTATGTTTGTGACGTTATCTTCCATATAACATTATCTTCTATATTTTATTTATGTCATGCTGAAGCCAAGTTACAGAAAACCTCATTATGCTTGATATTTCAATGATACAGGAGGCATTTTCACACCTGATCGGCGATCAAAATGAGCTAACACAAGAGCTGGCATCTCAAGGCCTCAGTATTGTGTATGAACTAGGGGACGATGCCATGAAGAAAAACTTGGTAAATGGCATCGTTGGAACTCTAACCGGCGCTGGAAAGAGGAAAAGGGCTGTAAAGGTTATGACAAAGATATTTTCTTTCTCTTTCATTTGTGTTCCTCTCTGTCCTAATTCTGACCTGTCTCTTCTTTATCTTCAGCTGGTTGAGGATTCGGAAGTGTTCCGCAGTGGTGAATTCGGTGAGAGTCCCAGCGGGGGAAAACTGAGCACCTACAAAGAGCTTTGCAATCTTGCTAACGAAATGGGACAACCCGATTTGATCTATAAATTTATGGACCTTGCAAATTATCAGGCTTCTCTTAACTCGAAAAGGGGCGTTGCTTTTGGGTTCTCTAAAATCGCCAAGCATGCGGGGGATGCCTTGAAGCCTCACCTCCGTGCATTGATTCCAAGGCTCGTTCGGTATCAGTACGATCCTGATAAAAACGTGCAGGTACTATTTTTTAAGAAATTTCCGAGTTATTTTTTGTTGGTTAAATATCGGTTTTTAGCATCACTCGGAATTGTATAAAATATTTACTCTCTGCTTCAATTACACCTTGTGCATCAGGATTCAATGGCCCACATCTGGAAGTCGCTAATAGCTGATCCAAAGAAAGCAATTGATGAAAACTTCGACCTTGTTATAGATGATCTCTTGATGCAATGCGGATCAAGGCTTTGGCGTTCGAGGGAGTCCTCATGTCTTGCTCTTGCTGATATACTTCAAGGGCGCAAATTTGATCAGGTTATTTCTTCATAATCAGCATTTAATTAATTTTTTTATATAATAATGCAGAAGCTACCTGTTCAATTCCACATCCCTTCTAGTGTTTTTTTTTTCTTTTCTGATTGTGAACAATTTCTGATGTATTCGGGTTCTTCTGTATTATTCCTTCTGATTGGTAAAAAGATTTTGTTTGCTATTGTTGTCTAGGTTGGGAAGCACTTAAGTAAACTATGGACAGCTGCATTTCGAGCCATGGATGACATAAAGGAAACTGTAAGGAACGCGGGTGACCGACTATGTCGTGCTGTTGCTTCTTTGACTGTGAGGTTATGTGACATATTGCTGACACCGGCGGCGGACACGAGAGAAACAATGGCTATAGTTTTGCCTCTGTTGCTCAGAGAAGGCATAATGAGTAAAGTTGACAGTATTCGTAAAGCATCCATTGGTATGGTGACAAAGCTTGCAAAGGTAAAACATTTGAGGCATCGATAAGCACAGTGGAATTTAGACGTGACTGCTTGCTACATGTAGTATGTTGTTGATTAATGTATTTCATTCTATAATTTTTTTAAGACGTATTTTGTTATCACCTATGATTGTAGTATATCATGTAATTTAGTATTTGCTTAAAATTAATGGGGACACAATTGACTGCAAATTAATATCCTGATTTCCTCATTTACCCGTACACAGGGTGCAGGTGTAGCAATTCGGCCATATATGAGCGATCTCGTGTGTTGTATGCTGGAAAGTCTATCGAGCCTCGAAGATCAAGGAATGAATTATGTTGAGGTTAGAGAATCTTATGACCACAAGTTTTAGTTATTAGTTATCAACACTTATCTGCATTAAGTTTCCTTGTTCCTTTGGTTATCATTTTTTATTTTCTATATTCATGATCTATTTTTTTATTTTCCACCATTTGACATTTTCTATTCTTTTCATCCATTAGTTGCACGCAGAAAACGTGGGAATACAAACCGATAAGCTAGAAAACCTGCGAATCTCAATAGCCAGAGGCTCTCCAATGTGGGAAACTCTCGAGCTATGCATCAACGTTGTTGACTCCCATTCGCTGGAGCAATTGGTTCCTCGCCTTGCACAGTTGGTTCGATCTGGCATCGGCCTCAACACTAGGTATCTCTCATTATTTTATCTTCATGTTTACATTTCCCCCCCTAATTTTTACCTATAATACAATAAATAAAGTGGTTCAGTTGACTTCATTCAGGTATGCATTTCTTTATATAAAAAATATCTGAGGCATAATTATATAATAATTGGTGCCACACAGGGTAGGTGTGGCCAACTTTATAAGTTTGCTAGTCCAAAGAGTAGGCGCGGATATCAAGCCATTCACGAGTATGCTACTGAGGCTATTGCTTCCAGTTGTGAAAGACGAAAGAAGCACTTCTTCAAAACGTGCCTTTGCAAATGCGTGTGCTATGGTTTTGAAACACGCACCTCAACAGCAGGCTCAGAAATTAATAGAAGATACCGCTAGTTTGCATTCTGGTGACAGAAACGATCAGATCTCGTGTGCAATTTTGTTGAAAAGCTACGCATCTACGGCTTCTGATGCGTTAAACAAGTATCATGCAATCATCGTGCCGGTCATGTTTATTTCAAGGTTGAATCAGATTCTTACCCTTCCTTTTAAAATCTTATAATCGATTTGATGCAATATGTTCCTATTATTTTTTGAACTAAGTTAGAACTTGGAAGGCATCATAACATAACAGGGCTTTTCTGACACTGAAAATGTGTTCCTTTGAGAAGGGCTTTGGTCTTCTGTAAACTAGTCTTCATAAGTTTGAATTGCTCAAATGCTGTCTGTATGTCTGAACATATTCCTTTGATTGGCTTTTTTGTATTATTTGCATTTGTTGAAATAACTGCCTTAGTTGTGATGGTAAGCATGTTGATTTGCAGATTTGATGATGACAAGACCATTTCTAGTCTTTATGAGGAACTATGGGGAGAAAATATGAGCAGTGAAAGGACGACTCTTCAACTATACCTGGAAGAAATTGTTAGTCTTCTCAACGAAGGAATCACATCATCCTCTTGGGCTAGTAAAAAGAAGGCATGCATTTAACTTTTTTCATAGAAAAAAAAAAAGAAGTGAGATATGAAAATGGAATTTGTGTTTAACATGTGCTTCGCTGGAAATATGCAGGCATCTCAAGCTATATCGAAGCTCAGCGAAGTCCTCGGTGAATCTCTATCTTCACGCCACAATGTTCTTCTCGCCTCTCTTATGAAGGAAATCCCGGGTCGCTTGTGGGAGGTATGTTTTTTTTTTTTTTTTCGTACGTACACGTAGTATCTTGTGTTTTAAAACATCTTTGACATTTTAGAATGATTTTTTATGCACTATTCCTCAGCAAATGTAGGAAATTAATTAGGGATAAAGCCTCAAGTTCTCTCCTTTTTAGCATACTTTGTTTTCTGATATTCCTCTGCTGACTTGGGCTACTACTATTTTTTCGAGTTACAATTCTCTGATTTTTCTTGTTTCTTTTCTCTTGGAAATTGTAGGGAAAGGAAGTAGTTTTGCACGCAACATCCGCCATCTGCACCGCATGCCATAAAGCAATTTCTGCTTCGAGCCCCGAAGCACCAAATGCTATATTGAACCTCGTAGCTTCTGCATGCAACAAGAAATCCAAAAAGTACCGTGAAGCAGCTTTTTGCTGCCTTGAACAGGTATGAAATAATATGGTCCCATAACTTAGAGCTCTATAGACGAACGAAACTAATCTTTACTGCATTAGAATTTTTTTTTATTGTTGTAAATTTATCTTTTGTGCGTTTCTGTTACCAGGTTATCAGCGCATTCAAGGACCCAAACTTCTTTAATATGGTTTTCCCATCTCTTGTGGAGATGGGATATTCCCTCGGTCCCACAAAATCTAGTCTAATATCTTTGCCAACTGATGATAAAACAGGTCAGCAATTTTCAGTAAATTTTCCCAATTTGCCTAAAAATTGATTGGTGCAACGAAACTTCCAATTAGACTGTTTAGATTTTCCTGAAGCCGGTGAAAATACTGAACCTTCATGAAAGATATCCTTCATCCTTTTTTTTTTTAAAAAACTTTAGTATGTAGTTATCCATAACATTACTACTAGGCCTAAATTTCTTTTCCTGTTTTATCAACTTTCACTGCATTTGATTTTCTGAATGAGTATTTTTCCTTCTTTTTTTTTGGCTTTAAACACCAAAGCTTTTTTTTTTTTTCTCTATGCAGAGGCGGATGAAACTGAAACTTCTCCGGCTTTACACGAGAAGATACTAAAATGCGTTAAAACTTGCATATACGTGGCTCGAATTGGTGACATTCTCGAGCAAAAGAAGACACTTATCGATTTTCATTCATTCTCTCTGTCCCCTAGTATTCATTGGACAGGTATAATCTCCTACAAAACCAATTTTTTTCCTCTCTCGAGTTTATCTTCGAACTAATGCCACCTATCTTTTTTTTCAAAACAGTTAAATTATCAGCATTTTCTTCGATCAAAGAGCTCTGTTCAAAGCTGCGGAGCAGTGAAGAAAACCTACAAGGTCCTTCAGTACACACAAGCATAACTACATTTAACCATGAGGTATATGCCTAGTTTTCGGGAGTTGTTTAGCTTATACTACGTTATACTTTTATGGTTTAACTTCAACATCTCCATCTATATAAATCGTTTCAGTTGTTTCGTGGCATGTCGCCGGGATTGCTAAATTCCCTCCGTGTGGTAAAGATCGGACAGGTTTGTTTGCCATTACATATTATATAATTCTTTACCTGTGAAATTGTTATCCTCTTAGGAAAACAAAAAGCTTAAGAAATAAGTAAATAATGTTTGCTTTTTTCCCCCTATTGTGGTGAACAGGTTCATCTAGCAGCTGCTGAATGTCTTATTGAGCTGGCAAACCTGTACACTTCTTCTCCACCCCATCAACCTAAAAAGATAGATTTTATCACCGATCTTCTCGATTTATGCGAAACCGAGAAGAACGAAGAAGCCAAATCCTTGTTGAAGAAATCTTACGACATCCTACGAAAGCTCGAAGGAGATGATAGTAATACCATGAGTTAAAGAATCAGAGAAAGGTCCTATTTATCCATGTTTGCAGGTTATGGTTACTACTTACTCTAAGTCGAAAGAAATAGTTACTTCCTTGAGTCCTTTTGTGTCTTAATTTAAACTGTCATCTTGAAACACAAATAAAACAGGAGAAAATAAGCAAGTGTGGTATGGTTTACTAACTACTGTATAACAACATTAAAATTTGTAAATCAGGAAAATATAAGACAACAACATTGCACAACAGTTTCAAAAAATGATTTCAGTTTTTTCAAAAGAACTTAAAAGCCCATTCTATTAAACAAATATTCTCAGCTCGAATAAATCCATCACCCACTTTAGAGCTTAAGAGCAGCAATAGCTTCAGGTTTAAAATCGACTCTGAGGCCCAAAACCCTCCTAACCTCAGCAGGAGTCAACCGCCACGTCATAGGCCCCGAATTCTCACCCCAGAAATCCAAAATCTCCGAAACCTTCTCCAAGTTAAGAATCGTAGCCATCTGAGTCAAACGGGAGAATTTGTCCCTAACGGTCCTCTGAGTCATGCTCGAAAAATGGCTCACCAGAGTTCTTGTGTCCCTATCGAGCTGAAGACCACCTAATTGGCTGAATCTCTTCTGCATCACGATGACTTCGAGCCTCTTCACTATGAAATCGATCACCATATGAACGAAGGAGTCGTAGTTGTTGGAGGTCATGAGCGGTTGGAGCCACGATACATTGGTCTCCACGGCGTGGAGGAGCCTTTGGACCCACGGGTCGTTCACCTCGTTGTCGGCGTACTCTTCCTCGGAGAGCTCGTAGCTGATGGAGGCAACGGTGTCTAATACGGGTCGGACCCGTTGGGTCACGGTGGATACGAGCTGCTCCGTTCCGACTTCTAGTGCCTTCTTGAAACTGGTGCTCATTTCGTTCAGCTCGGAGAGGCATGACTTTACTCTCTCTTTGTCGGTTGACGCGGGAAATGCCTGATTTTATGGGAAATTTTTAGTTAGTTGAATTGATAAATAAGGGCAGAAGAGTTTTAATAGGACATCGAACACGTCATGCTTGTGATGTATCTTTTAAAGGATACTGACATCAATTACATGTCTGTAAGACATGCCATTGAGATTATTTGTCTCAAATCGGAAAACTAACTTCATCCGACTCAATGTATAAAGCAGATAAATATTTCAAGCAATTAAAAGTCTTATTTACCTCTCCGCACTGCTCTTCAATCTCGTGACACAGTTTCAACGCGTATTCGCTGCTAACATCCATGTTGTTCAAAACCGTTGCAATCTCTGCCCCCGTCTTCTGCACGGCTGCACCGCCTAAAAAGAGCTTCGCGGGGCTAAAATCCCTCATCTTCTTCTGCAGTGCCTCACTATACTCACCACCCAATAAACTCACAGCACTGCTGAGCACAGCAATAACAGAGTTTATATTAGAGGTCGAAATCGCCCTCCTACAACAGCTCTGCATCACGTAAAACACATCATCCACCATCGACGTTGTAAGACTATCGAGCACGTGCTCATCGATCTGTATTGCTTTCCTCACGTTCTCCACCATGAAGAACCCTTCCAAAATAACATAGTAGCCAGTGATATCCTGAGCCACTTTGCTGAAATTGCCACTCCTAAAAGCCTTTGTAGCACGTGGCACCAGTTCTTGATCGACGGAGGTCAGGCTCCGAATTTTAGAAACCATATACTCAGTGTAATCTTCGCCCAATTGGGTCAATGATAGTATCTCCTCGAGATAAAGCTCGACCTCTCTGGGGTCGGGCCCCGTCTCCTCCCCAGCTGCAACAACGGATTGGAACAAATTGCTCTTGTTGTACGAATTGATCTGAGACGTGAGGCTTTGCAACTTCCTAAACTCCATGAATTTCTTCAGGATAACTGAGCCCAGATTATCACACTCCTCTTGCAGCTCACAAATGGCATATACGATACCGTCCTCACCGTACAAGCTCCTCAAGATCTCGTTGTTCTCTTCGATGGCCAACACGATGTCTTTAAACAGATTCGTCAAGCACGAAATGAATTTCACCCGATTGTTTGAACCAGATTCCATTTCAACCAACAGCTGATCGAATTCCATCCTCGATCTTTCAGAAACAACCTTCCTTAGATAACTGACGTAGACCTGAAGACCTTCTTCCTCAAGCCCTAGAGGCATGTAGAGCTTCACGAACCGTATGACATTGGGATGGTCGCGTTGATCTACTGCCACTGAGAGCTTCTTCCTCACGATGCCCTCGAGCTGCCTCTTGCACGAGAGAAGCTGCTCTCTCTGGTCGCCGGAGGACGCGTCCTTGAATTTTGCGTCAATTTGAAGGAACGTCTTGACGTATGATGCGGCAGATTCAAAATCTTCGATCGATAGAGCCTTTCGAGCTCCGTCGAGGCACTGAGATCGCTCCACGACGGCGTCGATCTGAAGAAGCGTTTCCTGAACCCGAGATTGAGCTAGGTCTAAGTGCCTTACTTTTGCCGACACTTGATCGGCGAGCGCTTCGAGGTGGCTGGTGATGTGTTCGAGCGCTATGTTTCCAAACTCCAGGCACTGAGGGAACCCGAGGGGGGTCAGGGTATCCGCCGAACCCCCGGCGGCCGGCGGTGGAAGGGTGGGTGTCGGCGTCGGCATTGCTGTTTTTGTGAAGATTGGCGAAGAGGAAGAAGATTAAAAGAAAAAAAAAACTCGAAATTGACTTCTTAGTGGGCTGCGTGCTTATTGGGCTAAAATCTATTTCAAATATATGAAACTATATTTCCTACTACCTAGGCCTATTTCGGTTTAAATTGCTAGAATCTATTAATGTTTCTCTTCAATGATTTTCTCCAGTTTTTTATTGTGGTGTTGTAAAAAATAAAATTTTCAAGGTGATGGAAATTAACATTTTTTTCATATATTTCAAGGTGGTGGAAATAAATCTCTTTGTAATAAATCTCTTATAAAAAACGCATACAAGACATATTGATGATATTATCATGAACTTGACGTTTCTTACTATTTTATTTTCGTCGACCCCAAGTTATGAAAAATGCCACGCCATGATAATATCATCAATATGTCTTATATGCGTTTTTTCATAATAAGTTTATTGATGAGAATAAATTGCACATTTGCAAGAAACTCTTGGGGACGCATATTCTTCGTCATCATCTTGTCGTGTATTGTCAGCAAATTCAACTCGAGGAGTTTGGAGCTTTCCACGTGTAGATAAGCATGCCCGTCGCCGCTACGACGGCGCCGCCCACAAAGCCCTCGGGAAGCGAAGACCCGACCCCGAGATAAGGGAGGGGCAAAGTGAACATATACACAGATATTGGAACTGCAAAAAAAAAAAAAAATTGAATTTTTTTTTCCAGCTTTTGTACACAAAAGAAGGATTATTATTATTATTATTATAATCATATAAATGCTCTGAGAAAAACCTGAGACGATGGATGCAAGGCAAGAAGCCACGGCGGAGGAGATCTTGAGCAGATGCAGCAGCGATATGTTGTAGGCCATGTTGACGGCGACAAAAAGCAGAGGCAACAACGGTGCACCGTCGCATGCTGTAAGAAATAATCATTTTCTTGAAACTTCTTTTTTGTGTGTATTATATATATATATATATATATATATAATAATGGCTATGAAGCAGAAAATTACAAGCTTACCCTTCGACATGGTGCCGGCGTTTAAGAAGCACGCGGCACCGTCTCTCAGATATCCCGGCATTTGAGCAAAAGGAATTCCCCACAGGTTCGACAGGAACGGGATCAGCAGGCAAATGAAGATCGCCTGTTTCGTGCGTTTTATTAAGATTTTTCGAGCCCGAGACTCAATTAATCAAAAAGAAAAATATAGAGATTGAGTTAAAAATTAGGACCTTAACGATTTATTAACCTGGTAAGCAGATCCGTAGGTGTTCACCACGAATAGGTCCACCGAGCCTCCCTGAAGTGCGAGTGGGGAAAAAAAAAAGGGTGTGGTTATTGCAACATTTTAAACAATGCATTTCGCTTTGTTTGCTTTAGGGTGTGTTTGGTTCGTGGAAATTAGTAGGGAAAGGAAAACTAGTTTTTATGTTTGGTTGATTGAAGAAATAGATAAGGAAAAGAAAATAAAAGAAAATCTAACATGAGCTTACACTTAAAAATAAGGAAAACGAAAGAAAAGCTTATGAATATCATTTTACCTCCAATTTTCTTTTCCACACTAATTTACTTAAACCAAACACAGCCTTACCCTCAATCTTTGTGCAGCATCGAGAAATATCATTTCCTGCAAGAGAAGACTGCGGGTTATGTTCGATTTCGAAAAACAGCACGAAGAAGATTGCCACGTATGCATGCATGCACCTTCAGGACCGTGTCGGCGGCTTGTAAGAAAAAAGAGAAAACCATCAACGTGCTCCAAAATATGCCGGCTCCTATCAGAGAACCGCTGAAAAACAGTAAAAGAAGAGCCCATACATTCAATCTTCACAGCACACAAGGACCTTATAATATCAAAAGAGGACCAATGAAAGAAATTAATCCACCTTGGAACAGTTGTCACAACACCAACCGCCACAAGAAAACAGCCAAATAACTGGTTGAAGCTATATTTCCTCCCAAGGAAGATGTAAGAAAGAAGCAGCTGCCAAACAAGAAAGCTCTGCAAAGAGAGGCTCCACACACATATTATTTCTGAATATTTTGTCTTCAAGGGGATTGAGCATTTATGGCTATCTATGGCTTTGAGTTTATCAAATTGCAATCTTCAGAAGATATTATCTGTGCATATATATATATATATATATATATATATATATATATATATATATTATATATATATATATATATAGTATTTTTCGATGTTACCTGAGATAGTATAGGAATTGCTGCCCCCGAAAGCATCGCTGTAGAAACGCAAAAAGGACACATTTGGTAACAAGTTCCTCTGAGTTACAGGGAATTTAGGAATCCTTAAAATCCTCAAAAATAATCCCATCATATGACACACACTTTGACATGTAAGGAAAATGCAGAAGAAAGTACAATGCTTTAGTACCTCCTGAAGCCATTCCCGCTGCAGCAGCCACGGCCTCTAAGAGGCCAACGGCAACCAACGGTAACTTTGGCAATGATAGCATTTCATCTGTAACTTTTCCAGCTTGATAACGGAAATGCAAGATTGCGAAGTAGACAACTACGTATCTGGCAGATAATAATTTAGTCAAAATTCGGACAAAAAGAATGTGAATAAAGATACATTTACATACATAGCATGTTTTTGCATCTACAGGTTAAGTCTTAAAATGTTACATTGTGTACAAGAAAGTGCTCTTCTGAATGATACAATTATAGCACAAAATCCTTTACAAAACAGGAAAGTAAACTTCAGGGAATGATCTTAAGAGATCTAACGTTTATTTGGACATCTCCACATGCTATAATAGAAAGAAGCACAGATTTCGTACACAAGTTCTTTTTCTGTGGGGGTTCCACCTTAATTAACGATTTCTCCAACTCACCACCAACGGTTCTCATTCAAATGGACCCCTTAATTACTATTACCACTTAAAGCCACAAGCCTTGTCACATCCCTTTCACATAAAAGCTCACCACTCGATTGATCAAAAATATAGGCCGTGATACTTTTGGCTTTTACAAACACCAAAGGACCCGGGCACTTAAACGTAATCCTTTTTTTCTCAAAATGATGATTCAAAGGCAGAAAAAAGTATAGACTTTCATGCTTTTTTCTATTTCTACTCGTTTTTCCTCACCCCGACCCACTAAATTATTAGGCTAATCCAAACATATTGATGACCCACGTCTGAGGAAGACGACAATAGTGGACCAAAATGGCTGTGGAGAAACAGTATCGTTGAGGCTGCTGCTACAAAAAGTCACTAAGCGCCCGCCTATCAATAAAGAAAGTCAACAATCTTGATGTGATTGATTATTATCACAGGCCCAAGTACTGTTTTTTACAATAAGGTTACTGTAGTCTCCCGTCGGCGCCCTTGAATATGAAAGCCTGTAACTAATGAGGTATTTACGCCTAATTCTCTGTGGATCTTTTTTTTTTACCTGCTATGAGTCATCTAGTAATAAAATTGAGCTCGAGAAGCATAGGTATATGGCAAAAGAACCCATCATTCAATGAATCCGTCGTCAATGGTTTCGTACGATGATACGACATACAAATGTGAGAGATCGGGGAAAAATGGTACTAAACTAGAGTAATCTCCATGGAAAAGCAAGAACGTGAATTTATGAAAGAAAATAGGGAAACACAAGTGATAGAGAGCTGACCCAAAAGTGGCGAACTGCGCGAGAAAGAAAGGGTAGTGCTTGAGAGGGACCAACGCCAGTTTGTAGAGTACGCGATTCGCTACGCCGAGGACCACCGTAGCGAAACATGCCGCCGCCACCTCCATCTTATTCCCATCATCGGCACCGTAGCCCTCCGTTAAAACGACGGCATCGTCGCGATCGCACGAAAGGCACCTCCGCCGACGTGGCAAGCGTCGGGGATGACGTGGCCGGGCATCGACGACCATCAGCCGCACCGATCTCGGCATTAGCATCGGGGTAATAAAATGAGCAGGAACATAGCGGTTGATTAGTGGCGGCGTCGAAGGAACGAGGTGGGGAGACGTGGTGGCGTGGCGGAGGCATGCTGACATGGCACGTGCGCGCGCGTGTTCGCCTTGGTCTGTGAAAATGCCGCGAACAGAGAGAGAGATAGAGAGATGTTTTGTATTATTATTACTTACTTTTTTTTATAAGCTATGAATAAAGCCTTTCTTTCGACTTAGCGTTTCAATTTATGGCTGAAACTTGATGGGCCCATCAAGGCCCATCAATTTGATGGGCTGCGCAAACTATTTCAAGAGAATTGAGCTGGTTCGATAGGGGCATTAATGTCCAAAAATCTAAATAACAATATTAATAAATGCATTAACATCATTATTAGTATTAGATCGAGGTTATCGTAATTATGATGACGACAGAAGAAAATTCAAAAAATGTAACGTGGAGAAATTATAATAATCAAGAATCTAGAGATTCAATCTGAATAACAAGATTTCGAAGCTAAAAGTATATCCCAAATCTTCCACCCTTTGAAACTTCCAACTGCATACAATTTACACAAAAAAGAAAGACAAAAAAAATTAAATAATTAAATACACACAATTTTGTAATATTCTACTACTACACATGCGATCATATACATGAATAAACCCTGCTAATCTTCGATCTCTTTTAGCTTCCAATCGAACCCGATGAATCTACAAGGAGAAAACCGAACCTTACACTCCGAAATAGTCTCAAGTTGTGGTGACCAAATATGATCTTTATTACACCCCACCATCTGATTGTAATGCTTCTTCAGCTCCGGCGTACTGCACAAATCAGAACCGCTCGAATCTTCATTCTCGTGCTGCTCATCTTCAACCCCGTGATCACTAACACCGTCTTCTATCGAGATTAATTTCTCGATAAATTCAGGCAAAACCCTAATCACAACCCTACCGTCGGTCCCTTTCAAGTACTCGAAAGGAAGCTCCTTGTTCATGTTCTGATGAAGCCTTCTATTATTACCATGATGTCTACTTCTTGAGGCTAACGTTGCTAGAGAAGATGCGGATAGAACGTTGCTGCTGCTGTTGGAGAAGCAATCTAATGGTAATAGAAAGTATGTATGGCCTTTGATGAGCCTGTCTTCGATTGCTAACGAAGGAAGAGGATGGCCCAAGTAGAAGGAATCGCCTCTGCAGAGCATGTGATCGGGGAATTCGAACATGATCTCTCCGGCGAGGTGTTTTCCTTTTAGGGTTTTTGTGCCTCCGCCGTAAGATATGATCTTGATGCTTGATGAACTTCTTGATTTGAAACAACTTTGAAAACATAACATCTTGTAATTATAATGATTAGCAACTTAATATATATTTGTAGAAAGATAATGGTGTACGAAGGGTTCTATAATTATAGGGTTCTATCATTTATGGTGGGGGTGGTTGGATATATATAGAAATGTATATATAGAAATATATATATATATATATTTGTATGCAATGGAGATAATCGATTGAGATCACAGCTGACTTTGACAAAGCCAGCAACGATTAAATTAATAAACTATTTCCAATGTGTTTCTTTGGAGTTGTAATGATAAGACGACGAATCGTTTTGGTCAAGCTAAAGAGGCGTTGAAAACAATATATTAACATGTGAAAGCGAGTTAATGCGGTGTAATACACTACACGACTTGTCTAAAATAACATAGAAATAAATATGGTTGCACGTTGCTATTACAAATAGGGTTTCGTGTTCATCCTCTTGCATGCAATACATTATATAAATGTATGTTGCAATAAAAAAAAACATATATATTTCGTGTCCATCTTTGTGTATACAAAATGCTTTCAACGACGACCAAGTTCATTTTTTTGGCATCATGTCGGCTTAATATTTTCATACATTACTTCTCTTATCATCAAGTCAAAATTCGGGTCATTTCAAAATACTTCTCCTCATTCAAAAATCACAACATGAATAGCATACATATATTTTATATGAATCTCAAACTATTTATTTATACAATGCCTCAACCGCATTGATATCATCCTCATTCAAAAGCTTCTGAATCCCACTTCCGATGTAAGGGTACATAATAGCACCTCCATCACTGCTGTGCCCGAGCCCAATTATATGCCCGAGCTCGTGCAATCCCACGGTCTGCAAATCGAAATAAGAAGCCACAATCCCGTCGACCCATTTCTCGTCCCCATCGAAATGGAGAACCCCGCCCGTCGGGTACGAAGCGTGGGCCAAAACGCCCCGCGGGCCATCAAACGGGTACCCGTCTCCGTGGTCCCGAACCTGAAAACTTATCTTCACATCAGCACTATTATAGTTTTGAACGTACGTGAACGTGATAGGAGTCACCCTCGACCACACGTCCATTGCATTTCGAATGGCTTGGTTCACGTCGGTCCTCGTCCCCTGTGGGAACGAGTAGGTGAGGTTCCTGTGGTTCGGTGGCCACTTGGGCTCGCCCCGGGGTAGGGTGTAGTACGAGCCCGGGTTCAAGGGCTCCGTGGACCCGTGGTTGGTGCTGCCGGCGGTGGTTCTACGGACGTCGGGGACTCCGCACCGGGGCTTTGACATGGCTTCTAGGGTTTTCTCGTCCAAGAAACCGGTGGGGCTGAGCTTGAAGAAGCTTTGGTATTGCTTTATGGCTTGTTCTAAGGTGTCATCGAAGGTGTCGGTGTTTAAATCGGTGTTGAGTCCCGCGTTGTTTAAGTAGCCGAACCTGTGGAGGTAGTTTTTGAGCTGAGATATGCCTTTGGTGGCGGTTCCCTTTCGGGCTTTCGTTAGGGTTTTGAGGAAATCGAAGGGAGACGACGGTTGTTGGCCTGTGGCTTGTGCGTGGGGGAGTTGGAAGAAAGGGTTGAGTATGAAGAGGAGGATGATTATGCATGGGAGTGATATTTGAATCTTTGGCTCCATGTTGTTTTCTATATTTTTTATTAATAACGTAATTAGTAATATATTAATTAACGGTGATTTTCTTACAATGTTGGTGTGTGTTTGTATATATATATACATAGAGAGAGAGAGAGAGAGCTTAGGTGTCGGTAATCGCTAGCATTGATTATTTAAATCTTGGTTTGTGTAATGAGAAAAGTTGGATTTGGGTAATCTGAAATAATTGTCGATTGACAAAGTATGAACTCGGGTAATCTGCATTAATGACGACGATTAGTAAAAATTAGTTGAAAATCACACTGTCGGGCCGGGTCGGGCCCGACTCGTCATCAAAATATTGGAAGCTTACTTGAGGCCCGGCTCGACCGGTCCAATGGGCCCACCGATCAGGCTCGGGCCAAAAACTTAACACATAGCAGATTCAAGTTGATAATTTACTTCGTTATTGTCATGCTTGAAATGAATCTTTGGCCACCATGACGTAATATTCAGCAATCTAAATACAATTTACTTTGTATTATCATTCGTAAAGTCTTGCATAAAAATGAAAACAAGCAATAATACATTCAAATCCGCACGTCTTTTAACAAATGATAAAATCAAGAGTATCAAATCTTAAAAACATAGAAAGATAAAGAAATTGTGACGTAACCGAGTTTATGGTTAGGGGTCACATCGAGGGCCAAACACAGTAGAAGTCGACTAATACGTAAATCATGGAAATTATACTTCTTTTTTTTTTTCCCAAAACACAACTCTTCAACTATTATTTTATTCATTCTACTTCTTGACTCTTCTGGATTCCTACGAATCGAGCATAATCGACCCATCTGCAGAAAATATTTAAATCAAACATGGTGTTTACTATACAAAGTATACTCATATGAGTTAGCTAATTGTGAAAAATTTGGAAGAAAAAAAAAATAAAATACTCACAACAAAGAGCCCAAGAAAGTGTTTCCCGTTCGCACTGCGAAGCAAAGCGCGCTCAAGAAGAGCTTATGCTGATGGAGCATAGGCTCGAGGATTCGCTGCTCTATAACACCCGCCACAATCTGATAACTATTACACATAAAATAATACAAAGGGGGGGAATTTTACAATTTTGTGCGTGTGTATATGCATATATATATAACTTTTTTGTAAAACATTTAAAATGAAATTTACTCACCGGAGATTGCTAGATACAGCCATATAAACACCGTAGGCGACGCTTGTTGATACTATAGGAACATTTTCTACCTCAACCGCAGCATCGTTGTCCACAGCTTTACGAGCGTTAATCAACGCGTTTGTCACAATAGTACCAACCTAAGATATGAGTTTTTGAATATCGTAAGATTAAAGCATAAATATATATATATATATATATATAATAGAGAGAGAGAGAGAGAGGGAGCTATTCTTGATTTTCAGTGATTTTATTTACCAGAGATGAAGTAGTTCCAACAGCGAAGAGCTTGGCACCGTTACGCTGCATATTCAAGAAAATAAAAAAAGGGTCACTTTTAAATGTTTGTTATAAGTCGTATGGCATAATGTATGAAACAAATGATCTCATTTACCGCAATTGCACCGAATCTTTGCAACAAAGTAAACGACATTCCAGGCAACGCGATCTGAAATCCCGAAGCCACGTGTCAGTACTTAAATCTTATTGAAAAAATGTTAAAAAAAATGGAAGAAAACAAAAAGAAAAAGAAATAAAGTTCTCGCCTGGAAAGCATTATCGGGACAACCATGGAAGAACTTGGCAAGACGGCCGGCCTCGAGGGAGAGAGGCGGCCTGAGAGAGACGGTTGGTGCCGGGAGATAAACGAGCATGAAATCTGCTATTATTGCCATTACCTGGGAGAAAAATACAATAAATAAATAACAATAAAAACTATGAAATAAATAATATTGGGTTTCCGAGATTCCATCACCGTACCACATCGGCGAATACAATTTCCAACTCGTTGAAGAAGTTCTCCTTCCGCTTTTGATACTCTGCAGCAGTCTTCACGGAAGAAAACTTAAGGTCCCAGATTTCGTAAATGTAAGGAAAATAACACATAAACAAGCAAAAGCCACGTGAATCAATTTCTACAACTCATACAAGAAGATTCCGGGCCAAAGTACAAGTTTCGAAGCCAATAGTACTGAAAATCGAAGCCACGTACACTTTGATGTCCAAAGAATATAAACGGGACATTCATATAATGAGCACGAATCAATATAGGGACATGTTTAAATACAAAAGAAACATGGGATGCAAAAGATTGTAAACATACAAACACTACATAGGAGCTCTAAGCCCAATCTTTGAGACCTGTTTTGACTTCAGGAAAGAGATCCTAATTTGATGCTCATACTTGTCACAATTTCTTTCATCAGTCAAAGGTTCCAATTTCTAATATCTTGCAATTTTGTCCAAAATAGATTTGAAACAAATACAGTCCACCAATTTCTCACCTATTTTTAGAAAACGAACAGCACATTCAAGAATCAAGATCTTGGCAACGAAGAACACAGTCAACCAATTCAAGAATCAACACCCATTACACAAATAATAAAAGCCAGGAAGTAATTTGAGGAAGGAGGGAAAAAACGTAGGGAACCTCACCTTGGTGAAAATCCCAACCCCGCATTCAATCCCAAGCTTAGTCAAGAACAGATCATCAGCGAGCAACCTCTCCTTAAACCCTCCGAACTTCATCAGCCAAGAGATAAAACCCGACTTCTCGAGATCGAGAAACCTCGTTATGATAGATCCAGGGATCTTACCATCTACGACGGCGGCCTTCAAATCCTTGGGCAAACTCTCCAGGCTCCTCCCGGCCTCCAACAAAGCCATCAGAGCCTCATCTCTGTTCTTCCTCTTGCTATCGTCGTTTCCATCTTCGTTTCCGTCGCCCTTATCGCCGTTATTGCCGTTGTTGTTGCTGTTGTTATCCCCGCCTCCGTTTCCGCCATAAAAGTCACCCGATCCACCGGACCCGCCGCCCGTTGAGGGCTTAGGCTCGGTATCGACGGATACGGCCGCGATTCGGTGGTGGAGATGGAGCTGGTGATGGGTTAGAATGAGGGATGATGATTGGGTGTTGGTGGTAATAAGAACGTTATTATTATTGTTGGTATTTCGATGGAGAGAGGCGGAAATTGCGGGTGGGTTGTGGCGGTGGAAGAGTGGGCGGCGGGTCGGCGCCGGGGTGAGCTTTAGGGTGGTAGAGATGGACATTCTTGCGACGGCGATGCGGTGGTGGTATTTGGGCCAAAGCGGAGTTTTTTATGGAGGGATGTGCGTGTGCGATAGTGTGTGTGTGTGTCTTCTTTTGAGCAGACAATTTTTATATTGTTAGGTGTCCGATTTTATTTTATTAAAATCTATATTTAAAGAAAAAAAATAAGAAAGATAACAAATAAATAAATTAGTTGTGTGTTGATGATGCTGAGGAGTTGACGAATTATGACCGCAGCATGTAAATATTTTGTTTTTGTATAGTAATTTATGACTGATTATTACGTATTTTTAATGTGGAAACTAAGAATCACACCTAATTTATTTAGTTTCTAGTTTCTGATGTGCGTTTTGCATTTCTTGAAATGAAGCATTGCTGACTTCAAATGAAATATTTGTTTTCCATATTGGTGTATCTTACTTTTGTATTTTTGTTGACTTCGACTGATATTTGGTCTTATGTATGACACTTCCTTCCTTGTCTTCTCTGGCTTCAGACAATGTAGACGGCTGGAAATTAAAATGACTGAAAATTAATAAAACTGAAATTTAAAAAACAATTGAATTGTGGAATTAGTATTTAAAAGAAAATACAACACAAGAGAATTGAAATGCACACACTAACACCTGACAGGGACAAGTAGCCCTACTATGGCGGCCGGAAATGATTTATTAACCAATCAGTTGATTCTGTCTAGGCGGCGATATGATTTATTTAATTAAAATTGACTTTTAAGTTTTAATAACCGTATGTAATTTTGGTACAAGAAAACGAAATATATATTACATTAAATTTACAGATTTTGGTTGATGGGTATTGCGATCCGAAATCATAAGGCCCATTTTTTTTATATTAGCCCAAACCATACTTTGACGAGAATTTCAAATTTCCAAACCTAATATTGACGGGTTTTTTTTTTTGGGCAGTTTCATGATTTTTTGTTACTACCCACTAATCGTTTGAGTTGTCAATTGTTCGATGGATTAGTTTGAAAAGTTTCCACGTTGTGTATTAGTATGAAATGAAATATATATCACTTATTTAAAAAAAAAAAAAAGTAACCAAAGGAAAACTAAAGATATCATTTGTAAAGTATCTAGCTCAATGCAAGCCTCTTCTTATCCATCATGAGTTCGTTATTTCTCCTTGCATAAGATAAGAATGATTACTTTTCGACCTTTTTATTTTATCCAATGCATTGACGAATACGATGTCTACCATGATAGTTACCGATTTATCGATTTTTCTAGTGATAGTGTTTTTGAAGATTATACTTCTTATTGCGAATGTGAGGTGGAGAGAAGGATATCATGTTCTCCATATAATCGAGCTAGTAAAATACAAAATCTCATTTTCATCTACACGTACTATTACAATACTATTTTTTTTTTTAAAGTGGTCCGATTCTGATAATTTTTTTAAAACTAATAGTCACGACCAATCTCAACCCCTTTCTTTTTCAAGGTCCCCAACAAGGGAAGTATGTTTTTCACTATCATCATAGAAAAATATCGATTAGTAGGTGCTTAGGGGGATATAAGAAAGCCCTCCACTTTTAATTCTTGATAAATCAATATATTTTTTTTAGTTTGATACATATTGATACAATTTCGAAAAGAGCACATCGACGGGACTAGCATAGTTTACTTCATGGGGCAGGTTAGGAACCCACATTTTGAAAATAATTTATTATTAGTGTCATTTATAGACTTTAATTTTAAATGTATATTAATGGAGCTTGACGAGCTTGGCTTCATATACTTAATTTTTATTGTACCTTTATCAAGACAACAAAAGAAAACTACAATATAACGTAACGTGGGAAGGACAATCTTGCAATAACGGACCATGAACATACAAGCATGCAAAAAATATATATAATAATTTAAGCATTACATGCAAAACTAAAAACACAACTAAATAATATCGATCATCATCACTTATCACACCATTTCATAATCATTGCATGTGCGACACGTATATATCTTTTCTCTAAGTGGCAAGGTTGATCAACCTTATATTTTAACTTTATATGTAATTAACATTTACAAACACGGCAATAAACTAACATTTAAAATAGTGTTATTTTTTATTAATTAAAACAGCTCCAGCTTAGCCCTAGCGTACTTAATCACCTGCTCGAAGTGGTGAGCCGTGTCGTGCGGGTGAGCCTCGATCCTCGGCCTCGCCGGCACGGCCCACTTCCCGCCGCCGGTCCTCACCATCCCCTTGTGCTGGTCCTGCCACCAAAACGGCGGCACATCGTACTCGCTCTTCAAGAAATCGCAGCACTTGTTCACCAGCGCCACATCTCTCTCAGAGACCATCGAAAACTTCCTCCCCTTCCCGTGGTAGCCGTCGAGCAGGTGCAGGTGCGCCTCGAGGTTGTGGGCGCACCCGAGGTCCATGGTCGGCTTCAGGTACGGCGACGCCGTGTGGTCCAGCGCCAGCTCGACGCCGACGTGGGCGTAGCTCCAGGGGAAGTGCATCTTCTCCTCCAAGTACCTCTGGTAATGGAACTTCTCGTTGGTGATAATCCCGGGCACCGTGGGCACCTTGTCGTGCACGTTGACGACCCTAAGAACCCTAATTCCGAGCTCGTCGCACCTCTCCTTGAACCCTAAATTGCCAACCCTCGGGCCGGAGAAGGAGAAGACCGTGATCGGGATTTTCTTGAAACCGGCGGTTTCGGTTTCTCCGTCCTCAGCTATGTTGAGCTTCATCTCCGCCACGTCGTAGGCGCTGAGGAGTGCCAAGGCGGCGCCGAGGCTGTGTCCCGTGATGGTGATGCTCAGCTCCTCCCCTCTGTAGCGGTGGAGGATCCTCCTCAGCTCCGCCAAAACCTGCTCGCGGGCGGAGAACGAGCAGTAATCGCACGACTTCTCCTTGCTCGTGTACAGATCGAAAAACCCGGACTCGATCTTGACGGAGGAGTCGTCCCTGAAGTGGGCCGGGTGGAGGATATCCTTCAAGTCGTGGATCCACTCCAAGTAGGTGACCGTCCCCCGCCAGGCGACGACGACGTCCCTCCGGCCGAGCCTCTTGACTTCCTCCTCGTCGGTGGCCACAGCCACGTAGCCCATCCAGTTTGCGTGCTGGCTCCACACGTTGGACGACTTCTTCTGGAAGAAGTTTGGGAGGTTTATGTTGGAGGTGGCGTAGAGGTACCTGGTGAGCGTGTAGCCGACGGCGGAGCTCTCCATCCCCAGCCGCTCGAAGAAGCGCTTCCCCTCGTACTTGCAGGTGCCGCAGTACTTGGAGTGGGGGTCGAAGTCGAAGGAGTCGTAGCACGCCTGAGCCATCTCTCCGTACCGGATTATTTCTCGACGGAGGTGGGAGTTCATCGGGTCGAGGAGTCCGTCCCAATTTTTGGACCCTTGGATTTCGGTCCAGATTTCGTTCAACGGCCTCGTGTCTTCTTCTTCTTCTTCTGCTGCTGCTGCTGATGAGGGTGGTTTTTCGATTTCTGGGATTTGGAGGCTCGGCGGTGCTGAGGACTTGGCGCGTAATTTGCGTTGGAGGTGTTGGGTTTTTAAGGTGCTGTTGGGGAGGAATAATAGGCTGTTGCCGGAGATGGAAAGGTTCGATTTTTCGAGGAGGGTTTTGGGTGGAACGTGGTGGAGAGATGGTGGTGAGTGGCATAAGGAAGAATAAGCCATGGATTAATTTGTAATAATAGAGGGGGGCAGCTTAATTCAAGGAGAACTATATATTATTATTATATGTAGGAATTGTGACATGGAAGGTAACGATATAAAAGGGAAAAATGAGGTTGCTTTATCTTGTTGTTGTACTTGGTGATGAAATGAAAATGGTGTCTGCGGTGACTGTTTGATTCAAGAAAACGACGAAACTTTTGGAAAGTGATGATATTACATCTAGCGATTGGAGTAGAAAGAGGAAAGAGTGTGATATATATAGACAGAGGGGTTTGCCAATAAACAAGGGTTTGGACCTAATCATTCAAAATAAAATATATTTTTTTAGAAATTGATATCCGGTTGCCCGACTAATTTGTTGCATGGATGGTTAAGGCTCCCAAAGGAGGTGGTGCATCAAAATAAAATATTTGACACAATTAAAATCGATATTTTTCGAAAAAATAAAAAATTACACGAGGGTACTCTTTTCGGACGGTTGAGAGATATTTCGTTGATCAGTGCAACCCAATGAAACTGATCTCCACTTATAGCGTAATTTAAAAGATGGTGTGAGGTGATTAATACTTTGGATGTGAAGTAGATAACACATGTAATAATCTTAACCGTTACAAAAAGCTGAATTTAGCTGTTTAATGACTTGAATGTTTCTTTTCATTACTCGCAACCTCCTTATTATTCTCATTAAGATAAATATCAAGATCACTTCATTATGGTGTGATAAAATTCCCATGTCATTAAAGCTAGTAACCGCCTTTAAAGAGTTTTGTAACAGATATATATATCCTCGCGTTACTTATTGTTCTCGGTCTTAGCCAAGAGATACTATACTTTCTCCCCACCTTTCTATTATGTTCATTGGAGTCGTATGTTGCCATACTAAAAAAATCTCGAGGGCAACAAATATAGTGTTGTATTTTGTAGCTATATTGCTAATAATGAACTTTGGTGTTAACTAGTAGTGCTGGTGAAGATTTGAAACAATAAAATATTGAGTGATCACCACTTTCCTAAAAAAATCGGTTGATAGAGAGATGTATTGCTTCTGTATAATTCCCTAGTGAAAAAAATAAAGAACTTATGTAACAAGGTTATGCTCCAATTCTAATTCAATACATACTCGAGGTTATGATCTTCTCAAGATTGAATGGAAGATGTTAACTTTTTACGCTTCATTGAAAGAAATAATATATGTCAATATATATGTAAGAAGGACGATAACAGTCGTCACATCTGTAATAATGCATAGTTCCGCGAAGGATAGATATGTTCACGTTTAGGAATAGGATTTCTTTGGCATGATTTAAATGCGGGCGGCAATTATCGTCCACACGCGTCATTTAATTCAATCTTGGTGCCTCTATCATACTAAGTAATCGACGGTGTATAATAAAAGTAATATCAAGTAAGATAAAATATTTTTTCTCCCAAACTATAGAAGTTGATTTATCAACGCGGTCCTCCATGTTACGTAAACGATAATATATACGTTTTGGTCCATCACTTTCTATATATTACACGTACAAAAGCACGTGGGATAAAAAGCTATCTGGCTAGATTCCTAAATTACTACACGTGTTTGTGATTGTAAGTTAATCAAAAGCATCTTTCTGGTCCTAATAAGTTAATTGTCGGTTTGCGGCGCGACGTCGACGTTTGGCTTCATTCGAATGAGCAAAGACGCAGACAATAATCTCCGAGGTTAGTAGATGTATACGCAGTGAAAAAAAATAAAAAAATAAAAAAGATGATCGATTGATAAATTAAATAAGGAGTTATTTAAATCAATCATCAACATTAATGGGTGATTATGCTTGTAATATTGTTTATTTAGCAAAATAAAAAAGAACGAAAAACTACTAGGTTAATTACATCATTTTTTTCCTCAATTATTTATTGAATATAAAATCTGATTGGTTGATTATTAAATCAAATTGACAAATTTTAAGAGTTGATTGCCTTAATAAAAGAGTATAGTTATTTATAAAAATACGTTTTTTAATATTAGGACTTCGTTGCAAGACTAAGGGTTTCAATTTTAGAATTAATATATTATAAAATTAAAGTAATTCGAGAACACCTACCATTATTTTAAAATTATAAATTTAATTTAAATGCTCTCAAATTGCTTCGATTTTCAAAATAAACGGCTTAAAATTGGTATATCCTTATTTATGTGAACTTAATTTGTCATTTTCCAAATATAGTGGACTGAAAAAAATAATTAAACCAAAAACAAATATTAAATTGAAGAACAACAATGGAATCATCCAAAACTGATTCTAACGATCAAATCTCGTAAACCTCGGAAACGGATTTTAATCTCCAAAAGGCGACGAATTCCCAATGTTCTTCAACGGAGAACGTTTCTTCGCAACCAAAACTCCCTTCGCCTTCTCCAATCGCTTGCCTAGAGAAACGGGCAACATGTCTCTGATCGTCAGATTCACCACCACCTTATGTCGCCGTGAAGAATCTCCGACGGTCGATCGATTACTCGAAGAAAGCTTCGCCCTTTCGAGCTGTTTCCCGAGGGAATCTATTCCTCTGGACTTATGATGAGCTTCTTCCTCCTCCGACAAAGACGCTCGCAGCTGCTGCTCTAAATTGGTGGCCTTTGCTTCATAGCTAAGTGCCTTTTCTTTCCATTCTTTCAGCTGCTGCCCAGAAACTCAAATTACGATCAACAAAAAAAGAAAAAATCCAAACTTTCAGATTTTTTGGTGAGAGAGTTGAAAAGGGTTTCTAATACTCACAGCTTGTTTGAGGGACCGAGCTTCGTTCTCTGCTTCGTTGGCTCGATTTTCCCAGAAAGCCCGAGAATTCTGCAGTTGTTCCATTTCTCCGTGGACTTTTGCAATCATTTCTTGCATTTGTGACCATTGCTCCGTTTCGGCTCTTACCTGCTCCAAGATTCTCCTGATCACTGCTTTGAATCGCCCCGAGGAGCATTTGTCTTCTTCTTGTAATACTGTTTCCTGCTGCAGTAAAAAATCACCATCCTCATTAATGTTGGGGCAATGAGTTATGGGAAAAGTGTGTGTGTGTGTGTGTGTGTTAACAGGAGCTCAGTATAAATAAAGCAATTCACTTTAGAGTGGACACTAATTGCATCAGCACTCAGCAGGGCTATCAAATATCAAATCAAGATACTCAGAGAAACACAGAATTTAAAGAACTGATTTTTATTTTCTTACCTGAAGAGATTTTTTTGCAGAATTTGAGAGTTGGTGCGAATCGATTCGCATCGAAGTGGAAGCACAGCTTGAAACGGAGCTATGGGCTGTGCTCGATAGCATCGAACCACTCCCTTCTTCTTCTCCCCTATCGAACGAGTACTTCGAAGATTTCTCCTCCATCATACCCTCGTGCACATTTTCTTTCCACTGTAATCGAAAATATCATCTTACTTCAGGGAAATCACAAATAAAGACTACAAGTGGCATTCTTACATTAGTAGAAAGTTCTTGAAACTCTTGGAAGCTTCTGTGATCTGATAATCCTCCAAGCTTTTCAAGCCTATGCTGAAGTATCATAGCTTTCTTGTCAAAATTACTTGATTTTCTGACATGACAATCCTTGAAGCTCGCAGTTTTTCTCAACTCTTTGAGCTTATCCGCGAGATCCTCAATCTCTTCCTCAAAGACTGCATTTACGTTCCCTCCTTCATCGATCTTCTTCCTACCCTATGAATCAAGAACCGATAAAGTAGACATTTTTAGCAATAATAATAATGATAAATAAGCACAGAAATGTATGAACAAGAACAGCCAAAGAACAAAGCTGGAATACTGCAAGTTGATAGTTCACAAAAAACTCAGCAAAGACTAACAGAAGCTAATGTCTCAACAGCGGCTCTAAGTGTCCTCTCCATCTTAACTTTATTCTTTTCAAGCTTTCTCTGAGCAAACTCTCTCTCCATTCTCAAGAAATTGCACTCGGCCCTTAATATCTCAGCTTGGAACCTCCATTTATCATCCTCCGCCAAAAACCCACCACCACCGCGGAAGGTATGTTCCCCGTTTACAAGTTCTTCTTCGTCTTCTTCTTCTTCTTGGGACTTTGCTATTTTACTTCTATGTTTACAGTCGCTAAGATTATTGTTTTCTTGATCGAATAGGTTTAGCAGGTTGTGTTTGTTGGAAATGCGGCGTCGGTGGTGGAGGGAGGCGGCGGGAGGTCTCCGACGGTGGAGGCGGCGGTGGAAGTGAAGTATCTTTGGGCTGGGTGGCGGTGGTGGAGTTGGGTTCCATTTCTTGGTGGTCCTTAGAGTTGACATGTTTTTAGACACCTATTAATTAGGTCTATATTATGTTTTGCTTGAATGGAAATTTGAATATAACGGTCGAGGTTTTATTTATGGATATTATACAGTGGATGTCTTTTGTTTCCTAGTGAAGGCAAAAAGATATGATTTTAGTCATCTACAAAGTTGTTCTATTTTATAATTGAAAAAGAAATAAAAAATTACATCTTTTTATCCGTAGTATGTTATTTGGTAATAACACATTTTTATGGATCCTTAAAGCTTATATGTATATAATACATCTTCGAAGAACTAGTTTCGGGTAATGGGAAAGGCCAAAAAGCTTATGGTGATTAAGTATTTTAATTTTCTCTAATGTCCCTCCTTTACTGCACATAATTCGCAAAAAGAACCATACATTTGTTATGAAAAGATGAAGATATTGCTTATTTAAATTAATATCATGTTCGTAATTATTATTTTTAAGAACTTAGATAGGAGCAAATGATCAATGGAAAATCAGATTCAAACATGCTTATTTTAATAATAATTATAAAAAAAAAAAAGATCACATTCGTTGATGATTTTTTGAATATGTTGATATTGATGCCTTCATTAATTAAAGGCTATTTTCGTCTAGAAGAGAGGATCGATTCGAAGTCCAAGAAAAAACACGACACGAGGTTGTGTTTGATTTGATCTTCATTTACTCCAACTTGCTTTAACTAATTAAATGCGTGCCGTTTAAGCTCTGCTGTGTGTTACGTTTTAGATATTTAAATATTATCAGTCAAATGCACGAAAGATTCTTTACTGCCATATATATATATATATTATGACCGTAGACTGCGACTCATTTTATGTTTTTTTTTTTTAATTTATATTAATGATACTATTATTATTGGCATTTCGTATCTCAATAATAATAACTAATGACCGTTGGCAAGTATTTGCCAAACTTCAAATTTCAAAATCTTTGGCTTAGACACACCAATGGAACTGATAAGTAGAGAGTCAGAGACGCTTAACCTATTTATTATATTTTTTTCGCCTAATACCTAATTCTAATGAAATAAGATTAGAAATATTTGTCAGGGATAACTGTACCTACTATACTCACATGCATTATTATTCAATTATAAGCGGATAAATAGAGTTCTAATCACCCATTTATTCCTGCGTTATTATTCCATTGTCAGCGGCCCATTTGTTACTATAATTCTCCTATAACCTGGACGATTATATTAGCATTATTATGGATTATATTTAAAAAAAAAGGGTATATTTTTATGCTCACACTAGTTCAGAAGATCTACTACATCTTCACGCAGTAAATGCAGAACAAGACACCATAACCAGTTCCAAAAAACTAAACAGAAAGATCTAACCCTAAAAAAAAAGAAAAAAAAAAACTCGTGCTTACGAAAACATCAGATGCCATATACTCCGTTAAGAGCGAGATCTCATAGACCGTCGTCGAAAACTATTACAGCACGATTTGCTTTCTTCCCTTCACTCGGTGCTCCGATTTTTATGAGAGGCCACGTAATTACGAACGATCTACATGGCCAATCGATGTGCGCTCTTACTTTGAGCCTTTGCTAAGGAATCCATGGCCTCGAACGTGTCCTTGTCCGAAAAAAGTTTCAAGTTGTATCGAGACGAGTTTCTCGTTGCCCTGGTTTATTTATCCGTATGGTTAGCTACAGCTACAAACATTTTGAATAAAGGGAAGAAGAATATAGTTGGAGACCGATTCCAAAAGGTTTAATATTTTTTAAGTTAAGGGGTTGCGATTTTAGGACACTGACTATCGGAAATTAAAGCAATTTAAGGACACATCATGCACCAACTGGACGCCGCGTCGCCTATTCTGATGATTCAACTGGCGCTTGTTGTCCTTAAATTGCTTCGATTTTGAAAGACAGTATCGTGCAGCCCCTTAAGTTGGGCGGCATGAAAGTGTCGCGCCTCTAAACTTTTAGGACAAAAATAAAATAAAAAATATATATATATATAAACAAAACCCGTTTGAAAAATGTAACTCACCATGCGGTTTGCAAAGTCTCCAAAAGATTCTTTCGACGTGCGCTTGCGCTTCCAGTAATAGAACAAGGGTTCGAGAACATTCTCGAGGTCGCGAATCTTAACCTTGTCTTTGAAAGCTCTCGCAATAGATGTTTGGTTGGGCGTTCCACCGAGCCAAATCTCCAATATTGCGTCCAATTTTGAGATTACCGTGTGAAAGAAACGACGTTTAAATTCCGATATATATAAAAAAAAATACCTGATAACTATTTGGGCCATCACCGACAAGACCGAGTTCAGCCATGTACGGTCTAGCGCAGCCGTTAGGACAACCAGTTACCCTTATTACCACTGATTCGTTGTATTTGAGGCCAACCTGATAGAAAATATAAACTGTTTATTGATTCCTTTTCGTATTGCTCCGAGTGAATGTGAAAAAAATGATTTAGATTACCTTTTCAAACACGGCTCTAACTAGTTTAAGTATATCGGGTGCTCCACGCTCTGCTTCTGTAATAGCCAGCGGGCAAAGGGGAAATGCTGGGCAAGCCATTGCTGTGATGTTCAGAGATCCACAAACTGAGGTTGCTGCCCGCAAAAAAGAAAAAAAAAATTCAATTTTATTCGACATTGGGAGAAGTCTTAAAATTGATTCACGGGTTTGTAAGAACATCTTATGATTTTTTCTTACCAGTAGACCGCCCTGAGCAAGAGCTGTAGTTACGGGGCGTTTCCACGCTTGCCTTATATCGGACGAGATGAGGTTCTGATTCGGCGTGATGCGTACATTTAAATTGTACTTCTCGATTATTTCCCTCAACGTTTTCTTCATCGTCCCCTTGATGCGACCGTTATCAACGTGAAGGCCACAGAACAATCCACCGTCACCCTGCAATAACATGAAAAGTAAGGAAATTGTGGAAGTGAAGACAAGAAAAAAATTGTGAAACACAAAAGTCAACAACAGCAGCAAATGTAAGAATTCAAAGAGCCTACCTGCTCGTGCCAGCCCAGGTAACTCTTGAATTCCCACTCGGGCAAATCACGGGAAGGTTCAAATTTCTTTCCGTAGTACTTCTCTACGACGCCTCTGAACTTCTCTATACCCCACGAATCGATTAAGTACTTCATTCTACTGTACTTACGATCATCTCTCCTACCGTTTTCTCTTTGCGTTACAACGATAGCCTTCACAGCATATAAAATGTCCTCTTTTGGGACCCAACGGTTCAGCCAATCGGGGGAAAGTGCTCTCCAATCTATGCGTTCTTCCCATTCCACCACCAACCTGTAATAATGATAGATAGAAAAACAATTTCTATGCGTTTGAGAAAAAAAAAATGGAACAGAAGAAAGGGGGATTGATTTACATATAAATTGAACCCTGTGGCTCTCCATCATCATCAGAAACCACAACCACACCGATATCATTCGTCAAAATATCCACCGAGTTATCTCTTGGAACAGTGACAGCGATCTTGAACTTCCTAGGCAAGAACTGGGTCCCATAAATGGGCTCGGGGGAACCCGTGAAATTCGTACCATGAGAATCGTCGTTTCGAGCAGCAACTACTTCAGGGGATTCGGCAGTGATAAATCTTTCTCCATCGACCCATATGTCGTAATAAAATCCCGACTGAGGAGTCAAAAGGGACGCGATATCTTCAGCAGTTTTCTGTGCAAAGATGTAATCACTACGATTCAAGGGAGCAGCTGGGGCAAGAACGTTCCTATTGAGGTCATCGCAGGCACCGAGAGTAGAGCCCATGCTTTTAATTGTGCTGCTCATTACCGTCTTAAGATCCTTCTTCAAAACATCGTGGAGCTGAAACGTTTGCCTCGTTGTCAAACGGAGTGTTCCAATGCCGAATTGATCAGCAAGATCGTCCATCACTAGATAGAGCTGATTCGAAACTTTTCCAAACGGGTTTTTGGTTCGGAGCATAAAGGAGTAAGATCTCATGCCGCGTTCGTCCCTGTTGTGCTGCTGGTAGCTACCGTGGAATTTGATCAACTGTGTTGCGTTTTCGTTGATGTTTGGGGAATCGGTGAGCAGCTCCTCGTTGAGAGGGTACCTTATGTAACTGCTCTGCTCCTTTATTATTTCGACTTTGCTGCGTTTTGGCTCCGCTGCGGTATCTGACTTCACAGGCTGCTGCCAAGAATTAGCAGAAATTAGAGAAAGATAGTAAAATTACGGTGGCAAATGTAGGAATAATCCTTGTGATTCACTTTCAAGCCTAAACTAATTTAGGAAAGTGAATCACAAGGATTATTCCTACAGCAAATCAGAAAGAATTCCATAAACGCCAAAAGCAACGTAAAGATTCAAAATTTAACAGAAGGAAAGAAAAAAAGGAATAAATTACAGCGGCGACAGCTCTGATAACGGAAGCTTTGCTTCTCCCCGCGGATGAAAAATCGAAGCCCTTGCTGAGCGAGAGCGAATTCGAAGCGCTCGTAAACCCACCGATGCTCCGAGCAACGCGCAAGCGGGCATCGTTGGCTAAGGCAGCATTGGAAGCTCCAAACGACGTCGTCATGGCGGGAAGCTGAGTGTTCCTTCACGAGATACCACTGAACCTCAGATGAAAGGAGCCTCGGCTGGTTTTTCTCTTCCTAATTTTCACTTTCGGTCTCCACGAGCTCGTCTGTGTGGGCTTTTGCTGCCTATTTTAAAAGAAAGAAAGGTATAAATAGACAAATTTCGCTAAAGCTAAAGCCAACAGGTTCTACGGCGGCGCATTGCATTGCACCTGGGCAGGTCCTGCTAGTTGGATTGGAGCAATATTATGATTAAGGTATTATTATTAATAATTTTTGTATATTCTGTAATAATTATCTTTGGCTAATTGACAGAAGATATCGGATCACAGCCACATTCATAGTAATATTGTTTATTTATTTATTTATTTATTTATTATTGAAGCTGTAATACAAATGATTTGATATTTAATCCACATTAATTCGTAGCATATCACTAACAAATTGTCCATATTAATAAAATTTATTTATAAATTTTATTTTTAAATATGTATGTAGTTTGATTTGCTGATTTTTTTTTTCAAAAACCCATCCCTAGACATGCACAAACACTTGATATTGTAAGCTTCTCGATACCTCAATGTGGAATTTTTTTTTACTTTTATTTTTTTGTGGTCGAACTTATTATTATAGTTACCACCGTCCACCAATATCATATTATCCTCCTCAGCTAAAAATGAACTTGCCATCTAGGAGAAATGATATGTCTACTTATATCTTAGAATCTATGATACATAAAAATGCTCGTGCAGTGACTGTCATCTTACTTTACCTCTAAATTTTTTATTTATTCCAATTAAAATTAAATTTTTTATATACTTAAAAATGAAAACAGTTAAAATTCAGATTATAAGATAGTGACAATAAAACACGTCTATAAGCCAACTAGCATAAGATTCAAAGACAATTAGACCAATACACACAGAAAGGTTAAACCGTCAGGTCAGGGATCATTCCTCAACACAAGGCAATAAGCATCATCGACACAAAACTTCGTGAAGGGTTCATTCCCATAAAACGACAGTTCATTCAAAGGGTCTTCAAAGGAATCACAATATCTCTTTCTTAGAAGTCAATACTGAAAAGCAAGGGGATCAAGAAAGTACAATTTCTTCTAATATAGTTGAGCAAATATTCGACTACTATATCACATCATAGCTGATTATTTCAAGCAAGATGATGGATAAAAACAATCTCAACTTCGGCAGAAAAAGATTCAGATAGCAACACTTGCGTCAAGAATTGCAAATCCCAAATGTAAGAAACTGCTAACGTACCAGAGATAGCTTCATATACCAGACATACTCTGCTTTAGAAAGAACAGATATTATGGTAAGGAACAAAACAAGGAAACAGATTAAAAATGGCATCTTGTTTGCATATTCATGCCTTTCTTTGCTTCACCAAAACCATCAACCATGGCATAGAATTAGCCAGAAAATATCATGGCACACAACATACAAGACAAAGGCAGAAATTAACACAGAACAATGTATCACAATATTTTCAGCAATCCACATCACAATTATGTATAATATATTACACACCACCTCGACGAAGTACTTGAAAGTTCTTCATCCATTATTAATCAAATTCACATAATCACCAGTTACCAACAATAAAACTGGAAATAAAGCATTTCATCAAATCAAACCATCAAGCCGCTTCATGGGCAGCCGGCTTCTTGACGTCATCATCATCAACCACCGCCTCCTTAGCTGGAACAGCAACGTACCCTCCCAATTTCCTCTTCATAGCCGCCACATCATCATCGTCATCCTCGTCAGAGGAGGATACTATTTCATCAAATTCATACCTACTCGGCGAGAACAACGCCCATAGGAAGTACATAACCGCTGCGGTGAGAGCCCCACAGCCCACGCCGAAGGCTAGGGCTCCGACTACGCTCATGATATCTCTGGTACGGTCCTTGACCGAGCTCGAGACGGACGCCGACGAGAATTTGGCAGGGAAATCTGATTCCGAATCAGATCCGACTTGTGACGATTTCCATGCGTAATTAGCTGGTTGAGGGTTGGGGAATCGTCGAGTGGCGGTGAAGATTAGGGTGTAGTGATATGGATTTGGCTTACTAGGGTTGTTGATAGTAGTAGGGTAATAGGTGGTGGTTGTGGTTGCAGAGAAGTAGAAAAGGGTTTTGCAGGGACGTCCGTTGACGGTGGCGGCGTTGAGTGCGAGGACGGCGATGACCACGACGCAGAGGAGCGAGAAAGTCTTCGGCGCCATTGTAGACTTCTGCTTCGTTTTCGAGAGAGAGAGAGAGAGAAAAAGTCCCAAGGATGTTTCGAGGAAAGGAAGAGCCGTTCTTTTAATAGTCTCAATTTTACCGCGGTTAAAAACGGCTTTAGTTGATTTTTTTTTTTCCCTTTTATTGTATGATTTTCCTTGTAATCATTTCGATAAACTGTAATTAAGTTAAATACATCGACACAATTAAATGCTGTCCGTCTTTGTCATAGTATTTTTACCATTATTTTTTAATCCTTGGACATAAAGGTAAACCGTAAACTTTCCTTTCGATTAAATTTAATGTAAAGCAAATCTTAATATCACTATCGATTATAGAATGCCATCGACTTCCACTAAGCCACCAAGGAACTTAACAAATTACAATCCCATGGAAACTCCCTACAATTTACGGTCCAACTTTAAAAAAAAAAAAAAAAGAAGACATCCGAAAGTTTTTAATACAGAATTCCCTTACAAAAGCTTACTGATTCTGTACAAGAAAAGACATGAGAAACTCCAAAGAAACTAACATATAAGCCCAAGATACGCCTCCCCCACAAGCTAACGGTAATAAAACACTAAACAGCCAAGGATGAATTGCCGGGTCCAAGATTCAACACAGGTAACAAAACGTTTTCCCGTTTGCAGCTATTCTACAGTAAATAAATACGAATTCACTGCACAGAAAACGCGTCACCGCAGTAAGATATTTACCGCGTTTGAGGATACGCGGTTCCTGCATTATTGCCAGGGACGAAATGGGGTTGGTTCGTCGGGTTCTGAAAGCTCGTTCCCATTCCATAACTGTTTGAGTTGGTGTAATAATTCTGAGCCATGGAAGCTTCCGTTTCGTTGGATTCAGAGAAGAACCGTATGGAACCCGATGACGTGTCAACCGAATGCGACGAGCCAGTTTCTTGAGTTTCGGACTTCTTTGCAAAACGACCCCCGCTGCCCCTTGCCCTCCTCAATGCGTGTTGGTGTCGGGACTCGTGGAGATATGGCTGTAAAAAGTAGCAAAGACAGAGGCTCCACTCATTGTGTGTGTGTGAAATGTGAATGTAAGAGGAAAAAAAGGAAAGGGTACCTTTCGAACTTTGATTAACTTGCGTTCGAGCTCAGCTTTGGCGCGCGACTGGCGCCTGCGTAGGATCGCAGAGTACTGTTTGGCGTTCACGTAGACGGGTTCTTGAGCCATCTCCGGTGGCAGAGGCATCCTCGGATGGTGCATTTCGTACATCTGAGGGGCAACCTTTGAACGCAGACAAATTGCAGAAGATGGTATGTATTGAAAAAAAAAATACTCGATCGACGAAAAGAAAGAAAAATTGTTTTGTTATCTCGTTTACATACCAAGGGGTGGCCATAAGCAGCAGTCATCATTCCTCCGTAGAACGGATCCTGCATATTCAGAGCATGGGCCTGATGAGAGTGAACGGAGTTCAACGTGCTGATGTAATGTAAAGAAAATATGATTAGTAGCAGTAATTTGGACAATTATGCAGCGTTCTTACCATTGATTGCCCCATGAGATCGAGTTGTTGGGTAAAGCTTACACCATTTCCCTGATGATGTAAGTGAGGCGGAGCTGGCGGGATATTTAAGTCCTCGTGTGTATGGATCCCATCTGGGCTCAGAGAGATGACAGTTGCTAACTCAAATTAGCACAAAAAAGAAAAAGAAAAAGAAAACAGAAAGAAGAATCAATTTCCCATTGTAAATCTTTAGGGATTGACCAAAACAATAAATCTCTCATGACAATGTTCAGGGCGCCATGAGCAAAGTATTGAACTGCAGAGAGCTAATATTATACTACTACTCAGAAACCCGATACCTGGTTGCTGTTTAGTGGTATCCTCATCCTCCTCGTTGACACCTCCATCAGATTCATCTACGGATTGCTCGATCGATGACGATTCAGACACATTTACCCTCCTCATTGCTCTGGAAACGGAGTTGAATAGAGAGGTATTGCTCAGCCAAGTATCAGAAGTTTGATTCTCCTTGATTGACATGCTTAGGCGTTGGCATGTTGCCCTACAGAATCCACAAACATCAAACATTCCATTGGAGTAACCAACCAACATCGGAAGAAATAGAAATTCCCCAATTTGCGGACCTTGACCTAAATCATCCCCATTCGAAGCCAACCCCAAAACTTACCTTATCTCAACATTTAAACAAAAAAGTGAACATACAGAACGAAGAATTTAAATATGGCACAAAGCAGAAGAATTCAGAAGCATGAGCTTCAATCACATGCAAACTAGCACGAATATGCCACGAAAATTGCCTACAAGCAGTGATTAAGGACATTCAAACATTGATCAAATCAGGAACAAGTGGCGAATAAGTAAAGAAGTGATACCAGCTATGGACGGAATCTGTTGGAAGACGAATCTCCAAGCTTGGGGTGAGATAGAATCTGCATAGAGAAATACAGAGAGATGGTGCCAAAGTGAGCTATGAATAATCTCAGAGAGAGAGAGATTTGGGACTCAACTGTGTTAATTTGCTATGGTGTATCTCGACATCACTCGGGAGAATGCGTACCACAGTCCGTGGGTCCCATGTTTTGTTGGCATTGCACACGTGTTACGTGTTCGCGTGCTACTGCTGCTAATATTTTTCTTTTCCTCTTTAATTTAAATTGTTTTTCATCATTTATATGTTTATTATATTTTAGCAATTATATTGCCACTGTTTGTTGGTGGTTGTATCATCTAAAAAAAGGGAAAAAAAATAATTGTTTGGTTGTGTTAATGATATAATCGCAACCACTTTCCTCTCGTACCAAATATTATGCAAATTGAAATATATTCAGCAGTGGTGATGAAACATATGCCATTTGATTGGAGTGGAAGGGAAAACAAATATTCAAACAAATATGATATAAATAAAATAATAAAATTTAAATAATGTTGAAGGCACGCTAGATATATTAGCAATTGTCAGAGTCAAATATGCATTATCCAACAAAGTGATACAATACTAATTACATATTTTGATCATGACTCTGATTTCATGTTAAATTTGAATGCAATAACTTCATGTGACGACACTGCATTAAACCTTCGAAAACGCGGCTAAGCGGTCACCGCTAGACGAGCCACGTCGCTTCTCGTCATTCACACGTGTCGAATGTAAGTCAAATTACTCTACGCTTGTCAAATTACATGCAAAGATAAAACAAATTATTTTTAAAATGTAAAACCATTCCAAATTTTTTTTTTCACCTATAAAACTTTGACTTTTTATATTGTAAGCATACTCTTTTATGTATGTTTTTATTTATTTATTGTCAAAGGGAGCTAACAATTTTTAGAGTGAGGGAAGAAACACCATTTGTTCAAATATTTTTATGCAAGATAATAAAATAAAAAACCAATTTAGGAAAGTGAAAAGATAAAACCTCGTTGTTGGAAAAAAAGCAGAAAAAGATAAAACCTCATTAATGTCTGGTAATTTATTGTTACTTGTATCTGGAAAATAGTTTCTACATTACAAAAATTTAAAAGAATATATGAAAGCACCTCTAATTTACCTAAAATAAAAAACTGAAAGTCGTTCGAAGAAGTGATACTTGGAGTTAAACTCACGCCTGAAGTAATAATGCAGGAGTAATAATAGCAATATACATATATTGAGTGTCACGTCCCATCTTTTATTTCAGTTATGTTGTCAATTGTCTGAACAAAATGGACCACGGGACACATTGATCTCAACATAGTCCGATCTTTGAGGCCTGTAAACAAGTCGGGCTTCCCCGAATTTCTGGGCCCGAGCTTTGTGGCTCGATTATGTATATAAAAAAACATTTTATAAACAAAACGACGTTCGTAAGAATTCAAATTATCATAATTTATTAATATAAACAAACAGATCAATTTCTCAGTTACCTCCTCCTCAAAGCACATAAATCACATGGTTCTCAGGTAGGCAGCAGAAGAAGCCCTAGTTTTCTTCACCCCGATTGCTCGTTGCTCCTCTGATTCCCATCGGTTTCGGAATCTCCACCGGCGGCGTCCTCGGGCAACGAAGGGGATGGGTTCGCGGGAGGAGCATCGTTGTTTAAGGCCTCGGAGAGAGCTGCGACTTCTTCCCGCAGGTGCTGTCCCCTCAGCAGCCTCAGCATGAGGTTGTGCATCACGTTCGACTTCACGATTTCGAACGTGTGCTCCGACGTGTGCTGCTGGTTGAATCGGCCCGGAAGCTTTGAGCGGGTGGTGTAGCAGCTCTCGCAGAGGTCGTACCCTATTTGCTCCGTGCAGTCTTTGCACCTGTATCTGTCCCCTACTAACGGGTACATCTGCTCGAATATGCAAAAGAAAAAAGAAATGAAAAAGAAAAACAACTCTTTTTTAATTTATTTTCTGAATTAGTTTGGTAAAACAAATAGGGGCTTATATATTTTCTTGGCCACGTAGGTTAAGATAAGAGGGGTGATGCTTTCTGGACACCCAACTTAGGAGGTTGTAACTTTAGGAGAATAGCTTTCAAAACCGAAGCAGTTTAAGGACAACAAAAGAGATGACGTGGCGGTCCATCTAAAAGCCAATTGAGCGCCACGTCATGCAAAAGAGATGACGTGGCACTCAAAAGAGGTGAGATGTACCGTCCGGTTGGCTCTTGTTGTCGTTATATTGCTTTGATTTTGAAAGATAAGTGTCCTAGAATTGCAACTCCTTGAACTGGGTGTCTTGAAAGTGCCACACCACTCTTTAAGTTACATGACGAAAAAATACGTAAGCTGTTAAATTGAGGGTTCCTTCCTAAAACCAATTGGTGTTAGGAGGAGGGGCTACTTTGATTTATATATTGAGTCGGGTGAAGTTAATTTCCCGATGTGGGACAAATAATCTCAACATAAGCCAAATAAATGACAGAATCCGAGAGCTTACTCCACAAGAATCACAACCGACTTGAATGTGGACCTTGGAATTGATATCCCACCAAGGTAGATGATCATCTCCTGATGACAGTGAGAAGTGGAAGTTCTCTTTGCTAGCTTCTGACAAGCCTGAGATTCACCCAAAATCATATCGATGTAGTTATGGCAAATGCGTTTCTATAAACATCGGCAACAACTAACGTAACCGTTATAGCATCGACCGACAGACTCCTTTTATGTAGAATATTCCAATAATAACTGGACAAAAAATTCTTACATTAAAGCTCTAACAGATTCATTCGACATTACGATCACATTGGCCAGTAGCTTAAATGAAACTAAGATTCGCCTGCTCTAAAGTCAAAAATTTTCACGATCGACACCAAAATTGAAGATTGATGATGATGTTGCAACTTTTAATTCAATAAATAAACAGGCAAAGCATACATGTACTTGGAGTTTCACTCGGAGGCTGTCCTTGTTTCATCTGAATGCAGTCTCTTCTGAGGGCATATTCTTTAGGGAACTGTTCCTGAAGGAAATGATCGAGTTCCAAGCATACTTTTGGCATGCCACCTGGACTCGGACTTTGACAGACTTCACACTTGAGCAAATCATTCCCTTGGACACCAATGCAGCATGTACAAAATGCTGAATGCAGTTTTCACATTGAATCGGAAAGATGTTAGTTGATTTTTGATAGAGAATATTGAGAATGTGATTTTTTTTTTGCAGTAGAAGTGACAACAATGATTTATCGTATTGTAAGACATACCATGGCCGCAGTTAAGGACTGTAGGCCTGAAAAGCATGTGTTTACAGGAACCACAGAGTACGTCATCCACCAAAACCTCCTGAGATGTTACATTATTGCAAAGATGGGAAGATTTTTCATCTTCGGCAGAAGAGGTAACACTTGTTGCTGAAATTTCTTTGTCGGACACCATTAAATCTTCCGAGGCACATTCAGTGTTGGGGCCCCATCTAGTTTTGACAGGTGTCGAGTCTGTTGGCAGGTTTTTTGGACCAGTAATACTTGGAGAGAAGCAGTCCATTTCTTTTTCTTCTTCTGGGATACACAAAGTTACCAAAATCAGATGCCTTGGCACCAGATTGTATCGCATCACATCAAGCTCTACCAGAGCCAAAAAACAAGAAAAAAACAAAAAACTTGCCTAGAGTTTGTGTTTCTCTTCTCTTGTAATATCTGGGATACATTTTGAAGAGTATCAAGTGAAGCATCTGGCATATTGACGGGAAATGATAATATCGGTTCCTACACATAGGACATCGGGACTTGTGAAGACCACTCATGGATTTATGAACACACCAGAAGCACGACATATGACCGCAACCTGCATTGTTATGCGAGGGGGGATTAAGCATATTTCCAGTCTAATGAAGCAATCAAGCTATTACGAAGAAAGCCTTATATCTCCGTACCTAAAACAACTGGCTTGTAAAGTAGGTCTCTGCAATGAAGAAGACAAAACAGAACATCACAACGTTTGTTGACAACAACTTCAAGTTTATAAATACAAGGACAGAGCAATTGCAATTTGCAAATGCATAGTATCAGTTCGCAATATTAAAACAAACTTGAGATCAATCAACTATGAGCTCCAACTAAAAAAATAGAGAGAGAAAAACCCTCATAAAACAGCAGTCCCAAATCCAAATTGAAAACGCAAGGCAAGGTACTATGCATGTGCTAATATGTGCGTATTTTCAATGGAGGCGACGCAGGGTGGTGGCGGAGCACAATAACATTGCAGAAAGAAGTCTCCATTCCTAGGATCTAAGATAAGCCAAAATTAAGCAATTAAACTATAATTTCAATTGCTGTTAATTCCAGCAAAAGAACCCGAATTCAGCAATCGGGAAAGAAAAAAATAAACAACAAATAATACTAATTGAGCTCATGATTATCGATCGGAAATCAATTTTCAGGTTACCGGCAAATACAGCATATAAATGCCTCAGATATCTCTTCGGCGTCATCATCTTGGGATTCATGGAACACCATATCTTTAAGCTTGTTCGATCGCTCCATCTTCGTAAGAAAAAGAAATGGAAATGATACGACTTAAAGGCTCGGAATGATTGAATTTTACTCGGCTGATTTAATAATAGCTTTCCGATTTTCTCAACTACTTCCCTTCCGCCTATGCCACGCAGCCGCCTTACATAACCTCGAAAAAAGAGACCCCTTTCGTTATTAAAAGTTGGAAATCAGCCCTCCAACTAATTTTGTGCCGCCGATCCAAAGTCAGAAAAGGGGTCGATTGTAACATTTAAAAGCAAAATGTGGTCGATTTCATATTTTCAATTAAAGTTTGATAAACTGGAAATTTCAGTTTTCGTTGCTATTTTTTCAGCTCTAGTTATGCATATTTAGGGTGATCTAATCTTATAAGACACCTAGATCTTGCAATTTTAAGACTAGTTTTTTCGGAACTGAAACAAAGACACTTAAATTAGATGTTACAATTTAGGACAGTAAATTTTAAAAATTAAAGCAATTTAAATACAATAAAATCTAAGATTAGTTTATTAATTGTCTCTAATTGCTTCTAAATTGCAATGCAACGCTTAATAGGTGTCGCTAGATTACTTTAATTTTTAAAGTTATTGCTCTAAAATTGCAAAATTATTTAATTTGAGTGTTCCTATATCGTCACCTTCCCTTAAAAAAACAATTAAACCTATTTTAAATGGTAACAACGAATCAATTACATCAAGAACCATGGTCTTTTTCCAACTATCCCACACCACAAGAATAATACCAGCAATTCAGTATAGACAAATCACGTTATCACTACCCACAAGTAACATCATGTTATAGTATAGTATATAACCACTCCTTTCACCTCCGCCTCCGGAAGATAAACAAGGTTACGAAGAGTCGCTTACTTCCATAGCTTGACGGAGCTATCGTGGCTAGCAGATGCAACCATCCCCGTGAGCGGCGACTGTGCCAATGCAGCTACAATGTTCTCGTGGGCAGAAACCGTCATGCTCTTGTTCTCAGCCATGTTCCACAACTCCAGGGACTAATCACACAATGGTTCAACATCAGAGAGAGAGAGAGAGAGAGAGAGAGAGAGAGAGAGAGAAGATAGATAGATTGAGAGAGAGAGAGAGAGGGGGGGAGAGAGGGAGAGACAGAGATAAAGATAGATAGATAGATAGATAGATTGAGAGAGGGAGAGAGAGAGAGAGAGGGAGAGAGAGAGAGATTTACCCGCAATCCTCCGATGACCAAGAGGGAGGAGTAGCTCGGGTGAAAAACGCAAGAATGGAATTGGTTCCCGTTGGAGCTGAGCTCGTGGACGCACTCGCCGGAGCGAAGTGACCAAACTTTAATGGAGTCCTCGCTCACAGAAGCCAAGAGCTCACCGCTAAGATCCCAACACAGGTAGTTCACAACGCCCGAATGTCCCTACGGTATTTATTACCAAAATTACTAAGAACGATGAAAAACGTGCGAATTTCAAGTGCACCAAAAAAGACGGGTTTTATTTTATTTTATTGGGTGGCATCAGAAACCTGGAAAGAATGAGTTTGTCGGTCGTTTTCGACGTCGTATATGGTGACCACCTTTTGTGAGGCTGCTGCGAGGACGTGGCCAGATATGGGTTGGAATCTCACTTGTGCACTGCCTCCTTGCTGTGTGTGTATGTAATAATATCTTTAAATGAAGAAGATTTTTACGTAATTAACAGCGAACGATTCAGAAAAAAAAGGCAAGATTTTGGACGAATTTAAATGATGTTATGAGACTGGAGTTGAGAGAACCTTGGATATCCGAGTGCACGTAAAGGGGTTAATGCTCCAATAACGTATTTCGCTGCTACTATCGCAGAAGCAAAAGAGATCGCTCTTCTTGGGATGGAAATCCAGGGACATGACGTGGGAAGCGTGCCCCGTGTAAGCATTCATACAGTGGCTTGGCTGCAACGAATAACAAATAGGGTCAAAAAGATTCATTGTGAATGGTGGAATATGTTAATAAAAAAAGAAAGAGAAAATCAATGGAAGATGGATGATTACATTAGCTGCATCCCATAATCTAACAGATTTGTCAAATGATGCTGTTACGAGCTGTGTTGAATTTGGGCGGAAGCGGATATCTGTGATTAAGTACTGATGCTCCTCGGGTGTGGTTTTTGTTTGCAGAGTGTCCATGTTCCAAATAACCGCCTGGTAACAGAGTTGAAAATATGAAAAAAATGGAAAAACAAGGATTAAACAAGTAAAAACGGAATAAAATCAGCACAACCACACATGTAGTTAGTTATCTAGCAGTAGAAAACATCATCCAATTATTTTTGAAAAAAAAAGGAGGGGAGCTATTGCCTTTTTGTCGTGACCGGCGCTAGCTAGCAACTTCCCGTCTGAGGAAAAATGGCAACAAGTTACTGTACTCCTCGTCCTTATGCAGCCAACCTCTCCGAACGAAAAACCTGCAGGTGACAACATAAGCTGTTCACGTCGAATCCAAGCATCACAATCCCTAGACAGGAGCCAAGCATACACATTCATGAAAGTGCCCACCTTTAGAATTAGAAGTGTCTGTTTTATGTTCTGTAACGGATTGTTTCAGAGACCCATATAAACTTCCATCTCCCCCATCGTTAGACAAAAAGGATTCTACATCTCCGAAATTCTCAAAGTCATCCTGTACAAAACCATCAAAAATTCATGCAACAGAATCATAACATATGCAGAAGAATGTCTATACTAAATCATGAACATGATAACGTGGACGGAAATCTGTTTTATGATAAACAGTTCTGACATAATATTCAGATTTTAACAATATAGGACATAAAGAAGTATAAATGTCGCAGTTCACGCCATACCTAACTGGGAAAAGAAAAAGAAACATCAAGGGAAAGCACATTCTTACTAGCTGATTGGTAGATGATGCAACTGCACCAGCTCCCTCCGCAGCACCATACATAATCATACTCTTTGACACATTATTAACGTGCTGAAGGCTGCTAGCAGTGGTCGCTCCATCACCATGCGTATGCTGTGATTGTGGTGTGCCTGGTGAAGGTCCCACTGTATTTCCAGTGCCCGTACTGTTTGCAGGTCCTGATGAAGATGGCTGTTTCCTTTTCCTATTGTTCTGTATCGGGTCAAAGAAACGACGTCATTTCTTCTCCGTTGAGGAACAAAGATCAAAAGGTCAACGAAATAAATCAGCCACTTTATAGGGAATAAACACACCTGCTGCAATTGCTGTTGCGGAGGCTGCAACTGATCCTGCTGTTGAGAAGAAGACTGCTGCATTTGGCCCATTCTAATCTGTCGCATTTAAGATACATTCAATCACAAGCATGCCTTGGAGTTCAGAAACCGATTGAATCCAGTTTTATTGATACTGCCAGAATAAACTAGAAATGGTAAATCTCTTTGATGGATTAAGTTTTTAGGTTAGATGGTTATTGAATTACAATAACTAGGCCAGATTGAGTAGCTGTGCTTGAATTCTCCCTACAACCCAGTTGTTAGGCTTCAATAGCCAAGACCTACGGGGTTGTGATGAAACAAAGTATAAAATGATTTATTCTCTCCAACCACTCAATCTTCTGCAAAAGATGGTCATTCAACAAATACCTTCGGTGAAGAAGACTGAACTGGCGAGCATATAGATCCGTCGTTCCTTGGTGGTTGTCCATCTTTTGCATTGAAGTTACCCCTCGGTAGTCCACCAATCCCATAATTAGCTGAATTTCCAAGGTTCCCTTGGGCCTGAGCTTGTGCAAGAACCTGTTGCTGTTGTGATGCCATTAGATATTGGTTTTGGTTCTGGAAGTTGGGTCTCTGCAAACCCATATTTGGTCGTAACTGGTCAATTCCCTGCATGGTTTTGCATACATCAGCCGTGGGTCGATCCCCTCCCTCAACCTCAAAATTTCATAAAAAAAATATTAAAGCCACAAGAAACTCACGGTCAATGGCCAACCCTTTAGTGGAAGATTAGTGACACCTGGGCTCAATCCTGAATAAAATTCCAAGTTATCATGAGTCTTTACAGGACGATCTGACTTAATTTGTAAATCAATAGTCAATGGAGAGACTGTCAATTTTGAGGTGATATCACCGGAAAGACTGCAGTAGGAGAAAATTCTACACTTAAACTAATCAGTATATTCGAAGTTTTCCATATCTATATAGTTCTCTGATGGACAGAATGCAGAAATAGATCTCTCACACGATACCTAATCATTGCTTAAAGAAAATGATTGGGTTGAAAAAAGGGCACTCAAAGGTTCTTTGAACACCAGAACTATTTATTACCTGCACCTCCTACTCCAGATTTCGACTGAAGAATTGCCTGCCCATATAATGAAGATGCATCCATTGGCAAAGATTTCGGGGGTACGCCCAGGTTACCTTCCGTCTTAATTTCCTACAAAACACCAACAAACATGATCGAGTTCATAAAAAACAAACAAACTAACAAAGGGAAACAAAAGATGAAGAACAAGAAAAGAAAGTCTAAAAGTACAGTTGCAAGCTGCGGCCTTCCATGCATTTGCTGCAATGCTGCAGACATGCCACCCGAGTTGCCTTGCATCATTTGTCTGAATCATCAACAACATTTATCAATTGGATGAAGAATATCAAATTAATGGTTGAAGAACGTATGAAAAAGGCTGCACCAATCTCACCCTTGTTGATTAGAAGTCGACTTGAGTAGAGCCATCCTACTAGCATCAATAAGGCCCGGAGAGGTCTCTGAGTCCATGGACTGAGGATGTTTCATACGTTCTTCATATATTTTCATCGCCAATACGCTAGCAGACGGCTGCTGCCCTATCATACCTTCTGAGTTCATGGGGCCACCAATGGGGTTATGGTTCGGGTCCCTTCGCTGCAACTGGGCATTTCGCTGCTGCATGGCTTGTAGCTGCTGCATTTGTATCTGCTGCTGATGCTCCCTTGCTTTAATTTGTTGTGTCTGAAATCGAATTAAATGATGTCATAAAGGTAAACCAACTCATTAGCGTTTTAAAAAAATGCTGAAAAAATATGACAATGAATGGTTGGATATTCGAAACCTCAATGTAGGCTGCAGCTGCCTCTGAATGCTTCTCATTTGTCCTTGCGATGAAGATGTCCCAGAAGACAGACCACCACTCAAAAAGAAATCCTCCAGGTGCATCGATAGCTACAGTGGGGGAATCTTAAATTACTAATCGGTTAATAATCTATAAGCATCTTTCTATAGATTATCAATGCAACTTCAGAACAATGTCAAGTAATAGAGATCGCCGACAGATTGTATGAATCTTACTTACCAACTGGATCGGTTGCAACTTTCCCTTCCGTCATGAATGCTTTTGCTGAATTATGCAATTTCCGTTTCAGGAAATAGTCATGAATGTAAACATCGAGCCTGCCAAAAAACATTACCATAAGGCTTTCACAGCACCGATCAATTTCTAAAGCTAAAAGCCAATATATGTATCAGATACCTTCTGAAGAATATGAACCAAATAATCCAGAAAATAAATAAGAAACATAAGTTCAGTGGACCTTCCCTTTTAAAAAATTACAACATGTTTTCAAGCTATGAGCCCCAGAAGTAACACCCACACGAATTGTAGAAGGAAAACATGCAACGGGCACAAGATTTTTTCTAAGAAAACGGATAATGATAGACGATAATCCAAGCAAAAGTAAGAAATAAAAAATATGCTTACATTTTATCGGCTTCCCAATTGCTCTGAGCCATGACAGTCGTCACTTCAGTAAAATGGCTGAAACCAAGTGCACCCGTCAATTAACATATTTCACTGAAGCATAATCCATTAACAGTGACCTTAATTAACAAAAGCGGAGATAACAAGACAAACACTCGACCAAAATTTACAAATACGAAAAAAAAAAAATCTTAGTTCAGGGAGCATTAGAAGCCCATTACCTTACCGATAAGAAATATCAAACCCCGCATGAAGAAACCATAATAGAGATCCTTAAATCAAAATTCACAGCATAAACATGAGCAACAAGTCAAACTCACATAATTAAAACAATCATTTAGCACTACTATCAGAAAAGAGAAAAACCTCGAGCTTACCCTATTTCAGAGATCACGAACACTTCATCTCACATGTACCATGAGATCACCCAGAGCTAAAAACTAAGTATTCGTCAAATTCTCAGAGCGAGCAACAGCGATCCCGCATTCAATCCAAATACCACAAACAACAAAGAACTGCAAGTAGAATTCGAAAATGACTTCACGTCCTTTACTAAAGATGAAACTGAGAAGCAACAGTTTATTTGCATCACTTAAAGCTAGCTAGCTGGCTGGAGTGCGCGAGAGTGAGAGAGAAGAAAAGCAGTCACGTAGGGATTCGAGCCTCGGGTATTTGACAGCTGTTTCGGTTATGATTCAGGCTCGGACGGAATCTAATGGAAATACCAACCAGCTTCGGTAGGCTCGGAGTTGGGTTTTCTAATTATTTTTAGGCTAGCACGTAGCTGTGGTGTGGGGCTAGCAGTGCTATAGTACTAGTTTAGTGTGAGTTATAAGCGTGGAGCTAGCCTCACGCGAGGGAACGCCGCGTGGGAGACACGACAGCACGAGATGGCGTGATGGTGATGACGTGGCGTGAGAATATGCGTCCAGCGATTACGTACTCGCGCAAGTGAAAACGTCGTTATCGCACGGAACAAATAGGTGGTGACTCCCAAACCGGTTGATAAAACTAGTAAATTACAAATAACTACCTTGAATTTCGATAATTTACAAATCAACCGTTTATATTTTGGAAATTGGAAAAACAACCTTAGTTATTTTCTAATCCAACATTAGCTTCTTTATTTCCCCAGAAAGCATAAAAAGGAACATTAATACCGACAAAACCGATCATTACAGCGCAAGCTCCGATGTAATCAAAGAGATTGGGCACATTTCCTGTTACAGCATCCACGACGGCGGCCAACGGGACTTGAATAGATAGGCCGGCCGTTGCCACGGTGGTGGTGGTGAGGAGGACAGCCTTGGCCCATAAATAATCACTCAGCACGTTATCTGATAAACCTGATGAATATGATTTCAGCTTAGTTATTAAGTCGCGTATATTTATAAGAGTGGCATTTTAAGGAGATTAAACTAAGGGGACAATTTTAGGACACTAAGTTTTGAAAATGAAGTCAATTTCGAGGACAATTTAGTGCTAAAAACTTAATTTCAGCACTGGATTAACACACGTGAACCACACATGCCAATTAATTTTGGGGGGAAATCCTACGCGACGTTGGAAAAAATCGGTCCAAATCAGAATCTCCAACGAATTGACGTAATTTTAAGACAATTAACGCCAACAACCTAATTTAAGCCCGAAACGTGATAATCTTATGTTGCATCGAGAAAAATTCGATACGAATCAGCATAGCTCACGCAAACGTCTGATTATTCCCCCAATTTATTCGTTGCAGTCGTGTGTGTAATTCCGAGCCAAATTAGGATTTTCAAACGTGATAATCTTATGTTGCATCGAGAAAAATTCGATACGAATCAGCATAGCTCACGCAAACGTCTGATTACTTCCCCCAATTTATTCGTTGCAGCTCGTGTGTGTTAATTCCGAGCCAAATTAGGATTTTCAGCGTTAATTGTCCCTCGCATTCCTTTAAAATGTCACCCATTAATCAGGTGTCCTTAAAACGTCATTTCTCAGATTTACAGAACGAAAAGAATAATTAAACCTATAAAAAATTTCAACCTTCTTCAGAATTTATCATGTTTGAGGATCAAAAGATCGTTCGAAAGCTTTACGCGTACCTTTGCCAACGACTAGCCCGAACCGATCCCATGTAAGAGACGCGAAAATACCGTTGTCGAATTCCAACACGAGCGCGACGGGAAGAAATATCAGCATGTTGAAAAGGCCCAAGAATCCAAGAAAATGTGACATACTCACATGGCCTCGTGGTTCATCGTCCTTGTCGGGTAATTTGATACGAATCAGAGTGATATACACAGCATACAATGCAGAAGATACAAGAGCAAGAAAATCTCCGAGGGTACCACTCGAAGAAGCCGGGCTCGATCCTTCTGCTGTTCCCAAATCCCCGAGGCTGACGATAACGGTCCCTCCCATGCAGAGCAAAACCCCGATCAGCTTCACCCACGCGAACTTCTCCCCCAGAAACACGAGAGCCACCACATAGGTGAAGAGGCTCGAGGAGCTGCTTAGGATCGTGTTCGACTGTGAAGAGCCAAGAAAAAACAAATTCAATGCTATATTTAATTCGAATGCTCGATCAAAATTAGCAACTGAGTAGCCTAATATAACGATTTATAGAGCCACGAATGTGTTGAATTACAGTATTCTCAGCAATGTACGAAGCACTGGCAATATGGGAAAGAATACGAGCATTCATTTAAAAGAATTACACTAAGGCTATGTAAGAAAGAAATCAACAATATGTAAGACTAAAATATGATACACAGCCTTCAAGCTTAAGCTTTTAGGTGAAGTGATCATTCAACAGAAAGCATACGAAATCAGATCATCACCGTGACGGTGGTGTATTTGAGGGAGAGATTAAACGTGAGCTGCGCGAGGAACCAAAAGGGGCATATCAAGAGGCTGATTTTTGCAACCCTTCTACGAGTCCATCGCCCTTTTTCATCCACGTCGTCCTCGGGAGAAACGATTTGCACCGAATTTGCTTCTTCCTCTTCTTCGAGTTCTGCGTTGAAATTCGGATTCGTTCCGTTGTTTTCATTGACGATTTCACTTTCTTCATCTAGGAGAAGAGGAGCTTCCTCGAGGGGCCTTGATTGTTGAATATTGGGGGTTTCTTCTCTTAGCTTCTTCCTATTTCGCCAATACAGTAGAACACTAGCATAATTGTCCTCTAAGAACCTCCCGATTTCGACTAAAGGAATGTACACCACGAACAGCGAATTGCAGATGTAGGTTACGAGGAAAGGCGAAACGCCGTCGTCTACAACAGATTGCACGACGAAGCTAGAAGCAATCCATATTACTGCTACTGCGAAGATGTATGATAATCCTAAAATCCATCTCCACGATTGATTTTTCATCAGCCACTGCCCAAAATCAATCAATCGTCTAAGCTCAAAACTTCCACTCGGTGAACTTTCCTAATTTCATCAACGAACACTCAGCTCAGTTCATCCGTAGCTGAAAAAGCCGAAGACATCAAAAGGACGTTTAACAACGACAACGATCTACCTATCCAGCTAAAAATTCAATCAGACAAAACGGGACGAAAGTGGAATCGCAGCGATGAAATTGGAAGAGTTTTTCTGGTGATTACATAAACAGTAAATGTTCGTTAACCCTTCCTACCTTTTATTCGCAATTTCCCTTTTAATTATATTTCTATGTAATTTCGTTATGAGGTATTCCCTACTACTAATACAGTCCAAGTTTAGTTCAAAATAAAATTCGAATTTTTTTCTCTGTATGAATCTTCCGTTCTATGTCCTAGCTCGTAGGGGACAATAAGATGATACTGTAGGGAATTTTATATTATGAAAATAAAAAAAACTGCAATATAGTTCGCTTAATAGTGGGTCTGGAACATTACACATTTTTTTCCCTCCTCTAAAAACAATTTTAAAAAAAGATACAAAAATGACGTTATATATTTTACAGAAGAAATGCGGAACAAGCTCATCCCACAGAATTCTTACTACATGAAATACATACTTTCAAATTACCAGCAGAAACACTTGGTCCTACTAACATAACCGCAATTTTTCTGAGTTGGGAAAACATAGGAACATCACCACCCATAATAGAAAAGGAAAACATCTTAATAATCAAACGGAACATCAGTGCCTAAACAACCAGGTTCAGGTGAAAACGAATTCCAAACAGGAGAAAGAGGAACAGCGAAAGCTTCTTGAGATGATGAACTGTTCCCAAGCAAACAACCATTGAGATCCAACTCTAATGAATCATGCCTTATACTTACAGGTGACAAGCAAGCATCCGTATGAATACTTTTCTGCTGCTGCTGCTGAAAATTAACATCTTCTTCTACAGTGCTAAAAAACCCCGAGTTATCTACCTGTACAGCAGCTACAGGTTCGAGAACCTGTGGACTCACAGAGCTGGAGCCAACTGAGAAACTTCGAATGGAAGCAACACCATTAGGGCTCGAGTCCTCACCATTTTGAGCATACCCGATTGGAGTATATCCAGAAGCGTACTGTGCAGCCGGTTGGTACAAAGGGGCGGGATTGACGTGCTGATTCGGGTAAACGGGCCGGGCCGGGTTCGTATTCTGAAGGTCCCTGCCAACAACGGGCCGAGATGGTAATCCTTGCAGAGACTTTGTAGTAACAACAGATTCGCAAGGTGTTTGAGCTTGAGTCGGTCTTGATTCACTCTGACGTGGCGGGGCGGGATTGAAATGCTGATTCGGGTAAACGGGCCGGGCCGGGTTCACTTTCTGAAGGCCCCGGCCAACGACGGGCCGAGGTGCTAATCCTTGTAGAGGCTTTGTAGTCACGGGTCCAGAAGCTGTTCGAGCTTGAGCCTGTCTTGATCCACTTTGACTTGGCGGGGCTGGATTCACGTGCTGATTCGGGTAAACGGGCCGGGCCACATTCAATTTCTGAGGGCCCCGCCAACGACGGGCCGAGAAGGTAACCCTTGCATAGACTTTGCAACAACAGATTCACGAGCTGTTCGAGTGAGCAACGCATTGGAATGTGGTCGAGGGGCCACTGACTGAGGTCGAGAAGAAACGTTCCCCGAAGAAGCAGGAAACCCGGCCCGGGGCGACACCGAACGAGCCGCTTGGCACGAAACACTTTGCCTGTTAGGCCCAGCAACTCCACGAACCGAACGAATCTGCTGCATTTGGTGAGCAGCTGGAGAAATATTCCCAGGAACCTGAGAAGTGTTAGCCCGCTTACTACTCGGTAGAGCCACAGGAGGCCCGGGCCTCTTGAAAGCAGCACGCGGAGCGAACGATGGCCCAACGGGCCTGCCCACGTTCGGCCCCTGGCCTCTCGGAGCAACATTAGTGCTATGTGAGTTGCTCTGCATCTGTAAAAATCTTGATATTGAAGAGCTGTTTGCGGGTGGTCGAGTGAAGGCATTAGTTGCTGCACCGTAGTTGGCCGACCTCACAGAGCAAGGACGGAGTATCGTGGGCCGAATGATGTGATTTAAAGGCCCAACGGGCTGCGGTGGTGAGGGAGTCAAATTCTTGCCTTGTTTCATGTCATTACGGGCCGTTTTCCAGTGCTTGGAAACGTCGCTCGCGTGGCAGTGGTCGTTGTTAATTTTCCCGGTGCCCCAATGGGAACATGGAGCGAGTGAGTCACAGACGTAACAGTGGCACTGGAATTTTAAAACGCGGTTTAATTATTATGCAGTTTCACATCGATAAAAGGACGATGGAAGGAGAGGGAGTACCTGAGGACAGTGGACCTCATGGGAAGTGGAATTGAATGGAAATTTTGCACAGAGATGACGAGGATGAGGGAAGTCTCTGCAAGCAACCTGCAATGCAATGTATTAGGAACAACATGACACAAAATTGTATACAGCATTATAGAAGATAAAGAACATGAAACTAAATAGTGGCATCCTTTTCCGTGAAACATGCCTAATAATTACATGACGAGCTATAAATCAATACTAAATAGCAAAAGTTGCATCCTGTTTGTACATTTGTCTTTATCGTTGGCCCTACAACAAGGATGGTGAGATGAATCAAATTCGGTCGAAATCCACTAAAATAACGAGGTTAGAGTGTAATTTTTTAGGGCAATATTAGTCATGTTACAATGTACAACAGGAAACCCTATGGCAGATAAAAGATCACCGTCAGCAAAAAAGGACAATATTAGTCCTATTACAATGTACATCAGCCACTGAAGAGGAAATTCCGAAACCATGATCAACAGAAGCATCTCATATTAATCAATCAAATATTTCATCGAACATAAGTACCACATAGAGACCAGAACATCAACAGCGTGATTTGATAACCTTAACATGATTAGAAAAAAAATTCTCCACATTACCTCACCCTTCTCACTGACAATTTGAAGATCATCATCAACAACAACATTGTCACCACTAGCTCTGTTATCCACCTTTTCCTTCACCACAGCCACTGGTTTAACAGGATCACCATCCAAAATCACACAATCATCATCATCATCTTCTCCATCACCAACTTTATGATCTAAAGTTTCTTTATTAACGAGCTTCAAGCCCTGAACCCCCAAATTCTTAGGTTTTTTGGGCAGCACCTCGCCCACCACCACTACCTCATCAGAATCATCATTCTCGTTGACATTCTTATCTCCACCCACCTCGCCCAACAATTCTGACAACCAATCGAAATAGTCCTCACCACCAGATTCTCCTCCCCCACCACCATCAACGCCTCTCTGGGTAACGCCAAAATCGAACTCCTCATCGGAGCTTATCTCGAGGATAGAAGGACTAGAGCTTCCCATCAACAACAAAATTCATTTAAACACAAAAAATCCAAACTTCTCAATCAGGCACGATCAGGCTCGAGATGACAACAGACGCAAACAACAAAAAACGATGAAGTAATTGCGGTCCAATCGATTGTTAAAAGACAAAATAACCTACTACAACGACCCTTGCCTCGGACATAACGCAGATAATGGAGATTTTCACGAAGTTTACAAGAAAATAGGATGAATAGAACCCAAAGGGTAAAAACAAAGCAAGGCTTAGAAGAAAAGGTAATGTAAATACCGACCAAAAACTAGGTTTTTCCCAAAAACAACAAAAAATGAAAATACAACCTGCAGCAGCTGTTATGAATTTGAGGGATGTGTAGGGAAAACAATTGATCGAATCGACGTGAAGACTTTGATTCGTTCGCAAAAACCTAACGGATGAATAAAAACGGCGTTGAAATTAAACCCATGCGACTTCCCGTTGACCGACAAGTAGAAGAACACAGTTGGGATGGAAGGCAACCCAAGCAATCGACTGAAATAGGACGTAGCCAAAACCTTCCCATTTTGTAATTTCACATCATTTTTGGCAATTGGGCCTCCTATTGGGCCAAAGCCCAATAGGGTTGAAGCAAATTTGTATACAAAAATACAACACACACTACACCCTCCATTCAACCATATCAATTCTATTACAAACAGCGTTACCATGCTAAAAGTCGTTTATTTAGCCTGTCTTTGTAAATAACTAATAAAAGATAAAAAAAATAAAATGCGCATTACTTGTTACATGAAAGCAGACCAATTCACAATAAGCCGGTTTACTTCTCGTCGTCTTCTGAGTCGGACTTGGCAAAGACGGGCTCGGGCTGTGTCTGAGCGTAAGCAGGCGCGATAAACTTGGGATCTTTGGCCGCAACGTCGGCGTATTTAAGGATGGCTTCCCTAGGATCTTCATCCATCCACGTCTCTTTCAACATGCCACCTTTCTACAAAAATCACGCAAAAATAGCATAAAATGTCGTTGCTTCCTTCTTTTTTTTTTTTTAATAAGAAAACGCTCAATTTTTCTATTTCAAGTGGAACGAGAAATTCTTTATTTACCTTGAGGAGGTACTGTGTTAGCAAGCTTCCACTGGAGGTGCCGATCCTCCCGCCGTGGCCCGGGCCCGTGATGGGAAGCTCGGGCTTGTGAGACTTCAGTGGGTCCTTCAGTATCTTCTCCCTCTGCCGTTTTCGGCTCGGCTGGTCCCTGAACAGCGGCAGTGCGTGCGGGTTGTGGATCACCGGCTGGATCTGGAAATCGTCGATGGACTGCTTTCGTGGGGCCCGGCCTACGCACACGAGTGCTCCTCTCTCGCTGACAGTGGGATCGTATAACACGTGCGTTCCTCCCTCGTGTTTGTCCCCGGTGGTCGTGAAGATCTACGGAGAAAAAATCGGAAAGATATCAATATATTTCTTTTTTTGGTTAGTTATTTTTTTAGTCCTGTAATTTAGGGGATGGAGTTATAAGGAGAAATAATTCAGGGGGTGCCATCTGCCATTATATGACAAGAACTTTCAATATTAAGCAATTATGGGACATTATGCGCCAGAACCCTAGATTCTGTTTCAAAATTGCTTAATTTTGAAAGTTACTGTTCGTATCATGCCACCTCTAAATTCGTAGAATTTGGGGGTAAAATGTCCCAAAATTGCTTAATTTTGAAATTTATTGTCCATACAATGTCACCCCCTAAATTATTTGTCCTTATAACGCCACAACCCCTAACTGACAGGACTAAAAAAAATTAACCTTTTTTATAGGTATAATGTGTCGAGTTAAATCACCTGATTTAACCTCGGATGCCAAGCACACTGCACGACGCTGAACTTGGGAGATATACCAACTCTTGAGACGAGTTCCATTTTTGTTCGGTCATACAGACATAAGAGCCCCCCTGTGGTGCTGTCGCGTTCGACTGAAGTTCCTGTCAAGAACAGTTCTTCGCCGGGACTAAATGCGATATTTGTCTGAGCGTAATTGTTAGGAAGATCGAGAAAAACACGAAGAGCCTCCTTTGTTTGACGCAAATCCCAGGCCTAGAAAATATGTAGCATTATCCAATAAGTAGGCTGATACGTGCGAGAAGGTTAAGGAAGAACAAAATGTGGGGTGCAATGAAAAATTATGTGTACCTTGAGGGAGCCATCGAAGCTTCTCGAGAGTAGTAATAATCCATCACTGGAAAACTTGAGACCGGTAATATCATCTGTGTGGCATTTTGGTAAGTATTTCTCTGGTCTGCTTCCCCATGCGGAATTGATGCTCCATATCTGTAAGATTTTTTAAGTTATTTAGAGTTTGAGATGCAAATAAGTCACTAGCAAAAGTCAACATATATAAATGGTAGATGTAAATTGATATAAAAATGTGATATATGAGCATCAGTCAAGCTTAAGACACAGAGCAACAGCAACCTTACCTGTATCGAGCCATCTCCTACGCCACCCACTATTCGTTTTCCTTCACGATCCCAAGCACTTGAAGTAACTGGAACTCGTCCAGGCCTAGAAAGTTTGGGTTTGATAACCTAATCAAAGAATTATTAGTAAAGAAATCAACTTATAAATACTCGAACTAAAAAGAACAAACGTCACAAGTAGCTCCTACTTTCTACAGTCCCCCCTAGAGTCTCCGTTCATGCCTGACAAGTGACAACTGAACAGTGAAGCACTGACCTGCTTTTGACTTTTGAAGTCATTTACATCCCATATTCGTAACGAACCATCTTCAGATGATGTCAATATAATCTCCTTGTTCCTCGGGTGCCATTCTCCACCAGTCAATCCACATATGTGACCTTTGGTGTTCTTGAGATCCCTAATATACATATCTCCCTTGACGAACTCACCCAAGGTGAGCCCATCACGGTCATAGATCTACCACAGTTCAACGAATCATCAGTTACAACATAGCTTAAAAAAAAAAGGTCTATAATGATAAATAGGCAAAGAAAGGTAACGAACCTTCGCCTGCGCCGAGCCAGTGACACACAAAAACTTATCTGCTGTGGGGCTCCAACTCAAACCGCGAACTTGATGACCTTCAAAAGGCTCAAGCTGTCTAAATGACTGCAGACGAGCATTCATGCCTTGAAAATCATACATTCGAACTGAATAGTCGTAGCTTCCAGATAGTACACGGGATCCCGTGGGATCCACAGCAAGAGCAGAAACCACCTGCCAAAAGAAAATATGGTTAAGAGATTGATTGAGGACAAAGGCCATCAAACGGCTCACTGAAAGTGGCTAACATAAATACCAAAGTTTCCAAAAATGATAAATCTCCAAGGATGCTAATGAAAGGCAAGATAAAATTCCTGGCAAAGGACCACCGAAACAACCCCACAATGCAGCAATACCCTACAACTGGCTTCGCCAAAGTCTTTGCTCTTTGCCACTTGACTAGTAAATAGTGTAAAATATGGATTCTCAACAGCTGCTTCACAAGATTTGGAATTCTAGCTTACACGCACTATAGGTCGTCAACAATAATTAATCAGATCAAAGGAGAGCCCAAATAAATGCACTGCTCAGCGAGGATAAACGTGCTACATCTACAACTATTACCTTGGTGTGCCCCTTGAGCACAATCTCATTGCTCAACGGGATCCGACGCACAGTATTATCCTCTTTCACTTCGTCTTCCTCATCTTCCCCCTCGGAGTCAGTCTCCACCGTGCCTGAAGGCGGTCGAGGAGGCCCAACCATTGGCTCATTAACATCAATTTCAACTCCCGGTGGCCTCGGCGGCCCAATCATAAGCCCGTCATCATCGCTCACACCGACTGGAGGTGGCCTTGGAGGCCCAATCACAGGCTCATCCTCGCTAACATCAACATTATGCGGCTCGACCGATGGCCCGTCGTCGTCGGGAATCCTAGGGTTGGACGGCGTGGCGGCGGTACGACGAGTAGCGTTGTGGATAAGCTCGGGAGGAGTCTGAGCTTTCGATTTAGCTTGCCGAAAAGCTCGGGAGGAGTCTGAGCTTTCGATTTCTTGCCAAACGAAAGCGGGAATTGGCCTCTCAGGCCGTCGAACATCTCTGAGTCATCAGCTTCCATTGTTACTCTGTGTGTGAATCGTGACTGCGTGTTTCTCGATTGGCGACGATCGCATGAATAAATCCAATTTATTTTTCGAACGTCAACGAATGGGCGAATCTCCCCGAACCGCCACATAAGGTGGGCTTATGCTATATGCTCTGGCCCATTTATATCGGACATGTCAAATGGGCCTGGCCCATGTATTTCATCGGTTCGGAAAAGTTTGTATTTGACTTTTGAATAGTTTTTATTATGATTATTTTTATGTACCATAATGGTTAACCATACAACACTTTACTTTTACATTCAAAATCATATTATTACATTCAAATCATATTAGCGGATTAATGATGAAGAGGTGCCTCAATTGCATATTATGGGCCACAAGCACGCGTATAAAGATACGAATACATGTGTATCGCATCAGTCTAAGACATCCCACGTTTCTATACTAGAAAGGGACAATGCTTTTATTCGTAGCCACCAAACTATTCATGCATGAACTTTTCAAGGCAATGTTATTATACACGCAAATTATAAATAATAACTATCACACTCGAAATTAGCAAAAATTTATTAAAATTATTTTCTTTTCATGCTTCGATCCAAACACAGCCTATAATTGTGAGGAACAAAAACATATGATCATAATTGTGACGTCATATGTCGAATGGATGGATGGATATCTCCTCCAATTTAAGTTATTGTGTGGATTTATGAAATTTAACTTGATAAAGGGGTTGTTTTATAAATCGATAGTAAGATTCGGATCAAACTGATTGTAACTAAACTGTGAAGAATTATTGCAGTGTTGTGTTTAAAAAAATTTTGATGCAAAACATTGCACTAATGATGTGGTGAACACCGAGACAAAGAATAATGCTGGGGGAATCATTATTATATTAGTTTGACTGATCACAATTCTCAATACTAATAAACTACTTAACTACTGACCCCAAAATATTAAACTAAACAAACAAACATGCCTCCGTCAGATTGATGGCCAATATCGTAAAGAAAAGAAAGACATGTCCCGCTATTAATTTATTAACTTAATGACGATTTTGTATTTTAATTAACGGTAAAGAAATGGACATATGACTCACCACACCATCGCAATAAACGAGGAAGCTAGAGAGAGACCTTAGTGTAAAGTGGGTCCCGCGAGTGAGGATGATTCAATGTCCACGTGTCCAGGGCAACCGAACCGACACCAAAAAGCGAGTTACGGCGCATGATGCTAACATCCGCCGCTCGATTAACGGATTAAAGATAATTCGGCTTAATTTAATATACCCAACAAATAAAATAATATATTGGGCCAATTTATTTAAGAGACACCAACAAATAAAATACTACAAAATTTTCAACTCAAATCGCCTTCTTCACATACGCCGACGCATGAGTTTACAGTAGTCCACTTCTCTGGCCGCGACGTACAATATTTCGGCCGTTAACCCGATAAATCGACCCCTCCGTTCCGATCCAGCCGAGATCTCGACCCGACGCCGAGATATCGCCCGCGACGGCGAACCATGCTCGGAACTGAGAGATTCTTGCGCTTCATTTCTATAAATAGCCTCTTTTATTTGATATTTGCACGTTGAGCCTATAAATTAACCTTAATTACTTTAGCCATCGCTCGAATTTCGCATCGCGAATACCAAATCCAGCCCTCAAGGGTATAGGGCTTTGGGGTACTACTCCGATTCGGATTGGCTAAATCGTTTTTCATCGAGAATCCGTGTAAAACGATACGATCCTTCGTCGGCTTATTACGATTGGGAATTCCGATCCGGCGAGGAGACGCCACGTGGCGGGCGGGCATAGCCCAACGATGGAGAAGGTGAGCCCGAAGAGTATGCAGGCGAAGAGTTTGCAATCGCGGCTTTGTCTGTTAGCCTCTTTAGCTGCTCTGCTTTGGTTCTGTTTGCTGTATTTCCACTTCGTGGGCCTCGGTGTTGATAGCAGCGTCGATTCTTCAGCTCAATTAGACCCGATTTCCTTTAGCAGTGGGGTTATTGCTGCTGCTGGTGATGATGATGATCTCAAGAACAATGGAGACAGAATTTTCAACAAAACCCCATCGAATTCGGCAATGAAAAACGAAGGTAAGAAGACTAAGCAGGATCCACAGAATCATTACCCGTTTATGAAGGCCTTAAGTACATCCGATAACAAGAGCGATCCATGTGGAGGGAGATACGTATACGTCCACGATCTCCCTCCTCGGTTCAACGAGGACATGGTGAAGCAGTGCAAGAGCCTCAGCATTTGGACAGACATGTGCAAGTTCACCGACAACGCGGGGCTCGGTCCCCCTTTGGACAACGCCGAGGGGGTCTTCTCCAACACGGGCTGGTACGGTACGAATCAGTTCGCGGTGGACGTCATCTTCGGGAACCGCATGAAGCAGTACGAGTGCCTGACGAACGATTCCTCCCTAGCGGCCGCGATCTTCGTGCCCTTCTACGCGGGATTTGACGTGGCGAGGTACCTCGGGTTGTTTCGAAAAAATGGCCTTTGACATAGTCAGCTTTTAAAAACTAGTCTTGTTGATCACATTTTTAAGTTAATGGCCTCCGAATTTAAGGGTATGTTTGTCATGATAGCTTCATGTGGATAGCAGGTAGCGATGACTACGGGTCCTAATTGGGTCCTTAATGGGTCTAGATTTGATCTAGGCCCACTCGGATCCATTGGGTGGCTTAAATTGAGGCCCGTTAAGGACCCAATTAGGACCCGTTGCCATCCCTAATAGCGGGGGGCTCCAATTTTAAAGAGTCCCCTTATATAGCACATGTCCCCTACTATACAGTAGTGGTGGAGGTCTCGTGCTACGTATGGGTCTCAGGGCTCAAAAGACCCCTTTGCAGCACGGGACCCCTACTAGAAAAAATATGTTGTAATCAGGAATTGAACCCGAGACCTATTACTGGGTTTCTGACTATCCAACCACTGGACTATACACCACACGTCCCCCCGCTCTGAACGTACCTATTTCTACGTGGGCCCCAAATAGTAAGGGTAAAATAGTCATTTCACATCGCATTTTTTTACGAGCGAGCCCATTTTCCGCAGGTACCTCTGGGGATACAACACGTCGACCCGAGACTCGGCCTCCCTCGACCTAATCAGCTGGCTAACGAAGAGGCCCGAGTGGAAGATCATGAACGGGAAGGACCACTTCCTCGTGGCGGGGCGAATCACGTGGGATTTCCGGCGGAGGACTGACCGCGAATCGGACTGGGGGAACAAGCTCCTTTTCCTGCCCGCCGCGAGGAACATGTCGATGCTCGTGGTGGAGGCGAGCCCGTGGAACTCCAATGACTTCGGGATCCCGTACCCCACCTACTTCCACCCCTCGAGGGACGAACAAGTCCTCCAGTGGCAGGAGAGGATACGGAGTCTCGACGGTAGACGCAAGCACCTCTTCTGCTTCGCGGGCGCCCCGCGGCCCGGGAAGGAGGACTCGATCCGCGGGCAGATCATCGGTCAGTGCAGGAACTCGAGGCTGCTCGAGTGCGGGCTCGGGGAGAGCGAGTGCCGGTCCCCGGGCAGCGTGATGAGGATGTTTCAGGGCTCGGTCTTCTGCCTGCAGCCGCAGGGGATTCGTACACGAGGAGGTCCGCGTTCGACTCGATGCTCGCGGGGTGCATACCGGTCTTCTTCCACCCCGCGTCGTTCTACACGCAGTACGTGTGGCACCTGCCTCGGGATTATAGGAAGTACTCGGTCTTCGTGCCGGAGGACGAGGTGAGGACGGGGAGCGTGAGCCTCGAGGAGAGGCTCGGGGAAATTCCCGAGGAGAAGGTTAGGGAGATGAGGGAGAACGTGATAGGGCTCATCCCGAGGCTGATTTACGCGGACCCGAGGTCGAGGCTGGGGACGTTGAAGGATGCGTTCGACGTGGCGGTGCAGGCGGTGATCGATAAGGTGACGAGGCTGAGGAGGGATGCGGTGGAGGGGCGGAGGAGGGAGGAGTTCGACGAGGTGCTGAGCTGGAAGTATGATTTGAGCGAGGACGGGGAGTGGATCGGGGAACATGAGTTCGACCCGTATTTGAGGAATAAAGATGGGGATTCGGGCGGCGACAAGAGCTCGTCGGGTGGTGGAGGTGGTGGTCGTAAGGATTCTTGGGAGAGGGAACGTGGGAAACAACGATAGGTGAAGAATGTTTTTTTTTTTTTTAAATAAGTATCTATATAAGTGGGTTCCGTGCAATATAGAGCTTTTATATATACAAGTATGGTCTTGTCTGGTAAGTATTTATTTATTTATTTAGTGGGTTCAATGCAATATAGAGCTTTTATATATACAAGTATGGTCTTGTCTGCTACGTTTTTATTTATTTATTTTTTGAGTTGTGATTACATTGATATATGAATGAGAAGGTGCTTCCTTCGTCTTGATATTTTATTTTCTTGTTGGAGGTCTCTTCCCGGAGAATATGGTGCCTAGGACGATTCTATTTTATTTTTATTGCTTGGCGAGAAAATTGAATTGAAGCCATTTAAGACATTCTTGAGAAAGGAAATGGTTCCTTCTTTTTGTTCATATAAAATTATATAATATATCGCGGTAACGTTTTGGTCCCATCCGTGGCTCGCGTGTGCCCCGCTTCTGGGTTCCTTCATATGAATTTTTTTTTTCATGTCCCGAGATATTCCCACTCGATCTGGCTATGTGCGAGTCCCTAAATACCGACGTGGACTTCGTCACACAGACCTGACAGATGTTTTAATTGTGCCACACACTCGAATAATATGACTAATTCCTAGAGTCAAATTAGTATATCCCAAATCCACTTAACAAACGATAATCATGAGTTATGAAGCCCATGAAGGTTGCTCAAAGAATTATTGAAAGAGGAATTCGATCTCGCGACCTAACCCACAAATCCTTATGGCTTTTTACCTTTATTCTTAATTCTTCCTCTTAACCATTAGATCAATAACGTACGAATTGAAGCCAGGGTTTTGCAAGGTTTTCTTGCATACAGGGCTTTGTGGCGCAAGGGCAGCAGTTAATAATACAACGATGATTCAATGTATTGCACACTCAAATTGCAATGTCGTTATTTCGTCATCTTACATGAGAAGCAAGCAACTACGGTGATAAAAAAAAATAAAAAAAAATCCTCTCAAATCCATCAAAGATTGCAACCATATATCGATCGAAACAACAAACCAGATAAAAACTAGCATTCTCTGCTTCAGCAAAGTTTTAGCAGAAAGAGTTCACACTTCATCAACCAATCAATAGCCACGGAAACCGTTGGAGGATCTAACAGCTCCTCCGCCGGCTTGGTCACTTCCCCTTCCGAAGGATCTTCCACCACGTCCTCCTCGGCCTCGTCCTCCACGTCCTGATATCCATTAATTGCATTATACCAAACATATAATAATAAAAAAAGATGTACAATGGAAGAAAAATATGTGGAGAGAAAATTTAGTCTTGGAAAAAAGAATAGACAAGGTGAAAAAGTAAAAGGCCCGGAGAAAAATAAAGGTGATTCGAGCACATACTTCCGCCGAACGAAGAAGCTGCAGCGTTATTAGGTCGCCTCTCCTCGACGTAAACTTGCCTGCCACAGAGTTGAATCGGAGAAGCCTGCAAATAAGAAGCGAAAAATAGAACGATATTAACGTGCACTGTAAAAGACGAATTATTGAGATTAAAAAAATCCACCTGAATCGCATTTTGAACGCTCTGAACGTCTTCAAACTCGACAAACGCATAGCATACGCCGGTGTCCTGCTTACGAAGACACGCAAGGTGGTGGTGAGATACGCCAACAAATTAACGGAGAACAAAGAAGGAGAGAAAACAAATTTAACCTGGCGTTTCTTCAGGAAGACTCCGTCGGGTTTGATTTTACCGAAATTCTTGAATTCCTCCACGATGTCGAAACTCGTCACCGATGGAGACAAGTTTCTCACGTAGACTGATAGAGACTCTCCTTTGGAAAGAGAAGGAAAAAAAGAAATCACTCACATGCAACAAGTTAAAACTGGAGGAGATGAAAAGGAGCACAATCTATGTATACACTGCTGATATAATCTTGATGGGTGAAGAGGCTAAAACTCTTCCAAGTAAATGCAGTCACAGAAACGAACCAAAGTAGTGGCCTTTATTACCTTCATCAAATGAAAAGGAGTCTTCCACGAGGCCATTGTTTGAACTCGGTTGAACAGCGGCTTGTTGATGCTGCACCACTGGCTCGGGGACATGGCTCTTTTCAACGGTAGGTGGTGGCATACTCCAGTTAGAAGGAGGCGATTGATTAAATGATGGCCCAGATGATTTTCCTTTAGCTCGCAACTATTGAGAGAGAGAGAGAGAGTATAAGCATCATAGCCACTGTTGAACAGTAACAACGATATGATACTTACGATAGAAGCATATGTCAGTTTCTCGGGCTCCCCAACGGGTTCTTCAACCGCGGGTTGAGGTTCTTGCTCGGGGATCAAAGTGTTTTCGGTCCACGAACTCTGTTCGTAAGAAGCTTCTTCTGGTTCGTAAATCTCCTCGGGCTCTTGCTCATGGTCCTGAATTTGCTGCTCGTGGTGGTGCTCTACATATCCCGGTTCTTGAACTTGTTCGGTGTCTTCGATATGAACGGAGTTGACATAGTTTACAGCCTCATCCTCCGAAGGATAATCTGATACTGTTACACCATAAAAGAAGACACAAATTCTCATCTTTGCCCCACCAATTCGATACTGAAGATTACAACTACAGTCATCATCATACCCATACAAAAATCAAACAGAAACAGACAGGATCTGAATAAAAAGGTACCAGGAGTCTCAGAAAGGTGAGTGGCAGGAGTTTGCTGGTAATCGAAATTCTGTTCCTGTGAGGCTGAAACGGAGGGCTGTTGATAAACCGCCTCTGCATCAACGAAATGGAACACATCGTTCAGCACGAAATAGCCCTTCTCTTGCGGGGCGAGGAAGAAAGTCTGCACGAATCTCCTCGATCCCGAGAAGTCTCTGGACTTGACAGAACCAGAAAGAACTACAAGAACGCCACCACCCAGGGATTCCATGGAATTTATCGTCTTGATCTCAATCCCAGTGAAATTCGTCGAGATGATTAGTTGATGAATATTCTGAGAAAACAAAAAAAAGAAAGAAAGGGGGAATTATATGATCCGAGGGGAAAGCAATCGTCAGAGGAGAAAGCAAAGAGTTTAAAAAAAAAAAACTGTTGTACCATCATATCCGATGCAGAATAAATGGCGTCGCCATCAACTCGACGCATAGAGCTCGAATCGGAGTAAAACTGGTGCACAGATTCACGCTGCTGTTTATAAATCTGGTAATACTGCTGAACAAAATACGACCCGACCTAAAATAATACGAAGAAGGCGATAATTAGAAGCTCCAAAGAAGGAAAACAACAGAAAAAGATAAAGAAGATCGAAGATTGAACAAGAGCGTGTAAGACTGTAAAAACGGAAGATTGAAAGGAGTATAATATACCTGAGCTGCAGAGACTGATGCAACGTACTGGTTCGCCATAATCAATCGAAGATCGAAAAATCTAAGACCCGAGTTTCACGAACCACTAGGGTTTGCCGAGAAACAGATGCCCAGTGAACAAAAATTGGAACCTTTCAGTCTACGTCCTCCGAAATTATTTGAACACAGCTAAGATTTTATAAGAGAAGCAACTGTATCTTTTGCTATCCCACAAAGCCTCGGAGACTAACAACGAAAATTTCACGGGAAGAAGAAGCGCCGATGAGATCTTGGGTAAGACAGGGATGGGTGGGGTTTTAAAGTACCGAGATCCGAAAACGTAAAGGTGTGATTTTTTTAATTCTATTTCGTAGCGAATTTCTTAAATTCAAAAATCGACATAAATATTACTAATGAAATTTAATAAAACACCGCATACAACTATCAATTATACCCCTATTTTTAACTTTCCTGGAAAAATGCACCAGCTTTCTTAAATATTTTTTTCGTGGGATAACGAATTTTGATCGTCGTCTTTAAATTTGGTGATGTTTCTTCTTGTTGAATAATATGCGTGATTCATAGTCCAATCGCGATTTTTGCGACTTGATTTGTTAGTTTTCTTAACGGACATTTTCAAGTCTTGACTTGCATACGAAAAATTTCGCACAGAGAACTTCAGAATCTTGAAAAGTTTTATAGCTGTCTCTCAAAGTTTTGTACCCTCTTCCGCCTTTTAATTTTGATTTTAATATAAAAATCGAATTTCAGATGTTTTGCAAGTATTATACCATTTCCCGAAGTTTCGTTCTCCCATCCATCTTTGAATTATGATTTGAATACTAAGAACTTCGTGCAGATAATTTCTAAATGCTTTAAAAAGTTTTATATCGTGAAAAATAGTGAAAAATATTTTCTTTAATTTGATTTTGTCCATATTTAATTTCTATTATATTCATATTTGATTCATTCCATATTAAGCTTATTCTATCCATATTCGACGGTTCTCTCCATTTTGGACGATTATCTTCACTTATTAACAAATCTATACAATGATTACCCTATATAATGTTCGTATAGAAGGAATACAATATCATCATTTATTGTACGAATATATTAATTAAAATCTCAAAAATAACAATGTAATTAATTGCATTTTATTTATTGGAATTAATTTTTCCTTAAAAAAATTAACAGACAATTAAGCGATTTCTTGATTCGCGAGTTCCTTTTTTTATTATTTTATTTTTTTCAGAAATTGGTGTAAAGATTTAACAAGTAAAATTTCCTCCAAACTGTATACAAATCTTCTGCATCCATTATATTATTTATAGTAAAAGATTATTTATATACTAAACTATCAAAATCGACACACTCACCGAGCGAGGAGAGTGAGTGCCTGTGACCAACACAAGCAGAGCACTTCCTCGAAACGCTCATGTCCTTCGTCCTCACACAGTAGCAGCACCAGCACCAGCACCTCCAGCTTTCACAGACACTCGCTTGCATCTCTATCGAACGCGATTTTCACTGAGGGCTGGTAATATTTCGTCCTTTTCCATAATTTTTCTCAATCGCATCCGTCTAAAGGTATCTTGTGGGTTTTTGGTTCGCAATCCCAATTGCATTCCGTTTTCTACTTTCTGTTCCACCTAACGACTATTTACAAGCGGGTAATTTGTTTGATTTTGTACTGTGAGTGTTTCTCCGTAGTATTTTTCTTTCACGGCTAGATTTTAAGGACGATGGTTTGAGGTGCGAGTATTCCTGAAAAGTTTAGGGTTTACTGGTTTACTCGGCACTTCTTTACGCTTAAACTCGTCTGTGAGAATTCTTTGCTTTTGATGTTTTGATCTTATCGGATTTCTCATGGGGCTTCAATATTTCCATTTGCTTTGATATTATCTTGTCATAGTATGCTGCTCTTATAGTGACTTAGGGGCACACTTGTTTCGAGACTATCCATTCTTAATTTGCAGCCTATGCCAACTTTGACATTTTGAAGTCTACATAAGCTGATTTTTTAGATGATTGTATAGTGTCTATATCTATTACCGAAAACATGCTATGTGGTTTTCGCGATATCAAGCATTGAGCTTCACATTCTGATTATAATTTATTTTTTAAGAAGGCTTCGATTTTCTAATAATATCCCATTTAGAGTCGCGAGATATGATCGAATGCGTTGAGATTATTTGTCCCGTATCGGGAAACTAACTTCACCCAATCCAATATATAAATCAAAGAGGCATCTCCCTACCAATTGGTTATAGGATGGAACCCTGAATTTAACATGGTGAGCGGGTTTTATCTGTGTGTTATCATGCTTTTTGACTCACCGCCACATGATTTGATATGTTGACGTGTTACGCTTTGAAACGTGCCGGACGTGAGGGGGCGTGTTGAGATTAGTTGTCCCATATCGTGAAACTAACTTCACCCGACTCAATATATAAATCAAAGAGGAATATCCTCCTATCACCAATTAGTTTTAGGATGGTTACCCTCAATTTAACAAAACGCATCCGGCAATAGTATTGTATATGGCCAAGTATGTTGCCCCACATCCTTTGGTATCCTCCCATTAGCAATGGAATCAAATAGAGTGATTATTGAGAAATATTAGTGTATTGAACCTATTTACGGTAAGTATGGTGAAGTTTTTTTGAAGAAAACGTGCTGACATATCATTCGTTTATGGTCATTTAATTCTGATTCACCTTTTCACTTTAACATTTTGTGGCTTTTGGTTTAATTGTTCAGCAGATGTTAACTAAGCGTTCTGGTTGCTTGGAAGTTCAAGGACTGTGATAGTGATATTGCTCTGTCACCAAATTTGTTCAGATGACCGGGGAATCAAATACAAAGACTCGAGTCGTGAATGCCTTCAAGGCCATGAAGTCCATTGGACTCTCTGAAGCGAAAGTGAAACCAGTGCTAAAGAATTTACTAAAATTGTACGATAAGAACTGGGAATATATTGAAGCAGAAAATTATAGAGTGCTTGCGGATGCTATATTTGAGAGAGAAGATGTAAGTTTTGTGCACAAGACAAAGCTTTTGATAATATAGAGCTTTCCTTGTTACCGTATTTACTTCTCTTCTGCGTCGTTCTTTTCATCATTCATATAATAATTATGCGCAGTAGCTGATTTGTGCGGACATTTTTTTTAAATCAGGTGCAAGAGAGTGCAGTTGTCCATGATGAAGTAAGTTACATGTTGCTCTACTTTTTTCAATGGCTGTGCTTGACATAAATCGTGTTCCATCTCCAATAAACTTGGCTATTTTCCCAGAGAAATTAAGTACTAATATTGAAAATGTCATGGTTTCAGGAGTCACAGGAGCAACCGAAGAACAATTTGAATGCTGAAGTAGGTGAATAATTTCCATAAAAGTAGATGCCGGGTTTCTTTATATATCCTCTTCTTGTTTTCCATTCTTAACGGCATAATTGCATAATTCTTCGATGAAGAACAATCTGGAGAAGGAAAGCGAGCCAGCTGAACAACCCGAACGCCCTTTGAAAAGGGTACGGCGAGGATCTAAAGGGGGCGAAAATTCCACTTCAGATGCAGCCGGCAACTGTTTGTCTGAAAATACCACGTTTCTAAAGCCTAAAGACGAACCAGATGAATCACACGAGCCAAATGCCTTCAGTGTCAACTCACAAGACGATTTGTCTTGTCGATCATCTGCGAAAAAGAAAGGAAAACAGCCTATTTCTCCCAGCAGTATCGTTGCTGAGGAGAAGAATGATGGCGTAGGTGAAAGCCAGCAAGGTTTTAGACTACGAAAAGAACCGCGAACGCTTGCACACTCGATGAAGCTAAGAGACAGAGGAACAGGATCTGTCTCTTCTTCTCAAGCTGCATCGAAAGAGAAGAAATCTGTTCCAGATAATTCATCCAAACAAAACGGGGATTGTACTACTCATGATTTGACTAAGCCCAAGGATGAGCCCGTTACTGATGAAGCTCCATATGTGGAGGCTCCTACCAGTGCTAACAATCCAGGTAAGAATTTTTTTTACCCTGTCTTATGTTAGTCAGCTGAGTACATGTTTTCTGGTAATTTTGTGACTTTGTCTTTTAATACTCTTGCGTGTTCGGCTGATTTTAGTTGTGGTCACTCTCTTGTTTTGTTTATTTTGGAAAAAAAAATGGGTTTCTTACCGAACATTCAAATCCCTTAGACCCGACATTTTTTTTTCGAAACCCGCGGTCGTACTCTTTATGTGCAACGCGGTTATTTGGTGTGATGCTAATACCCGTTTTCTTGTTAAAAATTTTGACAGAAACAACAAATCATTCGGATCCATCAGATCTGAATTGTACAAGGACAAGAGCTTGCAGCAGCCCACAGCTCGTATCGTTGCCACAGCCCACAGCTCGTATCCACAGACCTTCACGTGAATTGAAAGCAAACGACGAGCTTACAAAGGGCCCAACTCATCATTCTTCTCAACCAGAGATCGCTTCTTCGGTTTCTGGAAAGGTGAAGATCTCTTTCATTCACGACTTGATCAGTGGAATACCTGATAATCAATCTCCTTTGAGCCTTGGGGCAGTTAAAAGATTCGTGGAGGATAAATATCTCCTATCGCTCACAACTACGGGTGCTAACGTGACATTAACTGATCTTATGAAAGAAATGTGTGAATTCTTTCTAAACTCGGGAACTGTACCCAGTGATGAGACACTTCTTCCTTCAAAAATGGTATCTCCTTCTCCTTGCAATGGTCTTGATGACGGGGGACAAAAATTTGAACCAAGCAAAGAAAATGCTACGGAGAAGCAGGTCATGCTTGCTCCTGAATTTGGTACCTCATTGAATTTCTCTGTAGACGTGGCCAAGGGACACGAGAAAGTACTGATTTCTCTTGTGAACGAAGTCAACGACGAGCCACCTCCATCCTTCCACTACATACCTCATAACATAGTTTTTCAGAACGCGTATTTGAATTTCTCTCTGGCCCGTATTTCAGATGACAACTGTTGCCCTTCATGTGATGGGAATTGTCTGCTGTCCTCAGCGGTACCTTGTGCCTGTGCCCACGAAACAGGAGGTGAGTATGCTTACACTGCAGAAGGCCTCGTGAGAGAGGATTTCCTTAAAGAATGCATCTCCATGAACCGTGACCCGAAGAGACACTGTCAGTTCTTCTGTAAGGAGTGCCCTCTGGAGAGATCGAAAAAAGAGAAAGTTATTGAGCCTTGCAAGGGGCACCTAGTAAGGAAATTCATCAAAGAATGTTGGCAGAAATGTGGCTGTGATAAGCGGTGTGGGAACCGAGTGGTACAGAGGGGAATTACTCGCAGTTTGCAGGTTTTTTCACCTCTCAATTTTCATGCATTGAGTAGTTAGTTATGTCTTAATATGATTCGTTATTTCTTATACGTAATGATTCTTCAGGTGTTTATTTCTCCTGGTGGAAAAGGATGGGGTTTACGTACCTTGGAAGACCTTCCCAAAGGTACATTTGTTTGCGAGTATGTCGGAGAAGTTCTGACTAATTCAGAGCTCTTCGAACGCGTCAAGCGGAGCCGCAGAGGCGAGAGGCATTTTTATCCCGTCCTCCTTGATGCTGATTGGTCCGCAGAAGGAGTGCTGAAAGACGAAGAAGCCCTTTGCTTGGATGCTACGCACTATGGAAATGTGGGTCGGTTCATTAATCATAGGTTAGTTCACCAACTGACCACAGTTTACATTCTTCATTTTCTTTTCCTGTCCATTTCTTCAATAAACCAAACATAAAAATTAGTCTTCTTTTTTCCATTTCATTTTCCTTTACCTACTAATTTTCTTAAACCAAACTGAATGTAGGTGTCATGATTCAAACTTGGTGGAGATACCAGTGGAAATAGAAACTCCTGATCACCACTATTATCATGTAACGGAACTTCATTTTTTTTTTGGGTCCTATTTGTTATAAACTTGTGTTATGATTAAGCTCTCGCGGGAAGCCGATTTGATGTTGTCTATCTATATCTATGCAGCTTGCCTACTTTACTTCCAGAAAAGTGAAGGCAATGGAAGAACTCTCTTGGGTATGTCTCCATATATTCTTGTTTCTTGAATGAATGAATCACTTTGGAAATATTTCCTCTTTTGATGTTGTGTGCAAGCTTTACATTCTGTAGTCCGCCTGCAACACTGAATCACACTTTATAAGTGTGGTTGCAGTACGAATCATGCATCTTAGCCCAATGTTTCCTGAATAACCGCGTTCACCTAAAAGCTTAAGCTCGAAGAGAGTATATCTTATTTTAATTTTATATATTTTACGTCCCTTTACGTGTAGGTTGATTTCTTTTTAATCAAGCATTATCCGTAAAATTTTCTTTTAATACGCGGTTGTGAGGATTCGTTCTCATTACCTCTCTTGGTCTGACCTGATACTATGTTGGATGACAGCTTCACTTGATAGCTTAAGCTCGAGGGGAGTGTATCATATTTTAATTTTATATATTTCATTTCTAACATGTCCTCTAGGATGATTTCTTTCGTATCAAGCCTTAGACGTTAAATTTTATTGTAATGAGTGCTTGTGAGGGATTTCGTACACATAACCATCTTAGCATGAGCTCTAATACCATGTTGAGTGAGAGCTTCCTCGAAATGCATCATATATTAATTTTATATATTTTATATTTTCGAACATTTAATTGAAGGATTATGGTATTGACTTTGACGACGTGGGCCACCCAATCAAGGCTTTCCAGTGCCAATGCGGGAGTAAGTTTTGCCGCAACATAAAGCGCACTACTAGTAAGTAGCCTTCATTCATTTTTATATGTTGATAAAAACTCATTTGCTCCCCTTCCTTCTAACACGATGTCGTTCCATGTTGTAGGAACAACTAGATCTACTTCTAGGAGATGACCGTTATTTGTATGGCTGTTGCATTTTGCAAACTTTGACCTTATGATTATTATGAAACCATCTTTTAACTGCTTTCCGACTGGGATTATATGATGAAGTTATGATCGTTAATCATTGAAAGTGCTTTCTGGGATTTTGTCCTTGTCGTAAAGTTACATTCGAATTCCCTATCCATCTATATATGTATGCCTTATTTTTTATTTTCTCCTCTTGAATCAAGTTGGACAATGACTTGGGTTGTGATTTGAGTAACGACTAATACGGCCAAGATATATAATTCTACGGCCAAAAAAGTAAGAAATATTCTATCTTTTTATGAACTAAAGGATCCCTTTTCTATACTAATGTATATATATTGAATTGACGAGTCGTCTCAACTCTCATCTTTTTTTTTTAATCTATATTTACTATTTATCTCGAAATTCTTCAAGGACCACTAGCTGCCCGACGCGAGCATTATTATATTCTTTTTTGAGATTTAAGAAAGTGGCGTCACGCTTGCCCTTTGACCCTTATGAAAGAACAAATAATTTTTTTTGTTCTAAAGTATAAAATAAATCTGATGGTTGGTCCAGTTGTTAAATATACGTATTTTCATTTCAATTTGAAAGTGTTATTGAGGAGGAGCTACATATATTTTTATTTGTTTGCGTAATAGTACACTCAATAGAAAAGAACTATTTAGAATTGGTGTTCAACTTCAATAATCATTTTACTTGAGACAAAAAACCATATATATTGTCACAAAAACATCCCATTGTTAATGTACTACATTTACATTCCTAAAAAAAATTGTACTACATGTCCATAATCCTTTGATGTAAGAGGAGAACTCACGCTCCAGATTGCGCGCGTGGTCTAAATCACGAACGAGCTCAATCATAATAAGCACAGAACAGGAGGAGATGAATACGGAACCACATCCCGAAAAGAAAGGCCACAAAACGCAATCGTCGCCGTACACGCAGCACAGCCCCTCTCCGGTGACGGACTATCTTTTTCAATCGTCAACTCGTGATATTCAATCGCTTTCAGCTCACAAGAAAATTTTGATCCCGCATTCGTGTATAGGCACGTAAGTGTATCGTACACGCTTTATTCATTGCCATAGTGAGGTTTGGTTGTGCCATTCTTAAATTACGTTGCTGATTATTCCTTTGATTTTTAGGTGTTTGCAAGTTTTTTGTGTGCTAATTTATGGAATCGATTTATTCTGGTTTTCTGAATTGGTTAATTGAGGCTTCTTTTTCCTGATTGTGTTGCCTGCCTATGAACTTCATCCGAGTTTGACCGAATTGATGAGGCAAAAATACCTTTTGTATTTGTTTTTTGTGAGGAAAAGCAGAGAACCGTTTTGATCAATCTCGCTCAAAGTGATTTCATCTGCATATGAACATCACAATTTCTATGTGAATAATTTCTGTCAAAAGTTCTTTTTACTGAGCTGGTTTATCGTGAAATTGTTGGTGTTTATGTTGTAGAAGAGATTTTATCAGGAGTCTAACTATAAAGTTGTTTCTTCAAGAACAGTTGTTGATAAGGCATTTCCACAGAGTTACAATGGAAGGAAAACCAGCTCTGTCAATTCAAAGGTCAGGTGCACGGCAGATTAGTAATTTTGCTGGCTCCAGGGCTCGATCATCTTCGTTCCCGGTGCTGGACGAGACATTTCCGAAGTTCTCTGATTCCCATCACATTCCTGTAGAGAAGGGACTCATACAACATCCTTCTTCAGTTTCTTCGCAAAGCGAAGTTGTTGGGCATATGTTTTCTTCATCCTCGGGATTCTCTAGCGATCTTCACTTTTCCTCCTCCCAAAAATTGGAAAAGCACCCAATACGATCCTCTTCTATTTCTCAGTCCACAAGCAGTGAGAAGTCGAGCAGTTATAACAGAGAAAATAATGAATTGTGGTGTAGCGATCCATTGCCTGATTTTCTTGACATTCCAGCAAGTGCCAACTTACAGAATGCTCAAGTACTAGGTGGTAGTAACGGTGCAGATATTGGCATTTCGATGGAGGATCTGAATAAACACAGTGATTGGCAAGATTGGGCTGATCAGCTTATCAATGATAACGATGCTCTTGCAGCTGATTGGAACGGTCTGGTTACGGGTTATGGTGTTTCTGATCGAGAACCAAAGGTAGTAAGTTATTTTGCTACTGCATATGCTTTTTGTTCAATTCCATTGAAGGCGAAAACTTGGAATAATCATATTTGTTAAATTTGAGGGTCCCTGCTTAGACCAATTGGTGATAGGTAGAGTCGTCTGTTGTGAGGCTTTTCAATGTGGGACTAATTCCACTTCTCAATGATCGTCTGTCACTGTAGGAATCTCACCAGTCCCAACAGTCAACAAGCCTTTCGATTCAGCAATCCCAGCAGTCTCCACATGCTCATGGAGAAATTTGCACCGCTGCTGGTCAGGCATCATCTGCAAATTCTGCTCCAGGGAAGCAGCGCATGCGTTGGACGCCAGAACTTCATGAGGCCTTTGTGGAAGCAGTCGACAAGCTTGGTGGAAGTGAAAGTAAATTTCTGATCTTGTTTATTTTTTTGGTTCAAATTAGCTGATGTAAAGCCACCGATTTCGTTTATGGACTTTGATCGTTCTGTCTTTTCTAGGAGCTACACCCAAGGGTGTCCTGAAACTCATGAATGTTGATGGTTTGACTATCTATCATGTTAAGAGTCATCTGCAGGTACATAGCAGTCTTGTCACGTTGGGTTTATTCTAGACTTGCTTCATTTGGCCTCTTACACTTTGAAGTTCTTGAACTGCAGAAATACAGAACAGCTAGATACAAACCGGAGACGACTGAAGGTGGGTGGGTGTATTTGGGGGTGGGGGTGTTAATCTTTTTGCTGTAGTCTTTTCATTTCTTCACCGAATATCGATATCAATTACCTGGCCCATTTTCCATTTGCAGAATCTTCTGAGAAAAAACCTACCTCCCTTGATGAATTGGCATTGCTGGATATAAAAACGTAAGTTGATTTTCGTTCGCCAGATTTTTTTGCCTATCATCTCATGTAATGATATCATGAGTTGGAAACTCTGATCATTTTTTTTTTGTTCAGCTGGTCATGAATGTTACCTTTACATGTCTTAATATATAGTGTGGTGGAAGATAAAAAAATTCTTAGTGAGATTTTGCCATACTAATTTATGGTTGCTTGGTCTACCTGATTGACAAATCTCTTATCAGAATAGTAGATATACTGAGAAAATCTCTATCTTGAAACCTTTTTTTTCTTAAACCTGGAGCCTTGATAGAACATGATTGCATAGCTGGATATGCATGACAGTGTCAAGTGAATCGAATGATCATATCTGGGAAATTCTGGGAAATTGTCTCTCATGCTTAGTTTAAAGAAATAATCAGTAACATGCTTAGTTATGGGGTTTTCTGTTGGCTTATATTTGTATTATCGTTAGCTGTTTACCCCCCGATGTGTTATATTCCTGATTGTTGTGCATCTGTGGCTCCGAAACAGAGGGATTGATCTCACGGAAGCCCTCCGGTTGCAAATGGAAGTTCAAAAGCGGCTTCACGAGCAACTTGAGGTACGAATTCAAATAGGTAGTGTATTTGCTATGTGCGTTATCAAAGGACCTCGTTCATGTTTGCAAAATTATTGTTACTTTCTGCAGATTCAAAGAAACCTACAGCTTAGGATTGAAGAACAAGGTAAATATCTTCAGATGATGTTCGAGAAACAGTGCAAGTCCAAGGGGGATACATCCACTAGTGATAATCCTCCTAATAAAGAATCGACACACACTGCTCAAAATCTATCAGAAAAGGTTGATTTGCAAGTAGAAGATGAAAACAAGGAAGAAGCAAGTGATGATCTTCCACAAACAAAACGTGCGAAAGTATCCGAACAGAGTTAGAATCCATCGGCACAAAATCAATAAAACCCGACTCCATTGTTCTACGGGCTACAGAACAAGGTTTGCTTCTTCAGCCATTATCCATGTCGTTCTCCTTCATCAGATGAACCTCTCGTAGCTGTTTCTGTTGTTTTTCCTTGAAATTTTCTGCACAAAGCAACATAGAATCCCCCAACCATGCACACCCCAGTTAGGTTTCTTGAATCTCTTGAGATTCAAAGCTTTTTATTTATTTGATGTGTAGTTAGCTACTGCTATTTATTAGCCATCTTCGCTACATCTGATATGTTAGCTATTGAAGTTGAACTTCATGTTATCCTCTTGATCTATTTAATTAACAAGATTAAGCAATATGTGTGATTCATTTCAAAATCAAGAATTGACGAAAAGAATCATATTACAACGTGGTTCATCGTCCCAATTATTGTCACGATTCGCTCGGCTATACAAATTCATGGAAGAAAAACGAAAAGAGTAAGCAAGAAAACCAATCACTAAACTTTCTTAAACGGAATTCTCTTAGGTTGCTTGCTCAATTTTATTACACAACTCACTAATATTTTTATCGGTAATAATACCTTAACCATGCTTTATACGGTCGTAAGCACCCTACACGCAGCTATTGACTCCAAAATCCAAGTGTGAGGGACGACACGGGCACCGATATCTGTAGCAACGTTCTTCGCTTCCTCAGCTCTGCGATTTAAGACAGCAGAATTCTCTTCCCTCGCGTGAACATGCGGGGGAAAGTTACAGTAATAAACGACGTATATGGAACGATTTTCTTTTTGCTCCAACCACTCGACAACGGTTCCTCCACCGGCTCGAACGAGATCTAGCAGATCGTTCTTGTAATTCGTAGAAAAGTCCCCATGGAAATAAAAGCTCATGTCATCGAAAAGCTTTGGACCCTGCAAAGAAAGAAGGGTGATGATGATAAGAAGGAACTCACTAGAAAAATCAACTTCCATATCATTCAGTGTTAGAGATTATTTGTCCCACATTAGGAAACTCAATGCATCAGTTGATTTTAAGATGGAACCCTGAATTTAAACATTCAGCCTACATCGTATGATGCCCTTAATCTGCCAGCTTTGGGCCCACCGTAACATCCGTGATTGTCCAGATAAACTTCGTAAGGCTCTTCTAAGACGGGATGATTTGCTTCCACGCATGCTTTAACCCCTATATATGCATATAAAATGTGTTGCAAAGAGAAGTTAAAAGTTACCTGTAGAAATCAGCTAGTGGTGTCCAAAATTTGAAGTACAAGATGAAAATGGTTGTGGTAATAAAAGCAGAGAGGGGACTTACATTCCATGGTGAGTATCCATTTGCCACTCAAAATAGCAATGAGGACTTTATAGGTTCTACTGCAGGCACCGTTTGCATCCGTGGCCGCTATGACATGGGTTACATTTGGATTCCACGAATTGTGAACCGTAGCACCACAGATGGCACCGAACTTGACCAGCAATGACTAATTGTAGAAGAGTTTAAAAAAAAAATTAGTTCTTTGACGTTATTCGAAAAGATGATGAACGTAACCTCAATGTGAAACCAACCTTCTCCTTCGAAGATAGAGCAGATCCACAGAAAGCCCATTCTCGAGGCTCGGTGGCTTGTGTTGTAGACCAAAACTCTAACTCTTTAGAGCTTCTGTGCAGAAAATGCTGATCAATATATATATTCAGCACTTATTTCGTGTAACATATTACTCCATTAGGAGGATGAGACAAGAAAAATAAGATCTTTATTAAGTTCTAGGCACAAAGTGACCAGAGATCACCATATTACGCAGCAGAAATGACCATAAAAGTTCCATACATTTGATTAGACGGGAAACTCTTTTCAACGGGGCGATGCTTTCTTGCCCCGGACTTCTCACTCGGGAATTTAATCGATTTGTGAGTTGGGCAGAGCATAACAAAATCATTCTGCAAATTAACGAATAATAGAAATAAAGAATACGAAAAGCACGAAATGGTGAATTGCATAGCAAAACGCTTACACAATCCCATCTGCAGCCGGGAATCTCCAAAGCACAAGGCACGTGATATGTCTTTCGGCAGGAGTTTGCAAAGCAGCCAAGTGCAGCTCCCTTTAAGCCACAGCCAGTGCACTTGAGCTTAGAAGCCCTTGCTAGTTCAGCCTCCAAATTCTTGACTGTTTCTCCAACATAATAAACTTGAGGGGCCCTGTAATCATGTGACCGTGTTATAATAATAACTCTTCTTTGTAGAGATGATCAGATAGTCAACTTGCATATTTCTCAGTTACAATCTCCTTATACATTTTTATCCATTCATACACTAAAATTTAGTGAATCTCCGGATGGAAAATGTCATACCATTCAATGCATTTGCTATGCACGGGAATAGAATTGAAGTAAGCAACTTCTCCTTCCGATACCGCCTTCCCATCTGCATAGTGAAGTAGTGTTCCAGTTCCCTACAATACCAATCAAAACATGATTTTTATTTGTTTTAAAAAAAGGACAGTAGAACAACATAGCCCACTAAAACGCATCATGAAAGGCAAAGCAGTCAAAGTTATTGAGAAGCATAATATTTTGTCGGTTAAGCCCAAGATATAAAGACGAAAAAGCCAGACATTAACTCTTGTGACTTACTTCTGTTGTCTTAGAACGATGGCAAAATGCACAAACAGCCTGGTTTTGGCCTTCTGGTGCATCAATGTTTGCTACAGAAGAAACTTCTGATGATCCATAAGACAGCCTCTTTTGTCTCTTAGATTCCCTAGTATGGCATTGGTCTTCGGTACGTTCAGCTGCAATCACACTATGTCCAGCAGCAGACCTCTTAATTTCATTCTTTTCCATACTCTGCAGAGGTGAGTGGCTTTAGATTGGAGAAGAAGAATTACATGCTTATATCCAGGCACGGTTTTACTTAGGCAATCAAAAGAGATGCAATATAGATTGCAACAAAGAAAACCAACTCAGATAGAAGAGACTTTCAGTTAAATCAAGAAATGAACATTAATGCTTTTGTATTCAGGATCATGAAGAGAGTCTCACCGCATTTTTGCTGCCCGGATCACCAACATCACATTTCACACCTTCGGCCACGCCAGAAGATGGAGAGCTTTCCATGGGGTGAAGCACTTCAAGTTCATCTGACGAGGGGCACTTGATCAACGTAAAAGCATCTACTTTGGCCTTAATTGCCAAAGAATCATCGTAGTGTTTGTTGTCTTCCTTTGGAACTGCAGCAATAAGCTTCAGGCTCACTTTGCCAACAGAAAAAGGTGTGCAACATTGCATAACTATGTACAAAATCTCTCACCACCTTTGTCAGCAACGGAGGATATAAGAGGAAAGATGGCGGAGTTGAACGTGGCGTTCAGATTCTTGTATATAGTGACGATGTTGTCCAAGTGTGAAGCTGGTCTGATTCCTACAACTCGAATTCATCTACCCATTTAAACAATGAACAAAAATAACACTATGTAGATAAAAGTTTGATTACAAATAACAACTCGCCTTGATCCGTAAAACCCTGTCGGCACGCAGGACACTCGGCTGTAACTTGATGTGTTTTCGGGACACAGAAGCTACACAAATTAAAGCATGAAACCATAGTAAATCCAACTGGGAAAAAAAAACCCCAGAAGCTACAAGAAGAGATCCAAGAAAATTTGGTGAGATACCCGAAAAAAAAAAATCAAGCTTACTCGCAGAAAACGTGATTGCAGGGCAGCAAGACGGGATTGCGCAGCAAATTCAAGCTACAAGACAAAACAAAACGAAAAAAACGATCACGATTCACGCAACAGCTTAAGGAGAGGGGGCAAAAAAGGTCTCTTTTTTTGTACCAGACGGGACATTTGAGTTCGAGCCCTAGCTTCTGCAGGTTGAACGCCAGCGGATTGAGCAACCTCGCAGCGGACTGTGCCTCCGACATTGCAAATTTTGTTCCGCCGCAGCTGTTTGAGATTTACGAGCTGCGTAATCTTCAGGCAGGATTCGTTGCAAAGGAAGCTAACTCTCGAGTCTCTATTTATGTGTTGAATTTGTCATGTAATGTAATTTCAGAGTTTTCAAGTACGAAGGCGCTGATATTTTTGTTCTTGGGCGCGAGGAAATCGAATTGTTGCCTGAAATGTTTCAGTCCCCGCCATTGCAAGAGTTTCCAAGATTTTTTTTTCCCTCGAATAAATTTATTAAATAATTCCTAATTTCCCTTTATGTCGCGTTTTAGCTACCGCGACGCTTTCAAACAAAAGCGACATCGTTCTGAAATCATATCTTAAACCCTTTCTTCATCAGTAGCAAACCCTCTCTATCTCCATAAATGGCCGCGACGCTCGCTCGATCAATCCTGACCGTCCGATCGACCATGTCAGCCCCCGCCGTCCTCTCCAAACGCTTCCTTTCGTCCACCGTATCCAAACCCATACCCTTACCCGGGTTTACCCGCTCCACCCGGTTCGCCGCGCCAGTTATCTCTCACGTGCTCTTGCTATCCAATCCGGTCCGTGTCAACCCTATTCGATGCAGAGTGAACAGATCCGGTTCGGCGTATTCTCCGTTGAACTCCAATTCGAACTTCAGCGACCGGCCGCCGACGGAGATGGCTCCGTTGTTCCCGGGTGCGATTATGAGCATTGGCTGATTGTCATGGATAAGCCCGGTGGCGAGGGAGCGACCAAGCAGCAGATGATCGATTGTTATGTAGAAACCCTAGCCAAAGTCCTCGGAAGGTTGACCTTCTTTTTGTTTCTTTTCTTCACTGTTTTCTTGCTTTGTCTGCTTGTGAAAAGGGTGTACTCTTATGTTCAGTTTGGTATTAAACCAGCTGGTGACGACTGAGGAGAACGAAAAAGATAGGTTGTGGGATTTATATTTCGGAAGAGAAAATCCTAAAGAAGAACATGAATAGGAAAAGAAATAAAAAAAACGAACTTCATTGTTTTCAAAAATAAAAATATTAATGCTGCATAAACTGTCATAGAAGGTGTGTATTTAGATGTTCATCTTGTGTTACAGTTGGTTGCTGACTCTATTGGCTGATGATCTGTTTTATCTAAATGGTGATTTATATCCCCTTTGCAAGACCAATGATTTCTGGTTGTGTCTGTTATATTTTTTATTGACTTTCTCCGTTTCTGTAGTGAGGAGGAGGCAAAGAAGAAGATATATAATGTATCCTGTGAAAGGTACTTTGGATTTGGTTGTGAGATTGATGAGGAAACTTCTAACAAGCTTGAAGGTGAGTGGCTGCATCTTCATCCTCTTAATCGTTATAAATCAGAAGTCTCTCTTGTTTTTTAATATCTGTTGCACTTTTTTCAAATTTTCTTTGGGTTGCAGGTTTGCCCGGAGTTCTGTTTGTACTGCCAGATTCTTACGTTGATCCCGAAAACAAGGACTACGGAGGTTATTCTCCTCACCTCCCCACAAAGTCATGCATACATTCACTCAATTCAGAATTTCCAAAATGTTTTGTTTGATGAACTACTTTAAATTATCTTCAATTTTTGCACAATTTGAATTGAAAAATTGGTTCTTGGCATATATCTGACCAACTCATGACAAATGTATTGTGAGTGTAAAGGTTGACTAAACATAGCAACAATTATATGGATTTGTATGTAATTAAACAGTAATACAAGTACGTTTGATCGAAGATTTAAGATCGTGATTGTAATTACATTTATGTCATTTGGCAGCTGAGCTATACGTGAACGGAGAGATTGTTCAACGGTCTCCGGAGAGACAACGGAGGGTGGAGCCAGTGCCTCAGAGAGCCCAAGACAGGCCAAGATACAATGATAGGACCCGTTACGTGAGACGCCGCGATAACATGCGATAAGTCACGTTTCTCTCTCCTCCAAGATTTCTCCATAAAGCTGTTATATTTCAGCCGCGTAGGTGTATTTGTGTGTGTGTGTGTGTGTGTGTGTGAATGAAGTGCTAATGTTAAGCAAACATCTGAAGTAACAGTTTGGAGTTTTTTTGGTTATATAACAATTATGAATGATCGATTATGGCCTGAAATTGTCCTTTCTAATTTTCCTGTTCTAATATCTCAACAAGTTCGCTTATTTTCGAGCTTGAATGCTGCTCCATGGTACTCTCATCATCGGTGTTTGGTTCCGTGTCTTTAAAACTCCCTTGCTTCATGAAGATCTCCCCCAAAGTTAGCTCGGTGTGTTCTTCTTCTTCTTCACCTGGAAAATCATGATCAATAAATGCTGCGTATTGCTCTGTTTCTTCTTCGGTGATGATGGAGCCCTTGTCCTCATCTTCTAGAGATTCCCTCGCATGAAGCTGCTGCAGCTTATGAAAGGCTTCAATGGCAGCATTTGCTAGCCAGTTTTCATCCTTTGGATCTCTGCAGCAAAAACATACAAAGTTTGGGAAAAAAAAATTGGCAGAAATTTTTTAAGTATCAGAAATACAACTGCTGTATCAACCTCGGAGGGCTTAATCCCGATGAAACGAAGGAAGCTTCAATTCGGGCGAAAATATCGAACGACAAGTCTAGCATTTTTTCAGACAGGCACTCCTCGGATCTCGCCACCTCCACCAGAAACTGAGTGTCCATCATAAACTGCTCCATTCGACCCGGAAAAAAAGGTAAAAAAATTAAATAATAATAATAAAAAAATAAATTGTAAGACGAAATCGAATGAGTACCTGCACGAAGTCGGTGAGATTATCAGCTAAATCGTCTTTATGAATTCCCCAGATATCCGATTGCTTCAGCATCCACTCGAGGGAGGCTTCCATAACCTGCTGTAATAGAATCATCAACCAGTTCGAATCCACGAGATCATTCTCTTTGAGCTTCTGTATCTTCTTGAGCTCGAGGTACAGTTCCTGAAATTTGCGAAATCTACCCCATGAATTCTAAAAATTACGGACATGAGCTTCGAGTTTTTGGAATTTACCAGGCAAGTCACGGAGGGTATCAGCTCGTTATTTCTCGAAACTTCCTTCAAGCAAAAGCTAGCCTCGGAACCAGATTCGTGGTCACCACCACTTCGAGGGGAGAAAATGTTAGAAATAAACTGATGTGCAAAGCACGATTTCAATCTATCGCAGACATTGAGAACCTCTACTGAATACTCTTCGATCTCCTCCTCCAAATGTTGAATCCCGTTAAATTTATTCCTGAGCATTCCCGAGGAGAATTTTAATAACGTCGATAGGTTTGCAAGAATGGAGACGCATTGTGCTGGTGATTCGGGCAAGTTGAGCCTGTAATCCTCTTCGTCTACACCGCTCGTGTCCCCCGTTATTGCACTCTCGAGGACGAGAATGTACGATGCGGTGAGATCTGTGAGTGCTTTGAGGACCAAATCCTCCATTTGAACGGTGATCAAAGTCGAAATATCTGCTGCAACGGACTAAACACGATAACGGGTTAGTACTGTATTTTTTCTTCGAAAAATCAAGAATTGTTGACAAAGTGGGAAGATTTTCAAACCTGGAAAAGTGTGAGAAATTTCCTACCACTGCTGGTGAGGAAGAAATAATCGGGTTGCTGATGATGATCTGTTATTAAGATCCCTGATACGTAGTATCTGTCCAAAATCCAATCATCGTTCGATGTAAAAATGGCGATAACTCTGCTGAAATGGGATATATTTATTTGAAGAGCCTCTTCTATGGAGGGACGAAGGTGTTCGATCAAAGAAGGCTTCAGAAACATCCCTTGATTCTCTAACAAAGAACAGTAAGATAATGCTGTTTGTAAAGACTCAATGGCATTTGGGAGTTTACTGCTTATTTCGGGCATGGAGGAGATGTAGTTGCACAGAAAAGCAGCGAAAGATTCGATTTTTTCGTGACCCCATTGGATTAATTCATGCGGGTCTTTGATTAAAGCTTCGTAGCACTTCCCAGCTTGAGAGATCATCGAACACACGTATTGTGACACTTTTTGGTTGTACAAAGCTCCTAAAGATTCTTTTGAGGACTGAATGTTATTTATACCGGATTCGATTCGTAAATGGTAGTAATGAAACAGGAGCTGTGCGGCACGATGATTTTCGCTGAGCTGGCATAATCCGAGGAGGGCCCTTTGCAATTCGGGTAAAGGCACTCGAGGGTTTTCTGCAATTGATGAGAATTTATCAGCAAGAAGAGCCCTTTTCTTGGATATAACCGAAGTGTATGAATAGATTTCTTCTGAGGTGAAAGTCCCTTTTGAATTCAGATTTTGTAAGAACTCTTCTTCCGTCTCGAGAAGAGAGAGAGCTTCTTCTAATCTCTGTTCCACGAGAAGGGCATCGAAGGCCTCTGAAACTTCAACCGCGTGAGCTTCTAACATGCTTGGAGACGATTGAACGTGTAAAGATTCTTCGAGCACGGGTTCTTTTATGGTGAATTCTTCGGTGAAGTGTGAAACTAGCTGTGCTTGAGAAGAAGCGTTGTGTTTCAGCATAGAAAGTTCGGTTTGCAGGTTTTTCGTCTCTCCGAGTATGCTGAAAATACGATAATTTTCTTGGTTACATGTCGAGATTTTGGATCGGTTTTAAAAGAAAACTCATGAAGGTATTCGACTTACACGAGGAAGACGGAGTAGTTTGCGAATAGATTCTTGTGAAAATCCGAGTCTGATTCTTCCTTCACCTCGAGAATCTCGGAGCACAGATGTTGAACGCCCTAAGAAACGTTCATAAACCGTAACAGTTTTTTGTTATTTCCACGAGAATTTATACCGGCACTAAAAGTGCCAAAAGACTCGAGAATCAGTTCATATATATAAAGGAATGTTATGGTGCTCTCTCTCACAGAGACACACACATATGATATATATATATATATGTATATATATTACATGGATACATGCATGAAAGGAAACGGACCTTGGCAGTGATGGATTGTAGCTCAGATTCTTCATCACCACTGCTCGAGATAGAAAAAGAATCTCCTGTCGTTTGCTCTTCGCTCGAGTGATTATTTCCCGTTTCTTCGCTGTGATTTCTGAACCTGAACCTCGAAGTCGACGCTGATTCCATTGTAAAAAAAAAAAGGGAGAGAGGATATTTTCTTTTAAAGAATGGTTGTCTGTGTATAGATTAGGTTAAAAAATCTCATACGAGGGCAACATCTCGTCAAGTTCTTAGGGACAAGATAAAGCTTTGGGTTGTTCGTATGATGTAATAAAAGACAAGTTTAGTTCATAATAATAATAAGATAAGGTAAAAGCTGTGCAGGCCAGTGGAGGAAGTTTCAAAGAATGAATACAATACAATGCAAGCCAGTTTTTGTTTATGTGATGAGTTTGTTTGTTGTGTACTCTCATAATATAAGCTTTTTTTTTTTAAATATCAATATATATTCCCATTAACATTACTGTAGTTATTTCACACAGTCTGAAACAAACTTAAACCATTGGGACTAATCCCCAAGCTGCTTTAAGAGTGTTGAATAATATATAATCTTAGATTGCCACAAAAAGATTAAAACTATCATTATCCAAATAAGAGCAATTATTATCTTTATTTTGCACCTTCGAACAAAAATAGACAAAAAACGAGGGCACGATAATCATATAAAGGGCTCTACCGGTTCAGTCTCTTCAAGAAAAGCAGCAGTTTGAAAACACTCAGCGGCTTCAAGTAAACTACCTTCTTCCTCGTAGCACAATCCTCGATAATACCAAGCACGAGCATTCGTTCGATCGCGGCTCAATGCTTCGGTGAGATAACTCTGTACGATTTCTGCATCTATGCAACCGATCTTCAAGAGGATTGCAGCGGTGGAAACTAAGCTCGGGACGTAATTTGGATCGACTTCGAGTGAAAGCTCGTAAGCCTTTAGGGCTCCTTTGTAGTTGCTCTTAGCTTCGTCCACTAAGCCTGTGGATTTCAACGGTCCCAAAAAAGATTTCAGATTATAATGAGCTTCCAAGATTTTATATAATAACAAATGGGCCAGAAGATCTCACAAGTGGCCATATCTTGCGTGATATGTGCGGTAGACCAAGTTTTTGTCACAATTGAGAATTAGAAAATGAGAGCATGTAGAGGAAAATAGACTGACGATAAGAGTGATATTTACCAGCAGAGTGCCATCTCGAAGCAGAAAAGGAGCAAATGGCATCAGATTTCGTGATGCAGAGCTCAGCATCGTGCCAACGGGTCAATTGTGAGTAGATAGAAGCCAAATCATGCCATGTCTCCTGCTCTAAATTCTTTATATCATTCTTGGTGCTCTGCGAATATAAAATCAGATGAAAAAGCTGTTAAAAAAACATCACATTATGGAATTTGACTAACAAAACAGATAAAATAAACCGTATCAAACTTTTCTACACAACGAATTAGGAATCTGAATGTCCATGAAAAAGTCACCTTAGGAATCTGAATCTTCTGGGAACCAAAGCTTTTACTCTTCAACTGGGCCACAGCGAGTATCTGAGAATAAGTTTCAATGCCCTCCTTCACTAGGCCCCGTGCAATTTGTAGCCTAGCTTTGGTTCTCAACAATTCTCCTTGATCCCATATTCCACACTGATCTAGAGAAGCATCAACTACGGTCTCCGCATCAGAATAAAGTTTTTGAGCTGATAATATTCTGCTCAACAAGATACATCCTCTGAGATCGGACCCGCCTTCCAATTTAACTAAGCGTTGGGCGTGAGAAAGTGCTGTTTCCAAATTTCTCTGCTCTGCGTTTTCTAAGCAGACACGGTAAACAATATCGGGGTTCATCATCTTTGTCATTTCAGCAGCAGCTTCGAGGGATTGTATTGCCTCAGAATTTCGTTTAAGTCTTTCGCTGCCATTTGCAGCGGATCTATTGCAGCTAGCAGAAAGTGCAATGCCCAACACATACTTGGCAACACCCATCAACATATTGCATCTTTTATCCAACATTTCAACAGCTCTACTTGCGAAAGTAATACCATCTTCTACGAATATTAAGTCTCCAGAGCATAACTTTGAAGCAAACAATAATGCGTGTAAATAAGGGAAATCTTCAGTACCGTTATTATTCAGTACTCTTTTCCACAATTCCAAGGCACCCGATTCGTCACCTTCCCCCAGATAACAAAGAGCTAAGATGTAAAACATTTCCTTCTTCTCGATTACTCCTGGGAGAAGCTCTTCCACTTGATTGGCTAAAGCCCCGAGCCCACCGGATACGGATAGTGCGAAGGTAAGGTGATCGAGGATTGAAGGATCCCACTCTATTATCTTACGGAGACTTTTCCTCAATAGAATCATCAAAAGGAGAATAGCTTCTTCGATATTGTTTTTGGGTACAAATGGACCGTCCATTTGGCACCGTAAGTTAGAGGGAGCAGGTTCAGCTCCGCTGTACAAAAGAAAAATGGCAAACTCCTTTTGGACCTTTGCTGTGATTTGTGCACCTAAGCTCCATGGATGCAGCAGGGCTCTTCGGTATGATAGAATAGTTTCTTTAGGAGAATCAGCAAGTTTCCATAGAACGGGAAGAAGCTCAACGGCCTTATTGAGAGTCTCTAGCATTTTAGGGTCGGCACCAAGGTTTCGAGGCGAAACCGCTGGTAATGACGATTCAACAATGTCCAGAATAATCGAGCATGTCTGAGCAGCTTCTGAAAAAATAATACCAAGGACTACATGAGACAAAACTGTTCCTCATAGATCCCAATGTGAGGCATGAAATATGTCCATATACATCATTTTTCCTTGGGCAATCAAGTAAATCCTCAACAAGGTTACAGACAAAACATTCATTTGCATATTAGAAATAAATGAACAATAATGAGGCAGACACATCAACATTCAGAATGCAAGAGAAGCTACAAAACGACGAAAAAGGTAGAAAGAGTAGACACGGAATTTTCGCTAACCTTAGACGGTAAAGAATAGTTCACAGAAACATTTACAAGATCACGTCAACTTGGAAAATAAATAACAAATTAAAAATATGGTCATTCTGCAACACGAAACAACACGTCAGGCTGTGGAAAAAAGGGCAGTCTTAGCTTATGTGGCTTATCATTACCTTTATACCTCCCAAGATCTTGTAATGATTTTGCTTTCAAAAACATCGCTTCAAAGAGCAAAGTAACAGCACTTGTCGACATCGATTCAGCAGCAGAAAACTTTTGCAAGCCATGATCTTTGCCGTGACATAAGAGCATTTGGTGGAACCGGTGAACTTGTGGCCTACGAGTTTCACCCATTAAAGATAGCGTGATTTTCATCTTTGGTGTCATGGAAGCTATATCTATACCTTCAAACACGTGTAATGCTGCTTCAATGTTTCCTTTTTGATACTCATACCTTCCCAACACCGCTCTGGCTTCCTGAAAATTTATCACTCAGGATTCTCACAAATAGAATAAAAAAAAAAAAAAGCTGCATTGGCACATCAAGATCATTACAAGAAAAACAACCTCATAATTTAAACTCCCGTTTTCACGCAATGAGGTCTCGGCTTCTTCTATATTGCCGGTATCTGGTTGTCTCGTCGCCTCTCCAATTTCAGACAAACAAATACCAGCTGTTTTATTACCGTTGGTTGCAAGAGACTCAGAAGAGTGGACCACATCATCGGGAAACTGCTGCTGCGAACAGAAACACGACGCTATCTTCCCAAACTTCATCCTTGTTGAGGGCTTTCTTCGTTCTCTGATTTCATTCCTCATAGTGTTCAACCCCCCTAAGGTCAAAAGAACAAATAAAACCAAAATTGGAAATTATTACTATCTCAATAAAGCATGCAGATCGGAATCTTTGGATATTTATTGCGAAAAATGCACAATAGAGGAAAATATTGCTCAATATCTTAAGTATAAAACATCATGTATATCTTACAGGCTCGCAAATTGTATATCTATAGTCTCACCCGACATACATACATACATATATATATATATATATATATATATATTCACATATACCGACATTTTCTACAAATGACAAGGTAAACAATTGCATCGAGCAAACTGTAAAAGATACACAAACTACAATGAATAGGATTCAAAGTAAATACTGGTCAGGACACTGGAATCAAATCAGAATTAACAAAATATCAATAATCAGATTCCTGGTCAACCCAAAATCATGATCATCATCATCATCACTAGTGGACGGAAACAAACGATCAGCTCTCATAATTCAAAGTACGACTAAACCTTTTTTGTCAGAAATTTCACGAAATCCAGAAGATAACTAAGCTACAGCGGTAACAATAAGCAAAGAGTAACAAAATCATGCAGCAAAAATTTCAACAATCGGTGTAAGATATTATCGCTCCGAAAGCTGAAGTCGGATGCGGATAAACCCATAAACATCAACTGAAAATACACATAAGAAAAAATTCCACGAAAATTCTCGACGATCAACCATCGCCAACGGCAGCTTCCGTTTTTTCTTCTGATCGTTTCTTATCAAACAACAACAAATCAAGAACAAATAAATAGCATAATCACCTCTGGCACTTTCGTTTTTTCGGACTGTTCATGACAAGTCTGTAGAGTAAACTGAAACAAGGCGAAGAAATTGAAATTTTGAGAACATGCGAAGAAATACAGAAAGGATTGCGTGAGAACGAAGATATTTGGGTTATAAAAAGCAGTGATTGTAGTAGTATCTCATTACTTTTAATTTTTATATTTAAATTTTTAAGACGTGTTGGGACATTTTAGGAATCAAAATATATATGTGGGGGCATATGCGTAACTTCACAATATGACGTCAGAAAGAATTTGCTAAATCGGCCATTGGTTTTGACTTCGTTGCATGGACGTTTGTGATTGCGCAATCGACACTTCCTAAGTGGACTTTATCATTAAAATTATCATGTATTATTATTATAATTGCTTCATAATTACAATAGATTATTAATTATAACAAGGAATGATCACGTATAAAGATTAAGCTGGAACAATCTCGAAGGCCATCTATTAAGAAAGGGTGAATAATCTTATGACAAATGTAACAATTAGCTAATTGTGTTGACGATGGATCCAAATAGAAGAAAATATATATTATTTCTGTCTTTAAACTCTTAATAAATGAAACATTTGTACTTATATAAGATTTTTTTAATTACTTCAGTTGAGTTGATAATGAGGGCTGCAAAAGAAATTCGCACATATATATATATATAAATGCAAAATGAAGTTAAAAACAAAAATAAATAAAATAATTATAAACCAACTAATTTATCTCGAAATCAATAGGTATGGTGCAAATGATAGTATGGTATCACGGCCCAACATTTAATTTTGTCACAGTTAAGTGTTATAATAAAAAAATAGTTGCTGATGAATGTCATAAATTAGGCTAAAAGTAGAGCCCATGACTATGATAGCCCACGGCCCCTGTGCATGGATTTTGGGGGTGCATTTGTATATTTATTTATTTGTTAATTACTAATGATGAAACTGAAAATAAGAAGACAACTAGACAAGTGCTTACAAGTACAAACGGAGTAAGGTCAAGAGTCAATGTAATAACACCAAAAGAGGAAAAAAAAAAGGAAAATTTTAACTTAAATCAGAAACAGAAAAAAAAAAAAAAGACAAACACGCAGATAAACCCTTCAGTGCGTGAGGATATATATATATATATATTAATAATAATTATTATTATATATATAAGCACACTAACTACTAAAGCATCATCACACTCGAAAACAAATCGTATTTTTGGATCGACTTTGAATCTCTCTTACAAGTTACAAACAACCACAGTCGCAGCCCACCACACACCCTCGTAAAACCAACAAACACCATGAGAATACGCAAGCACGCCAAGAATTCATCTCAGCTCCATGCGGCGCCGCCGCATCTGGTGGCAGCCGCCGCCGTCTCGACCCATCTGTGCCCGCTGAACCAGTCTCCATGGGACGTAATCTCCACCTTCTCGCCGCCGTCTTCTCCTCTTCCACCTCCTCCGCCGTTAAAGGTCCGTCGAACTCATCCAAGTCTTCGTCGGTTTGCGGCCCGCAGATCTGATAGATTGGAGTCGCCCGCTATTATTTGAAGCAGCAGCTCTCGTGCATTATTTTCTTAATTTCATTCTCTGCCCACTTTCTGCGTCTCTCTCTCTAGGGTTTTGCTTCACTAGCTAGGGTTGAGCAGCAGTTGTCGATTTGGGCATTAATGTTGTTATTGCGGCCCTAAAGCTGAAACCTTTTTTCAGTCGCTTATCGTCTTTCTCGAGTTATCAATTAATCGCAGAGATTTGGCTGCTTTTATGTTTCTTCAGGAATGGGATATGGAGGTCGATGGAGATGAGTTCTCTGCAGCTGGAAATGGGAGCTCAATGCATCACTATCATCGTCCTTCTCCTGTTCACCGGTAATTAAATTTGCATTTTTTTTCTGTATTTAGGGTTCTTTGGTTCTGAGCTTTTTCTCCATTATCGTCCCTTTTTTTTTCTCTGGGCTCGCGATCCGGGTCGACCCGATATACCTAGTTATTATATATTTTAAATAATAAAATAAACATCCCGAGTATCAATCAAATAAAATACTCATAAATATATATATCGTCGTCGTTTTGACGAAAAAGCGAGCTTGAAGACGAGTACCCAAATGGCGGCGACGTGAATAAGCTCGACGACGGCGGCGGAGCTGTCCTGTGCTGCAAAACGGACGGCAAGAGCTGGCGGTGCAAGAGAGAGGCTATAATGGGAAATTCGCTCTGCGAGCACCATCAGTCGCAAGTCAAGAGCTACTGCAACAGCTCCGCCGGCAACAATGCAGCTGGTCCGAAATCCTCCGAGAACAAGAAGCAAGTAGCCGAAGCCGACGGCAGCAACAAGCGTGGTCGGCGGAGGCAGCCGCCTAAGAGAGGTGGTTCCTCTTCGTCGTCGGACCCACACGAGTTTTACTACTACTGGGGGTTCGGACCGTGGTGGGGCAAGAAAAGGGCGGCGGCCCACGTTGGCCGCGACGAAGAAGATGAAGCTAATAAGTCAATGGCGGGCGGCGACGATCGTGAGGAGGAGTTCGATGGAGGAGAAGAAGAAGAAGAAGAAGAAGAAGAGGACGATGCATCGATGGATGAGGAAGAAGGAGCTAAGAAAAGAACAAGAAAGCCCATCAAAGCTAGGTCTCTTAAATCTTTAATAATGTGATTGATTGATGATTTGTTTAGTTATCTTCTACAAGTTGTACTCTCTCTCTTAGTGGATTATTGATTTATCTTCCTTAATTAATGTATGTAACGGGACTGCGACGACTGCGATGCATGTCGTTTTATCGGGCTTTTCCTCTGTACAGCTGGCGATTTTTATAGTCGACGTGTCACTACGAGACAGGGTTAGGTTGGTCATTTGCACTATATCTACGTGGCGCATGTATTAAGAGCCACCGCGATTCTCTTCTTTTTTTTTTTTTGACATATAATATTTGACTTCTCGTATCCTATATTAGTAATTTGACTAAATTATTATTATTGTTCAAGCAAAAAGAAGAATCTAACAGCTGGAAAACGACGGCTTATCTTCATTTATTACCAAAAAAGTAAGAAATTTAATTGTTTTTTTTATATTCGCTTTCTGGGCATATTTTATAATATTCTTGCTTGAAGAAAACATCATAAATAGTTGCAAAGCTTTTTATTGCGAGTAACACAAGAGAAAGACGACGACGATAATCGGCAGTTCAATTATAGTACACACACACACAAAGATATATCCACGTCACAATATATATCAACACAGCAAAATTAAGGAAGCTAATAAAGAAAAAAAGAAAAAGGAAACCTAGAAATTAGTGCTTGCCCAATTCTCTAACAATTCGTGGCGGCGACCAATAACTCCCTGCTCGGCCTGGATTGGGTCGGCTCGCCGCCGCTAGCAGCCAACTCCTTGGACTTCTTTCCTCTAGGCGATTTCTTAATCGGTACGGCGTCGTCTTGATTATTATGGCAGCTGGAGCCACCACCTTCTTCTACGGTAAGCTCCTTCGACGGCCGCGACCTGACGCTGCCGCCGCCTTCTTCGGCCGTGCTTTGCTTGCTGGATGAGCGGTTCGATTTAACGCTGCCTCCGCGATTCGATGACGAGTCCCTCGACGATCTCCTCCTCGAAGACCTCGTGGACGAGTCCTTCTTCTTCGGAGAATCGTTTGGGTTGTTTAGCTCTTTCGAGTGCCCACGCTTCGAGGGTTTTGGTACTTCTGGGAGCTGCTGGCGATTATCGTTGTTGTTCGACGGCGACGGGTGAGCATCTTTGCTTCTACTGTTGTGGATCCTCTTCGAGTCTTTTTCCGATTCAAAAATAAAATCACACATTAGCAAATATATTATTAAATTATTGAATATATATTATTAATATTTAATATTACCTTCTGAGACCCATTTGATCTGATCATTACCGTCACCTCTGGTTTCTGAGACGAGGGGTCCCGATTGAGCCGTCGTTGGCGATTTGAAATCTTTCATCTGCATTTAAATTTGAAAATCTTTCATCAGCATTTAAATGTGCATTAATTACTACAATGAAGATTATTATTAGTGTTAGATAATCGTTTTGTTAATTAATTACCCAGCTTGGGGAATCGACTGAAGATGATCCGTTGCCGTCCCATCCAATGTGAGCCACATGCTTTACGTCTGTGGGAAAACCGATCTGAATTTCGTCTTCTTTTTCGTCCTCTGCAAGTTTTTAGATTTTGCTATGAGCTTAATATTTGTATTCGATCATCTACATGCACCATTTTATATATTGAGAAAATAATTAAGCATATTAGTGATAATACTAATTACCGAAGATGTGAGAAATACATCTGAGCCCTTTGAAAATGCCCTTCATCTTAGTACCCATTTTTTTTTTTTCTCTTCCTCTCGATGGATGAGTAATTTACAGGCGATCCATGCAAAATTATTAAGAAATTTAGAATATTTTCTCTGCACCGATACTCAAGAAAATTCCTCTTTCGATGTATATGTGGGGATTTTCTTGAAGCACAGGAGAGAAAGAGGAGGCTCGGGACAAGGTAGAGCAGTAAATTAATCAATACCTTGTCAAGAGTTTTTTTAACGGAAAAAAATTAATTGGAAAAAGAAAAAAAAATATTTGAGCACACGGCCGTTGAGGTTAAAGCAGCAAAAAACCTGTCGTTTGTTTGGGGTGGCAATGAACTGAGGATTCCTCGTCACAACAAAACCAGATGTATTGTCGAAAATTCAGGTAGTACAATTATTACCAAAATTAGCATAGTAAGATAAAAAAAGCGTCGACGCTTTTTTGCATATCATTGAAGTAAGTTTACACGTAAAACTAAGCCATAAATATATAATTATAGATGCATATCAAGATGCTTCCATGATTAGTGACTGCAAATACTGATAAAAAGGACAATAGTGTCATCATGTTCATGTTTTTATTTTAAATATAATAATAGTAGCAGCCGTGATAACAAAATCACAGATCGAAATATTGTTTAAGATGCCTTGAGGCCATCCATTCCAACGCTAGCCTGCATTTGCAGTTACAAAAACTCGTTACATTGACCATTGATTTGTATAATAAAAAGTTTCCAAATTATAAATCTTACCAAGAACTTGTGGTTCTCTTCTAGAAACGGCGAGAAAGTGGAGCAAAATTTTTCGATGTCACTATTCGCGTCACCGGTGCCACCTACTACCTCCAAGAACTTGTTCCTATCGGGAGCAAGCTTCATAGCAATCTGAAATCGGGTTTCCCATATAAGCAGCAACACCTTAATCTTACTGGATGTTTATAGCACGATATATTCGTTGCCTCGTACTAAAATACTTCTACCAGGAAATGTCACAAAAAAGTAGGAAAAAAAATTCTAAATACCATGATGGGCATTTCAAATCGAAATAATAATGCTAATCAAAGGATTTTACCGTGAAGCTTGAACTTGCAAGCCAACCATGCCACTGTTTCAAGGTCTTGCCGTAGGACTCGGTACAAGCTTGAGACATGGCCCACTCTGGATGTGAAAGCAAATTCCGAAACAACTCAACCAAGAAATCCATAGCCCTTCACAAAACATGATTGACAGTCATTTGTCTGAAGTATTTGAAACAATAAAGATATATCCTTGAAAGTAGGAGAAGAATGCAAAATAACATGGAATAAAAAAAATTTGTGTGCATCATGAATTGGGATAAAGACAAAATCAATATTGTTAACTTTCTAATAGTGTAGTTATGATTGCTTGTAACATCTCCTTGAAGGTAGTTAATACTTTCTCAAAGATAAGCAGGTAAGGTGTTCTCTGTCTCTACCTTGTCAGCCAGAGAAGTCCATTAGTGCAACTTGAGGAGCCTTTAGCAGTCCTAGTGTCAACTTCTTCTTGTACCATGCTATATAAATGGCAATATTTTGTTGGGTCCGTCACGTACTTGTTCTCTAACCTCTATGGTAAAAATAGGGGAACGAAGACGTGGGTTAACTAAATGTACACTCCATAAAAATCCTGATAGATGAGGATATTGAGAAGCAGAGCAGATGTGCATTTTCAAGATAATAAGAGGAAGAGCCAGCGACTCACGGTTATGTTGCCTCCGATATCGGACTTGACAAGTGCCATTGCTGCTCCAAACTTATCTGCGGTTAAAAGGGTTTTGCTTCAATTGGCTAGATTGAAATTGAAAATAATCTCAACTCTTAACAATCTCTCACTGAAATAAATGAAAATTATATGGTATACTCAGAAAAAAAGGTTACAATTTGATGCCTAGCACTTCTAGCCAATGCAGTATCTAATCTATACAAAACAAAACATTGAACCGTAGATCAGTAGATATAAATTACCTATTACGGGCAAAATAAGCTTGCACACATCCAGGAATGGTTTAGTGAGCATCGTTCCATCTTCTGACTTAACATGCTTCATTCCTCCCAGGGCGGGAGTGAACACTGTCCCTTCCATTTATTTGTATTTAACTGCAATCACACGTAATAATAATATCATAAAAGATTGCAACGTGTGATTAAAGAAGAACATAATACATTTCGTATAGAGGAGACTAGTCCCATGGACGATAACAATTTACAACAAGAGGAACACGATTGAAATCAATTCTGGATGCAAATTCTCATGCAGTCCAATAAAGATCCAAGCATAAAGAAGAGTACCCAAAGTTAAGATCGTCTTCTCTATTTAGACTTCAGCTGAGTTAGAAGTCAAAATGACACCGCAGTTCCTGACATTGACTCACATTTATAAAACATAGATCGAAACATAGGCATGGAATCGTTTCGGATCCGCTCCAATTAAATTTTCAACAATTCAAATCAGCTTTCCAATGTAAAGCCATAAAAGTAAAGTCTAATCGATCATCTACTTCAATGCACACTACAACCTCGTCAATTTACAAATAAACTAACTTAAAAGCTATCAAGATATATAACATCTAAATCTTTAAAGCTCATACTACGATGTCAACAGAGGTCACCAAAATCACGGAACATTAACCCGAAAAAAAAGCATGAAAGTAGCAGCTCAGTCGATAATCAACCACATAATTAAGCAGAGAAAGATTTGGTAGATAGATCTGGATTCAGATTTGGATTTACCTTTGAGTCGAGAGACTTTAAGCTCGCTTGGGATTGCTCTATATTAGCTTTCGATTGACGCCTTCCCATTGTGATCCCCTAATGATGCCGCGTATATATACAGGTGGGTCCCACCAAATAATATCCGTACATAAATATCTGTAATGGGCTTAAGTTCAAAAGGCCTAATTTATTGGAAGTTAGGCCCACTAACCTTTTTACTTACATTACATGTACGCCAGTATATATTACATTACACGCGCCAACATATAACAAAATAACACAGAATATCGTAATCAATTTGCAGCTCGCAGCTCCTCAATTCCAAATTCGGGAACATAAATCATCGATCAGAAACATGAACATCTTCTCCAGAAAACCTACGGCCAAAGGTATCGTAATTCTCGAAAACTGCTGCGAAATTCATGGCATACGCGGAATTAATCTGTTTCGCTTCCGTGCATTTCCTATTGAATTGACGAGTTGACTTTTTCGACGTTGAATTTGCTTTGGATTGCGTATGATTTCCTTTTGGGGTTTTCGATTGGATTATATTTGATGGATTCTAATGTTGACTGATTTTCAGAGGCCCTCAGGGAAAGCAAGAGAGAGATGACTAACGCTACTAGAGGTGGCTTTGTGATCACAGTTGTATTTCTTTCAATTGTTGCGTTTGTCCTCTAAGGCTTTACTTTGATTGTTGAGAATAATTCTGGTGATTAGGCTTATTCTCTTCCGTGTTTAAATTGTATTTCTTTTGCTTGTGTCGCTGCAATGCGTGGATTGTTTGATACATGTTTGGTCTGTGTTTCGATTTAGGAGTGGAAAGGGAAATTCACACGCTGCAGTTAGAGGTTTGTGAAAAGTTTTGATGTACAAATTGTAGAATTTTTAGTTTCAATGTTATGAGGATTATTTTCATCCAGGAAAAGAAGCTTGTTGCGGAGATAAAGAGGACTGCTAAAACTGGGAACGAGGTGCATAGATTATATCTGCTTTACAGAAAAAATTAAGGGACCACATACGATTCAGGCATTATACTGAGCTCTCTTCTTTTGTGTGTTGTTTTCACTGCAATTTTCAGGCAGCAACCAAGATTCTTGCTCGCCAATTAATCAGGCTTCGGCAACAAATAGCCAACTTACAAGGTAGTCGGGCTCAGATGCGTGGTATTGCCACTCACACTCAGGTACTTTTATAAATCATAGGTTGTTCCTTGTTTCTAATTTATTACACTATCAATTTGTGAGTGGTTTGTGTCCTCTTGTAGGCCATGTCTGCTCAAACTTCTGTAGCTGTAGGCATGAAAGGTGCCAGTAAAGCTATGGCAGCGATGAATAAGGTTGGCAAACACAAAGTTATTGTTCTCAAAAATAAAACCCAGCTGTCTTTTAGGCTCTGTTGTTCCCTGAGATTAGTGTGATAAAGAAAGAAACATGCGATGGAATCTCAATAGATCTTAAAGGTTGTTTAGAATCCAATTGGAAATGTGTTGCTCATTCTTTTCCGTGTATTAATGCAGCAAATGGCCCCTGCAAAGCAGGCAAAGGTAATTCAGGAATTCCAAAAGCAGTCGGCGCAAATGGATATGACTGTAAGACTTTTTTTTTTTCTTTTTGGCGGAGTACCAAAACTTTACTACACCATTCGTTATTGTTTATTTCCCTTTCCACAATGATTCTTTCTTATTTGATTCTTGTCTCTGAATAGACTGAAATGATGTCTGATGCAATCGATGATGCTCTGGATGACGATGAGGCTGAAGATGAAACGGAGGAATTGACAAACCAGGTTATATCCGATTCCATTAAAATAAAAACTCAATGAAACCATCAATAAATATGTTTATATTTCCATATGCATGATTATATCCTCATAAACATTGGTTGGCAGGTTCTTGATGAGATAGGTGTTGACGTTGCCTCACAGGTAAGAGTTGATTATTTTTCTTTTCGGTTCAAAGCTTAGATTTATTACCAAATGAGGGGCTTAAGCTAAAGTTTCACTCCTGACACTCTCTATTCAGCTGTCAACTGCTCCAAAAGGCAAAGTTGCAGGGAAGAACACTGATGATGCTGGGAGGTATGTGTTTGGTGTTTTATCCTTTTTGTGACCTTACTTATGTTCCTCTCATGCATCACTTTCGTGTTTTTTTGCTTCAGTTCAAGAATTGATGACCTTGAAAAGAGGCTTGCAGCTCTCAGAAATCCTTAAAAACTTCCATGTCTAAGATTGAAGATTGTGTCCCATGTCGATTATACGAGGTTTAACTCAATCTTAGGCAATGTGTGATGCCCAATGATACACTTTTATGAGTTTATTCAGGCTTCATTGATAGAATCATGCTTGAACACATAACATCTCTGTGTACATAGTTCAAATTCCTCTCTCTCTCTCTCTATATATATATGCTGCTGCTCGTCTTTGTTTTTGTTTTATCAAATGATTCAGAAATGAATTATTACATTTGTCCCTCGATTTTGATTGATACCCATACTACCAAATAAGCATAGCTGAACTGAAACTTCATAACATCGAGAAATCTTACAACTTAGTCCACTACAAGACTCAACACATACATTATAATTATAGCAAAACCAAAGGCACAATTTTTGCCTTTTCACCAGCAAGAAACTCCAATCGAAGAGAAACATGGGCCACACAGTTCTTCGAACGAAGGAAAATACTTAACACAACAACAAAAGATTTCTGTTCAACAAAAAACGAGATAAGCCAATGAATCAGCACGGGCCTCACATTTACAAGATTGATGGAAAAATTTCCCCAACATTTCGTTGCTGTATAGAGTTTTCATTTATTTCCTTAACGATAGAAACTCAAAGCTTTGGAGAGGATCATCGCGGGTTTTACCGCGAGAGAAAGAAGACGATGGCTGCTGCTTCATGTCGAAGCCGGATTGAACCCTTTGTGCAGCTGATGAGCGACCCGTTGAGGTTAATCTTCCGGTGCGGATATCACTTGGCTCCCCAGAAGATTCTTGTCTACTGCCACTTAAAATGGCTGCTGCTCTTTTAGAAGAGTTACCGTTTTGTGAAGTACCCTAATCATTATAGTTATGGGAAATGTATGAGCCCACATCAGAGAGAGAGAGAGAGAGAGAGAGAGAGTACCACTTCCTTGGATGAAGGTACACCACCTTCTGGTGTCCTGTGTCTTGAGCTTTCGCCATGGCGACCAGAGCTCGTAGCATGTTTTCTAGATAAACCTTCTACAGTGCCTGTGAATCTCTCACGAAAATCTTGTACCAATGCAAGAAAATAAACACATTAGAAACTAAAGTGCAGAAATCAATTTGGAACGAATATTAATATCTCGAATTTGAGTTTTATATTTTACTAATTTTCTCATAGTACACCGCAGATTATAATGGATGTATTTGCATACCTGATGTTCGTCCAATTCTCTCACCGGAGGTACCAGTGGGGTTCTACAAGCAAATTTTATCGAAATTTTACTTTGATAACCGTAAAGCACGTGAAGAAATCATAAGATGCAAAAAAAAAAAACACTTACCCTCGTTCTTGAGCTTGACCCGATCTGGGGATACTTCAATATGGTCCAATCAAACACGTAATCGAATTGGTAGCCTGCATATAGATAAAAAGCGAAAAAATTAATGAATGCATGGACTCAGAGAGTTGTGAACAGAAAACACTTATTCAAAACAACAAATACACACAGCATTTGGACGAAAATGACAAATGTAGAGCAAAACTAGTTGTAATATACCTTCACGGATAAATAAGTCCCTGAAGAGCCTCTTCAGATAAGAATAATCTGGTTTGTCTTCAAATCTTAACGATCGGCAATAGTGAAAATATGAAATGAATTCTGATGGGTATGATTTGCACAAGACCTGTGATAATTTTCCAGCAGTGAACTTAGCCTCTATTACGCGTACATATAAGATCATCCATCAAAGGTTAAAACAAAAGCGTGCTGAATAATATACCTCTATAGGAGTTAACATTTTTTTCTCACTGATTTTGTCATATTTCTGCTTCTTCGTGCCAGCTCTAAGTCCCTGCCACGGAAGGCTTATACAGAAAAGAAAAACGAGTAAAATAATTTGTCAAGACAAAACAAGGAAAAACAGCTGAATATCCCGTGTAAGCCTACCTTCCTCTAAGAAAATACATCAAGACGTATCCAAGAGATTCCAAATCGTCCCTTCGACTTTGTTCTGCCAACATGAATCAGATTAATAACAACTGAGACAAAATCATGAAGCAAATAGATTAAATGATACACTACTCACCAACTCCGAGGTGTGTGTTCACACTTGCATAGCGAGCAGTACCAGTGAGATTCTTGTTCTCCCTAGATGAAATGGTAAGAAAGAATCCATAAATAAACTAAAGCAACAGCTTTGAAAAGTATACAATGATAAATCGCAAGTGCACTGTGCGGAGGGAAAGTTAGTTATTACATGCTTACAAGACTCAAAGGGAAAAGAACAAATATGAACTGTAGCCACAACAGATGTATACACAAAAATATTCTGAGAAATGTGATAAATCACAAGATAAATGTACCTATATGGTATATGCTTATGAGTCTGGAGATCTCTGTACTTTTTGGCAAGACCAAAGTCAATAGCATAAACCTGCACTAACCATAAAATGTAGTTCACAAAAGTACAAATGAAATGAAAAATGCCAAAGACAAATGTTCTTAACATGCCTGATTTGCTTTACGTCCCAAGCCCATCAAAAAATTGTCGGGCTTTATATCCCGGTGAAGAAATCCTCTGGAGTGCATGTATTCCACTCTATTGATCTAAAAGCAAATAATATTTAGTACTACAATAAGTTGGTCTATAGAAAAAAATCAAATAGCAGCCTGCAGATCCCGAATTTACCAATTGATCTGCAAGCATTAGTACTGTTTTCAATGAGAATTTCCTGTTACAATAGTTGAAGAGATCCTCCAAACTCGGGCCCAGAAGATCTATCACCATGACATTATATTCACCGTCAACTCCGAACCATTTCAGATTTGGAACACCCGCTGCACCAATATGAATCACAACATAAAATTTTAATAAGGACTTCCTTCAGTGAACTACTTTACAAATGATTATCAGTCATATATGTGGCACTATGCAATAAATTTCTGGTGTTTAAGTTGTTCTACATATCAAATTATCCAGACAATCAAGTCAAGGTCTTTGTATCTAGCATAAACACTTTTTTCCATCCCTTTCTTTGTACATCAGTGCTAAAGACAGAGATACCAACTTACTTCCTCCTTGAAGAAGCATGTATATTTTTGATTCATAGTGAAGTTGTGGGTGCTTTGTCGTCACGGACTCCTGTTATTTTAGCAATGACAATGGTAACTATTATATCAATCAAGTTAGGGAGCTAATACTGAAAATTTGTAATTTTGATTATGCAGTGTATATTTCAGATTTTCAATGCAAGTAAGAATCCAAATAAAACACCGTTCAACAAACTCACATGTCACACAAGATCAGCAACACTAGTTTATAAGTTAGGTGGGATGACCGCCATTTTGTCCATCTTTTCAAGCAGAAACGGAATTTAAAGCAGCAAGTTTGAGATTTGAGCTCATACAGATAAAGAAAAATTATTGCAGATCAGCAACGTTGGCTGATTAACTATTTCCCTTACTTAAACTAATTAACAAGTTCATGCAGCACCATCTAAGTTCAATCAATTTTGCTTCTCTTCAATTGGCCAAGAAACCAAGCGAAGAGCTATTGGATCATAGCGATTTGGACTCAAACTCTTTCCATAAAGCCACAAGGAAAAGGACAATTGTGAAATCGGACTAGAAATTATCATAATATCTGAAGAGACTCAAATGTTTTGGCCAACAACACAATAACACACCAAGTAAATAAATCATGCTGATGCATAAGTCTTCAGAACAATGGCATTACCCAAAACTCTATCTAGCATGAAGTATGATTTTTCTAAGAAACATAAACCTGATTAAAACAAACATACCCTCTTAATAGCTACTTCTTCTCCAGTCTGAATGTTCACACCTGCACCATAACAGGGATGCAGAAGTTTCTTCCTCAGATAACGAAAACAAAAATATAGAAGAAAAAAAAACGCAAACGTTATTTGAGGATACCTAAAAAGAGTTCACCAAAAGAACCACTACCAATTTTCCTGCCAAGCCTAAACTTTCCACCCACAACATTATCCATGGCCATATATACGACACCCAAACTTAAACCTTCAGCAATTCGAACCACAACAAAGGAACAGGAGTCCAATTTTCAAACGTTATCTCCGAAATTAGGTCTCCCTGCCGTGGATAAGAAAAAAATATCAAATACAGATCGATCACGAACTTGTTCACCAACCGCATCCTCGGAGAGCAACAAACCTAAAATAATGCAACCCCAAATCCACGAATTCCCGCGGCCCTCATTGATAACATCCAAGCGCCATCGATCAAAAACCAAAAGCGTTTCCTTTGGCGTCTTAAGCTAAACTCAAGAATCCGTACTTACAAAAAGAAAATAAAATAGATACAATGGGGAGACAGATTGAGCGAATTTTGAGGGAATTATGAGAGAGAGAATGTCCTCCTCCTCTTTCTCTTTCTCTGCGTGGAAAAGCAAAAAAGATGAACGAAAAAAGAGGGCGATTGGTCTTAGGGGCGAGTGGGTGAGCTGTGGATATAATAATATAATATTAAATTAATAATGAAATATCATTTTTCAACATGAAACAGAATTATTTCATGTAATGTCACCCTTAGAGTCAAATTGTTGGTTTAATTACAAATCACATTACATACGCCGCGTAAGTGTATCAAATTTACTACGATATAATAGGCAATAAAAAGAGGTTATAGTAATATTAAAGAGAAAGATATCCTATTATTGTATCTATGAAGATGATGGAGCTAAACATATTACGCAGATAAAAAAAAAGTAGCAAAGTAGTGGAATTCAATTAATTTGCCTTAAAATACACTCATTAGCTTTGACGTGGAGAGAAATAGCGGTTAGCTTTTAATTCCAACTGTTTAAAGAATCCTTGATTTACTACAAAAGTAGGGCTCCTAATGGGGTCAAAACCGAAAGGATCATGCATGAGTTTCACCTCGAGAACCCTAATAACGGGGCCTCCTAAGGTTAGTTACTTTATGATCTACTCATTAAAATTAATCTCAATGGACTTTTATTTTATTATATTTTCTGTATAAATTTGCAGGAGGATTGGGTCTCTTATATGCACAGGGTTTTCCACAAATCAAGAACAGGCGAAACAAGCAGCCTTAGAAAACACTAATTCCTTCGACCCTACAAATGATTTCTTAACATCTCCAAACAAGAAGCCATCGTAAAGATACCTGTCGGAAAATCACTTGTAGCTTCTCTCATGGCCAAATACCTCTTGAGATCGCAAACCCTAACCCTAATAAAGCGTCCCTTCTTGGCTTATCACAGCCCTTCTTCGATCATGAGATGGAACCCCCAATTCCTCTCCAACCCTAAAAATAAAATGGACGACGAAGCCCGCAAGTTATGGGTTCTTGTTCGATTTGGAATATTCGAGTGGTCATAATATAATGGCTCGAATTTAATGTGAAGAAGGTCGGAATCTAAAGATTTAACCTTTCAAGTCATTGAAGAGGTTAATTGCCTGTGCGATATATATATATATATATATGCACACACATTAGTTAGTTTAGCATGCAATTTAAATTATATAGGTCAACGAAAGGAAGAATATCTTGCTTGATTTTATATATTTAATCTATGAAGTTTTCATTTGTAGGTTGTATCTTATGATGTGAATTACTACCAAGTACCAACTCACGGACATATATGGCCTATGGATTTGTTAAGAGTAATCCTTCTTCCGTTATTTTTACCGTAAATTTAATTTATTGCTGGGTAATAAGCTATTTCTTTTTCCACTTATTTTATTTAATTTGTTACAGGCTCTTCCAGCATCTTATTGCAGGCGCTGGGCTTTGTGATTTGTGAATAATGGGAAAGCCCAATACAATATTAATAGATACGTATTATTATAGGATATGTATGATGAGTAGAGACAGAGAGATTTACTGTAGCCGACATAAGTGACAGTGTCGCACGTGGGGGCGCATGCTTGAATTGAACAATGTCCAATCAGATTGACCGTTGAATGCGGGATTCTCGTACGAACTCCTTTCTTCCATTTATTTACTGCACCTGGTCAAATTCTCATTTGTCATTTAGGTCTTATCTTAACTTGGAGTTTTTCTTTTTTTTTTTTTTCATTCTTTCTTTCCCTAATTTGGTCGACTGGGTTTTTTTCCCTTAAGCTAGCTGGTCATTTAATAGTAGGATAGGGTTATGGGTTTAAATCCAAATAGATGGAGCATTTGTAAAGGTCTATTCTCCTTTATTTTGTATCATAAAAATCATGAATAATATTATTAATAATATGGTGGTGTGAGGTGAAATCAATACGTTGATATTCCATTCCAACTCTATATAGATACAAACCATTCAATGCGAAGAAATAATGAAAAAAAAAATTAAGAAACAAGAAAGTAAAGAAAAGGTTAATCCATGGAACCAATCATCATTTTAGTTAAGGGGGCAGTGTTCACTAAAGTTTTCTTCTTGTTTTTGGCGCACACGCACACACACGTTCCTTAAATTTCCATATAGGTAGTAATAGGTCCTATATTATCTTTTATGTTACAATTTCCCGTAAAACTTATTATATTCTTTTAATATAAAATTTAATTATATGCTCGAAGAAAATGAAAAAAAAGGAAAAGTCCTTGAAGAGAATGTGTTGTCAGATCGACACTGTTGTTTTACCCTCTATTTTGTTTTCGTGAGGGTTCTTTGTACGAACATACTCTTGTAACTCCTCGTGCGGCATGCAAACTTGTATTGTTTTTATTTCTAGGGCATATGTTATTTTTGTTATTTCTACATGTACATAATTTCTACCTGTACATATATTTCTTTACAACGGACACGCAGTTTATAGTATTGAAGCATGATAAACTTGTATAACCTATAATATAAACATCGACTCTCTCTATATTACTTGTAATCATATAGTTTTACCGCAAATATATATATATATATATATATATATATATATAGTTGTACTAAAAAGAGAAAAAATAGTATAAAGAAAAATAATTGACCTGCTAACAGCCTTCTGTTTTTATTTTTTAAAACAGTCTTCTGGTTAATAAGTGGAAGTTTTATAAATGTGTGCAGTAGGAGCAACCGTTTTGTCCGGTTACGCGAGAAGTACCTATAATAACTGGTTTTTAATTACTCTTGCCTGCCATATTTTTACCATTAAATTTTCTTTTTTTCTAACCCTTCAAATTTTTTTTTTGGCAATTTTACTCTTCATTTTTTTTCCTTAGACATTTAAATCAATAACAAATCTTAAAATGTAAAAAATTTCTTATATATTTAAAATATTTACTGCACAATATGTGCTTAAACACTGGTATTAAGATGGAATGAATCTATCTAGGAAATATTAATGTTGTCGGCACAAAGTGAAGCGAATGCCTCAAAGCTTATTGCTCTTTCACATATGACGATTAAGAGGGATAATATAATAGATATATATTTGTTTTTATCTCTATGTTACCTATACAAACCCATTGTGATTCATGTCTAGAAGATCATTTGAATGTAATTTATGCAAACGGAACATAATCTCTAAATCATATTCCAATTTGATCAATATATTTATAGGGACCCTATTGGATTCTTAAGAGATTATGTGTGTCTGCCAATTTCTCAATACTGACGTCATTGAAATGACACCACTGGGGTTTTGGTAAGACCTCCAATAATTAGAAAAAAGTTACTGTTCGTCACACAAAATCAACTGTTTACTACCTAATTAGGAAAAAAATGAGATCTAGAAGAGAAACTCGATCCAATTTAAATAGCAAGATACCATAGTTTAAAAGGTACCCAATAAAAGAAACAAGAATAAATATCCAGGACAATTATAACAACAATGCTTGTGTAAGTTCATGGCAAACACAATCGATGCAGTACTTGTAAGCTTTGACGATTCAAGACATCGTCGGATGCCAATAAAAATATAAAACAAGAAAAATGATACAATAATATATATGCATCTTAAATTAAATCTGGAAAATCCCAATTTTCCATTTTCAAAGTTCGATTATGATAACCTAAACGCCGAGACAATCGAAAACCCTACATTGATCATCATCACTGACTAATTAGTAACCACTCGATAAATCTTAACTCCCACCCTATTCTTGTCCAAATTCAGAAATATTAAACATTACTCCACTAATATTTGACCCCTTGCAACCAGTAACTTAATACAAAATGCACTATTCTTTTTTTTTTCCTCCTTTTTCAAGTTCCCACACAGTGTAGCACACAAGACCACTTAATAACTAACCATCACCGCTCGGAGCCGCCGCGCTTGATGCCGCCGCTGCAGCCGTCGTTGGCCTCTTCCTCTTCTTCTTATCGTAGCTGACGCCCCTCGCCTTCGACTGCAGATCACGCACCTCGCGGAGGTAAAGCCTAACAGCTCTAGCACCAAAAGGGTTCATCTCCGGCTTGCCTCCGTTCTCCTCGTACGCCGCCCTGAGCCTTCCGACAAGCGCGTCGAGGCTTCCCCAGGCCTGCCGGAGCGGGCAGGGACAGGGCGCGGGCGGGTTCGGGTGCCCGAAAAACGGGCAGATCGGAGCGTGGACCTTGGTCTTCCCGAACTGGTCGAGGTAGCGGAGGAACTCAAGGACGTGGGCCCCGCTGCACCTGGGCAAGGCGAGGGGCGGCCGGTGGTTCCTTAGGTACTGGCAGAAAGTGTTCCAGTCACGGCGTTTCTGGTTCTCGTAGCGGCTGAGGCTCTGGTGGGTCTGGTTCGAGGTGGCCGACGATGATGAGTTGTTCAACGCCGTGTTTAGATTATTGGAGACGATGTTGTTGTTGTTGTTGTTGTCTGAGCTTGAGCTGATTTCGAACTCAGGGAACTGTGATACCGTAGGATCCATATTAAGACTGGATAATGATAATTATATGCAAGTGTTCTTTTTTGTGGAATAAAATGGGGAAAGCTAAGCTCGGATATGATTTCTAGGGTTTTCTCTTTGGATTAGCTGAGAGTGTTTTGAAGGTTGTAGATTGTAAAAGATTATATAGTGTTGATGTAATGATGCTTGTATTAGCTGTGGAGGGAGATGATGATGATGGGGACTAAAAGGGGAAAGAGGAAAAGATGGTTTTCTTGATTGATGTAAGAGAATGTTGCCATTTTTTTCAAAGAAATGGACGGAGAGAGAGTCAAGGAAGAGTATGGAGGGTTAAATAGGGTTAAATTCTTGTGGATGATGAGAGACTTGTTAGAAAGAATAAATGGTTTATGTGTGAAAAGTCCATTTGGCCCACAATAACCTGTAAAAACTTAATTATTTTTTTAATTAGATTTGGAAATTGATTTATATAGTTTATAAATAAAATAGAGTTTAGGGCTTAGTATTGATTCCAGATATTGGGAACTGTTTATAAGTTAGTATTATTATATCATAATTGATACAGATAAGAGAAGGATAAAGAAACATGTTTTAGGGCTATCTTGAAAATTGGAAATAGGCAGAAGGTAGAAATGTGATGGAGCCTTAAACAAGAAAATATAAAAGTATCGAAATTATTAATATAATATATAATAGAATTGTACAATGGGATCACAGTCCTTGGCCAATAATTAAACTACAAAAAATATCCATTTTACCCTCTAACTCCTTAGATCATACAAATTACTCCCTCAATTTAATGACATCCTTAAGTTTTTGACCAAAAGATCAGATGTAGGACTCATCCAAAGGCGTCTCTCAACAAGAAAACAAGGACGGCTGCTAATGAAAGAGCCGTGGCTTTGAATGTCCCTGTCTTGAGGCACCAACCATGATACCTTGTTTACCCCAAAATAAAAAATTTAATAAATACTTAATTAATAAATGAAGCTCTAATTAGTGCTCTACTAATAAACAAGACTACTTTTTAATTAATCTATAGAGCAAATGCGTATAGTATTCCTCCAACGTGAGATAGTACTAAATATGGAGATGCACTTTAATTGAAAATGGCAACCAGGCGCCGTACGGACTCTCTCTCTCTTTCTCTTTTTTTTTTTTTCCAATATCGAAAAGAAATATTTTTTCTTAGTGCTTTGTACTTAAATGACATGTTTTTATTCACCTTTTCATCCAAAAATAAAAAAATAAAAACAATCCATCAAGACAGCTGTCACTTGCCCCACCCCCCCCCCCCCCTACAAATCTGGTTATCTAATATAGATTTGGATGGTGAAGAGTGCAAATTGATGAAGAGAAAGAAAAAAAAAAAAAAAAAAAGTAAAATCGTTACAGTAAAGTACGGCGCTTTCATGTTATACAAAATCGCTACATCATATCAGTATCATCGTCATAGTCGAAATCGGGTTCGCTTGATTGCCTTCTCTTCGCTTCCCTTGGTGCTCTACCTTTCTTCGGTTTCCCTCTGCAAAACATAGCAATGCAAAATAATAAACATTGCAATCATCGACAATAAGCTTATAGCAAATGTAGCAACGCCCTAAAATAAAAAAATATACTTACGGGCCATTCGCTGATACGCCGCCATCTCGTGCTATTTCTTCAGCCTAACAAGATATTAAGACACATTATTTCTCCTTCAGTAGGATAATGTGAACTCGTATGTGAATATACAGGCTACAGAATAACAAGAAGCCAAATTAGCAACCCATAATACCATATTTGCTTCTCTCTTGACATTAAAAAAAAAAAGGCTCTTGCTCTGTTGAATTTCAATGTAAAATGGGCATTTTATTAGCCTTGATTGGCTTATGCATCTAAAGGAGTGAAAATGAGAAGTTATAACGAAGTCTTTCTTACAGCTGGTGAGGTTGCTGATGACAGTGAAAACAGCCTATCTTCGGGCTGAAATTTTCTTGATCGCTTCAACCTGCAAGAGAATGGATTACTCCAACAGGAACTAACGAGAAAGGGAAAAAGGATGGCTTTTTTTTTTTTTTTTGTTCTTACATGGCAGTGCTCTTTGATGAAGACAAGAAACCTTCGAATCCCTTCAACACATTGCCGCATTGACTTGGATCTTGCAAGTAACTCGTCTCCATATCATAAACCTGTGTTATATTATTATCTCATTCAAAGTAGCGACAACGTTACAGACCTATATTGTCACGCAAAGAGAATCGATTTCCCAATGTTGTTACCTGTTTCTCGATATTCCTCAGCTCTTCGTGAAGCTTGGCCCTTTTCATTAAAAGTGAATTCAGCATTGCAGATGGGTTCGAAGGTATGCGTTGCCCTAAAAGAGTTGTAATTCAAAATTTCAAGACTTACACAGAAAAACGGGGGAATTGGGGAATTCGATGAGGGCTTGTTTCGATTATAGATTATTACCTTCAGCATCCATAAGTTGATCGAGAATTTTTTGGGGCAACCGTGGAGCAATTGCTGCAATTTCCGATCAAGCACAGTGGAAGTGGATCGCTTAACGACGTCGTTTCAGACGTAATTCTCAGTTCCAAAACTAAAGTATTTTGCTTTTCGTAATTATTTGTGATTATTTTCTTTTTAGCGTACGTATTTTGTAATTATAATTTAATTATTTTAGGATTATTAAAATCAAACTGAATTCTCTGCCTTCCTAGCTCGTTTTTTTTTTTATCAAAACAAATAGTATTAATAACTAGGAAAAAATTACAATCGCTAAATAGCCAATAGCATCACTCTAATATCGAGAGACAAAACTAAGAAGAAACATTTTAAGGGAAGAAAATATATTTTCAAATTAAGTGGAGCTCCTTGTCATGAATATTAAGTGCTAAGTTGGAGTTTTGGTTGACACCTGAATAGTTGAACAAAATGGTGTATCCAATCATAAAATATGAAAAGTTGATAAACGATTTTTATTATTACCAAGTGCTTATTGTTTATAAGTATATGTATAATAAAAATATGAGAAGATAATTAAAAACAAACAAAAAAATATAGAGGGTACAATTGCAATTGAAAATGACCACCGAATTATTTCATTGATGGTTACTATGGGTTTATAAATAACTAGTATTTTTGCAGCAGAGTTAATGTCTGTGCGAAAGTTATTGATTACAATTGTATTTATTTTTATTGTGTATGTATTATAATTTAGTGTAGTTGACGAGCGAATTTAACATTTTTTTTTTATCTTAGCCTCATCCCTCATTGATTGTAAAATAGAATATAAATATACATGCTAGTAAATTGAAAAAATAAATAAATGGGATAATCAACCGTTAGAGCCCATTAGAAGATTCTGGCCCATTAAAAAGTTAAGAATCCAAGCCCATATATTATAACGCAGGTAGACAAAATAGTGCGTAAGAAAAATGAAAGGACAAAAACAAAAAGATTCTATCAGAAATTTCCGAGAAATTACGTTTAATATTTTATTATATACCGATTTCGCATATCCTTAACGATTATTTGTTTAAGCCCCGATATTTGTGTCTTCCCTTCACTTTCTCCATTGTTCAAAGTCGTTGGTTGATCAACAAGATCCGAGAACACGCCACTAACAAACTATAAAGCGTTTTTTAATGTAAATAAAATCGTGTAAGAATTAAAATTGCTATTTCAAATCTTGGATCTTGCTCATCTTCTTCTTCGGTGACCTGCAAGAGAGAATTTGCTTCAATTCAAACAATGCAAATTCCATTAAAATATCTCTCTCTATATATAGCTTTTACTCGACAAGTGACAACTTGGAAAAAAAAAAAAGAAAACAATATTCCCCAACTTGCATTTTATCTTGTAAATAATGAATTCTACACAAATATAAATTTATTTAACCGCCTTCGAAGAAACTCTGAGGCGGCCACGTGCCACGTGCCACGTCCCGTTCCCCTCCCCTAGACAGAATAAATAAATAAATAAATGTTTTCTCCGATAAATTTACAATATATTACCTATAATTTTACTTTAAACTATTTTTGGCCAATTTCATATTTCGAAAGTCCACCCTTGAAATCTCTGTCAAATCCCGTCCGTGTGTGTACACAAGACCTAATTTCTCGGTCCAAATCCCTTTTCCTTTTTATCAAAAATAAATAAATGATTAAATCGCAAACATGGCAGAGAATATTGACAAAGACTCGTCAAACACCAATAAGATAATACAATAGTAACTATTTGCAATATATTCAAACCGTCGCAACTGACCTCAACTAAACCCCGACCTATAAATATCCTCATCTCCCAACACATTATCATCTCCGACACACATAAAAAAAAAAAGAAAAAGATAAACGAAAACACTTCGCACTTCCCATTACATCAATAAAAAAACAAATGGACTCAAGAAACAGAAGCAACAACAACGAAAGAGAAGCAAAGTTCCGAGGCATTCGAAGGCGCCCATGGGGAAAATACGCAGCTGAAATTCGAGACCCTAACCGCAACGGGGCCCGCCTGTGGCTCGGCACGTTCGACTCGGCCGAAGAGGCGGCTCGGGCTTACGATAGGGCGGCTTATGCCTTGAGGGGCCATCAAGCTATCCTTAACTTCCCCAACGACGGTTATTACAAGGACGAGAATATACCGTTGGCACAGAGCATTATTAGCAGTATCAACAGCAGCAACAGCAACAACGGTAACAATGGCTACTTCGAGGGACCATCTTCTTCGTTGGCTTCGAACGAAGGGAGATATTATGTGCCCGATGAAGAGAAAGCGATTGAGTTTGAGTATTTGGATAATGATTTATTGGAGGATCTTCTTGGTACGAGGTTCCATGGAAATGATATTAAGAGGACGAGGACTTGGTAAATGTTGATGCTCTTTTTATTTGAATTTTATTTTCATTTTCGTAGATTTTATGAATTTGTTTTTGTAAGTTCAAAAATGATTGTTATTTGTTGTGAATCTCCATATTGTTTTTAGTTAATTTACGCCATAAATATATATTTTCAAGCCCAACAATATTCAGCAAAGCCTAATGTATCATTTGGGCCTTTGAGCCCATTCTACGCACTACAGGCAAAATGCGCCGAAACTTACGTCAGCATCCTACACTAAAGTCACGTGGCTAATTGGTGTGACAACAGTCGCTTTTAATGCTAATTATTGATCTACTAATGTGGATAAGCCACTAATTATGTCTACGTTAGTGATAACTTCATAGGCAATTAGTGGCTATATGTCTGGGGTCTTACACTATCTTTAACTAGCTAGGGTTTGTAATCTCCCTAGAAAAATAACTGGAAAGAAAAAATATATACATTTTGAAAGAAAAAAAAATTTAAAAAATCATTGTCTTACTAATGCAAACTTGCTTTTTGTATCTCATCAGTTTTTTGGGTAACTGTGAAGAATGTCACGTGTGGCCAAATGTCCCACATCGATTACGACAAGAAAATTTAACCGGTATATAAGATGATGGGTCACTCCTCCTATCACCAATTGGTTTTAGGAAGGAACCACATCAAACTTATACGGTTTCTCCATCCTCCGTGCGGCGCATGTGCGTGCGCGGGCCCCGATAATGAAAATTTAACAATTTAACAGTAACCCGAGAAAACTAGCAAATCAGGTAAACCTCGAGGGTCATGCAATAGCATGCGAACTATGTCAATCGGTTCAACTAAACTAGTTCAAGTCCATGTACTACAGATTCAACTAAAAAAATTTTGACAGAAATAATCGATCTTGTGATCTCTTATTAGTAATCATGAGGCCTCAACCTTGACCAATAAATCATGACCTCATTGGCTCTACTCTCATTTATTGTTTGGCACACGATTGATAAAGAAAAACGGGCGAAAGAGAAACTAGTTATTTGGAGCCCATTATTGATAAAGAAAAATCATATATATACAATATTTATTAAACGAGTTTTCTAGTAAATAACTGTTCAAATTGCCAAGACTAAAAAGGTTTCGTAATTAGCACACACTATTGGCCTTGTGGCCTGTGGGCTTCATATTTATTATAATATTCATCTTTATTTTGGTTAAAGGTAGCTGGATTGTATGTATAAAGACATAATCTAGTAACCAAAATTAGTATATGTGTTCATTCGGATTTGACTAATGAAAAGAAAGAAACCCATGATCAAATATTTATATGTTTTCTTTATGAAGATCCAATGGCCAATAGTGAGGTTCAGGTCGATTTAGATCCTTCTAATTCGAGTGTGTTGGATTACGCTTGTGTCTTGAATCAGACCCAAGATTTTATATATGAATGAGCATTCTCATTCATTCCAACATGGATTAGGGATGACAAACATGCCCAGCATAGACCAATTGGATCTTCCAATGAATATGATAGACTAAATCTTGTAAGGCCTGTACCGGGCCCCTAGCGTGTACGTATGATCACTCCATTGATTAGAGGTATACACGATCACTACAACAGTCAGGGCTCAACGGGACCACCCTAACCATACGCATGACTGTCATTTACGGTAGTGTTGCGTGGGAATATTTCCTATCGAAAAAGGGATTTCTTTTTATGCCGCTACGTTGGTGCTTTATGGTCAAAGCGGAAAAGGGAAAAATCAAATGAAATTGATTTTCAAGCATTCCCTTTTATTTATTAATCTCATTTTATGGTTTGAATGTTTTAGAATATTTGACTAACAATAGCGGCGCATGGTTCACGGGTGCTTTTGATTTTGATTCATAAGTGAATATAACTCTTGTAATTAAAGAACATTAATAACCTAACGGCTATAGCTATACATATATATATAGATAGATACAATTATTTTTCTTACGTAATGGCGAAATATAGTTTTCATTTTTTTATTTTCAGATTTTAGTTGAGAATCTAAAGTCCAGTCTTAAGTCGATGAACGAAAACAAAAACATCCTCATCATACTCCTTCATTACATCACTCGTAAAATTGACATCCTCAACTCCCCCATATATTATGGTTTAGACTTTGAAGGTTTGCCTCCTATTCAAACTACACCTTAAGTTTATTTTAATCTAAATCGGTGAGAGCTTATATATAATTCATTGTAATGTGTTACAGTTTTTATCATCAATTCTTGAAAATGAAAGGCGATCTATTTTTATTTCTCAATCATCATGAATAATGGCATTTTCCTCCCTATATTTAAAGCAATTGGTTCATTCATGACAATTTTTTTTCAAAATAAAAAAATTAAATAGGTACTGCTTCCAATAATAAAGTCTATATTTTATACTGATCGTCAAGTGAAGAACTAAGATGGATTCCATGTTAATATTTTGTGCTAGAAAACAAAATATAATATACAATTATGAATGGTGCATTTAAGATTACCAAACCCTAGAAGCAATCATCTACACACGTGCGATGGACCCACGTGCCAAGTATTTGTCTGCTTGACTATTCAGTAAATGGCACATGTCCTCATCACTCTCCAACATTAAATCTTTTTCTACGTTTAATTCAAGCCATATTGTATACAAAAAAACACGTAAATTAATTTAACAAGAACAAAATTAAATTCTTAATAGGCCACCACATATTTGAATCGTGCTTCATGCATATTCGAAGAAGATCACCCCGACAAAAGAAAGGTGAAATACGAAGAGCCATCCGTATACGTTGTAATAAAGAAAACAAGATAAGTACTACAAACTTAAATATCAATTTTTTCCACAATTATATTTATTCTTAATTCATTTTTATTTTTTTTTTAAGTTCCGTAAAGTTAAATTGTTTTTTGTCACGCTTGCCCGCCACTTTGTACTTCATACCTTGCTGTAAATATGCTTGCGGACAAAAGAATTGTTTTTGAGTGACAACCAATAATAATGGTTCATTGCATCTATTTGATTTCATTTACATCAGAGAAAATAATTATGTAGCATAAGTTATTCTCCAATTAAAGCAGATGCGAGTAAAATCAAATCCTAAACAGTTGTTGATATGATGGAAATCTACTTATTTCGTGACCGTTAAATTTGTCTGATAATGTACTACGACTACTTTCCTCGAGCCTCAATCGTATGTATGTATGTATGTGTGTGTGTGTATATATATATATATATAATAGCAGAATAATAAATTGTGCACTCGTGCGGTGAAGTATCAATAATGGTCATCGACAGAATAGTTACTAATTGTTAGTTATTACATACATATCTAAAGCCGATGGAGTTTAATTAATAAAGAAGTTTGAATTTACTCGTGCATTCGTGTGATGTTCCCAAAAGCACATGAAACCCAATAATATTAATTTTTGTATGTATAATAGTCGTACAAAAAAAAAAAGGAAAATATGCACATATATTATTAATTGCATTAGGGTGCTTGAGATAAGATTGCATAAACCTTTTATTACATGCCTTCATGAATTAGGCATATAGCCGAGAAAGCGGAACTGTCGTGTCACCATATACAGTGTCAAATCAGTGCAATTATAAACAAAACTCCAAATCTCCAATTACCAAAAGTAACTTTAAAGAACACAAAAAATGAAAAAAGGTTTGCAAGAAAGGGCTTGTAGTGGGATCATTGATAATTCCAAGATGTATATCAAAGTTTAAACACGGTGCGATTAATAAATCGATAAAATGCTTTTGAAAGACCAGTTCAACACGCCCACCTACATTATTGCCCCGTAATATTATTATTTTAAGGATCCCAAAGTTTGTTTAGTTTAATCACTCTTTCCCTCTGTTAAGTGGCAAACAAGTACATAGATGTCTAATTATTTGTTAAAGAGATAGTTGATATGATAAAAATGGGTGTTGTCCTAATTAATTAATGATCTCGGACTCAAGTAATTAAACAATGGCCAACTTCACCTATCAGTGATTGATTTTTTAGGCTGAAACCCCACTTTTGAATATGGTATCAGAGCAGATCTGAAATCACTGTCATTCAATTTATATGTTTACGTGTTAGACCTTCAGTCATACCATACGTGAGAGAGGTCATGTTGAAATTATAAAAATGAGTTTTGTTCTACAACTATTAATTAAAGCTCTTAGACTCAATTAGTAAAACAAGAGACAATTTCACTTATTTCCAATTAGTTTCAGAATGAAGCATTAGTTTCGGATAGAGAGAGAGTAATCAATCAATTAATTAGAAAAGATATAATGGTTTCCAGTTAGGGATGATGCCATGCACGAATTAAAACAAGTTTAATGTGTACGGTTGATGTTTGTTTTTTATTTATTAACTGATCACCGCAGATTACTCTTATGATCAATCTATAAACCTAATAGTCGTAGGGTAAGAAGTTATAAATGTTAATAATCGAGGGACCCAAGCTAAATTATTCGCGTCGTTCAACCGGAGGCAGAAGATATATTTTGTGGATAGGAATTGAAGTTTGACAAAAGAAAAGATGGGAATTGAAGTTAATTCAAGTTATGTAAATTTATTATTCTAAAAAAAGTTATATACTTATATTATTTATTTATATATAAGAGTGGAGGGGCAGGGGCTTGCACAACAGGGCAAGCTACACAAGGCCTACATGTTACTGCAGTGCCACTACCTATGACAAGAAGATTATATTAAGTTATTTATGCAAATATCTAATATTAATTAGATGATAGTATTAAAATATTAAATTGTATTGCTCGACAAGCTGTGACCTCCTAAGCTTAAACAAAACCCTCTTACGACACTTTATTTATATTCTTCTCCATGTTATCTGCTTATTCCTCCGTCACACCATCATTTGTTTCATCCTAATTTCGAAAATGAGCCCACTTTTTAACTCGACCGATTGTCCTTATATCCTATTTTATTTTCTTTCTTCTCATTTTCCTTGATCATATTATAATTTCTTATTGGCTTCAATTGTGATAAACAAAGCCTTCGACCCAATTCTATCCAGTGCAACTATTTCGTGTCTATGATGATATGAACAAATGTGGTGTCAATCCTTGCATAAGTCTGAAAAATAACATGTAATGAAGAAGTTCGATAGATGAATTGTAATGAGATTAAAGCTATTTATATGTGTGTGTTTGTGCACAAAATGAAATATGCAGCATTGTCCTATATATTTAAGGGAAATGCTTTCAAGCCTTACACACAACTACGTGCGGACAAAACGTCACATCTCAAATAATTGTAATCAAAGAAACACTATTTTTATTTTTACATAATACTTCGAACGTATAATATTATTTTATATAATACAGAACAAAATACCAGTCAAAACTTAATTTGTAGGTGACTTAATTGCATGTAATGGCCCCGTACAAGTCTTTTCATCATATAGATAGATATAAACCAACAGATCAAATTGCCGTTTGTTAATTGTATTTTGTCAAAATAATCTAAGTAATTCAAATATTGTCTTGAGAAAAACATACCTACACCGTCATGATCTCTTACATCGTCATACATTAATTTGCTAGACTACTCAAAGACAGCTAAGTTGCGATAACCTGTAAGAAAGATGATCAAAGGGTTTCTAGAACTCGTTTTTCGTTCACCTCGCAGAAAATATAAATAAAATAAAAATAAAACTAAATCATCAAGCAAATGATTAAATGGTTTAGGTTCGTGTTATTTCACAATCTGAAATATCAATCACATTTTAAAACTATGCAAAGGACGGAGGTTTATTAAAATTTAACGATGGATAATTTCTTCCCCAATAAAATAATCGAAATATGTAGCCCAATTAGGGAACCGCATGCATTAAACTATATAATAAAATATGATCCACTTCCTTACCCTCTAATTTATAAAGGGCTGTATGATGTTTCAATGGTTGCACCTAACTAAATCAAGAGCTTGTACTATATTAATACTTAGCAGAATTTAAAAAAGAAAATTCTGAGAATTCAAGAATCTGATAAATCAGCCATGACTGGTTCCGGATCTCCATGCGGTGCCTGCAAATTCTTGAGGAGAAAGTGTGTTCGTGGCTGTGTCTTTGTTCCTTACTTTTGCCACGAACAAGGTGCTGCACATTTTGCTGCTATACACAAGGTTTTCGGTGCTAGCAACGTTTCGAAACTCCTCGCTCATATTCCCGTGAGCGATCGTAGCGAAGCTGCGGTGACAATCTCCTATGAAGCTCAAGCGAGGCTTCAAGATCCCATTTATGGATGTGTTTCGCATATCTTTGCCCTTCAGCAGCAGGTTTTTGATCAATTAATTACTTCTCTTTGTGCCTTTCCTTCTTTTTGGGACATGAATATTTATGTGAGGGTCTTGTAATAAGTAGGGTTTTAGTTCTATAAGAAACTCTGCTTCATGCTTTGATTTCTAAACAATTTCCACAAGTCGTGATCAGGGTCTCTTAGGAATACCCTAAATTAGTATTTCAAAGGTGCTTTTCTTTCCTTTTCATTATGCAAAAAGTCCTTAATAATTTTCTGTAATTTTCTCCTTCCTTAATTAGGTTGTCAATTTGCAAGCTCAATTGGCCTCGCTCAAGGAGCTACAAGCAGCTCAATGCTTGATGATAAGCAACACGGATACATCAGGAAACCCTAATTGTGGCCAATCTACTTTCCTTGTCGAAAACGAGTCTTCGCCTCAAGATCTTCAAAATTGGTGGCAAACCCTACAAAACAGCTCTCAGTTTCATCAAAATTTCGCCAACAACGACCATTTCTACTCAGATGCAAGCATGGGAAATGATGTGATGATGAATAACCGATCGGTTAAGTACGAAAATCCCGCGAATTGTGATTTGATCCCCGAAGATAGAAACTCTTACGGTAGCTCGGATTCATTCGAAATGCAGTTAAACGACAGGCAATGGAAATTTTATCAAGAAGAATCTTCGCCTGATGATCTTCAGTCGGCTGCCTTCAGATACATTAATCAGCATTTGTAGAAGAACTTGGGGCGATCATTTTTCTGCTGTAAGAAAAAACCCTAAATGTCATTCATGTTCTGCTGTCACCTATGATTTGTGCTGTTTTAGTAGACCTATGTACTCTTTTTTTTCCCTTTGATGGGCTTGATGGCTACGGTTAATAGACCTATATGTTAGAGACCTAGCTAGCTAGTTGATGCAATAATATTCCTTGATTTTGCTTCAATACTTGGAATCTATTTACTCCACCAGCTTAAGCTACAACTAATATATATAGTTACCTAAGCTTGATGGAGGTTTTATATTTGATTTTAATTTTCATTTGTAATGGGTTGTCTTAGTAAGCTGCTGACCTTCTTGGAGGGCACAAACATGATATGATTTTTATACACAGAATCATCTTGAATATTTCATAGGAAGATCTTTGAATAATTCTATATTTATTCTCTTATGCAGTGGGTAGCTAATTACTTAATAATCTTCTCATGTATGCTTATTACTTGCAATACAAGATCCGGTTCAAACCGGTTTCGAATCCGGGCCAACTCGAACTGCCTCATTAATCACCCTTAGAAACCATATATAATTGTTAAGCAACATCTACAGAACTATTTGAATCTATTAGTTATATTTCATTTTAACAAATAATATAAATAGACCTTCTTAGTGGGCTTAATTTATGCCCTTTAAGTGGGCTTCTAAAGAATGTCAGGCCCATGTAATTTTCTGTTAAAATCGGTTATGGGGGTGGGATTGGGATAGTTAATCAATTGAATATTTTACGTAAATTCTTCTTTCTTTCCTTTTCTTTCTCTTGATAGAAAAATCCTCTCTAGATGCATAGATATGTGTCCTAATTTCTTACATTCTCGTCATTTTCTTATACGAAGACAATCTTGGTCGACAATTAAAGGGCGGCAAAATTTTTCGTCGAAAACTATAAAAAGAAATTTCAAAGCAAACTACTTGAAAACTGAATATTTCATTATTCAAAACACACGCACACATTATCAAAGAAGGGTTATGAGGTTTGAATTTGCACGAGGTGAAATTAACGTAAAGCAAAAATTTAGTGAATAGAAAGGGACAAACGCATACGAATGTGCCACAGCCCGTGACGTTTGCCAAACAATGTCATATATATATATATATATATATATATATATATATATATATATACTATGTATGTTCATCCCATACTCTTTCCCTAAAACCAATACATATCAATTAAAACCATTTTCTGCTATTTCTCATATTCCCCAAGAAGTTACTACTTTTGTCTTTCATTTTTCACTTGAAGGTGTCCTCTTCTCCTCATTCATTGATTTCTTGTCTATATCATAATCATTCCCCATGACATAAATATATATATCCTTCACTTTAATATATTCAATATAATATTGGTTTTATTATATATTAATTTGGCGTATGGGTTGTCCAAGAAATCAAAATCTATTATTCAAGAGGCTCGAAATGGAGTTGAATGGATTCAAAAGGGTACAATTTATCTCTTACCTAAAAATAGAAAGGTCATGATGCCACTGACACCAATCCATTTGTTGGGAACATGCAAAATAAATGAAAAGAAATGTTGGGAAAATACGATTAATTAATAATATACAATGCCAGCAAGTACACGCTTGTGTCATGAAAATAAAGCCAAAACCACTCTCACAAGTACTAGAAAGAACAGTTCAAATTAAGCCCCATTTTCATGTTAGAACAATATAGGGCAATGCAGTACCATGATTATTTTCCCTCTGCGTGCCTTAAATCTGAAAGAAATTTTACTAAATGGGACCTGAGAAACGACGAGTCAAGTACCATTTGAGAGGTTTTGAATGATGGGGTTTCGGACACAGAAAGAAGCCAGCTATGTAGTTGAAAAACATTCCCTTTCACTAACGTAGCTAATGCTTTCTTCAGCATTTAGATTTTTGTTACATCGATTCAACTTTGTCGTCTATGTTGTATTCATTATTAATCAAAGATGGGTGATTAAGACGATGATGATGATATTCTTGAAACTCTAATTAACTTTGTGGAGCATCTTTTCCTTGCCATGATGTGAATATATATCTAAAAATACTTTTGAGTTCTCCTCTTCGTTTGATCTCTAAAATAATGTACGAGAAAAAAAACCCAGTAAAACAATGTGTGCAGAGATGATGATAGATTAGAAGTCGATTATCGGAAGTTGTGGAACTTGGGATTATGATAAAGAAGCTTAAATTCTTAAATTAAAGACAGCATATAATAATAAGATCTTAGCCAATTATTTGCCAGCAACATATATAATTAAGAGTAGCCAAGCCTAAGCTCCAAGTCCAAATCCTCCTTCGAATCTTGGATCAAGCCCATGTTCAAATCCAGCCTCAAGAACTCACTAGCCTTATTACAAACCGCAACATCCTTAATTTTCGCAAAACCCGTAAACTGCTGATCAAGCACCGCCGCCCCTTTGTTCGTCTTCAACATGTGGTGCTGCAAATATTCTTTGGCCTCAACTTTTCCTTTAACCGAGTCCCTTGACAAGCTGCTATTGAAAGGAGAGAACTCAGCCGGAGACAACGGTGACCACGAGGAGGAGAAAAAATTAGGGTTAGGTTTAGGGTTAGGGATCGCAGAAGAATCCCATGATGATGGAGATAGCCTCATTCTTGCACGATCTCTCCTGTGGACGTTCATGTGACCCCCGAGGGCTTGAGCGGACTTAAATTCTTTCTTGCAGAAGCTGCATTTGTAGTTCCTTTGAGGCCATGAGAATCCATAAGCACGATCTTTTTCGAAGCTCGAATTCGAAACATCCCATTTCGAGTTATTCCTCGATTTCTGACCGCAACCCACGTTCATTTTTGCCCGGTGTTACGGGAAAAAAGGATGCTTTTTTTTTTTTTCAAAATCAAGAAAAAGCTAGCTGGAAGAGTTATATATATTTAGAAGAGAAGGGTTATTGGTATTATTATATATAATTCTTTCTTCATAGTGAGGAGAGGGATGATCATGAATGAAATAAATGATGTGTGAATGAGATGAGAGTAGGAAGCATTCATCACCTCTATAAATTGTCCGTTGCTAAAACTAGGGATTGCTTCAAGAGAGAGTGAAGAAGCTTTAGGGTTTATGTGGGGTTGCTTTTTTGCCAATTAGGGGAGATATCTAGTGGACGTTTAGCACTCTTGACATTATTACATGATATGTTCTAACAACAGCTTTCGGCAACCATAGAATTAATAATGATAACGTGTTGTGACATTGTGTTTTTGCCATACACACACACACACACACAAACACACATAAACACGTCAAGGGATTTTACTCGAATAAATATATGACTTTTCGTAAATTTATTCGAAAAGCTATCCTATGATATTTTGACAAATAAGTAGTCTCACTAGTGAGGGTATCTTAGTTCACTTGTTAACTGTATATTAAAAGGAGAAATAGAGTTTTTATTCAAAGATGCTTCTGATTTTCTTTTCTGGAACAAAAAGAAATTATTCATGAAAAGTCGTATTGTGGACGCCATTATTGGAAGTAGAGGGCAATTTCTTTTGTCCAGAAACGGCTTTGTTGCAAAAAGAATGGGACTAGATTGTGAAAATTCAAAATACAGGACTCGTTTGTATTGGTATGAAAGAAAAAGGACTACTTTGATATAATCGACATCAGATTGAACGCGAGAAAAGAAAAGTATACGACAGGAAATTTCAGCTACGTTAGGCCCATTGAGCCTAAGGTTACAATTTTGGGCCTATCATATGTCTTATCACATTTGGATTCCCATCAGTAACATATTTCAATTTTGTTAGGAAAAATATATGAGTATATTGTTAAATCTAATACCTTATACACATTCACCAATCACGTAAGATTCCTTGCATTGGCTAATTCGTTACCTTAATTCACATTCTCGTTCAACAACGAATTAGTAATCAATTAATTTTTTATTTCCAAACACGTTCCAAAGAATGTGGTAAATAATAATTAAACAATTATTTTGCAGTCGCCACTGCTACCGATTCCTTTTGCTTGTGAAAACTTTGTTACAAAATCTTCAAACATTTATTCAAAAGTCAGCTCATTGCTAACGTTTTCATACATAAACCTCATGTAATGACTAAATCCAGTCAATAGTTAATACTCGTGATATCCAAGGGAATTTGAAAAGTCCCCGTCAAGAAACTTTATTATTATATCTTCTATCACCTATTTTATTCCTCAATATTAAACATATATATATATTATGATCTCACAAGTCAGAGATTAAACTAAGGTCATAGAATTTTAATTTCAAGCGTTTTAACGTAAGACTTTGACAGCTCTAAGCTGAATTTTTGTAGCGACTATGTCTCTTCACGACTAATTCAAGTCAAAAAATCCCCCAAAATCAAACCGTACAATTATTAAAAAAAATTGAAGTCGCAACGCGCTGTTTATATATATTTCCATGCACTATAAATATGCGTAACGCATCCACCCACCAACTTATTATCTGACCATAACATATCTGAAGTTCCAAATAGTCATAAAATGTCTCGAAAGTTGATATTCTTAGCTACGATAACAATAATGTTTCTTCTCCTTACTACATACACGATAAAGCCAACTGAAGCCATTAGGGTTCTTGATGAAGAAGACGATGAGCTCCAATGGAGAATAAAGAAATACGCGGAGGATAATATGGTCATTGTGCTTCAATCTAATAAGCAAAGGGGTCGACCCACGGGTCCTCCTTCGCCAAATGGGTGCACGTGGATTCCGGGAGGTCCCGGAAATCCATGTAGGAAGTGATCGAGATGCACATAAAACGTTTGCTGGTCATCTAGAGAAACTCAGTACGAGAAAAATTTAAAATAAAATAAAACACACCGCGACGATTCTTTAATTAGTCTTTCGGGGTGATGATTATTCGTTGAAATATTTGTTCATTCTTTGTAAGAACCTAGGATTGTTTTAATCTAATTCTTTCACTTTTTTTTTTTTTTTGTCATTTGTGTATAGTTTAAGTTTTAGCTCAACTAATGTTTTTTGTTATTAATTCTTATTGCATCTCCGGGGCTTGTACCAATCAATCTTTGCATAGTTCGTAGAAACAAATCATTGAAATAAAAATCTCATAATCTCATTCATCATCGGCCCACTCCTTAATAATCTTCTTGTCATTTACATTCATTACATGCCTAACTCTCTCCATCATCGATCATTTAGAACTAAAAACTAGAGTCAAGTAGTTTCAAATTAGTACTAATCTAATTAACTTATTATCAGCATCAAGTGAGGCGCCTCTAACTAGTGGCTCTATAGACATCAATTAACTTGTACTAATATAACATATGATCCTTTCGAACGTACTTATTACATTTGGGTCCAATAAATTTTCAATCTTTTAAATAGTGACCCCTCAAAAACGTTTCGTGCTCAGAAACAAAAACTATCATGTTGAGCCTTCAATTCTCAGCAGCTTCTTCTCTCTTCTTCTCCATCATCGCATTACCTCTGGTCCTCATCTTCTACCTCATGAAATCGAAAATCAAAACCCCTCAAAGCAAACAACAACAACACGTGAAATCGTATCCCATAATCGGTCCTGCTTACGATTTCTTCCTCAACAGAGACAAAATCTGTCAGTGGACTTCGGAGATCGTCAACTCCTCTCCGAGCCTCACCTTCTCCATCGACCTCCCCTTCGGGAGAAAAGACATCATCACCTCGAACGCCGCCACTGCCAAGCACGTTTTCATCACGAACTTCAGCAGCTACGGTAAAGGCGAACACTTTAAAACGGTCTACGGCGACCTCTTCGGGGAAACCCTATTCGTGCTTGACGGAGAAAAATGGAAGGCCCAGAGGCAGATGGTAAGCAGAGAAATCAACAGCAGGTGCTTCAGGAGTTCAATGGAAACCCTAATCGACGACGAGGTGTTCAACCGCTTGATTCCCGTCCTCAGGAACGCTTCCGACGCAAAATCCGAGGTCGACCTTCAGGAGATTCTTGAGAGGTTCTCCTTCGACGGAATCTGTAGGGTGGCGTTCGGTTACGATCCGAACTGCGTTTCGATTCCTCTGCCGGAAATTGGGTTCGTGGAGGATTTCGAATTGGCTTCGAGGGTTTCCTTCGGGCGGGTTTTGTCGGTGAGCTCTTTAGTGTGGAAGGTGAAGAGGGCCCTCAATTTGGGTTCCGAGAGGCGGCTGAAGAGAGCCATTGGCCGGCTCAGAAAGTTCGCCATGAGCATCGTGGGGGAGAAGAAGAAGCAGCAACTGCAGATCAGCGACGACGTCGTCTCGAGGTTCTTGGGCCACGGCGTTCCCGACGAGTTGGTGGTGGAGAGCATCATTGGCTTGATTTTGGCGGGCCGGGACACGACGTCGTCGGCGCTGACGTGGTTCTTTTGGCTGCTGTCGAATCATCCGGAGGTGGAGGGGGAGATATTGGGCGAGATTAACAAGGGGGCGCAATTGGAGGGGTCGACGACGTCGTATGATGATATGAAGAAGATGGTGTACACTCACGCCTCCCTCTGCGAGAGCATGAGGCTTTATCCGCCGGTTCCTATGGACGATAAGGTGGCGCTGGAAGACGACGTTTTGCCGGACGGGACGGTGGTGAAGAAGGGGACGAAGCTGACGTTTCACGTGTATGCGATGGGGAGGGTTGAGGGGGTTTGGGGACCGTATTGGGAGGAGTTCAGGCCGGAGAGGTGGCTGGTCACCGGACCGGACGGTGAGGGGCGGAGGTTTGTGGGCCGGGATTCGTTTGTTTATCCGGTTTTCTGGGCCGGGCCCAGGATTTGTCTGGGCAAGGACATGGCTTTCTTTCAGATGAAGAAGATAGTGACGGCGGTTCTGCAGAGGTTTAAGGTGGTTCCGACGGCGTGCGGCGGCGGTGAGCCGACTCAGGAATTGGAGATTACGGCTAAGATGAAAGGTGGCTTTATGGTGAGGATCGAAGAGAGGAATAACGACTAAATTATTCGAAATAGAATGTATTATAGAAAGTTTATCCTTTTATTCAAGAAAATAATTCCACGAACACTACGTGCGGAACAGATTTTAATAAATTAACTCTGAATGTGAAGGGTGGTTTTAAAAAACACATCCAAGCGTGTATATTATGTCTTACTCTTACTTACCACGAAGCATTTACAATTTTCTATAACCATTTATGTAATGGTTAAAATACTTGGGTCAACAAATTTTTTTAAAGCGGATAATTGACTTAATTTGTTTTGAAGCGGATATCCAATTTTCTGAAAAATCACACTTTTGGAACATATTTTATTACGAGTGGGGGAAATATTATTTTAACTAACGTCTAAAAGTATTTTGACCATCCCACAATTAATAACGTAAAATTACCAACAATAAAACATAATTACGGAATAGAAGAAAGACGATAAGTATGTCCAAGAACACGCCTACTGTGTTATGCCTATCCGAGAAAGGAGGGAATCACACGACTACGAAATTTACAATTACACCCTCATAAACAAACACTAATTACCAAAATACCCCTCACTTCTTCCCCTTCTTCGCAACAGCCCTCTTAGCCGGAGACTTCGTTGCCTTTTTCACCGTCGGCTTCTTCACCGGAACGGCCTTCTTGGCCTGTACGGACTTCCTCGGGGTGGACCTAACCGACTTCTTCGCCGCTTTAGCGACCGTCTTCTTCTCGACCACGGGCTTCTCCGGTGCTTTTCTCTTCGCCGGAGCTGACGCTTTCAGCTTGGTCGAAGCAGCCGATGCCTTCGGCTCGGAAGCAGGTTTATCCTTGGAAACAGCCTTAGGTTTGGACTTGGGTGCCTTCTGATTGGCTCCTGCCTTGGCCTTAGGCTTCGCCGCGGGCTCGTGCTTGACGGAGGCTACCACGGACTTTGACGCATGAGCCGCCGACGGCAGCTTGTACGAATTCTTCACCTTAGAGAGCTTCCCACTCGCCACGAACTTCTTCAATTGGACGAGCAAAAGCTTGTTGAAATTGGACGGAAGACTCTTGTGCTTGCCCTCGAGGAACTTCGCGATCGCGTACTGGCTCGATCCGGTTCGATCCTTCAACGTTGCGATGGCATCGCGAACCATCTGCACAAGGAAAAAACAGAACAAAAGAATGATCAATAAAAATCTGCGGAAGTTAATTAGATCTCAGAATCGAACGATTGATTAAATGAATGGATCGGTTACCTCCACGTACGGTGGGTGCGCCGGTGCGCCGCGCTTCCTCGGAGCGGGGACTTTCTTAGCAGCTTTAGGCTTTTTAGCTCTGGTGGCTTGTTTAGGAGGTGCGATTTCTTCCATGAGCTGCGCTTCGGCGGCGGAAGGCGGCTCAACTACCTGTTTCGTCGGGAGAACGGTGGCTTCGGAAATTGTCGTCATCGATAGGGTTCGGTTGAGAGAAAACAAGGCTTAATCACTAATTTGCTGTGGATTCTCTGGAGTTTCGTGGGCGGAGGATAAAAACGGGGTTGTGATTAAATAATAGGCTCAAACGAAAAAAAGGTGAGATGTGATTGGTTAAATGACGTAGATACGGACTGTGGGATTTTGAATTTGGGTCGTTGGATTCGAATCTAATCGGCGGCTGCAGATGGTTTGTGGATCAAAGGATGAGATTGAGGAGGATTGATGATTTTGCATTTGAAAAAGGTGTGCTTCTACGGTTGATTAACATTGGAATAACTTGAACTACAATTCGTTGCAACGAGGAACGATTTTCTTCATTGCCTAGAGCGTTTAGTAATGTTTGGTTTGCGTAATTTGATAAGGAAAAGAAAAGGAAAGATGTACATGTACGACGATCGAAGCGTGAAGTACAATTATTTGATGCGCCAACTTAGTTTTCCATTGTACTTTCCATGCACGAATTCCGCATACCAAACACACCCTTAAGGAATGGTAATTTGCATAATAAAAATCAAGGGGACTCGAGAGGTATTGCTATCGAAAAGTAGGCTAGTCGAAAAAACGGATTTTCCGTGGCTTTCTAAGGTTTTTGTTGGTATACGAAAACGTTTTCTTAATAAATTGGAGATTTCATTTTACATGTTGTAACAATTCAACTTAGGGCCGTACAGAATAAAAAATGGCGAAATTCTGGTGTCAATAGATTAGGAATTCGGTGGTTCGAATTGGTTCAAAGACGAACATATTCTCATAAAACTAATATGATTATCGATTGTCTTCCATGTACTGTCGTAACATCCTTAATAGCTTGATAACTGAAAATATTTTATTGTCCAAAAATGATTATTTCATTTAGTGCGGTGACTCTCAGTGCTGGACTGGTTTGTAATAGTTTCACTATTCTTTTTGTTCAAACTTCTAATCTTGTTTTCTTTCCATCATGCTTTTTTCAGTTATTATTTGATGATTTTTCTATCTCTTCTTCGATGAGTGTTCGATTGTCTTTAGAGGTTGATGGGCTATTTAGCTATATTTCTTTGTTAATATATATTAAACTATCGTTCGGAAAAAAAAAAATTTGAGCTGGTGAAATTGGTCCGGCCAAGTAGATGGACCCATCATGAATGGGCCGTCAGATGATGGGCTCATTCCACAGGTCTCGATGGATCGACCCGTTTCTGTCACTTTGGCCCACGGGTCTTCGCCCAAATTATAAGTCGCGGAATTTTGAAAACCCCAAAGAAGCGAATCCTATAACCCAAAGAATCAACCAAGGAAAAACGATGTTCTTTCTGAGTGAGATCGAGCATACGCTGAGATTGCCGCCACATCTCCTCAATTCGCCTCTCGATGAATCTATCAAAGGGCAGCTCGATTCTTTGTTCTTAGACAAGGTGCGTCTTCCTGCTTTATTTTTTCTGCTATTTTTTGTTTTCTTTTAAATTTGAGTTAAACATTCGTCACAGCTTTCTATATTTCGATGACAATGAACGAAGCTAGGTTATCGAGAAGCTTGGATTGTGCGTTAGCGTCTACGATATTCTATCAATCGATGGAGGTTTTGTGTTTCCTGGCGATGGTGCTTCCACTTATACGGTACACATAACTAAACGCATATACCCTTGGGGACATTTTCTGTGAAATTTCAGTATGTTTCTGAAAACAGCAGTACCTCTACAAGCGTCATGTTGGATGTGAATGTGTATATTTGATTATTTTGCTGCTCAGTGGCGCGTTTCACGAGCTTTTGCATGCTTGTTTCGTTGTTGCTATCGTTATTTTCATGCTTTCTTCGTAACATAATTGTATGTATGCTTCACGTTGCAGCTAGTTGAAGGTTTTCCGGATTCGTTATTAACCATTATTTGAAAATTTGAAATGTCGAAACTGTGATCGATATGCAGGTTAAATTCAGATTGGTAATGTTTCGACCGTTTGTGGGAGAAATCATATCGGCCCGGCTCAAAGATTCTACAGAACACGGCTTACAATGTATGGTTGGTTATCTTGTGCTTGGATTGCACAGTGATAGATTTCTCCAATTTTATTGCATCTGGAAAATCATTTCTTAACACATATTTGGTTCACCTTTTGAATGATAATGCTTAAGAATTTCAACAAAATCAAGCTACATCTCTTTGTGATTGAGTAGTTTACAAGAGCCCTTCGGTGATGTTTCCTGGATTTTAACGTTTTTGGAATATGCCCTTTCTTTTCTAGTGTCGCTGGGATTCTTCGATGACATCTACATACCGGTCCCTTTACTACCGAGCCCCAATCACTCCGAACCCGACCCACAACGCAAGTAAGAACCCATTCAGCAGCCATCAAATTTCTCTTTCTCATTGGAGCATTTTTATTTTTCTGATTTCCACATTCTCAGGAATGGCATTACATGGTTTTGGGACTACGATGGAGAAAGTTTCTCAATAGACCGAACCAATGAGGTTGGCTGTATATATTCATTCAACTCACTGCCCTTCAAAAATCGTATGAACTTTGCTTTTTCTTGCAGATTCGGTTCAAAGTTCACGACGTGAGATATCCTCCTAAACCTTTAGAGCAGCAGAAACTCACCGAACCGGTGGAGAAGGAGACGGATCCTTCACAGCAGCCAAAAGTCACGGAGACAAAGCCATTCGCCCCTATGGTGATCACCGTAAGTCAAAGTCAAACCTCCCCTTCGATTTTACATTTGAACTATCTCCAACTAAGTGATGTTTTTTCTATCTCCCTCTCTGTGTGTGGCTCTCAGGCATCTCTTGATGGTGATGGTTTAGGACCGGTTTCATGGTGGTAATAGTAAGAGTAGCAGGATGTAAAGACCTGGGTTTTTTTTTATGAATTTTTTTATTTATGTTATATTATAATTTCAATGTTTTTCTTATTAGTTGTGTAACGTCTACATTTAAAATATGGAATTTTTTTTCAAATATATTCGGTGGTTAAGCATATGCAAAACCAACACTAGGACAGTATGACATTTGTCGATGCACGGTATTGAGTCATTTTGACATATTGTGGTCAATTTCTTTATTTTTATTTACTCATTATGGCATTTTTTGCTACCGAAACCTTTTAGGAATTTAGTGGCATCAATCAAGTAAATACCAACTTTGACTAATTAAGGCTTCAACTAAGGGATAGTAAATTTAGAATTATAATTGGAATTAAAGCAATTTAATAACAATTAATGCTTGAAAATCTAATTTCAATCGGTACAATACATGTAAGGCACACGTGACAAAAAAATAATCCTATGTAGCATTGAGGAAAAGTCAATTTAAATCAACATCTTCTCGAATTGAACCCATTGGGAAAAAATATTCATGGTGGTGGAAAAAAATTGGGTCAAATCAAAATATTCGACATCACATGATTTTTCTCCAATTTAATTGTTAAGTGCGACTCACGTGTGTCAATTCGATGCGTGACTGAAATTAAGTTCTCAGCGTAATTGTGCTCAAATTACTTGAATGTCGAAACTTATTGTCAGAAATTATTACCCTTAATTTGAGCGTTCTTAAAGTATCACTCCCATAAATATACAAGACTAAAATAATAATCACTCTGAATCATTAAAATAACATCGTATTTCTAGACCATTCTGCTTGAATTTGATTGACAAATAAAAATTGGCAGTCCTTTTCTCTCGTTTCTTCCTTTTATAATAATAAAAAGTGAATACATATATATATATATATACCAAATTAACAACGTGTAATAATATAAAGCAGGGCACGATTGAGCTAAAAGTAACGGAAACGACCAGCGAAAAAGATCGAATGGCTGCTACGACTCCTCTGAGCTCGCCTCGTCTCGGCTCATCCCTTCGAGTCCGCTGCTGCTACAAATTTTCCATACCCTTCTCCACTTTCTCTCACCGCTATGCTACTTCTGCGGTGAAACCCGCTGCTAAAACCTTGATATCCACCGACGTACGGCGGCGTTCGCTTCTATCGCGGCGCCGCTTGGTAGTTGCAGCTGATTCTACTAACGGGGCCGAGCCGCCCCGACACTACGACTTTGATTTGTTCACAATCGGGGCAGGGAGCGGAGGCGTGAGGGCTTCGAGATTTGCGGCGAATTTTGGGGCTAAGGTGGCCGTGTGCGAGCTGCCTTTCTCTACCATCTCGTCGGAGACTGCTGGAGGATTTGGTGGAACGTACGTTTTTTTCTTTGCCTCTTTTTTTTTTTTTTAAGTTATTACTTCATAGTAGGAGAAAATTATATATGTGGGCTTCGCGTCTGTGTAATTGTAAATTGGTCTTCACGATGGATTTTAATTATGGTTGAATTAACAAGTCTGAAAATTTTCTGAATCCTTGGGCTTTATGATTATCTTAGCTGCAAGTGATGCTGGTTTATTGCTTGAATTTTTACTTTCTTTTCATTGCTTTCACTGATTTAAGCTTTTCCTCGTTTGCTGTCTGATTCCTGGGTGAAGTGGGACTAGATATACATTATTTTTAAAATGAAAAAAATAAATGATTTTAGTTTGTTGCATAGCTTGGTAGTATTTTGTCAAGCTTGCTTGGATATCTCTATTGAGAATTTTACGAATAATGTGAAGGTGTGTGCTACGTGGGTGCGTGCCAAAGAAGCTCCTAGTGTACGCGTCCAAATTCTCCCACGAATTTCAGGAGAGCCGTGGCTTCGGGTGGAATTTTGACACCGAACCCGTACACGATTGGAGCACATTGATTGCTAACAAGAACGCCGAATTGCAACGACTCACCGGGGTTTACAAGAACATTCTGAAGAACGCTGGTGTTACAATGATGGAGGGCAGAGGCAAGGTTGGTGATATGATACTCTTGAGTTAATGATTTTGGTTGTTTCTTTGATGTTTTACCGAAAATTCAATTGGTCTTTTATGACCCACCATTACTTTTTTTTTTTTTTTTTTGCAGATTGTGGATCCTCACACTGTGTATGTGAACGGGGAGCTCTACACTGCAAAGAACATTCTCATTGCAGTCGGTGGCCGCCCTTTTATTCCCGAAATTCCCGGGAGAGAATATGCAATAGATTCCGATGCAGCCCTCGATTTGCCTTCAAAACCAGAAAAGATCGCTATAGTGGGAGGAGGCTACATTGCTGTTGAGTTTGCTGGCATCTTCAATGGCTTGAACAGTGACGTTCACGTTTTTATAAGGCAGAAGAAGGTCCTTAGAGGCTTCGATGAAGAGGTTTGCTGCTCGTGTATAAACATAAAACAAGCAGTTACCGATGTTGCACTTTTTTTCCAACAAAATTGCCTGCTTTTTTTTTTCTGCAGATAAGGGATTTCGTTGGAGAGCAGATGTCATTACGAGGAATTGAGTTTCACACCGAGGAAAATCCTCAGGCTATAGTGAAGTCATCGGATGGTTTGCTTTCGTTGAAGACTAACAAAGGGACCGTTGATGGGTTCTCTCATGTCATGTTTGCTACGGGTCGAAGGCCAAACACGAAGGTGAAGTTTCGGCATTCTAAATATTTTTTTGTGGGCCTAATGAAGTTGTTGATGCTTTTGGTTTCTTTTTTTCTATCTTGTTGCAGAACTTGGGTCTTGAATCTGTTGGAGTAAAATTGTCAAAGAACGGAGCGATAGAGGTAATGTACTGTGTCTGTGTCTTCCATGGCTGCCCTTTTTGCCATAAATAGCTGAAAAAATTAATTAATTTTTTTGCTGCTGTCCTTATTTTCTCAGGTGGATGAATACTCACAAACTTCTGTTCCTTCGATTTGGGCCGTTGGAGATGTAACAGATAGAATAAATTTGACACCAGTTGCATTAATGGAGGGGGGAGCTTTGGCAAGAACGATTTTTGCGAATAATCCCACAAAACCCGATCATAAGTAGGCTTCTCTCTTATTCTTCTTCTTCTTCTTTTCTTTTGGTGTGTGTGTGTGTGTAGCTCGTAAAAAATTACCTAATTTTACGGAAAAAAAATTTGGCTTTCAACCGCAATCCTTCTTCTTATGCAGCAATGTGCCATCCGCCGTGTTTTCTCAGCCACCTATCGGTCAAGTGGGCCTCACCGAAGAGCAGGTGAGAGAGGAATAATAGTTATAACCGTGTAAATTCGCTTAAGTATATATTTTTTTTGTCTTGTATCTTGGTGGAGTGGCAATTTAAAGACACCGAAATTAGGGGTTGACAATTTTAGGACCATAAGTTTCAAAATTTTTAGGACAGATAAATTACATGTTGCAATTTAGGGCATCAAACGTCAAAATTGAAGCACTTTGAAGACAATAAATTTCAAAATTCTTGCGTTATTTGTCCTCAAATTGCTTAAATTTTGAAAAACTTACAGTCCCAAAAGTGCAACATTTAATTTAAGTATCCTTATAACGCCAAACACCCCTCCTAATATACAGTCCAAAAAAAAAAAAAACTAACCCAAGAAAATCTATCAGTGTGGTGATATCGATGGTAATATACTTCTGTTTTTCCACAGGCAACTGAGACGTACGGTGATGTCGATGTTTACACCGCCAATTTCAGGCCCATGAAAGCTACCATCTCCGGCCTCCCCGATCGCATGTTCATGAAGCTAATCGTATGTGCAAAAACGGATAAAGTTTTGGGCTTGCACGTCTGTGGAGAAGAAGCACCCGAAATCGTTCAGGTTACTGCACTAAACTAAACCCTATAAGTCCAATCAAGATTCCATTTTTATCTCAAAAATACATTAAAGATTATGTTTTTCGTATCGGTTTTTCGATATCCAGGGATTTGCTGTAGCTATAAAAGCAGGCTTAACGAAAGCAGCCTTCGATGAAACTGTGGGCATACACCCAACAGCAGCAGAGGAGATCGTGACGATGAGGACCCCAACGAGGAAAATCAGAAATAGTCCTACTGAGGTTAGCCACCTCCATTTGCCTTAATCTTTTTATGTAGTCAAAGGTCTTGAGCTGCTGGTGATGAGAGAAGAGCAACTGCATTGAAGAGCTGTAATGAAACTTGCCATGATTTGATTTTGATTTTGTGAGAAAACTGTGTGGTTTCAGGGTAAAGCTGAATCGGATGCGAAAACTGCAACAAGTGTTTAATGAGATAATGGCCAACAAAGAAGGTGAAGATATTGGAGCTCGGGTTCATCTATATCTGAAGAAGACATGGTTTTGTTGGAGCATGAGGAAGGTAGCATCTTTTATATTTTTTTATAAATGGTAAGTAAGGCAAGTTAAAAACTGTCAATTTGGTAATCTAATAACCAATCAAAGTTTTTCTACAATTAATAGTTAATAAAAAATAAATACCCATGTTGCTAATGTTGCTAAATAATAAAACAAAAACCAACGTTGGTTAATTTCTTTACCTTTTACTTTTTTATAGGAAGTTACTTTCAAAAAATTTAAATAATAAATTTAAATACCGAATAATATATAATGCACACACCTACGTGAGTTGATTCTGAATAATAAATAATAAGTTTAATAAATTTATACGATTGGTTAGAAATGTGATGCACGCTATAAAAAATGTCAAGTATGACGATAAAAAAGGGATGTAAGAAAAGGATCAATCCCGTCGGAAAATTGTCAATTTTTGCCGGACGTGTAAATCGTTAGGGTGACCAACAATTTTTATGCAAACAAAATATATGCACCGAAATTAACAACAACGAATTGACAATGGGACGTGGAGACACGCTGAAAATAAATTTAAATAATCCACTCCCTTCATGTTTAATGATCGAATGATACAGATTCTAACTAGCTACTTATTTGATACGATAACAGTAATACTCTCGTTTATAAAAGTTAGTTATAAAGTGGTGTGCTAAATATTAAGCAAAGTACTAATCTTGTTCTCTCTCTCTCTATATATATATTTAATCTCCCTAACTAGCGTTAACCTGATATTTAGGTCAATAGTTTCCATTTCCATGAGGCCTGATTTATTTAGATAAACTTCACATAATTATCGTAAAAAAAAAATTTAATACTTTGATCCTTTGAAGCTAGGAGGGAACGAAGAAGGACCGTGACTTGAGCGTTTATAAGTGTAGGGGATGCATTTATACTAAATGCACATGCTAAAGCCAACCCACTTGTCGACGTTAATACACAAAATTAGTTCCTAATAATATTAATAATTAATAATTAAAGCCCACCACATGGTCTTGCTCTTGCCTAATACATCAACCGACAAAAAAGGTTGACCCACACCCACCTCACATGGCTTGCTTTTTTTTCCCCTTACATCAATAATTCAGTTCGAAAGAGGAAAAAAAATAATGAGAAGACCCCAACTTTGTTATCATTAATTGCAAAAAAGTTTAGACAGGAGCTTTATTTGACCCGAGTCCGACCGCGAATAAAAGTTACAACTAATCAACAATCAACGGTCATAAATCTCAGTTACACTCACACAGCAGATCCAACGGTCGATGGTGTCATCTAAAGCCCTTTTGACACCATCTCAACCGTTGGATCTAAGATCCTCATGATCCCTTCGATGCCCCACTACTTATAGACAAAAGCAAGAAAGAAATAAAAATCACATATATTATGTATGTCCTTGTTTTCCCCGACATGTGCATCTGTAACGTTCAAATTCATGTCCACGCACACACACCGAACCCACGAAGCGCTTCGATCACACGCTCGCGTGGACAAAAAGCGCGTGGGGCCCAACTGCCATCGATTTCCCTCACACGAGGAATAACTCGCCCTAGGCCGTGTCCCCTCTCATGCTGTCTAAAGAAAGAAAGATTATATAAACTTCCATCGCTATAAAACTAAAGCTGTAAGAGTTTCAATCTCATCTATTTGACTTCATCTCTCTCTACATTCACAAACTAAACAAAAAGAATTTAAGAGAAAGCAGATATTAGAAGGCCATGGGCTTCGATGATAACGATTTGTTGAACAACCTCAAGGCCACCGAGCTGAGGCTGGGCTTGCCCGGAACAGAAGACCAATCCCATCAAGAAGAATCATCGTCTTCGTCGTCAGCGTCAGCGTCTTCTTCTTCCAAGAATGGTAATAACAAGAGATCCTGCGACGTCGCTGCTGCTGCTGCTGCTGACGCCAGAGCTCCAAAGTAAAGCCTTTTATTCCTTTTTTTCTGTTCAAACACTACGTAATACACTAATCATCGGACGATCATTTTTGCTGATATAATTTTTTTTTGCGTTTTTACTTCAGGGCACAGGCTGTCGGTTGGCCGCCGGTAAGATCTTACAGGAAAAACGTCGTCGTTCATCAAAATCCCGAACCTGAAGGCTCGGGGGCTCTTGTGAAGGTGAGCTTCGATGGTGCGCCGTATCTGAGAAAGGTGGACCTCGGCGGCTATAGGAACTACGCCGATCTCCTCCGGGCCTTGCAAAACATGTTCAAATGCTCCGTGGAAGAAGGTGAATATGCGCTGACGTACGAAGACAAAGATGGTGATTGGATGTTGGCCGGTGATGTTCCGTGGGAGATGTTCGCTTCTTCTTGCAAGAGGCTGAGGATCATGAGAGGCTCCGAAGCTAAGGGCTTCGGGTCATCTTTGTAGATAGATATAGAATACATACAGAAAATAGAGATCGTCGATTGATGTGCTTGTTTTGTTAGGCTGAGCAAAGCAAAAAAGATGTATTTTTTTTTTCTTCCGAACTTGTAATTCATAGATTTCACAGAATTATACTGTATTTTTCATATTTTATGTTTGATGTATGCAATTTTTTTCTTCACCAACGCCATTTGAAGGCTTATTATTAGCTTGGCTTTTTTACATGCATCCATAGTTGACCCAGGTTTTTCGATCGAGTTCTTCGTGAAAAAGAAAGGGACAAAAAGACCATTTTGCCCCTCTGGAAGTTTTTAATATTTTGGGCCCAAATAAAAAATAATGGAGCATTAAATGGGTCGGGCCGGGCCTTTTATGGTCTTGTGTCGACCACATGGCATTGAGCGAACCCAATAAACACAGCTTGGATTTGTACGGATTTCTTCTATCCTAGTGTTCGATTCGCGTTTGCGGCTCCTTGCCTCTGGTCTTCGGCTCAGGATCGTTGAAATTAACGGAGAAAATGCTTCGCCGTCTCGCCGCTCAGCGCCTCCTTGAGATCCGTCAGGCGTTCCGTCAATTCCCGCAGGTGCTTTCCCCTTGTGATGTTCTTCCCTTTTATCCTTTTTGTTTGTCTTAATTTAGCTTCCTATTACTTGGATTCGTTAAATGGGCGGAATGATTGTTTGGTGCAGGCGCGATCATTCTCAACTGCGTTGAACTATGTAAGTTGATTGGTTTTGTTGCTGCTATTATTCTAAGATATTGCCTCTTTTGTGCTTATTTTGCTTCACTTTGTTTTTTTCTTGTTTGATCTTTGGGTATGGGTTTTTTTTTTTTATGCAGCATATCGATTCTCCGGACAATAAATCGGAGTTACCGTGGGAATTTACTGAATCTAACAAAGAAAAGGTCAGCTATGCGCGTAATTTTCCAGAATTCTCTTGAAGCTTTGCTCTGTATGATGAAAATGGAGTTACTGATTATTGTTTTTTATATTAAATTTCTCATCATACACGTACGTACCATCACGATGGTTTTTACATGAACTCGTTTGGCATTTGAGTGCTAAGTAGCTGAATGTAGCTGACAACGGTGAGAAATATGTTCAAATAGGGCAATTTCTTAGGCCTTGGTATAGCTCTACGTTGTAGATGTGTGCATTTGGGATCAATTAGTTCGAATTCATTTGTCGAGTATCTGTTCTGTTTATCTGAGAATCAATCCTGGCTAATTGGGTCATACATAGGTAGTAGTTTAGCACCCAATTGGGTTCTTCGTAGAGTTTAATTATGTATTTTTTTCAAAAAATAATTCATAGTTTAATATGAAATATCAAACACTTTCAAAGACATAAGATTCATCAAGGTTCAAAAGAGATGTAAATTTTTCAGTAAAATCTTTCAATTCGTGGTTAATATTTTGTACATTTCTTTAATATTCGCAGGTTAAGGAGATATTGTCCAACTACCCATCGAACTACAAGCAATCTGCTGTGATTCCTTTGCTTGATCTTGCACAACAGCAACATGGAGGTTGGCTTCCTGTTTCAGCCATGAATCACGTATGTTGGTACTAACAATGACTTCTTTGTTATGGATAACATGATTCAACATATACAGCAGAGGGTTGTGTTTTTTATATGATTTTGGTTGAAAACCGCTGAACTTTCATGAATTTTTTCTCAATCATGAATCAAGGTTGCTAAGATCATTGAGGTTGCCCCCATTCGTGTGTATGAGGTAGCAACATTCTATTCGATGTTCAACCGTGCGAAGGTAAAGTTTTTCATTTTCCAGATGACTGATGATCAATTGCCGGTTTATAATAACCTGTGAGTCATTTAAGTTCCATTTTTGCAATTTTTAAGGTTGGTAAATACCATCTTTTAGTATGTGGGACAACTCCTTGCATGATCCGCGGTTCTAGAGGAATCGAAGATGCATTGCTGAAGCACCTCGGAGTAAAACGCAACGGTGAAGCCTTTAAATAAGATGCCCGATACTACGTTTTGCAATATATGTGTAATCTTACGTGATCCCTTTTCTGGTTTTAATTCGAAACCCCCCATGATGCCTTTTGCAGAGGTAACTAAGGACGGTCTTTTTTCTGTCGGAGAAATGGAATGCATGGTCAGTGTTTCACTAGCCAAGAATCTAAATATTACATCATTGAACCCTGTAATATTGAGTGATGCATGTGTAGGGATGTTGTGTGAATGCTCCGATGATTACAGTTGCTGACTACTCTAATGGATCCGAAGGATATACTTACAATTATTACGTATGTCGCATTCCTGTTTCAGTTCATTGTCATTTTTGAATAATTGTGCCTAATGCATCGTATTATGCAAAAGCAATCTCTTTTTTTCTCTGTTTATTTACAGGAAGATCTTACACCAAAACGTGTGATAGAGATTGTTGAGGCCTTGAAGAGAGGAGAAAAGCCCCAGGTAACACAATTTTTTTGCTCTATCTGATTTATTGATCAAAGTTATTGCCGGAAAAGAAAAAGATACTACATTTTTATCGACTTTTTATTTGATTTATTCAGCGTGGCACACAAAATCCGAACCGCATCAATTCTGGGCCAGAAGGCGGGAACAAGACGTTGTTAGGCGAACCTAAGGCACCTTCGTGTCGGGATCTCGATGCCTGCTGAACTGAACAAAATCATTTTTGTTCAATTCTAATAAATTATCCATATGTAAGAATTTTTTTCTTATTCAATAAGAATCAGAATAGACAAAAATCTGATGACGTAGTAGATAGTAAGAGTGAAATCTCATCTTAAGATGCTCTCTTCTTATTTGCTTTGTTTGCTGAATATGCATGTTTGAATTCGATTAGTGTTCATGTAGGGCACACGAGAAGAGAAAACATGTATCTTTCTACACTCCGTCTCTAGTTTTAGTATAAATTTCTCCCTTCTTCCTCCATCAATGGATGTTGTGGGATTTTATTTTATTTCTTTTTGTTGTCTTTCTCACTGCACCTTTTTTGCTTGGTATCTCTTTTTCTGGTTCTTCATGTTTTCTTCCAGATTATTATGTGTTCTTTGTTGTTTTAGTTTTTCTTTTGATAGTTTGTCTCTTGATTGAGATTCTCCCCATTTTGCTGTCGGAAAGAAAAAAGAATTCGATTTGTATTCAATTTTAGAATGAGGAGGGCTGAGCTTAGGCCCATTTATTATTTGTAGGCCCACTTGGCCCGATAACGAATGAAGGAATTGAGGAAAGAAAATATCTCGTGCTTCAGCCGCCAAAAAAATTTCACCAAATTCAAAACGCACAATCTAAAGAACATAAATTTACTTTCGAATATCTACGAGCCCAAATCCTCAACTATCTCGTCTTTAATCTTTCGCGACCGGCTTCGAGTTCGAGTTGTTGTGGTGAGCACATAGCGATTTTTTTTTTATCCTGTTTGCTTCTGTTGTATCTGCGTTGTGTTTTCGACGTTTTGCGTAACTTTTTGAGATCTGAATATGTTTCCGATGGTACGTTGTTGATTTATACCTTAAATTTTACCAAGATCTGTTTTTCGGAAAGGGAACGACATGGTTGAATGTGCTGCGTATGCTTGTACGCGTACTTTTTTTTCTTATCTTGTAAGATCCTCTTTGTGGTTTAGAAGCAAGTAGTTTTTCAGGCATAACATGAGATGTTTGAGATGTTTTCCCCAAGATCCACGCCTTGTAGTTTCTCTGTTCGATCCTTTCTCATAGGCAATATTTAATCTCTCTTAATTGAATGAGAAACGTTCCTCTTGTTAAATGATGTTTGACTTCAGCATCTGTGAAAATAGTTGTAATGTAAGCTTAGTGCTCTCTGTATTTACAGAAGTGTTGAAAAGGTGAATAATCCATAACTTGCGATTGTTTTTTTACTTTTTTCTATAATTGTGGTTAAAGGAGAAAAGAGAAGGACAATGGCTGGAAAAGGTGGAAAGGGTCTCGTTGCTGGAAAGACAGTGGCTGCTGCTGCGTCGGGTAATAAAGATAAGGACAAGAAGAAGCCGATGTCTCGCTCTGCACGTGCTGGCCTTCAGGTATAATACTTCATAAATAAATGTTTGATTCTTATAACTAGTTAACAGTTTGTGAAATATCGAATTGCTTCCTTTTCTTGTGGATATTTTAGCCAGTTCATCTAAGAATTGCAGTTTTGATAATTTTCTTGACATCCAATCTTTTTAGAAACCGAAACTTCTGTTACTTCCTTAGATATTGATATCTGTTTCCTCACTTCAACATCGAATCAACCCAACTCCAAGATATGCGTCTGTGTGTGTGTGTGTGTGTGTGTTATTAGAACTCTATATTTGTTGTCATGCAAGTGATCATGTGAAGTTTTATACTGAACAAACATTTTGCCAATTGTCTCATATATTCTGAAACTGGAAACTTTGCTATTATGCTAATACTTCTGCACCACTTATGTAATTATTTAAAAAGATTTTACTCTGTCATGTTTAAAAGATTAGAGCTACACCATTTCTCAATGTTGGGAATCCTTTTCATTCATGAAAATGTGCCTTGATAATGTTGTTACATCACAAAATGTTGGCTGACTTTTATATATATCTGCATATTTCTTTTTTCCATGGGATGCTTAGTTTCCCGTGGGTAGAATCCACCGCCACCTCAAGTCAAGAACCGCCGCTCACGGCCGAGTAGGAGCCACAGCCGCCGTTTACTCAGCTGCAATCCTCGAATATCTCACAGCAGAAGTGCTCGAATTGGCTGGAAACGCGAGCAAAGATCTCAAGGTGAAGAGGATCACACCGAGGCACCTGCAGCTGGCAATTCGTGGAGATGAGGAGCTTGACACCCTCATCAAGGGAACCATAGCCGGTGGCGGTGTGATCCCTCACATTCACAAATCCCTCATCAACAAAACCACCAAGGAGTAAGTGAAATGATTATCAAGGGTATGTCCTTTAATCCTTTGTCAGTGACTGATTAGTGTTAAGCTCTGTTCTTTTGGTACTTCCTAGTTTTATATTAGGCTCTGCAAGAACAGTTTGAATCATTGGGATTTGTGTAGTTGTGTTTGAATCGCTGACTTTGTTTTCTAGTTTCTTATTTTTTTTCGTTCGTGATTTTAATTTCTGTTGATTAGGATGTAACTGGAGATATGCACATGCTATAATCTTATAAACTCCATAGTATGTGTAGGAGTAAGAATGATTTCGTCATGTTCTTGTAGAAGCAAAAGATCTGATATGTTTTTTTTTGCGTCTTGTAACAAAATTTCCATTGAGATGTCATCCTATTTACATGTTCTACTTGATGATGAAAACAACCCATGATGTTTTTTACCTTGGAAACGAATATTTCCATTGTTATGCAAGCGAACGATGCTAAAAAGTAATTCGATGAGAAAGAACACACAAATACTTATTCGTTCTAGCTAGAAATTTCTTTGGAAGAAAAAAAAAAAGAAAGACGCTCTAACTTTAGTGAAAAAATAAATAAATTTTACCTGGCACAGGCCTTCTTTTGTACAAGTATGAGGAAAATCTGATATTTGATTTTTTCCATTGACGGATAGACATTGCACAAATGACCTAAATAAGGAGTGGAGTGTTCCAACAAATAATAAAGGTACCCAAGAAAAATGCAAAATTAAACTTAGCTAGCCATGATCAATATTAAAAATATTTTTTGTAATAATCGCTAGTAACGGCGTGACATTAGATTAGGTCCACATCAAAAGCACGTCAAAGACCCTCATTTTCAGAGCTTAAACCTCAAATAATCCGAATACTTAGTCCCTGGATTTAGCAGTAAAGCCAAGTCCTTTTTCTAATATCCCATCTCCCAATAAATAAATTAATATTACTTCTCACATGACAGCCCACGTTGCACTCGAGCACTTCATCAGTGACAGAAATAAAGCTTCTAATGCAATCATGAATTTATTTTTTTCAATTTTTACACCTTGCGAGAAAAGCTCAAAAGTGACCGTTACTCACCTTCATAATTAAATCACTAATAATCACCCTTAATAAACAAATAAAGGAAAAACCGAAAAAATAAAAGAGACACAATTAGTCAAACTACAAAGCGGGAAACAACAAAAAGCAACCAAATTTAATAACAAGACTTCAGAAAACTAACTTCCTCCTTGGCCATGAAGAACTAGGGGACGACGATGACACTACCATAATGTTTCTTCTAGTTAATGAAAATTCAGCAATAGCATCGCTTATTAAATCCTTAAATATCATCCTCTCGATGTCCAAAACCGAACTCGACACCTCAGCGTAGCAATCCCTCCATCCATTCAAATCATCCCCAGCAAAGTCTTCCTTCAAAACACCGCATATGGCCTCAAAAAGATCCTCGGGTTTTTCACGATCCTGAAGCTTTCGAAACTCCAACAAAATTCTATCCACGGAATCACAATTCAAAAAAAAAACAGCTTTCCACGGGGGCAGTTGCTTGTTTCTCTCAATTATTTCGTTGATCACATCGAAAGTGAGCTTCCTTTGCAGCTTGGAGACTTCGGAGGAGGAGGTGTTGAATCCCTTCAGAAACTGCTGCTTTTCAAGAAAGGAGAATAATGTTTCTGAATTTTCGTAATGGGATGCTCTTATGATGATGTCTGAGATGTAAGAGTGATCGATGTCTTCGTGTTTGGTTCGTATTGGGGAGATTGCTGGGCTCCATGGCTGCTCGTCTTCTGCTTCAAACAAGAAAATATAATGATTAAAAAATTCTCAGGGATTATTTATTAAGATGATGAGAGGAGAGGAGAGGAGACATCGATTTAATGACAAGCACATGGTAATAATAATAATAATCAGTCAAAAGAACTCAAAACTCCCCCAACTGGGATTTTTCTCTGGCATGGAATTATAGTTGAAAAGCCAATACTTAAAAAAGCCATCATTGTCTCACTCATCGGGAAGCTGCCTCCTAATAAATAAGCCCCAACTGGGAAACAACTGCCCTCTCCCTGAGTTAGGACCACACAGAGAAAGCGATGCTGTGGTCATCAGTAGTACGTTTAGCAGACAAAAGTGGGCTTAATTATTGATCAAATATCAGATCTTTGGTTCCACATATCAAGAACAATACAAGGCCCCAGTAATTACTGAAGCAAAAGCGATGTCGTTTTGAAAGCTCAATGGACCGGACCAACCAACCTCATTTGATTTGACTCTACTTCGGTTTTACCCAACAATATTATCAGGTAAATAAATACCTTTAAGTTCGATGTGGCGCCTCGTTGTGACCGGCGAAGGTGTGAAAGAGTCGTCTTTGTAGAAAGAAGAATCAAGAACGGAGACGGGGCTTGGCTGCATATCCGATGACGTCGTCATCTCGGAGATGCTGCGAAGCAACTTGGCAGATCTCTCTAGAATATTCTTCCCGTCTCTGTATTCTTCAGTTTTGGACCTCTGCGTAAAACGAGTGAACTGCTTTGTTAATCAGCCCAAAAAAAATGTATGTTAATGGAAGCGCACATGGTATGATATGATAATACCTCGGTATCAGTTGAAGTGGAGTAGCTGTAGTCGGAGAGAGAAGAGGACTCGTCCTCCGCAATAATTGTGGTGATGTTGGCCGGTTTTTCTTTCCGATAGATCTCAGCCGTTGGTTTCTTGCACCTCGGGGATGGGCTGTTGCCGGCCGTCTGATCCTGGCCGGTTCGTCTTGGAGTTAACCGAGGAGAATTAACCGGAGAGACCCGTCGGTTGTCAGCTGCTTGATTTACTCTTCTCCTCTGTACGTCCACACTCAACGGATAAGGTTTGACCAAAGAGTTTGACCGGCGGTTGCCCTCATTCCGACCAACGGTTTTAACCGGACTCGATGCGTTTCTCTCCCGGCGTGGACTAATCGACGGTGAAATCTCGCCGGAGACTCCATAGCTCCGGCGAGGCTGACTTCTGTAGCTCTTAGGCGATGAATCCCTTCCAAATCGACCATCATTAGGCGGGGTTGAATAAGCAGGTGATTTCGATGATTTCACCGCCACCGCCGGAGATTCGTCGTAGACGAAGTTACGGCGTTCGATCTGGTTCTGAGAGTGCAAAAGCCCCTTCAGCTGCAGAGCTTCAAGGATTTGCCTCAGCGCCTCCAAATCCTTCGGAGGCTGGTCGACGAGGCCTCGCATCCTGAATCTGCTCTCGATTTCACCGTGATTGCGACTCAAGTTCGTCTTCTTCGGCTCGGGAAAAACGTCTCCTGTGTAAAAGAAGCACTTACGCTGATGAACTGTAGCTGCAGAAACCTGCCTGGTATCTTTCCCAATCGGATCTGCATCTAATGAAGCTTGTTGGTCCTTGAACCTATTAAGGTTGCTGTTGAAGTCTTCAAATCGAGAGAAGAACAGATCCTTCGCAGCTCTGGAGTCCGACGCACATCGACGCAGCTCCGGCTCCGTTGTGGATGCGTCCAACGGCGGCGGCGGTTCGAGCCCCATGAGCCGAGCGATGACGCTAGGAGAACGATTTTGATGCTGGTTTTCTTCGGTTGTCGTAGCTGCAGAGCCGTCGTCGGTGTTAGCTGTTGTACGGATGGCTTTTGGCCGGAGGCAACCTTTAGAGTCCGTAACGGCACGGCTGTCAAGGGAGAGCCTCGGCGCTTCTTTGCCGAACTTCCACGCAGATCTCGCAGCGCCGGCGTTCAGTGCGATGGTGATCGGGACCTGCGATTTAGGTTGGATTGACTCTGCCGGCGGCGACGGTGGCGGAGACGGTGGTGTTGATTTTTCAGATTCCGACGTCGTCGTCGTCATTTCAGTGGCCTGGAGAAATACATACAAACGAATCGTAAACATTATCCATACGTATCGTTATATCAGTTTAAATGGAGATTACCGGTGAAGAAGGGAGGCTTTTGGCGGAGGAATAGAGGCGCTTGGTGGTGGAGATGTGGTGGCGATCGAAGAGCTGGAGGAAACCAGCCATACAACCCATGTGCTTCTGTATCTCCCTCTCCATGTTCTGCTCGCTCGCCACCGCTTTCGTCATCTTCCCGGCTGCTGACGTAATCGCCCTTGCGCTGCGCAGATCCTGTATCTGACGAAGTTTACGTTACATCTGAGATGAGCGTTCTTTTTACCTCTCTCTCTCTCTCTCTCTCTCTGAGCTGAGCTTTAATGTGATAACTCCCGCTTTCTGCTCTTTTTAAAGAGGGGGAAGGTGAACGACCGGGGTTGGTTGGGTCGGGTATACTCACGGGTCGGGTACTTTTTTGTTTTAAACGGGTGGTGTTGAAATGACGAATATAACCCTCATGGGCAGTGGTGGCAGTACTTATCCTTGCGTTTCAGAGTGCACCGTCCCCTGGGCTGCGTGTGCTACGTGTCACCTCGCCGGCGTGCTAATGAATCTGAAACTTCAGCGAATTTTTATTTATTTCCTTTAATATAAATACGAACTCTAATAGGTGTATTACAAACAAAATAGATTAATTTAAATATATATTCACGAAGTACCTAATTTATATGGCGACGCTTATTCAGCTCCATGCCATGTGGAATCCACTTGCATTTATAACGGCTAAAGACACTTGACACTAAATTTTATCTCATTTTAGCAAGAAACATTAATAGTAAGCGTTAGCCTTGATTTATATATATAGTTCTCACGTGACGCAATTATGAGACAGTGGAGACTCGTAATTCATGATGAGATGTAATAACACAATTCACGAGAGGGACGTTGGCTGATTATATAATATGACAAAATAAAATATATTGATGTGAACTTGCCCTTTATAGATCGACAGAGATCATTTGCGTTGGGGCATATAAGCTTACAAGTGACATCTAATTAAAACCTTATAAAATACTTTTCTATACGTGAAAACTACGACTGTGTCCGTCATCAATTTAGTTGTATTATTGGCTTTTTTTTTTTTTTTGACAGATCAGTATTTAATTTTCTGTCAAAGAAAAAAGAAAATAAATAACGAAGCAGAAGAAGAAGCTGACAACCAATGTGCTTTGCTTCTTCGATTATCAATTTATCTTCCCCGAGTGAAAAAACGGCTATTTTTGTGTCTATTTAATACTAACATGGCTTCTGCCATGATTTTCCATGAAACAAATGCTCGACCTTACGTTACAGTCTTCACACATTGATGCGTCTAATTATAAAGAATTAAAAGCTTTTTTATTTGATTTTTTTAATCTAATATTAATTGGCAAGACAACGATGGTAATATGAGACTGGAATTCACATTTATTTCTCTATTTATTACACGCATCATGTCTTTTGTTGCCCAAGCAAACATTGACCAGGATTTAATCTTCTCGTACTTTTTGTTTCCCTTGAAACATGTATAAAACCCTCGGCCATTTTCCCCATCTCTTCGTCCTATATATTATTGTATTTAATTATCATTAGTCCTTATATATCGTGGTGGGACGTGACTATATCCTACAACAGTATAGTAGTAAGTACTGTTGTCTGTGTTTATTATTATTTTCTTTCTAAATTTCTTGATGGATTAGAATTCAAGATATCACAATAGTTGTTTTCATATTTATACGAAAGAAACAAAGGTGAAAGGGGCAAGTTTTATTAGTAATTGATGGCGAGCAATAGACACATTGTGGTCTCGCTCTCATTCTTAAATTGAGATCATGTTGTGTCAATTGAAATTGCTTTCCATTAAAAATTTTGTACCGTGACGAATTCATTGCTTGTGTCTAGTACAGTCCTTTTCTTGGTTCATAGTCATTGAATATGCTATGTATCATAATGAGTGACGTGTAAAATCTTTTATGGACTTCAAAGATCTGAATATATATATATATATATATATTCGTAATGCTTAATTATTTTTTTAATCCCATATTTGGTAGAGTGATATTCTAAATTAGATAGTGATAATTTTAGGACAACTTTCGAAATTGAAACAAATGGCAACTTAATTTATTATTGTACGTTTAAGACGATAAGTTTAAAAATTTAAGCAATTTGAGGACTATTTAATTAATTTTGAAACTAATTGTCCTAAAATTACAACATTTAGTATAAGTATGTGATCAATTTGCTTTAATTTTTAATTTTTAAGCTTATTGTCCTGAAATATCAAACCTGGGTCTTGAAATATTATTACCAAGTCGTATTACTGATTACGAAATTAAAAAATATATATAAAGATCTTTTTGTCAAAATGAAGAGTTGTGGAGGTTTGGTATATGCGAACTAGTTATATATTTTATCAAGCTCCCCATGACCGATAATATTAGATATTTAATTAACCTACTGACTACGGTCCCCCGGCTTCGTGGATTAACGGGAAAGCAGCTTTACATGGAAATCATATTAAATTTCTATTTACATCTATTGCTTGTAAGATCGTCAAAAATATATCTAACCAATTTGTTCGGTTGGTCTTACCAATTTGTCTGGGTTTTTCGATGGATTCATAAACGAGAATAAATATATGTGTATATATATATATATATATATATATATTGCCATTCCAGAGGAGTATATGAATTTCAGCAGACATTGTCTCCTGTTAATATATGTGTGTGTATCGTGATATTGATTCAATGCATATGTCTCACATGTGAAGGGAAGAATCATTAACTGTACTTTATATAATACTCCATATATACAAAAAAATTTACCGCAAATAAGTTTTATTGATTGGTTAAAAGCGCATTTGGGAATGCTGAAAACAATGATGAACATGGATGATGATTATGATTCCTCTGAATTTAAGTTAATTGGACACACATCGAACACTGCCATAAACATTTGTGAAGATTCTCATCTCATCTCTTTCTATATAAATACACACCTACATATATACACACAAACATATATTTATATTTATATATATATATTATAATTTTCTCTTGTTTGACCGGAATAGTTTTATAAAAGAATTTAGAAAATAAAAGAGCACGTATGGACGGCCCCTTTTCTTTTTGATGGAATAAAGCTGTAAAAATCATGTGTGTGTATAAAATATTTATTCCACGTTAAATGTGAAAGTAAATTATCCCAAGTTATTTGAACTTTTACTTGAAAAAGTTTTAGCTTCGAGCTAAAAATCTTCGTAATACAATATTGAGTCCTAACCCTACAACATTCACGTATGCCACGTATTTACGTACAAGTTATAAGAATACTTACTAACTTTACTATTATGGTTCGTGTAAGAATATAGCACCAATCAAATACTTCAGGAATGAATGAGTTTTTTTTTTTCATACGCTGTCATATTTGTCATGTAGCGTAAGTGTATAGAATGTAAAATAGATCTACAATCTAATTAAATTAAGTTAATTGATTGAGAAGGAAAAAAGTATCGTTGCCGACAACGGTTAGTTGGATTAAAAAGATAAAATTATTATTATTATTATTATTATTATTATTATGTTATTATTTATTTATTATTATACTGTTATTATTATTATTATTATTTCGCGTGTGCACATGATGGTGATATAACTTTGAAGAAGCAGCCAAATACATTTTAAGATGCTAGGTTCATTTCATTCCCTAACTGCTCTATTAGTTTATCACGTGATTCCTAATTACTACTACCTTGTGAATAGTTTACCATCATATCAATTACATTTTCCCCAGTTTTTATTAATCCATAACAAAGCGAACATTGTTTATAATTGTTATCGGATGAAAAGAGTCCCTATTGACTATCGTAGGAGCAAACTTTCACGTGAATAAAGGAATTATATTCCCAAATAGTTGGTGCCAAATATTTAGTTCTTCTTTTAATCGAATATACCTCCAAATAACAGAGAATCTCAAATGCCCTACAGCATGTTAGACCACTTTTAGAATATAATATCACAGTTTTTCAAAAAAGAAAAAAGAAATTTATATATAATATATATATATATATATTTATAACATAATGGAGAAATAAATCAAGAAAAAAATTAAGAAAAATACCTTATATAAAAGAATACAGGGGTAACAATGACAGATGGGCCAAAAGGTGGACAAAGTTAAATGTACTGCACGGAGTACAACGCTTGAAGGCGGTGGTGCTTAACGGTCCTCTAAGCTTCTTTTTTTTTTTTTTCTTGAAATTATTAAGAATAAATAACTATTGAAGTTTTAATTCTCCACTTCCCTCCACTATACTTGGGAGTCGTAACATAAGTATGTATGTGCTGCCAATTTATTTTACGATGCCAAGGTGTTCAACACAGTAGCATATCGTATTATCACGAGGTTTAAGCTTAGTTAGCATATAATATTCACCGGTTAAATAAATTAAAAGTCGTTAAATTTCGTGATTTAAACTTATGTGATGACGTCGCTACGGTCAATGCTGCGGGATTCTATGTTATCCAGTATTTTGGGCAGAGTTTGGCACTGAGCGCCTGACAAATTATTAATTATTAATAATAAATTATGATAATGGTAATTAATACTTTCATGTCCATGTATAATATACCCGCCTGAATAAGAATGGGTTATTGGGCCGATAGAGCCCAATAACAAGAATCCGCCCATGGTTACATAAAACAAAGCCCTTAAGTGACGTGGACGGTACAAGTTTTTTCCTTTTAACCCAGGAGACCCTTATTCGTTTCCCGGTTAAGATATCTGGTTTTCAACCAGGAGACGCGTGTTCGATTCCCGGCATCCGAAGTTTTTTACTTTTTATTTTTGTTTTTTTATTATAATTTTAATAATAATTATATATTTGCGGTCCGAGAAAAAGGACTCGGGGAGTGGAAGCGATTAGCGAAGGCCGAACCTAAGAGACAACAGGGTAGATTTGTTAATGAAAAATGGAAGAGTCCCTGCAAATTCGCAGATTCCACGAGACTCCACCGGCCGAGGAATTTGCTGCTCAAATTGAATCTAAAAATGTCCCTGCGGTGATTGTTTCGTCATCAGATGATCATATTTTCTGATTCGCTAATGGTGCAGGAACATTAAACTCGGATATTTAGAGTTTTGATTTTTTTTTTACTGTTTTTTTGTAAGGTTTTTGCTGGCTGCGCGAAGAATTGGAAGGCGTTTTCTAAGTGGAACGTCGAAAATGCAGGTCTCGAATATCTACAGGTAAGATTGAAAATCACCTTGTAGTTTAATAGTTACCATTTGTATGCGAAGTGTTGGTGAATTGTGTGTACCAGGATATTCGTGCTGTCTTCTATTGACATTTCAATGAATAGGTTTAACCAGAATGAAAGTATTGCATCGATCATGCTGCAATGGAAGACTATAAACGGCTAAAATCACGCCCTTTTCCCCAGTGATTTAGGTTGATCTTACATGCTATAAGCAATTGTACGAAGTCATGCATGCTCAATGTAATGTGCTTTTGTGCTTGGAGGTCTTAATTCCTTCACCGAACTGATTATCCTTGAATCTGGATTAAGATAAATTTTTTTGGTGGTTAGATGTTTACTGAAATGGTTGATATTAGTGTTTAGGATAAGTGTGCAGTTGTGCCTCCTTGCATACATAATTGAAATGATTAGTTGCTATCGTCTATCTGAAATTAATGCTGCACCTGGGAATAGGAATTGGCAGGTTTATCGACAGTGGAGGCTATGGTGTCTAGATCGGCACCTGTGTTTAATGGGGATATAAGAAGGCATGAACGGGTGAGGGTTGTGCATTGTTACCTGTTGTCGTACGCGTATTAGTTTATTTTTGTATAAAATAGAATGTAGTAATTAATATTTATCCTATTCACTACTGATAGGTGGTATTGCCATTTTCAACCTTTATTGGGTACTGCAAAAATGTTCTGAAATTAGAGGATAATGCGAAACCCCCCATTTCTAAATCAAGGAATCATAAGAAACCAGTGTCGGATACTCGAAAAGACGATCCCATAGTTGGAGGAGAAGCACCCGAGCAAATATATTTGGCGCAGGTAGTACGTCAATAAGATGTGTTTAAGTATACCATCGAGCTTTTATGTCACGTGGTCTTCTTGCTTGAACCTTGTATCGTTTCATTCTATGTCTTGAACTAAATGATGAATGTGAGAACATAGATTTTTATAATGCCAATGTCTCGTCTATTAAGTTAGAAGTTGTAGCATACTTTTTTTAAGACAATATCTTCAACTGTAGTCCCCAAACCCCATTTTAAATGATCTATGCTTGGAGACTGGCATACTTAGTTAAATAACTGCTCTAACTTGAATTTTTACCTCTATTATTATTTATTTGTAGATTTTTGTCAGCACTGAAAGAATATGCATAGGTTTGGATGGGTAAGATTGATCTGTTGTGGTGTATGTGTAATCACTCAATTATAATCATGGCTAGTTGAAACATGACAATGTTATATTTCTTCTTTTTATATCTGTTCGTATATCTAGGTATTAATGTTCATTTTCTTGAAAAAAAAAAAACAGTAACTGAATTCTATGATTCAGGTACCCATTATGAATCCTGAGAATGAGGAAAAAGTTCAGCTTGAATCCCTGAGAAAAGATGTTGAAATGGCATGTAATCTTATTGTGCATTTCTGTGCTCCTTTTATTGAAACCGTTATCCAATTATTTATATCTGTTGCAAGCATGATTGTGAAATGCATGCTTACTTGGTCAGCCTGCTTTTCTTGAGGGCAAAATGTTAGCTTCTGTGAATCTGTGGATGAACAATGCTAAAAGCAGATCGACTACTCACTATGATCCGCACCACAACCTTTTGTGCATCATTTCTGGATGTAAACAAGGCAAGTGGTATCTTATTACGGAGATGAAATTTTTCAATCAATAAATTTGTCTAAATACGTGCTTTTGGGAACTGATTACTCAGAGAAAATTCGTGTTTGATTTTTAGGTTTAAGATAATATATTCAAATTTAAGCACGATGTCTGATCTAACACCAAGTCCACTGTCTAGTGCCTTCTTGCATATATTATAAGATAGATGAGATGATGAAGATTTCCGCTTTGAATTGTCTGCCTTACATCTTGTTATTTCTGACATTCTTTTATGTGCATATGTGATGCATTTCTGGAAAAAACGACCTTTCATCAGTGATTTTGTGGCCTCCTTCTGCATGTTCGTTGTTATATCCGCTGCCCTTATATGGAGAAGCCTCAAATCACAGGTACACTTTCGCAGTTGATTATCATCAACTGCGGATTGATTTTTTACCCTGCCCTACTTCTATTATTAGATTTTATTTTCTCTGATCGTTAAGTTTCATTTTTTCAGTGCTATTGCTTTAGAAAACCCCGACTTTAGTCTCTATCCAAGAGCAAAGTCAATGGACAAGTACTCGCAAAAGGTTATCCTTCATGCAGGCGATGCTCTTTTCATTCCTGAAGGGTGGTAATGTAGCTTTCCCTGCTGATGTTGAAGACTTCTAATTATATTATTATAATCTTCTTCTAATCATCTTTGGTTACCGTGTTTGATGGTGTACGCTATCTACTCTGCACTAGATCATATTTCTAGGCTTTTTACCGCATGAGGTTGGAGAAAATGGGTGTATTTTGGATTCATTTACATCAACTTTGAGGACTTACAAACAATTTACAATTCTGAAAATTGTTTTCTCTCTTTCCTAAGACAAAAGCACTGTTCATATTCTGTTGTGGTATGAATAGTCCTGAAGTCTATATGTTGCTACAATTTTTTCCAGTAGCTGAAGTCTGTGTTTAACAGTGTTCCATGGCTTTGATACTTGCTTTCTTAGAGATTTTGAGATGATATCTATCTACAGCGTACTCATACCTCCTAAAATCAAACACGCTATACATTGTAGGTGATCAAAAGCTACCATGTTGACGAATATTGATGATGAAATTTCAAGGAATAATTGTTAATTAGTTAATGGCTTCCATGAAGTTATTTTGATTTTTTGGTATAACAACATTCTTCATCTTTTATCTCATATATTAGGTTCCACCAAGTGGACAGTGATAATTTAACCATTGCTATCAATTTCTGGTGGCGTTCAGACATGATGTCTCGCATGTTAGAACACATGGACGCATATTATCTTAGGAGACTATTGAAAAGGTTTTTTCTGTAACTTTTTTTTTATTAAATTATGTATAAGCTTCTCTCTTTCATTTGCTGACGATTTCAACTATGCAGGTTGACAGAGAAAGAAACGGTAAGGGTCCAACTGAACGTCTCCATCCAATTTCTATCACCATAGTGAAATTAAATATTGGTTATTTGGATGATAAAGCTATTTTTGCTTCCCATTTTGTTTTCCAACAATGGCTTTCGCTCACTCTTATCATAAATTTATGTGCTAAGCTTACTTTTCACATGCAATCAGGACAGGATCGGATGCTGTGTATGCCTTCTACAAATGTTGATAAAGAAGAGACAAGTGACAGTGGCATGTCCAAAAATAACAAAGGTCTCTGTATCTAATTTTTGCATTTTTGTTACAAAAGTACATGGCCTATATTGTTAGAGTTACTAGAAAACACTCCATACCCCTAATAGTTGGTTTATTGCACTCAGATGCTAATGATGCAGAATTATCAGACAATTACAAGAGCCGAGAGGATCTTGCGCAGAAGTTTGTAATACGCGAATTGGAACCTCAAGCACTCCATTCTCTTTATCAGCTCGTTTCATTGATCCATGACCGTGTTGGAAGGGACCCGCCAGCTGGCGACACGTCAGATCAGCACTCGGTCATTGGGGAGAAAGATGAAGGCAATAAATCTACTCCAACAGCTCTATATAATTTGGAAGAAGATCCCGTTGCTCATTTGATGTGGACTCTCGAGCCACATACCTTTCGCGACATCTTTATGTCCATGGCGGTGAGTTCACACTGAATCGTGAATTCGATTTGATATCTTATTCCTCGTATTATTATTGGTGAGAGATGCTAACACATGACCTTTTTATAGCACAATTTTCCTAGGACACTGGAGGCTCTTGTTTTGCATGCACTCTCCCCTGTTGGTGTAGAAGTTCTGACCAGGAAATTTGAACAGATAGATAAGATATTCGTGGAAGAAGACCGGTACTTACTTGATTATTTTCTTTTATGGTGATTAAAGTTGAGATTTTTATTTAGCCTCTATATACATACCACCCATTTTCTGATTACCTCGTCGCAGGAGTCAATTTTACCAAAAAATTTACGACGTGTTTGAAAATCAGTCATCAATCATGGATTCTTTTCTCAACGGAAAGGAGTCGTTTGCTTTTCAGGTATCCTATTTTCTTCCCTTTTTCTTCCCTTGTTTGGTCATTACATAATGCTCGAACTGTTGGAAGATTAGATAGGGGGAAAAATTTGTTTTCTCTTCCCATTTCTTGTTTCTTTCTACTGAAGAACTTATTTTATTGGTTGCTTTTTATGCTATGGTGGTTTTAGTAACACATACGTTTCTTTACGTTGTGAAGTGGATATTTCTTAACAGTCGTTTTTCTTTTATCTTCATTTATTGCAGGCTTTCAAGAATGTGCTGGATCAATATTTGGGTCTCAAAATTGATGATAGGACACCAATTGGCAAATGATAGCGACTTTGGTTTGAGTAAGTGGTTTATGTAATAAAATCAAAAATACGCAAAGCCCTCTTTGGCATGAGGTATTACTTTTGAAATGGGAAGATTGAATAGTCGACATCTTTTTTCACAATTAAATAGTAAAGTTTTAAATAGTTGAGGTAAAGGCTAACATTAATCGCTTCTACTTTAGTAAAAACATAAAATCATTTACCTTACTCTTTCATGTCTTCTTTCTTTGCTGATATGTTATTTTAATTATATACACGTTTCGTTGTGAGTTGTTATGATGCATAATAGTAAAGCACGTAAGAGAATTTTTCTACCTTCGTATTTTAAATTGATGAAAGGTTCTATTCTAATTAGATCTCACAAATGAAAAAGAATCTCCAGCTAGATTAGCCATTCTTACCTAATGCCAACCATTCAAATAATTTTGATTAAATTTAATTAGTTAGATACCACCGAATTTGATTATTTAAATTATGATTCATGTTTCACAACAAGATCCTAATCGCGGGCCCCTGGCATTTACAAATAATTGTTCTCAATAATTTGATTTTACCAAATAGTTACATATATGTATCATTTGTAAAGATTTTTTTTTTACCCTACCACCAATATTACATAAATCAAGCGGCAGCCTTTTGTGTCCCAACGGATACAATATAAGTGGACGTATGTTTGTTTCTTTCTTTTACAAATAATAAATAGTTAAAGAAAAAAATAATAATAAATCAAAGCGTGAGAAATCGAGAGCCGATGAGTGAGGAAAACAGAGGAAAAGAAGAAACTTTACTTTTTATTACTGGAGCAGAGGAAGAAAATTGAAAAATTAGCGATTTTTTCTCTTCCGATTACACCTCCTCGATCCACAAACACTGCTCCCCAGCTCACGCGGTTCTGGGTTGCCAAAAGCTTGGTTCTTTTAAGAATTTGAAAAACCAGAAAAGGGCCCTCGTTTGGCTTCAGGTATTCACTTTTTGAAGTGGGGTTGTTCACCTTTCTTGTTCGTACTAGATTTGTTGGCATGAATTTGGTTTTGGTTTGAGTTTTTGGTGGAGATTTTCGATATCTGTAGCTGGGTTTTTGCCATTTATCTTCGCTGCTCGTTCCTTCTTTTGTTAACGTAGATGCTTCGGATTTTTCTTTGTTTTCAGCTGTAAGGAAGCGATTGTTTGTTTACCTTGTTTGTTGTCTGTAGGAATTTATTTGAAGGGAAAATCAAATCAAGCAAAGCCTTACAACTGTGGAGATCTGGGATTTACTCAGCCTTTTCGGTCCCATGAGGACATTCTTTTCTTCAGATTCTTCTTGCAAACAGCCGCAGCTCAATGCTCTTAATCCTCAGTCATGGCTCCAAGTTGAGAGAGGAAAGCTATCAACTAAGCTCTCACAGCAATCTTCCTCGTAAGTCATTTGGTACCCAATTAAGTCAATCTATTGATTGTGAGAAATATCCGCATTTGGTAGTTCATCACTCAATAACCGATAAATCTTACATCTTTTATTACCTGCAGAGAATCCTTCACCAAGGTGCCCGACCCCAAAATCCATCCTTTCTACAAACCCGTAGACTACGTTGACGTTTTAGCTCGAATACACGAAGAGCTCGAATTGTGCCCCGCATCAGAAAGATCGAATCTTTACCTTCTTCAGTATCACGTCTTCAAAGGCCTCGGAGAGGCAAAGCTGATGAGGAGGAGCCTTCGCTCAGCTTTTATTAAGGCGATCTCCGTCCACGAGAAGCTCATATTCGGGGCCTGGCTGAAATACGAGAAGAAAGGGGAAGCAATCATCTCCGATTTGTTGTCGTCTTGTGGAAAGTGCACTAAAGAGTTTGGTGCCATCGATGTTGCCTCCGAATTTCCCGATGTTAAAGCTCAAAACTTTCCCTTGTTGGCGAAAAACAGCACCCACTATTTTACTAGTAATGTTTCGTTTCGAATCTGGGATGAGAAAATCTTATGCTGCAGGCACAGAATCGCCCGGTTATCAGCTCCGTTCAGTGCCATGCTTTGTGGGTCTTTCACCGAATCGTTGAGGGACGAAATTGACTTTTCTGAAAACGGTATCTCCCCGTCTGCAATGAGAGTGGTAAGGGATTTTAGTGAAACTGGGATTTTGGGCCATGAAAATCCCGCGAGTCTCTTGTTAGAAATAACCGTATTTGCCAACAGATTCTGCTGCGAACACCTTAAGGATGTCTGTGATAAGAAACTTGCTGCTCTTGTCTCCTCGAGGCAAGAAGCTGTGGAGCTAATGGAATTCGCACTCGAACAAAATTCCCCGGTTCTTGCAGCTTCTTGTCTGCAGATTTTCCTACACGAGCTTCCCCATTCGTTAGAAGACGAACAAATCGTTGACCTCTTGAGCACCCTCGATGAGAAGCAGCGATCGATAATGGTGGGTTCATCTTCTTACTCCCTCTACTCTCTACTGGTTGAAGTTTCCATGGACTCCGATCCCACATCGGAAAGATCGGTCCTTTTCTTACAGCAGCTACTAGATTGTTCTAAAACCACCCAGCAGAAGACGGTGGCCCTTCATCAGCTGGGCTGCGTTAGGTTCGCTAGAAAGGAGTATATCGAATCAGAGAAGCTTTTCGAGGCTGCTTTCACTGAAGGGCACGTTTACTCCATTGTGGGCCTAGCGAGATTGAGCCACGTCATCAAAGGAGACACGAAGTGGGCCCACGAAAAGATTAGTTCCATGATATCTTCTTACACGAATCGAACCCCCGGGTGGATGTATCAAGAGAGATCGTTGTACACCGAAGGAGACAAAAAGGAGGAAGATCTCAAAAGGGCCACCGAATTAGACCCGACTCTTACATACCCTTACATGTACCGGGCTTCTTCGTTCATGAAAAAGCAAGAGGCTTTATCAGCACTCGAAGAGATCAACCGAGTTTTGAGATTCAATCTTGCATTAGAGTGCTTGGAGCTTCGTTTTTGCTTCTACATCGAGCTCGAGGATTACGAATCTGCCATGGCCGATGTGCAAGCGATCCTTACGTTGTGTCCGAATTATAGGATGTTCGAAGGGAAAGTCTCCGCCTTGCAATTACGTGAGCTCGTGCTCGAGCACGTTGAGAAGTGGACCACAGCTGATTGTTGGCTGCAGCTTTACGATCGATGGTCTTCGGTTGATGACGTGGGCTCGTTGTCTGTGATCTATCAGATGCTCGAATCCGATGCCCCAAAAGGGGTTCTCTATTTCAGACAGTCTTTGCTTCTCCTCAGGTAATAACATTTCCCTCCATTGTCATGTCCTCAGTTTCTTGATCCTAATCTGAGTAGAAAAACTGAAGTTTCTCAAGTAAATCTCATTTGTGATAATTTAGACTCAATTGCCCCGAAGCAGCGATGAGGAGTCTTCAGTTGGCCCGTAAACACGCGGTTACCGAAGCTGAAAAATTGGTCTACGAGGGATGGATATTATACGACACGGGCCACTGCGAAGAAGGCTTAAGAAAAGCTGAGGAGGCCATAAGCCATCAAAGGTCCTTCGAAGCCTTTTTCTTGAAAGCCTACGCCTTAGCAGACTCTAGCCAAGACCCGTCTTGTTCCTCCACCGTCGTGTCCCTTCTAGAGGAAGCCCTAAAGTGCCCATCTGATAGGCTTCGAAAGGGTCAAGTAAGAACTCTTACATCATTATCACAAGAGAGAAAGACAAATTTGGTGCTTATATTATGCCAAAGTTTCACTGTTGGTGTTCAAACTTTTCAATGTGCCGTTTTGAGTCATAACTTTACAAAACCGTTCCTTTTTTGTTCTTTTGACCTCAATAACCGGTAAAAGAACAGAAAAGGAACGGTTTTGCAAAGTTCAAGAACTAAAACAAGCGGATCTAAAAGTTTGAGCACAAGGTAGGATTTTTTTACGTACATGCTATTTTGTTAACTTGATATCGAATTCAACTTCGATCACCATGAGACTTTTGAACATATTTTTTGGTTTCAAGAGTATTCCAATAGCATGTACGTAAAAAATAATTTGTAATACCCACTAAAGATTCAATTTTTTTCATCCCTTTTTTTTCGGGTCTTGATTTTGCTTGTCTCGTATAGGCTTTGAACAACTTGGGAAGTGTGTACGTTGACTGCGGAAAACTCGATGCCGCAGCCGATTGCTACATCAACGCCCTCAAAATCAGGCACACGCGGGCCCACCAGGGGCTCGCGCGGGTCCACTACCTTCGAAACGACACGAAGGCTGCTTACGCAGAGATGACGAAGCTGATCGAAAAGGCCAAAAACAATGCCTCTGCTTACGAAAAACGGTCGGAGTACTGCGAACGCGAGCTCACCAAGGCCGACCTCGAAATGGTCACCCGATTGGACCCTCTTCGTGTCTATCCTTACAGATACCGAGCTGCAGGTATATATACACCGGTGAAATGAAATTTTTTTTTTTATTTTTTCCTGATGTGATTTCTGAGAATTTCTGCTACTGATTCTTGTTTTTGCTGCTGCAAGTGTTGATGGATAATTACAAGGAGAAGGAAGCAATCGAAGAGCTATCGAGGGCAATTGCTTTCAAGGCGGATCTTCACCTCCTTCACCTCAGAGCAGCCTTTCACGAGCACGTTGGTGATGTGGTTGGAGCCTTAAGAGATTGCAGAGCTGCCCTATCGGTGGACCCCAACCACCAGGAGATGCTGCAGCTCCATAACCGCGTCTACAGCTCCACCCGAGAACCTTAAATTATTGGAGGCTTTTGCTTTTAAGACAGTAGTGAATTGTGGTGCATTGTTGTTCTTAGGTAGGCTAGTTTTTATTGTTGGTGTATGTATTGTAATCTTATTACATACTTGGAAGAGTTTTCCGCCTTCAAATGGAATTATCAACAGCTTGTCTTAAACTAAATCTTTTACAAGAGAGAGGAGAGAGAGGCAGCAAATATTTGTCCAAAAAAGACAACTCTTAACAAGGAAGATGAAACTAGTTTTCACTACTCTTCGATCATAGCATACAAACGTATTACACAGAACATGCATGTGGGAAAACTTTTTATCCTACCAAACAACTCATACAGATTCTATTCTTGAAATGAAGGAAAAGGAACTAATGCATCTATCTGCTGCTAGTGACTCATCATCTCAGCTTCTCAACATTCATGGTGATAGCCATTAATATGCATACATATAGATACGGCAAGAGACAGCTCGATCTCCAGAGACCGCTTACACACCTGAAACCAACCGGTAAATAAACAAGCTTGAGAGGTCTTCTTATATGTGAGACATCATCATCAATAAAATCAAAGAGCTCACAAGTTTGCTTGTATTATTTTATGACTAATCTTTTTCAGTAGCTTTAGGGATGAAACCAATTGGATTCTATTGAGTCAGAGAATAATGAGTCATCAAACATTAAAAGCGAAAAAAAAAAAAAACAAAAAAAAACTAAGAAGGATTCGGAGCAAGTTCGAATAAAGATCTCACCTTTATCACTGAGCCCGGTAGAAGGGTAATAATTCTTGACCGAATGAGTGTCTGCTGAGCTGCACCTTGTAAGGGTGCCGGGTGGTCTTATTTGGGACATCAGGGTGCACGATGGGTCTGTTCGGCTGCGATAATGATTGTAGCAAATCTCCATGTTAGGACACGAGCTCGTTCCTACCTTTGCCCTGCACTTTAACCTTCACCTCACACAGATATGAGGAAAGAAACAAAAGACCCGAAGCACTTTTTTGCTTCTTCTCACCAGCTATAACTTTAGCAGGCATGCAAAAAATGTTATAAAGGTACCCACCGGTCCTTTTTCTTCTCAAGATATCTTTGGACCGATGCTTTTCTGGTCGACGAGCCTTCAACAACTGCTTACAATAGTTGCAAGATAAATTCAGATTAAAAAAAAACACTATCCTTTTACTATCTTTATGCAGGTATTCACAGCTGGGCTGTTAGACAACCATAATTATTAAGCACGAATCTAACTGAAATAAGTCATCTTCTAAAAAACATCAAAACACGGGCCTTTTAAAGGTAAAGATGGCGACATTTTATCAGATTTTCAATACCTGTCTGAAGAGTAGGGGAAAAAACAGCAGGAGAGTCTAGGCATGTTTTAGAACTGGCAGAATTAAGGAAAGGCAAAGGTTGCGAGATTCTTGCATCATCATCATCATCAACCTGTGGAAATTGCAGTGGACTCGCAGCAATGTGCATAATGGCTTGTGCCTAGGGAACACATTAGTAGGAGAAAATCATGATCACCTGAGGAACTACGAATTACGATTGAAAAACCTTCATGCGAACAGAAGAGAAATGTTTTTAAGACAGTAGCAAAAGATGAAAATAGAATCTTCAGTACCTTCTCTGCTGGCATATCATCGTATACGTTCACTTTGCCACAATAGAATATCGTCATTTGTCCTTCTGGAACTTTTGGGGCAATTTTCGTTCTTGAAGTACACAAAAATTAACCCATCAAAACCAGAAGAACAAAAGGAAACAGGTAATAAGGTATTTATCAAATTAAGAAGTCATCAACAATAGGAAAATCAGATATATCCACATTCAAGTCTAATGCAAGAACCATACAAGATCAACCTTTGCATACAAGGTTCACTGTCAAAATCACGTTCCTCCACATTTTTTCCAGACAAAGCTGTCAATTCCTCTGATGTCACACGAGTTTCAGCATCACCTCTCATAGTTTTGGGAACCTACATTTACTCAACCTGTTAACTAAAACTAAATACTTATTTAAACACACACACAAATATCTTCCATTCAAGAACCCACATTTTCCAAAACAGCATTAGCATCTCTGAAGCTATGATTGAGCCTAAGCCTCTTTCTTGGAGCAGCTTCGCCATCTGGCGTTGTTTCGAGCAGCGACTTCAGCATTATCACTTGTTGAATTGCCTGTGATTTGTTCCACGAAGGCCTCCTCATTCCTAAAATAAAATCAAGCCTAAAATGAGAATCAAGGTTCGATTTTGTTTCTGCCTTCATCAAGAGTAAGATATGATACCTAAAATTTTCTAAGTAGAACACTCAGTAGAGTTTCAGCTATTTAATTTTCACTAGGGGGAATTAAAATCAACTAGCTTCAAATTCTAGTCAAACAAAGACACCTTTTTTGCACAGCTCAAAAACAAACATACTGAATTGAAAGTAAAAAAAAAAAAAAAAAAAAACCTTCTTCTTTCTTCCTCTGTAGCGTATGATGCCAATTATTACCTTTATCTTTGAGGTAACGGCGACAATCTTCGCGGGTGAGCTGAGCAATGTCGTCTTCAGTAAGCAGGTGAAGTGGCTTTTCGAGAAGGGACTTAACGGAGTCGACTAAGGGCATCACGGCGCTAGGTTCCGTCATAATTGCTGCTGTACAGCGACGTATCAGGCTCACTAGATCGGCGGGTTCGGGGGGAAAATTGCTGGAAATCTGAGGGTAATTTCGGTATTTAACAATATCCGTGAACCAGCGAGCGAGTGAGCTAAGGAGCTCGGCGAGTAGTAGTGTTCAGGCTTCGCACAGCTGCCGAGAACTACGGCCGCGGCGTACCAACCGTGCCTGAGAATATTTCCCTTTTTATTTTATTCTTTTTTGTTTTCTGCAATAATTCTTATTCAGGCGTGTTTATATTTTATTTATTGAGTTGAACCCCAGGACGCAACGTGGACACAGTTTGTTAAATTTGCGTTTCGGTCCCTTTTGTTCGATGAATTGTGAAAATGGTCCCGCGACACGGTTTGTGGTGTTGTCCCCCTCAAGTGGACATGTGACCATCTTCTAACATTTTTCTTAGTTATTATTTAACCCTAAACCCATTTTTTTTTTCTTGAAAGAAAATTAATTTTCTTTTTTTTTTTGTAAAACAAAAAGAAATATAAAAATGGAGGAAATTAAGACGAGTGAGTTCACCACGCCAGCGCCGCGTGTAAATGCTTTAGGATAAGGTCTCTCTAGTTAGGCAGGCAGATAATAATGATATGATAATAATAAAATATATTTCTCTCTATTTATAAATACTCACATTAAATTATTTCTCCTAGCCTAGTTATATCCATGTGTGTTACCGTTCGTGACCTTAAAACTCAGTTCCACGACGGTCTCCGACTCATCCACGTGTCCTTCAGCTATGTCGTTCGTAGCATCTCTTTTGCGCCGCCGGAGTAAATCCGAGCCTCACTTCCTCTACGCAAGGCTGTTCTCGTCGACATCACGGGCGAATAATCCGGCGATCGAGAAGGTACTGATCGCGAACAGAGGGGAAATCGCGTGCAGGATCATCCGAACCGCGAAGAGGTTGGGGATTCGAACCGTCGCGGTGTTCAGCGATGCCGACGCCAACAGCCTCCACGTGAAGTCAGCCGACGAGGCGGTACGTATCGGACCGGCGCCGGCTCGGCTCAGCTACTTGAACGCCCCTTCGATCCTCGAAGCAGCCTCCAGAACTGGTGCTCAGGTTTTGTGGATAGTGATTGTCGTTTTTTTTTCCTCTTGATTAATTTGCTGTTGGATGGCTTAACATTTTGGTTGATCGAAATCTTAATTGGTTCTGCTACATTTAGTCTATATGGATGTTTGTGGTTTTTGAGATGCACATCAAGAGTGAGCTCTCTTCCTTCTTCGTAATTAGGCTATCCACCCTGGTTATGGTTTCTTATCAGAGAGTGCTGATTTTGCCCAACTTTGTGAAGACGAGGGTTTTACATTTATTGGGCCTCCTGCATCCGCAATCCGCATGATGGGTGATAAAAGGTGACAACTCAGGCCCTTATCATGACTACTCTTCTTCAGCCAGCTTATATACAGATGATTTCACTTAAAATTGCTATCTCTGCTGTTCTTTATGTAAAGTGCTTCAAAGAGGATAATGGGTGCAGCAAATGTGCCTCTTGTGCCTGGATATCATGGTGAGGAACAAGATATTGATTTAATGAAGTCACAAGCAGAGGAAATTGGTTATCCAGTATTGATCAAGCCAACTCATGGAGGTGGAGGAAAGGTGCTACCATTTATTGTACTTTCTGTTCTGTAAGCTGTTTTGAGAACTCTTGAAGTGTTAATTCGTATCTCAATACTTGATCATAATAGTTAGAAACTGGTGTGTCATCTTTATGCATATTTTCTTTACCATATCATCAGCTAATGTTGTTCGGTTCCTTCTGCCTATAAGTTTTAGGTGATACAGACAATGCATAATTCTCTGAGGCATTATGTGCATCCTGACATCTTTAATGTTTTAACTAGGGTATGAGGATTGTGGAGAGTCCTAAAGACTTTGCTGATTCATTCATTAGCGCACAGCGTGAGGCTGCAGCGTCTTTTGGAGTAGACACGATACTGCTGGAGAAATATATCACTAAACCGAGGCATATAGAAGTTCAGGTATCTTCTTTAGTTTATCGATTATTTTAGGTCTGTTGTCGAAGTATTACATTCATACTGGGAATCTTCATTCTGGGATGGCAATCATCAGAATTATGTTCAATTTCATCTTCTGCTTTCCAGAACATGACTTGTTCCTTAAACCGGATTCTGGGTTGCACATATAATTGGCCTATTCATGGAAACTATTGTTCTAGTATATGATCCTGTTCTAATGTAATTGTCCGGATTTCAATTTCTGTTATTAGATATTTGGGGACAAGCATGGGAACGTTATACATCTCAATGAGAGGGACTGCAGTATTCAAAGGAGACATCAGAAGATAATTGAAGAAGCACCAGCCGTAATTCGTTTCTCTCAAATTTGCTCCATCAACTTCTGATAGTGGTTTTTTCTTGTGATTATGACCTGAACTGTGGCAGGTATTCTGTACCTGCAGCCAAATACTGATAGCAACTACCGCTCCCGCATAGGCCAAGCAGCTGTTGAAGCAGCCAAGGTGATGCCTATATAAATAATTTGATGCTGTTGACCATTGACATATTTATGTAATAATCCAGTTACGGGTCCGTGTGAGATATAGTAGTTATTGCCTACCCCTTTTGCAGATTGGTGATCTGTATATATAAATGGACTAATTTTTTCTACTATTACAACATTTGAACCTCTAACGGGGAACATCGTTTGTTTTTTTGCATCTTCTCCCTTTATTGTAATGAAAATTTCCTGGAGCCGGGAATCGGCTCAGTTTTAATGTTTATGTGCTAAGAATTATATCTTCACATATATTTGACGGTCAGATAAGCCTTACGAAATGTTGTTTTCAGTTTGGTTATCTCTCAGTTCTTTGTTTTGATGATCGCTAACCAATTGTCTGTGCTCTGGTATCATAGGCAGTCAGTTATTACAATGCTGGTACTGTAGAGTTTATTGTTGATGCACATTCTGGAGAATTTTATTTCATGGAGATGAACACTCGTCTTCAGGTGATTTGATCTCTCATCTTATGTTTCTCCTTTACTACTGGTTCAGTATTTTTTTTTAAATGTAGAAATTGGCGTTTTCTTGAAGGTTGAACATCCCGTAACTGAGATGGTTGTTGGCCAAGACCTTGTGGAGTGGCAAATTCGAGTCTCAAATGGAGAGCCTCTTCCAATTAGTCAGTCAGAGGTGCCTTTGTTAGGTTATGTCTTTCACATCCTCTAGGCTTCAGTTTCTATGGCAAATGAATAAATCGTGCTAAAGTGTTTATTCAAGATTCATCCATTGTGATAAATTTCGAAATCTACAGTTTATGGGGCATAGATGTAGCGATCGGATGGTTTATCCTTAACATTAAAGTTTATCATGGCAGGCCATGCTTTTGAAGCCCGCATATATGCTGAGAATGTTCCAAATTGTTTTCTCCCAGCTACGGGTATTCTTCACCATTATCACCCCGTTCAAGCTTCATCTGAAGGTATCGAAACATGATCCTTTATTGAAGGAATGGAATTATTTGTGACAAAAACTAAATTTTCATTCGATGAGTCAACCAATTGCATTCAGTACTCGAGCCTGAAAGTTTCCCACAGAAGTATTTATTCCTGGTACTTCACGTACCGTTCTGCAAGGGATTCACCTTTGATATATTTCCTTAAACAGTTAGAGTTGAAACGGGGGTTGAGCAGGGAGATGAAGTCAGCATGCACTATGATCCCATGATCGCCAAACTCGTGGTGTGGGGAGAAAATCGAGGCAGTGCATTAGTAAAAATGAAGGAATGCCTTTCAAAATTTCAGGTAAAAATAGATGCCATGAATTTCATGGTGTTATCAGGTTATAAACATATTGTGAAGTTTCTCTCGCTTCATATATACTTCGATCTCCGAAAGAATAGCCTTTTCATTTTCTCCTGTAAGCACCTATGTGATAAATATCTATCTTCCAACATATTAATCGTCACCACCCGTGTATAACCATGATTTCAACAGGTTGCTGGTTTGCCAACCAACATTGATTTTATACTGAAGCTTGCAAGTCACGGAGCTTTCGTGAACGGAGAAGTTGATACCCATTTTATCGAGACACATAAACACGATCTTTTCATCAACCAAAATGACACATCATCAATACGCGAAGCACACAATGCCGCCGTACACGCTGCCTCCATCGCGGCTGCATGCGTTTGCGAAAAGGAGCTTAAATCGACGAGCCAAAGTGCCCCCGGTAACCCATTTGCTCACATTTTTTCCCTTAAATAGAACAATCAACTTTCAGCTAGAAATCATATATATAAAAATCACAGGGCACCTCTCCGTTTGGTACTCGAACCCTCCTTTTCGAGTCAATCACCGTGCCAACCGAACAGTGGATTTCGAATGGGAAGACGAATCAGGCAAAGGGGGATCAAAGCTCATGTCGTTACGCGTCACCTATTCGAAGAAAGGGAAATATTTAATCGAGGTTATCCGATATTTTTATATTCTTCTAAGCCTCCAAACATTTATTAATCATATATGCTAATCATTTGTGCATCTCACAGATGGAGGGAAGCAGTGATCGTCTCGTCGAGTTGAATGTAGTTCCCTTAGGAGACTACGACTTTAGAGTCGAACACGGTGGAGTCAGTGATACCATCAGCGTATCTGTTTATCAGAAGGTAATCATTTTTCTTTTCAAGCTATGTGAAAAAAAAAAAAAAAAAAAGATGCTTTAATTGATTGTAAATTTTCCCATTGACGTCTATCCTTTTTTAAATTTATACATTCTATTTCCAACATGCTTAACTCTCGTTGGGTGGTTTTACAATACTGGGAGTTAATAGCTGCACAATGACAAGTCTTAATAAACCGTGTGACGACACCGCAGGGCAAATTCGAGCACGTGCACGTATGGCACGGCTTTAAACACCACCATTTTAAACAGAAAAAGGCAGCCCTCGAAATAGCAGAAGACGGTGAAGAATCATCAGAACACAAACATTCACGGGATACCTCCTCTTATCCTCCGGGGACCGTTGTGGCTCCGATGTCGGGTTTGGTGGTTAAGGTTCTGGTGAACGATGGGGCAAAGGTGGTTCAGGGGCAGCCTATACTGGTTCTAGAAGCCATGAAAATGGAGGTTATGCATCATCATCATCATCATCATCATCATCATCATATCTAATAAAATTATTTCGTACTCTTTCTTTCGTATTTTTAGTTATATCGACGTGCTTCTTTTTTAAACGCAGCACGTTGTGAAGGCACCGAGTTCTGGTTACATCGGCGGGCTTCGGGTGGCTGCGGGACAACAGGTCTCTGATAGTACTGCTCTGTTCATCATAAAGGTGAGTTTTTCGAATCCTTCCTTCCTAAAATAAATAACTCTTAAGATATAAAATAATATTATATATTTATATTTTATTGCACATGTATTTGTGTGGGCTTATAATACTACAGTAGTTTTCACATTTTAAAATCTAGTATATAGGTTCATAGAGGTGTTTGAGTTTCCTTGTTCATGTCTCTAACCTTGGTTGGTTACACTTAAAACAGGATCAGTGATCTAATCTTCCAAGAAGGCGTTGCATGTACTTTCAAATTGATGTCTGTGGACTCTATGCAGTAATAAATTAATTACTAAAGAGTCTCGTTGTAATGATTTTTTTCTTCTTTTTATTATTCTATGCTTACACACAGCTACACATGTTCCCTTTATATTCTACATTCCAAATACGGCAAATAAGATTTAACGAAGCTAGCCTTTTGTTTTGAAATTGGGTTTTACAACTGGATCGAAAAATTTAATGGCTTCAGGATTAGTGGTTAATAGGAGTAAAATCGAACCAAAACAAGCTCAGAACACAATATTTGTAAAAATAAAGATAATATTATTTGATATTTTGATTTATTTAGAAAACCATAGGGGTAAAAAAACAACCAATTCAATTGAAACAGTTATATTCAATTCTCACCGTTTATAAATAGGATAAAATATATTGACTTCTTAGGAAAGAACATTTTCAAAACGGGCTAAAATGAGGAATATCATCTCGTTATTAATGTCTTTTGTGAAAATTGGCTATTTATCAAAAGCAAGCCCCATCCATGGCACCCGTTTCGTTTTTTTATGGGAAGAAATTAAAATTTCGAATTTCTTCTTATTCGTTGCAAAAAAATCACAATCATATATTGCATGGGATCCATCACTTGTTGTATTTATGAATCAATCTTTGAGAGGAAATTGATTTTTATTCAACCGAAATTGTTCTACACTGTACATTGTTACAAAAGCCCCTTTATATTGTTTTACGCTATAACTTATAAAAACGTAAAGAATGAAAATGCGACTATACACGCTAAACAGAAAAATGAAAGTAAAGCAAGCGGGAAAAGGAAATTATGGTGTATGAAAATGATAATTCTTCAGCCCCTCCTCAAGGTGAGCGTGATGCTTCCATAAGCTCATCTTGGACAAAAAATGGCGAAACATATGAGAAGATAAGGGCTTCGTGAAGAGGTCTGCAAGATTTTGACGGGAGCAGATATGCTCGGGCACTAGAAATCCTCTTTTGTATTGATCACGGACAACATGACAATCGATTTCTATGTGCTTGGTTCTTTCATGAAAAACAGGATTAGATGTAATGTGCAGGGCTGCTTGATTGTCACACTTCAAGGATATAGGTTTAGTTACAGATACCTGAAGATTGCTGAGAATATATGACATCCAAAGCAGCTCTCGAACTGTTGACGCCATAGAGCGGTACTCAGATTCTGCAGTTGAGCACGATATAGTGCTTTGCTTCTTGCATTTCCAGGAAACTAAGCTAGTTCCAAGAAATATGCAATATCCGGTCAGTGAATGTCTAGAAGATTTGCAAGTTCCCCAATCCGCATCACTATATGCGTGTAATTGTAATGAAGAACTGCTGGAATAAAACAGACCATTCGACCTTGTTGCATTCAGATATCGAAGCACATGTTGTGTTGCCTTCCAATGAGACATATGCGGCTTATGAACGGATTGACTTAGCTGTTGAATAGCATGAGTCAAATCCGGCCTTGTAAAATTCAGGTACAAGAGCCGACCAATTAAACACCTGTATTGAGAAGGGTCTTGAAATAAAGGGCTGGAATCCTTATCTTCAGACATAAAAGTGAGGCCTGCTGGTAAAGGTGTGGTAGTAGCAGAGCTGTCCATCATGTGAACATCTCTAAGTATGTCAGTTACATACTTTTGTTGTGTAATACAAATACCAGCAGCAGATCGAGTAATTTCCATTCCCAGAAAATAAGCTGCAGGTCCCAGGTCTTTAATTGTAAAAGCCTTATGAAGAAACTCTTTCACTGCTTGAATTTGGTTAGCATCAGAGCCCGTGATCAACACATCATCAACATAGACTAACAGAAAAGTTTTAAAGGTTGATGTGATCATTGTGAAGAGACAATGATCATGATCCGATTGCTTGAAACCAAAATCTTGCAATTTGGTTGTAAATTCCACATTCTATTGTCTCGAGGCTTGTTTTAAACCATATAGAGACTTTTTCAGTTTGCAAAACTGGTGAGCTTGGGCCTTAGTGTAGCCGGGAGGTGGTCTCATATAGACATCCTCATCAAGAAAGCCATGCAAGAAAGCATTATTAATATCTAATTGTTCCAAGGGCCATAACTTGACAGCAACAATAGCAAATATTACCCTGACTGTCACTACCTTGGCAACCGGGGAAAAAACCTCACAATAGTCTTCTCCCTCCAGTTGAGTAAATCCCTTTGCAACCAACCTTGCTTTATATTTGTTAATGGATCCATCAGGATTACACTTCACCTTATAGACCCATTTACAACCTACAGCTTTCTTACCCTCGGGTAAAGAAGTAAGCTCCCATGTAGCATTATCCTCAAGAGCTTTTAATTCATCTTGCATGGCCTCTACCCATTTTGCATTAGTTCTAGCTTGATTATAAGATTGAGGTTCATGATATGCAGATAAATTTGCCACAAAAATCTCATGTGCATGTTTGAAAGGAGTAGATGAAGAAGAGTTCTGTTGTGAGCAGTTGTTTATTCTGACAAAATTTTTCAACCAGGTAGGCTCATGTTTGGTTCTGGTGCTTTGTCTGGTAGGAAAAAATGATGTAGGTTGATCAGTATTTGTGGCCATATCAGTGGGTTGGGCAATATTTGTGGCTGGATCAGTGAGTAAAGAAGATAAAGAATCATTTTCTGAGGCATATTCAAGAGGAACATGGGATGCCATTCCTTCAATATTAAGATCACGTGATTCACCTGAAGTTGCTGATGAATTTGTGAAGGTATTTGGTATATCAAGTGGTTCAAAAGGATCTCCCATTATAATAGAGGGCAACACCACACTATCATCTAAGAACTGAACTGAAGGAAAGCTGTTTTCAAATAACTTAACATCACGAGAAATTATGATCTTATTTAGGGATGGACAATAGACTTTGTACCCTTTCTGCCCTGTAGGATATCCTACAAAGAAACCTTGCAGAGAACGGGGGTCAAATTTATACTTCAAAGGGGTATTGTTGATTGCAAAAATAAGGCATCCAAAAGTTCTGAAATGGGAGTAATCTGGTGGTTTACCTGTAAGGATCTCAAATGGGGTCTTCCAATTAAGAATCCTAGAAGGCAATCTATTTATGATATGAATTGAAGTAAGAATGGATTCCCCCCAAAAAAGTTTTGGTAGTTTGGATTGAAATAAAAGGGCTCGGGAAACTTGAAGAATGTGTTTGTGTTTTCTCTCAACCACTCCATTTTGTTGTGGGGTATAAGGACATGACTTTTGACGAATAATGCCCTGAGATAAGAAGAGGTCTTGAGTGATTGAGCTAAGGAACTCACTACCATTATCACTTCTAATGACCTTGACATGACCACTGTATTGGTTCTTTATATAGGCAAGGTATTGCTTTATGGTCTGAGGGACTTGGGACTTGTATTTCAGCATATATACCCAGGTGAATCGACTATGATCATCAACAATGGTTAAGAAGTAATGGCATCCACTAAGACTGGGCTGTTTATATGGACCCCAGATGTCCATATGCAACATTTCGAAGCAAGAAATAGTTTGAATAAAACTGATAGGAAAAGAAGCTTTTTGCTGTTTTGCTAAAGGACAAATATCACAGTTGGTAACACTTGTTTCAGGTAAATTGCTCACAACAGAACAAGGTAAATGTTTCATAGCATCAAAGGAGGGATGTCCAAGCCTTGAATGCCATGTGCTAACAGATACAGCTGAAAATGCATTTTTGACACAGTGAAAACTAGGTATGGCTCGATGATGTAATAGGTAAGAAGCATATTTTTTCTGGGAATTTCTGATTGCTTGATCAGTGAAAGAGCTGGCATCAAGGACATAGAGTTCTTTGAGAATTCTGCCAGCAGCAATCACCTTATTACTCTGTAACTCAATGAGTAAACAAAAATCAGTGTAGAATTTGAAGAAATATGGATGGTCTTTTGTAAGCTTTCTGACTGAAAGAAGGTTACAATGAAAGCTAGGGAGGTAGAGACACTTTGTAAGAGTCAGGCTTTTGGACAAGGAAACTTCCCCTATATGAGTCACGGGTTTAATTGTTCCATCAGGAAGACAAACGGGTGTGAAGGTTTTTATTTTCTGTGGTTTGAGCAGTAGGTTGAGATTTTTGCACATGTGACCAGTGGCTCTAGTATCCACAAACCAAGAATCATCACTCAAAAAATCATTTATGTTAGAACTAAAGCAAGGGATAACAGAGCTACCTGCGAAGTCTTCGAAATGGGCAAAGTTCACAGCATTCTGGCTTGCATCTGCAGGTGTCTTTCCTTTCATGACCTTGGCCATTTCAGTTTGTACCATCTGTATCATCATAGATTGCGGTGCTTGCATGTTCATGTCTTCATGTTTTCCAGAAGTTTGCCCATCAGAAGCATTCTCAGCAACCAAATTTGCCTTGAAACCTTGTTGGTTCCATTTTGGTAATCCATCACTTTGACCCTTTTTTTTTTTGCAACAGTTGGATACCATTCTGGAAAACCAATAATCTTGAAACAATCTTCCTTTGTATGTCCATTTTTCTTGCAGTGATTGCAGAATAGCTGACTTTTATCCGGCTTGCTCATACTTCGACCTCCAGAGTAAGACTTCACAATACCTTTGGTGGGAAAGTCTCTAGCAGAATTCTGGTTCTGAACCATCATTGCTGCTCCTTCTCCAGGCAGATTTATGCTCACCATAACCTCTCTACCCTTTTCAGCCTTTGCAACCATGGCATACACTTTGTTTACTGGTGGCAATTTGTCCAGAAACAAAAGTTGATTGCGCTCAGACTCAAAAGTATCATTAAGTCCCATTAAAAATTGCATGGATTTATCCTCCATCTCTCTTTCATCAATCTTAGTCCTTGTCTCTCCTTGAGCTTGAATCACAGGACGCAATTGTTCTAATTGATCCCAGAGATTCCTTATTTTGTTGTAGTAGTCGACAACACTCATGGTACCTTGCCTAAGTAAGGCTATTTCTCTCTTAATCTCAAAACCAGAGACAAGTTTGAGGTTCCATATCGTTCTTCAACTTCATTCCACAATTCCTCGGCATCATGTATAAACATGAAACTATTCACAATCTCCTTAGAGATTGAACTCTTGATCCATCCGGTGACCATACCGTTCACTTTCTTCCATTTTCTATAATCCGACGAGTCAACTGCCGGTTTTCTATAGGTTCCATCAACGAAGCCAAGTTTCATCTTGGCTTCAAGAGCATCCAACATCGAGCTCTTCCATATCAGATAATTGTTCGACGTCAAAGGAGTAGAGACAATCATCATACCAGGATTGTCGGAGCCATGAAGTTGATAATCTTCCTCAATTTCAGCAACATTCTGATTACTTCCTCCACTGCTCGTATTTTGAGAATCCATCACGATCAGCTCTGCCTGATGCTCGATGCTTTGAATCAAAGAAATCTTGAAGGAAATTAATTATCCTGCTCTGATACCATGTTGTATTTGTGAATCAATCTTCGATGTGCGCAGAAGAGAAAGGTTTTGAGAGGAAATTGATTTTTATTCAACCGAAATTGTTCTACACTGTACATTGTTACAAAAGCCCCTTTATATTGTTTTACGCTATAACTTATAAAAACGTAAAGAATGAAAATGCGACTATACACGCTAAACAGAAAAATGAAAGTAAAGCAAGCGGGAAAAAGAAATTATGGTGTATGAAAATGATAATTCTTCATCACTATTCACGTATAAAATAGTATCACCTAGAAACAACATTTTTGACACTCTTTTCATGTCTCCCAAAATGTTGAAGTTCTCCCTGTTGATCATAGTCACTCTACTTACATGTGAGCCCAAAATTCTTTAATCACTCACTCTTGTTGAAATTTGCTCATCATAATTCATAGATATGATGAAAAAAAAAAGTAATTTTTTTGGGTCAATTATATATTTTCAGGGTCAACGATGAGCAACGAGGTGTCAGCAAGCTACTGTAACACGCAGATAATACGCCCCGATGTTCCATGCGACAACTACACGCCGAGCGGAAAGAGTTTGCCACTTGTTATTCGGCCCCGACGCCAACGGCGAATGCGTTCAGGCCAATGACACCTCTCCTAAAATCTGCACCTGCGATTATTGTTTTGCATAAATCATCGTATTAATATTTTCAGCATGATACATATATTATAATCGTATGAGACAATTTTCGATATATAACTTCGTCGTTCGATCATGTTTATTTCACAAAGATTGAATTTTGCCACATTTTTTGTTGTGTTAGTAATGAAATAATAATCGGGTGTACTGTACATTTACATGTCGGATATAAAAATGATGGTTTTAGGTCACCACTATCTACCCAATAATAACAAAATCAAATAAACATATATTTTCTATGGACCATATAAATATTATATGGTTAGCTAACTCTTGGTACACCAAAAAGCGTTCATTACATGAAAAACTCAAACCCCTTTTCCACATAGTCACCACATTAATAACAATCATAATCAGTGATTCATCACAATTGATTTCATATATTTGTTGACCATATATTAAGAGTTGGCCAACCAAGATATCCAACATTAATCTTGTCATTTTTCTACCATGGCGCTCAGTATATAAACTCCATGCATGGAAACCAAACTCCTCACCAACAATCAAGAATTTATTCACTCACAAGAAGTACTTATTGCCTATAATTAAACCCCCCAAAAAAATAAAATTCAAATGGCTATTAAAAAATACAACCTTTGCTCTATGTTTTTCTTGGCCTTCATCATCATCCTATTATTTGCTAAAGGAGCCACGGCTCAGCAGAGCTGCTCGAGCACGCTCATCGGGCTCGCACCGTGCCTGAGCTACGTCTCGGGGAACTCATCGAGGCCGTCAAGCCCGTGCTGTGCCTCGTTAGCCGGGGTAGTCCAAACCCAGCCGCAGTGCCTTTGTCTCCTATTGAACGGCAACAACGCCGGCTCGAATCTCGGGGTTAACATTAACCAAACCCTAGCTTTGGCTTTGCCTTCTCAATGCAATGTGCAGACTCCACCTGTCAGTAAATGCAACGGTAAGAAACTTGCTTAATTATTTTTTGTATTTACTAGAAACTGTGACGTTATAAGGATACCTAAATTATAACGATGCTTTTTTAGGAACATAAGTTTCATAAATGAATCAATTTGATGAACATTTTGCAATTTTAGGACAGTTAATTTTAAACTGAATCAATTTGAGGACAATTAAAAGGCAGAATTTTCAAAACTTTGTCCTCAAATTGCTTTAATTTTGAAATTTAGTGTCTTAAAATTGTACCATTTAATTTAGTTCTTCAATTGCGAAACTTATTGTCTTATAAAATTACGTTGTTATTAATTTGGTGTCCTTTAAGATGTCACTCTCCAAATATACGTGACTTAAAAAATAGTTAAGCCTAAAGAATATTAATAACAATGTATAATTGAAGAGAAGTTGATCACATGGGTTTCATTTTGCACACTAGCAGCAGCTGGTAATAACGGGCCATCGACAGCTAATGCCCCCGCGTTATCTCCCGTGGGCTCGCCTTCGGACTCATCGAACGAGCCATCAGAGACGAACCCGAGCTCGCCTTCAGGTTCATCTAACGAGCCGTCTGATTCGACTCCAACAACTACAACACCTTCTGCCAATATTCCATCTGGTATTATATATACTAGTATTTCTTGCACACTCGATGCTTGTGCCTAAATATAAATATTTAATACTAATTTATATTTTAAGTTTTTTTAATTTATAATATTTAACAAATGAAATACTAATTTTAAAAGAATTATTTGTGAGGATGTGATTGTAATAAATAAAAGATTGAGGTCTAAATACATATCAAATAAATTATAAAAAAAGTGGTCGAATTGGAATATATTTTTGACACACCAAATTGGACAGTTTTTAGCCACCCCTCACCATTAATATAATAGAATACATATATATATATATATTATACACAACAAGTTAATTAGTTTTCTGATTTTGATATATCTAATAAATTACATGATTTGTACCTTATTATTACAGGCTCAAAGACGGTCCCGAAAACCAGCAGCGGCTCGGCTGCTGATGGAAGCAATGTCGCCTCCTCCTTCCGCCTGATGGTTGCTACGTTGGCTGTGGCTGCTGCTTATTCTTTCATTTAATGATTTAATATTCTTTCTCGTTAGAGACGAATTAAGTATTCGATTATTGCGTTGGTTGTTTGAATCGATTATTTGTGCTCTTTTTTCTACTTGCTACCTTTGGTTGTGTACCTTTTATTATTACTATTTAGTTTCTTTCTACATTCTATCTATTGTTGGATCCTAAATCTATCGATGTATTAATTAATGAATTTTATTTTCTTTATATATATATATCCCTTGGGCTGATTCTCTGTGGCTTTGTGTTGTGCCTTCGACAAAATTGGACCGGCCCGGCCCATTTAGATGTTGGATTGAACTGTTGGGCCCTCATGCTTGGCCCGAAAGACGATGTTATCATGTAGAATGTAGTGTATTTAGTAAATGACATTTTATATGATATCTTGGATACTTCTATAGGTAAATATTCGTGAAAAGAGGATAATTACAAAAAAAAAAAAACGTAATTGGAATTTGATACACAATAATAATTAGTTTCTACACGCAAATAAGTACTTGGAATTACATTTAAATTAGACAATTTGTGCCATTATTACCTAGTTCGGCTTTCGTTTTAGGTATCTATCACTGTCGAAAGGGTAGACATTCAATAATGTTATTAGCAATTATATATTTTATTTACTTACGTGAACGTTTATACACAAATAATTAATAACGATTGAATTGATCGGATTGGCATATAATATGATGATGTCACTTGGAGTTGAATTTATATCGTTTTTTGACTTTGGCATTTTTAGCTTGCAAATATACGACAAAAATGCTGCAGGGCCAATAGTGATTTGGTAAAGATATAATTTAAATACCAAATTTATAATCTACTACGTGCACGTAACAAACTAATAAATTGAATTCTATTGGAATTTATCCTGTAAATGAAGTTTATTTTACGGATCTTTTGAAAAATAATAAAAGATATATTTAAAATACCCAAATATTATAAACACAAATGTAAGTTAGAAATATAAATAATTGCGTTGCATTTATGATAATGACTTGCAATTCCTCAAATTATTGCACTATTATAAATCGTTGTCCACGAGAAAACGAAGACCCGCTAAAATCCAAAAATAAAATAAAAAATAACAAAAGAGAAAACCATGAGAAATTATTATCAATACAAGAAATTGGAGAAGAGAGGGTCCCCTTATCTTCTTGTCGTTTGCTTTCTTGTTTTCATTCATTCATCCATTCATTAATTTATTTATTAAGTCTCCTCTTTTTTCTCCTTACCGCAGCAAATTTTTCCTTAATATTCATGAACGGAAAGATTATATAACCTCGTTATCTTCATATAATTCCACGTTTTTTACCCTTTGAAAGATGTATATGCATACATACATATATAGCTTGTAATAAACCCCTTCAAGAGTTCCAAAAAATGGAGGCTCCTGAGATTTAGCAGTGTTTAAATTCCCTGAAAAAAATAATTAATTCATTAATAACATTACAGAGAGAGCTTCTATGAATTTCCAGGTTAGCTTTATGTTCTTTTCTTGCAACAACCATTTCTATTATAATGCTTTCATTACACTTTTGAGATTGATTATTTTTTTTTGCAGGTGTAATATTTCGACCGTTGGATCGATGCTGAGGAATTAACAGATCCCTTGATAATGTCCGATCTCAGTTCATCATCGTGTCATGGTTTCTTCAAGAACGTTCATACTTCTTCCGGTTTAGAAGATTACAAAAATACCCCTAGCCCCACTTCGATTCTCGACGCCAAAAGCTCGCCGGAGACAAGCAGCTTTGCGAACCCTTTCGAACGATCTCCAACGATCAAATCCGGTCAGAAGCCGGCGGAGGCCATTGGGCTCGCTCTGATCGACGACTCGTTCGTCGTCGGCGGTCAGGAGGCGAAGACGGCGACGAGCTCGAGCTCTCCTTCTCCTTCCAAAGCCGTCGTCGTCGACAGGATGTTGCTGCTGGGTTCGAAGCTTAAGGTCCAGATTCCGGCGATCGACGCTCAGACTCCGGCTCCGCCGGCGGAGTCTCCGAGATCTCCGGCCGATTTTGGAATCAAGACAAGGCCTCAGCTGGTCGCAATCTCGGCGGCGCCCACCAAGGAGTTTCGCCGGCAGCTGTCGTTGAAGGAGATGGAGCTTTCTGAGGATTACACGTGCGTAATCACGCACGGTCCGAATCCAAAGACCACACACATATTCGACGACTGCGTCGTCGGCGGAGATTTAACGGACGTTTCGTCGGCGGAGTTCGTGGGTTTCTGCGGCGCTTGTAAGAAGGTTCTTGGACATGACAAAGAGATACACGTTTGTTTACAGGTTAGCACATAATCCTTCAAAACCCAGAAAAATTAATTGATGAATATGATTTTTTGAGTGGTGAATGCTAATTTTTCTTATTAATTTTTATTAAAAAAAATTAGTAAATTTTTTAATTAGAGTTGAGGCTAAGGGTAATGATTGGTTGGTTTAACATGGTTGGAGTTGGAGTGGAGGAGCTGCAATAATTGTAGTAGATTTGACTTGTCGAGAAAAGCAATTTGCAAATATTGAATTACCTATAAAACTATTTTACGACAATTGTGTTTTTTTTTTTCTTGATTTAATTTCAGGGGTGGTGAGACAGATTTTTGTACCCAAGAATGCAGATGCGAGGCGAAGATTTATGCATAAATGAAGAAATTACTGGGAATATTTGGACAACTAATTAATTACATCAATGTCTCATATTTATTCTTCTTCTTCTTCTTATCTTTATATATATTCTCTTTCACTTGAATATGTATATAGTACAACATAATGAGTGGGAATTGTACGATGAACCGACCCATGAGAGGTTTGATTATTACTATTACTATGATTGCTCACCCAATGATTTTTCACATATTGATTTATTTAATTAAATAAATATCAATGCGTGAAGAAAGTAATTACGTGCTTGTGAGTTGTGTCTTTATCATATAGTCGTAGCGTTATCTATTGGTTAAAGTTTTCGATCCGACTCTTTCGAAGCAAGTATATATAATTTAAAAAGAGGAGGTCCTTTTCAGTTTACAATGACAATTTTTTAACTAACATATACGTGTACATTTTGAGCTTGTTAATGACGTGATAACATCGTATTGGAAGTTAATAACGCTGTTATAGAAAACCCAATTATTTCACATATTATCCAAATTAACTTAAGATTAAACTCAAGAAAATAAAATAAGTTCACGTATGTTGTTAAACTTTGAAATAACAATATGACAAGAAGTTCGATCTTCGATAGATCTCAAAATAGACAATTAGTAATTTTTAATTCAACAGATATATTATTAAGCCACAATAATTTCAGATAGGTCCACAGCCTCCTTCTATTCTATTATTAATTATATATATACATCCATATAATACTTTATTATTTGGTTGAGCGTTACGGTTGATAAAAGAAGCGGTTGTGAAGCACAAATCAAAGCTATAATCCTTCCCATTTCGGAAATAAATTATAATTCACATAATTAGTATCACCAACGAATCCCCCCATAATTACGAAACCGTAGAGTGATTCTCTTCTCTCGATGCACTCACAAATATAAGTTTATATTCATTACACTTAAATTTCCTTGCAAATCTCAATGCAAAAACAAAACGATGCCGTCTAACCTCAACTTCTGCTTCACCAATATCAAATCTCCGGCGTCGCCGCCTGAACCACCGGTACTACGCCGCCGAACCACCGACAACGACCTCTGGTACGCCGTCGCGCCGACGCCGGACCTCTCAGCCGCGTTCGCCTCGCGGCGCTTCTTCTTCTCTTCGCCGGGAAGGTCAAACTCCATAATCGACTCCACGTCATCGTTCGCGTCCTCCACGTCGTCGTCTTCCTCCTCCGTCGCCACCTCAGCGCCCCAAAAGACCGCCGTCAAAGCGGTGCCCACGTACTCCCAGGACCCGTACGTTGACTTCCGGCGGTCGATGCAGGAGATGGTCAACACCCACGCGCTTCACGACGTGCGAGAGTGCTGGGATTACTTGCACGAGCTCTTGACGTGTTATCTCTCTCTGAATCCGGAGGACACCCACAAGTTCATCGTCGGAGCTTTCGCCGACGTCCTCGTCGGACTCATGGTGGAGAAGGGCCGTCGCCGGAAAACATGACTGCAGCAAAGGCAAAATTCTCTCTCCGTCTCTGTTGCTGTGAGAAAAAACTGTGTGATCGCTTGCTTTCTTGATAATAAGACAAAATAAATTATTACATTTTCTTTTTTCCATTTGACTGCTCAAGAAAATAAAACAATCAACCACTTCTCCGAATCAATTCAAACATTCAATCAAAACATTTTCAAATTCTTCGATCATCATACGGCAACAGGCTCCTTCACCGCCGCAAGAATCTTATCATCGAGCTCGAATTTAATATCTTTCTTGTCTCTTCCAATCTTGACGTACTCCTCGAACCGCTCCTTCAAGTCCTCGCCGAGCTCCGTCGTGCTGCTCCACCCAAGAACCTCCTTCGCCGCCCTCGGCTCCGCATAGAAATGCTGCAAAAAAAAAAAAAAACCCCAATTTTTTTCCTGGGCAAAATTAGGGCACCAATCCCCAATTGAAATGTTCAACAAACCAACGCACCATGTTGCGGAAAGGAAACGCCTTCTTCGCATCGACCCCAACCGCCTTCGGATCGTAGTGCACGATCTCGACGGGAAGCCCGGCGGCTTTCGCGCACAGCCTCGCCACGCCGTCGAGGGTCACCGCGCGGTCGCTGACGCAGTTGAAGATTTTTCCGCTCGCTGCTTCAGGTTTCTCGACGGCTAACGCGAGCATCGACGACAGGTCCCTGACGTGGGCGATGTTCGTCAGCTGCATCCCCGAGCCGGGGATGGGAACCGGCCTCCCTCGGACTATGCCTGCCGAGAATCGAAGGTGGGTTAGTGAGATCCGTCGTTAATTGTCTTAATTAGGATGTCATTAAGGTTTTCTGTAGTAATGTGCTTACGGTCGAAGAACCATTCCTCGCAGTCCTTGTTGTTTCCGGAGCCGATCATGTACTGTGGGCGGAAAGATGCCCAGTTGCCGAAGACCTCCGAGAGGTACTTCTCGACTCCGACGTGGCCGGCGTCGGCTTTCACGGTATCCTTATAATTCAGACACGTGTTAGGGTGATAAAATTTGAAGGTGCTGCTTGAAAAGTTGGCATTTTTTTTTTTTCGTACCCCTTCGACGTGAGGAGGCTCATCTGTGGGCTTGTAGATTCCGGCGCTGCTGATGAATAGAAACTGCTTCACGCCGGTGCTCTTTGCCCAATCTGCCACCGGCCTATTGAGAAATGGGAAATAATAATAATAATAATAATAATAATAATAATAATAATAATAATAATAATAATAATAATGATGATGATGATGATGAGAGTTATTTTTCCACAAATACGGGGAGAAAAATCAAAATTGGTCAATAATATTTCCCATGAATAAATTTAGCTAAGATGTAGTCGATTTAGGTAAAGTTTAATCATTTCATTACGATTAACGTCAATTTTAATGAGAATTTTGCACTTGACTCAGATATGATCTCCTAAAAAATTCAGAGCCTGGATTCATAAATCGAAAGGAATATTGAAATTGACTGTGTGGTCTACTTTCAATGATTCTTTTAATTTAACGATACGTGCATGATTCAGTGAGTTTTTAAGAGACCACATCAGATCAGATGCAAGATTCCCGTTAGTCATGACGAAATGATTTACTGGACCAAAATCGACAACACGGGGAAGAAATTGGTTAATGCGAAACATCGTGAACTAAATTGTCTGGCACGGCAAAATTAAGGACCATTTTGAGTTTTTTCCCATCACAAATATCCCCAATTTTTATTTAGTTTATCGAAAATTAATATTTAACACGGACTTCACTGAATCCAAATCCTTGCCGTTGTTGTCCAGCACCACATCGAACGCTGCAGCGCCCTCCAAAACCTTGCCGATGTCACCGGGCTCGCCCCACACCGTCTTGCCTCCTCCGCCCACAATTTCCTGCAGTAGATAATCTTTCGTCAGGGCACATTGATTTCTAAGTCTCATTACGGTAATAAATAAATCCCATCAACGTAAAGTAACTGAGAATCTGTTGAAAGGAGGCTTCTTCATCTTATCGGAGCCCTCGTCCCCGACGGTCAAGATCGTGACGCTGTGGCCACCGGCAAGGAGCTCCTTGGCGAAGTAGAAGCCGATGACGGCGTGGCCTCCGCTGTTGGTGTTGACGATGAGCACATTCTTCTTCTTGTCTTCTGCTCTCACTGTGAAGGAAGATGATGAAACGGGAACGGGAAAGGCCCTGTTGTTGTTTCTGGTTTTTGCTGAGGGGGAGATGGAGAAAGAAGAAGATAACTGGTGGGAGTGGTGATGGCGTTGTGAGGTGGAGAGAGAGAGGGAAAGAGGAGAGGCGAAGGAGGGAGAGTATGTTGATGAAGAAGAAGAGCGAGAGAAGACGACGAGAGATGATGAAGCTGCAATAGTGGCGGCCATTGGAGAGCTCTCTCTTTCTTCTTACCAGTGATGTGGTTCAGTTTTCTGCTGATGAATGGATGGTTAAGGATGGGAGCTTATTACCTTGTGGGTTTCGAGTGGTCGTTATGTAACGGCGAGTAATGAAAATAAGGCTTTCATTTTATTTATTTTTATTTCTGAATATATGGGGTCTGATATTTTAAGAACATGGTTGCACTTTTCGATAATAAATTTTGAATTTGAAGCTTAAATATAATCTAAGCCCGGAATTAGCACACGTGATCACAAGTGACAAGAGGAAAAATTCTTTGGGATCGATCTAAATCAGTATTTTCAATGAATTTGAGCAATTTGAAAACAATTAACATCCAAAATTTAACTTGATGTGCACCTAACTAGTAGTCTTGGGAATAATCCTATGTGGTATCAGGTAAAATTTGATCCAAATCCGCATGTGCAAGATACATGCAAGATACATGTCTTAATTTTGGAATTGAAATTAAATTTTTAGCGTTAATTTTGTTGGCCTATTTTAAGGGTGGATAAACTTCACCACCTCATCGAGTACATGTACATGAGACTATGAAAATAATTATCGTAAATATTAAAAAATATATATAGTAAAGTAAATAATAAGGAAATCACATATTGAGATAAAGGTGCTATCTATCATATCCTCTCAACCACAGAGCTCAGCTCACTGAGCACCACAAACTCTTCAGCTCAAAAACACCTCTGAACCCTCCTCCCATGTTAATTTCCTCTCTCCGGCCACTCGGCCCCGCCCACCACCACCACCCACCTCAGCTGCCGCCCGTCGCTCACTCCAACATCCATCCAATACCCGCCCACCGCCCTCGTGGCCACCTACCTACCTCCCGCGGTTTAACGCTAATTGCGAGCTCCATCAGCCCTAATACAACTCCGAAGAGTGTGTTCCCAGGCGGATACAAGCGTCCGGAAATCAGAGTCCCCGACCTCGTCCTGCGACTCGCGCCCGACGCGGTTTTTGAGAACGAGAAAGCGGTGCTTGATGCCGTCGATGGCGCCGTTTCGGATAGGGTTGGGATTGTGCTGCTCACCGGTGACGGAGGGAGCGGAAAGAGGTTGTACGAGGCGGCATGCGCGTTGAAGGCCGTGATTAGGGACCGTGCGTACCTGTTGATCGATGAGAGAGTTGATATCGCCGCGGCGGTTAATGCTAGCGGCGTCGTTGTCTCCGACCAAGGTTAGCTAATGTTTTTCTTTTTTAAAAAAAAAATTGTGGTTTAAAGGCAGTAATTCGCTCATGAAATTATGTAGACCAATCAAAAAGGCCAGAAAAATCATCCAACAGTATTTTAATACACACTGACAGTGGATCCCCATTTTTGAGTAGTGGCAGAACCCAATTCCTTACCAAGGTTGATTAGGACAAGTGGGCTTCTAATCTACCTTGTCCATCAAATTGTTGCTGATTTTTTTCGTTTTGATTCTCATTTAATTTGTGATGGGACTCTTTGAATTGATGCTTGAAAGGTTTGCCTACGATCGTGGCTAGAAATACGATGATGGACTCAAGGATTGATTCGGTTGTTCTCCCTTTGGTGGGAAGATATGTCCAAACTCTTGATGCTGCCTTGGATGCTTCCAATTCCGAGGGGGCTGATTTTCTGATGCTAGCAGAGGGTCGTGGTGGAGAAGAGTTGCTGAATTCTCTCTCGGGGCGTTTGAAAATTCCAATCTTTGTCGTCCTCGACATGCTTGGGGATGATTTGTTGTTTAAAAGATGCTCGAATTTACTAAAATCTGGAGCTAGTGGTTTGGTGGTGTCGGCAGGTTCATTGAATTCGTTGGAGAAAACTGACTTGAACGAGTTGTTTGCTTTTGAATATGCATCAAAGATCAAAAGGGAAGATGCAAGCCAAATCTATGAGAAGCCGGGAAATTTGGAGACAAAGAACGGTTTTTCTGGAAAGAAGGGGTTTCCTAATTTGGGGGAGAGAGAACAACAGTTCATTGCAAAGGAAAAGACCGTTATATGTGAAGCTATAGATGTTCTCGAAAGAGCTGCACCCCTGGTGATCTTCTATTGTTAAATGTTGGTTGCTCTTATGTGTTTTTTCTACCTGATGTGATGTTACTGTGTGCTTATTCTTTTTTTTTTTCCTGACTAATTTGAGGTTTTCAACCTTTTTCTGGCAGATGAAAGAGATATCACTTCTCAAAGATGCAGTTTCACAGCTCGATGAACCGTTTTTGCTGGTTATAGTGGTAATTGTGTGCTGAACTTCAACCAATTCTGGTTCCACGGATATAGATGGGTATTAGCTCTGAATTTCAATGCATCTTTTGTTTTCTTGCTAGTACTTAGTGAGAGTTCACTAACCTTGGCTAGGTCCAACTCTTCCATTTGAACTATAATATAATGTTAGATATATAATATGACCCAGTTTCTGTTTTTTCTTTATTCAAAAAAATGTTGATTATTCACGGTGCTTTGCCTGAATCTCAAAGGGCTCCGGAAGTTTATGGCTCCTTCTACCATTCAGCTTTTAATATTTGCTTATAATAACATTCTTTTTGGAGAGGTAATTTGGAATACTCTGTTGTAACTAAGCGGAAGAGGTGTTTAGAAAAGCAGTGTTTTTGTCACTTGGATAGTGTTCCTTTTTTTTTTCTTTAAGTAATTATACCATTGTTAACAGTTGATTGCCAATGTTGGGTATTAAATTGTTTTATGGATTACAATGAATATATTATTCGTTTATTGTAAGGGGAGCAAACTCTTGATTCCCCTTTTTTCCCCCTGCATTAACTCACCAGGGAGAATTTAACTCTGGAAAGTCCAGTGTCATCAATGCTTTTCTTGGACAAAAATACTTGAAGGACGGAGTAGTTCCTACAACAAATGAAATCACATTCCTCCGCTACTCAGAGGAGGAGTTCAGTGAACGCTGTGAAAGGCACCCCGATGGTCAATACATTTGCTATATACCCGCTCCGATTCTAAAAGAAGTGAGTTTTGTTCTGCATTTTGCTATCTCTAAAGCAATGGCTAGTTTAAGTCCATTGAAAACTGATCTTGCAGACCATTTTGTTTCCTTCTGTTGTCTTTATTTACATGATATTCTTGCTTTTCACTTTCCGGTCAGATGATAATTGTCGATACTCCTGGAACAAATGTGATTCTTCAAAGGCAACAACGTTTGACAGAGGAATTTGTGCCTCGTGCTGATTTGCTGCTATTTGTAATGTCTGCTGATAGACCGTTGACAGAAAGTGAGGTAACTTCATGTTTAGCTTTTATTATTACAAGTGCATGTTTTCATGTGATCTTTTGTTTGATTGTACACGAAAGCTAATGTTTACACGCTCCCTTATGGTGTTTCAGGTTGCTTTCCTTCGATACATCCAACAGTGGAAGAAAAAGATTGTTTTTGTGCTAAATAAGTCCGATCTGTATCGTAACACAGACGAGGTACAAATTTGCTAAAAGTGTTTATTTTATTTTTTTCTATTTATAGTGAAACTAACAGTGGAGGAGCTTTCTCTGATCAAGTTGTTGAATGCTAACTGCAGCTCGAGGAAGCTATTTCATTCATCAAAGATAATACCCGAAACATGCTGAACGCTGATGACATCATTTTATATCCCGTATCTGCTCGCAACTATCTTGAAACAAAGCTTTCTGCTTCTACTGAGGAACAACAAGACAACTTCAGTAATCTCGAAATGTTCTTGTATAGCTTTTTGGACAGTTCAACTGATAACGGAATAGAAAGAATAAAGCTGAAGCTAGAAACTCCGGTTCAAATCGCTGAGCAGCTGCTTTCTGCTTGTCAGAAACTTGTCAGAGAGCAATGTCTTCAAGCTGAGACCGATTTGGTCTCGGTGAATGATCTCCTAAGTAGCATGAAGGATTATGCGATGAGGATGGAAAATGAAAGCCTGTCACGGAGGAGACAAATACTGTCTCTGGTATGTATTGTGCAACGTACAGTGTGCTATTCGTTGTCTTTTCTTTTCTTTTTGTTCTTAAGAGGCTTATGTTGTTTGTGTTTTTACGAACGTTCTGCAGATTAGTAACGCGCAAGCACGTGCTATAAAACTTGCTGAATCTTCTCTCCGGTTATCAAATATCGACCTCGTTGCATCTTCTGTTCTCAGCGGGGATAAATCAGGTCAAATGCCGTTGACTTTGAATCTAAGGAATGAAATTATCGATCCCGCTATCTCAGAAGTTCAGGTGATTTAATTTATACTCGATCTTTAAATTTATGTATGCTTGATCTTTCTAAGTTTGGGGATTTAGTGTACATAAATCGTTGATTTGTTACACTCGACTTGTGTATGGTGAAAATTTTCTTGGTTATGCAGAAACTGCTTGCAGAATACGCTGCATGGTTGAGTTCCAATAATGCACGTAAAGCAAACATTTACAAAGAATCATTCGAAAAACGATGGCCTGAAGTTATTCAAAAAGACCATTCTCATATTGAAGCAGCAGCCTCGAAATTGCTAAGAACAAACCAAGATTCGAGCGTAACAGTTATCGGGGGTTTCAGTGCATCAGCTGCTTCTAAACTTTTCGAGCAAGAGATTCGCGAAGTGGTGAGAGCCTTGTGAGATAATATTAAGACTGCAACCATTAATGATATCAAAATTTTATGCAAGAAACTCATTCGATTTCGTTTCTTCATTTTCAGCTCGTGGGCACTTTTGGTGGCCTGGGAATTGCTGGCTTATCTGCATCACTGTTGACATCTGTGTTGCCAACTATTTCCGAAGATCTAATTGCATTAGGCCTTTGCTCCGCTGGCGGGTATGTTAAATTATCCTCCTAAGCATAAAAATATCTCCGTAAAGATCACATTTTTATCACACCCATTAACTCATGGCTGCTTCGCCGCACATTTCAGTTTTTGGGTGATATATAATCGTCAATTTTCCTCTTGTTCAATCAATTCTTGACAATGCAAAGATAAATTCTTACAAAAAAGTTCCCTTTTTACAGCCTCTTAGCGATTTCGAATTTCCCGAACCAAAGGCAACGGGTTGTGAATAAGGTGAGAAGAACTGCAGATTCCTTGGCCCGTCAGCTCGATGAAGCTATGGAGAACGATCTCTCGAATGCCACCAACAGGTTAGAGAGCTTTGTGTCGATTTTGGGTAAACCGTATCGAGAAATGGCGGAAAATCGGGTGAGTAAGCTTTCGAGCACCATAGACGAACTTTCTGCTGTCGAGAAGAAACTCGGAGCACTGCAAATAGAAATACAGAACATTCATGTATCGAGGTAGCAATTTTCCTTTTCTTAATCTGGTGGTGTTTGTGTTATTCTCATCCAACGTCTTCAAGAGTGTATTATTTGCACAATTTCTCCCAGTTGATGATTCTTTCTTTACTGGAAAAGTTCCCACTAGTTAGCTCAGAGGGACCCAAGTTTCTATATTTGGGTACTAAAATCATTGAGTTCCAGAAAGTATATTTAAATTTAACTAAAAACAGCCAATAGATGTGTAAGACTTATTACAAAATTAAAACAGAGAATCTAAGGTTTGTAAATGGTTATGAAAAAAAAAAAAAGCAATTTTAACTGCTAGGATTGTAAACATTGCGATCGACAAAGATTCTTATTTACATATCTTTCTAGGCTAGCCTTTTCTTTCTTTTCTGAACTTGCATTAAAGTTTGAAAGCGTGTTGAAATTGAAATATCGATGATTATAATAAATTTTGGGTGTTCATTTCTATAAGTATGATTGGTCTTTTATGTAGAGAAAAAAATTATAGATTGATTACAATTTTATCCCATTTTTAAATGGTATGTTGAGATTTTTATATATATGAAATGATAAGTTATAATTCTACGAGGGCCCATATCGCCATTATCAAGCTAGCCATATAACTCAGATTAACTGTACTTCATGTGACTCTCTGCGTTAGGGTTTCTACTTTTAGTGACACGGGGTGAGGCAGTGGACCTAATTGTGTTGCTTGCTTGTCAAATCTTTTTATATATATATATATATTTGAAAAAGATTTTAGTTCGTAAATTGAAATATGTAATTGGGTTCTGCTTTTTGCACCTAATTCTTATATATTTTGGAGGGCCCTTATGAGATACGTCACAGTTGCATCTGCATGTGCTCGCAACATAACTATCTCAGGAAATCCAGGTTTCCCGCATAGTAATAGTTAAGATTCTTATTTCTTTATTAATTATTATTTGTATAGCCTATATTAGGTCTAAAAAGACATTATGCACAACGCAAGTGGAAATAGACTCCGCTGCCCAAGATTGTAAAATATGCATCTTGTAATAAAGATGAGATATATTTCTTCTTTCTTTATTACTTATAATCATTAACGAAATTAGAAGAAATAGAATTAAAATGGATACTATTATTAAGGAACGAATGAGATTTTCTATGTATGTATGGAGATGAGATATCATATTGAAATAATGCGCAGCAATATTCTGAAATAAATGTGCAATGTACCTCGTCAAGAATATTCATTTAACCATTAAATGACTAGAAATTATTTATGGTCAATTTGATATATACCCTACGTTGGTTGGGTTTAGTCTAAACAAGAAATCGATGTATTTGTTTATGGTGGTTCATGCATATGTAAAAGCCACCTAATCCCAAGTGAATAACTAAGTGAAAGGTGGCTATTACTAAAACCATAAAAGTAAATATATGTATACTAAGAATCTATCTTTAATGTTGTTTCCCCTATTTTTCGTGTCAGCAAATTTGTTAGGCTTCAATATGCATCCTCAACATTTGAATTCTTATAGTTTTATGTCATTACACAATTAATCCGAGATGATTTCTCATTTATTCAAATTCATGTTTTGTATGCTAGCTAAGAAAAAGGAAGATTGCAGCATGACGCATCAATTAAAAGCTTTATAATATATAATTAAAGGAAACTTTGAACAAAATGAGCCAACAAGATCGACGCATTTGGAGGCTACACAAAACGAAGAAAAATAATTTTGTTGGATTATTTCCTAATCATGTTTATTAATGATTGTTGCATTTAAGGAAAAAGATGAGACCATTTTTGTCGCGTCGTGATTTCCATGTATGAATAAGCTTCAAATAATTAATACCATATTTTTATCAATACATGCATTCTCCCCATCTTTGATTTTTTGCCTCTTAATGGCGTTCTTACAAAGCTGTATTATGCGGAGAAACGTGTTTGGTAATTTCTAACTTGTTTGTCCGTACGGTTTATGTTGTTTAGCTAAGTTTGGGGCTCCCTTAATGTGACGTAATAAATTGAAACAATTAACAAAAAATTACATTAGTCGATCGTTAGTGTGTGATCTTGATGGCTTTGAAAAGTCAAATAAAGAAGGAAGAAAATTTGGGTTAGAAGATTCAAAGGATGAGACCAAAATGATTTTGTCAGGCGCCTACAATTGATTGTCAAATATCAATTTCTTCTGTCCACACATGCATTATATGCTGCAGACCTCACCTATAAATAGAGGCACTCAGACGAAGGAAAAACACCACCACAACATCGATCTTCTTCTCCGATTAATTCTTTGTAGCTTACTCCTAATATTGTTGTATCTTCTTTTGTGTATCACGTCCGGTGTACGTGTCTGTAATCACTCCACATAACAAAGAAGTTCTACCCTCCGGCCCGTGGACGTAGGTCATTCTGACCGAACCACGTAAATTTTCGTGTTCACTATCACATTTATTTTCTTCATCTTATTCGTTATCGTCATTTCTCGGGCAACTAAATTATCGGGAATTAAGAATATCCTAACAAATTGGTATCAGAGCCTCGCCTTGTCGTTATTCTTAGTATGCTCTGTGGTTGCAGCTTTGTCTGATCTTCCACATCATAAAAGATATCAAAAAGGTTTTACGGTCCACGGCGAGCCAATTTCCCGATTTATTTTTTAGCCACCATGACTATTACAAAATGTCAATTGAAAAGTTCGATAGAAATGTCAACTTTGCGATGTGGAGTCTCAAGATGGAGGCCATACTCATTCAAGACGGTTGTGAGCAGGCGCTTGAAGACAACGCGAAGAAATCCAAGGAAATGACAGAAGAGCAATTTAAGGAACTGGACAAGAAAGCCAGATCGGCAATTATCTTGAATCTCTCATACGAGGTATTACAAGAAGTTGCTACGGAGACGACGGCCAAGGGTATGTGGGATTCGTTGAAAGCTATCTACATGAAGAAGACTAAGGAGAATCGGCTTTATTTAAAGCAGAAGCTACACAGTTTGAAAATGATGGAAGGTACTTCTCTACTCTCGCATCTCGATAAATTCGACTCAATAATTATTGATTTGGCGAACGTAGAAGTCAAAGTGGATGAAGAAGATCAGGCCATAATATTGTTGTGTTCCCTTCCCTCATCTCTAAAACATTTTCGAGACACTATAATATATGGGAAAGATACTATTTCTTATAGTAGTGTCAAATCTGCTTTACAATCGAAAGAGCAGATTGATAGGGATATAACGGGGGAATCAAGTGGTAATCAGGCAGAGGGTTTGTTTGCTCGGGGTAGGCCAGAAAATAGAGATGCTGATAATAGCAGGTCCAAGGGCAGGTCGAAATCCAGGTACAAAATAAACTTTGTAATTATTGCAAGAAGAAGGGTCATATCAAAGCTGAGTGTTATAAATTAAAAAATAAGGAGAAAAATAATCAGCAAAATTATAAACCCGCCGAAGCTAGCGTAGCTGCAGATGAGAGCGATGGAACTATTTTTGTAGCAACTGCAAATATTGTCAGGTCTGATAGTGAGTGGATCTTAGATTCAGGATGTTCTTACCACATAAGTCGTAGTCGGGACTGTTTTTCCACATATGAAGCTTTCGATGGTGGATATGTCTTGATGGGGAATGATGCCCCATGTAAAGTTATTGGTAAAGGTACAGTTAGAATCAAGATGTTCGACGGAATCATCCGAACGCTCACAGAAGTCAGACATGTTCCAGCTATGAAGAGAAATCTTATCTCTTTAGGCACACTTGAATCTCAAGGGTGCAGGTTCTCAGGTGAAGGTGGAGTTATGAAGATTGGTAGAGGTGCCCTCGTCATGATGAAAGCTTGCAGGTCTGGAAATTTATATATTTTGCAGGGAACTACTGTTACAGGTTCCGCTGCAGTTTCGACATTCCCGGAGGTTGATTCCACGAGATTATGGCATATGAGGCTTGGACACATGGGAGAAAAAGGCTTGACGATTTTGAGCAAGCGGGGCCTACTTTGCGGTCAAAGTACTGGTAAGATGGATTTTTGCGAACATTGTATTTTTGGGAAGCAGAAACGAGTCAGTTTCAAATCGCCAGCAATCCATAAGACGAAAGGTACTTTGGACTATATTCATTCTGATTTATGGGGTCCTTCTCGTGTTCCATCCAAAGGTGGTGCAAGATACATGTTGACTTTCATTGATGATTTTTCAAGGAAAGTTTGGGTCTATTTTCTTAAACAGAAGAGTGATGTTTTCCTAACATTTAAACAATGGAAAGCTTTGATTGAGAAGCAGACAGGAAAACAAATCAAGCGGTTGCGGACAGACAATGGCTTAGAATTTTGCGGAAATGATTTCAATGAATTCTGCAAGAACGAAGGTATAGCTCGACATCACACTGTTCGAATGACGCCTCAACAGAATGGTGTTGCCGAGCGCATGAACCAGACTCTATTGGAGAGAGCTCGGTGTATGATCTCTAATGCTGGGTTGACAAATGATTTTTGGGCAGAAGCTATTGGGCTGCATGTTATATTGTCAACCGCTCACCATATTCTTCTATCGATTTCAAGACTCCCGAGGAGGTATGGTCAGGTACTCCTGCCGATTACTCTAATTTAAGAATATTTGTGTGTCCAGCTTATATGCACGTAAACGATGGAAAATTAGAGCCTAGAGCTAAAAAGTGTATTTTTCTCGGTTACGCTTCAGGGGTGAAAGGATATAGATTATATAATCCTGATCCCAAGTCACCCAAATTCGTAATTAGCAGAGATGTTACATTTGACGAGTCATCTATGTTGAATCCTAGAAAAGAGTCTTCTAATTCTTCTAATCAAGAAATGGAGGATAGTGTACAAAACGAGGTGGAGCTCGAGATCAACAAAGGTTCTTCAGATAACCCTGCTACGAGTTCAACAGATCCAAATGATGAACCAGAACCTGATTTTGATCTCGTTGAAGATGAAAGCGTCGAGCAGGAATATTCTATAGCCAGAGACAGACAGAGACGTGAGATTCGACTACCAAAGCGGTACGTGAATTTAGTTTCATACGCTTTATCAGTGGCACAAGAAACAGGTGGAGGCGGTGAACCTTCTACCTATACGGAGACAATTCAAGATGTCAATTCTGATAAGTGGTTGGTAGCAATGAATGAAGAAATGGAGTCTCTGCACAAGAATGGTACTTGGATTCTTGTGTCGCCGCCGAAGAAAAAGAAAATAGTTGGTTGTAAGTGGGTCTTCAAGAAGAAAGAAGGTTTATCTGATTCAGACGATGCAAGGTATAAGGCACGATTGGTCGCGAAAGGCTATAGTCAGGTACAAGGTGTTGATTTTAATGATGTTTTCTCACTTGTTGTTAGACATAGCTCTATTCGTGTATTGCTTGCATTCGTTGCCATGTTTGATTTGGAATTAGAACAACTTGACGTCAAGACAGCGTTCTTACATGGCGATTTAGATGAACAGATTTATATGAAGCAGCCTGAAGGCTTCATAATTGAAGGAAAAGAAAATCAAGTTTGTTTGTTAAAGAAATCCTTGTATGGATTAAAGCAGTCTCCAAGACAGTGGTACAAACGGTTTGATTCTTTTATGTTGGGTCATGGTTTCTCCAGGAGCAAATATGATAGTTGTGTTTACTTCCGGAAGTTGAATGACAGTTCGTTCATTTATCTGCTATTATATGTTGATGACATGCTCATTGCGGCTAAGAATCTTGCAGAAATTCACCAGTTGAAGGCCTTATTAAACGGTGAATTTGAGATAAAGGATTTGGGAGCAGCTAAGAAGATTCTTGGTATGGAGATTAGACGTGATAGAGGAGCTGGTAAGTTACACCTGACCCAGGAGAGTTACCTCAAGAAGGTTTTGGAGAGATTTGGCATGCACGATGCCAAACCAGTAAGTACTCCTCTCGCTAGCCATTTTAGGTTATCTGCTGCTCAGTCACCATCATCAGAAGAGGAAGAAGAGTATATGACACGAGTTCCTTACTCGAGTGCAGTCGGCAGTATTATGTATGCAATGGTTTGTACACGTCCTGATATTTCACAAGCTGTTAGTGTTGTTAGCAGGTATATGGCTAATCCAGGGAAAGAACACTGGCAAGCAGTGAAGTGGATCCTCAGATACTTGAAGGGTACTCTAAGCACTTGTTTAGAGTTTGGCAGAAACAGTGATACTCTCGTTGGCTTCGTTGATTCAGACTACGCAGGTGATCTCGATAAACGACGATCTCTTACAGGTTATGTATTCTCTATTGGAGGTTGTGCAGTTAGCTGGAAAGCTACTCTACAGCACGTAGTGGCTTTATCTACTACTGAAGCAGAATATATGGCCATTACCGATGCGATCAAAGAAGCTTTATGGTTGAAGGGGTTATTCAGCGAATTAACTCAACAACATGGAGTCATTACTATTTACTGTGATAGTCAAAGTGCAATTCATTTGACTAAGGATCAGATGTATCATGAGAGGACTAAACATATTGATGTTAAGTATCATTTCATTCGTGATATCATTGCAGACAAGAAGGTATTTATCAAGAAGATCAACACGAAGGATAATCCTGCGGATGTGTTTACGAAGGCTCTTCCAATTTCCAAGTTCAAGCATTGCTTGGACTTGATCAGTGTTTCAGAAATGGTGTACTAGCCCGTCGGGGCTATGGCCGGAGGGAGACAGAGACAAAGTTATTATCTAAATCAAGGTGGAGTAATTTTTCGGTATCAAGGTCAAGGTGGAGATTTGTTAGTGTGTGATCTTGATGGCTTTGAAAAGTCAAATAAAGAAGGAAGAAAATTTGGGTTAGAAGATCCAAAGGATGAGACCAAAATGATTTTGTCAGGCGCCTACAATTGATTGTCAAATATCAATTTCTTCTGTCCACACATGCATTATATGCTGCAGACCTCACCTATAAATAGAGGCACTCAGACGAAGGAAAAACACCACCACAACATCGATCTTCTTCTCCGATTAATTCTTTGTAGCTTACTCCTAATATTGTTGTATCTTCTTTTGTGTATCACGTCCGGTGTACGTGTCTGTAATCACTCCACATAATAAAGAAGTTCTACCCTCCGGCCCGTGGACGTAGGTCATTCTGACCGAACCACGTAAATTTTCGTGTTCACTGTCACATTTATTTTCTTCATCTTATTCGTTATCGTCATTTCTCGGGCAACTAAATTATCGGGAATTAAGAATATCCTAACACGATCTATTGTTTTTAGATAGTATTTATATTATTCTCCCTAACTCCACCTATCCCTATTTCAAGAATTGCGACATATCGATTAATACCAACCATAACTTTCGAATTTTACTACGAATGGGATTATGATTGTGTTGATTTTCCCCTTTTTTCTTGATGTTCCTCCATTTGTTCTTATTCCTAATTATTATTTGTGGCAGAGTATATCTATAGAAAGATTCCCAAGTCTGGCCACTGTCCCCCTAATTAATTTCTTTTATTCCCTTTCCCCGAAAAATCGAATTTATTACAGCTTAAATATGACGTCACCACCAAATTTTCACCTATAAATACTCCCCAACCCTCTACGCTTCTCTTTCATGCAAATCTCTTCCTTTTCATCTCTCAATCCTTCACACACAACACAACGCATTGCACCATCACATAATAATAACAACCTAAAGCAACAACACAAACAAGACAAAACGATGTCGTCTGTTTCTTCAAGATCCACTACTCAATCCACCAAGAAAAACACAAATAACGAGTGGGATTTCATGAATTCCCTCGGAAAAGCAACAGAGGACTCGAACAAATTTGTCTACGTTCACCCACTTTCGAAGCTCTCATCTTCTTCATTAAGCCCGAGAAGCCTCGAAATTTGTACGGAGTACTTAGGCAGTGAAAATGGGAGCTGTGGCATTGATGATTCAACTGCATTTGAGACCGATTATTATTACAGCCATGAGACAAGAATGTCGAGAAAAACCCGTGAGCCCATTTCCAAGAAAACGAAGCCCATCACCATTTTTCCACCTCCACTTACTTCGATCAGCGGAGTCGAAGGGGTTCGAGTTCGAAGCCACAGAGAAGGTGGTCGGCTGGTGATTAAGGCCTTTAACTACACTTCTTGCGGGAGTTTTCTGAGAGCTGAGCGTGAAAATGGTAGGCTGAGGCTCTCTTATTTCCGAGGCAATAGAGCCATAGAAGGAGAATGTGAGCTCGATGCTTCAGCAGAAGGAGACGAAGAAGAAGAAAACAAAGCGAGTGAAGAGGATTGTGATTTTTCGGCTGAGAGTGAAGGTTGCTTTGGTGGGCTGTTTTGGTCTTCTTCTAACATTATCAGATGCAACGATGATAGCAACGGTAATGAGAGGATTCCGAGCTTGCCTTTCTGTGTGGCTATTTCGTGAAGAAGAAGACGACGATGACGTGACCGTTTTATTTGTATGCGATATGGTAGTTATTATCGTTATTTAGATGATTTTCTCTCAAGGTTTATTATCCGTACGGTGGTAGTGTTGTATGTATGTAATTGTATGTAGTAAAAAGGTACCTTTATTGGTTTTCACGAATAGTGATTATTATGGTTAGTCTTCTGACCCGTGATTACTACAAGGCTAATCATGCCGTAATCATTATTATAATTTTAAATGGTGTCTTTTTTTTTTTTTTTTGCCTTGACTACTTTTCACATTCCTATCAAGAATCAAGATTCTTTCTTGGGGTTTTCTTTTCTTTTTTCTTTTTCTCTATAATTGGTTAACAATTTAATCCAACTGCCCACGATGAGGGGGGATGAAGAACAAAAATCAAGTTGCATATCTTTGTGGAAAGGTCACATAGCTTTCATGGAAGTCTTAGTCACTCCAGCAAATTTCTTGTTTATTATTATTTTTTAAAATGTCATTTCGATGAAAAAGGCACATGTGCTTCATGTTGTACCGTCTTAAGACAACTTGCATAGGATCCTTAACTATATATATATATATATTACACGGATTATCTTCGAGATTTAATCATAATTACAATTTACATATCCGTACGGAGTGTGTACTTACTATACGAGAAGGATCGGAGAGGGTAAAATGATCATAGTCGTCTTTGGTCCCTCGAAGAAAACAAGACATCATTAACGATGTGAAACCACTTGGCGATTTATGTTCCATTTCCTCTATTTAGTACGTATTTTCATCGAATTGTATTTTCAATAATTAATTTGAGCTAAAAAAAAATATAAAACTCGGATGAAAATCCTTAGCGCAAGAGGCAAGTGGTGATATGCTTGCACTACAGGGCAAGGGCAAGTGTGACAAGATGTACTAGGTTGTAACGCTATTGTTTGTCCTTAATATGTCCAATAAATAATTTTTTTAAAAAAAAAAAGAAAAAGAAAAAAGGAGTGCAGGCCAATGAAAATGCATGTAAATGGACGAGCTTTACATCCCCTGCTCTGAGGAAGACACTGCCCAAGCGTGGACTCAGCGCCTCCATACATTCAAATCTTTTAGATTTTCATTGTTTCACATAAAAAAAAAACTGTTAATATTACTAATCTCTCTCTTATTTTCACATGTATTTCCAATTAATTACACCATGTAAAAAACTTTATCTATTCCACCATGTGCAGTGGTTTTCCAGCATAATATGATCTGCGTAAGATATTTTATTTGTTTTGACCACAAAATGTAGTGCATTCACGCCTTCAAAACATTCCATTTTCGGAAGCATGCGTTATAATATAAAAAGAACACTAATGTGCCCATTTTTATACACCGGTTTATTTTTGCTAATTAGTTATTAAAATAATTACATTCACTTGCTTAGTTTTTGCATCGTGTAATATATATTCTTGAATCCAATTCTTTCTTGATGCAGACACGACAAAAAAGCCTTGGGGATGGTTCTTATTGCTCTCCACACGTTGTAGTAATTGTTTATTTGTTCCTTGGCATCTTTTGTTGTAGCTAATGTAATACATGTCGAGTGTGTGTCATCAACCTAATCCAATTTAATTTGTTATATGGCTAAAGTCGCTTCTTTCCACGCACACATCTACTTGTATTATCCATGATATATGTACCAAGAATCATAAGAATTGTGAAGAAAATGAACATTTATTATTCTCAATAAGTGCCACTCATTTTAACAGATGAATATAGTATGAATAGGGCCCACAAAATAATAAACGTTTATTCGAGTCCACCAATGCCGTGTTCGTGCTTATCTTAAGCAAATCAAATACTTGGTTCATATGTATTATTATATTTCACTGTGCCTATAAGAGATTTGAGTGACACGGTGTCTATAATCTGTGTATCTCACCATTTTCACATGTTCATAGATAATCAAATAATAATTGCTTTTCTTTTCTATAAGTTTCTTCTTATTTTATCTGTGTTACTTGGTGGGATGACTCCCGAGTCCCGACAAGGCATCGATTTAGGATGCCGAAAAAATGACCCCACATTCGGATTTTGAAAATCTAGTCTACACTGTCGGGAATCTATTAAATTGTCCGATTTTCGTCAAGTAATTTCAAAGATAGTCAAATATCATTTCAATGGCTCTTGGTGTCGATGCTTCATTGGAGACCACTTATCTCAATATATTTTTTTAACTTTATATTTTTGCTTCTGTTTCCGTTCGTTTTATTTATATTGTCATTTTCTCTACCTTGAGAGTTTGTGTTTCTGAGGGGGGGAAACGAAATTTAAGCTTACGATACAAAATATTATGCAATGCATTTCTTCAACGCATAGCATATTTCTACTTGTATGTTTTCATAGAAGGTTTTCAACTACGCACACGTGTTTATGTACAATTAAGAGATAATATGTAAATAGAATGGGTAAGATATTGGCATTTTATAATAGATTGCTTAAATCAAGAAACGCTCAATCTCGAAAGGGCAAATCAGGCAAAGAAAAGAAAGGAAAAAAAAAAGCCGAATAAGGTGTCAGCAACTGAATCAGTCAGAATATGATATATATTCAACAATTGCGGCCCCACATATTCATTTTATAGTTTTTGAAAGAATTAAATTTAAATTCCATGCACGCCTTTTCTTCATTTAACGTGTTAGGACTCAACATGTACTAAATATGTATCTACGTGTTCGATTTAACCAGTCGGTATAAGGAAGGACGATCAATCGATCGATCAGCTCCTTCAGGTGTATATATATTATTATATACATGAATAATTATCAGACTTTTTCATAGACAGTTTTCGAATTTTCGTTGGTCCGAAATATTGCGACTTCATTCATCTTTCATGTTTAGTGCAAACAGATATCGAAGTTCCATTGGTGGATTTTCAGAATCTTGAAACAAAATCCCACTTCAGAGATGACTAATGATTGCATACCATACAATACAATTGCATGCAATTGCGGTACAAACAAACACTGCGTACGAATCTAACTTTGGATCTTCTCTTTTAACACAACTCTCTCTCTCTCTCTCTCTCTCTCTCTCTCTCTCTCTGACGTAAGGGTTACTATGTGGAAGAAGCCATGCGAGTATCCTACACACAATCTTTACACTTTCAAGATCGCTCACGCTTTTGTTAATGGTGAGGACGTGCAACTAAATAATGAATTATAAAACTTGCTTTGATGATTATCGGCTTATAACATGATCTTCTAAACATGTTTTTTTTTTTTTTTAATTATAATATAACCGTTTTTAAGCTACCGCCTGAGATTTTCTTTGAAGTCTCCTCTTATTACCACATGATGTGTGTCTCGTCTCTATACAACTAACTAACTCCGTCGGACATCTCGAAAAAGCTCCTAATTTCGTCATTAAGGAGATGAAAAAGGGTTAATTCCCATCCTGATATTCATCACACGTATAGTATAACTAATATATATATATATATAATATTATATATATTATATGTGGCTAAGCTTTGAATATTCGAAACAGCAGAAGAGGTGTGTTTATTAGACAAAGACTCGATAGGCTCAAGGGGTTTTTGAACCAAGGCATTGGGCTCCCAAAGAGAGGCCCAAGTCTGCTGGTGTTTTTTCCCCAATAATTAAAGGAAACAACTCTGATGAGTTCGTTTCTGTATCTTATAAGAAAAGTTTTATTTTTGATAGAAACAGTTTTTACTATTTTTTGGCACTTCTTTATGATAAAGTATTGTGAAAGTGGCCGTAACGCGGCATTAGTACATTAGGTCATATCTCATCTCCAATGTAAAATTCTACTTTTGTTTTTTCATTATTTATCATCTTATATCCCTTACCAAAAAAACAGTAATTGCTACTGTTTATTCCAAAAGGGTGTTGCTATTCGCATCCTCTTAGGGGCGAAAAGAACATTGGAAACGAAAAATTTCCTTTTTTTTCTCTTAATCCGTGTAGACAACTTTAAGCATTAATTAAGTTATTTATTTTAAACTAACTTTGAATTCAACACCTCTTATATTTTCTACCCAATTTTTAATAACTATTTATTTATATAAATATAGATTAGTTTACACTTTTACACAAATGTTTTTAAAATAACATTTAAGTTTATTACGTATTTACAAAATTATATACTATAAACTTTCTTAAACTTATACAAATATACTTAAATAATGGACTAGCTACAAAGTCTTCATGTTTTTAATAAATATAAGAAAAAACAATGTTTAATTAAAACCTCAACCCTCAAAATAATCAAATTCAAGCTATCGTTTACCATAACAAACTTTAGGAGTTCGGATGCTAATTTTCTTTTCTTGAAAATAATATTTTACTAAAATAATTTCTAGTTTCCAAAAAGAAAAAAAAATAATTTATTAATTTAACGATGATGAAAAAAATTGTTTGTTTAATAAAATAATCATATAATTAATCTATTTCTTACCTATGTATATAAAGTTAAATAACATTGACATGATAAACTATTATTGAAAAATATTTAGATTAAATAGATAATTAAATAAAGATGATATAACTTGATAAATGGCGTTGAGTGGAGTGTCATTGTTTCATGTTTCATGCTAATATTTTATTTAATTTTATATAATAAAGAAGAGAGAATAGAATTAAGCAATTGTAAAAGTGTTGGTCTTGAAAATTGAATTTTACTACATAATAAATAGGGGTGCAAATAGAATTTAAGGGGGTGTAAATAGAATTTCCCTTCCAAAATTGCAAGCGACGTTGTACACTATTTATTTCTTAATTAATTTTTTTGTTTGTAATTACTATTATTATTATTGTTAGTAATTTTGTGAATTTTTTCTAACCCTAGGTATCAGCCCGCTCAATCGGCTATGGCCTTAAACCACACACTTTGAGGATTGAACTAATCCCGTGGTCAGATAAATTCGTCCCAAATCCACCGAACACGTTACATAGGGGTGAATACAACCCTCCAAAGCCTAACTAGGCTAACCCATTGGGGAAATTTTTTCATTATTATCGAATGGTTATATAATATATGTCCATGAATTGTTTGCAAAATATTCACCGGCTCTTGAAAATCGAGATACAAATATAAAAATTAGTCATTAATCTCATGATTGATGTTAAGCTTATGTGCATACAAGGCAAAATGTTAATGTACATTGTTACTATAAATGCAGAAACAAAATTGAGTGGCTTTGACAAAAACCTAACATGATCAAATCGCTTAACCAATGGCAGCACTATTAAATGGACTACTAGTGATTTTACTACAGGTAATTTTATCTCTCCACGAGCTTGGATTTTCTTGTTTCCCTTCATCGTTCACATATTTCTTTTTTGAAATGCATATATATCAATTCCGATATATATATTACGATCAAAAATGGAATTGCAAGAGTTAACCAGGACTTGCTCATAATTTTAGGATGGACCCTCCTATTTAATACCCACGGTAATGAGAAAATTACATGTTATTAATGTGAATATAATAATGAAAAGACAGTTTTTTTCATTCATCTTTCGCAATCAAAGTCAAAATTGCATAAGCACTATAATTGAAAATCATATATATATATTATATATATATATATATATATCACGATCGCAAAAGAGAAGATTAAGCTCCGTGCTACGGACAAAAGTATATATCAGTAGTACACGTCGGCTTCATTGCTAGGGTTTGCACTAATTGTCCACAACCAGAGTTCCACTAAGCCTCATTATAACTCTTAATCTTTAATTAAATTATTACTGCCAACTTTAAATGTCTAGTTTCCAAGTTCATGGAGCGCTTTATCAAGTGGAATTCGCATCAGCAAGGTTGTTCAAAACGGACGGACCAATTAATTCTTAGTAATAAAAAATTGTAGTACAATTTATTATGAAAGAAAAAAAGAGTCCATACAACGTGTATTTATCGTGGTAATGATTATGTACAAACAGTGTTCGATCAAGAAGTAGTCAAATTGAGTTTGAACTCGACTTATTGTTTAAATTAATAGGGTTTTAGAAAAAAAATAAAACGCTGTCGACGATCAGACAAAGCACGAAGAATGTTCTTATTTCTTAATGAGGCTTACGTTTATATTATTCATGCAAGCAGGTTTCCATCAACGTCACAAAGTAAAACGCAGCACTACTTATCATCATGAGATATGTGGTGGTTATAGTGGATTTTCATGTCGAACCCATTAACTCCAAACATAGCAGGAACTAATAAACCCTAAGTACAAATAGTAATAAAGTGGGCCAGGCGAATATATTTTACTGTTTCTATTAATTTTTAATTATTATTACACATTCTGACTATAATGCTGTCATGGTTTTTAGCTTAGTTCTTGGTTGTTACAAATAATACACATAATTAAGGAGTTACACATGTATATAATATACGGTATTAGAACGTACGGACGTTATCTTTTTTGTTTGATGTGTCAGCCAACGTAAGTGGTGAGTGTATTTATTTATTTATTTATACGTATTTGTTGAAAAGATATATAAAGCTTCTCGCAATCTCGTTAGGTAGTGACAATGACGTTGCGTTAATTACCAGTCAAATATCATTCCTCAAAGGCATGATGATGCTGCGATCTTCTGTTCCCTTTTACCCCCACTTTTGTGATGGTACAACGTGTCGTACAACTTATTAGAACAAACCTGAAAGAGATTAATGTCGTCGAAGATTATATTTTGATAGGCTCACAACGACCTAACAACAATTAAATCGATCTTTATAGATATGGATTTCGAAACTCGGAGCTTATGATATTATGACATGCATATAGTTTATTATCCAATAATTTTATAACTTGCGAGCTCTAAATCACTCAAAAAATGTAAAATTTGACAACAATTGCATCATATATCTTACTCGATCCAAAATTTATTCGAGGGTTATATATGGCTTGATATTGGATACTCGAGCTTGCGTAGATATGCAAGCGATGCTCCTCTTCCTCCCACTAGAGCAGGTTCAACATATCGTGCATGTCAACGCATCATGCATTGGCTAATTAACTTTCATCATTATCAAATTTATTTTGTCAAATGCTTGATTTGATTTCAAATCACGATCAAAATGATGTGATAAGACTATTATCTCGCACGGGTTGTAAAATGAGGAAAACAAAAAGAAGAAAACCCTCAATTCCTACTAATGAGTAAACTAAGATAATCACTACTACACCGTTTGGTCATAAAACCCAATTATGGACCTTTCCCATTGTCCCCTTTTAACTGCAGATGTTTTACAGCAGTGATATAATATCATATTCTCATTTGTTATATATATATATATATATATATATATTGTGAAGCTAGGCCCTGCATGCCTTGTAACTCATATTCCCATCAAGGGTTTTGCAGATAATTGAAAAAAATTAGGCCTTTTAGTACAAAAACTGTGCTAATTTTTTCTTAGGCAAATATGTCGGTTCCTTCGAGTGATGCCCGCGTTAAGGAAGATGTAATAAGGAAGACGAAGATAGTTGCTTCCTTCGTCATTACAACTACCGTTTCGTCTCTTAAGGAAAAGAAAGTTATCCACAGCATAAAAGTTGGTACCGCCTTGGTTTTGGTTTCTCTGCTCTATCTCCTCAACTCCATGTTCAAGCAAGTCGGCGAAAATGCCATGTGGGCAATCATGACCGTCGTCGTCGTCTTCGAGTTCCATGCAGGTTTGGTTTGAATTTGCATTAAATAACCAAAAAATAATAATAAATTATGATTCTATATTGAATACATGCATGTAATAAATTGCCTTGTATATAAATATATATTGAGCAGGTGCTACACTAAGCAAAGGCATACTTCGGGGAATCGGGACTCTAACAGGTGGCGGATTGGGAATTCTTGCGGCGATATTAGCAGATAACGTCGGAGGAGCTCTTAGCCCCATCGTCGTAGCTTTGTCACTATTTGCCTTTGGTAATAAAAATTTTAATCACCATGTAGGAACATTTATATATATATATATATGTATATATATATATAAAACTGAATTTTGTGTATTATATATTAGGTGCCACTGCTACGTATTTTCGAATGGTGCCAAGAATCAAGAAGAAATACGATTACGGGTTTATGATTTCGATATTAACGTTCAACCTCGTTGCGGTGTCGGGGGTTCGAGCCGATAAGGTTGTTGAGCTGGCGCGGGACCGACTCGCAACCATCGGGATGGGCTTTGCCATTTGCTTATTCGTGAGCTTGCTTTTGTTCCCCGTGTGGGCCGGCGACGAACTCCATTGCTCCACCGCGTCGAGCTTCAAAAAATTGGCTACTTGTTTAAATGGCAAGATATTTTTATTTTTAATCTTCAATTTTTGGACATTTATTTTGTTGTAGTAACAATATTTTTCTAATTTTTCTTGCATTTTATAGGTTGCTTGGACGCATACTTCAACATGGTTAGTGAAAAGGAGGAAGGCAATGCCATTGGTGCTGAATATATCGAGGCTTGCAAGTCAATCTTGAACTCGAAGTCCAAGGATGAGTCCACGGTAATTAATTTAATTAAATAACAAAAATGTACATTAAAATGCTTTAATGGCAGATATTCCCACTGATCTTACACCAAGTATAATAATGTCCCATCCGTCGAATGTTGCTTGTCGAAATCTTACAACAAGGAACCCAATATTATTTGAGATAGAATATGTTTGCACACGCACGAAATGAAAGCTAATTAATTCAAAAGATTAATTATCACAACGAATAGTAGCTTACTACCTGTCCAGTAAAAAGAAATATATTTAAATTAATAGTTTTTATATTAAAAACAGATTTAACCTTACACGTGATATTTCTTTAATTAACGTTTTAGGCTAATTTTGCGAAATGGGAACCTTGGCATGGAAAATTCGGTTTAAACTACCCATGGGAGAAATACTTAGAGATCGGAGAGCAACTGAGAGAAGTAGCTGCAACTGTTCTTTTACTACATGCATGTCTTCAATCCCCAAACCAGGTATTATATATAATACTTATTTAATAAATATACGTAATTTATATTTATTATTTACTAAATATATTTATTCTGCCATCATCATCATCAGCCACCTCGAGTACAAAGGCAGATAATGAAGGAGCCTTGTGAGGCTGTGATGTCATCGGTTGTATATAAGCTGAGAAATCTCGGAGAATCCATTGAGAACAGTGAGCTTTGCCCCAACAACTTCATCACCACAAATCAAGAGCTACAACAATCCATGAAGAAGAAGAAGAAGAAACTAAGCCCTAAATTATTCGAATCGAGCGAAATCGAGGCCGACGAATACTTAGCTGCTTCAAGTTTCATATTCTTGATTACGGAGATCATACAAAAAGTCGAAAAAATAGGGAAAAAAGTCGAGGAAATGGGATTTATTGCAGGTTTTAAAGATCGAAAGGTCGACGTATAGAGAGAGACGGAGACGGAGACGGAGCCGAGCCTCGGGATTTATTGCACATATATACGAGAAGACACAGCCATGCGAACACGTAAATAAAATGACGAGGTTTTACCTAATCCATAATTTTTTTACTTACCAGAACAATAATGTAATTGTTCTGCATGAATGTTACCCTGTCTGCTAAGCCAATATACGACGTTAAAAAGCAATAAAAAAAATGGGTAAATTATGCTATACATTCATGTGGTTATACTGAAATGCACGTAACTATCGTATATTTTTCTTATAGCGCGAAACTCCCCTGTGTTGCGGATGATTTAATAAACCACGAGGATATGTTTTAAGCTATTTTCGAACCATAGGAGTTTTGATGCTTATTTTTTAAATCAGGGGTCGGTTATATGCTATTTAACCTAAAAAAAAATAAAATTTAAATATTTGGACGAGCCTTTTGCCTATGTAAAGGGCATTTAATAGGGATGACACATTTCATCACAAGCAGTAGAGACAATAAGTGATGCTGCAAGCAGCAATGCTCCCCAAAATCAAGAAAGCATCTAACCTGTTTTCGTATCTCATCTTCTCCTCTTTGAGCTCCCTCCTTGCTTTCGAGTACAAGAGACACGATTCAAGGGCATCACCGTAATTCTTGCTTTTATGACAGCAGAGAGATTCCCTTAGGACGAGCAAACTTTTCCTTCCGTTGATGTGAGAACCCTCCATGTCCCCCAACTGCATGCTCAGCTCGGTCAACGCGAGCCTCGGGCCTTCTTCAGCTTCCACATTGGTCAGCTTCAGCTTCATTGTAAGAACACATTCGATCGCCTCGCACGGTATTGTAATATCTTTCGCGGGCAAAATCGAGCCAAAACGGATGAGGAAATCGTTCTCTGTGGGCCAATGTCGTTGGCCAACGATTGGGCCCCAGCTCGAAAAATTAGCAGCTTTCTTAGTCTTCGTGTTGACGAGAATCCAACTGAGCCTCACGTTATCGAGGAGATCTTGAAATAGTTTCCCATCTTTTCTTTCTCTTTCCATGGAAAGAACCCGTGGAAGCCCATGGTAAGGAAAAATGGTGACTTTATCGGTGGGAGATGTTAGAAGATCGATACGAAAAGGGCAATTGTGGAACCAGCCATCGAATCCCCGAGCATCGGGGATACCCCAGAGGACTTTCGAGAAGATCCCGTGTTCTTTATACCTTATGTCTACAATAGAAACGAAATCCAACGGTGAGATATCTTCCACATCATCATCATCATCGTCTTCGAGCCATTCTTGGGGGTAATCGTGGTAATCGTGCCAGTGAAATTCGGGGACTTTTTTGTACACTATGAATGGGAAACAGTCTGCGTAGAATTTCTTGAATCCACCGAGGGAAGAAATTAACTGCTTCACGTCGTCTCTGTTCGTTGAAGGCCACAGTGAAGAGCACACGTTTTCCCACAGAGTTTCTTCTTTCGAAATGGAACAGAGAGCTTTGCAAGCACAGGCTGCAGTTGTCAAGGTGGCACCGTCGAGGCGGCTGAGGATTTCGTAGAGGAGATCGCTGCTCAGAAAAGCTAAAGTTGCAGGCATGATTGTTATGATTCTACAGCCATTTATCTGAAGAGAAAGAAGAAATCATTGTAAGAGATTGAAAATATTGAATAGATACTCCAAAGAATGTTACATTAGGTGCATCATAAACAGTAAAATTGTTCTTACAGAACACAATTTCCAACTGGGAGGGGACGGAGAAAGATGATCACGATTTTAATGCAAAAATTGATGGTTGAATGTGAAAGTATAGTCCCACATTTCGGCATTGCCGTAGTTTTCCATCAAACAATTCACAAACGAATCCAAAATTCAAGAATGAACAAGCTAATTTTGATAATTACTTGTTTATATTGAACCTTTTTAAATGCAAAAAAAAAAAAAAAACAGCTGCCTTCATGAAATTGAGCAGAAATAACGTTAGCCCGAAAGTCCTAGGCTCATTAATACCCGAAATTTACCTAACCCGGAGAAGCAACGGTGTTATAAACATGAAATAAAATAAATCCAATGAAGCTAAGCGAAACCCAAAATAACATTTTATATACGAAAACTGGAGGAAGAAAACAAACCTCGGAGTGTTCTAGAAGCAGATTCATTCAACCCTTTATCTTGCTCTATCTGAACTTGGCTTCGTATCATTGAGGATATCGATAAATTTGGATTTAGTAAGAGAAATGGAGAAAGCGGATGTATCTGATGAAAGTATGTCACTTTCCATGGCATTATCCTTTTTTGCTACCAAAGATCTGTAGCTTTGTCGGGTTGTGAAGTGAACGTTTGAGCAACTATGGATAACAGAGAATTATCTCATCAATAGAGAATTAGCCAAAGAAAAAGATGATCTTTTTTGGGTTCTCATCTCAAGCGGCGATGTGTCGTATGCGATCGACGTGTAACGTAAAGCTAATAAATGCAATAAAAAATGCTGGATTTGATGCTGGCAGACGAGTTTCACGATGACGCGTGACGTGATCTTATAGGCTCATATTTTTTTTTATAATTTTAAAAATTGCCGGCAAAAAATATTTTATTTTTATTTTTAATCTCATTTTTACATGAATTAAAGTAGTGCAAAAAAATTGAGAGACTGGGATTTAAAAAATGGAGCTGTCCCGTGTGGGCTTGGATTTGAATTTTTTTCGAGTTGGTTGAAATTCCCCTTTCATAGACATTTGAAAAGGCTCTCTCGGACAACCCAACCACACTGGGCAATAAAATCTCAGGAAAAGGATATATTGCTTAAACATGAAGACACAACAGTGACATGTCAAGAAAGAGTGTACAAAATCACTCAAATATTTTTTTTTTATAAAATGGTACAAACAGAGGCCATTAGCGTCCCCGACCACGTCCGCGTCCACGACCACGGCCTCTGCCACGGCCCAACGGTTTCCCTGTTGAAATAAAACGAAATTTCGGGTTCAAGATTTGTATGGTAGGAGAAAAATAATAAGCAATAACGAAGCTGATGATGTTTTGAACAAGTCTGCTAATAGCTTTGAATTTGATTGTTGTTTCTTCACATTATCTTTTCACTCCCAAAATTCCCATATAAACAAACTGAAATCCTTAGAGATAATTGGAATTACGAACAATGGCGGAAGAGGAAAATTGTGTCATCGTACCTGCAGTTGGCTTCTTGGGCTTGATTTTGGGAGTCTCTTCCACAAGGAGGGTCTCGAGATTTAAGCTGTCGGGGAGGATGTAATAACGTATGGTGTTACCCCTAACACTGAGGTGATCCATGGTCACTGGATTCTTTCCCTTCAACGTAAGCTTAACGGTCTTCAAATGTGTGTTCATGCTGACATCAACACCTACGGAAAGTTCATCACTGGCTTCGTAAAACGACAGCATACAGAAGTAAAGGGGCCAGATATTGTTTACATACTTAGGAAAGTGTTCTTTAGGAACAATCATCCTCAAATATTTTTCATTTCCATTAACGAACAATTTTCGGAGATCTGAGGACAGTTCGAAAAGTTTGGGTTCTGCACACAATCAACTATATCCAGAAGCTGTTTCTTGACAGAATTAGTTAAATTCCAACTACAGTCGGAAAAAAGATAGGTAAAATATCGACCCGGCTATAAACATTGCTAAGTCAAGAAAAATTTCCCACATTAAAATTATCGTTGTGGACGCACCCTACGAGATTCAGATCTCTCAGAACCCTCCAAATATAACCCCATTATGGTTCCAAACTCTGTTATCACACAGCTGAGAACAAAAAACCATTTGCATTTGCATCAGCCGCAAACATCTAGAAGATACTTCAATATTTTACTTGGAAGTACTACAATTTGTTCATCGCTTAATTCTTGAAACACCCTCCCAATCGATTCCCAAACTTTTCACTCCTTTACAATCGAAGCACCAGAAAATAGTAAATAGATAATGAAACGCTAACCTGTAATGGTTCCATGAACGACGGTGCCATTTTTAAGCTCAATCGACACTGTCTCGTTGGTCAATTTCATCAAAAATCTGCTCGAATTTGGAAAAAAAAAACAAAAAAGCCAAGTTAAAACCATACAATAATCAAAAGCCTGGAGTTAACATCATGTACAGCAATCGCAAACCTGACGAGCTTCATTGTCTCGACACAGTGCTAGCGATTCCCGCAAAGCAACAAAATGCAAGTTCGTAATCTCCAGCTCAAAGCATGAGGGAAGGGTTTAAACGTTCAGGCGTACGAAATATTTTGGGCCTAAATGACGGGATAATGATAAATTGTCGGATCCTTTTTTACCTAAATCTAAGGCCCATTTGAAAAAATTTAGATAAACTATTTATAAAAAAAAAATCATATTAAATGGCTGAATCATGATATCCATTCTTGGTCATAGTACGGTTACGTATATAAAATAAATGACTTCCATATAAGCTTGCAGGTTACTCTTGGATATGGGTTAGAATGTGATTTTATTTTCCTATAAGTGATATCAAAGCAAGATTATAGCTCAAATAAGATGTGGATGAGTGTCTCTGATCCTTGCATCGATTTTGACCCAACAGATTGTGTTGATTGCTAGATTTTGAGCATGCCGATCAAGTTTGGTGTCTTTTGTCGAAAGTCTTCGTGACATTGACACGGTCAGCCGTCGTTCTTGTTGGACGGATGCGGATGTACAAGATGATTGTCGTTGAATGAAATGTTAGTATGAGAGTCATGTGTTTGAGGAAAGATTTGTTGGAGTATCAAACTCAATTCAACGTTGGTTAAATATTAAGTATATGACATGCATATAAGTTTGGAGCTACTCCACCTATTGCTAATTGACCTCCCTTAAACTTATATGCGGCGTTGTTAGATACGAGTTAAAGAGGAATTTATCTACCAACATCCTCTAGATGAAGGTCATGAGAGTAAATAAACCTAGACTTATTGTCGTAGTCTGTGGTGGATTCATGACGAGACACATGAATCAGGGAATTAATCATGCTGTAAGTTGGGATCGTTCGGTAGCAGAGAGAAATATTTAGATTCTATCGAGACTGCATTTATCATGGTGTTTGGACTTTGCTTTCCAACTTCAATATTTTAATTTTTCGAAGATGGCTTGCGAAAAAAGCCGATTCTTTTACGTAGTTTTGGATAATCTTCACTGAAAAATCAACTGTAATAAGAAAATTCCGTGAAGTATTCTTAGAAATTAAGGTATTCGTCGTAAAATCTTAGTGAAATTATCTTTTGATATATATAGCAAATTTAAGAGTTTGATTTGAGACCGACACTCAACTTAATTAGAATTTTAAGAAGTATTATTATTGGTTAATGAAGAAAGTCCAATTATTGACCCAACACTAGTTTCGAGCTGAACCGAACTCAAAGCCATCACACGAATTTCCCGACCGAAACGTTCGCCGCCGCGAAGCACGCGTTGAACGGCTTCACGGGATCGATCAATTTCAGATTAAACGCAGCTGAAGATTCCTCAACGAAGGCATCCGCCAAAGCCGTGAAAATCGTACTCTGCAGCGTCGTATAAGCAACGGAGCTGCTAATCTTGGTGCCGCCCCTCCCTATCTCGTCGATTTCCAAGAGGGTTCCGTTAAAAACCGCGCCTTTCCCGTTGACTTTGACCGAAGTCAACGGGAGTATATAATCCGGCGACTTGTACCAGAAGTTGATACGCGTGTCGGCTCCCACGGGGCCCACAATCAGCGGAGTGTTAAGCCAGCGACTTCGAGACGTCAACCCCTGGAGAAAACTCGTACGGCCCCCGCGAGCGCCGTCTCCGCTCGACGAGCTGGGGAGACAAACCGCGAACACCAACGGCGGTTTAAAGGCCCGGCTCACCTGGGCCGGGAAAGAGTAGTTGAACCGGCCTAAAGCGGCCACGCCCGTCGACCCTTTAGCGAGCCCTCTGTAAATCCTCGAAAATTTACACGGGCCCGTGCAGGAAAACGCCACGTCGAAGACGAGACCGGGTCGACCCGGTTTCTGCTGCACGGTGGGCAAGCTGAACTTATCTAGGAGGACATCGGTGTCTCCGATCTTGCCCGTGACCGGGTTTTCTGCGAGTTGTTGAAGCAGTAGGGAGATCGCGGCGCGTAGCAGTTGGAGAAGACTCTTGCGTTGATGTCGGTGCACACGGAGGAGACATGCTTTTCACCATTTCTGCACGGAGACAGCTTTTCCTCCTCCGAGTATTATCGTCTACCTGCAGATGAACGCAATCCATAACACATTCGGTTATTACACCAAAATTTAGTTAATGGGCTATGGTCCAAGTAATTTAGATCAGCCATTATGGTTTTTGTTTTCCTTGGAAGCCCAAAAGAAACTTAGAATAGTCATTTTTAATCATAGATTGGAATGGAATGATAACGGCTACTATAGTCAAGGAAATAATATTTACATCAACTCCTATCACCTTGCTTCTCGTTTATTTTGGATTTACGCGAGAAAAAAGGTGCATTAACTTTATAAATGTCTTTATCATGAGTATTTTAAAAAAGAAATAAAGGATACACGCGATGCGATGGTAGTGCACAGATTTGCCAATTGATGTGACATCACTCGCTCATGAGTGGGATCATGCGAAGGAAGGTAAAAGTTTTACGAAGTGGCTTTGAAATTTCTCATAATGGCCTATTTCATTTGCTTCATGCTGTCATATGCCATGAAATACCTCCTGTGCCCAGGATGAACTTGAAAGTTAGTAAGCATACTATAGAAAGTTAAAATTGATTTATGTAAAAGAATTGAATACACACCCATATGTATATATAATGTAAATATATTTATAGATATATATCGCTCTGAAAATGGATAGAGCTAAAGCCACTTCCCATGATTGATCTGATATATAATATTAATTTAACAAGATTAATTGTAAAAAAACGTTGTTGGATAAGGTTGACTAATTTATTAATGCAAGCATGACAAATAAACAGTAGTTCAACACACGGCGTCCATAATATTATGTATGGGCATGGAAAACTGTTCCTACTATATACTATGGCGTGCCAACTTCACGTAATGGATCAAAATGACTGTGGAGTACGTGAGCAAATAACATCAACTTTAAATGAGGAGCGAAAATTCTTTTGTTTTTCTTAAGAAAATTTAAAAAAAATAATAAGACGAGATAATGCCAAGTATCAAGAATGAAGTATTTCTATTACTAGATAGCATGACATGATATTCACTAGATCGCTTCTTTCAAAACTATAAGACTTTTTAGACATTTATGGAGCAGTACCATGAAGGTGCATGCATGATCAGAAAGACAAGACCCGCACATCAAGACAATTTGGTAACTGTTTTATATCATTTCTACTGAGAAAATGTGGTAATAATGCACACCAGGCAATCACCAAGCATATTGGCTCAGCTTAAAAATGCTATTTCTGTATATAAATTCTACTGGAATGGAATTTCTTATCAGAACAATCTTTTGTTTTATTCCTAACCAGATAACATTGTCAAATTTAAGGTTGAGGAGTAAAGCAAGCATCAAAGGATTCCATTCCATTAGCTAGCTGCAATTACTTATGATTATCCTTCGCTAAACTTTAACCTTTACTTAATTCTCCAATCATATTGACACTGGTAAACAATCAGATATCTTTCCAGCACACACACAAAACAAAGAAAAATAATCATATCAGGTGTTGATATTAAATTGCATTCAGAAAAAGAATCAATTTGGCATTGTAATGAGCATAAAGTGTAATCAAAAGAAATCCACCATCTATCTTCTGAAAAGCCCAACAATTAAAATAAATATATAGTTAGCATTATCTAGATCGAAGCAGAAAAATTTTAGTGAACTGACCATGAAAAAACAAGCTAGCCAATGAGATATTGCCCCTATGATGACCCTGTTATCTGTTCTCACCATCGCCAATGGTTAAGTCTAATCCATGCAATAATAGCAGCAGATTTAAAACATCACCGCTCGTGCAATACTTCGTTACTACAGGGCAAAGTTTTACTAATACAAATCGAATGATTTTTGCGTTTTCAGAACAATCTTCTCAAGAACATCCATCCCAAAAACGTTAAGAGACCATGGCAATGAAGAGAGATATATAAAACAGTACTACTTTGTAGTTTTCAAGGTTAAAAAATCTTTAACAGTGTAACTTTAGGGCCCAACTGGAGCATCTTGACGTTGACCACTAGAAACACGTACGAAGCCACTTAGACCCTCTAATACATCTACGCCACCCCTATAAATACCCAGCCAATCTTCTCTCATCTTCACAAATTCATCAATCTATCCAAAATCCATAATCATATCACTCATTCAAAGACATAGTTTCTTGATTGCTCCTTCGTTCTTTTCTTCTCAAGAAACCAACTTCCCATCATTTTCAGGATCACCCTTTTCTTATAAACACTTCATGCACGTTGATTAAGTCACTACTGGTACAACATTTTTTCTGAAAAAAATGAACACGTCATTCTCTGTAGCAAAGCACATAAAACCTCTCCTCCACATCCCAACCACTACTATCACACCCCTTTACCGACCCCAAAGGGAGAAAGTTGTCATAGTACTAGGTGCCACTGGAACAGGCAAATCACGCCTCTCCATTGATCTAGCTACGTGTTTTCCAGCAGAAATCATCAACTCCGACAAAATACAAGTATATAAAGGCCTAGATATTGCTACGAACAAAATCACCGATGAAGAACAGAGAGGCATACCTCACCACCTCCTGGGTTTAGTCGATCAAGCGGATTCTGACTTCTCTGCCGCTGACTTCAGGGAAGCTGCTTCGCAATCCATCCAGTCAATCCTCAATAGGGATCGATTGCCCATCGTTGCTGGTGGATCGAACTCGTTCATTGAAGCGCTCGTTGACCCAAACTTTAGGAGGAATTTCGATTGCTTGTTTCTTTGGATCGACGTGACGATGCCTGTTCTGAACTCGTTTGTGTCCGATCGAGTGGATCGGATGGTGGAGAGAGGGTTGATCGAGGAAGTTAGGGATTACTACAAATCCGACGGCGATTACTCTGTGGGCATCCGACGAGCCATTGGAGTTCCTGAGTTCGATTGCTATTTCCGCTCCGAATCGAGATTTCACCACCTCGACGATTCGACTCGTGAGAGACTGCTGCTCGAGGCGATCGAGAGCGTGAAATGGAACACGACTAAGCTCGCTCGCAGACAGGTGGAGAAGATTCACAGGCTGAGGAATGTGAAAGGGTGGAGAGTGCACCGAATCGATGCGACTGAAGTTTTTATGCGGCGCCTCGGCGGTGGAGAAGGGGCAGAGGAGGCGGCGTGGGAGAGCCTGGTGAGAAAGAGAAGCGCGGCGATATTGAGTAAGTTTTTGTACGACGCGTCGATCTACGACGGCGGCGTGACGGAGGCGAGGCGCAGGCTCCCGGCGATGGTGGCGACGGCGTCGTACTAGGGCTTTTGTGCGCGCGCGCGAAATACGAGTTCTTTGGACGATTTTGATGGCAATTTCGATTTTATATATAAGCGTGTGAAATTACAGAAATATCCCTATCTAAACGTGAGTAATAAATCCCTAGTGGCGAGTCTTGTATTGTATGCCTTTAACAGTCCATTTAAAAATTAATAATAAGGAAATCCTAATGAGGATAAATAAATAAATAAGTTAAAATTATTTTTTCATATATCAAAACTTCGTGTTAGTATGTACATGCCAAATGTAATTCGTGCCACCTGCTTCTTCGGTAAGAAGCTACCGATATACAATCTTTACCAAGCTATCTCCTAAATACGTTTAAGACCTTACATTTGTATATTAATAGTATCTACCAATTTATAAATTTAAGCTTTCTATTGTTTAATCTTGCTGTAAAGGCACTATTTTCAAGGTTAATTTTGGGAATAAAAGCGTATAGTAGAATTCTATCGTAATTTCAACCACGGGTTAGGGTCGGGTCATTGGTACTCATTAGACTGATGGATCTAGTTATATGGGCCCATTCTGAAATTCCTTGCTCGAGGGCAAAAAGGGAAATATTGAAGTATAAATACGAATGCTTCGTCCTCAATTGAGGGTTAGGGCTCAAATAGAATGAGGCTTCGAGGGGAAGATTTGGGAATTCTTTTCAAAGGGTTGTTGCCCCTTCCTTCTTAGCCGGTGATTTCTCCGTCAAATCAATCAACCAACAACCCTTCTCCGTTGTTATGATGATAACAATAATAATAATATATATATATATATACACACACACATACATACAAAATCTTCGAAGGAAGAGAGAGAGAGATGATAGATCGATGTACGTTGTTGAGGCTGTGATGATTGCTTCGTTTTTTTCTCCTGGGCCCTCCGATTTGAAGGACCCGACCCGTATCTTGGCGGGGCGGCACCGGACGGCGTTCGATACGCAACCGGTGTTCCGCAGCCACGGCGTGGTCTTGGCCTTTTCTTTCGCATTACAGATCTGAGCCTCATTTTTCACCATTTTCTTTTCTTTTTTTAAAATTTGCACCTGAAAAGAGAAGCTTGATAATTTTAGCAGACATTTTTTATTTGTTAATTTTGACGAAATTTCTGCACTTTTGCGTTTGAGCCATAACTTGGAATGCGAGGTGGTTGTCTGATAATTGAGACTCCTCAAGCTGTATATATAGTAACCATTTTGAGAAAAGAAAAACCCAGAATCACAGAAAACCATATTACAAAAACAATTTCACTGGAGAATAGAAAACAAAAATAAAACCCAGAGAACAGAAAAATAAAGAAATCAAAGCACACCAGAATCACTGAAAAACATATTACACAGACACACACAAGAGAACAGAAGAATCAAGAAAAGCCCAGAAAGATTAAGAAAGAAAGATTGCACTTTTAAGCTTAGTGTTAATCTTGAGAAAACAAAAACAAAAAAAAAATGTCATCTAACAAACAACAGGGATTACTTTTTCTAATAAGCTATTATTTTGCCCTTTTTCTCATTTCCCACATCGGCAACCTTCTATGTAATCATAGCCTTTGCTTCACGCGTCCACCGTTAGCATCATTACCGTCCATTATAGAGTCGATGCCACGCTTCCCCAACACCACCATCGAATGCTCGGTGATCCTCGCAACGTACTCCAGCAACTCGGTCAGCACATCCGGGCAGCTTTCTTTCAGATATTCATAACCATCACTCTGCATTACCGCTGCACAGTGATAATATATAATATATAAAAGATTGGCACCAAAAATCTAAATAAATGAAATCAAGCATAATAGTGCAAGATGGTAAAATGGTAACTGCTATTGCAGCATTAAACGAAAAGGGAAAGTTGGTGGGAGCAAAAATTTCTAACGCGATACTTTACCGCATATAGTAAATGAAAACAGCTGCATTAGGGTTAATTCTAACGCACATGCAAAAGAACAAGGTTAATTGTGTTTCAGACCCTTTTATAGTTTCAAGACACAATTTCCATAAAACTTAAAGGTATGAAGAGGTATCATTCGTCCTTTTTGTGATACAAACTTACGGTATATTGTTATTGCAAAACAATCAGGTGTTAATACGTTATTGCAAAACAATCAAGTGCTAATATAAAAAGTTGGGTCCTTAAAAATAATACTTTTTTTCTGACAGGGCATTTAATATAAAAATCGGGTCCTTTGAACTAATGTTTTTTTTTGGATAGGGCCTTATTACCTTAAAATTCTGACAGGGCCTGAAACAAAATTTTGCCCAAAGAAGAAAGGTACCTTTTAGATTTTCGGGGAGGGCAGCAAACTTGAGACAGACTGATTTCAGCTGGTAACAATGATGCTGCTCCGCTAGCGCGAGTGTAGTTGCCACGGTGTTAATAGCAATATCCTCGCATAACTTAGCCTCACAGAGCAACCTAAGCCTATCAAGACCGTACCGATCGGCAGCAGCAAGAAGATGTTGGGACATCAACGTTGATGCCAATTTGGAGCTGAATCCCGTGAGCTCCTCCAGGTCGGGAAGTTCATCCCAATATATAAAATGTATTAGTGCCTGCAAGAATTTGAAAAAAAAAAAAAAAAGCAAGTATGAAACCAATCATATAAATGCAGTGACATGTTAGATAAAGAATAAATGCAGAAATTTGCAACATGTAGAATATATGCAGCAGTGGACTGCTTTGTTGAATGTTGAGGACGGTCAACAAAAGCTGACTGTAATCGAATAATAGCACTGCCCTTAGAAGACTTTTATTTCAAAAGCTCAATTACTGTGTTTGAGGAGTAACCAGGCTAAATGGAATCATGGAATGTAGAGAAAAAAAGATTAAATCATAGACTTTCAGCATATATGCATATTTATAAGAGGAGTCCTCTAGCCAAGAAAACTAAGAAGTTCCTGGGAACAACCTTAATTCCAGTCTCAGATTTATTTTCACACTCTACACTTCACAATGTTATATCATAGATCAAAGGCATAAAGCTTAAAACATAAGAAAATTGGGAAAATGACTTGGCAAAGATAATACAATAAGCAAAACGTTAACGACTAATATTAATTAGTAATCAGATTTGCATATAGTCAGGGGGGCTTTTTGGCAAGATATACTTCATAGCAGGAAATCTTATTACAGTCCAAAAAGAGCACACAACGAATGAGAAAAGGAGATAGTATCAAAAGATGAATAACCAAAAAAGGCAAATAAAAAAGCCGTTAATAAAGGAAACTAATTTTGGTAGGTGGTTGAAATAACCTTGAAAACAGTTGCCTCCACGTCTTCAACCTTTATGCATTGAGTATTTTGGTCTTTCATTGGGCCATATAGTTGAGCCCTAAAAACTGGCGATCGTGCAGCAAGAACCAACTTATGGAGAGAAAATATTTCTCCACCGACATCAAAATTTACGTCCGTCCCCTCACCACTTTCCAACAGCCGGCCGAAATGCTGACCAATGTCTGATGGAGGCAATGGGATAGAGTAAACCTTAGGACCCTTTGTGTGGGACCTAACGACACCGACACAGCAATGGACATGAAGGCAATCATCTTTCAAGTAATCGGATGTTTCAAGAGAGGTTCTTTTGAAGAAACGCTTGTAACCCCTGCAGCAAAAAGGTGCACGTACGTTATGATAGATGACTTCTTCTTTTTTCCTCTAAACCTTCATAAGCATGAGAAAAATGAGAGAGAGGGGACCAAAGGAACTCAATTTCCTTACTCCACGTAATAGTAGTCCTTAGTTTTTTTTGTCTATATAATGAAAGACAATGGCGTTTATTATAAATTAGCTCATCAGATTTCAATCTGACATTGACAATATCAGAAATTTGCTCATCTACAATTCCGAATTTTGTGACGTCCTAAAGTCTCTTTCTAGCCTACACGAAACAAACACGACAAGAATCAGAGCGTCACACTAGTCCAGCAATTTATATCAAATATAAAAAAGATTCGAGAAAAAAAAACACAGAACTAATAAATCAATGTCAATAACTATGCACCCACCTACAATAAAATTGCAGACTAACATTACAAAACCATAATTAACCCATTGCAAACAATTCACAAACATCACACGACAATCATAGCCACTAAGGTGATGCAAACAAAACCCAGAAGAAACCCACCACATACTCCCCCGATACTTGAGGGTGTAAGGGCCACTCTCCAATGCCCTTCCGAAATGGCTGTGCACCTTATGCCTCTCCCTCCCACTCTGATCCAACAGCGTCAGCTCAAACAAAGCCCTAACGTCGGTCCCCTCGCTCGCCAACGCAATAAACAACGACACGTACGTGGCGTTATCCTCCAAGCTCTTTCCGTCGGGGTAGAAATATATAGCCCACGCGTAACCCCCGACGTAGAACGTGTCGGACGCTATGTATTTTCCTATACCCATGCCCTTGGACAAAGAATACCCCGTGATTTTAAAATCATGCGAGCCGTTGATCGTCTCTATGGCCGCGGTTGAGGTCGTAACCGGAGGCGAAGAAGATTGCGTGCTCGTTTCATTGTAAACACTGCCCATTTCCCCCTTATCTTGATAGGAAAAACTGAGTGGCTCCAAGATTCAAATGAGATCTGGGTTAGGGGGCGATAGATCAGGGTTTTTCTCGTGCGGACGGATACGATGAAATCTCGGGGCTATATCCTTTATTTTTTCTTCTTCACGATTGGGGTAAATTTTGGGAATTGGGAGAGGAAATCATCAATTTCGAGGGTTTCGAAAATAGGGCTAAAATTGGGGCTGCGATAGCCTCAGCTCACAGCTGCCGATCAGAGATGTGTAGAGAGAGAGAGAGAGAAATGAATCACCGTTGACCGTTGTCATTCTGCGCGTATTTATCGACGCACGGCAATATTTTTAGAGAAATGTTTATCTACGACGGCGTTAAGGTAGACGCCAATGACAGGACACGTGTCAAAACTCGACTGGGTTTATCCCACCGTCTGTTAATATAACGTGAGATTAGCGTCCATGTGGGGTGCTGATTTGTTCTCACGCCCCTACCGAGAGCGTGGCCGCGCGTGCCCTTTATAACAAAACTACGTTAGAAGAAGCTTCGCGATGTATAATACGACAAAAAAGGCAAAATAAATGACCACGAGGTCTTTTTTTTAAATCTCTCTTCTTCATCTGTGCCCCCTTTTTCAAAGCAATCATATGATGTGTTAGAAAGAAACACTCTCTATGGAAGAAGTAATCAAAGCCGATATTATATTTTTTTTCCTACTTTGTGAAAACTCGTTAGAGGGCAATTTCGTGATTCTTTTAACGATTGAAAGTTGTGCTGTGTTTTTCACCATTACATGTTGGAGTGGAATTTGTTTGGGGCTCTCATCGATCATATTGAAAGTTGGTAGTTTTTGTTGCTTTCTCTTAATGGTTATTAATTATTGTAAGCATCAGTGATAAACAGCAAGTTATTATCATTAATAACACAACCATCTAGAAATATCACAGCTTGTCTTCGAAGCATAACCTTGTTAAGAAAAACACAATCATGATCACTTAATCCACACACAACCTCGCCTTATTATTACCCAATAATAATACTCATATACCCTATGCTATGTAATGTGGCAGTAACAAAAAAGACGAGCTTTTTATCGCCATCTCTCTCTTAGAGACATTGTTTCTTCGCGTTCTGCTGAGAAGAAGTTGAAATCTTTGCGAAACAAATGGAGGAGACGGAGAAAGCCGACTCTTTTTCCCCTGATACTGTTCTCGAAGACTTGTTAAGGAGAGCAGATTCCGATTCGGATTCCTCAAAACCTAGTACTTCCGAACAGGAACCTCGGATGCTTTCGCCGAAGCCGGCAGCTTCTCTGTGGCTCGATTTCTTACCGTTGTTGGGCCGATTCAAGCCCAAGAGGCAGCAGCTACACGCGTCGCTGAATCCCTACAATGCCCTCAAATTATCGAAGAGATTCAGCAGCAGCAGCATGAGGGAGAAAAGCATCGGCGGCGCCTCGAATTCTCGTTCTCTCGTAGACCCCAATTTGAGCTACTTCAGGCCCCAGTGGAGCAGTTTCAGCTACCAAGAACTGCAAGCCGCAACCAGCAATTTCTTCCAAGGTTAGCTTACATATTCACAGCCTATATGTTGTATGAATTTAGCTTTAGGGAACATCATATTCGATGGGCGTTGTCTTGATTGATCGCATTATTTTTGTTGGGCTGTCAAACACAATCCCACGTCGGGTACTCTTATTTTCTAACCCAAAATCCAATACATTGAATTACTAAATATTTCATGATTATGATTGAACTTAAACCGAACATTTTTGCCAACTTAATATATTCTAACACAATTAACTATGGACTTATGCCACACATTTCGAGGTTCGATGAAGCAAATGCGACCTAAATAAAGCTTGTGGGCTACTCCTCTATTGGGAATTGGTTTTAGATGGTGTTTGTTTTGTGGAAATTAGTAAGGAAAGGAAAATTATTTTTTATGTTTGGTTGTTCGAAGACATAGACAAGGAAAAGACAAAAAATCTAGGTTAAGTTCACTCTTAAAAGTAAGGAAAACTACTTTCTTGATCAAATAGTGAGGAAAACGAAAGATAAACTTATGAAAATAATTCTCTCCAATTTTCTTTTCAACATTACTTTCTTCAATCCAAACACAGACTTATAGTGGGACCCACATGGACTTTATATGTAAGGCTCATGGATTTGGACTAAAAGAGATCCCGAAAAAACGATGTGGTGATCGCGGAAAAAGCATGTGATGGCAAGGTTCTAGCACATGAATGATGTGCCCCTGTCATTGCACTGCAACGACTGGTGGCTGAACGACAGACAGTACAAGATGATTTTCATTGAAGGAAATATTTGAGTAGATGATTGTTGGGGTGTCAAATGCAATTCTACACCGAGTAGATGAAACAATTGTGACCTGCCTATAATCCTTTCATTCTAAAAAAAAAAACTCCTTTGGTTTTAGAGTGTAGCCTCACATCAGCCTTATATGCATTTGGGCCAGTAGAGATCTTATATCTCAACAATCTTTATTCCCGTCCGAATCCTAGGATATCTGATCGGGAAAGGAGGATACGCCGAGGTATACAGAGGCCGCCTCCGCGGCGGCCAGCTCGTCGCCGTCAAACGCCTGACGAGAGTGCCCTTCGAAGAACGAGCGGGAGATTTCCTGTCCGAGCTCGGGATAATGGCGCACGTGAACCATCCCAACACGGCGAAGCTGATTGGCTACGGCGTCGACTGCGGATTGTTCCTCGTCCTCGAGTTTTCCCCCATCGGAAGCCTCGCTTCTCTGCTCCACAGTAAGTAGCAGCATTAGTTTCTCTTTCATTCTTACAAAATTGGCTAACATATTGATTTCTGTCTGTTTTTTAGGTTGCAGAGAAAAGGTGGGGTGGGAAGTTAGGTACAAGATTGCTCTGGGGACGGCTAAAGGGCTGCTGTATCTTCACGAGGGCTGCCAAAGGAGGATCATCCACAGGGACGTTAAGGCCGGGAATATATTGCTCACCGAGGATTTCGAGCCTCAGGTATGTATATGTGTATGTATGTATGTATGTATGTATGTATCCTGTTATTACAGTAACATCACACGGAAATGATCGGTGTAATAAAGATGGATCTTTATTGTAGATATGCGATTTTGGACTGGCGAAATGGCTCCCGGAGCGGTGGAATCATCTCACTCTCTCGAAGTGCGAGGGCACTTTTGGGTAACGGAGAAAAATTTCTTAGGACTTTGCAAGAATTTTACGTTGAATATATAGTAGTAATAGAGCTTTGTTTTTTGTCCTCATTTTCCGTAGTTATCTTGCTCCCGAGTTCTTGATGCACGGGATAGTCGACGAAAAAACCGACGTATTTGCCTTCGGTGTGCTGCTTTTGGAGCTAATCACCGGGCGCCGGGCGTTGGATTTCTCGCTGCAAAGTCTTGTTATGTGGGTATGATTTTATGTGGAAATAAAAACATATAAATTTATACGATGCTAAAGCTTTTAGTGGAAGTGGTCATTTAGCAATGCTGAAGCTTTTAGGTGAAGAGATCACCTAACATAGTATCAGATCTCATGCCAATAGATTTTGAGAAATAAAATATATAAATTTAAAATATGATATACTCTCTTCAACCAATGTGAACTGGTCATTTACTGTGATTTTCGATATACATTTCAGGCCAAGCCTTTGCTTAAGAAGAACAAAATCGGAGAGCTCATAGATCCGTTGATGTGCGAGGAAGAGTACGATGCAACGCAAATGAATCTGATGGTTCTTACTGCTTCGCTGTGCGTGCAGCAATCTCCGATCAAGCGGCCACAGATGAGCCACGTGCTGCTCCTCCTCAGAGGGAGCTGTGGAAGCGTTGAGCTTATCAGGAAAAACAAGAGGCTATCGTGTTGGAAGAAGTATTACAGAGAGCTCTTCGGTGCAGAGAAATACAAAATGAGATAATTTTCATATGTATATATATATATATATGTGTATCTTTTGGGCTTTGGATACAAATTCAATCAAGTTTTGTTCCAACCATATTCGTCCGATTTTTAAGGTTGATAGATTAATCTTTAAGATTTGTCGTTGCGGGTGCTGCTGCTGTGTATATATTGATATATTTATAAATATATCAAAATGAGAAATATTACAAAGATCTATATATTTGATCATTCGGTTTTGAATTTTAAATTTTTAAGGTTGCGTGATATATATATATATATATATATATATATATATATTGATTTATTTATAAATATATGTAAAGAGAAGAACCCTTCCGTATGATTTGAGTCCACAAACAGAAGAGAAAAGAAACATAAAAGAAAAGGTAAAAGAGAAAATCGCAATTTTTCGTTTCAAGTCAAACTTTCCAAAAATAAACAGCGAAACGCAAATTCACAGAATCAGCCCTCCGAGTGATTCGTAACCGCTTAATCGGGGATCGTATTTGCTCTACGTTCGCCGGAGGAGGTGAGCTCCGACATGTGGGACGTTGCGTATCAGCGCAGCGGGTGCGGTGGAGTAGAATCTGAAGTTGCCGTCGAGTCAAGGTATCTTAAATAAAAAGTAAGGAAATTTATTTATTGAAGTAAGTTATTTAGATAACGATGAGGAAAAGCAAGGGCAGAAACAGCAAGCTGTTGCCTAATTCGCTACGGATCATCTCCTCTTGCATCAAGACGGTGTCGACGAATGCTACCAACGCGGTTCGCTCCGCCGGAGCTTCGGTCGCCGCCTCGATTTCAGCTGGCGACGATCGGAAGGAGCAGGTTGATTTTTGAAAATTAGTTTCTTTTTTCTTTTTTCCTGTTTTGTGTGTGGAAGTTGTCTCCTTTAGATGATTGCTTAGTTTTCTGGTGCTGGTTTTTTTTATTTATTGTCTGTTTAGTTATTTTATGGGTGTAGATTGAATCTTTCTTTGCCAGCGGTTACTTGTTGCTAAAATTGGCTTTTTGTGCTGGCAAAGGTTGAGATTTCTTAATTGACTTACCTTTTTTAAGTTGAAAGCTGAGCAATTATTGGGATCTATCGAGTTCCTTGATGTTAAGTATCCGTATCAGAATAATCTCGAGTGGAAGGTTTCTTTCTTTTTTTGCTCTCACCAAGTTCATTTCTAATGTCCTTGTGCTATTTACTCCATTAGAAAGATCTGTGATTGGCTGAAATTTTCTTGATTATTGATATTATTGGTTGAATAGTACTTAATTAGCCAAGTTATGCATTTTTTTCCTTGAAAACTAAATGCTTTGAAGCTTCTTTCCGAATTTCGCCATTGGCACCGTTGTGGTAGTTATAGAGTTTTTGATCTGCTTCTATTGGTTACTGGGCACCGTGCCGTCGGGCTTTCATAACCCGAAACGTGGCTTGGAATATTACGTTATATTAATACGTCACCGCCAACGTCATATTTCCACGCCATAGCTATCTGCTTATGTAAAAAAAAAGAGACCTTTGACACCCACAATTAAATATTTTTTCGAAATTTATTCGCAAGAAACTGAAAATTGCATCGTTTACCCTCTTTTTCTTCGAATCAGGTTTTGTGGGCCGGCTTCGACAAATTAGAAATCAATTCCAACTCTTTCAGACGGGTCCTACTCCTCGGGTACTTGAAAGGATTTCAAGTATTCGACGTTGAAGACGCCAGCGGATTGAGCGAACTCGTCTCCAAGCGCGATGGACCCGTCACCTTCCTACAGATGCTTCCAAATCCCGCAAAGCCCGCGGGTTCCGGAAAGTTCCAATCTTCTCAGCCACTACTGGTTGTTGTTGGAGGGAATGAGGATGAAAGCAAACACGGGCCCACCGAATCTTCGGTGGGGAGCCTCTTCGACCCTCCAACGTCTGTTAGATTTTACTCGATGAAGTCCAATGAATACGTCAAGGTCATCGAATTCAAGTCGGCGGTTCTCATGGTTAGGTGCAGCCCGCGAGTCGTCGCCGTTGGACTCGAAGAACAAGTGAGTTCCCGTTTTTTTTTCAAATTATGGAAGCATATGAAAACTGAGAAATCTCATGGTGCCCACCTTATGTGAGCACCTGTTATGTGGCACTGATTGGTGCCACATCAACATAAGAGGTGATGTGGCATTGATTGACACCTCTTATATTGATGTGGCACCAATCAGTGCCATAACAGGCGCTCGCATAAGGTGGGCACCATAAAATTTTTCTATAAAAACTCAAGGGGCAATGTTTTTTTTTTTTCTAATTATCGTGCAGATATACTGTTTTGATGCCCTCAATCTCGAGAAGAAATTCGTAGTCATCACGTATCCTGTGCCTCTAGCCGGAGAGCAAGGCACGTTTGGAGTTAACACCGGGTACGGTCCCATGGCCGTGGGACCTAGGTGGTTGGCGTATCCACCCGATCGGCCTTATATGGTGAACACGGGTCGGCTAAGCTCGAAGAGCCTTGCCTCGAGTTTTAGCCCTTCGACGTCTCCCGGTGGGAGCTCGATGGTGGCCCGTTATGCTGTGGAGTCGAGCAAGCAATTGGCCGCGGGATTCCTCAATTTGGGCGAAATGGGATACAAGCAATTATACAAGCACTACCCCGATTTTCTCCCTGAAAGTCCCACTTCCGCGAAAATCTCTGACCCGGAGAATGCTGGGGTGGTAAGTGCTTTATCGATTCGTTACCCCGTAAAAAAAATTCAATTTTTAAAATCTGGGGTGGTAAGTGGGCTTTATCGATTCGTGAACGCATAAAAAAAATTCGATTTTTAAACTCCGGGTAAGTGACAAAAAATCAACTTTCCTATCGCAGGTTGTTGTTAAGGACTTTGTGTGCTCTGAAGTTATCGCGCAGTTCAGAGCCCACACGAGCCCCGTCTCCGCGTTGTGCTTCGATCCCTCTGGAACCCTCTTGATCACCGCCTCCGTGCACGGAAACAGCATAAATATATTTCGCATCATGCCACGTCACACTTGTAGCAGCAGCAGTGGGTCGAGCCCGTTTATCGACTGGAGCAACACTTACGCCCATCTCTACAAGCTTCACCGTGGAATTACCAGTGCTGTAAGTATATATATATATGTATATGTATATATATATATGTATATGTATATGTATATATATATATATGTATATATATTCGTATTTGGATAAGTTTTCTCTCTACAGCAATTTTCTTGATTTCTTAATCAGGTCATACAAGATATCTGCTTCAGCCATTACAGTCAGTGGATCGCGATCGTGTCTTCGAGAGGAACGTGCCACCTTTTCACTCTCTCTCCATTCGGTGGAGACAACAGTCATCAAACCTTAAACTCCACTTCGAATCTCCCGTGGTGGTCTACTTCTTCTTTCACCGTAAACGAGCCAAACTCTCTGCCCCCTCCTCCTCCTCCTTGCACCACCCTCAACGTGGTGGCGAGGGTTAGAGCCAACGACTCGGGGTTGATTAACTCGGTGAGCAACGTCGCCGCTTCAATGGCCGGTAAAATATGGGTTCCATCGGGGGCCGTGGCTGCGGTTTTCCACAATTCTACTGCACACGGTGCAAATTCGCGTGGCAACGTGTTTGAGCACATCTTGGTCTACGCGCCCTCGGGATTCGTCGTGCAGCACGAGATTCTTTTGCCAACGGGGCCCGAAACCAAGGAGAGTGGAGCTCAATCTCAGCAGAGCGAGGAGCTGAGGGTGAAAGTTAACCCCCTACAGTGGTGGGATGTTTGCAGGAGATTGGATAACGTTGAGAGGGAGGAGTCAATTTCTCGAAGCATCTTCTTCGAGGCCGATGAAGATTTTCTAAAGTCGAACGCTGCGAGTTCTCAGGGGAAGAAACATGGAAAGATCGATTCGATGAAGCCTCAGGAGAGAACGCAATGGTATTTGTCCAATGCTGAAGTGCAAATCAACTCCTGTAGATTTCCCATGTGGAAGAAATCGAACGTAAGCCTTATTTTCTTCTTTGACCCTTTCTCTATGTGTTTGTGTAGTCTTGCTTTCATGTGTGTTGTTATTATGTAGGCTTGCTTCCATGTCATGGAGGCTCCGATTGGCAAACATCTCGTGGGAGGGGAGTTTGAAATCGAGGCGGCTTCCTCGCGTGAGGTTGAGATTAAGCACAGAGATTTGTTGCCTATTTTCGACCATTTTCCTAGCGCGAGATCTTCATGGAACGACAGGTGAAACTCGAGTTACCGTGCTTTTGTTCTTAGTAAATCGCGTATGTGTGTGTGTGCGTGCCTATTTCGACTCCAGTCATTGCCTTGCTTCTTTAGATTGTGTTATGATGGTTCTTAGTAAATCGTTAGGTTCCCGGAATCATTTTTATCCTTTCGTTTGGGATGATTTAAGAAAATAGCCTCTGAACATGGAGGTTTTAACAAATAGCCTCTGAAGGTGTAAATACTATTATACCCTTACTGGGGGGGGCCCATGGTGGCTATGTGGTTATGTAAAACGTGAAGTGCTTAAAGGGTGGTTGTGTAGTCAGTCATCTATGGATTAGGTAAGCTGAGTACATGTTATATTGCTGAGAACCCACTGTGAGAAAGTCGGTTCCCTGTCACAGCTGGGTACCCGTTACATAGCTGAGAACCCACGTGAGTTCTCAAACTGTAAAAAATACCGTTAGGCCATTGATTAAAAAGTAGGCCATATTTTAAAAATTGACTTGGTCAAGGGCGAGTTTTTAATAAACCCTCTTTCGTGGGTACTTGTTGTTGTTGTTGTTGATACAGACCCGTCCCTAGCGAGGTACGATATTCAGCTGCTCCTACAAATGGCTTTCAAGCAAGAGAAAAGACCAACGAAGCAGCAAGCTTCATTTGTCATTCTAATCCTCCATCGTTCAGCTCCACCGAGAGTTCCGAAGGAGGTAACTCTTCCCACTCTACCATTGGATAAATCAAGAATCATCCTCCCTCAGTGTTGAGTTTCACTTCGATTTGATTCGATTCCTCTTCTCGAATACTTGTTTTCCGAGCTAATTTTTTTTATTTTATTTTCTAACATCATCAGGATTGTCGAGAAGAATGGAGAACCTGCTCGATATGGACCACATGAAATCTCCCCTTAGAACGAACAACGAAGCCAATTTCATTGCTAGCAACAACAGCAATGCTAGCATGAGCAGGTCGTGCTCGTCGGCCGATGAGGCTCAGCCCGCAAGCGATGAGAACTCAGCCCCGGATCCTCTTACCACATCCCGAGATGAGAATCCCGTTGATCTTGCAAAGGTGTTCGAGGAAGGCTACTGTAATAATAATAATAATAATCATAATAATAATCCGGAGGCTAATCGCGGTCTAAACGAAACCGCTAACGATCATGAAACGGATACGAATTGCAGTAACAACGGCGACGAGGAGAAACCCGAAGAAGAAGAAGAAGAAGAAGAAGAAGAAGGATGGATCGGTGGCATGTTTGATTTAGAAGAAGGTAAGCAAACAAACAAACAAACACCTTAGTTTGAGCTTTTAAATCTTTACTCTAAAGTGTTTTACTTTTAGGCATGCATGCATGAATATGATTGATTTATGCCCTTCTCTTTCCTTTTTTTTTTTTTTTGGTCCTCTCGCAGGTTAATTGCGGCTTTGTGTGGACGGTAATCTATCTATCTATCTATGATTTGTTTGGTTTCTTAAAAGGGGGATGCGAGCTTTCTAGTAATATATTAATGATTGGGTGAACGTGGTTGTGCTCTTCTGTCTAGTTTTTTTTTTCTTAATACTTTGTGCATATATGAAATTGAACCATTCTTTTCTCTCTTTTTTTTTTCCTTTTAAATCTGTAAAGGATCTATGTTTGGAAAATGATGGTGTACAGTTTGCTATTATTATTATTATTATTATTATTATTATTATTATTATTATTATTATTTTATGGAGAAGGAAAAACTTTGAATTGATCCTTCATGTGTTACCATCATCTATCATCAAGTTATGAATGTGTAAAAGATTATCTTTGCAGCAAGTTATAATCATCTCCAACCAAAATACTCATTCTCAAACTTAAACTCATTCTCAAACTCACTCAAAATGCAGAAATTTTTCCCCAATCATTAAACTTTTCTAAAACCATTTTCTCTACAACAACTTTTCAATCTTAATCACATATTTTACAATTTTTCAGTTACCCGCATAATTTACACTTTTTCAAAATAATTTTTCAAAACAATATTCTTTTAATAATAATTCTGTACATAAATATCGAAAAAAATCTATTAAAAATAATGGTCCTGTTATACATTTTTTTTATATTTTATTTTTCGTCCTTTTATTTTATTTTCCATTATATATTCTGTACAAACCATTTATTTTTATTGTTGGCCATGAACGGGGATTTATTACAAATGTTTAATAATAATTCTGTATCTTTTATATTTTTTCTATACTTCAAAGTTAATTATTAATTTAAGAGGGGCTATTTTGCAGAACTTAAAAAATGATGAGTATATAAACAGTAAATAGCAAATATGCGATTTTTGGTTTTAGAATTTCTACCGATCTCATTTTACGTTAGCGTATAGGCATCGGTTGAAGTGATTTTTGTGTTCGCATTTCCTTTTTTCGCATCGATTGGAGAAGCTCTAAGAGCATATCCTATATTAATTGGATAATGTAGGATCATATATGAGTTTGCTTTTTATGTGCCAAAAATCAGGTTACGTTAGGTGATGCTGGATATCATAAAAATGAATATTTATGTATTAAGTAGTGATATGAAGTATGAACTTCCGAAAATACCACTATATCCGTGCTTATTATCTTTACATATTTCATATATCAAACCACAAGCACGTGTACAATACATTTGAAATAGAAAGACAATTAATCGAGTAATATATATTAACAAAGAAACTGGCCGTACTAAAATAGTCTGTCCTAACTAAAAGGCATGTCGCGAAAAGAGCTTCAACAGAATCCAACAAGCCGATGCGATCTCAACGGTCAATTTACACCATAAAATAAAATCACGGCAAAAACGACTTTGACAGATTTAAATTTTGAAATAGCAATTTTCTATTTATTACTATCTATACACGACAATGGGACCTCACTTACACACACACAACACCTCGATTTGCTCGAAATGCTCTTCTATTTTATCCTATATAATCGGAATTGGACCCATGTTATAATTTCTTTTATTTAAATTAATTAATACGAAAATGAGACATCGGGTTTGATAAATAGGAGGATCTTCCATTATTGTGCTTGATGTAACTCTAATACATATTTAATAAGTTGGTAAATAATTTCGTGTGGTCAAGCAAGATAAATTTTGACTATAATTGTCTGCTTACGAGGCTCATTAATAGGATATTAATGGGTAAGCTGTAGACAAATAATTAACTATCGCTGACTGCTGTGACCAGTGGACTACTTCAGGTACTGATTTTTCAAAGCATGATTAATTTCATATATTTATGCATTTTATTACAAGCTAACGTTAACGATGTAAACTACCCTCCTTTACCCAACGGTCTTCTTCAATTTGAAGGAACGTGTGATTTGTCATCTTTACCCTCAATTTGTTGAAATCATCATCATCCATGTTATAAAGATTCGGTGCCAAGCAACGTACAGTTTGGTGATTGTATTTGTATGAGAGCACACCAAATGTTTAAATATATATTTTTTTTCTATTTTCTTGAAGTGGTTGCTTGAAATTTCAGAAGCTAGTCGCAATTATAATATATACATAAATAAATATTATATTTGTCTATCCATTTCAAATTCTTTTAAAGGATGTTTGTATATTAAGGAAAGTTGAACTCACTTACAATGGTGGCTAAGCTCGTCTTTAAGTCGGATTAAAGCAATCAAAATAGCAATTAAAGATCTAATTTTTCTTGAGGGCTACCTTAATCAATTATTTTTTTCCCTAACTTAGCATGCGGATTCATATTAAATGCGGCATTACAATCGAATATAAATTTCAGGGTCAACACAATAAAACTCCAACTTACAGCTTTAAAGACATTATACTTCATGGATATTTTAAATAATGTCGCAATTTTAAACCTCGACATAGTTATGAGAAATCTTAAATGAATATACGAACGACCGCAATAAAGAGACACGAGGAAATATCCCAAAAAATGGGTGCCATATTTTTTGTCAATTAAATTTCAAACCCAGTGGCAAATTCGTAATATAACACCAAACCGAAGCCCAATGACATAACCCACACCAACCAGAAGTGGACAGCCAAGAATTTGAATTGAGCTTTGCCCGTTTGAATAAATAGTTATCATTATTAAACATTAAACGAAGCCACACCACCACAATCTCTCTCTCTCTCTCTCTCTCTCTCTCTCTTGAATGCGAAAAAGGATAAGAGCTCGAAGCGGAAGAAATGGGCAGTGGCGTAGTTATGGTGGCGAAGAGCTCGAAACCCGCCGAAGCCGAGCTCGGCGATAAGGAAGGAGGCGACTCTCAGCAGCAGCAGAACCTGTCTTTGCTCGACTTAGTACTAACGGCTCTGAGGAAGTCCATGGTGTCCACGTGTCGCGTGGGGAGCAAAGACCACCAGGACGTGATACACGCCGTCCATCAGATGGAGATCGGGTGGCCCACGAACGTCCAGCACATCGCACACGTCACCTTCGACAGGTTCCACGGCTTCTTGGGGCTGCCCGTTGAGTTCGAAGTTGAGGTTCCCTGTAGGGCTCCAAGTGCTAGGTATGCTTCTTTCAATTTTTTCCCCTTCAATTTCTTCGGTTTTTTGCATCTAATCGGCTAAAAAGATTGTAGCTTTTTTTGGATTTCGCAAAGTTCTCACGCTTTCCTGCGTGGATTCTTTCTTCTTTTTCTTAAAAAAGATCAATTTTTTTTTTATCAGATCTGGGTTTCTACGAGGAGCTATTCTTTTACTTGATTTGTTATTCCTACTTGAAAATCTTCATAAATGGATATGAAAGAACAGTGGGCTTTCAATTTTGCAAGCTGGGGAAACAGTAATTTGCATGTTGGCAGCATTTAATATCCTGACAGTCTCAAGCATTTAACTTTCCAAAGTGACAAATTTTGAATATTAGTTTTAGGTTACTCACACAAGAAATGTTGAAGCTTCATCAAATATCTTGCTACACAATCACTGGCTTCTGTTTTATTTTCTGTAATAGTATCTCATCGAAATAAAATTAATGAAGCAGGCTGCAATATTAAACTCCTGCTGTTATTTTCCAGCTTGTGATAGGCAAATTAATAAATAAAAGATACGATTTTTTCATAATCATTGACATAGATAGGCTTTGTTGGTTGATTGCAAGTTGTGACTGAAACCTACTGATATTTAAAATTGCAAGGGCTTTAAACCCCAACTTCTTCTAACATCAAAATTACACACAGTGTCAGCGTATTCGGTGTCTCCCCCGATTCGATGCAGTGCTCGTATGATGCGAGAGGCAACAGCGTCCCCACAATCCTTCTCCTGATGCAAGAAAGATTGTACACACAAGGTGGCCTCAAGGTAACCAAAAAAAAAAATTGATCTTTTTCTTTCCTCCTTTTCCTCATCAATCTTTCCGTAGTTGTAATGATATTGTCTGTCTCTTACACAGTCCGAAGGAATCTTCCGGATAAACCCAGAGAACAGCCAAGAACAGATCGTACGCGACGAGCTCAACCGAGGAAAAGTGCCCGAAAGCATCGACGTCCACTGCCTCGCGGGCCTCATCAAAGCCTGGTTTCGAGAGCTACCGTGTGGTGTGCTCGATGGGCTCTCCCCGTTGAGCTAATCAAGCAGCTGAAGCCCACCGAGGGTGCATTGCTGAGCTGGGCCGTGGACCTCATGGCTGATATAGTTGAACACGAGGAATCGAACAAGATGAACGCGAGGAACATTGCAATGGTGTTTGCCCCTAACATGACACAGGTGATGATGATGATGATGATGATGATGATGATGATGATGATGATGATGATGATGAGTTTATGACATGAAAAAGATTGGATTTTTATGAGGGATTATGTTGTAATGAATTGTGTCTTTCGTGCCCAGCAGATGTCTGATCCGTTGACTGCCCTGATGCACGCTGTTCAAGTGATGAACCTCTTGAAAACCCTGATCACGAAAACGCTGAGGGAACGCGATGAGGAAGGAGAAAACGAGTACTCACCGATTTCTTCACGTTCGTCGAGATCCCGTGTGACCCAAGAAGAAGAATACGAAGATAGCCAGCAAGAAATGGACACCAGCTGCTGCGAATCAATGGGAGCCATAACAGAAGATGAAGAGGTAAATGGTGATGATGATGATGATGAGAAGGATAAGGAGGAAGTGGATTCTTTGAGTGACATTGAGGACTGTTTCTTGAGGAGGCTCGATGAGAACGAGACGGCAAAGAACGGGTTCAGGAAACAGCTCGAGGGAATCCTGTGCAGGGAAGAAGAATACGAAGATAGCCAGCAAGAAATGGACACCAGCTGCTGCGAATCAATGGGAGCCATAACAGAAGATGAAGAGGTAAATGGTGATGATGATGATGATGAGAAGGAAAGGAAGGAGGAAGTGGATTCTTTGAGTGACATTGAGGACTGTTTCTTGAGGAGGCTCGATGAGAACGAGACGGCAAAGAACGGGTTCAGGAAACAGCTCGAGGGAATCCTGTGCAGGGAAAATGCGAGCCCGGTGAAGAAAGATTTGTCCTCTTCTTCTTCTCCGTACAATGCAGATTCTTGCTTTACGGTTTCGGGCAGCAGATTTGGGAGCTCTTGTTGCTTCAGCACGAGCGATGGAGAGGAGAATTCGAGGGTAAGCCGGTGGGGAAATTTCCCCGAGAGTGTAGCAACGGGGGGGGACGTGGATATGGTGGAAAGCAGCACCTGAGATGTGTGGAGGGCATTTAATAACCATGGTTGCTTGGTGTAAATCTGTGTTAGTTGAGTAGTTTCTTTAGAGGAGGAGATTGTTTTTTTATGGAAGACATTTAGAAATGCTTTTATTTTTAAGGTTGCATGAGAGTGTATGATGGTGGTTGATTCACTGCTGTTTTTCAGTTTAGGGCTGAAATCAGTGCTTTTGAACTATTATGGTTCTTTCTTTGCTTCACCAGTGAAGAAGAAGCTGTTGCTCTTAAATTAGGGTTAGATTTTGGCAGGAAACATTATAGAACTATTGGTGAAGTCAGTTTGTTGAATGTTGTAACCTTGTGTGATGATAATGTAGTGGAGCTTATTTGATTATGTTTCAAATTTTCTTTGTTTTTTTTTTTTTTTAAAAATTGGTAAATTGTGGGATTTGAATCAGTTAAATTCATCCCTAATAGCCTGCAAACTACACCAACTGATAACTCGATAGAATACGAATAAGAAGACTTTTAATGAACAGAAAAACCTGGAGCTTATATTGTTATTTCCTTTAAAAACATATGCATTACATTGATCGTACTATTTTATAAAGATTAAAAGAAAACTAACTTAGACCCCATTATCTTATAACTGACCACACGACCATTAACTGTAAGAAAACATAACTTACTACTAACTCCAAACTGACTAGTATAATAAACTGTTGAAATAAAATACGGATTATATTCCAACACCAACCACGTAAAGGAGATGCATATTATTTGTGTAATTTTTCACCCCGATTTATTCAGGGTGTTACTCGATCAGATCCGCTGCCCCCACACAATTTATAATAAGCTCACTTAATGGACTTTAACAATTTAGTGTTGTAATTGGGCAAGGCATATTACGATAAAGATTTAGAGTAATTAATCTCAATGATAATAAACATAATGTAATGTAATAATGTAAGGCGTTGTATGTATCTATGAAGCCAAGCAAGACTCCCAAAAGAGCCTATCGCCTTCTCTCTCGTCAATCAACATCTCTTCATCTGTCGATGGACCCTTCGATCTTTTCTTGCATTGATCAACGACGCCATCTTCATCGTCGGATTCCTCCTCATTATTATCGTTGAAAGCATCGACGTTTTCTTTATTTATTATTTTTTTAAGGCGAGCTTCATCTGACACCACCGTAGATCCACCGCAGCAAGATTGGGCATCATCTTCCACCTCCACCGGAGCCGCCGTTGGATCTCCACCCGGTGTTCTTTGATTGGCTTCAGAGTCTCCTGTGGCCTCGAGAAAAAAGTAAGCAGATGCATCGAAGTACGTGGATTTATCTTCGTTCATTGCATCGCCCAATTAGTTCTAGCAGTGTTGTGTTTATCTCGAAATAGTAACAAAAAAAATGCGTAATTTCAAATATTAATCTAAAAAAATAGAACGGTTTTGATATATCTTATTGTATTTTATTAATGCTCATGGCCTCATTTTATATATGCTAGATGTAGAATGCGAATTGATAACTAATGTAGGTACACGATTTGAAATGCGAAACGTTGAGTTATTATTAGGGACTTTTATTTGGATGCTACTTATGCATATATATGTCATGCTTCGGCAACTGTTTGTGCGTGTGCTAAAGTTGGATTAAAATTTATAGGCTACTATCAATAGTAATTTGACTTCATATGCTCACTACACGATTCCGATATTCACTATTTTTTTAAAGTTTATAAATTATCATTTCCGGCTAGCTCTTACGTATTGTATGCAATTTGCATGGTGTACTACAATTATTATTATTATTATTATTATTATTATTAGTATTATTAAATAGGCAATTGCTTCTAGAAGGACAGCTCCCGTGGCGTATAATGAATGACTCGACATGCTCCATAACAGACACGATCGTCCGTCTTCTTCTAGAAGGCATTGATAGGGTTATTAGGGAGGGACTCACATTTACTATTATTTTTGTTAGTCGGAGTCAAATAATAAAAAAATAAATTAGAATGAGTTTCACAAGAAAATATCAAATCAAACTTTCGTACGTGACAAGTTTTCCCGAGAGCAACCCATTACATGATGGCTATATTAATTAATTACCTTGAGCCACTTGTTTGTTGACCTTTTGAACCCCGTGGCGAAGACAATTGCATCAAACGGATATTCCTTTCCATCCTCGAATACTACGATATTATTCCCTTTGATACTCTTTGCACTCGGCAATACCTACCATGAAAATAATATATTAAATAAAAAAAAAAGGAAATTTTGGTATCTGCTATATAATATTAGTAAAAAATTATATAAACCTGAATCTCCCCGGATTTAATCTTGGCTATCGTCCCGACATCAACTACTGGGTACTTTCCGTATTGGGCCTTAAGGGCCCACGGCCCAGCTTTAGTGGGCCTAATGATACCGTACTTGGATAAATCGCCGTACACAAGCTTGCTTAATGTTGAGACAATCGAGTCAACCCAATGGTGAGGTAAGTACTTGAACAAAAATAGTCCCAAGTACGCCATTTCCCTCGAAATTACGTGGACCTGCATATTGGAAGTACAAATCAAAATCAAGAGAAAATAATTTATTTCATATTTATTGCATAAAAGGACGAAACATTTAAGTTTTTTACAGCCAAGTACACTTTAACACCTCCCTTTCAACCAACCATTCAGTATAAAATATCAAATCACGAAATGACAAGCGTAGGGCATGCATATACGTACATGTGGTGGTGAAATTAACAGTTGAATAGTTTGCATTATTGCACCAAAAAACAAACCAACTATACATATAAATTAAACATACTTAATTATTTTTTTAGTCACGTATATTTGTAATGACATAAACACATAATTAAGGGAGGACAATTTAAGGAAAATATGTTTTCAAATTGAATCAGTTTGAGGATTAACCCTACAAAACTATTTTTAGGAGAATATTAACACACCCGAGCCATTTCGTGACAATTAATTTCAGAAAAAATCCTATTTGACGTTAGGAAAAAAATTATTCCAAATTAGCATGTCCGACGAATTGAAGCAATTTGACGACAATTAATACGCGTGACGTGCACTTGACAATATATTTTCGGAAAAATACTAGATGGTACTGGGAAAAATTCGGTCCAAATCAATATGTCTGATGACATATAAGATTTTGCATGACTTAATTGTTATGGGCGACTGATATGTGTTAATTTCGAGCTAAAATATAAGTCTCAACGTTAATTGTCATCAAATTGATTCAATTTGAAATTTGATTATCACAGAATTACCGTCGCCCTTAACATGTAACGCCCTCACATATACAAGATTAAAAAAAAAAAATGCCAATTAAATATGATAGAAAAGCCTATTCCTTACCGGGCTCCGTACAACAATGGAGGTTTTCGCGCCATAACTGTCCAAATCGAGAGCGATCTCCATCCCCGAGTTGCCGCATCCCACGACAAGCACAGTCTTATCCTTAAACCCAGCTCCATTCTTGTACTTTGTCGAATGCAGAACCTCTCCACCGAACCCACCCAAGCCTTCGACGTCGTCCTCAGGCACGTAAGGGTCCGACGTCTCCCCCGTGGCCACCACCAGGAACCTCGACCGGAAAACCTCCACGGCGTCTCTGCCGTCTCCGACGTTCCTCGCCCTCACCTCCCACCTTCCGGAGTCCTCCTCGTACCACGCGCCCTCCACGCGCATGTTGTACCTGGGCTTGATGTCGAAGTGGTCAACGTAGCCCTGAAGGTAGTCAACGAACTGGTCTTTGGAGAGATACGTCGGTAGGCTCGACGGCATGGGCTTGAGAGGGAGCTCGGAGAACTGCTTGGCTAAGTGGAGGTGGACGCGGTCGTAAGAGTACTTCTTCCACAGCGATGCGAAGCAGTCTTCGCGTTCGAGGATCGTGTAGGGGATGGAGAGGTGGCGGAGGTACGCCGCCGTGGCTAAGCCGGAGGGACCGGCTCCGACGATGGTCACCGGTGGAGATGGATCTGATGACATTTTTTTTATTTTTTTTGGTGGGAGGAATTTATGGTTGTGGTTGATGTGGGATCTTTGAAGGGTGGAGTTTAGGGTTTATATATAAAGACTAGTTTTCCAATCAGAGCACAGCTCATAAATGAAGGATTTTTAAATAATAATTGTTTAGTCAGAGGAGATATTATATTAGATTTTTAAATAATAATTGTTTAGGTTTATACCGGGATTTCGATTTGAAATCCATATATCCTTCGAATCATCCGTATGAGAAATTCACGGATTTAGATTTCGATCTCATACATATCCGCCGTTAATGATAATAATAATAATAAAATAATAATTAGGGGCGAACGATTCAGGCCAGCTCGCGCGAGCTCGTTGAGCCGGCGCGAGCTCGATGAGCCCGTTTGAGATCACTATTGTCAACTCAAGCCCAAGCACGAAAGCTGGCTCGCGAGCTTCACGAGGTTGAGCTCGAGCTCTATTTTGAAATCTGAATTTCGAAATCCTAAAGTTCGCCAAACAATTAAATTGGATTTGAAATTAAGATTTTATGAAATCCTAAAGTTCGCCAAACATTATTGTAAACTAAAATAATGTGATTCCATTCAAATCCACGGATCCAAACGCGTCCTTAACCTAATTCAAGAATTTATGACCGGATAATTCGTTGAATTAATTAAATAAATTCGTGTATTCGGATCAATTAAATTAAGATTCATTTATTTAATTGGATAATATCTATTTGTCTAAATAAATTCATTTAAATAAACCTAAATCAATTCGTAAAAATGAATTAATGAAATGTATTGATTGGGCTCATAGTGAATGCAATAACTTCGTATATTAAGTCATTTGAAAGGTCTTCGTTCAACTATAGAGAATATTTCATTTTTAGTTTGAAACAAAAATAAAACACAGAACAAGGAAAAATAATGACACGATCGAGTCAGTATATAAGACATTCTCTGCGTGTTCTTTTTAAGTCAACGGATAAAACCCAACAATCATAAAATAGAGTTGATTTGTTGTGTGATGGCCAACATATTATAGGTCTTTAATAGTTAGGTTAAAAAATTATTTAAACCTTTCGTAGAAATTCCTCCACACACACAAAGAGAAAAAATAATCTCTTATGCAATTATTATTATAATTCAACTATCTAGTATGACAATTTAAAATTATTGTATTGCAAACTGTACCAACAATAACTTGCTCAATAGAATGATTGGAGGGACATTTTATTATAATCCTTGTGATTCAACTATGCAATATTTATTGCGAAAGTCAACTGTGTTGTGATTGCGATGCTGTTATATGATATGTAGGCTAGGAGATTTCTTCTTGTCCTCCATTTAATAGGTATAATATGCCTTTCATCCATACATGGAAGCATAGTTGACTACGTCTTTTTTTTTTAATAGTTGTAATTTTTCTAAACTTAGTAAGTTGACTTAACATGTTAGAATTCACAATTTTTGAATCTGAGACCCTCCTTAAGCGATATCAAACCGCTTTATCTACCTTAATTAGCCATGTTATGATAATGAAATTTGCAAGTGTGGTTTTAATATTTCCTATTTAAATATTATTTAGGACACCTAATTAAATCAAATGGTCTTAATTGCATAAAGAGGAATTTAATCATGCTTAAGAAAAAAAAAATCTCATGTGTTTCTTTCAAATTAAGCAAAGCTTCACAAGCTATGCCCTGGAAGGAACTGTATTAGCTACTCACAGTAGGGTAGGCGCATAACATCCTTATAGAGCCGAAACAAATAGATTTCGAATTTCAACAGAATTAGATTAATAAACTTTCATAAATAATTAACGGCGTGACATATAATATATATTTACAGAGTTTACTTTTAAAAAATAAAAATATGGAGTTATGCAATAATAAGAATTGATGCTGGCATGACTGAAAGCGAGATTCAATTGGTCGTCGAGTTATTAATTAAATCATGTTAGTCGGAGAGTTAATACAATGGCTTTTATGAAACTCTAAGGGTGCGTTTGGTATGCGGAATTCATGCGTGGAAAAAACGAAGGAAAACTAAACTAGTGCATCGAATAACAGTACTTACACTTTGAGTGTCGTATCATTACATTTTTCCTTTTATTTTCCGAATCGAAATCCTTAAAACCAAACACACCATAAACGTTGTCTTTCAAAAAAACTTCCTAAAAAAAAATCATTTCTCCTCCTCCGACGGCCATAAACCTACTGGCGGCATGGTCGTCAGCGTATCGAGTTGGAGCACTCACGTTATTCTCCTTCTCAATTTTCTTGTTTTTCGATTTTATATTTTGTTTCTAGCATTATCATATCTTGTATGAGAATTATCTTCTCTCGCATGAATTTATCTTTTGTATGAGGGTATTTCTCTCATGAATAAGAGTTTGTGATGATACTTTATATAGATATGATGAGTGGACATCGTGATGGCATTGCTATTCACGCAATGGGTGATGTTCTAACTTTTTTTTTTTTTTGCATTGTTCAACAGTTTTGCCTATTATTGAATGAAATTAGAGTCTAAAGAAAAACATGTTTGTTAGGGTTCTTTAATTAATTTTATTACCACTAAATGTCAATAAGAGTTTAGGTTAAGTTCGGTTGATCGGCTAACAATGAAGAAGGGTGGGTTTTTTTTTTTCTTACTTATTTTATATAATAATGGAAGATTTTGTATTGGCAGGTTTGGGCTTTGGGGGTGGGGCTAACCTCAGCCTCGACTCGACTCTTGTCGTATATCCGTGGCCCGTTAAGCAAATGGGATAAATTTTCTCAATGTACCTATTTCAATGGGATATCTAGGGGTTTTTTTTTTTTTTTTTTAACATGAAAATTCCTGTTTCACATTCTTTTCAGTGAATAAGAAATTTTATTTTTTTAAGATGGTGAGCCGACTAAAAGTAATTGGACAGACTATTCGTGGCATTCTCGTGAAAATGGATGCGAATGAATACAATTTAAGAACTAAGGATTTTGAAAATTGGGATGACCATGAAAAAAGGAAAGAGAGGGAGAAAGAACGAAGAAATATTAGGGTTCATAATATCAGTAAGGATGCGTTTAGATTTCGTGTAAGCGAATTGCATGATTTTAAATTATGAGTTGCGAAATTTTAATTTCAAATTCAAATTGATTGTTTTGGAAAACGTTAGGATTTCAAAATGCGGATTTCAAAATGGAATCTCGAGTTATTAAAAAAATTAAAATGTTCAAAAAAAATAAAAAAGATAAATATAAAGTAAGTAAGCTCGTGAGCTTTCGAGCGCTATGGGTGAGGAACTTTTGTCGAGCCGGCTCATCGAGCTTTTGTCGGGCAAGCTCATCAAGCTCGCGAGCCGACTTGACTCATCGTTCACCACTAATTATTGTTGTTGTTGTTGTTGTTGTTATTATTATTGTTGTTGTTGTTGTTATTATTATTATTATTTATAAAACATTATCATGCAACTTTGGATTTCGAAAACGGACCACTTATCATCGAATTTCAAATCCGTCAAATAACGAACGTTTAAATTAACCTCATAAGTGGATGAAATCCAAATTCAAATCCGAGAGGCTCAAACGGATTATTTGAGTGAATATCCAAAGGGATTTCACATATCAAATCCCGACTATATGTTAAAAATTCATTAATATCTCATGTACATTTATCAAATTATTGCGGCTATCATTGAAAGAACTCAATAACATCTTTGTATTCCTACAGTTTTGAAATTCCAATTAGTACAGCATGCACTTTCATGATTAATCATATATTTAATTGTTAAATGCATTACAAGCGATTTCCTGATTAATGAAACATCCCTATTTAAAATTTCAAGAACCATGTGAAGTTTAATGGGATGCAATGGCGACTTCATTGATACCTTGAATATGTCAAAAAAAATAAAAATAGAAAAACTATAAAATTATTTAAAGTATACATATGGACACGTTTTACTTGAATTATTTAATTCACTTGTTACATTATAATTCATATGTTTAGCTTCTGTAATAGAATTAGACTCCAAAGCTTATGCAGATATTACAATGTGGCTTTCGAATTGTTACAGTGTGGATGAGCATTGAGTGGACAAAATGTCAAATTTAAATATTTTACTTCTACTATGTATCATATTTTTAATTTATATAATTTATTTTGAACAAAAACGACGCTGTGTGCATTTAAGTACAAACCATAAGCAGGACTATCCTTAAATTCGTATTGTAATTAGTAAAATTATTACACCTGTATATTAATTAATCTCAGACAGCCCGAATCCAATATGAATCAAAAAAAGCGACAAGACCTTTCTTTCCACTACTATATAAACCTCATCAAAATGATCATTTTTTCATATCGGAGAAGAACAGGAAAAAATAAATTAAACTAATAAATAAACTAATAAAAACTTCCAACATTGTGTGAAGAATGGCCAATCCAGCAGCACACGGCGAATTGGCCACAGTTTTTGGCATTCTTGGTATTTATCTTAAAAAAAAAAAAATTACTTCCATCATAATTATCATCTCTTTTCTTTATATCATGATTTCGGATTCTTTATTTATATTTTTTATTATTGTCTCCTTGAAGGCAACATCGTGTCGTTCTTGGTCTACTTGGCGCCCCTGTAATACCTCAGCAGAACTCTTCTTACTCATATATATCACATATATATTATTCAAAGCATGGCTATTTTGTTTTCTAACATGTAACAATTAACATGTGATTTCTCAGGCCAACATTTTACAGAATAGTGATGAATAAATCAACAGAGGGATTTCAATCAATCCCTTACTCGGTGGCATTATTCAGCGCCATGCTATATCTTTACTACGCATACCTAAACACAACGCTGCTCATCATTACCATAAACATATTCGGTTGTTTAATCGAAGCTTTGTATCTCTCACTCTACATGTTCTACGCCACTCAAGAATCCAAGGTTGTATATTATTTAATTACTCATATTATGTATTTATTAACGTATCTTGAAAATTAATGTGTGTTGTTGTTTCAGGTGTTTACGAGGAATCTCCTGATACTGTTCAATATATGGACATTAGGACTCATTATTACATTCACACATTGCTTCTCAAGTGGTGATAAAAGAGTTACAATAATGGGATGGATCTGCGCTGCTTTCTCCGTCGGCGTATTCGCCGCTCCACTCAGTATCATGGTACCAAATAATTATAATAAAATATAATAAAATTTCTACGATTTTTAATTACTTTATTTAGTTTTTAATTAATTAATTGCAGAGGCGAGTTATTACAACAAGGAGCGTGGAATACATGCCGTTCTTGCTCTCTTTCTTTCTCACGATATGCGCCGTTGTGTGGTTTGCTTATGGTTTTCTAATCAAGGATTACTACGTTGCAGTGAGTGCAATTTATCTTTTTTTTTTTTAAAATAATTAGAGTAAATTCAATTTTTTTATTTTTTATTTTTTTGCAATAACAGGGACCAAACATCATAGGATTCTTGTTCGGGATTGCGCAGATGGCTCTATACGTCGTGTACAAGAACAAGAAACCGTCGAGCCCCGTTAAGGTTATGTCTAAACAGGTCGTGCCCGAGGAGTCGGGCCCTTCTTCGACGGATAAACAAGCAGAGATGGCCGTGACAGTTGTGGTTCGGGAATAGATCGAAATATAAATCGACGTAACTTTGCAACTTCTTTCTCATAACTAATTTCTACTAATAATCGATTGGACACCTTCGCAATGCAATGCATCTATTGTTTCTAATATATTCGTTCTTGATTTCTCTTTATTTTTATGATTATTTTCGCGTAATTGGAAAAAAAAAAAAAAAAAAAGGAGCCATAATTGTAATAACGTGGCAATCAATGATGATAGGCTTAAGATGCGTGTGCCATTGCACCGCTTGTTCACGTATTAGCCATAAAAAGGGTGGTTAGTAGTAATTTTCTTACAGTTAACCATAAATACAGGCTCGTTCCAACGTGGTCATGACTCACGTAGCCATTTTAAGGATGAAAATCTGGTTTAATTAAATACTAAGATTTGCAACAGAAGATAGCAACGCGTAGGGAGGAATATATTCTACTTGTTAAAAAAATGATTTTTTTTTTCCATTATTACACGTGAAGATTATGGATAATTTAGCAATAATAATAGCCATATGCGGCAACGCGATCAAATCAAATCCTAGTGCGTCACGCAGGTCTACTTCATCGTTGACTTATATGATAGATCTTGTAATGGGGATAGTGGTTAGTTAGAGATATAACGTTGATCGTCTATATCAGAAAAAGTATATATATAAAAAAAAATAGTTTATTGCGTTTGGTAGAACTTTGCAGCGGTGGAGTTTTAGCAAGCCGTGGCAATAGTATTGTGTTAAGTAGTTACTGCTTAAGTAACTCGTGCACGTGCAGCGGCGGAGCCAGACTTTCGTTTCAGGGGGTCCAAATCCAAGTATATATATATATATATATATATATATGAGAAAATAAATATATATATTTAAATTCAAAATGTTTACAAGTACCAACAAGTAACATTCTAAAGGTAGGGTCAATACAATTTCCATTTATCACTACACTACCATCTAACGATTTTTTTCATTAACTTGAGACGGGTCCATTTGTTCATATTAAATAAATTATGTATGTTTTTATTTTTTTCTAAAACTAATATAAGAAAAAAAAATTCAGTAGGGTCCAAAGACCCCACTGTTTTTTTTTACCGTCATTGAACTCGTGTATAAATTTGTACCCACCACCTCTTCCTACAACAATTGTACTTAGTATAATTTTGTCTATTACTCATATCCTAGCCAATCATGAAATTATCTAATCAGTAATATTTTAAGGATATCGGTGACAAAAAACAGCTCGACGAGCAAATATGGAAAGTGAAAACATAATTCATGAATATGCGGTGCAAAAGCGACGGATACAAACGGATTCTTATTAAGGGTTCGTTGCGATTTCGCTATTTCAAGAACGAATCGGAGAGTCTCGTGGCCAAGCTCCGCTTTGCCTCGGGGGACACTCCTCGCTTCCCGATGATCGACTCGAGCACGGCTTCCGACATCTGCTTGCTCTCGATAACCGCATTACTGCCCTTCTCCGGGATCGAACCGTCTTTCGAGAAACTTATCTGCGATATTCGACAAAATAAATATCGAATTTAAAAAAAAAAAGGACGTGGAAAATAAATTTGTGGCTCACCGTTAAAGATCCCGAGGGCAGCTGAGTGAAGAGGATCGAGGATCCCGGCGGAAATACTTCGTTCTTGAATGCTTCGAGGAATTCCTCGGTAGCTTTGGACGATTCTTCGTTGAACGTTTCCATTGATTTCCAGTGAGCAATGCAATTTTCGACGACCTTCTCCGAGTATTGCTGGCCCGTTAATGGCAGAAGCATCGTCACCTGAGTGAACTTCTCGAAGGGACCTTCGAAGAAGATGTAATAAAAAAGTGATGTAAGATAATTTATCTTGTAGTGTATGCTCTTACATCGATAGTCACACGATAGTCTTCACGAAAACAGAGCAGTAGACAGAAAATTACAAGACTAATCTTCTGAGCATTTTTCAACAGTTTTGAAGATTTTGAATAGGAAACGGATAAAATACTCGGACACAGTCAATTAAACGCGAGATTACTGCTAATTCCTATGTTCTAACATAGATTAGGTTTTCAGATTTCAAAACAAAGCTTAGCCTTTACCGGCGACGATGTCCTGAAAGAAATCGTCAGACTCCGTCAACTCCTGCGCTGTTTTCCCCTTCCATTTACCGGAGAGAGAGTTAACGGCGTCACCGTCTTCAAGGTACACCGCGATGGCGGTGAACTTGATGAACTTCCCTTCGATCTCCAGTCCTCTCACTCCTGCGCAAGTTAGCCCCCGCCGCAAGGAAATTTTGACACAAAACAAGCGAAACATGCGTGTATGTAGAGTGTAGACTAACCTGCGCCGCCGAGGAAGAAGGTTTTGTCCGATCCCGGCGGTTTCACGGTGTCGGGGAACACGCAGGTTTCGACTTTTAGAGACATTTCTTTTCTTTCCATTTTAGCTATGCACGCCGCGATGTAACTGATCTGAGTCCATTGTGTTCGTATTGCAATTTATAAACTTTTGTTGCTTTTGTCTTATTTGAAATTAATTTCTAAAATCGATGTTGCACTGTACCGCATGATTTAAAATCACCCCACATATGTATTTCTTAAATTAAATTATATATGCTAATATATTAAATTCTAAGGATTTCACGTCTATGCGATGGTAGTTAGGCGGCAGGTGAAATAATGTAATACCGGTGGTTGTAGTGAACACGGAGAATCATAAAACACCACATATCCTACCAAACTTTCGGATCAATTAGGCAAATAGCCTCGGAAGAAACAAATTGGATAATACCCTATTTTAAAAAAATAAGGTTAAGGTGTCTATAAAATATTATACCCTTTCTAGAGCTTCATAGGATATATAGTTTGCCTAATAAGAAACAAATTTTTCAAAAAATAGCATCAAGGTGTCTAGAAAAATTATACTCTAATTAATTGAAATTCATGGGCTATATAGTTGTGTTAAATGCAGAGCATTTAAGGATGGACGTTTGAGCGTAAAATCATACTTTTACAATCAATTATTTAACTAATAAATCAACGGATCATTGCTATTTATGTAAGATGTCCTTTGCTATATATGTAAGGACTCCGATGAGCCCTTATATATATATATATATATATATATATATTTATGTAAGAGGTCCTTTGCTATATATATATATCCAACAAGAAGTTCCTTTATATGCAGCGAAGCTATCCTATAAAATGACAAAATTAGTCTTAAAGCTATTAACTAAAACGTGTAATCAACGAGACTCTACTGCTTAATTTTTATTTTTATTTTCCATCAAATGAACCCAAACTTTCGAGAGAGATAATTGGACTTTTATTAACGTTTGGGCCACAAGAGGCCCATACTACTCGTATACGTATCCCCTTTGGGCGAATGTCTGGCATTTAATTTCAGTTGTCCGTTCAAATTAGGGGGGAAATGGGAAATTAAATAAAAAAACAAGATAGATGACACGTGGTACAAATTTAGTGGCACAGCGTAGAAGCAATTGAAATCGTCGGAAACCGGACACGACTCTTTAGCACCCAACGCTTTTACCGTTGCCACGAATTGACTCAGGGGCAATAACGTCAATTCATTGAAAATAGGTCTCCTGCGTTTCCAGCCAAGTATCAACGAACAAGTGGGACCCATTCCCAAGTTGAGCATGCTTTTCGCCCGTCTTTTATCTCATTCTGCCAAGTACAAAATCGTCCTCAATTCTGTCGGAGTCGGAAATATTTCTTTTATTACTTGGAATTAATTCTGTTCTTTTAGAATATATTTTAGATGTATTAATATAGGGAAATTCTATATGCAGCCCCTTGATTCTATTTAGCCCCCTCATTAATCAACACAAAAATAATTGTAACATTTTAAATATATTTGACGGGAAATTCTATTGACACCCCCTAAATTTCTATTTACACCCCCTATTTATTATCATTTATCATACATTATTTATTACTTTCTTTTAATTTTATTAATTACTTTTATTCACACACACACGAAACTAATGTATTTTATTATTTTTTCCTTTTTTAATTTTTTTAGGTTGCCTTTATATTGATTATTTATTTTTCTTTTTGCGGGTAAGAACTTTTAATATCTGTGTATTGTATTATAGGAAAAAATTAAAAGAAAAACAATAACTCATATAAGTTTCTTGTTGCATATTTATCAACGGAAAAACAAATATTTGTACTTTAAATGAAATTTTCATTTATATTTGTATAAATAATAAGAAATATCCGTATATATGAATTAAATAAGATAAATATCAATATTGTCAATTCAAAAAATATCTAAATTAATAATGACATTTTTATTTATATTTTAAATATAATACGAAATATCCACATTATATGAATTTATATTAAAATGAGATAAATATTAATATTATTAATTTAAAATATCGAAATTAATATATAAAAATAAATTAATTATTATGTAATCAATTTTTAAACCAAATGTATTAATCGAAATTCCTATATTTTAATAAAATGTATTAATATGCAGTAAATTAACCAATTAATGCTTGTGAAAAAATTCCCTGAAACTTGTAAAAACTACCTAAAATTTGTAAACATTAATTATTTTACAAATTCAATGTATTTTACACCCCCTTACGGGGTGTAAATAGTAGGACCCATTAATATATTAGTATTTGCTTGGATAAGCGAATTAACGAAGCCAACGACTCCACTGATTTCGATTTATTTAGGTAGGAAATTACAAGGCAACTAACCTAAAAAATAGGAAAAACAATGTTAATGGATCGTGATTAAATTTATACTTGATGATAAAGTGTTTTGTAAAATGGAAAACACGAGCAGATAATGTTCGCATGAATATCACAAACGACATTAATTTCGGTACAAATGACATTACATGCATTGTTGGTATTAAGAAATTAATCAATCAGATAATCCTATTAATACGCACTTAGCCGTGAATATATGCTACCAGTTACCACCATCATGAATAATATATTGAACTAATCTTAGTTTTTTATTTTAAAAATAAATATATTGTAATTACATAAGGATTGTCATGCTATGAACTATGATGGTCGATTGCTTCCAATTTATTAGTTAGATACGCATCGACGTATATTTAATAATTATAATTGTGTAATCAGAAATTATTTGTTAAATATTTTATCGTATTCAAGGAAATCTCTGACGTTCAGTTTTAATTAAAGTGTAATAAATAGGGAAACTATATTCCGAATATTCGTGAAAATAAAATCCTAAAAAGGACCAAGATTTTGCAAGACCACGAGACGAGTGAAATAAAAAGAAGGATAAGGGAATGTACTAAATTGAAATATTAAATTAGCAAGAAAACCAACTAAAGCATTCGCTGTACACAAAACCAGAGTCTTCTATTCTCTCTCTTTAAGGATTTTCCCTCACACAAATATTTTAATTTTGATTTTTCCGCTCATCGTTTATCGGCTTTCAAAGATCGCATACCACGATCCGGATCAGAGAGAAATATATAATTTGCTATCTGATTCGCGAGTTTAGGCGCACATACACGCGCGCGCGTTATTTGTGTTGAATTTTTTTTTGGGTTAATTTCTAAGGGTAGGTGAAGAATTATAGTTAAAGATTCTGATCAGACGATAAAGTGTTGGGTTCTAGTGGGTTTTCAATTTTACGAGGCGTTGTTGAGATTTTTAGAGCGAACTTTACGGGGAAGGAAATTGGCGAATAAAATCGCTTTGTTCGGGAGTTATTTTTGTTTGTCGGAGTTTTTTTAGACTCCGTTTGATGATTTCTGTGAGAAGCAGAAATGGTTGGGAGTTAGGGTTAGAGATGGGAGAAGCTGAGCTTGAGGAAGGAGAAGCTCTTTCCTGTAACGAAGCTGCTGGTGGTGGAGATTCCTCTGTTGATCCTGATGTGTCACTGTCTTACATTGTAAGAACCTTATATTTTGCGTTTCAAATCAATTCCTTTTAAATGTTTCTTCCTGGATTAGATATTGAAATTCGGATTTAGTTTTTGCTATTCCATTTATTTGTACTTGTATCAACAAAAGCGCAGTATTTGACTGTTTATTTATCATCTGGGGCTTCGTTCTATCATAGTTGATAATGGTAATAGCTTTTCTGTGGAGTTGAATTTTAGGAGGCTTCATTATTCGTAAAATACGGTTACCATTGTTGGATGGAATGTTTCACTTCTATTTAAGCCGTTTAATAGTTATAGAACTCAGTGGTTGAATTACTCGAATATTCGTCGACATTTTTGTTGAATTGGGAGATTCCGTGAATAGATGCTCTTAATTGTGAACTGTTTGGTTACCGTAGTTGTATGGAATGTTGTACTTCTATCTAATCCAGGTAACAGTTGGAACGATGTGGCTCATTTGCTCTAATATTCTTCTCCACGTGTACTTCGAAGAAAAAAGAATCAAAGCATTTGAGTGTTTATCTCTTGCAACGAAATTTGTGTTTTTTTCGAACCATATACAACTTGATTGCAAAGCGTAAAATTTTTTGTATATCGGTTTACTATTCTAGTCATTAAATTCAACTTCTCATGTACTTTGTGTTGTTGTTAGGATGAGAAGCTCCATAATGTTCTGGGCCATTTCCAGAAAGATTTCGAAGGCATTGTTTCAGCTGAGAATTTAGGTAAGCAGAAGAGGGTATTATATATAATATATATATATATATATATATATATATTTAAGATTCTGATTGTGCAGTTATAATTAATATTCTCAATGCTCATAGGCGCAAAATATGGTCACTACGGTTCATTCTTACCCACATATCAGCGGTCACCATCATGGTCTCATTACAAGAGAACCCCAGAGGCTACCCATAGTGATTTACCTGCCCCCCCAAGAAAGATACCAGAGGTGGATTATTGTGTCCCATTATTATTATTTTTCTTCCTTTCGTGATCGTTTGACTAAAATAAGAGTCTGCCTTTGTTTTCTGGTTGCTTATGATGATTTGATTTTACTATAATAATTCAGGTTCGTACACAAAAACCAAAAGTTTCAACTTCTCCGTCGTGGAGGTCTCGTGAAGCTTTAGGAAAAGCTATATCATTAGAGAATTCTTTGAGAGGCAATGGTCACCGGTTACCCAATAAACAAGCCGAAAATCCTAGTTCAAGTGCCGTCACTAAGCTGCCTGCAAATCCTTACGATCAGAGAGGTCTTAAAGTTCGAATCAAATTTGGCTCAGAAAACTTGATGCAAAAAAATGCAGAAAAACTCTACAGTGGGCTTGGTCTAGAAATCTCTCCGTCCTCTTCATTGGATGCCAGTCCCACACGTAATGAAAGAAATTTGCATGGAGTAGAGGAATCTCCATCTACTATTCTTCGGGTAAATATATGATGCTAAGTACTGTTATTCTCGATTGTTACTTTTATTCTTATGACATCGAGCCATAACAGTACTTATTTGATGCTTTGTTGGGGCAGATTATGACATCGTTCCCTGTAGACAGCCTACTTCTGTCGCCTTTACCGGGGAGTTTGATTACTTTGACTGAAAACACGGGACTTCAAGGAAAATTTGAGGATAAAGCGATTGAAGTTGTACCAAATGGATCGCTTTCTAGTAAGAACAGTCCGAGAGTGTTGAAGTCGAGTGAAGAAAATGAAAAAGAAGCTGATGTGGACATATTAGGCTGTGAGGAACTTGTCTCCAATGCTTTGAAACTTCCACTACTGCGGGATTCTTACCACTCGGATGCAGATCCTTCGAAAGGGTCACCTGATGTGAAAGTACAAGGGAACCCATCTTTGAAAGAGCACTTAATTAGGGAACCAATTCATGAATCTTACAAGGCTGCAAAAAAATTGGGCCGGAAGTCAGTTTCAAGAAGCAAGTTGCCCGAATCTAAATCGGGAAGTGCAGCAAACAACGTTGCAGCTAGCCCTCAAAATGCTATGAGAAAGACTGAAAAAGCTCCTGCTTTTGAACAGTTAGAACCTGATACATCCACACGAAATAAAGCTCTGGACAATAAATCCTCTGTTGATCCATACGAAAGTTCAGTTGCAACGGAAGCAATATCTGCTACCGAGGGAGGTTCAAAGAGATCTATTGAGAAACTGATTGGCAAGAGGAAGGAGAAGAAAATAGTGCACATCACTGGCTCTCAAAAATCAGATGCTCCTAAAGATCAGTCAATGGCTGTTGTGCCTTCGACAACTCCCAAGAGTTTGATGAAATCTGGTGCCAACTCAATGGTGCTACCCAAAAATGATTCGCGTTATCCCCTAGGTGACAAAGAGAAACATGTGAACTTGTATAAGGATTTCTTCGGCGATCATGAATTTGAAGAAGATGATAAGGAATCAATCTCTGGGGATATTACATCTGTGGGACAATTGGGAGATCCACAACGTGTAAGTAAGAGAAGCTCTAGTGAATCACACAGCACTTCAAAAGAGCTACGTGATGCTAAAACATTTGGAAAGCCTCATCCTTCTGAAAAGCATCATAGCGTCGGTTCTCAGGTGGCTCCAAGTTCTACCACTGGTCATGTGCCTGAGGCTCCAGCGAGTATGCTCCCTCCTAACGAAGATTGGGTGTGTTGTGATAAGTGTGCGAAGTGGAGACTTCTTCCACTTGGTACGAATCCAAATGATCTTCCTCATAAATGGGTCTGCAGGATGCTGACGTGGCTGTAAGTTAATTTGACTAACTTCTTTTTCATTACATTGCAATTGTCTTCATTTACGTTTCAACATTTCAATTCAGACAGCTAATTTTCAATTCCACTACTAGGCCTGGAATGAACCGCTGCAATGTCCCGGAGAATGAGACCACTAATGCATTAAGAGCTCTATACAATCCCGTTGCTTCAGTTATTGGGCCCACTTCTGATAAACAACAATTTCTGCTCAGTACCTGTGGCCAAGATTTCCAAGATGCTGCTACACGAAGTGCACCAAGTACTGGAAAGAAAAAGCCTAGGCCCACAAACACAGCGAGTTTAGGAGGTAATTATCGCACACCATGTTCCTATAAGAAAAACCCAACTTCTGGGTAAATAATTATGTTGACCAGTGTAAAATGTTTTCCTGCAGGTGTAAGCGGACATCAGCATATGCCAGAGTTTAGTGGTCAAGCTAGTAAGTCTGCTGATAAAGAAAAATCATCACTTGTCTATTCTGATAAAGGTAATCATCACTTGTCGATATCTTTATGGATTTAATTGGATATTTTGATGCTTTCTACATCTGGGAATTTCTTAAAAATGCAATCCGATTGACTTGTGTAGGTACAAACATAAAAGTAAGGAGCAAGAGGGAGTCTGAAGTGGAGGATTCAAGAGCTTCTAAAAGAGTCAGGAGTGCTGAACCGGTTAAGGATTTGAGAGAGAGTGGAGCTAAGGATGTTGTGTCACTGAAAGATGCCAAAATGCACAGTCGTTGTAAGGAAGATAAATCTCTGTTGCATTCCAGCAGAAGTGACGCAAGTAGGGACTCCCGTAAAAAGAGAAAATCAACACCACTTACCGAATCCGGGGGTTTCTCAGACCGAGCATCAACTCCTGTACAACGTGAACAAGAATCAGACTTTTTTACGGAACACACGTCTGAAAATGAGCGTCGGAGAGAGAAGAAAGCTAGAGTCTCCAAATCTGTGCTTAAAGACCCCAGCCATGGAAGCAAATTCAGCAGTGGAACTGATAGTAAAGGCAGGAGTACTACAATGAAACATCCCTTTATCGCATCCCATTCAAGCTCAGATAAAGCCAAGCTTCTCCAAGGTTCACCGGTTGAATCAGTTTCTTCATCTCCTCTGAGATTTGCTGGTAGTGAGAAACTCAGGCCTGCCAAAAAGAACCGTGTGGAGAAAGATGATTTCCATGAACCTCGGTCTCTAACTTATGTATCGGGACTGGATAAAGATAACGTTAAGGCTACTGAGTCTTCACGTGGTGGTTTTGAGCATTTGCAGGCGAATAAGGAGCAGCCGAATAGTCGAAAAAACAAGCCAGATGAGCATTCGGTAACTCTTAAAAAGGGTGAGAAGTTCGAGGATAAGAAATGTGATGTTTCACTTGAACCCACGAACGAGAAATTACGGGGCAAAAAGGACTTGGCTGAGCTCACCGGGACTGAGAGGGCCAAAGCACTTCCACCACCAGCTAGAGTTCAGACCGAAAACGTTTTGAATGGTAATGCATTTGAAAATGGCGATGGAAAGAAGGCTCAAATACTGAGAAAGCAATCAGAGAAACAGAACACTGAGGCTGCAAGTCCTCTCCAAAGAGATTCTTCAAGCCACGCTGCTAATAGTGCTCTTAAAGAAGCAAAGGATCTAAAACACCTCGCTGATCGTCTGAAGGTTTTTTTTTTTCGTACTTAGAGATTCTCATGTTATTGTTCAATGTTCTCCTATGTTGATGATATCCTTTTTTGTTCGTCAGGGCTCAGATGAAAGCAATGGATTTTACTTCCAAGCTGCTCTCAAATTCCTCCACGGTGCCTCTTTGCTAGAATCTGGAAGCAGCGAGTCAACTAAGCATAATGATTTGATGAAGTCAATGCAGATATATAGCAGCACTGCAAAGTTGTGCGAGTAAGTTACTATCTACTCTATATGAATCTTCTTTTTTTTTGTTGGCCTGTGCTTTAAAGGGTCACTGGTTTCTGTTAGGTTTTGTGCCCTGAATTATGAGAAGGCAAATGACATGGCTGCTGCATCTTTGGCCTACAAGTGCGTAGAGGTCGCTTACATGCGAGTCATTTACTCTTCCAATCCCAATGCCAGCAGGGACAGAAACGATTTGCAAAGGGCTCTACAGATTGTTCCTACTGGTAAATACCATATGCTCAATACATACTCTATTATTTATCTGGTTAAGAAAAAAAATTACAAGTTTTGCTATTGTTTGATTAACTGTTCTTGTCTACATAAAGGCATGACAATGCATTGCTTGCTCGAATGATTTCTTGATTTCATTTATCAAATTTAATCAACAGGAGAATCACCTTCTTCATCTGCCTCTGATATTGACAACATGAACAACCAAACCTCCGCCGACAAAGCTGCCTTAGCCATCGTTTCTTTGGGTTCTCCGAACGTTTCCGGAAGCCACACCATAACTTCCAGGAGCCGTGCTGGTTTCCTCCGACTACTTAACTTTGTAAGTTTTATGCTTGAGAGAGACTTTCAACTGCTGAATTTTTTGCCTTATGCATCATCATCTTCTTGCATTATAAGATTGTGACCTTGAATGCTCATTAAATTTGTGAACTTAATAGGCACAGGATGTTAACTCTGCGATGGAAGCCTCTAGAAAATCAAGAAATGCTTTTTCTGCTGCTACATCGAAGCCCGCAGAAACGGGGGGCATCTCTTCACTGAAAAAGGCGATTGACTTCAACTTTCAAGACATTGAGGCTTTGTTGCTCCTAGTTAGAGTTGCAATGGAGGCCACCGGTCACTGATCTTACCAGTTTTTGAGCTGACTCCGTATGAGGGAAGAGAACCGGAAATAATCTAACTACTCGTTGAAGAACTCCACCAAGTGCAGATCTGTACAGTTATTACATTTTAGGTTGCTGTCCCAATATTTCATTTTCCATGGGCTTCTGTTTCCGTGTGAAAGAAATGGAAGCTGACTCCTCCTTCCGTTTGTTGAATGCTGCTGTTGAGAATGAGGGTGAAGAGGAGGAAACTGTGAATATTATCTGAATGAAGATTTTAGTCTCTCAGGTTCATTGTAATTACTTTACTACTATGCATATTATTAACTTCTTTGTTTTTATTATTTCCTAAACAGCTTTTATTTTTATCTTGCATTGCAGGTTATCTATGTGTATAAAAAAAGAAAGCACCTTGGCATGTGAAGGGATGATTTCCTGTGTCTAGTTTATGGAGGAAAGTAGGGAATAAATAGGTTGCTGAAACATACAACTATGTTATTCTTTTCATCGACTGTCATCAGTGAGTAGCTTTTTGCAAGAATGATTTTTGATATCCTTGATGATAATGTGCTAAGGCTCTTTGTATGATATTTAATGATTTTGGAGCCCTTTTGAGTTTTGGAATGAAATTTTCTAGTTGATTAAGGCCATCTGGTTTGCCATTTTTATATGAGGTTTAACTTCATTGTTGGAATGTAAATAAAATTATAGAACTTGGTATTTCTTTTAATGACCCAAAAGATAGGTAAGTGTACGAGTAAATACTATTTCCACATGGATGTCATCAACTAGCTTGTATGGAGAGTATTTCTAGTCCTGATGCAAGTTAAAATGATTAATTTCGATGGAAGTTGGATTGTTTTTTTTTTTTTCGATGGAAGTTGAATTGTTAGAGAGAAAAAAAATTACATTAGTCCATTGTAATTAAACAATGTAATAAGGATGACAGTGATATGTGCATAAAGTACGTTACGCTTACGTGTCGAGAAATGTCTAAAACAACTTTAGATTTACCCATTTACCCCTACCCCTCAATAGAACTCCCAAGGCTAAAGTCGTCAATTACTTCGCGCGCCCACCATTTATCATCTCACTCAATTCCCGAACCGCCAATTTCCCGGGCAATACCCTTGTCGTCCTCCATGGCCACGCTCTCGAGCAACCCTAATAACCCTAATTTCATCTCCCCAATGCTCCAACCTTACCTCGAACAGCAACGAAAACAGGCCCGACCCGATTCACCTTCGTCGGACAACACCGGCGACTTCCGGAGCTTCCAGCACGACGCAGTTTCGGAAACCCAATCCAGCGACTCCTTAATTGCGTCCTCAGCTGCCTCGAACCCAATCGCTGCGAGTCACAGCGCTAGTACCGTTCCGGTCAAGCTGCTCCACGGGTCGTTCAACCAAGACCACGGCTGCTTCGCCGCGGGTACCGATCGTGGCTTCCGCATCTACAACTGCGATCCCTTCCGAGAGATCTTTCGCCGCGATTTCGACGGCGGTGCAAACTCCAACAACGGAAGAGGCGGGATCGGCTTGGTGGAGATGCTCTTCCGGTGCAACATCCTGGCGGTCGTCGGCGGCGGGGACTCTCCTCAGTACCCCCTCAATAAAGTTATGATTTGGGACGATCACCAGAGCCGCTGCATCGGAGAGCTGTCTTTTAGGAGTGAAGTGCGCGGAGTTCGATTGAGACGCGATCGGATTGTTGTGGTTCTCGAGAAGAAGATTTTTGTTTACAACTTTGCGGATTTGAAGCTGCTGCATCAGATTGAGACGATAGCGAACCCCAAGGGTCTGTGTGCAGTGTCGCAAGTTGCGGGGGCCTGTGTTCTCGTGTGCCCGGGGTTGGTGAAGGGGCAGGTGCGAGTGGAGCACTATGCATCTAAGAGGACTAAGTTCGTGATGGCACATGATTCGAGGATTGTGTGCTTTGCTCTATCCCAGGATGGTAATTTGCTGGCAACTGCAAGCAGTAAGGGGACCTTGGTTAGGGTTTTTAACACACAAGATGGCAGCTTGCTGCAGGAGGTAAAACACTTCTTCTGGTGGTTTTTAAATTTTATGATCGAATTGCTGTCTTTGTGGTCACTGGGGTATTACAATTTTGCGTTCTGGGTAAGTTTGTTGCTCTGATGTGAGATGTGCTAGGTTTTAAGGCTTGGGGTACAACACGGACAAATTAAACACCTAATTCATCATGGAAAATGACCCGCTGAAATTTGGTGGGCTTCTAAGTTTATCTTATTAGGGAGTAATATATTTAGAATGTTGTACACTTGCTAACACATGCTTGTGCCCGTGCACTGAGGCATAGGTTTGGTTCTGTGACTTATATATTTGTATTGTTTTCGATAGATTATTTTGGCTAATCAGTCTATGTGTGGTTGTATAATGTATATATATGCTGCTGATAGGCATTTATCCCTCTGTCTGTTGGGAGGCATTAACTGGTTTGTGCAAGCTCTATTTGTTTTTTAGTTTTCGTTCTCGCTCTGCTCTATGTTGCATTCAACGTCATCACCGGATACTGTATGATTTGTCCTGATGGATAATTAAATCATTGACTATATTTTTTAAACATACCAAAATAATGCCAATATTTTACTTCTGTCACCCGCTGAGGTCTTAGATTTTTTGGTTATAATTTCGTATTCACGAACCTTAGATCTGAATTTAATCATAAGATAAATTAACGCAGTTACGGAGGGGTGCTGACAGAGCCGAGATATATAGCCTGGCGTTCTCTTCCACGGCCGAGTGGCTTGCAGTTTCGAGTGATAAGGGCACTGTTCATGTTTTCAGCCTTAAGGTTCATTCTCCAAATATTGGAAGTGAGAGATCTAATAGCCCCGATCGAAGCCATTCGGTTACATCATCAAGCTCATCTCTCTCATTTATTAAAGGTACGGTGTTGAATATTTCTCCTGATAATACATTGTACCCTCATTGATTACATGTACTTCCTTTTTTTTTGCCTGTGAGATTGTAAGAGGGTAATTTTATCAGTCTCCGTGGTCGCATTTTGAACCTCAATTTTTATATTATTTTAACAATTTTTGCAGGAGTGCTGCCAAAGTATTTCAGCTCCGAATGGTCCGTGGCTCAGTTTCGTTTGCCTGAAGGAACCCAGTACATTGTTGCATTTGGTCATCATAAGAACACTGTGGTGATTATTAGCCTCGATGGAAGGTTAGTGCACCCGTTACTCCCCGACTTTTGGATTCATTTGACTCTTCTATCTTTGCAACTACCAAAATTCTTGGCTTAAACCCAATTGAAAATAGGAGAGTCAAATTTGTAGCTACTGCATGATTCTCAATATATCCTGCATTCGTTTAAGTTGATAACTTTGGACATAACAAATTGGGTGAAGACAACTAGAATACTCTTGTGACAATATACTCAGCTTGAAACTGACTTAGATAAGATGTTGAATTTGAGAGTTAATAAGAAAATCACTGGAAATACGAGTAAATGTCTATCGTTTTAAGAAGGGTTCGTTCCCCATACTTGATAGGCTGATTCGAGCCCTCAACAATGCACTTGTTTACTTATGATTTGCTTTTATTACAATCGCAGTTTCTATCGCTGCAAGTTCGACCCGGTGAATGGTGGAGAGATGACACAATTGGAGTATCACAGCTTCATCAAACCTGAAGAAGAGGCTTTTTAAGGTATCTGTCTGTCTGTGTACTATGTATATTATCCGTTTTGTGATGTAGATATTGAGTGTTGTTGAATCCTACCATATAAAGCTTCAAATTGTGTAAGTCGTCATAACATGGTTGTATTAATATAAGGATTAGTTTACCTAATCAAATAATGTTGGCTGGTTATTTTATCTGTGAGCTGTCATGAAAATCGAAATTAGTTGCCACTTTAAATTTTTTTAAGTTTTTAACTGTTTAAACAATACCAAAAGTATCCAATAGATACCATCCTTGCGGGAATCAATCATGCTCTTATAATAACCTTTTCATTAATTCAAAATTTAAGGCTATGAGCCGGACTGATTATACGATATACAGAATACCTAATTTCATATGAGATCTTAAAATTGATTGATAACTGATTCATACGAGGATTTATTTCATCAGAAATATGTTTTCCCTGATAAACTTCAACAGCTTGCTTATTCAAGAATGACATTAGTCCTATTTGCTTAAGACACAATTTCAATTATACGAGCATTTAATAAATAACGTGCTATCAACCGTGTCTTACTTTATAAAATTCATATTCTACGCGGCAATGGTCGTTGACAACTCATAGCAGAATTATTGTCCAGACATTTTTTTTTTGTAAAAATACACAGTATTGATAAATAATATTATATATATATATATATAGACTAGTCGTTTAGGTAGAACATATTCTAAACATAAAACCAATGACCCTCAAATCGGTCTAATTTTCTTCAAATCTAAACAGCTAATTAAACTTAGCTGTATTAAACAAATCAAATTAATAATATTAAAGAATCGGTCGACAGCTAGAGAGACGAAATGTGTTCGCTAATTTTCACAAGTTAGGTGGCAATGGCCATTATTTAAAGAAATCAATCCCCTTGCGATTCGTATCGCAGAAACAAATAGAAGACGAAAAGAACCAACAATGTCGAAAACTCACCTCATCTACTACGCCATGTTAATGGCAGCCGCAGCTTTAGCCATCGCCACCACCGCAGAAGCCAAAAACGACGCCGCGTGGCTGCCGGCGAACGACGCCGGCTGGATGCCGATGACGGACGGCGAGTTCGAGATGGACTCGGAAGTGAACCGGCGCATACTAGCCACCACCACCAGGTACATCAGCTACGGTGCGCTGCAGGCGAACTCCGTTCCTTGCTCTCGAAGAGGCGCTTCCTACTACAACTGCAGACCAGGCGCTCAGGCGAATCCCTACACGCGCTCCTGCTCAGCAATTACTCGGTGTAGGAGCTGATTTGACCTCTTTGAATTGGGTAATTTTGACCTTTTTTTTGGGCCTGAATTTTACTACACGTTGTTTTATGTGTATAATACACGCACAGGAATCATTCTTTGCTTTTCGATCACTTGAATCGTATACTTGTTCTATATCATCAATCAGCTGAATTTGCCAGTTCTCTGTTGAGCAATAATCATGCGACTCATAAGATCGATGCGAGGAAGCTATTAAGCGTCTCCCAATCGATCTTTCGTGTCTGAGGAAAAAAAAATTAGCAGATTGAGAAATTAAATTAAATAAACAAAAATTACTTGAGGCCGGCGTAATTAGTTAAAACGGCGTCGCTTCCTTGGACGTTTACATGGAAATAATTTAACTATTTCTTATCATCAATAATTTCGAAGAAAATTCTATTTCATCTTATTCTAGTTCGCGACCGAAAGTAAACAAATATTTCTGAATAATAGGATTTTTATGTTTTTTTTTTATAAGAAAGGCATGTTTTATTTATTTAAAATTTAATTTGTATAAATCCTGACAACCATAGTGATCAAAACACTAGCTTCTCTCCACGTGTAACCATTTCTCGCCACGTGTCCTTCACCACCGGACTTCTCTCTAACACGCGGACAAACGCTTTTCCTCCGTCATAAAATCCATCTCCTTCACACCACCCGTAAACATCACATCACATCACATCGCACTTACATCACCTTCAACGATGGCCTCGTCGCAAGAACTCAAGCACCGAACCACACAACAAGAAGACCAACCCTCCACCGTCGCCGCCGCCGCAGACGTCACGATCAACAACAGGCCCAAACGGAAACCCACAGCGGCGCGTGGGTCACGCTCCCTCTCCCTCGCCGTTGCGGTCCCCCTCCTCCTCACCCTCCTCGACATCTACTTCTTCGGATCCTCAACTCGCTACCGCACCCTCCACAAGCCCTTCTACGTCCCTCCTCTCTGGGCCCTGCACCTCGCCTGCCTCCTCAGCTCGTTCCTGACGAGCCTCTCCGCCTGGCTCGTGTGGGCCGACGGCGGGTTCCACCGCAGCCCCAAATCCCTGGCGATGTACGCAGCTCAGCTCGTGATGAGCCTGCTCTGGTACGTCGTCGTTTTTGGTGCGGGGATGGTGAGTGCAGGGCTGTTGCTCTCCGCCGGGATATTTGCGGCGTTGGTGGGCTGTGCGCAGTCGTTTAAGGGGATGAATCACGTCGCCGGGGATTTGACGAGGCTGTGCTTGGCGTGGCCGGTGGTGCTTGCCCTCTTGAACGTTAGGCTTTTCTTGAATCGTTGATAGGAACGACGGTTTTGTTTCTGTGAAAACTTTCTTCCTGAAGTTGCTTCTGTTGTCTTGTGGGTGGATATACTAGTTTACACTTAACATGTATGCCCAATTTGCCGAAAATACACTACATTATCAAAGAAACACAATCGTTGGAAAAAACAGGAATACCTCAAAGTGAGCTGTAATCTTCAGTTTCCAACGCAAAAACAAGCTGCGCAAATTGAGATTGTTTTTCCTAAGCCATAAAATTGGAAATTAACTTTATCTCACTAATATATAAAATTAATATATAAAATTAATATATAAATCAAGAGTTCCATCGTTGAACCTTCATTTAAACAGCAAATCCTCTTTTATTTGAGAACTAAGTCAATAGCATGCCTGAAGTTTGGCTTTTCATTCTGTAGGGCGAAGACTTCTGAGAGTAACCGATGTTCTCCTCTTCTGGTCTATTTGCTTACCGTCCCAGCACTGAAACTCAGCCGTTGTTCGATTGATCTCGTGCTTCCACTTATACCTCGCCTCTCCCCACATCAAGACTACTGATCCCGGGGTCAGAAGCACCGGGATCTTTGTCGAGGGGACGGGATCTTTGGCACGGGCCTCGACCGGGCTAAAATGCATCACGCACGTCGACTCGAGAGACACGATTGTGATTCCGTCCTCGAACTGCATGAGATCAACGTGCGCACAGATGCCCTGCGAATTCAATCGGGGAGTCTGTTGGAAATAAAATATATAAATCTACAAATATGATACACTCACTTACCTCAAATTTAAGCTTTTGGGTGAAAGTGGTCATTCAACATGGTATCATAGTTTAGACCCAAGAAGTCATGGGCATCACAATCATCCATTTCAGGAAAATTACACGTCTCATACTAGATAGGAAAAAAATCAGCTTAAACGCAAGGGACGTGATGAGAATGAAATATATGAATTTAAAGATGTAGTACACTTCCTTCAAACTTAAGCTTTTAGGTGAAGCTGTTATTCAACGGAGATCAGCAATATATATATATATATATATATATATATATATATATATATATATATATATATATATATATATATGAATGTTGTGTGTGTGTGTTTTTGAGATGGAAGGAAGGGTAAAGAGAAGCCACACACCTCACCTGGCTGATATATGTTGACTATGAGCTGATTGAAAAGTGGCTCTCTCCACAATAGCTCCGGTGGAAGTAGACAAGTTCCATGGCGTTGATCGCTCATTGCAATGCTCTCACGGATGTAGTAGGAAAGCTCGACGGCCCAAGAGGGAAGATCGCCGAATCTCATTGCCTGCAATTGAAGAAATCACATCACCACGCTGATCAACAACGATAATGCCGAAAAAGTGGGCAAATTTTGCTTCGATCATTGCTCAATTGGGTCTAATCGTGAAACCAATCGGCAATTGGATAAAAGGGGGAGAGAACAATCGTGATTAAGCTCATTCTAAATACGCTGCTGATCCAAAGATCTCATCATAAAATCAACCTGAAACAGTTCATTGTCGATCGAGTGGTTAACGTGAATCTATGTAAGCTGGAATTGGAGTTTTAGAACGCGGCGGCGTACCTGATTATGCGAGCCTTGAGCTGAATAATATCCCTCTGCAGACAGATGTCATTCACCATCAACTACTTCCCCACCACAAAATTTGATTATTAATGTTTTCAAAATTACAGAGAAAGGCGTCGTCCTTGGATTCACCTTGTCGAAGAGCAGCAAGCGCGGAATTTTGCTGATCGGCGGATAAAAAATCTCTGCAAATCCAAAGACCGTTGATTCCATTGACAGATTCCCAGCTACCAGCGTCCCCAAAAATTGTAATCGGCTTCGTGCCGCCTTCGTAATCGATGAGTTGAAGCATTGCGAGGTCATCGTTCGAATTTTCACCGTCGCTTTCCGACGATGAGTCGCCGAATGCCTCTCTGAGGATGGTTTTGAGCTCAACCTTCTCCATTTCGAAATGTTGGTTTTCAGTATGACACTTTTTGTATATACAGATTAATGTTAATAAATAATTAATTAATAATTTGATAGTAATTACAATAATTAAAAAAAAATATTTTGAAGTGATATTAGTTTTTGGCCAAAAAAATTGAAAACTGAAATGGCGTCGCCCGAACTCGAACCGGAGACCTTCAGTGTGTTAGACTGACGTGATAACCCAACTACACCACTTGTGATTTTTTTAGATACTGAACTAATAAATTTAACATCTACTACTATTCAATATTCGCGGCAAATCATTTTCGGAGCGCAATTATAATTTTATTATGACTAATAATTCAATTACAGGCTAATCATCAAACACTTCACAGTCACAAACGGCACACGCGAAGCTCATGTGATTTCTCTGCAATCACAATCCCATGGAACGTAAAACCGCGTCCCAAGCTATCAGGCCAATCAACAGGGCCGACGTGCACCGGATATGCGCCGGACAAGTGATTTTGGACCTCTCCTCCGCGGTGAAGGAGCTCGTCGAGAACAGCCTTGACGCCGGCGCAACCTCCATCGAGATTGCCCTGAAGGACTATGGCCAGGAATATTTCCAAGTAGTCGACAACGGCTCGGGCCTTCCCCCCGAGAATTTCAAGGTACTGTTCTTTAGTTTTTTTTTTTCATGAAATTTTTTAATCGAGCACTTCGATGGAGGATATTTTGAGAATTATTCCGGATGAATCTCTGTAGCCTTTGGTGGTTATTTTCGTACTTTTTATGAGTAAATGTTTAACCAAATGTATTTTGTGGGGGGACCCGACGGCATGCTATCCTCAATGAAGCGTTTGACAGTATTTTTTCGCCTGGAAATTGAAATATTTTTGTGAGTATTTGTGGTTAAGCGTTGTCAGATGTAAGGTAAGACCAATGCTTAGGGCTAGGTATGTTCCAGTATGAATGGTTTAAGAACAATGTATGAAATTAGTTAACAAGTGTCATTACTGTTTTAGCTTCTTCCTTGTCGAGCAAGGAAATCTCAGTGAAATTAGTTGGATTGGGGTTTCTGGTGATGGATTCAAATTTCTGTAGCAAATCTTTATCCAAGATGTTTTCTGTATGAGTGGTTCATGAGTTGCCATCGTGAAGAGTAATATCCATTGATGGTGAAAGCTGTTGACCGTAAATGACAGGTTCTCGCACTGAAGCATCATACGTCAAAACTGTCAAGCTTCAACGACCTTCAGTCGCTTGCTACTTTTGGATTTCGCGGTGAAGCTTTAAGTTCGCTGTGCGTGTTGGGAGATTTAACCGTGGAGACACGGACGATACAGGAAGCAGTGGCAACACATCTAACATACGATCGCTCGGGTGTTCTAGTGACCGAGAGGAAGACTGCTCGTCAGGTGGGGACCACGGTCACCGTGAAGAAGTTGTTCTCCAACTTTCCAGTGAGGTGCAAAGAATTCCACCGGAGCATCCGCAAGGAGTTTGGGAAACTCGTTAGCTTGTTGAATGTGAGCCGTTTGCTGCATCTTTTTTAATATGCTGCTTCTTTTTAAATTTTTTGTTATCAGGGTGCTAGTGGGATTTTCTCGTAAGGCAAGATTGTTATTCATAATGCCTCAAGTTTCTACTGTGAATGCATGAGTTCATATTTTGATGCTTGGAGACTTGTTTCTGTCAGTGAGTTGGGAAGAGGACATTGCTTAAATAATTTCCTTTCTATTCTCGTCCTTAAATTGATGTTTGAATTACAGGCATATGCTTTGATTGCTAAAGGAGTTAGATTAGTTTGCACTAATACGACGGGGAAAAATGTAAGGTCCGTGGTGCTAAAGACACAGGGGAGTGAATTCCTTAAAGACAATATCATCATGGTGTTCGGTATGGCTACTTTCTCCTGCTTAGAACCCATGATGCTTAAAATATCAGACGATTTCATGGTCGAAGGTTTTGTTTCAAAGTCCGGAAATGGAAGCGGGCGTAACATTGGGGACCGCCAGTTCTTCTTCGTTAATGGACGCCCCGTTGATATGCCCAAAGTTGGCAAGCTTCTCAATGAATTATACAGAGGTGCAAATTCCAAACAGTATCCTATTGCAATCATGAACTTCTTCGTTCCAGCTCAAGCTTACGATGTGAACGTGACACCTGATAAGAGAAAAATCTTTTTTCCCGAGGAAAGCTGTCTTCTGCATTCCTTGAGGGAAGCATTGGAGAAAATATATTCGTCGGATCAAGTAAGTTATCAAGTCAGCAATGTGGAGGACAATAACGAGAAAAATCTTACATCTGGTTGCTGTTCACTGGAGGAGGGATCTCCATTGCATCCGAAACAGTTATTTCATGATGGTGAAAGAGTTCATGTGGAAAAAGATTATAAGACATGTGCAGATGAGAACATTTCTCGAAAAAAATCGGAGGATAAGGTTGAGAATGCTTATGTGAAGGAAGCGACAAGGATCTGTGATTATTCTCCAGTTATAGAAGATTTTGCAATGAGTGGCCTCAGCAATCAGATGAAGATAGATTCCAAAGATCCTGTTGAGCAACACAAAGATGTGACTTCCCTCAGAACTGAAGTGCAGTCTCCTCTTCAGCCTGCATCAAACGAGAAAGATAGTGTTGATGGTGGTAATTCGCAGGGACGTTCAAGTATTGTTCAGACGTCATTGAACAAGTTTCTTATTCTGCACAAGAGAAAACATGAAAATACTGATATGTTGTCTGAAATTCCACTGCTTAGAAGTGGACCTGCTATGCGGAAGTTAAGAGGAAGCAGCTCCCCTGAGAAAGGTTCCTCTTTTAGATCCCTAGCCTTTGATAAGGTTGTTGATTCCAATAAATATGTTCGTCGTGATAAACCCCAAAATTCCAGCATCTTCACTGGCTCCAGTGAATCAGAGGCTAGTTATTTGCTTCCTTGTGATGAGCGAGAACAAAGTAAAACCAGTACGAAAGGAGCTAAGAGTATTCTCATTCCCTGTGCGGAGAAAAAGCAAACTGGAAACCCAGAGGTCAGTCAGTATTCCATGAGTTCCTCTCTGATCAAGCACTGGTTTCTTGCTGTCAAGTTTATATTATATGCCATTTATATACAATTATAACATCTGCAGGGGCTTAATAGTTTTTCATAGTTTGCATATTGTTCTTGAATCAAGATTAATTATTGTATGCGCTGGTTTATATTTCCGTATCATTTTGCAATACGTTGTGCACAGAAGGTTCTACCACTGGAGAACATACAGGATACATTTAGCGTTCGATCTGTTTCTGATGAGCCTTGTGATGCATCAGCTCCATTACGATCTTTGGAAGTGGTGACAGACTCTCCTGTAGTTTCTTCTGGACAAAAGGTTGGTTTCTCCTTGCAATTTAGTTTTAAAGACTTGATGTCAAGGAGAAAGCAGAGGCTTTCAAGACTTGGTTACATTCATAGCACGAGTAGAAGGGCGAAGTTGAGCAGGTACGTTATGGTTGAATCTTCAAATACGGCATCTCAAGAAGAACGAATCAGAACTAACACTTTCAAGCAGTTTACGGTTGACTTTGATAATTTATTGCATACAGAGGATTTGCTGCAGCATCGTTGGAGCTATCTCAACTGGAAAACAATGAAGACAAGGCTGACGCTTTAGCTGCTGCCTCCAGAGAGTTGGAAAGGCTGTTTAAGAAGGAAGACTTCCAAGCTATGAAGGTCATAAGAAATTTCGTACATGATAATTACATATGCAAATTATCTTTAAAATCTTCAGCAGTCATGGAGTCGAATTTAGTTAACTACATGAGTGCAAGATATGTATTTTCCTCGTCGTCGACAATCCCAGTTTTTACCTGCAGATTATTGGGCAATTTAATCTTGGATTCATAATTGCCAAATTAGATCAGGACCTCTTCATCGTGGATCAGGTATTTCTTGGTTCTCCGTTGGAGTGACTCAGAGATGTCATGATTGAATCACTTTCAACTTGCTGATATTATAACTGAACATGCGTGGGAATCAGCATGCTGCAGATGAGAAGTATAATTTTGAGCGCTTATCACAATCAACCGTATTAAACCAGCAACCGTTATTTCGGTAAGCTACTCATCTAACTGGCTACTAACCTATTTAAAGTATTTTATAATACACTTTAAAAGGTTTCAAGCTGCATATGTTCTTGTCACTGTTAATATATATTGGAAAATTCATCCATTTTTCTCTAGTTGATTAGTTCCGTTTGTCAATCCACTGCTCTCATTTCTACTTAGCTTGTGCCAATTTATTGTATGTCAAATAATAGATTAAACTTTTGTTTGTTATTCGCACTACTTGACGTTCGAAATAACAATAAATTACGAGCATGGTTTAAGTTCCCAATCACACGGAGCAACTTATTAGTCTTATCTACATCACTAACAAACTGCAGAACATTATTTTCTCATTGATGCATTTTTCTTCAGGCCCTTAACGGTGGAGCTATCTCCTGAAGAAGAGATAGTTATCTCCATGAACTTGGATACATTCAGGTATAGACCGTTCCTAAAGCTTCCTCATTACTATTCTACCGTGCGGTGTGCCATATTATGCACATTCCCAGTAGAATCAACATTTAACTTCCTAGCAGTTACATCAACATTGTTTTATCACGTGGATGAACAGTTGATTGGTACCATCATTATAAAACGACATCATTTTATTCCTTGCTAATAAAGATTACCACGGTCGTCTGAGTTCCCTCATCAGCATGAACATTGGTGATATACAGGAAAAATGGGTTTTCGTTAGAGGAGGACATGCTTGCTCCTCCCGGTCACCGCTTTAAACTAAAATCAGTTCCCTTCAGCAAAAATATCATGTTCGGCGTTACGGGTATGTAATGAAAAGGGCTCGTAGCTATCATATGCTCTTTAAGTACTTTATATGATTAACATCCGTTTTTCACAGACGTGAAGGAACTCATATCAATCCTCTCTGATAATCACGGGGAATGCTCCGTGATCGGTAGCTACAGATCGGACACCGCAGACTCAGTGTGCCCACCCAAATTGTGCGCCATGCTGGCGTCTAGAGCCTGCAGATCCTCCGTCATGATCGGGGACTCGCTCGGGAGGAACGAGATGAAGAAGGTACCTTTTAGCAATAACAGTATTTACTGGGGGGCTTTAAGTAAATGATAGATAGATTGTTGAATGTAGTGATTCCTTGCATTGCAGATTGTGCAACAGTTGGCGGTTCTCAAGTCTCCTTGGAACTGTCCTCACGGCCGACCAACCATGCGCCACTTGGTTGACTTACGAACCGTACGAGGAAGAAATAAATAATACAACAATTTGATTTAAATCTCTACTTCTGGTGCGCGTGTAATGGTGTTTACCTGCTCTTTTTTTGCTAATTTAGTTGGCTTTTTGGAAGCTAATTTTCTTTCTTTTTATGCCCGGGAAGTAATTTATTTTTTTCCGCGTGATGCGGATGGGCCGATGATATGATGGAAGATGGAAGGAATGCCAGTAACAAAGGGCATTTATGTAAAAATTCCAAATAAATACTCTTTTATATATAAAAAAAAAGAAGTATTTTTCGGAACAAGTAAGAAATCAAGAAAACCCGTCATATTTCAATTTAAAGCCCGGTACGGCACGGCAAGTACACGACACAGACGACGAAGATCGGCCGACGCTACCTACAGCACAGTACTCTACCGATTTTTCTGAAGCGTCTCCGCTTTTCTCTGGAGATCGAAGCTCTTTCTCTCTCTGTTGGACTTGGTAATCGTGTTTTTTCTGTTAGGGTTTATGATTTATATTCTTTTGATTCGTTTGTATAAACCGTTGTCGTGTGCTTTTGCCGACCCTTTTCTGCTCTGTAACTTATTTGCATTCTTGCTATTTCTTGCAGTTCAACTACGCAACAAATATGGTACGTCTATTTCGTTATTGAACTTTCTAGGGTTCATGGAGTTCTTGGTGACTGATTCTTTGCTGTTATGATTTTTCTGCAGCTTCCGCTGTCATTGCTCAAGACTGCTCAAGGTCACCCAATGGTAAGCTGTATGGCCAAGATTTCTTCTTTTTTCCACTTTCTTTTCCGTTGATTCCGAATTCTTCAATTTTGGAAATTTGGTATCGTACTTATGTGAGGGGTAGTATGATATCAAGTATTAAGGAGATTAGTAGACTGAACTCTGTAAGTTCTTGATAAAGCGGTGCATAATTCGTAAGTGAAACGTTTCCTGGAGGAACTAAGCAGTGAATACTTTGTTTTGCTGCAATAGGTGATTGATTCGACTCTTTTGTGTAGATCATATAAAAAAAACTACATTGTTTTATTGTACTGAACTCTATCAAGAACTGGTTTTCGAGACATATCAATTGACCCATGATCCAATTGACAAGCCAATTTTCCTTTTTTTTCGCAAACATTTTCTTGTTGAAATTGCTTGATTTTTGTCTCGAATAACTTGTTGGAAAACTCCCTTGATCATGAATTTAATCATACCTGTGCGTCAAATTACTACGATTTGCATAAATTGTAGTTGGTGGAGCTCAAAAATGGAGAAACATACAACGGTCACCTGGTTAATTGTGACACCTGGATGAACATCCATCTCCGTGAAGTTATCTGTACTTCGAAGGTTTTCTATTATATATATATATATATATATATATATATATATATATATATATATATATATTTAAGTGTTTTAAAAGGATGACCCTTCACACATAATCTGATATATCATATGTGCTTCTATACGGTTATCAAACTTGGTAGTTTATTATTGAATTATTTTTTAGGACGGAGATAGGTTTTGGCGAATGGCGGAGTGCTACATCAGGGGCAACACCATTAAGTATCTAAGAGTTCCAGATGAGGTAATCTCTCTACTCTAGCATCAGTGTTGTAGTCTCCTGGTGAGGATTCACTTTTGTTCTCATTAGACTTCGAAACCCTTTTCCTTCCGAAAAGTATCATAATAGCAATCATTTTTTTTTTCGAAGTTATCTCCCACTTTTTAGACAACTGAGTCACGTATGTACACTTTTGTTTCATTTTCATTATGAAAAACAAATCTTCATGGTGAACTGTTTTATCTTCAGGTAATTGATAAAGTGCAAGAGGAGGCAAAAAGCCGTTCAGGTACGTATATCTCTTCTTTCCCAGAGATTTTTTCTTTCTTTCTTTTACTAACATTTCACGGTTCTCATCACAATCTCGTTCTAAAATGCCATTGGTTGCTTTCCTTTCACAGATAGAAAGCCACCTGGTGTGGGGCGCGGGAGAGGAAGAGGTAGAGATGACTCGTCAAAGGGCTTAGGAGGAGGAGGACGTGGCTCAGAGGATGGAGCTTCCCGCGGGCGGGGCAGGCTCGGAGGAAGGGCTGGTGGGTTCAAATAATAATCTCATTCACTGGCTACTATAATTTGCATACTCCGTGTGTGTGTGTATGTGTACATTTTTTTGCAATTTTTAACAGCCAGTGTGAAATTCTTTCGACTAAGATAATCTTATCTTATCTTGTCTCAGGTGGGGGGCGAGGCAGATGAACTCAGGGAGATACCAATCGGAATTGATTTGAATTTTCAATACCTCTTCAATATATATAGCACAAAGTGTCGGTGTTTTTTCTGTTTTATGGATGCTGTCGTCGCTGGTGTGTTGGTTTTGGTGAGTTCGAGCTCATGTTTAAATTGTTGCACTTAATCTTGCTTTTGTGAACCCTTGATATTGGTGAATTTTTATTTAATCACCGGATCTTAAGGTGTTGGTTAATTTACTCCCATGTTGTCTATTAGTGATTTAGTTGCTGTCCGTGTTAATCTTGCACGGGTAATAAACCTTGGTGGTTCGGTATATAGAAATAAAACAATACATCTTCGGAAATAAAATACCAAGTCGCCACATCACACATCTCATTAAGACGCACTTTCAGCGAAATAAAATCCAGTTTGGGAAATAAAAAGATCCTCCTAATAGGGACTATGCCGATGATTTCTCCTGCTTCTCGGCTGCTGTTTTTCAACGAAGGCAGAAGAGACCCAAGAAGAAGACTTGCAAGAATCTGCAGAATTATCATCATTATCTGATGATAGCCAGCAACATAATCGCCCATCTTCGCCTCCGGTCCATCCAAAGAGGCCACGAGTGCCCGAGGCTGGCAACACGGTCCTCACAATCCCGCTGTGGCCTCCTTGGAAAACAGCTTCTGGGGACCCTATTGTGCTTCTTCCTTGCTCGTGTGTAACAACGGGGAAGTAGCCAAACGTGCCTGCGTTTGTGCCCCCGATCACCCATAACCGATCCTCCTCGACAGAGTAGTGACAATCCACAAAGTAGTCAACCTGTCAAAACAAAGTGAGGCAAAGCATGGGAGAATGTGATTTGATTCGTTACAACTATTGAATTCACTCACGTGATCTAATGCCCAGTTCTTAGAAGCGAGTGACCGAGCATCCTCGAAGCTGGCTTCACTTCTCTCATTGGGCCAATCCCAAATACTAAATGAACAATATATATATATATATATATATATGTTATTAGAATATCCAAAACATTCATGGTAAATAGGTGGGATGTAATGGGCATCCATGAATAAGTCACTAGAGGTATGTAAATCCCCATGCAGAAAGGTGATAAATTGACCGGGCATACCTCAAGGTCTCAATATGCGTTAAACACCATATCTTGTGGTTTGCATCACCGAAAAATCCTAGTTTTCCGATTGAAGTTCCCACGTTAAACACCTACTTTATGAGCAAGTGAAAGTAAATGCATTAATGCAGGAATGCACAGCCATGTTCTTGAGGACAAACAACAACTACAACAAGTTGAATGTACTTTCTCCAATAAACAGCTGCAGATGCTTGAAACATTGGCAATTTTTTCAACTTCTAGTAGAAGAGAAATGGCCTCCAAGAATGGAAATAGTAAGAGAAAAAAACAAAAAGTGAGCTAGCAACTTGAGAATCAGAAGGTATGTCCTCCAACTTACTGATACAAGGTGGTCATCTTCATTTATGTCTCCACTCGTATCGAACAGACACATCAACCCATCGACCGATGCAGAAACAAGCTTGTCTTGATGACCAGGAACAAAGCGTACCTACATGAATTTCTGGTCATTAGCTTAAATTTTTTCTTACCACCTTCCTAAAAGAATGTACGGATAGGTATGTAAATATCGACATGGGCAGGCTCAACATTAAGCTTCAGAGGATATCTTATATCTAAGAAAGGAATCTAATACCTGAGTAACATCTTCCATGTGGGATTCCTCCAAGCATGCAATCTGCTGAATTTTTCTACGATCCCAGACCCGTATCTGCGTGTATCCACATGAGATATAAATACACTGAAGGCCAAGACTAACGATTGAACGAAAAGCCAAGAAAAACGAACAATATATTGCCTCAAAGAAGTGATATCACTGGACATTGAAATTTGAAATGAATTAGCTGCCCTATAAGAAGAATATAATTTTCAAAGACTTTAAGATAAGTAAACTCGATGACGAAGAATCAGGCACTACCATTATCTGGCGTTGGTTAAATGTCGATACACATACTTTTCATTACAAACATTAATTTCTACCTTATGAAAAACAATACCTGGGAATTACATCCTGCTGCCAGAAGATTATCACCAGCTCCACCAAACGAGAGGCTGAAAACTTCTTCTGCGGGACCAGTGCTTATACAAGATACCTGCAGTGCACCCTACAATCGTCACGAAACGCAGCCCAAACGTTGTTGTAGCTCAAAAGGTCTATTCACGACCACAAATGCGCAGCTCTACATGTCAAGCATAATTCGATCATTACAAACCTGACTGAAGGACCTGGAATCCCAAGCTCTAATGGTAGAATCAGAAGAGCAAGAGTAGAGGACGTCCCCACTGAATAAAATCTCATTGATGGTCGAAGAATGGCCTTTGCATTCCCCGATGTAATGCCCCGTATGCGGAGAATACAGCTTAACTGCGTTCGTGGAGAGCGATACGGCCATCGAAGTCCAATCACTCCTGTAATTTCCAGATTAAACATGTTATTAAGCTCCGTCGTTGCCTAATCAGGGGAACACAAAAACATAGGACGGAGCTTGAACGGGGGGAGTGTCACCATACTTGGGGACAATCTGAAACACATAATCCTCGCCGAAGTTTGTCTGAATTGTATTTTTGAGGCCGAATCGTTTGAGATTGTTGGGTTTTGGTGTTGATTTTGAGTCTTCTTCAACTCCCATGTCTTCGCCGATCTCCATGACTCTCTCAGCTGCTTGATTTTGACCACCTCTGTTCTGAACCGAAGCTGACCTAGGGTTCAAGATATATCGTCACAACTCGAGTGCGACTTCTCTTGTCAGCAATTCGAAAATAGCGTTTTTTAGTCCAATGTTTCTTTTCTAAGACTCCTTAATATTGTATTTCTTCTGAATCTTTTTACATATTTAAAAATAAAAAAAATTATATGCGGGTAGCAATTTCGGGTCAAATGAATTATATGGGCATAAATGAATTGCGGGTAAAGAATTGAATTAAGCGTTGTTTGAGTCAAATTAGTTTCTAACACTCGTTAGTTTCGTAGTTCAATGTTCTGAATCTTTGTATTTAAAAAAATATTTGCGTGTAAAAATTTCCAAGAACCTTCCAAATAAAAAAATACGATCACACTAGACAGAATAAAATTTATATTAAAAGAATTAAAAGTTATCATTTTACAGTTCATAATTATATAGATTTTTATAAGCATGCAGTAACCTTATCTTAACGCAAGCTAGCTAACCATAAAACGGTAACTGATCCTGACAAAGAATCCGACTTAGCCCATTACATTAATTTGAAAATATGACTAGAGAATAGCCCGTAAGAAGTGGGCCGGATCCATTACTGCCCCGTTTTCCTTGTCTCCTATAAATCACATTATATATATTTCTCAATTCTCATAATATAGATCCATATATGAATATATATTTAAAAAAAAAAATTACACGAGCTGTTGTCGGGCGACGAGAGTCGTATGCATCCATCTCTCCACTGAATTATCAAAGTTATTGACTTTAAAAACAAATATAGAGAAATTCCAGCCAAGAAAAAAATGAATCACGTGTTACGTTCCTACTAAATATGTACAAAGCGTCTCTTTGTGGGTAAGCACGGAGAAAAGGTAGAATAGTGCGTTACGTAGATTTGATGAGGTCATTTTTGGTTCTCGTTCGATTTATTTTGAGATTTTTTTTTTTTAACAAATCTAATTCGCGACAAATAATATATATTGAGACGTGCTTTATTTTGTGGCGATGAATATGTCGGTCTCGGTGGGTTTGAATTAAAAATCTCGTTCCGCTGACTGTTTTATATGACCATTAATTCGTCATCGTCAACATTTTATTATTAATCGTTAACGAAAAGAAATTCGAGGTCGAGCTTTTATTTAATGCATATTTCTTTCCCCATGGGTTCCACGCTTTCATAATTTTCAAGTTTTGCATTGCAACTCTCATGAAACACAACCAAACAAGAAAGGGATCTCTGATAAAAGTGGAAAAAGATTTAAGACATAGGAGAAAAAAAAGGCTGGCTTTTTGTACTAGATGAAGTGTACGGCTATCATCTGTGACGTCACGCATGACGCATTAATTTCGGTAGCTAATTAACGGCACAGAGAGCACAGAGGTATATCCTTATATGAGTAAACGAAATAAATATAGATCAATGACAAATATAACTTCAATAAACTATGTATATGGTGTGTACAGTATATATGTATATATATTACTTTTAAATTGAACCCTTTAATATGGAATATTTCTTGCATTACCTTTTAAATGTTGGGAAAGAAAAAGGAATGCTTTGACGAAAGGAGAAGAGTGAGTAATAATAGAGAAAATATAATTGTGGAATGATATAAAAAATTATGTATCTTAGAATAAGATCTTGTGGGGTTCGTGATATGTACAATGATTGAGAAATTGAAATGACGTCAAACCTAAAAAAGATTCCACACGTTCACTAATTGGTATAATCGTCGTCCATAGCCAATTTACTACCAAGATAAATGTGGTTTTACTCCACCTATACATAGTTTTATAATATATATTTGTATATCATTTGCGTGACTCACTAACACTAAGTTACGTCCAAGCTTCTATTACCTACTTTTGAATTACTTCCACATATGACAAAGAACGAAATTTCAAATTGTTCCCTTGTTAATGTAACGGTCTTCTAGAAGAATAGACACATAATTACAGGATACAATTGCAAAATACAACTTCGCTACGGAGTCGCAGCTCAAGTCCACGTTCTTATTATATTAGAAATAAGTTTTGAACAAAATGTCTGTCTCTTAGATCTAATTTGAATAAAATATATCAAACTGACAGCAGAGTCTTGATAATATATATATATATATATATATATATTGTAATGATTGATTTTACCATGTAATCCTCCGTTCATCAAGAGAGAGCTTAGCTTAATTGAGAGGAGAAAGAGTACTCCGAGCCCTTAAGGCCCTTTCTAATATAATAATATAATATGATATTTTTACTATCGTCTCGTGCTTCTCGCCTCCATGTCCAGTTTTCGTATGTGATCAGCCTACTATCGTCCACACATCCCTTTTCCACACTAAATAACAAGATACTGAATTCGGCTAACTTTCAAAGAGGAACTGATGGACGTAAATCGATGACAAAAAACACCATAAAAACACACACTTGAAATTACTTCTCTTCCCCAGTTCATATTCACCCTCAAGCCACCGCAAAGGGAGCCAAGAAACGGAGCCCAGATGGTGGATGCCGTAATCATGGTGTTTAAATTTGTCTTTTTGTTGCTTTTTTTTTTTCCCTTTTCGCTCTTCACCACCCTTTTCCATTTGTTTGATGCTCCTGGCTTTTTGCTACATGTAAGAGGGAAAAAGTAAATAATTATATTTTGTGGGCATATCTACGTCGTCAAACTCGTCCTTTCTTCTTAAAATCTTGTGTCCCGTGACGTGGGATATGATAGTAACATTCTTGAGCGAGTCTGCAGATTTCGTTAGTTATCACCTTCGCTTGTTTCTTTCTGGGTTTTCTTAATTTCTTGTAATCGTCGTGAAGAAATGGAATATCCATGTACTCACTGTGTGTGTGTGTTGCTGCTATTTTCAGTGAGAAAAAGCTTTTGCTGAAGAAAGACTAGGGGAAGAGGAAACCCAGCCATCAACCACCAGATTCACACCGGCAAAGATGACGTCATCCTCGTCATGGATCACCGCCCTATCCTGCTCCGGCTCGGCGGTGGTGGCTCACTCTTCAGGACAAGGCTCTACAGTTCTCCAATGGCTTCGGTTCATTTTCTTATCGCCATGTCCACAGAGGATCTTCTTGTCTTCTTTAGACATTCTCCTCCTCATCATCATGCTTGCTTTCGCGGTCCAAAAGCTGCTGGTTACGAGGTTCACTTCTTCCAACAGCAACCACGAAATCAGCGACCCCCTCATAGACAGCAAAAGGACCCTCGTAACCACGAGCTTATCATTTAAGCTCTCCCTCATCGCAACGTCTCTTTTCACCATCTCTGCGACGGTTCTATGTGTACTGGCTTTCACCGCGAGCCCCGGGTCCACGTGGAAGACCGTGGACGGCTTACACTGGCTGTTACAGGCGATAACTCACTTAGCCATCGCTGTAATAATCTTACACGAGAAGAGATTCAGAGCCACAAAACATCCTCGGACCCTTCGAATCTACTGGATCTTCGAACTCGTGCTCCTAGCTTTGACCTTTGCCTCTGGGCTCACAAGGTTGATTTCATTCCAAGGCTCGGGCTCGGTTTTACTAAGAGACGACATCGGCTCGATAATTTTATTCGTCCTCTCCATAGTGACCCTCGTGATCGCCATCAGAGGCTCCACCGGGGTTCGAACCCGCTACGAACCGTCCCTCGAAATTCCCGACTCGGACAAGTCTTCTTCCAGCGGTTACTATGCCTCTGCTTCCTTCCTCTCAAAAGCTTTCTGGCTATGGCTGAACCCTCTCCTCAAGAAGGGCTACAAGTCCCCACTCACGGTCGAGGACGTGCCCTCCCTCTCCCCCGAGCACCAAGCCGAGGTCCTCTCCGAGCTCTTCCGCAAAAACTGGCCCGAGCCCGAGCCCGGACAAACCCCGAGCCACCCGGTGGTGCGGACCCTGGTCCGCTGCTTCTGGAGGGAGCTCGGGCTCACGGCCTCACTCGCCCTCGCACGTCTCTGCGTGATGTACGTGGGCCCCACCATGATCCAGCGGTTCGTGGACTACACCGCGGCCCGGGACCGCGGCTCACTCCTCGAGGGCTGCCGGCTCGTGCTGGTCCTGCTTGGGGCCAAATTCGTGGAGGTGCTCGCCTCCCACCAGTTCAACTTCCACACGCAGAAGCTGGGGATGCTCATACGGTCAACGCTCATCACCTCCCTCTACAGAAAGGGCCTGAGGCTCTCGGGCTCGGCCCGGCAGGCCCACGGGATCGGGCAGATCGTGAACTACATGGTGGTCGACGCCCAGCAGCTCTCCGACATGATGCTGCAGCTGCACTCGCTGTGGCTCACGCTGCTGCAGATCGCGGTGGCCCTCGCGATCCTCTACAGGTACCTCGGGCCCGCGACGGCGGCGGCCTTCGCGGGGATCGCGGCGGTGATGGTGTTCGTGCTGTTTAGGTCGAAGAAGAACAATTCGTACCAGTTCAGCCTCATGAAGAACAGGGACTCGAGGATGAAGGCCACCAACGAGATGCTGAGCTACATGAGGGTGATTAAGTTTCAGGCGTGGGAGGAGTTTTTTGGCAGGAAGATTGAGTCGTTTCGTGAGACTGAGTACGGTTGGCTTGCGAAGTTTATGTACTCAGTGGCGGCTAACATCATCGTGCTGTGGAGCACGCCGCAGGTGATAGCTACCATTGCCTTCGGGAGTGGGATTTTGCTCGGGGTGCCGCTGTCGGTGGGGACTGTGTTTACGGCGACCTCTCTGTTGAAGCAGCTGCAGGAGCCGATTAGGACTTTTCCTCAGTCGATGATTTCTCTCTCTCAGGCTATAATCTCGTTCGAGAGGCTCGATCGGTTTATGATTAGCAAGGAATTGGACGATAAATCGATCGAGCGCGGCGAAGGTCGTGGGGGAGACGACGGCGTCGCCGTGGAGGTGCGCGGGGGGGCTTTCAGCTGGGAAGACGAGAACGGAGAAGAAGTGGTGAGGAATCTCGATTTCGCGATTAAGAAGGGGGAGCTCGCGGCGGTAGTCGGTACGGTGGGGTCGGGGAAATCGTCGCTGCTGGCGGCGATCCTCGGCGAGATGAACAAATTGTCCGGGAGGGTGAGGGTGTGCGGCACCACCGCCTACGTGGCGCAGACGTCGTGGATCCAGAACGGGACGATACAGGAGAACATTTTGTTCGGCCTGCCGATGGACGGAGATCGATACAGAGAATCGATTAGGGTTTGCTGCTTGGAGAAGGACCTCGACATGATGGAGTTCGGCGACCAAACAGAGATCGGAGAGCGCGGGATCAACCTCAGCGGCGGCCAAAAGCAGCGGATTCAGCTCGCCAGGGCGGTTTTTCAGGACTGCGACATCTACCTCCTCGACGACGTGTTCTCCGCTGTCGATGCTCAGACTGGCTCCGAATTATTCAAAGTGAGCTTAGATTCTCTCTCTCTCTCTCTCTCATCATATAAAATACCTCGGAAATCGTTACAATCTCTCCTCCATTTGATTCGCAGGAGTGCATCCGAGGAACCCTAAGAGACAAGACGATTCTGCTGGTAACGCACCAAGTAGACTTCCTCTACAATGTCGATCAAATCCTGGTGAGTACGATGATTTTTACGGTGTAATACTATTCTCCGGTGATGGGATTTAGCCTCATTTCTTTCCGGGCCGGGCCATTTCAGGTGATGAGAGACGGGACGATCGTGCAATCGGGAAAGTACAACGACCTCCTCGGCTCGGGCCTCGACTTCGCATCGCTAGTATCGGCCCACGAGGCCTCGATGGAGCTCGTTGACGTCGAAACGAAGCCCGACACCGACAAATCCCCGTCCCTAACGAAGCAGGAATCCATAAAAATCGGGGAAGAGAACGGAGAAAAAAACGACAATAAAAAACCCGAGCCAGGTGGCGGCGGGAGCTCGAAGCTCATCAAGGAGGAGGAGCGGGAGAAGGGAAGGGTGAGCCTAAGAGTGTACAAGATGTACTGCACCGAGTCCTTCGGCTGGACCGGAGTGGTCGCGGTGCTGAGCCTCTCCCTGGTATGGCAGGGAACCCTAATGGCTAGTGACTATTGGCTTTCGTATGAGACCGCCGGTTCGCGGGCTTCGTCTTTTGACCCCAAGCGGTTCATCGCGGTGTACGCGATCCTTGCGGGAGTTGCCTTCTTCCTCGTGCTTTTGAGGACCCTGTTGACCACCGTCATGGGGCTGAAGACTTCTCAGATCTTCTTCGGGCAGATCCTTCGGAGCATTTTGCACGCTCCCATGTCCTTCTTCGATACGACGCCTTCGGGGAGGATTCTAACTCGGGTAAGAGATAAATTTCTCCTAATTATATGGCCAGGAAAATTATACGTCTAAGGCCAGATAAAAAAATGAAATCAGCGTAGCCGTGACGGGAAGTTTAGAAAATAAAATATATAAATTTAAATTTGGTGCATACCCTTAGATCTTGAGCTTTTAGGTGAGCTGGTCACTCTCTGGCTCGTACTAATCAAGAAATTCTTACAAAACACACGCGGATTGAACTTATGCAGGCATCAACCGATCAAACGAACGTGGATATCTTGATCCCTTTCTTCATGAGCTTCACCGTGGCGATGGCTTTTACTCTGTTGAGCATCATCATCATCACTTGCCAATACTCTTGGCCGACCGTGATACTCGTCATCCCGTTAGGTTGGCTCAATTTCTGGTACCGGGTACGCTACTATATGTTGTTTTTCATTTTTATTTTTCCTATATATGGATCTTGCACGAATTAAGGATTGTATTTATCGTATAGGGATACTACCTCTCGACGTCTCGGGAAATCACAAGATTAGATTCCATCACGAAGGCACCCGTGATCGTCCACTTCTCGGAAAGCATCACGGGGGTCATGACGATCCGAAGCTTCCGGAAACAGGAGAGGTTTTCACAGGAGAACGTGAAGCGCGTGAATTCGAACATACGCATGGATTTTCACAACAACGCGTCCAACGAGTGGCTGGGAGTTCGCCTGGAGCTCATCGGGAGCTTCGTCCTCTGCATATCCGCGCTGTTCATGATCGTCTTGCCCAGCAGCATCATCAAACCAGGTTCGTCCTTTTTGCCTCGAATCCGTCCGTTGATGGCTGTTAAATTGAGGATAGAAGGAGATGCCTCTTTGATTTATATATTGAGGCAGTTAATTTAGACATGTTAAATTCAGGGTTTCATTCTAAAACCAATTGGTGATCAGATGAGATACCTCTTTGATTTATATACAAAGCTTCATTTGTGCGTGTATGTGTGCTTTTTTTTTTTTTACAGAGAACGTCGGCTTAGCGCTCTCTTACGGACTCTCGCTCAACTCCGTGTTGTACTTTGCCGTGTACATAAGCTGCCTCCTCGAGAATCGAATGGTGTCCGTCGAGAGAATCAAACAGTTCACAGTCATACCCTCGGAAGCACAATGGAGGAAGCAAGACTTGCTCCCTCCGCCTAACTGGCCTACGCAAGGCAACGTTGATATAAAAAACCTGCAGGTTCGATGAAAACACGCAGCTTATTGTCGTCCCCGGGGGATTTATTTACTTATTTTTTCTTTTATAATAAATAAATAATCAGGTTAGGTACCGCCCCGATACGCCGTTGGTCCTCAAGGGGCTGTCCCTGAGCATAACGGGAGGGGAAAAGATCGGCGTCGTGGGTCGAACCGGCGGGGGCAAATCGACCCTGATCCAAGTCCTGTTTCGGCTGGTGGAGCCTTCCGGTGGGAAGATAATCATCGACGGGATCGATATTTCGGTGTTGGGGCTCCACGATCTCAGGTCCCGTTTCGGGATCATTCCTCAAGAACCCATCCTCTTCGAGGGAACCGTGAGGAGCAACATCGACCCCACCGGGCAATACTCCGACGACGAAATATGGAAGGTATAAGCAGTTAAAAATCTCTCGGTCTAACTTGCTACTGTCCAAAAAAGTAGAGATCACAAAAATGCCCATTAATGACCCACCGAATCTTCCAATGGGTATCCCTACCAATAAGGGGCCTAACAGATAATAAATGCTAAACCATGCAGAGCTTAGATCGGTGCCAGCTAAAGGACGTCGTATCTTCGAAGCCCCGGAAGCTCGACTCCGCCGGTAAACAACGAGATCTTCGAAACTCTGCTAGAACGATGTTTAACGATATAAATTTTTTATTTTATTTTATTTTTTCCGAATTTTAGTTGTGGATAACGGAGACAACTGGAGCGTAGGACAAAGGCAGCTTCTTTGCCTGGGAAGAGTGATGCTCAAGAAAAGCAGGCTTCTCTTCATGGACGAAGCGACGGCGTCGGTCGATTCGCACACGGACGGGGTGATACAGAAGATCATAAGGGAGGACTTTGCGGATTGTACGATTATAAGCATCGCTCATAGGATACCGACCGTTATGGACTGCGACCGCGTCTTAGTCATCGATGCGGGTAAATTTTATTTTTTTTAATTTTTTTTTTGTTACTCGAAAAAAAAAAAAAAACATCCTTAAATTAGGACCGGGAATTTATCGGTTGTCTGTATATATTGGTTCTGTCTCAGGTAAGGCGAGGGAATTCGACAGGCCATCGAACTTGCTCGAGAGGCCTTCGCTCTTCGGAGCTTTGGTTCAGGAGTACGCTAACAGAACGTCGGAGCTTTGAACGTCGGTTGAGATTGTGTGATTCGATTCGAAGACTTGAAGGCAATGGATATGCATATGCCGGAAAATGGGATGTGCCCTCCTCTGGCTTATTATTATTGATTTTCTTCTTCATGTCTGTAAGAAGTTGCTATTATTGAGGTTAAGCAATAATTTTAGTGCTCCAATTACTAATGTTGAGGTTGAGAATTCAGCTGCAAAATCAAAGTTATTGTTCTTGTTTATGGTGGAAAGACAAGGTTTTGGTCTATGATGCAAGAAGATTCATAGTTTTATAAGTCATCGCAGTCTGTGTGGAATTTCAGACGATGCATATAGGTTGGGGTAATTAGTTCTGCTGATCGTTCCGTAATCGACTGTAAGATTCATATTCTCGTTAAACTAAAATAGTTGAAGTTTTGAAAACTACGATAACGTTGCATGGAATATCCTGAAGACATAATGATATATAATTGGACTCATAGTAACAGTTCTTAAATTGATTTTACCCTTGCAATTGGTACGACAAATCAGTATACAATTGATAACTCATACCAATATATAATTGGTAATATGGAAATAATAATTATAATTTTACCCTTGAGTTTAAATGTTTATTCAATTATATCCTCTAAAATTAATTTTTTTAATTACATTATAATGAATAAATTTAGAGGGAGACAATGAACTACGGGAACATTACAATGAAACAGCGATTTTGAAAAAATCGCTATTAAACAGGAATGTATCCGTGCAAACTCGATATAGAAAAAAAAAAGATATATTAATAATCGTCAGAAAAGCCCTAGCTTTAGGGTTCTTGATTTGGTTTTGGTTCATTAGCCAATCAACAACACAAACGGTAGCTCAATGGGTGGCTCGAGAAGGAGGCACAAGAGCTCGCGCGCCAAGGTACGCGTGGGGCTGCCGAAGAAGAATCCGCACGTGTTCAAGCCGGCGTTCAATCTGCCTCCGAAGCTGAGGAATCTGCTGGACCCTTTCTCCAAGTGGGACGAGAAGGCGAGCGTAATCGAGAATTACAAGTCGTTCGGCGTCGTTTCGAACCCCAATTTCCTCGGCGTGAGGTCGCGCACGCCTCACATCGTCGAGAGCGAAGCTCTTCAGGTTCCTCCGCCACAGAACGAAGCCGTCTCCGAGTTCGATCCCGTCGATAGCGGCAGCGACCTCGAAGAGGACGGTTAGTTATTGGAGCATCTTTGTGAAATAATTTCGTACTGTTTTCTGAATTTCAACAAGGAAGTAGATGATGGCTCTGTGAGCTTTGTCCTCTAACTGTTTGTTTGAATTCCTAACAACGGTGTTATCTATCCATGATGTAGATTTGAAGTCAGCTCTAGGGAAGAAGGTCGATGGCAAGCAGCCTTCCCTCCAACCACTCACTACTATCCAAAGAGTTTACGTTAATCGCCTGGTGGAGAAATACGGTGATGATTATCAGGTGAGGATTGATTGATTCGCAGCTTCTCATTGAAAAATTTCTGATTGTGCTGATTATTTCTCATAGCAATTTATTCTTCTTCTTCTTCAGGGCATGTTCATGGATACTAAGCTGAACAACATGCAGCATTCGGTAGCTACCTTGGAGAAGCTTTGCAAAAGATATCACATGTTCAAGAACAAGAATCCCCTGCTTGTCGGTACTTGATCAAAGCCTATGTATGATTTTCTTTCATGAAATGGGGATACTATTGACCTCTTTAATCTTTGTATCAGTGTTTCTGGATTATTGATGACAGCTTTGTACCAAGTGAGTTGAAATTTTTACATTATTAACGGCCTTCCTCCGTGTATCTTTTACATAGTAAATTAGAAAACAGCCTTAATTTAATGCGAAACAAAAGTCAGTTCGGTTTCGAACTTCGAGATTGTAATTACAGTTCAAATTTCATTACGAGTACATTAACTCGGTTTTCTGTTCACTTCAGACTCCGGTGAAGAGACGGCACTGGGCTTCCCAGTGCTCCTTTGCCTGCCGAATCCTCTCTTCTTTCTCAGATTTTCGCCTCTCTTGCCAATAATCAGGGCAACTGTTTCAAAAGACAATCACATATAAGATTCTTGAACCCGTAATAAAAGGGCTGTCTGAAGATTTTTCAGTCACCTTCTGCTCAGCAAGATATGCAGCTCCTCCAAGTGCACAGCACCTTCATAAACTCCCCCCTGTCAAAAAAAGGTAAAAAGTAAATTTAGAAAATCGAAGGCTGAAGAAAGTGTACAATGCGACCCCGGTTTCTTTCTACTACCTCTCGGCAAATAGGGCATTTTTTGCTCGGGTTTGCTCTCTTAAGCCCGTCTACGGTGGTCACCGAAGCTGATTTGCAGGCACACGTGTAGCAGAAGATGTGGCCACACGCAAGAGAAACCGGATCGAACAAAGCCTCCTGTTCGAGAAGAAGCCAACAGGGACTTCAATGCTTAAAGACAGAGACAACATAACTACATACAACAAATGGTAGTAAGTAATGAAGGGACTCACCAGGCAAATAGAACATGTCAATTCGATGTCGAGCTTGATGGAGTCGAACAGCTCGCAAGACAGAGACGGTTTCCCGTCGTCCATTGTAAGAGAACACTTCTCTAAGAGCGAAGGGACCACGTTTTCCGAACTGGCTTTGGATCCTCCGGTGTTTAAGTGGAAGGCGATGAGCTCCCATAGCCACGGAGACTGAAGGATCTCTGCGTGCATCGTTTGCACCTGGGACTTGAAAGCTTGTCCTTGCTTCGAATAATGAATCTGCGTTTAAAGAAATGATGACTGATTAAATCAACTGAAGGAAAGTGTATTACAACCTCGATTTTGAAGGTTTTTTTTTGTTGGGGGTATCAAACGAAATCCCACATAAGAATAAAGTATATGAACTTGCATATAAGTTCGCGGTTGCTCATTCCATTGTCAATTGATTTAAGAGTGGAACCCACGTGAGCTTATATGCAAGCAAACCTCCTAAGCTTGGGTTATACGAGATCTTATATCCTAAACGTTTTTTTACCCGGCGAATACTGATATAGGGTTGTAAACGAATCAAATCGAATATTTTTGATATATCCCAATTCGAATCTATATTTTATTTTATTTTCTATTTTTTCCATAAACCCATTATAATTATAAATTTTAAATAGTATTTGTGTTAAATATATATTGAATTATAATATATTATATATATACATGATTATTCGAATTGAATATTGTGATATTTGTAATCATAATATTGGACTATTTTTATTCGAATATTTCAAATTTGAGTCTGCCAAAAAGAATTGGTCCATTAGCATCCCTAGGTTTTGAAGGCAGTAGTTAGTTTAAGTTTTTTACCTTGTCGTATTTCTTGAGTATTTTGCGAAGAGCCATGGCGTTGATCATAGCATAGGCAACGAGGTCCCTGCACTCTTTGCTGAGGTCACTATGGCTCCCTCGCAATTTCCCTTCCTTGAGCCACGTGAGGCACCTGGCGAACCCCGACGAGAGGTGTTGCTCGAGCAACCTCCGAGCTCTCTCGTTGAAGAATCCCACCACCGCCGACATTTCCTCCATCAGACAAGGGAAAAACGTTTCATCACATACTGAAGGCAGAGGAAATTTAAAACAAAAAAAAAAAAAAGTCAGAAAATATTAGCCATAAACAATAGAAAGAATCAATGGAAAATACTTACTCGTACAGTGCTCGGGGCAAGTCAAGGGGTCATGACGATGAAGAAGCACACCATCGCCGCCACGAGGAGGAAGAGGGCCATTAATAGGCAATTCATTTCTGCATCTTTTCAAGATTTTCTTCAGCTGTTTGAAGCCGACAGCTGGCGGCGCTTTCTTCTTCTTCTTCTTCGTCGTCGTCGTCTTCAGCCTGTGTATCTGCATATACTCCTCGTATTTCTTGCAGAACTTCATCTTTTTTTTCTTTCTTCCCCACCCCTGAAATCTATGATACGCTGTCGTTTTGCTGTTCGACGTGGATGGATGGAAACGTGAAGGGGGGGCTTTACTTTATACGAAAGAAAGCGAGTGAGAATGGGGATTTCATGTGATGGGGTTTCCTATTTCGTGACGATAACTATGATGAATCTTTTTAAAAGCGTTTGACTTTGGCGTCGTGAATTTTCATATCTGATTCTGTCAAAATCTTCGATTGGTTGACTTCGGCATAGTTTAAGGTAACATCGACAGCTGTACACCGCAATTAGTTTGTTAAATTAAATTTACTCAAAAAAAAAAAAAACGTTTGTGAATTAAATAGTGTTGGTGCTTATCTAATTTGGATGATCGACTAATCACCAATTAGTTCTTTCTACTACCACCACTTGGATTGCTTAGATTGGTTATCTTTATATATATTTATAAATAGGTATAGAGTCATTTTAATAAATTTCATATTATAAAAATATATGATAAAACTTCGGGTTAATAGGTATTAATTATTTATGTTGTGATATATATATTGAAAGCAATCCTCCCGAATTAATTGTAACTAGTAGAGACTTTTCAGTTTTTTTTTAGCCCGGATGTATTCCACACAACATTAGTGTACCCCACATTTCAGGCGAATTTAAACCTCAATGTACGTGGTCCTCGTGTTTTAATTAGGTTTCATATGAATTTTACTGTTGACTATGTGACAATATTGTCTAATTCTTACTGTTGTGTGGTCATCTTTGTTGTATCTAAATTGGACCTTTTATAAGGAAGGAAATGGCCCATTTAGTTGAAAGTCCATTATCAACTGAATTTTGATTTTTAAAATATAGTAATAAAAGACAATAATAATACCAAAATAGTAATTATTTTTTTATTCAAGTGCGATTTGGTACAAGTGCCTCTAATTCGAACTAAGCTCTCTTTATTTGACCTAGTATAAATAACCGGGCATAATAATGGGCCTTATGCGTGCCCTGCCCATTATAATTGGTGAATTTTTCATTTCCCCCCTTTCCTTTTCTGTTCTTGTTCGCTATTTGATGCGAATGAGTCGACTTGAGCGCAGACAATGTGTTCGACAATTTTACTGACTCGGAATAAGCAAAGCAATTTCTTGAGTTCGGTCGTAAACTTGATCCATGTTTTGCAGGCGATACGTAAGGATTCTTAACGCGAGATTTTACTCTTCATTATCGAACTACGCTCCCAATACCTCTTTGATCGAGCCGCCGAGAAAGCTCAGGAAATCCGAGAGGAAGCCATGGGTGACTCCCATAAACGAGCTGAAGCGCAAATCCAGATCCGAAAGGAGAGAACGAAGCGTGGTTCGAGAAACCCCACTAAAACCCCCCGAGAACGGATTTTTGGTAAGAGAATTAATCCCAGTGGCTCGCGACGTGTTAGCACACAGAACCCAGCTGCTCAATTGCGTCTCAAGAGTTGCCCAGAGCATCCCAATCAACGTTTGCAGGTGTTTATGCGCGTCGATCATATAATCTCCCTTTTTTTTTTTTGAACATTCGAAATTGGGAATTCTTTAGCTGATAAATCTATGGCTTCTGTGCAGCGCTTGCGGAGACGTTCACGTGGGGGACCCACCGCACAAAATCAGAACCTGTAATTCCACCGCCGGCCAAGAGCACACGTGGCAGAGAGGCAGCGTTGATGATGTACTCCCATTGGTTGAATCTTTCCATTTATATGATCGATTGGGAAGAGCTGTAACACACAACGAGCGTTTGCGAGTGGATCGAATTCCTGCCATTGTTGAGCTCTGTGTTCAAGCTGGTGTCGATGTTCCTCAGTACCCGACGAGGAGGCGCGAGGTTCCCGTCTATCGCGTCGCTGGGAAGATCATCGATTTCGAGAAGAAGTTTCCGAAGCACGAGCCTCGTGGAAGGGACGTTAGTGCCACCTCGGGATTTTGGGAGGTTTCGAAGCGGTGGAGAGAAGATTGCATTACTCCGAATCTTCAGTGCGATGATCTCAAAGGTTCGTCTTCTTCGTAAAATTCATGCCTACATTCCTCTTATAATACAATCCCTCGTACATTTCGTTTGGCCAAATTCAATTCATGCAGTAGAAAACACTTTTTGAGTTCTTGTAAGTGGACTGTCTTCATAACACGTGACCGTGTTATAATGATGTTGAAATTTCTGTTCCCTCCTCCTCGGATAATTCAACTCACCCGACTCAATTAATATATATATATATATATATATATATATATATCATAGATACAACTTCGTCTATCACCAGTTAGTTTTAGGATGAAACCTCGATTTTTAATATGTGTATCAGGGGGGATTCGATCTGCGCGTTATCACGCGTATTTCACACACCGACACCCGATTCATATATCCACGTCTAGGCACTCAATCATGCCATACATGAGGGAGCATGTCGGATAATTTAATTCACCCGAAACCCAATTAATATATAAAAGAGGCAGCTTCACCACTTATTACCAATTGGTTTTAGAATGAAATCCTCAGTTTCCAATAGATGATGATGTAATGTCCGAGCACTCGTACAACCTCGTTTGGCCAATACAATTCATGCATTGAGTTTCCTTAACTTAATACGAATTGTGTTCTCTGGCGAAACGAGACGTACTGAGGGCTCGGGTATTACAGTTGTGCTTAGCGTTTGTTTGTTTCATTGAGACGCCTTTTATTAGGTTATGCGGAGCGAGGAATGGAGTCGATGGAGAATTTGCGTTCGGGCGTTGGTAAATTGATGCGTAAGTATCCCGTCCAAGTATGCGGGTACTGTCCCGAGGTGCAGGTGGGGCCGAGAGGGCACAGAGTCAGGCAGTGCCAGGCGTTCAAGCACCAGATGAGGGACGGGAAACACGCATGGCAAGAGGCAACCTTCGACGACGTCTTCCCGCCCGTTTACGCGTGGCACGTCGGCGACGCACTATGCGCCCGTGACCCTCTTCTCGATGATGATGATGATGATGGACGTTGCGGTGCCTTCTTTGGATGAGGTGAAGTACGTCGTCTGAAAAAAGTGGCTTTATGTTCTACACAAGCTTTTATAAATTCTCAATACGACCCACATTTTTTACAATTTTATAAATTAGATCACGGTATGATAATTCAAACTCAACATCAAAGGTGTCTGCAAGTAATATTCTGTTAATTTAATGTTCGATCGTTTTATCTTTCATGCTTTGCACCAAGTGTTTGTAACAGTTGACAACATCACATCGACAGCAGACCCCATATATTGACAAAAAAATCCACTCGAAATAAAATTTAATTATACGCACATCAAAAGCATTGTTGGGAGTTGCTGAAGCTATTGCTTCAAATACTCGAATTTCTCGTCCTTATTGTACGACAAGCTTTCATCATCCTCAATTATCATTATTGGGTCAACGAATGGCCAGTGATAATGTTTTTGTCAGTGGTGATGCTTGTCGTTGCCGCCGCCACCTTTGGCCTCCTTGGCAGCTGCTCTTGCCTGGCGTTGCTCCTCCTTGTACACTCTGTTCCGACGTTGGAACTGAAATAAAAGCCAAAAAAGTAAAAAAAAATTAAAATTATTGAGACCATGAAAAATGCAGTAACTATAATAGTATGTATGTGTGGAAAGGGCACAACATGTGAAGGGTCACATATTCGAGCTACGTGTTCTCTACACATCATTTGCGATGCCCAATTGGAAAAATATTATGATCAGCTCAATGTATAAACCAATGGAGTTTGTTCTTGTCCGTACAAAAACTTCACACTTACCATGGTCAATTTGTGGCTCTACATGCAATTGTTATTATCATACATGATGATCACCTAGTTGGAAACGAGATTGAATAAAGAGAGATAAAGGAAGGCAACGGTCTACAAGAGCTGCTCAGAGGCAACCAACATATCACAGGCACCAAGAAAATGCAGTCGAATTATATTAATAAGTATTCATGACAACGAGAACAAACGATTATAAACCCAGTAAGAGGGAAATCCCATCATCAGACACTGAATTTACTTAGCAGGCCATTCATGTTTGAAAATGGAACAATAAGGTTCATAGTTGCACTAGCATAAGACACAAACACATGATGTGGGCACTAAGCATTACCATAACCAAAGTTAGTCAATCATCAGTAGGAAAATCAAATACTACAACTTAAGTGGCTGTGTTGTTCTGAGCCACATTTAGGCATGATATGTTAGATACGAAGATTGGTATCTTCATACAATAACAGGCATTAGCAATCACACTGCAGGTTTCATTAGGAAGTGAAGATGCTATGCTCAGCGAGTTTTGACCTTTTTGAGCTAAAATGCAGAAAGAAAAAACGATGTGATCTAAAGTCTTTGCACGTACAGAATTATACGAGGGGAAATCCAGTCATCTAGCTAGGGTTTGCATCCTGAGAAGAAGCGGTGTCCATTACTTAGAACAATTGACAAATGGAACTGACTAATCCAACCTCAATAGTGCATATTTCTAATTTCAAATCCACGCACCCTGACATGCTGAACACTCGATAAATTACATACCAGTCGGATTAAGAAAAACATGAATCGGAGCTGCGAGCTGTTGTTTGATTGCGGAATTCAAAACAGAAGAAACACAGAGAACTCAGAAATCACGGGTATACACACCTCTTTTGAATGGTGAAGACATTCGAAATAGTCTTCACGGAGCAATGCGCAGTCCTTGGGCTCGCGGCAACGAGACATACAATCGCTGAAATCCATCCAGAAATCGTAACACCTCCCTTTGTTCCCCGTAATTCCCCATCCCGACGCCATTTTTGCTCTCTCTCTCTCTCTCTCTCAGGCAATTGTGTTAATTTAGGAGAGAAACTATTAATTATCTAATGAAATATATTAAGTAATCATTTAAAATTTTTTGTGTAAAGTATTATTTTTTAAAACAAAAAAAACAATAGCTATTTTTTTAATTATAAAAGCCAAACACAACAGAACAGCTCCACCGCAAGTTTCTCTTACCACCACCACCAAACGCAACGCTTCAAAAATATCTCCCCACACGCAAAACAAACAAAGAACGGAGAGAATTCCCACCCCAAACCCCCTCCGCTTCACGATGTCACGCGCCACCACGAAAACCCTAGACCCCCTCCACGCGCTCGAATCATGCGCCCACAGCTTCCTCAACTGGAAACCCTTCGCCCCCGCCCCCGCCCCCGCCACCACCACCAACAGCAAACGCCACTGCCGAGCCGATCGCGCGACGTCTTCGTTCTCCATCGACCTCGACATGTCCAAGCTCTCACTATTCGACGACGGTCCCACCAGATCCAACACCCCTACTTCCGCCAAGCACACCAGCCTCCTCGCTCGAAAGCGCCGCCGTCGGCGCGGCGGATCTCGATCGGTGTCCGGTAGGAGCTCGGATCGGAGATGCGGTGCCAACGGCGGTACGTGCTCCGATTTTCTGATGGTGGGCACCGACTCGAGCGGGGAGATGTTTGGGGAGGTCAATTGGGCGTCGGATGTTAGCGTCAGCGAGAAGGAGAGCACCGTGAATGCAGGAATTTGCGGAGGACCATCTGGTAATTTCACAGAGGGGAACGAATCGGGTTATGGAAGCGAGCCCGGGTACAGAGGCGACGTGGAGGTTGGGTACGATGATGAGGAGGAAGAAGACAGCAGAGCTTTGTTTTGGGGAGACGAATTCGGAGGTAATCTTTAGGGCTTTTGCACCTTGAATTAACGCATTAAGCTAACAAACAGTAGAATCAACCCTTTTGTGGGTCTTTCTGCACAGTATTGAGCCTTAATTAATGAGCTGCTACTTCTGCTTATGGTGTTTGCAGCTAAGTGAAGTGATTTTTGTTTACTAGGAATTATTGGGTGCTGTTCTTCTATTGATAGTGCTTCAAATTAGTTCATTGCATAGTTTAAAAAACCACATTTTTCCGGTTATTGTTTCTTATTCGTTTGCTAACATCATCTATGCTACGATTATAGGTGCTAATTCGAAGCTGGAAAGAGTAGGTGAAAACACGCTTCAGAAAGCTTATCACCGTGGCCGTCGTAAGAAGCACGATATGAGACTCGTCGGTTCTACTCAATAGTTGATCCCTTTTCTTTAACTTCATCGTCTTCAAAATTGGCCTTGAGAGTTTTCAATTGCTAGTCTACTGAAAAACGATGGTGGGCTTTAGAGATTTGAATGTCTATATGCTGCTGATGTAAGTTAAGAGTGTCTCTGTTGTTCTCTCATGTGAAGGAAGAACCGAAATGCACTTTGTAAAGTAATGGAGGAAACTCTCAGTTTTGCTGTTGAATAAATAAATGTGGCCGTTGTGTTTATTGATATGATTAATCAACGTCATCAAGAAAACTATATTATTAAGTGGAAAAAAGAGAATTAATAAGAAAATCGAGGACCGACTTGTGCAATTACCATGTATTAGTTGTCAATCGGTCACTTCTTTGGCAATACAAACTAAAAGCGTGAGAGGAGAGAGAAGAGGTTGTGTGCCGAAAGAGTGAAATGGGGAGCGAAGCGTTGGCGGCATACAGAGCATTGCTGAGAGCGACGCGTCACACCTTCGCCGGAGACACGTTGATGCTTCGTCAGTCCGCGGCTGAGGTGCGTAAGAAGTTCCAAGAGAACCGTCAAGTGACGTCACCTGACGAAATCAGCCGTCTCCTGGAGGAGGCACGCGAGGCCTCTCATTTCGTCGCCAACATGATCGTCCAAGCCAAGCTCAACGATCGCGGTGGTTATGGTATATGTAATTTAAGCTTCTAATTTTTAATCCCCGTTGTTCTTTGTTCTGCGCGCAAACTGTTTGATAATTTGCTTCTGCAGAAGTGAAGCCCGGAAAAGAACATGCAGGGGCGACGCTGGAGATTCCTTCGGAAGAGATTATTGAGAAATCTGCTGCGTAGATGAAACAAAGAATTTGCAACAGCTTCGGGAACTCAATAACGGTGGATTCAATCAGACCCAGTTTTCACTTTCCCCTGTTTCACATGAATAGTAGTATACGTGTCATTTGCTTTTTTTAACAGTTGTTGATTCACTTGCAATAAATTTATAAACTCGTCTTCTCATAACTGAGGGGTCCTTTCTTTACCAATGTGGTACAATCTTTACTCGCTGCTTAACGACATACATCACAAAAAGTTAAAAACAAAAAAACAGACATAATTGTAAGAGGAACTTTCTCCATTTCTAATCTTCTGCATCTTCAAGATTTTCATCACTGTCCTCAACTTGATCTTCTTCCTCGTCCTCTGGCTCTTGTTCACTAGTTTCTTGGTCATCATTCGAAGTATTGTTTCCTGAATGTAACAACCATGATTGAACTTGGACCAGATAGCCGATAATAGTAACGTTCTAATAGTTAGTAACTTGAACAGATAGCATGATTGTATGTTTTTTTTTTTTGAAATCCAACTAATGAGTACTCTCTCACAGCTTACACGTTACTCAAAAATGTTCTTTAATAACTAAAGGCAAAAGCAATGTAGCAAAGAATTCCCCCGGTTTCAAGCCTTTTAACCGAGACTGTGGATTTCACTACGAAATGAATAGAAATGTAAATAATTACCGTATTCGCTGAATATAACTCCACCAGAGCACAGCCCTTCCTCAATTTTAACAAGCTGAAGAACCATCCTTGGCCCTATCTCTTGAAGCTTGACCGCACTCTTGTTTGATGCTCGGTTTACTCTGCCAAAATTCATTGGTAGACTTACAGTTGCTGCTTCCTCGTCCAGTTCACTTTCAGACAAATAACCAGCCCTAGAGAGAATTTTAAAGGAATAAAGTATTAAACAGGGATGATTTGCAATTGAGAGAGAGAGAGGGCATACTTTGTTACAAAATCACTAACATCCTGAAGGTTCCTCAAATCCGGCACCTGATGGTTCTGCACAAACTTTCTTAGCCTTCGCGATACACCAACAGGCTGTAATCTAACTGAGTAGTGACGGAAATCGATGAGCTTTGTGTCCTTGTTGTAAATGAGTAGCACAATCCTTTGGCATGATGAAAGTTTAACCTGCAACAGACAGAGGTGGGTCGGTCTTGTGGAGATTGGAGACCCCAATTCTCAAGATTGAAGATCGGTTAGATAACGAGGCATTATGTTTGAAGACTTACAGTATTAATATCTATAGCAGGAAATATATTCTGAAACATTATGGTAGTTAGCTTTAGATGTTGCTCTCCTGTTCCAAAACCAGATAACACAATCTACAAATGCAATAAAAACTTTCAGGCCATTGGATCTTATGAGTAGAGAATTATGGGAAATATCAAACAATATAATCTTTCCAGTTCTCTTCACACGAAGAACATTACAACTGCTAGTAGGAGGAATATAACACAGCAATTAATTACCAAAGGTGGGTTCTTGAAGAGATCTTTGTGGCATCGTGGGCGCGATTGAGACTGAGCGACATCAGCTGCAAGAGAATACTCATGAATTTTGAAGTGAAGAGTTGGACCCTGTGGTGTTCTTGCAACTCTCATGTACGGTGCTTTTTCGGTTTTGGATAGAATCAGAAAATGCGTAACTCCCATTGTCCCAGCAACGTTCAAGAAGTCCTTCAGATTGTTACGTCTTTTCTCCTGTTAATAGGATAACAAAGTTCACACAAACACATTCTTTATAGGCAACTCGTGTAGTGTAAATCAAATACTTGGTTCAGCAAAAGCTTAATATTCAGCTGAATTCGTAGGTAAAGATGCCAAATGCTTTCGAGATAGAAAGGAAAAATGCACCATAAAGCAATTTTCAGCTGTAGTAAAAGGAACCTTGAGGTTTAGGGCAGTAAAAGGAAGCATAAGTTTTCTTAAATCCGTCTCCAACTGTCGAAGAACACCGGGCAGCTTCCCACGAGAAAATACGAAGCTCTTCGGGATTTTATCTCCCGTCACGTGGTTCACCGTCGGCTGCTTCTTGATCACCGTCTTAACAAAAGGCTTCCTCCGTTTCTGAATCATCATATCGCCGAAATTAAATTAGTAAACAATTGACTGAAGCAAATTTTAACCTCGAAATTGAACATTTGAGATGATGCTTACGTTTTGGAAACGAGCCATGTCTTCTCGGGACGCGACCAACTGCAATATCCGACGAAGAGGGTTTAATCGTTTGGCGAAGGAGCGAATTGTAGGGTTTTTGAATGAAATATTTGTTCCTCGTTTCAATTTTTTGCTTGTTGCATGTTAGGTTGACATGCGTTGATTGGTGGACATTGGTTAACAGTGGGCCCGTACCTAGCCCATTTTTCTTCCGATTTAATTAATTAAAATTAATAATTATCGATAATGGGCTCACCTAACCCACTGAACCTATAATGGACCAGCTCAATGTATTGGGTTTTCAGCCCAATAAATAAAAGCAGCCACCAGGACATATATATTAGACGGGACATGAAACCCTAAGCTCAACATTTTCAGCTGAGACGATTTTCAGGTCGAAGAAGCGGCGGCGGCAGGAAGCAAGCAGCTATGGTACGCCGTAGTTTTGACGAAAAGTTGGCACTTTTTTCTTTTGACGTTCGTGCTTCTTCAATTGACATATCCGTTTGTTTCTGTTAGGGTATTGATCTGATCGCCGGAGGTAAGAGCAAGAAGGTGAAGCGAACGGCGCCTAAATCCAATGATATCTACCTCAAGCTCCTCGTCAGGGTACTGATTTATCTTTCCTTTTTTTTTCGTCGAGCTTTTTGAGTTGAAAATCGAGATCAAACGATCTACTACATATGTGCGTATCTGTGTGCGATTGTTGTATGGTGCGTGCAGTTGTATCGCTTCCTGGTGAGGAGGACTGGGAGTAAATTCAATGCGGTGGTACTGAAGAGGCTTTTCATGAGTAGGGTCAATAGGCCTCCGGTGTCTCTCTCCCGTCTCGCTGCTCTCATGAAGAACAAGGTATTTTTATTTTTCTCATCACATATAGATCATGGTAACCACTGATTTGATCGATTTTCAATTTGTGTGATGTCTTGATTCGTCACTTCTAGCCTGCAATTTTAGTTCTGATTACACATACCTCAGAGAGTTAGATATTAGCTCGGTGATGCTAAAATAGGCAAATAATTGTAATACTTCGAAACATTGGGAGGAAATTGTTTGCTGTGAGCCATGTGCTATAATTGTTCTTTTGTTTAAGGGTTTTTTCGAAATGGTTTTTTTGGTTTTACCCACTGTGCTGCATTTTTGTGTAGTATATAACACCATTTGAAATTTTATGGTCCCGTTTGAATATTTTTTCTTCAGGAGGACAAAATTGCAGTGCTAGTGGGAAGTGTCACCGATGACTACCGTGTGCATGAAATCCCTCCTCTAAAGGTCACTGCACTGAGGTTCACCGAGACAGCCAGGGCTAGGATCGAGAGAGCCGGCGGTGAATGCCTAACTTTCGACCAGCTCGCTCTTAGGGCTCCTCTCGGGCAGAACACGGTATTATTACACACACTTGTGTGACTCTTTGAAAGTAAAAGTAGCCTTTCTTCAGTTAAAAAAAATCCGAAGCTTTACAATTAAAAAAAATGCTGGAACACACAGGTGCTCTTGAGAGGATCACGTAAAGCACGGGAAGCAGTGAAGCACTTTGGTCCAGCACCCGGTGTTCCCCACAGCCACACCAAGCCTTTCGTGCGTGCCAAGGGAAGGAAGTTCGAGCGAGCTAGGGGCAGAAGAAACAGTAAGGGCTTTAGGGTTTGATTCAACTTTTTATTTCCTCCTTTGTTTTATGCTATATTTTCCGAGGATATTGAAGAAGTCCCTTTGCTGTTATTTCTTGAATATGTTCTCTTTGTAGTCACAAGACGAATGACAGTGCCTGAAATTTTTGTTCTTTTTTGAGTTTTCGTGGGCCTTTTTTTATAATTACTTCCCCATTGATTCTAATGCGCTGCGGGTTTAAATTAATAAATGCCAACCCTTGAAAATATCGAGAAAATCCATCAAACGAAACCAATCAAAGAAAGAGGACTACTTGGCTGTGAAGCCGCTGAATAAATTAGCATTTGCTGTGGTAGGTGGAAATTCGTCAAACGTGATTAGCTTGAGGTTATGGTTTTTTGAGTTAATTAATGAATGTTAAACAAGTTTATATGAAAAATTTTGACTTCTTCGAACGTCGCAAGCTGTCACGAATCTTGATCACATTCTTTCGTATATTTCCTTGCATGCATTATTCGGGTTTGCGTATGTAACAAATTCAAAACCCACACGTCATGTATAATGAAAGATAATAAATAGACTTCCCTTGTAGTAGTAAAGTAATGCGCAACTTAAATGCAGCTTGTGCTTAATGTAACGTTTTGGGTCCTGTAATAATAATAAAATAAACACCGACAGCCAATGTCAAGCAATGGGGTGGATATTCTTATTAGGAAGGCTTCATCTTAAAATAATTTTTTTTTCCTTCTATCTTGAAAGCTCGTTTACATTGTAGATTTATTTAAGTCAGACAAGAACCCAAAGCCTTAGGGTGCCTGTCCTTTAGAAAAGGTCAAATGCTGACTCACAACACGTTTGAATTATAACGGGCACTGCTAATTACGAAACTTAATGAACAACCTTTTTAAATATGATTTTTTTTTCGGGGAGCCCCGAAAATCTAGACGAGCTTACAACGGTTGTAACAATTAATACAGCCCATGTATTTATATAAATACTGTCCCTCATTAAATCTTATATTTAATTTAACATGGCATACGATATGATTCTTATACGCGCGATGCCCTGTCCCGTGCATGTTGCACTCGCAGATCTATGACAAAAATGGAATTTAAAAATAAGGCAATTTTCAACAGTCAAAGTATGCATTTCCATTTTGTTTTAATGTAAAGTTAATCTATAATCAAATAAGATAGATTAGTTTTTATTCGTATATTTGTTTATACTTTAATCCTTATTATATTCCCGCACTACACTACGATAGTCTCCATGACTCGTTCCAATTGTTGAGTCGAATCTGAATCATATTATCCGCTATAGAAAAATCATGACTTTCAGACTTTTAGTAGTAAAATTAATTTTCTTAATATATGTGCATTGTCATAAGATATAATACAATTCTAAATAAAAACAACCGACTTGATTTAGCCATATTGTCCAAATTAATATCACTTATATTAGTAAATCTCGCATGATCTTATAATATTATCTATATTTGTTTATTGATATGAATGTCTAAAAGAAAATAAAAAAGAAATAAAATCCTTCGTGTATAAATACCTTTTTCCTCCACTACATATTCACAAAATTTTACTACCGACACTCCAAAATCCATCTCATTTCCCCCAAAGAAATGTCCAAACGGCTCCTCACTCTCTTCCCTTTCATAGCAGCTCTACTGCTGCTATTCTCTTACAACTTCAACCCCTCAATTTTCCAAAATTACGAAAACACCCACAAGAGGCTCCACATCTACAGACACCTCCACCAAACCCAAGCCGCGGAGGCGACGTGCGACGGCACATTGTACCCCGACCTATGCGCCTCCACGGTCTCCACCATGCCGGAGCTCCGCCGGAAAACACTTCCGGAGGTCATCGCCCACACCATCAACGTCACCGTCAAGGAAGTCCGAGACTCTGCCTCCAACTGCTCGAGCCTCCGGCGCAAATTCCTCAGGAAGCTCGAGCCCATCGAGCTCCGGGCACTCGACGACTGCTTGGAGCTGTTCTCCACCACGGTGACCGAGATGAACCGGATACTCGCCGACCTACACGTGCCTCGACGCCACGAGGCGGTTCATAGAGGGGAGGCTGAGGAGGATCTCGAAGCAGCCTGGTCAAGAAACTCAAGAAGAGAAGCGGCAAGAAGAAGAAAACGACGTCGTACGAGGTCAAAGGTGGGTACCCCGCTTGGCTGACGAAGAAGGACAGGAGATTGCTTCAGGCTCCGGTGAATCAAACGAGGTTTTTTTTTAATCTTTTTTTTCTTCTCCCTCGCTCCCTATTTTTGCAAGAGCATCAAAATGTTGGAAGAAAATTAGGGTTTTGTTGCAATAAAAAAAAAGGTTCGACCTTGTGGTGGCCAAAGACGGCAGCGGCAACTTCACGACCATCAACGGCGCGTTGAGCGCGGCGCCGAACAACAGCAACGCGAGGTTCGTGATCTACATAAAAGCCGGAGCTTACTTCGAGTACGTGGAGGTTGTTTCGAAGCAGACGATGATCATGTTCGTCGGAGATGGGATTGGGAAGACGCTGATTAAAGGCAACAGGAGTGTCGTCGATGGATGGACCACTTTTCGATCTGCTACTGTTGGTAAGTGTAATTAATTAACGTCGATTTTATTTATTTTATTTTTCTTTGATTATTTTGCGTACGACGTCGTCCTGGTGGATTTTGCATGCAGTTAATTACCGTAATGTGACTGCAATTTGAGTACAGATCCGCAGGTAGAGATCTTGTCTTAGTTCGTAACTTATTTAATGGACTTACTTGTAGTGTCCTAAGGGCGGCTGAGTTTATAATTAACGAGTCACGGGTTTTGCGAAAGTAGTAAGTAATCAAAGCACTTTTTTTATGCTTTGGACAGAACATTAATTTTTGGTATTAATGTTTTTTTATTCGGTGCATGATGAGTAATTAATTGAGAGCTCTTAGGACAAGAGTTTAACTAGACCCAGTTATGTATATCTTTTTTAAAAAAAATTAAAAAATTCGACCGCTGTAGTATATATCCTTGGGAACACCTTTGAAATGTTAGCAAAAAATATGATAGCCTAACCATATGATCTTTTTGTATTTTTGTGTCGATTGGGTAGATTGTATGTTTTTGTTATAAATTATATATATATATATATGTATAGTATTTAATATTTATATCACTAACCACCCCATCATTAACGCCTATTGGGATATTATAGAAGAACATGGTGATTTGGCTTGTAATAGTTATTACTACTATTAAAAGCGGGTAGGGGCCCCGAAAAGCGTGTCGTGGATATAAAGTAATGTGAAAGAGATAAAACACACTGACAAATCTCACCAATCGTCCTATCAACACCAAAAACCACACAAAAAAAAAAAGAAAAAGAAAAAGGAAATTCCTTTTATTTTTTCTGTTTTGAAAGAACTCATGGACCAGTTAAAAGTTCACCGCATGCTAACGCATACATTCCTTGTCCCCTCTCTTTACTTTGAACTCTCTCTCTTCTCTGTACGATTTTTCGGGTCGGCTCCACTCTCTCCCTCTCTCTCTCTCTCTCTCTCTCTCTCCATCGAATTGGTTCTAATGATTGAGCATTTGAAAATGACATTAAAGAAACGTCATACGCAACGACGTATTCGTGGGGAAAATTGTTTCTACGTATATTTGTTTTAGTGTTACTTATTCATCATCATTGTTCAGACACGAAATGCATGACTACTCCGTAACAAATATTAACGTTGTTTCCGTGTCCTTAAACGACAGCCGCCGTAGGAAGTGGATTCATAGCGAAGGGGATAACGTTCGAGAACTACGCGGGCCCCGACAAGCACCAGGCGGTGGCCTTGAGGAGCGGCTCGGACTTCTCGGCCTTCTACAGGTGCAGCTTCGTGGGCTATCAGGACACGCTCTACGTCCACACCCTCCGTCAGTTCTACCGCGAGTGCGACGTCTACGGCACCGTCGACTTCATCTTCGGGAACGCCGCCGTCGTGTTCCAAAATTCCAACCTCTACGCACGTAGGCCCAACCCCAACCAGCAAAACATCTTCACTGCTCAGGTGAGAGGAGCCTCTTTGATTTATATACAGTAGGCTATTTGAACCATATTAATTTTTTTCTTTTTAGGCTTAACCTTTTCCGTCCTCTAGAGTAGGAGTGATACTGATGAGATTGCAATTTCAGGACACAAACTTTTAAAATGAAGCAATTTAAGGACAAAATTCGTCGGTTACATATATGTCTTTAAATTGCTTCAATTTTTAGAGTTGGCATCCATAAATTGCAATTCGGTTAGTTGGTGTTAGAAACCGCCATGTATGATTTTTCCTACCTAAACTCATTCGACACCACACACAGTTTTTTCCCAACATATTTGGTAGGTGGGGATCATGTGTCGAATTTCACTTAAAAAATTAAAATTTCGATGTCTTTAAATTACTCCAGCTTTGAAAGTTAATTCACTTAGAAGTGTCGTAAGTTGAAATATTGAAAGTTCCACCCGTTAACCCTATTTTTTCTATGTATATATCCCAAAATTTGGTAACGTGTCGAAATTTCGATAAAATTTAAATTTATGACCCGTTGTATCCGTAAATTTCTTAAATTTTGAAAATTAGTATCCTTAAACATCAATGTCGTAACGTGAAATGGTGAAAGTGCCAGAACGCGGGGATATATGTCCTTGAATAGCAATATCCGTAAAAATCGTATGTACCTATATATATGTAGGGACGGGAAGACCCGAACCAGAACACGGGAATCTCGATCCTCAACTGCAAAGTCGCGGCGGCGGCGGACCTCATCCCGGTCCTCGGCAACTTCAGCACGTACCTTGGCCGGCCGTGGAAGCAGTACTCGAGGACGGTGTACATGTACTCGAACATGGAGAGCGTGGTGAGCCCCCGAGGGTGGCTCGAGTGGAACGGGAGCTTCGCCCTCGACACGCTCTACTACGGTGAGTACAAGAACCGCGGGCCCGGCTCGAACACCACCGCAAGGGTCAAGTGGCCGGGCTACCGAGTCATCAACAGCTCGGCCGAGGCGAGCCAGTTCACCGTCGGGAATTTCATACAGGGGGGTCAGTGGCTGCCCCCCACCGGCGTTCCCTTTTTTCCGAATTTGACGGCGGCTTAAAGCCTAGATTTTTATTCTTTCTGTATTCGGAATAAGACCTTAAACATTTCAGATATATCCAAAACATGGATTCTTATTTTTCACTCAATACAAGCTTTTTAAGTAACTAAAAGACACTGAAATGCATACCCTATCATGTTATGCTAAGCTGAAACGTCAGTGTAAGGAGCAGAATTCACCTTAAAAGATAAGGAAAGAAAACCAGATGTTATGCAACTTTAATCAATTAGATTGTGCGGATTATTAAGGGGAAAAAAAAAACCCAAAATTGTCCATTGTGCTTATCTATCAATTTAGTTCTCAATGTTGTACCAATTTAATCCATGATGTCGTCGATTTTAGACCAATTGGGTCCTTTTTGTCACGATTAACATTAATTCTTAACGGGAATCTCGCACGTGACGTACACGTGGTCTCCTAAAAACTCGTTAAATCATACCTAGGTCGATAAACTGAAAGGGTTCCTGAAATTAGGGCACGAAACTGAAAATTTATCCTTTAAAATTCGAACATTAGCTCTAGAGTTTGTGAATTATTTTGGTGCCCTTATTTAACTCTTTCAATTATCGACCATACATGAATTTGTGAGCTTTTAGAATACCACTTGATGTTAATCGTGATAAAAGGACCAAATTTATCCAAAAGCGACAACTTCAGATACTTAGTTTGATCCGAGAGATAAACAACGGAGACCATTTTGAGTTTTCGCCACGTAATTAATATACAATCGGTACTGGCCTCGATATGCGTTGTATCCGATCGTTCAGCATCATTATCTACGTTTGATAAAAACATTATGTAAACGTGATTACACTTACTTAAGGTTGCAAGAGTTAAACTACACTTACATGGCCTTTATGCTTGTGTACTATGAGGAAATCGAGAAGCGGCTCGAGGCAATCTTTGTTCCTGACATGACGGAGGAGAGGCGGCGATGGAGAAACTGGACCCCGTTGCCGATGTACGAGGATCTTGTGGGGCGGGGAAACGAGTCACTGAATGGCTGTATAATATGTTGACTTGGTTGACAAAGTTGGGACCCGCAAAATAAATTTTTATTTCTCGAAGTTTACTTAATTATAATTAATTGGAAAATAACGTTTTGTGCAGCCCATTAAGAAAAGCAGGCCCATTAATTATAAATTATAAGCCCGAGTAAAGTCGTAAACCCTAGCGAGGAGGAGTGTGTGGAGTATAAAAGCCTTGCATTTACCCGACATTTGGTTTCCTCCTGGTAATCGCCGCAGACATTTGAGAGCAGAGGAGAAATGGTGTCGCTGAAGCTGCAGAAACGGCTCGCTGCGAGCGTGTTGAAGTGTGGGAAGGGAAAAGTATGGATCGATCCCAATGAAGTCAGCGAGATCTCGATGGCCAATTCCAGTAAGCTCAGCTCAGCTCTGCTCTGAATCTTATCTAATTTCATTTTTTCTTATAATATCTAGCTTGAATTGCTTAGGATAGCTTTCAATATTTATGTTTGCACAAGATGGCGCGGGTACTCTTGAGATTTTTTTTTTATTTGGTTTCGGTAATGATGCGCTTGTTTAGTTTTGTTAATTTTCATTACCGTTATATGTAATTGTCTTTTCTTTATTGCTTGATTTGCGTTTTTGAGCAATCGTTTTTCTTCCAAGAGCTGAATCTTTAGGTATTACCGAGGATTGTGTTGACTAGGTCGCAAATAGTGACAAAGCGAGTTATTTATCCTTTTGGCGTGTGATTAATTTTATTCCTGACAAATGTATAGGGCAAAACATTAGGAAATTGGTGAAGGATGGTTTCATCATCCGTAAGCCAACGAAGATCCACTCAAGATCCCGAGCACGCCGGATGAAGGAAGCCAAGAGAAAGGGTCGTCACTCTGGATACGGTTAGTAATCATTTTGTCTTTGTGGTGAGCTTCTGTGTTTTCGTCTCATTATTCATCAGATGTTGTAATTTTAATTCTGAAAAACTACTGCACTTTTGAGAGAATCCTTCTTAGTACTCTAATTATTCAAGAAAGAAAACCTTATCGTTCTTTCTAAGGTCTTCATTAATCTATAATAGGTAAACGTAAGGGTACTAGGGAGGCAAGATTGCCCACGAAGATCCTATGGATGAGGAGAATGAGGGTCCTCAGAAGATTGCTTCGCAAGTACAGAGAGGCAAAGAAGATTGACAAGCACATGTACCACGACATGTACATGAAGGTGAAGGGTAACGTATTCAAGAACAAGCGTGTCCTTATGGAGAGCATTCACAAGTCCAAGGCTGAGAAGGCCAGAGAGAAGACTCTCTCTGATCAATTCGAGGCCAAGAGGGCGAAGAACAAGGCTAGCAGGGAGAGGAAGTTTGCAAGGAGAGAAGAAAGACTAGCCAAGGTGGGCAAAAATCTGCTGTCTTTGTATTTCACTACAATTTTATGATTTGAAAATCTTAATCTTTTCTGCATACATTTATGGGCTTTGGTTATGAACTTCAACTAAATTCTACGAATGCCTTATGCTGCAGGGACCGGGAGCTGCTCAAGCTCAACCCGCAGCTGCAGCGGCAGCACCTGCACCAACATCACAGCCAGCTCAGTAAGTTAACTCTGGTTATTACAACATTTGATTGGCATATTATCTTGCGATAGATAGAAGTACCTGAAGAATAGCCTTGGGATTTACTTGTAATTGGGCCATTATTATAGCTTCTTTTACCAGTTCTAAAATCATGTTTTGTGATGCAGGGCACCAAAGAAGGCCAAGAAGTGAAAAGCTTTGAAAGCTGGTGGCTCTTCGTGATGTTTATGTTCTTTTCAAGTATTTGCACTTTTTGGTTGTGGATTCTGTGTTGTCGTAGTTGAAAATACTGAATTTCACCTCGTTTTTGCTGTTTCCTTAGAATGCTTAACAACAGCTTTTTTTTCCATTTATACATGGATTCTTGATAATCTCTCTAAATGACAAGATGAGTAAAAATAAAGACCAGCAATTTCATATTGACTTAAAAAACAGCCATTATCAATTATCATCAAGGAAGCGTGGGATTTTTTTAAGCTTCCTGTAATAACAAGGAAAAATGGAATTCAACATCAGCTTGGGCCTTAAAGCCCATACGTTGTTGGGCCTAATAAATGTACTTATTTTCTTGATCCCAGAGTGAACTGTCACAGCACAGGAGATGCGAAAGTCTACATTGGATTGGATGGGATAATAATAACTAATAATCATCACAAATTTGTAAATCAATCCAATTAATAATGATAAAAGGAATAATCAAATATTAATATTAATAAAATGGCCTTAAATGATTTCGATGAGTCAGAAGAAGCAAGCAAATGGTTCCGCTGCGCCATGTGGTGGCTTTTTAGTTCTTCGCTGGCCTTTGGAAGAAACTGTCAGCACAAAATGCGCTGATCCTTTTAACTAATGTCCGTACCAAGTTTTTTTTTCTTAATTTATTTATTACCACCAAAAAACATTAATTAGTCCTTAACAGGACGATACATTTGCTTTTTTTTAGGGCCAATTTTCGTCCTTGTTTTCTGTATGAACCATAATATCCATGCATAACGTCAAATTATCATACGTTCTTAATGGGTGAAGGAACATAAATGTACTCAACCAAATGCCATGTGCAAATAAATATATGTCATTCAATCTATTTAAATCTGTATTTTCAAAATATAAGTACGGACAACTATAGTAGAGGAGGGTCCTCTCCAGTCTCCACTCCAAGCATGGTCATATGAAGACTCATATCATTAAATATTTTTATCATCTTTTAAGTACATGAATAGTTTAGACCCTATCTTATGTAGCATGGGAAATAGGTTATTTATCCAGCCGTTGAAATATTATTATGTTCTTAAATTTTTTGAAATGCTATAATCAGTATTCGGCTTCTACAAGGACTGTGGTGTGTGTACAATATATATCTTCCATATTTAGTAGGGCCCATTAAGGGGTCTCTGATCTGGCATACTCAGTTATGACAGCCCAACATATATTATTGAGAGACCAATGGGACCCACCTTCCACCAAGCACATGACAACACTTGTCCCTTCCCTTCCCTTTCCCATGCACCCACCCCCTCACAATATTACATGTAATAAATACAATTTATTTCAAAATAAATATATCATTCAATGCCATTCGTCCCTTCTAGATAATAATTACGTCTTCGCATGGAAACATATCTTATGATGTTTCCAGATGTCACATACTGTCGATTCCTATTTAACTTCTATTTTATTAAATTACGGTTCTATAAAATAAAGGGGAGTGATTTATATAAATAAAAATTGTTTGGGGGAATGAAATATTTGCCATTAAAGATCAATAATTAACGTGTGGAGTGGATGCGAGAAGTAGAATAGGTCCGTTTTTATAATTTTGTGCGGTCCCTTTCCCTTAAAAATTCTTAAATTTCTTTCTATTTCTTCTTTTTATAACGGAAACCTTTTTCTCCTTTAATTGGCATTCAACATCATTCAATCAAATCACCCCCCCCCACTTTCTTCTTCTTCTTCTCCTCCTCGGTTCAAGTCGAAGAGTTTTTTTTTTCATGAGGGCCTGAAGAAGAAGAGGAGGAGGAGGAAAGGAAGGAATGAAGAGTCTCGTAAGTACGTTAACTAGTGTTAATTTTCCATTAGCTGACTATGCAAGTGCTGTGGTTTCTCAATTTATGCCAGTTCACCATTTTTCTTCGTCGTGCTTCGTTTTTCGAGCTTTTGATCTTCCGGGCATCAGCAAATAAAAGCGAATTTTGTTATTTTAACGAAGTGTGATGACTATTTATCTTATTTCTGCTCCTCTCATGGCGGAATGTTCTTATCTTAAGCTTTGCTATTCTTCTGATTTACTTTTCCTCATTACACAATCGGTTGGTATAGTTTCAATTTTTAGCTATTCAAGTTGTAATATGTGTTCTCCACAAGCTAAGCTTCTCTCCACATTGTCTATTAAAGAATGCTAATTTCTCTTAGATCTGAATCTTTAGTACTTTTATGTTTATGACATAGAACTCAGCTTCCGTGTCCCAAAAATACATCTTCTTGATTAGTAATATGCACTGAGATCCATTGATTAGAGAGAGCTCTCTGCTCTCAGCTTCTCTCGAAAATGTTCGAATGCTTCGTGATGGTAATTATACAATTAAGTTAAGTATTGCTTCACATTGGCTTCTTGATCTTGCAAGAAAGCAGTTGTGTAATGCCAATTAATCCCTTTCTTACATTTTCGTAGGTACTTCTGCTTCTTCTTCTGGTATCGGGCAACGCCAGAGAGTACAACGAAGTATGCAAATCCAAGTGGCCCTTGACACCGAGGCCCCACAGCGTATCGGTCTTGGAATTCGGGGCATTGGGGGACGGGAAAACTTCGAACACGGTAGCTTTCCAAAACGCAATCTTCTACCTCAAGTCCTTCGCCGATAAGGGAGGTGCACAGCTCTACGTTCCAAAGGGCAAATGGCTCATTGGGCCCATCACCCTCACGAGCCACCTCACGCTCTTCCTCGAGAAAGATGCATTCATTCTTGGATCTCAGGTTAACTATGTCTCTGTGTGTGTTTGTATTGAATGACCACTGCACCTAAGAGCTTAAGATTTACAGGGAGTGTATCATATTTTAGTTTTTTTATATTTTATTTCCCAATAGGTCCCCTCACGTTTAGCCTGATTTCTTTCTTATCTAGGCTTAGACGTGGAATTTTTCATTCAATTGTGGTCGTGAGGATTCGTTCCCATGGCCTCTTTGGGCCTGAGCTGTGACACCACGTTATAAATTGAAGGATTTCATTCTAAAACCAATTGGTGATAGATAGGTGAAGTTGGATGTCGGTTTTATTAATCGAGTTTGAGAGTATTAATTAACCAATGTGGGACAACATTCACTTTTATAATCTCAACATGCCCCCTCACGTGTGGCATGCTCGAAGGCCTAACACGTGGACATAATGAATCCGGTCACGGGAGCGAAACATCTGCTCCGATACCGTGTTGAGTGACCACTTCATAAAGAAGCTTAGGTTCTTTTAGCTCCATTAAGAAATTGTGATGACCCATTGCCATCAACAGGATTATAGCCATTGGGACGTAGTTGACCCGTTGCCTTCGTACGGTCGGGGAATAGAGCTACCCGGTCAGAGATATCGCAGCCTGGTCAACGGACAGAATCTCACCGATGTCGTTATTACAGGTTCGAAACAGTTGATTTCCTCTATATTTCTTCATTAAAAGTCAGCACTTTCTATAGTCTTATGGGTTTCTCTTTCACTCAGGAAATAATGGAACTATCGATGGCCAAGGCTCTGTTTGGTGGGAACAAATCGCCAATCGTTCTTTGAATCACAGCAGACCTCATCTCGTAGAGCTTATCGGGTCGGATAACATCGTGATATCGAACTTAACTTTCTTGAACGCACCTGCTTGGAGTATACGTCCCATTTATTGCAGGTATCGATCGCCCTTTATTTCTATCACCGGCATCTCGTCAATTCGCAGCAAAGACTTGACATTTTTTAACCGGGTAATAATCTTCGTCGTGTTTTTCAGTAAATTGCTGATCCAAAACATAACGGTCTACTCTCCACCGGATTCTCCACGCACCAGCGGGATCGTCCCAGGTCAGTTGATGCAAATCTTTTCTCTATATATTTGTGACCCTAAAGGACCAAATTTAGTTCACAGTATCATAAGCGAGAAATTTTATGGTGTTAACCTTATGTGAGCACCTGTTCTGTGGCACCACACTGATTGGTGCCACATCAACATAAGAGGCGTTGTAGCATTGCTGGCACCATCTATGTGCCATTGATCGGCACATCTTATGTTGATTTGACACCAATCAGTGTCACATAACAGATGCTCACATAAGGTGAGCATCATTTATCTCTCTCTCTCTCTCTATCTCTCTCTCTCTCTCTCTATATATATATATATATATATATAAGCTGCATACTTGTGTTGCGTATCAGATTCTTCGAAGCACGTATGCATCGAGAAGAGCAACATCAGCACGGGACACGACGCACTGGTGCTCAAGAGCGGTTGGGACGAATACGGGATCGAATTCAACGAACCCACCGTCGACGTACACATCCAAAAAGTCAACCTGCGGTCTTCCTCGGGCTCTGGATTGGCCTTCGGCAGCGAAATGTCCGGCGGGATTTCGGGCATATTAGTAGAATCTCTTCGCGTGCACGATTCTTACATCGGGATCGAACTTAAGACATCCAAAGGAAGAGGCGGATACATAAAGAACATCCTCGTGCTGGACGCCTACGTGGAAAACGTTATGCAAGGGATCAAAGCTACGGGTTCGTGCGAAACGCACCCCGACGACGGTTACGATCCCGAGGCTCTCCCCGATGTCGGTGAAATTACGTTTAAGGACGTCGGCGGCGTGAACGTTTCGATCGCGGGGAACCTCACGGGGATTTACGAGTCTCCGTTTGCTCCTCTGTGCCTATCGAACGTCTCCTTCTCTGTTGCTGCTTCGGGCCCGTGTGAGTCTTGGATTTGCTCGAACGTCTCGGGCTCGTCGGCTGACGTGTTTCCCGAGCCGTGCCCGGAGCTCAGGGGCTCTTCTTGCTCCGTGTTGTCTCGTGGCTTCGGGTTTTCGGATGCGAATTCGGAGCTCCGACGAGTCCTGTGATGACACACGTTGCATTGTTGTCTCTACGTTCGTTCTCTTTTGGTCCGTGAAATGAAGGCAAAGGGCTCGAAGGGTTTTATATTATTCATTTCCGTGTACAGCGTTTCGCGTTGCTCTTTCTTTTTTTCTTTTTTTTTTTTAAAAAATTGATCGATCGTCGTCGTGTAAGGAAAAGTTTTGGTAGAGCAGACACGAGCGGAGCCGAAATCATTTGAGTCGTGTGATTGATTTTATTCGTATTCATGATGTTTGCATGGTAAGATGTAAATTCTTGTAAGTTGACTATTTTTTTATTTTTTTTTGCTGTTCTTCGTCGATTGATTGATTGTAGAATGTGTCAAAGCGTTTGAGGGAATTAAATTCTATGATAGGAAAAAAAAATGTGATGCATTGCATTGTTTTAAATATGATGATGGATGACGCCTCTCTTTTCGAGAAAAAAACGAACAGTACTAAAAAGTTAAAAATAAGGTCGAAAGAAAGAACTTGGTCGTGCCCTTGTACGCATATAATTGTTGATTCAGATACAAAAATATTAGAAAATCCTGATGATAAGGCACTTCAAAATTCAATATATTATTTTGTTGAAAGCCCATTGATTTAATATTTATCTAAAAAGGATTAAAAAGAAGAAATTCGAAGACAATATTTTATTTCTCAAAACCATAGAGCCCATTTCTTGTTAAACCTAAAATCAATTGACAAGTTTGGTATTGTCACCATTTTCGGAAGGCCCAATCAGAACTTTACTATATCGACAAGTTTTTTTTTTTATTTTGAGAGAGAGAGAGGCTATATATATATTTTTTCCCTAAAACAAGTCATTGCAAATTCTTATTTTGATAAGATGCCGTTTGGTATCGAAAACCGATCGCTTACTATAGTAAGTATCTATACTTTTATATATGGCTTAAGACCTCTTAAAAACTGTCACATATTGAAATTAATCTGGTCTGTCAATTGATCAATCATAATTTTATCTACTAATATTAAAAATAATTATATGTCCCATGTACAAAACATAATCCAAAACTGATGCGTTCCTTCTCTATACATAACAATGTAGTTTGTTATAATAATGACACGTCCGTTTGTGTCTTTTAAAAAAAAAAATGGAGTTAAAATATGTAGTCAAATTAATATAAAAAAATTGACTTAACAAATTAAATATTAAACTAAATTTGTTTTGAGAGACTAATTACCATTGTATATCTCAATTTTTTATTTATAATAATCACATCCTCACAAATCAATTTTTTATCACTGTAACCTTAATTTAAATAATATAAATTAAAATAATAATAGATATTTATATTTTAAGCACACGCATCGAGTATGCGGGGAATACTAGTGAATATTATTGCATCCCATCATAATTATATTTAATGATTCTTCTGGAGACAATAAAGCATCTACGGTATTGTCGTTTTATATGCTCAAATACAAGCTCAAGGTATCTATTGGGACATATTATTTATTTACATCTATCAATGGCAGGACAAAATCGAGCAATAAAAAGTACAAATATATTTTCATTTTTTGGTCGTCAAAGAAACTTCTTGTCATCTAATTTGTTGTGTTCGTCAAATAACAAGATTGGTCCTATCAATATCAATTGGTAAAACATTCGATATATTATACTCATTTGTAGGAACATACACAGGAATATTTTGGACTTGACTTGCATTTCAAATTGAGCATCTTATTGACCTAAGTAATCTGTGGCATTCAAAGCCTTTTTGGACTTTGATGTGATATATTCCAACTTACCTAAACATTTAGTTGTATGATATCTTATTTGATTACTGTTAAATAAGCAGTCATCTTAAAAGATTAAGTTTGAAGCTAGCGTTTCATATTAAATCATATATATATATATATATATATGTTATTTAATTGTTATACTCAAAACCTCTCTAAGAGTTCTTAAGTTCTTAAAACTCAATCGTTTCTTCATAAATGATTACTGCTAATTAATGGATATCATAGTGAATCATTATTGAATAACATTGACAAATGACACCTAAAACGATTGGGTGCGTGGATACCTATTATATTACATCCAAATTATTGAACCAATTCTAAAAACGCATTTTATTATTACCAGCAATGATACGTTGCATTAATTGATATTTTTTATAATTGAATATGCAATTAAACGAACACGAAAACTTGCTCATCAGATATATAACTTAAATTTCATCATGAAACATACACTTATATGTATAGTTTTTCTTAAAGAGATTAAAAGAAAAAAGAAGACAAACTACTAATTACTCGCCATCAGCTTAGGAGCATACTTGGTGATTTCCGACCCGACCCATTTCGCATCTCGGGGCACCAAGCTTCCCTGAGCCATAACAATCGATCTATAGATCTCAATGATCGTCCTCTCATCGTACTCCTTCGCCGGCCTCCAGCTAAAACCCGACAGGCCATCCCCTACATAAAGCCCACTCGCCGACACCGCGCGTGAGCTCGCAATCTTCATCATCATGTTCACGTACGCGTCGCGAAGCCCCAGCAAGAATCTCTTCGGCGAGAATCTCAGCAGCTTCAGCCTCGCACCACCGAACCTGAACCTCCAGAAACGACGCAGTGGTCCGGTGTTTCCGCCGCCTAGACGGACGACGCGTGTCTTCCTCCGCCGCGGGTGCAGCCGCTCGTAGCTTTTCCGTCGCCAGTAGCCTTTGATTCCTCTGTACGCCGTTATCGAAATACCTTCCATTTTATTTTAATTTTTTTATTGTTTATGTGGTAATATTTAAGGCCTGCGTATAGCTTGGAAAATAAAAGAAGAGCGGAGACTAAATTGGTTTTGTAGAGACGTACATTAATTAAAAATATTCAAGACAGGTGAGGAGTAGCGTTGGCTGTGCTATTAATAGAGGTGCTAATAGTTTGTGGTGCTGCTAAATAAAATAATATAAAATAAAATAAAATAATAAATTGGGAGTCATGCAGCAATTGAAATTCAGCAGCGTGCAAGTCCAAACCTATATTATTTTACGAAAAAAATTTAAATTAAATTGTATTCGTAGATCACATCTTAGTTGTCGGAGATTACAAGGTTGCTTCGGTGTTGTAGCGATGAGTTGTTCTATTGCATGTGCATTCTGACACGTGCTTCCGTTTTGGCAAAATATGGTTTTGTGGATGGCTCGATCCCGACCCGGAAGAACCGACCCGAAGCACTGCCACTCACTCCATCCACCCGAATGAAATATTATTGGGTACCTGAAATGGGCTTTTCCGGAGTGATATATTTTGAGTCACCGGCCCAAACCTCTCTAAAGATTCCTTATTCATGTAATTTTTTATTAATACTAGTATTTTAATATAAATATACAATATTAGTTTATAACTATTTGTGCATTAAATATAAATATACAACATGAGTATTTGTGCAATAAAATATAAATATACAATATTGCTTTATATTATAAAAATTATTACTAACTTTTTAGATGCCATTGTAATTTCAATTGTGATTAAGTATATAAAAGAAAAATTAATTCGCCGGGACGTAATTATAATAAAAAAAATTTGAAGGATAATATTCATTTTTACTTGTCATATCAGATCAAATTAGTATAGATAATAAAAAATTGAAGGATGATATTTATTGTACGACTTTAATCTTTATATGCATTATAGATTTTAAAAATGTGAATAGCTTAAATGCCGAAGGATAAGCTTCTTATCCATAGATAAAAATATAAAATAAGGATCCTACTATTCACACTCCCTTTATACCCTTCTAACCAATAAAATTTGTAAAACTTATTACTTTATTATATGAAGTCAACAATAATATTTTATTAATTTATTTTATATATAATTCAATAATATTAATTGCATGATAATAAGATCCTATGGCGTAATGCGTCCTGATTTAAAATATGTTGCGAAGATATTTAAATATGATTTAGGTGGAGTAATGCGTCCTGATTTATATTTTCTAAGGGGAGACAAGGCAATATGGTGGCATGGTCCTATGGCGTGGATTAAATATTCCCCATAAAAGACATTTTTGGGATGTGGGGAATAATTGTTTTGTTGGTTACCGTGGAAGTGAAGAGCCCAATTACAAAATATGTATTTAAAAAAAAAAATAATCACTTCGAGTAGGAAAGCAACAAACACAGCTGATCGAACAATGCCACACAAAGTTTGAAGTTTGGTAGAACTCATACAAAGAAACGTAATCAGTAAAATAGAGAAGCTTCGTTGTCGTCTTCTAATTTTTATTTTTTGGAAATTGGAGAGATCTTGGTTTTTTGTCTCTCTTTTTATTTTTTTCCTTTCTGGAAATTGAGGAAGTTGCGTGTGGTGGTGAATATCGAAATTGTATTCGCTATGAAATCAGCAAAAGACAGATCGAATATTGGGACACCATTGATCTTCGTTACGTCTCAATCCCCAATATTAGTTCTTTGACTTTTAATTAGTAGGATTTTATAAAATACTAATGTGCAAGAAATGTGATATTATAATCGATCGGTCATGATCATCTGGATTCATTTTTCCACTACATGTTGCATTAGTAGAATTCAATTTTTTTTTGTAAATTAAAATAAATATGGAAAACTCAATCTCGAGATGAAAGATAACAAACTAATTATTACCTGCAATAATATTTTCCCTAACCCGTCACATGGCTGAGAGAAGCATTGCTATTACTTATTACTTGTACGTTCTAAAGAGCTTTTTCATGATTATTATTCTTGGCTTTATTGCAAAATTATACCCAGAGGACGCATTCTTTAATCAAGAAAGGTTCCATCCTAAAGATGATTACTATCCGATTTTATCCTTTTTCACCTCAAAATCGAAATGAAGAATAACTTTTTCACGGCATTGTGAAATTTTTTAGGCCCACTTTTCAACTACTTTTTATTATTACAAAAAAAAGAGAAAAATACCGTACCTTTTTCACCTTTCTTTACTGTGACTAATGATGGGGAGCAAAAGCTGGATCAAAAAATATCTGGCAAGGTAAATCAAATTAAACGGTCTACAGTTTAAGGGTTACTGTACAAAATTAGTTACTAAATCCAGAATCATCTAACATATAAATGAAGACATTTAAATTTTTATTATCCATCCATCATCATTAAGTGGTTTCAGTTGTAGTCTGGCAATTTTATTATTATATTAAAGCAGAGTATCCTACAGACAGACTTTAAATACACACAAGCAGAGCAAAGCAGAGAGTATCCTATGTAAATGTAGAAGGTGAGATGCAATTAATGAGAGTCAAGCATGAAACTAAAACAAAACAGCAAAGTGGCGCAAATTAAATACAGATTTCCCTCCTTTAACTTAAATATGCATACATTCATGGAAATATATATATATATATATATATATGAGAAACAAAAAAAATAAAATTTTAGGATGGGTTATTGGGAGTTGTGTGGTGGATAAGGCTGACATTTAAGAGAAAAAAGAGGAATAGTGAAATACAGATGAGACACAAGAGACAGACACGACCTAAAAAGGCAAATGAGGTGTGTGTTTTTATTTGTTAAGAAGTATTACTCTGCCACATCAGCATGCAATAGTAACTTCATTGCTTGCATCTATATATCTCGGGCATTTTCAACGAAAGCATTTATTACAACAAAAACAAAGAAGGAACCCCCCACGCATTTTGAGGCTTCGCAATTAAAATCCCATCCATAGAAGAAAGACAGCCAAGGAAAGAAAACGACCCACAACCATTTTCTAGCCTAACAAGGAAGAAACAAACGATCAAAGTACTCGAATTCGAAGTAAAATCTGTACACAAGGTGCAAGAAAACAAAGGAAAAAACCGAGGACGAAGATTCGAATAATGAAAAAGAAATAGAACACATGAACAAAACTTTTCTTCTTTTTTTTTCCCCCTCACAGCAGCGATCTCTCTCTCTCTCTCTCTCTCTAACATGTTAAAGCTTCGTACTTGACAGGCAGAGGCCGATTGAATCCTGTCTGAGATAGCAAATTCCCAACGATTGCAATATCCCTGCAAAACACTCCTTGAAAGGAGGAAGCTTGCGGGCCCGAACCGCCCGTTTTATCGCCCGAAACCGGTTCGATAACCGCGGGTTTTTGCTCCACCGCAGCAGCAGCCTTCTTCCTCTGTTCTTCCTCCTCAAAAACGGCACTCATGATGCTGTTGTACCCCTTCTGAATCAACCTGTAGAGCAACAAAGCAGACAACTTCGTACGGTCCCTCACCGAATCCATTTCCCTATCGTCCACAAACTCGCACCGGTCTACAAAACCCGAGCACCTATCGGGCTTGTGCTTCAACACCAGCAGCAAGTGAGCCCTATCCAATTCGGACCTCGAACATCCCCTCCTCAGCCCCATCAGCGCGTAGTAGTCCACGTTCCACATCTCACCGTTAGCAACCCTCTGCTTCAATTGTTGGATCTTCGCAGCCAAAGAGCACAATTTTCCCGGGATCTCACAGTACTGAAAGCTCTGCCTCTTCCAAATCGGGCCCGGGAGTTTCCTGTCCCTTAAAATAGAATTGTAGAGAAGCTTCAAGTGCTCGAGGTCGTGTAGGCTATCGGGCAAGCACCGCACGATCTCGAACAAGCTCGCTCTTACCACGAGAGCATCGATGCAAGAAGTGTCCAAAGCGAGAGCCCTGTTGCAATCAGCTATGGCATCGGCGATTCTACTGCAGGATTTGTAAGCAGAGGCGCGGTGCACGTAGCAATCGGCCAAGAACCCTTGTGGGGCCCCTCTTCGACCGTCCAAGATTTTCGAAAAATGTCTGATTGCTTCGGTGTACAAACCGGCGTCGAGCGAGGCCATGGCAGCGGTTTTACGGCGCATGAGGAACTTGATTTGGGCAAGGAGGTGTGAGATTGTTTCGTACTCTGTTTTGGGAGGAGGGTTTTGAGGGAGATGGCCGATGTTGTCCCTTTCGTTTGAGCTTGAGAATTTGATCAGAGGTACGACGTCGTCTGGTAGTGAGATGCTCTGACGGCGTGAAGCTGCGAGGGCTAAGCGTCTCCCGTTTTGGAGGAGAATCATGGCGTCCTCCATTAGGCCCAGGTGGCAACAAGCTTGCCCTAACACTGCGTACCTGCAAATTAAGGTCAACGTTAAATTTGAAGAAAGTTGACTGCTGTGACTAAATCATCACCGTAACGTATACCTAACCCTTTTGTGATTAAAAGCTATACAGTTGTCGTTTAGACGAGGATTTGACTTTTGATTATTCTAAGGAATCATATGAAGCAATTGTTGGTCGCAACGAACAGTGTCTACGCGTGATGTACAAGCAATTTTTTTAATCATTTTCTCAGGTCTCACCAAGAACCACAGAGTATATAAATAAATATAAAAGTGCAACCAGAAACATGCTAAGAAAATGAAAGGGAGGATTTGATTGTGAAAATTACCTCCATTGCCCTTCCTTCTCCGAGTTTCTAGACAACCCAGACATGACCTTCTTCAAATCAGAGACGGAGAAGCACTTGAACGCTGGCTCATCGTGAAAAATACCGTTCAGCAGAAACTCGCCGCTGCCACCGCACGAAGAGGAGGAGGAGTAGAGGAGCTTCGGTCTCTCCCTAGGCAGAGAGGTGTCCGACGACGACGAGAGGAGCTTCGTTCTCCCACCCCTCGACAGAGAGGTGTCGGAAGACGACACGGAGGACGACGAAGTGTAGCTGTCTTCGGACGACGACGCCGTTTTCAGGCTGGGGATCCAGTCCTGAAGCATGTCCGCCACGTCCTTGAATCGCCGGAGAAACAAAAGGCACCGCGCTTTCAGCTCGAGCGCCGCCTCCATCCGCGGCGTCGACGCCAGCGCCGTCTCCAGCAGCACCAGAGCCGCGGATACCTTACTCGGTTCCCTCGTCGCGATTAACATCCTCGCTTCACGAACGTATCTCTCCACCATCTGCGTCACGCGCAGCGCGTTAGTGATTATTCTTATGCATAAACATCTAAATAACTGCAAACATCAACAACATCATCAAACAAAACCTCTCACGCACAATGCAAATGCGTACCTCGATCGAATCAACGATTTAAACAGCAGATGAAGAAAAAAACAATACACCACACACGCAGAGGCCGATCGAATTCAATATACCTTTCGATTGGTGCGCCACCAGTGTTTCTTCTCCGAAGCAGCCAGAAACGGGTTTGAAGAAGCCGCAACAGCCATTGGTCGGCGACGATGATCCCTCTCTGGTAGCGATGAGTGAGATTAACAAATATTACACGGCGGTTGAAGAAAACGTACAAATCAAGCCACCACCACCGCCATCACGTATCGGCGGTGAATCCTTACCTCACACGGCCAGGAAAGTATCTCTCAAACGACAGAGAGGAAGGTGAAATGCGGAGATGTGGCGAGTAAATAAGAGAGAAAATGGCTTTAAACGAGTGGCAGCTTTGCCATGAGAGAGAGAAAGCTTTGAGCATTCCCTTCACATCATCGCTGGCACCATATTCTCTCTCTCTCTCTCTAGGACCTTAGGCTCTATACACACTATTGGCTACCACGTTGCTGCCAATCTCTCGTTTTTATACATGTAAATAATTTTCTTTTTCATTTATTCTTTCCTGTCTATTTAATACATGAAAATTAAACAATATTTACACAAATAATACCTAGTATGTGAAAATTATGTGTGCAAATTTTATCTTCTAACATATAAACTGCAAAAAATAATAAAAAAAACTTACGAGAAAATACACCAGTAATAAATATTGCGGGATCGTCTTGTACGCGAGCCCGATCGCTTTCAATCACTTTCAGATAATACGGAAAATGTAGGTTAATGTCAGTTCCTCCGGAGCCGTAACCATGATAGTAGTATATATATAATATTGATTCATTTGGTCAATAGTCTCTAAATAATCAAATTAATGAAAAGAGAAAAGTTGTTTCATGTATTTAAGCAACTGGCATTGCAAGCAAAGTTAGTAAAACAATGTATGAAATATTTTGTATTTTTTATTTTTGACTTATTATTTTTGTAATGAGTATATGTCTTTTGCAATGTAAACAACAATTTTTAATCTTTGAAGGTTATAAAGTTTTGAAATATAATATGTTTTTTCTTTGTACCCCAGTAAATTAAATTGCGAAAAGCCGATTACACGGATAATATCTCGTTTGAATTTTACTTGAGCAGTCAACACGCATAATAATATTTTCTCAAATCAACTTAAAAATTACACAAATATGTGAAACTAATTTCCGGAGTGACCAATTGTCAATAAGTATAAGTTGGTTATTTGATTAAAAAAAATTATGTCCTTTTAATCAATTTGATATTAATATTCTCATTACATGACATAATGAGCAGTGATAACCAGTAACGTAACAAAACTTGACTTTTGTTAAATTTATTAATTGTTCTAAAAAATCAATCCGACAATAAGGGAGTGAACACCATTCATTTTGCTAATTGGATGTAGTTGCATTTATAGTTATTTCAATGAATACGAAATTAATATTTGCAAAATTATTCTTTTTCATAAAACTCAACTACACTATCTACTTTCCCGTGTTCCCTCACTTACATTCATTAACAATGCTTCTATAATAAATAACACAAAATTGATAAGCCATGAATACGATCGGAGAGAGAGGCGACGATTCATTAAATGAAAAGTGGGATAAAAATGAAAAGGGATATGGTTTAATTAATCAAACAAATAAATGCAACATATATAACATAATATTTGTTTTATTGAGTGTAGACTGTAGAGAGAAAAGAAAGTGATGCCTAAGTCGTAAACCACAAGGCTCATGCCTTGTCCCTCACTTTATCAAAGGATTCATTCACCTTTAATTGCTTTCGAGTTCACCCACATTTGATTAATGAGTGCACATGAATTCGTGGATTGCTAGCTAGCAAGATAATTACATACGTATATATATATATATATATATATATATATATATTCCATTTATCGTATTTATTATAGAAACATCAAACCCCCCAAAATATAGTAATATAGCGGCCGAGTCGTAATTAATGTATATAATATTGCATTAATTCGAACGGCCATATGATGATTACTCCTTCACCAGCCTCCTGCAATAGCATGCCAATACGGGCAACTTCTAATAAATCATTATTTTTATGTAATATTAATATGAGTATTTATGGGAAAACATACAAAAGTGCCAGCTTATTTCATTTATTACAATAAATATTCAGGTTGAAGACAATCAGATAAGATAAAATTATACGGGAGCTTTAGCATTGATCCACTGATTGATTTATTAAACAAGAGTCCCATTTTTCTCAGACATGCTGGTGCGTAGGAGGCAATTGGCTAATTAAAAGTCTCAAACGTGTAAGCATTTCAAATCGCACGTGGCAACCATGTGGGATGATTAATCGTGCGACCCACAAACTCGTGCCAGCCTAATTAATCAGATAAAGAGCTTCATTAGCTTAATTAAAAACATTTGCTTAGTTAGCTAAAAGCTTATCGGGACAGACAATACACCACGTGGTTATTCGGGCTTTATTGTAACATTTTTAGCTGCCAAAGCTTTAGAGTATCGTTGCATGAAATAATTTTAGTCGTAGAAATTTTATAGCAAGATGTAGCAAGGAGAAAGTCAACGACACACTTTGGATTCGTTGACTTTTTGGGCTGTGCTGTGCTGAGCCTGTGCCCATGGAAGTGGAGTGATGCAAATCCCTTTGACCATAAGCTACGTATACAAAAGTCAAACAAACAAATCTTAGTGTATATGAAATATGAATAATACGTTTATACTTGGGATGGATACACTTTACTTTATTTAATTTTATAAAAAAAATTAACATTTTTGTCTAAATTTAGGATATTGTTCAACAAGTGTAAATTGTAATGCGTCGGACAAGCAGCTGAGTTAGTTGATATGTGGGCCGAGTCGATCGATTACGGCCCAAATAATAATTGGGCCTTCATTCATTGAAACGGTTAAGCCAGTTAATTATGAATGCGCACATTAGATGATCAAAGCTTAACAAGTTCTAAACTACGCATATTCCACGCAATTGAAATTCCACTCCACCACCATCAAATCCCCCAACGTAATTCTCCTCGCTCAAAACGCACGCGGAGAAGGTGAAGAAAATTCCTGTCCAGATCTATTTTTGCAGCAATAGCGAAGAACAATCAAAGATGTTTCTCTTGGACTGGTTCTACGGGGTGCTGGCGTCGCTAGGACTGTGGCAGAAGGAGGCTAAGATACTGTTCCTTGGTCTCGATAACGCAGGCAAAACAACGCTCCTTCACATGCTCAAGGACGAGGTGATTTTATTCCTTCATTTTTTTCTTTAAAATTATTATTTGATTCGATTTACGGGAGCTTGGTTGATTCGATTGGGCAAAACTTTCGTGTGTGCAGAGACTAGTACAGCATCAGCCGACACAGTATCCTACCTCGGAGGAGCTCAGTATTGGCAAAATTAAGTTTAAGGCCTTTGATTTGGGCGGGCATCAGATCGCGCGTAGGGTTTGGAAAGATTATTACGCCAAGGTTCGTTCCCTTTTTCGATTAGGTTTTCATGTGCTGCTGTTAGCTTGTATAGGAAAAATCAAGAAAGCTTCGATCATGAAATTCGTAGTTTTCCTTGATGCCGTGAACTGCTTCATCCAGTAATTGATAGTAGGTTTGCTCAATTATTCATTAGAGAATGAAAGAGGCTAAAGACAATAACTTCCATGTTAGATTCTTTAGTATTGTGTTAATATGAATAGTGAGTGAATACACATCTTGTTTGTGTCCATTTGACTGACATTTCTCATGATGTAAGTGGGATAGCAAATGATAGTTTGTTCATAAGAAGACATCACACACACATTGAATACCCAGATCGAAATTACCCAATCTGGTATTTATTTTCTCCCGTTCCTCCGATGGTTTTATTCATGTTGCATACCTAAAGTAGGCTGCTTTCATATTTCAAAAGATTAGCTTCCGTTGCTTTCCTTTCAGTTGCTCACACATGACATGCCCATATGAAATGAACTCTAATTCTTGACGTTTATTATATAAAACTCGTATTTGTAATACAGGTAGATGCTGTAATCTACCTGGTGGACGCCTACGACAAAGAACGATTTGCTGAATCCAAGAGAGAACTCGATGCACTCCTCTCCGATGAGGCACTTGCCAACGTTCCTTTCTTAATTCTGGGGAACAAAATCGACATACCTTATGCTGCCTCTGAGGACGAGCTTCGTTATCACCTTGGCCTCAGTGGGGTGACCACCGGTAAAGGTAAGGTGAACCTTGCTGACTCTAACGTAAGGCCCATCGAGGTGTTCATGTGCAGCATCGTCCGCAAAATGGGATATGGCGATGGCTTCAAATGGATCTCTCAGTACATTTAGTGCATTGGATCCTTGTTGTGACCGAATTTTATGGCGTGAAAGTGTGAGCCCTTTCTTTTATGAAGGACAGGGCGAAAGCAACAGCCCTCCTCAGGTGGTGGATGGTGTTATTGTTATTATTACTGTTATTTTCGCGATTTTATTCTGTTGCTTGAAACTTGTATTTCGTAATTCAAATTTGATTGGTTCAGTTCTGAAATCTTATTTTGTAGAAATTATCTCTAATTTTCTCTCTATCTCTGGTAAAAAAAAAAGGTATTTACGTAAGCATAATTTTCAAACATTGAAACCAAATTGGTATGTAGTTCTTACCATACAACGATAATGTGATAGTGCTTGGTGTCAAATTCAAGTCTCACTGGATAATTAGAGAAATTGAGACTTAGCGTTGATTGAACGGGTATTTACGTAAGCGTTGATTGAACGGGTTCTCAACTATATATTGGATTCATAGCTCCAAATTGAGAAATAAGTTAATATAGCTGAGAACTAGTATAAAGCAGTGACAAAAAGGTTTTTAAAAAGTAGTCGCGTCGACAAATCTTTTTACTGAATCGTCCTAATCCTAATTTAAAGAATATTATTGTCATTTTACAGTCACGTCCATATACTAAAACCTATTATATAGGTTAGAACCGTTAAAAAAATTGCTCAAGAATGTAAAACCAGTGACCTATTAGATGGATGATTCAGTACGCTTCGTATTTAACATAACCACGTATATAAATAACCACATGGGCTCATACCCGGTTAGTAAAGTCCTTCTCTTTTCGTTTGTTTGCGTAATAGTCAACAAAAACTCTTCGCCTTAGTAGTGAAGAGACATGATAAAAATCTGTCTAATCAGTAAAACGAACACAGGCGTAGTAGATGTAACATAAAGTCACCTGTCTGTTGATATGCTATGCTATGCTTCAGCTGCTGCAAGAGGCTGAAGGGCTTTGAGAGGATTCAAGATGACGCCATCTATCATACCGTACTCCTTCGCCTCCTTAGCGCTCAAGAAGAAGTCGCGGTCTGTGTCTTGGTTGATCTTCTCGAGGCTCTGGCCCGTGTGGTACGCCAAGTAACCGTTCAGATTCGCCTTGTGATGCAGCATTTCATTCGCCTGAAAAATCACAGCGATGATAAAAAGATTTAATTTTTTGTGCTTAGCATTTTTTTATAATCTTCAGAGATCGAAAACTGTTTTACTGTTTATTGATCATTCGTTACCTGAATATCAATGTCTGTTTGTACACCTTGTGCTCCACCGAGAGGTTGATGGATCATTATCCTCGAATTGGGAAGGCTGTATCTTTTTCCTTCAGAGAGGAAAAGGATATTAAACAATCTAAGAAAGTGAAACTGCCACGAAAATTGTTAATCTATAAGAACAAGATTTTTTATGTTACCTTTAGTGCCAGCACTTAATAGGAAAGCCCCCATACTGCGTTTTCGAATCAAGAGAGACGGGACGGTCTTAGTTTTACAAGATACCATCATACGAACACGCAACGAGTAGGGAAAAATACAAGAAGGCTGTTTAATATCGATTGGTGATAAATAGGTCTAAAAAGAGTTTAGTACCTTGCAGCAAGCCCAACACATACGGTGGAAACGTCTGGCCTAATATGCCTCATCGTATCAAATATAGCCATGCCTAGAAAAGTGGAGGCATGCAATAAACATAAAAAGTTATCAATGTAAGATGTATGCTTCATAAGACACAAATGGGATCAGATTAATTACCAGCTGTGACTGATCCACCGGGAGAATTCACATACATGACTATATCCTGTGTCATTCACCGAGCATAATAATGTTAACAGAGCATAAAGATTGTCATGGTTAGCCATCTTACATATATTACAAGTACCATATGCTTTTGGACTGTAGAGGAGAAGAAAAGGACCATACCTTAGTTGGATCGACAGCATCGAGATATAGAAGTTGAGCAACGATTATGTTGGCCATATCATCATCCACAGGTCCGCCGCATCTTATTATTCTCTACATAAATAAGTCACAACTTAAAGATAGAAATAAGAAAACACAATAGACTAAGAACAATTGAGAATAAACTCACGTATTGGAAAAGCTGACTGATAACACTCATGAAACGCTCCTGCATCATGGGAGGTGGGCCCTCTCCCCCTTGATCGTATGCTGGAAAATACGTGGATGATGGAATTTGCAAATCCTCCCTACAAATGTAATGGAAATTCTGTTTCTAATAAGCCAAGTCCATAAAATATCCAGGACAGGCAAGCCCCAGAACACAAAATCCACTAAAATTAGATTGATTGCAAGGTCAAATTTCCACTAGTCAGCTCTCAGCTGATTCTAATTTTTGCACCTCGATATTGTCACAGAATACTCATCGTGTTAAGTTAAAAATCTGCAAATAATAGATTTAAGTTTTTTTGGTAGCAAAACCCCTCAGCAATTAAGCAGACCAAAAGATTGTTCAAACAAATCAAAGCCTAGCAGCATTTAAGAAGAAACGAAACCTAGTACACTGGGATGAACATTCAATAGTAGGCGTGCATCACATAGTATATAAGGAAATCCAAAAACCCAAGCAGAAGATATTGAAGAGGCTGCTGACCTAATTGACCAAAAACCCTGACAAGCGCCGTAATTTTGGCTCGAAGCATAAGCAGCCTTGATCGAGGAGCTTCCGAATTTGCCATTCGATGCAGGGAAACGGAGATACGATGACGATTTCGTAGGGCATGGAAAAAGAGGAGAGGAGTTGCTCAACCTGAGAAGCGACTCCGAGAAAGAAGATGAGACGCACGAGTGAGTAGTGTGTGCCATCTTAGCTGATTACCACGCCGGAGCTGTTTTAGCTTAGGACGCAAGATTGGCTTAGTGTTGAGAGGAGAAGGTTGCAAAGTGGAAGAAACATTTATACTTTTACTTTACGGTTTTTTTTTTTATATTAATTCCGGTAAATTTTTCAGAAAATGTCTGATCGCTATGCCTAGATTTTTATTATCGTTAAAAATACTTTTTTTATATCCCGTTGATTTTTTTATGTTAATAAGTTCATTAATAATAATATAAGAATTGTTTTTTTTTTTAGTTTTTATATTTGATTAGTGTCGTTTCAAAGATAAATTAAGAATGAAAATTTTAGGATAATAGATTTCAAAATCTAAGCATTTTGAGTAAGTTAAATATTACGATTTCAAATCGCTTCAACTATAAACTTACTTTTCTAATTTTACAACATTTAATTTACATTTCCTCAAATTATTCCCCGATTGAAATTATTGTTTATTACAACTATTTAATTTTGACTGCTTGTATCACGCCATCAACCCTAATATTCAAGACTAAAAAAAATATTAACACATAATAAAATTCGAAACACAGGCAGGAAAAGGGCCTTATTTAAGGTTTTTATTTTTTCCTATTAATATAATGTGGTTATTCAGAAAAGTATAAACAAAATAGGGTGAATTGCAGCCATTGAAAGCGATGCCGCATGTAATAAGAGCGACGATATGGCAGCGCAACATGTTTCTCTCAGCATTTTTTATTTTTAATTATTTTCTATTTTTTAATCACTTATTCCACCAAATCATAAATTCATTGTTAACTCATTTATTTTACATGATAAAAACAAATAAATACATCTAATTTATTCTTTATTTCATGGCGATCAAAACGATATCAATATCTTATATATTTAGATATTCATAAATATTATTTTTTATTTTTGTAAATTCTGAAAATTTAAAAATGTTAAGTATTTTATTGATTAATAAAATTTAAATAGTGTATAAAATTAATTTTTGCTGAGACATTTTGTATTAGGACAGACGCATGTGTGCCGTGCCATGCATGGTTTTAAAATCGTTTTTCTAAATCGGATCAAAATTTTTACTGATTTAAGGTTTAGTAGTTTAACCGGTATAAAATCGGAGTAAAACTGATGCTTATATATATAATAAAATTATATTTTATAAATAAATCAATTACACCCACAACCTTGGAAAACTTTATGATGTTGTGGTCTAGTGGGGAATTGAACCCATAAACCTTGGAAAACTAGGTCCAAAAGTCTTACCACTAAACCACAACATCATATTTGAATTTTTAATTACATATTTTTGTTTTATTTTATTTTTCATAATTTTTCCTTTTTTTAAATTAAATTGAAACGGAACGGACCCGAACCGGATTTCCGACCGGTTCACGGTATTTCTGGTCGGACCGGCCGGTCCGGTCCGGTCATCAAAACCATGGTGCCATGTCTATGCCAAGCGGTTTGCATTCGGGTTCGGATTTTCGGGTTTTATCCGATTCGATCGGGGTTCAGATAGTTAGGATTGGGTAGTTCGGATTATTTGTCAGATACCGAGTAATTCGATATTCGATATTTTTGGATCGGATTGGATATCAGGTAGTATTTACCCGATAGGGTTTATTTGGTTACCGACAATTTTTTAATTTATTTAATTTAAATTTTTGTAGCTTTATAGATTTAAATATAAAAAAACATAACAACATATTTGTAGAGATTTGCTATGGTGCACACTTACCGTGAGCAACCACCGTGAGCACCATAAACAAATCTCTATATAAACGTGCTTTTCCTCCACCTCCGGCGTCGCCATCACCTCCCCCGCCCCTATCAGCTCCACCATCACCTCCTCCGGCGCGATGATTTCGAAGAATTTTGAATTTCAGAATTTACTAAAAAAAATTATAAATATCGAAGTATATATGATATGGATATCGTTTTGATCGACATGAAATAAAGAATAAATTAGACGTGTTTATCTGTTTTTATCATGTAAATCACATGAAATAACGATGATTTTATGATTGATGGAATATGTAATAAAAAAATTAGAAAATATTGAAATAGAAAAATGATGCTAAGCTAAGCCCATTGCACACGTCGCTCTTACTGCAAGCGACATCGCTCCCATTACATGCGTCGCCGCATTTATTGGTTGCAATTTCAGTAATACATTTTAAACTAACCCTATTTTATTAATAGGAAAAAAGAAAAACAATAAATAGTTAAAAAGCCCAGGAAAAGACATTATTGATAACCCAACGGCCAAGAATTTAACAAAACAATAAGCAAACTCTAACATCTCACGTTCGTTCTGCAATAATAATCCGAATAATCAAGTATTAATCACGTCCGGTATTCTGTTTTAGGACCTCATCGAATTTGAACTTTAAAAACTAAATCAAAACCACTCGAGAAAAGCCGCCCAAGCCTAGAAAATATGGACCTGCAATGAAGAAAAAATGAACTTACAATAATGATTCTATGGCAGAAAGAAAGAAACAAGAAAACATAAATCTTCCACATCGTCTCTATAAAATTTACACTTACCTTTTTCAGCAAGACCCTTTGGTCTCTTCATTAATCGCCTTGTAGCACTGGAGACTGCAGAGGGGAAGCTTCGATTTCGAATCGCGGTACTTGTAAGGATTCGTACACGAGGGACCAGCACATTTCTCGCGCGGGGGAGGATAACTACAATTCGAAGAAAAAAACGTTACACTTCTTTCTCCGAAAGAATTCAGACACGGGGATAACAACTGCATACCTCGAAGACTTGGGTTCAAATATTTTAGGAAATCCCATCTCGTTAGGGAACGTGACAGTAGTCCCCATTGGGCCAATCACCGTCCTAATGATGTTTGATGAAAGCATTTCAGCAGTCACAGCCTTCTCCTGATTTTGCAACAAAAGAGAATTATCACGATTAATTCTTTATAATATTACTAGAAAAACAAAATAATTCCCGTGATCACGAGGCATGTAAAATACCTGTGCCAACTCTTCTTGACGCTTCTTCATCTTATCTTCTCTCTTCTTCCTGCTAGAATCTTGGCCTAATATTTTTCTAATAGCCTCAGCCTATAAAGATATACACCAGCGGGCTCATTCTACCATGAGATAATACATTACAAACGAGACCCACATAAGAAATGATGTCTAATGATTAGAAAAATACCTCTGATTCCCGAGCCGCCTTCTCATTCTGCAGCCTACGCCTCTGAGCAGCTTCCACCTTCTTCAGTTGTTGTTCTACTTCTGAGAGTTTTTCCTTTTGCTCTGTTACATTGGGAAATTAACAGAGAAAGCATGAGCAATGATTATTGGAAAATGAATAAGCTAAAGGTCATTTTATTATATAAAACCCGAAAAATCTATACGTACTTCGTGATGGTGCAGGTGGCAAACCATTCGGGAACTCAACTTCACTCGTTGCAGGAGCTGCAGAAGATGATGATGCATCTTTGTTCAGAAGGGCCCGTTGACGGGTTGTAAGAGATATCTCCCTTTTGCTTTCCATGGGTAACTCCGATAACAGACCCTTCTTTTGCATTTTCTTTACAGCCCCTTCACGTTCACCGTCACCCGATAGCTCTTCGTCTTCCTCATAATCCACATTTTCATCACGTTCCTTATGTGATTTTCTTGCTGTTTCTGCATCTCCTGTTATTTTTGAGGTCTTTAGTTTCTCTAAGTACCGGATCTCATCATCCTCATCATCTTCATCGAAGTCCTTGTCCAAAACCCGTCTCTTAGGCACCCTTTTGCTCTTACGAACCACATCTGATTTATCGCCATGCTGCTGCTTCTCAGGGACTTTCCTTGTCGATGTTCTCCCCATTTCCTCTCTCCCTAAACCGAGGCTGCCTTTTGAGAAATCCTGCCACGGGATCCCTTGTAAGCTTCTATTCTTATCTAACTGTGAGAGAAAATGACATTTCATCAGATAGGCGTGGAAATAATTGGAAAAAAAGTTAAGAGGCAACGTAAACAAAAGAGGAAAAAAAGTAGGATTTGCCCCGTCTGATAATATTACAGCTACAATCTTGACCTGAATGCAGGAGATCATGTTGCCAAAGAATAATTAAAGTCAAAAACCGAATTTCACTAATATATCACGAATCACCACAATTAATAAACAGAGTTACACATTTAAAAATTCAATTCAAGGGCTTCAAATCACAGCGCAAAATGGAAAAAAAGAACTTATAACCCGACGATTCACTTCACCTTCTGCTGTTGTTGTGCATTCTCTGAGGAATTGTTGGCCTTCAGCAAAGGTCCATTCCCTGAGCCACCTGCAGAACTGGGTTTGGTTTGTATTGTCTGCGTTACACCACCGACTTTCAATTTGATCCTTTTCAATTTGTTCTCAGGCCCCTTTCCATCAATTGCACGATTCTTCTGGACAACATAGGATCCATTACCAGATCCTGAAACTTGTAAAGACCTTGAAACGCATTGATTCAAATTAAACATCTTCCCTCCGTAGTTAGAATCCCCGAGGTTTTCGTCACTCGAAACCTTGCCCGCATCATCGGAGACCGGCGTAGATATGGGCGACTGCCCCTCGGGTTTTGTAGGTCGCCGAGAAATTTGGCTTCTCCTTCTTTTTGCTCCTTGTCCGATACTATCCAGCAAAGGTTCCTTACTTTGATCCATTATACACGCAATTCCCCAAAACAATGTCGCCGACTGAAAATAAGAAGAATTCATGTTAGTAGGATGCGTTAAAAGTGTTGTAATTTCGTGCTGATTCAAGTGGTCGCCCGAAATTGTCATCGGATTCTACAATTACAACAAGCCCTAAGGAAGAAGAGTAACTCAAACCTCGCCAATTCGATCGAGCCGCAGGAACATAAAAATACCCAACCGAAAAAAAGGGAGCAGATTAACAAACCTCGCAGCAATCGAGAACAACCTACACGAATCGGCACGAAAGAGCTTTTTCAAAGGAACCGAACAGATACGATTTGAGATGGCAAATATAGAATAGATCTCGAATGCGGTAGAGGTAGAAAAATATATAAAAAAGAAGAAAATAAATAAGCGTGATTCCTTTAGGTCTTGTTTGGATGTTTGTGTTAGGGTTAAAGAAGATATAAAGAGGATAGTAGTGGTAGTAGTATAGGTAAAGAAGGCTCGAACTCAAAGATCTCTTCTCCATCCTCGACGAATTTATTGTTTTTCTTTTTTTTTTTTCTTTTTCACCTCAAGGCCGTGCAATTGGACTCGGTTACTCGCGGGTCTCTTTCTTTCTTACAAGCCTTTTTGGCTTCACTTTATTTTTCCCTCCATATTTGTATAAGGAAGGACGAAGCCGAATTCTTCTATGTGGGCAGGGCAGGGACACCGCAGTCGCACGTGTGAAGCGAGTTCTAAAATTCTAATACCCAATCAAAGCTTTTTTCTAGTTTTGCTTGAATTTGTATTTTTGTTTTTCTTTTTCTTTTTTCGCACGTGCCTCGCTATTTAAGTTAACACTCCAGCAGACCCAAGAGAGCCCAACATCGCGAGGGTTCGATATTTCTTATTCGTAGAAACAGAAAAGCACGATTTGAAGTCTAAGATCTGATCTCTGCCCTTCGATTAAATAATTTAGGTAAATCAGATCGCGGCGATCGAAGAAGTGTAGCGATGGCTTCAACGTCTCATCGTCTGCTCTTCGTTAGTATATTGCTAGTGTACTGCTCCGCACTCGCGATAGCGAATTCTATACAAGGATGCGGTGGATTTGTCGAGGTAATGTTTCATGCCCTTGAGCTTGGACGCGAAATTCGGTTTATCGGTGGAACGGTTTGTGTGTTTTTGCAGGCTAGTTCAGCGTTGATAAAGTCGAGGAAGGCTACTGACGGGAAATTGGATTACTCTCACGTTACTGTATGATTGTATTTCAGCTCTTTTGAAATGTTAATGGATCTGTCACGCGTGTATTTATCATTTGTAACTTTTCCCGGTTGGAGTTGATTTTGGACAACTTGTAGGTGGAGCTTCGGACAGTGGATGGTTTGGTCAAGGACCGGACACAGTGTGCTCCTAATGGGTACTACTTTATTCCAGTTTATGATAAGGTAGTTTGATTTTATTATTTTCGTTATGTCAGTGCTTGGATTAGATGACTTTACTTAGCTGTTGTTATTGTGTGCTTTATCACGTGAAGGTTCTTTTAATTAGATAACAATGAACAAAAATGGTGGCGTTTTCTACTCCTTTTAGGACATGTTATGATGGGATATTCACAATGTATCTAAATGTTGGCAACAATGGAGGTTATGAATATGGTCTGGTCGTAGAGACCCGTGGTTAATAAACTTTGTGAGGTGACGGACAATTAGCAATTAAGGAAAAGCAACTATTTCTTTGGTGGGCTTGGACCTTTCGTCTGATAATTTTGAAATATTTTCGTCGTTAGAAGCTATGAAAATTTATGAATTTTTGTATTATCTAAAAGGTGAATGTGAAGATTTTGACCTGCTTGTTTCATCTTTATCTGGCGATAAATATATTTACTCTAAAATAATGTGCTATTTTTATTTTCAGGGTTCTTTTGTTATTAAAGTCAGGGGACCTGAGGGATGGTCAGTTGCCCCAGAACAAGTTGAGTGCCTTGGATTTTTTAAAGCACATCTCATCAATGATATGGAATCCATATTTGTAAATCCGAGGAGTTTAATGATGTGTTATTAATTGATGTTAATTCTGATGGTGAAATTTTTCTTTTAGGTTCCGGTCGTTATTGATCACACTGGTTGCAACGCCAATGAAGATATAAACTTTCAATATACCGGGTTCGTAATGATACTTTCAGTTGGACCACATTGGCGTTTTGGTTTTTCACTGTAATTCTATTTCTTTAGCTACTCAAAGATGTTCTATGCAGGTTCACCTTGTCTGGAAGAGTGCTCGGAGCAGTTGGCGGAGACAGCTGTTCACATAAGAACAGTGGTCCATCAGATGTCAATGTGGAGCTTTTGTCTTCCAACGGAGATATTGTTTCTTCTGTTTCGACAACACCGACAGGAAGTTACTCATTCAAAAACATCATTCCAGGTCTTTTTTGCTTTTATAGTCCACGTTTTGAATTGCATTATCTTTGTGTAAGATGATTATGTATATGTCATGCCTTGTGCCACCCTGTTGAATGTGAAAATTTAACCCCTATATCGTTCATCGTTACTTGGGGCCTACCCATCTCTCCACAGAAAAATCTACGATTGAAATAGAACTTGCCTTTTAACTTTGGGTATTCTGTTAACTGATGAGCGTTCACCACTATACTTAGTGGTGGTTCAAGCTTTGAATGGTGTGAAGAGGAAGGATATGTGGTCTCTGCAGGTTACCAAGTTAAAGTCAGTTTTCATTTTTTGATGCAATTTTTCCTACTTGATGTGAATAGGGGACTGGGGAGCATTCTCTACTTGATATTTGCTTAAATCTATTCATATATTGTCATCTTTTGCCACTTTTGCAACTTTTGCATTGCTAATTATGTTCTTTATTAAATTTGATATTGAAAGAATCTGAACACTTGCTCTATCTTGATACAGGAGAGTACAAAATACGTGCCGCTCATCATGATTTAGATATCAAGCTCAGAGGTTCTGATGTGGTAGCTTTTTACCCTTTTCTTCAGTTATTACTATGTGTATTTGAAAAGTGGTTCACCTCATACATTCACGTTATATTCCTTTTGCCCTTGAACTCGTGTGCTTTCTATGGGACATCTTACTAGATTTATGCTTTATCTCTTATACTTTATCCAGATTAGAAGTCTCATATTTAACAATTCTTGGATGATAACTTTTTTGCTACAATCCCACAGGTTAAGTTAGGGTTTGATAATGGTTTGATAGAGGATATCTTTTTGGCGTCTGGCTATGACATTAGAGGATTTGTGGTCGCTCAGGTAGGGCAATGGTTTGTTTTGTTTCTTTATGATATGAAGTTTTATGTGGCTTATGTAAATTAAATTGAGTTTGGTAATGACTTATCTTTCTACTCAATTAAGTATCGGTTTGGTGATAGAGAAGTTCTATTTGTTGAAAGTCCATTGTTTGCAGTTTTGGTGTATCTCATTTCACGTGATATATCAACTTTGTTTCATTGGACAAAATACTCAATTCATGCTTTGTCATAATAATGATGCTTCTGCACTTGTCTTCTAAAATAGGTGATTCACTTGTCTTTGAAACAATGCTTATTGCTGTTGCTTGTCTTTGAAACAATGCTTATTGCTGTTGCTTGGAAATTAAATTTATGGATGGAGTTTTTGAAAAATGTTTTAAGATAGTTAAGAAAACAATTGCGAAACACTTGTCAGGCAAAGTCATGGTCTGCCTCCTCCACCCGATATTTCCATTTGCAGTTGTCGATTAAAGTCCCCCTAATTTTAGGAGAAGTGGTTTTAGGCAATACATGTCATTGTTAGAGAACTGTTTTAAAATGTATTTTTTGTAGGGAAATCCTATTCTGGGAGTCCACTTTTATCTATACTCAGACGATGTCTTGGGGGTTGATTGTCCACATGACTTTAGTAATGCACCCGGCTTGGGGAAAGCTCTTTGTCATGCTGTATCTGATGCTGATGGGATGTTCACGTTTAAGTCAATACCATGTGGTACTTCTCTTCTACCTGAACTTGATAAATTTTCCCTGGCGTGAGCTCACAGATCGCGATGTTGGTTCTCAGTTATATTGAAACCTTATTTTCTTGTGTGATGGTGAAACTTAGCTATGAAGTCCTTTTGTCTATTCCTATTGTCAAAGCTTCATGCTTTCCTTTATATCTCTGGCCTTCTACTTTTCACGTTCATTGATTGTAATATCACCGTGGATTTTAGATTGACGTATAATATTGAGTTTTATGCGGTTGTAAGAAACGTTTTGGTACTTTACCAGTTGGTTTTGCACCCATTATGATTTGATCTCGCTTGTGGTTGGGAGGCTTTGCGGATCATCTTTCTTGTTATTTCACCTTTTATACTCTTTCTTGGAAATTGTTTTGATAATTATAAGTGCACGTAGGCTGAACTTCTTATGGGTGACATCACAGCGAAGTCTCACAATTATATTGCTCTGAATTATAAGAAATAAGTTTAATAGAAAGCTGATGCTTGTCAGATTTTTTAGCGTTGGTTTTGAGTTGCATGCATATCCAATCAACAAATTACTAACTTCTGTTTATACTTTAAATCTTGTAATTCCTCTCACATAAGAGTTTATTTCTATTGATGCTTTAATCATGATTTGTGTATTCCACCAGGGATGTACAAAATTATACCTTTTTACAAGGGTGAAAATACAGTTTTCGACGTTTCACCTTCATCCTTATTGGTGTCTGTCCACCATGGCCATGCTGTAATACCTCAAAAGTTCCAGGTATGGCATGTGTCCTTAGCATTAATGCTTTTTAATAAAGGGGACAAACTACATCACATAGAATAAAGTATTATTACGCGCTCCCTTTGTGTTGTTATACGTAACTTGGTTATCAATTGATGATTGAGAAACGAGACTATCAGGATCACTGGCTTAAATTCTCCTATTATATGGTTAATGATTGGTGTGGCATTGTATCTTACATAATCTTCAGTTATGGATCTTTTTGCATTTAGATCAACTGGAAAGTACTTGTGCCTTCACTTTCTGAGGGAATGTTTTTTGCTATAACTTTTTAAAAAGGAATTATATATAGTTGTTCAAACATCAATCAGTTCAGTTCTGCAAAAGGGCTATCTTTCTGTAGATACGTTGATGCTGGATGTTTTATCGTTCCAATATTTGTCTTGTGCTCTTCCTCAGATCTTCCTTTGACAAATATTTTCTTCCTTTACCAAGTTCATGGCTCCCTTGGCTTCCAAGAATTATATTTATGGCGGATTCATGCAATGTTTTGTTATGTCTTAATTAGATAATTAGTGGTTTATTCCATTTTGAATCCTACTTGTTCCAATGATTTTCTTCCTTTGTATCTCGACGAGAGTAATCATCTGCATTATGTGTTCTCCAGGTTACTGGATTTTCTGTTGGGGGGCGCGTGGTTGGTGGTGATGGCATTGGAGTGCAAGATGTAAAAATTTTAGTAGATGGTCAAGAAAGGTCAACAACTGACAGGGAAGGGTATTACAAACTTGATCAGGTAATGTGATTTCTAATATGGCGATTGAGATTTCAATATCTATTTGAACTCTACTTCTGCAGATATTTCAGGACATTCATGTGTTCTAGGTCAAAGTGGATCCATTGAAGAATGATTTAAGTTTCTTTTCTGTCTCATCATTAATAACTTCATCCAGTAGATTTGTGTATACGTTGAAAAAAAAATTGATCTGTGTATACATATTCAACTTGCATATTTCTCTTATTTTTGATCAACTGCTGCATGATATTGAGTGTAGGTGACCTCTAAAAGATACAACATTGAAGCCAAGAAGGAGCACTATAAATTTGAAACGTTGAATGATTTTTTGGTGAGTCCTCTCCAAATTTGTCCTTTACAAAGCTGATCCATTTAGTGAATATGTTCTAGATAATATCTGATATTGTTTTGTTTCATTATCTGCTCTTTGTATGATCCAATTTGTGGCTTTTGGCTCAGGTTCTACCAAACATGGCTTCAATCACTGACATCAAAGCTGTATCATATGATGTATGTGGGACAGCTCAAACAATTAGTTCTGACTACAAAGCAAAGGTAACTGTCCTTATAGTGTCTAGCATTGTGAGGCTGATGATTTTTTATGATTCCATCGATGCATGTTACCAGTAGTAATTTCCAGACTAGTTACAGAAGCCATTAATGGTACTCTTTAAACTGTTCGTAGTAAATGGTTGACTGGTGCTTGAACTTGTGTGGCTGTTCGCTACTGGTAGCTTCATAAAGCTGTTACTTTCCTGAAACATATTTGAACCTTGTCTCGTGGGGAATCATATGCTGATATTTGGATGTCAATTTACCATGCGTTTTGGTTTATGATAAAATCTGTTTCATTGTTCTCTATTTGGAGATAAAATGATTCCTCATTCAAATTTCTATTGACAGGTAGCTTTGACCCATGGACCAGAGAGTGTGAAGCCCCAGGTGAAACTGCCTGATGAGAATGGTAACTTTTGCTTTGAGGTGAGCGAATGAATCCATGCACCTTCAGCTGATTTCTTTGTTGGTTATTATGATTTTTTAAGTTGGACTATGCTATCGACATTTGCGGATCATCACATTTTCTCTCTCAGTTTTTATGATCTACTGCATTAACTAGTTATGTTGAAATTTGAGCTTCTTTCCTAGTTGGATGACTAGCAGTGGGGTCTCATGTTTGACAGGTTGCACCTGGTGAATACCGCTTATCTGCATTTGCAGCCAAACCTGAGAGTGTTCCAGAGCTTCTGTTTTCTCCAGCATACATGGATATCACCGTCAATAAACCAATTCTAAGTGTCAAATTCTATCAGGTGAGGAACACAGCAGTATGTGTTGAACTACTCTAACCTGATTGTTCAATTTAAGAACCTTGTGGTTGTAGGCGTGACTTTCTGTCTTTTTATATTCAAGGCCATTGCTTTTCTTCTGAATGCTGATGCAATGCACATATTATGACTTATGGGCATCCATCACATTGATTATAGATCTATTGTGTATGAAGTTGTCATGGTGATTATGGTTCTTTTGAATGTTCAGGCACAAGTGAATGTCCGTGGATCTGTAATCTGCAAAGAACAATGTGGCTCTTCTGTTTCAGTGATGCTGGTAAAATCCGATGGTAATGAGAAAGAGGAGCGTAGGACGGTCTCTCTGACTGACCAAAGCAATGATTTATCCTTTTCTAATGTACTCCCGGGAAAATATAGGATTGAGGTAACTACTTTTTTTCGCTAATTTCAGTTAAGGGCGTTTTATTGTCATAGGTTTTACGCACAAACGTGCATATATTCATGAATCCTCTGTTTGGATGATGAAATGCCATTGCCCAGAAACCAAGAGAACCCCATCCTGATTTGTGTAACATCTGCTGTAATCATAATTCTTTTGTCAATCAGGTCCAAAAAAATTCTCCTGCAATTGCATCGGGACAAGACACCTGGTGCTGGGAACAGAGCTTTAAAAATGTGGATGTTGGCGCAGAGGATGTCGAGGGCGTAACATTCACTCAGAAAGGCTACTGGGTTCAGGTGGTTTCCAGTCATGATGTTGATGCTCACCTGATGCAAGCAGATGGATCTCAAGTGGACTTCAAATTTAAGGTCAATCCCAACTGTTGGGTTACTTGTTGGCTCACTTTGTATGAAACTTTCGTTGTGACAATGATAAATTTCATTATGCAGAAAGGTTCCCAAAAGATCTGTATAGATTCTCCCGGTGTTCATGAACTCCATTTAGTCAGCTCGTGCATTTCCTTTGGGAGCACCAGTTTAAAAGTTGATACATCAAATCATGCTGTATGATAACTTATATTCCTCTTCAGATTTTTGTTTAGCTTTGGTTTTCCCCTTCCTGATTGCTGGTGGTGAAATATTTGCTTTCTCCATATCCTGAGGCTTCGTCTGTATATTTGTGCAGCCTATTCATGTGAAAGGAGAGAAATATCTTCTGAAAGGACAGATAAATTTGGAGGCAAATGAGAATATGCCTGAAAATATAATAGTTGACGTCTTGGACGGCCAAGGAAATATTTTGGACGGTACTTTTGCCCGACCTATCTCTACAGATGATAGTGAAAAAACTATCCCTTCATACGGATACTCGTTTTGGGCAAATTTTGGGGAGAAACTCATCTTTGTCCCTCGAGATTCCCGGTATATCAAAATGTTTATTTTATTGCTAGTGGTTCTATTACATTTCTATTTTATATTAGCTGCTTTGCTGTTTGGTCCATGTTTCGTGAAAATATTGTTATTGATCTCATATAATGGAGTTCAACTTTGATAGTAGTCCATGTTAAGACTTGAAGTACGTCAGAGTGCCTTTGAGATTTAGGACTGATCCATGATCCAAGTCATTTGGCATACTGGAAAAATACCATATTTGCATCTGGAATCGACTATCGAGTCTGATTTTCAAAGTTGAAAAGAGAGCTGTGACTATCCTTACGTGGGGAAACAATCGATTTCTATCCCTCAACTGTCTGATATATGTTATTCTTTGACATTTTGAGTTGATGGATATTTAAGGAGTGAGGAGGAGATGGATAAGAATGATTGAGCGTTGACACTACATTGGGTTGATAAGTTCGTATGAGTGGTGAGGGATCTGACATGCATGGAGAAATGCTTATGGATCACAACTCCTACATATTTATTTAGTGACCAACATATAGTCCATTAGCTCCAATCCTTCTGTCTGAAGATTCCAATTATACTTTTTTGTTTTGCATGATCCATAATACATTGCATCTTTTCATCTTTATATATGGTCTTAATGTCTGCTTCCATCTGCTGCAGGAGTGACACCCCTAAAAGGATATTATTCTACCCAAGACAACAGCATGTAAAAGTTTAAGAGTTTGGGAACTTCTTCTCCAACTTTATCTTGTATCTGTCAATGTTCTGAGTTTTCTGAGCGTAATGCATTGCGTTCATGTAGGTTCAAGTAACAGAAGATGGCTGTCAAGCCCCAATAGCTCCCTTTTCGGGTCACTTAGGGAAATACATTGAAGGATCAGTTAATCCACCTCTTTCTCATGTCCTTATAAGGGTATATGCTAAGGGATATAGTCATGTTTCCCTACTCAATCAAGGTGATTTGGCAACTGAAACAAGCACCGGAGAAGATGGTAGTTTCCTTGCCGGGCCCCTGTATGATGATATTGATTATGCTGTTGAGGCATCGAAGGTTTGCATGTTCTTTAGTATTCATTTGCTTTTACTTATAATGTGATTCTATTAGATGACCATCATCAGCTATTTTTAACTGGATGTCTTCTTATATATGTTTAATTCCGAACATTAGTTTTTTGACATGATTAAACTTGTGAATTTGGATTCTCATTATTATATGAGCTAATATGTGAAACTAACACCAAAGATGCTTGTCACTCTTTCTATGGCTTTAATTTTTCATCTGTATTTTTAACTGCTTCCTAGTCTTCCATGTTCGATCTAAGCTTGTACTTGTAGAACAATGTGTAGGTTTCTTGGCCGAGATTTTCATTTTGCGTAGCTTTGTATTGCAAACGGCAATCTTGGAAAGAACTGTTACCATGCTTATCGATTTGGGTATATTGATGTAATTTCGACACTTCTAGTGGAATCCACAATTTTTTGCGTCTCTGGGAACCTTCTATTTGCTAACTTGCATCGTCAACATGAATATGCTTTTGGGCAAAACTATCACGATTGAGTTTTCCCTTTTGCAGTCTGGTTATCATCTAAAACGAGTTGGAGAAAATTCCTTTTCTTGTCAGAAGCTTGGTCAAATTTCTGTCAGGTTGTATTCTAGAGATGACAGCTCTGAGCCTTTTCCTTCTGTTCTCCTGTCACTGAGCGGAGAAGATGGATACAGAAACAATTCAGTAACTGATGTTGGTGGAATATTCGTGTTTGATAACTTGTTTCCAGGGAGTTTTTATCTTCGGCCATTATTAAAGGTACTCAATTAGCTGCTTTGCTTCATTCCCTTGATATTCTCGTCTGGCATTGTTGTGCAAGCTCAACCCTCTCAAAGTGGGTGATTCGGTGCAATACTTGTGAGAATAAAAGAAGTATCCTAGAGAAATTGATCATAAGGATTTTTTAGATTTTTTCTTTGGTAAAGCCTCATTATGCTCAACAAAGCCTACGTATTGTGCTGTTTTTTCCTATCCTTTCCACTGATTCTTTAGTAGTATATATGTCAACAACATACATGCCACTTGTGAATTGTGTCTTCCAAATATTTTGAACATTTTTTTGAGTAAACGTATGCACATTAAATTATGTGTGCTTTATGATCTTATATTGATTTTCATAGATGGGTGCATTTCCCTCTTATTTTTAGTATTCATATTCTTTAGCTACTGATATTTCACTGTATATCTTTCACCACTAGGAATATGCTTTCTCTCCTCCTGCCGAAGCGATTGAGTTGGGTTCTGGCGAATCAAAGGAAGTAGTGTTTCATGCGGATCGTGTTGCTTTTAGGTATAACTTCTATTTGATTTGATGAAATAGTTCTTGAGGCTACAATACATTATAAGCTTTAGTTATCTAAATGTTATCCTCCTCATGAATTTTTTAGTAGTTGTAAATTCTTCACTTCACAGGTTTGGTATATATCTTTTGGAGTTAATTTAATTTATCCCTCATCATCTTATGTTTCCATCTTCATTTCTTTTTTGAATATTCGTTAGCTTTTGCTGATGTTTAAATGATTTATGACTGTTGTGTGAGAGTAGGTTTCACCAAGTGTTGATGATTTTGGATCTAAATCAACCATTATTTATTGATTACGTTTGCAGTGTCTTTGGCAAGGTGTCTCTATTGTCTGGTCAACCAAAAGAAGGTGTGACTGTGGAAGCAAGAGCCGAGTCAGAAGGCTTTTACGAAGAAACGGTTACAGATTCATCAGGACGTTATCGTCTAAGAGGGCTCCATCCCGATACAACCTATTCAATAAAGATTGCAAGCAAGGACGAGCTTGCCAGTCCGCGTATTGAGCGTGCGTCTCCCGAGTCCTTGGTTGTGAAGGTCAGTTACTCTGTTAATATACATATATGATACCACCATTCAACTCAAGCCAAGCATTCTTGATTTGAAATGTCATCTACACAGTAGTCATTCATTTGCATGTTTATCTTTTTGTACCATTGTTATCCTTTGTCAAATGCATTATATCTTTGTCATCACTGGTGACAATGATCGATGCACCAAATCACTTTTTGCCAAAATCGTTAACTGGTTACAACTTTTGTCACCTTACTATGATGGTTGTCTAATATCCATCAACTGAACATTTCACTAAATGGTTTAAAAGAAAATGTGAGGTGCCCATGGTTTGTTTGAGATTCATTTTGAAAACTGAATAAACAATCATGATGGCTCGTTGCCTCGAAATATGCTACGTTATCCAAATAGACATATTGAATTAGTTGCAGCTTACAACACAAGATTGTTCAAGCACAAAAATCTTGTTTTCTTTTAATTGGATAAGATTGATAAGCATGTTCTTGAGTTTTCTGCGTATGTACGTGATTTGTGTTTCCATTTTTTGTTTGCAACTTCTCGTTGATTTTTAAAAGTGTTGCATCGTGTAATTTGACTTATTTTTGTACCTTTTAGGTCGGACATGAGGATTTGAAGGACAGAAACTTTGTGGTCTTTGAACAGCCCGAAATGACCATTTTAAGTGGCCATGTAGAGGGAAAGAACATTAGGGATCTTAATTCTCACATAAGGGTGGAAATAAGATCGGCTATTGACCCATCAAACATCGAATCCACCTTTCCTCTGCCGATTTCGAACTTCTTTCAGGTGAAGAACTTACCGAAAGGCAAACACCTCCTTCAGCTCCGATCTTCTATGCCCCACAGGTTTGACTCCGAAGCCATCGAGGTCGACCTAGAGAAACAACCACAAATTCATGTCGGTCCACTGAGCTACAGAATCGAAGAGGACATATACAAGCAGGTATTTTTGGAGTTTTCATTCTGCATCAAATACTTTGGCTATTCTGTAAAATTTTGATGGGTTTCTCAGTTGATTGATTCGGGGAAAAAAAACAAAAAGCCTTGATTATAGTCGTATGAAATTTGGTTACATTCGATTTTGTTACAGAGTTTATCACAACCTAATAATGTTCACTACGTCATTTTTCGGTCTCCCCAGGAATTGACCATTGCACCTGTCTATCCTCTGTTTGTTGGAATTTTAGCGGTTGGCCTCTTCATGAGTTTGCCGAGGTAGCTTAGATGATTCTCTTAGTTTTATCTTTTTCCAAAATTGTGGAGTGAAATTGAAATGATAAGCCTAATTAGCTGCTTATGAACTTGGATTTCTTGCCATTGTTGTTGGTATTTGCAGGCTGAAAGATTTATATCAAGCTTCCTTAGCAACGACCATTTCAGGCTCCTCTGCTAATTTGAAGAAGGATGTCAAGAAACCTGCTGCTGTTCTCCGGAAGAAGACCTACTAGAGGACATTAATTTTGAAATTAAAAGTGTCAAATTTTAGGATTTTGCCTCTTCTGGTTAGGCCTTGATTAGGCTTTTAAAATTATGCCTTTTTAAATTATTTATCGTTGATGGCGTCTCTTCAATTTATGAATGCTATTCTGATGGTTTCTGATTTTGCATTATAGTTTCGCTTTAGTAAGCCTCAAGACATAATAATAATAATAATAATAATAATAATAAAATATTATTATTATTATTATTATTATTAATAATAATAATATTATTAATAATAATCCAATTTTGACTTTGCAAAAAGCGTATCGTGTTAATTTTCATGCATTTGAGTTACTTATAATTTGAAATGTTTAATAGATGAAATTATGTAAAAGTTAACTGTGTATTTGTCAGGGTATAATTATCATATATAAAAAATTTATGGATAATTTTTTAATAAAGTAATAAATATAGAAAGTTAAAATAATAAATTTGGTTGACACACCAAATTAAAATAGTCGGTAATGATAAACCCTCGCACATTATATAGTATAAGATATCTTGCCGGTGATATGGATGGACGATGAAGATTGTATGTGAATTTTGTAGTAACGTATATGTTATTGTCAGGAGGGTGGTGGGATAATTAAAATCAACTCTATTAATGAAGGGTGTTAGACAAAAAGTCGTGAGAACAGAAACGGAGATTACATCTTTAGTCCAAAAAAATTTAATTAAATTCGCCAGAAAACTATGCGGTGGTTGAGAGTTGGGATTACATATATATAATAAGTACCTCATATATACATGTGAAAATGCGTAAAAGGTCAAACATGAGTTTGAAAAACATGTGCTTTCTATAGCTCCAATCACATACAGGATTACATGAGTCTCTGTCTCAACTGCATGCATTTATGAGCCCTATTGCGTACATGCACTATATATTCCCTCATTGGTGAGCTGTTAGAACGTACCCAGCAAAAGATAACATCATCTTTTACTCTTAATTAAAAAGAGTGATTTTCATTTTTCGCAAGTGTTGAGTGAAAGATGATGGGGCTTTTAAGAAAAGCTAAAGCTAGTAATGTGTGTGTTGTGGCAATTTTGCTGTTGGGATTCTTTGTGGTTGAGGGGCGATGGCTTGAGAAAGAAACGCTCGGAGGCGGTGGTTTAGGTGGTGGGGGAGGTTTCGGAGGTGGTGGTGGTTTAGGAGGAGGCGGTGGTCTTGGTGGAGGAGCCGGCGGTGGATTTGGTGGCGGTAAAGGTGGTGGTGCTGGTGGAGGTATAGGAGGTGGCTCAGGTGGCGGCTTTGGTGGAGGAGCCGGTGGTGGTTCGGGAGGTGGGCTTGGTGGTGGTAGCGGCGGCGGATTTGGTGGAGGAGCTGGTGGCGGCTCGGGAGGCGGGATTGGTGGTGGCAGTGGCGGTGGATTTGGTGGAGGTGCTGGCGGTGGATCAGGAGGTGGGATTGGTGGTGGTAGCGGAGGCGGCTTTGGTGGCGGAGCAGGCGGTGGCTCTGGAGGCGGTATTGGAGGTGGTAAAGGTGGCGGCTTTGGAGGAGGAGCCGGAGGTGGCTCGGGAGGCGGGATTGGTGGTGGTAGCGGTGGCGGATTTGGTGGAGGAGCCGGCGGTGGCTCGGGAGGAGGGATTGGCGGTGGTACGGGCGGCGGCTTTGGTGGAGGTGCCGGTGGTGGCTCAGGAGGAGGGATTGGTGGTGGCAGCGGAGGCGGCTTTGGAGGAGGAGCTGGCGGTGGCTCGGGAGGCGGGATTGGAGGTGGGAAAGGCGGAGGCTTTGGTGGAGGAGCCGGAGGTGGTTCTGGAGGCGGGATTGGTGGTGGCAGCGGTGGCGGTTTCGGTGGTGGAGCCGGAGGAGGAATCGGAGGCGGATTTTAGAAAATCGTATCGTCCAAGAGCGGCTAATTAATTACTAAACTATACTTACTTAAAGCGTGCATGCATGGGGAACTGAACCACGATGCTATTTTATACATTAAATAAACAGTTGCGGAATATGTTTCTTATATAAATCCAGCATATTATAAGCAGTAACGTCCCTTTGTCCAAATATGTCGACTTTTAAATCTTGCAATCCCCCATGTATATCATATATATAATAAAGTGAAGAAAAGTGTATAATATCTTAAAAAAAATTTGTCCATCTCCATTCGATCTAACTATAGACTAGCCCCTAAATATCAACATAGGCTTACGCCACACTCCAGTGGTGAGGCTAATCCCTAGGGTCGGATGAAAACGTCACAAACCCAACTGACAACGATAGTCAAGAGCTATAAAGCCCATGAGAACTACTCAAATAATTGTGAAAGAGAGAATTCGATTTCACGACCTAACCCACGAATCCTTAAAACCTCAGACCAGGAGGCCAAAGCCGTTTGTGAACTAAACATACAGATGCGATGCTATCTCAAGATTCAATGTCAGAATCCTTAACGGGCCCTTAAAAGCAGGGCTCTATTTATAACGTTCTTACATAGACGGGCTTTACTTCACTTCAATTGGGCCTTTAACTAAAATAAATTATTAAATTATTTAAAACAGATGGAAAAAGTGGTAGAAAAGGGCTTTCTCTTTCTTCATTTGGTTTATTTGATTAGGTCGCATCATTCCTCTCTAATGGCTTCAATCAGTTCGCATTCCAACATCCTTTCTCACGGTTCTCAATTAGGTAATCGCTGTGCCCGAATCTTAATATGTTAGCTAGTAGCTCAGTGTATAATTTTTCTTTTCATTTCCGCCCCTTACACGCGGATTTGAGATTTATGTACACTTTTTTTTCTTTTCAGATTTATGTACTCGTTTCATTTACAACAGGGAATTTACAACAGGGTCTCCTGCCCAAGAAGAGTGGATTTGCGCCCAGAGGTACTCATGACACTGCATTATAATCAATTTCGTCTCTTACATTTGGGAGTTTTGAGGGGTGGCATTGTGTTGATTGAGTGCCCTTGTGCAGCTGGGAGTGGAAGCGAGTGACTTTAATGGTGTTGCGATAGTTCAAACAAATGCTAGATTTAATGTCGCCTGCAAAAGCCACGGTATTTAAGCAACTTATTTTATCTTGCCTGTCAAAATATGATAGGATTCTTACATTTTCTTTCATCCATCATAAAAAAATGCCTTTTTTTTTTGTATCATCCATTACATTTGTCTGGACTAATCCATGGAAATAGTTAATGTAGTTACGTAATCCTATTAATTTAGGTGCAGTTAATATAATGGCTAGCAAGATTGAGCCCTCAGCTTCTAATAACAAGGATGGAAAAGCTTTGCCAAAGAAGTTAAAGAAAGTGGTTCTTGCTTATAGTGGTGGTTTGGATACTTCAGTCATTGTACCTTGGCTAAGGTGTTGCTAACTCTTATTCTTACCCGATAGCTTCGCACATAAAACGGGTGCAATTGGAAAAAAATTATTTTGTGAAAATTAGTGCTGAAAATCAATCTATCTTTTGTGTGCTGCAGGGAGAATTATGGCTGTGAGGTTGTTTGCTTCACTGCTGATGTTGGACAGGTATGCATATAACTGAATGAATCTAAGATACTGTATAAATTCACCAAAGTGTTTATTTTCACTTCAAATATCGTGTCGAACAAAGTTCCCGAAGATTTATTGCATTGAGATAGCCATCGAAAGTTGCTTGTATGTATTTCATTGATGTTATAGTGCTATTTAGGGACTGCAAGAATTGGAAGGGTTAGAGCAGAAGGCGAAAGCTAGCGGGGCATGTCAGCTTGTCGTGAAGGATCTCAAGGAGGAATTTGTGAAAGATTTTATCTTTCCTTGCTTGCGAGCCGGTGCTATCTACGAGAGGAAATACTTGCTTGGAACCTCAATGGCTCGTCCAGTGATAGCCAAGGTAATCCCACTCTCTGTCTCTTTCTCTACACACACTGACACACATATATACATATATATACGCAGCTTATGTGAGCACCTGTTATGTGGCACTTTGGTTCCACATCAACATAAGAGGTGATGTGGCATTGATTGGCACCTTCTACGTACCATTGATTGGCACCAATCAGTGCCACATAACAGGTGCTCACGTAAGGTGAGCACCATAAAATTCCTCTATATATATATGTACATATATAATTTTATTTTGAATGGAGGCCATGGTTGATGTTGCCAAAGAGGTTGGAGCTGATGCAGTTGCTCATGGATGCACCGGGAAGGGAAATGATCAGGCAAGAAAAATTAATGCGTTATTTCTTGGAACACAAAAGTCATATTTTGTTCGAATCAGAACATTTTTTTCCTCAGAATCATTTGATATTTACAGGTACGCTTCGAGCTGACTTTCTTTGCCTTGAATCCCGAGCTCACCGTCGTCGCTCCTTGGAGAGAATGGGAAATAAGAGGAAGAGAGGACGCGATCGAGTACGCCCTGAAGCATAACGTGCCCGTTCCCGTGACTAAGAAATCCATCTACAGCAGAGATAGAAACCTTTGGCATCTCAGTCATGAGGTCATTCTCAGCTCTTAATATGTTTTTTCTTACCAGATATATAAGAAATTATTTCTTCCTCAGATCCATAACAATTACATGGATTTTTAGGGTGATATCTTGGAGGACCCCGCAAACGAGCCAAACGAGGACATGTTCTTGATGAGCGTTGACCCGACAAAGGCACCCGACCAACCCGAGTTAGTTTCTGTTCCATTTGATATTCTTATGTTCCTGCCTAAGTAATTGTTTCAATATCAACGTATTGACCCACCGGCCTCAACCCGTGCCCCGGCCCGTTTGTGCCCTATCGGTCGGACGGGCGAACCCGACGAGCTTGG